>CM018036.1:6176057-7496891 GCA_008638375.1 Nyssa sinensis
ACATAAATATTGAAAGTTTGCATGTCCTAAACGGGCATGCCACAAATCTAAAGTTTGAAGAGAAAAAACAGAAGTATCAAACATAGGCAAAACAGACGCCTGAAAACTGGATGTTGACACTTTGGATGACGGAGGGTCTCCAAAGTAATAGGGTCCATCGCGCTCATATCCCCTGCCAAAAATCTTCTTCGAAGTCAGGTCCTGCAAGAGACAACGATCGGGTAAAAAAATCACAGCACAATTAAGATTTTTTGCAAGTAAACTGACAGAGAGAAGATTGTAAGCAAAATTAGGCACATAAAAAACAGAAGAAAGAGTGATATCTGAAGACAAGACTGCATCACCCTGACTACTGATCTGGATAGATGACCCATCGACAATACGGACAGACTGAACAACAGGGGTAATTGGAGAAGACAAAATAGATAACTCACCAGTCATGTGATTATTAGCTCCGGAATCCAAAATCCAAGTGGGATGGCCTGACTTAACATGAAGAGCAGTAGGGATACCTGTAGCAAGTGTAGCCGTGGGATTGGCAGATGAGGTAGTCCCCGGAGGAGCAGAACCTAAGCCAAGGTGTGCCTGAAGCTGAGCAATCTGTGCCTGAAGCTGGCTATAATCTGAAATGGCAAGAACGGGTGCAGTCTCTGCAATGGCACCTGTATGAGGAGCCCATTTTCCTCGGTCTCGGTTCCCCTGATTCCCCTGGTTCCGGTTCTTGGAATAACCCTTCTTTAACTCAGGATGGAGATCAAAGCAGCGATCAATGACATGGCCGGGCTTGTGGCAGTGCTGACAATAAGGACGGTTACTCGTCAAACGGGAGCCCGAAGAAGCAGCAAAGGCCATCTGATCAGGAACAGGAGGAGATAGCTCAATTTGTGAAGGTGAAATCGGAGGAATAAGACGGCGCCGACGCTCATCGCCATCCACAGTGGCAAACGCCTCATAAAGAGAAGGCATAGGAGAGGTGTTCAAAATCTGAGCCCTAAGAGCCTCAAACTCAGGTTTCAAACCCATCAGAAACTGATATGTATGCCTACGATCAAGACGTTTGGACTCAACATCACCATCAGTGGTAAAGTCACTAAGGGGCTCATACTGGGCCAACTCCTCCCATCTAGTTTGGAGATAGCCAAAGAAGTCAGCAACCGATAGGCCCAAGGTGGCTTGGGAGGCATGAGATATATCCCGATAAAGCTCAAAAATTCGAGAATCACAATATGCATGCGCGTACATCTTAGACAGGGCAGACCACAGACCATGGACAGTCTCATGATACATGAACATATTATAGATCCTCTCCTCCATCGAGTTGAACATCCAACCCAAAATGATACAGTTGTCCATATCCCATTGTTCAAACGAGGGGTCAGATTCGGATGGCTTCGACATCTTTCCAAGAATCCACCCGGTCTTACGTTTTCCACCAAGAAAGAGGCGGAAAAAGCGAGACCAAGCATGAAAGTTTTTCCCATTTAATAACACACTTGTGACACGTTGAGCCGGTGTATATTGGGCAAGAGAAAGATCGGGACGAGAAACCACAGGAGTCGGACGATTAGTAGGAACAACATCCTTACTTACATCAGCCATGAGACAAGTCCAAAAAAAAACTGGAATGAACAGTAGAGAAACAAAGGCAAATAACGAAACGGCAACAAGAGAACCACAGCCGGACAGAAAACGGCTTACCAGACACGGGCAGCCTGACACAGCTGGATAGAAAAATAGAAGAGGAGCACGGAGAGGCTCTAACACATCACAGACATCATAGACAGACACGGGCAGCCTGACATGGCCGAACAGAAAATAGAAGATGAGCACGGAGAGGCTCTAACACATCACAGACATCATAGATAGGCCAAGGAGGCCAACAGGTGCAGCACAGAAGTTGCGTGAAGGACCAGAGGGGTCCTGGGAAGTCACAGGTGGTGCGGCAGTGGCTGGGAGTGGATAGGCGAGATTGGGGGGGAGAGAAAGAGAGCGTTCTTAGGCTCTGATACCAAAAAGAAATTTGAGAAAAAGATATATATTATGATTACTACAACCTCATATATATATACAATACATTCCTAACTAAAGAAGGAAAGGAAATCAAAGAAATACAGACAAAATAAAAGATGGTCAACATGACCTAAAATAGGATAAATTTCCTAATTCCAACAGAAACTATTCAGTCCCCAATTTATAATTACATTTAAATTGAACTAATTGACAAATGGATGCCACTTTTTTTAATGGTAGCCACTCGCGTATCGCACATATAAAGCCTTATGTGAACCGTGTATGAAATTACTGAGTACTATTTTGAAATCCAAATGAAATTATAGGACACTAAAATGTAGCAAGTGTGATCATGTGAGCAGCTACAGTTAACAAATTGGGACGGCTGTATGAAATTGGTCTATATTGAAATGAATTTATAAATCGAAGGACTCAGATGTTCAAATTAAAATTGCAGGGTCTTATTTGAAATGTGCATGAAAGTTCAGTATACTAAAATGTATTTAACCCAAAAAAAAAAAAACGCTACTATACTATGTAAGCCCCTTAGTTTTGTAAATCAACCAAACTATCCTAGTCAACATCACCTCCTTCTTCTATGTTGAATAAGTTCACACCAAACCAAGTGATACAAAATCAGGAATCTTAAAAAAAAAAAAAAAATGGCAATTTCAAACTTTCTTGTCAGATCGAATAAATGTTTAGATACAGACGACAGATTATACAACAGATAAAATTAATCGTGCAAAGAGAGAGAGTACCTTATCGATCGAAGCGTGATGAGAAGGATCTGGTAATGATCGTTTCAGAGTTTCGAGATCACTTAGCATCGCTTTCAGCTCCGCCTCCATTTCCCCCGTTACTTCCAGAGCTCTCTTTCTATCTATCTAGAAGTCTCTATGTAAGAAATTGAAATCAATGAGACAACACTGTGATTGAGCTCCTCTAATTCGATCCCTTCCTTGCCCTGGTCTGGTTATATCAACCTTTTGTTGAATTTAAGAACAATGATCCATTTCTTCAGAGAATCGGAGTTACGATGGTTTTGGCCCCACCTTTGGGGGCAGCTTTGCCACGTTTTTGCGTTTGTAATCAAATTACAAACACTACCCTTTCGGTCTAAATTTATTTAAAAATGAAGAAAATACCTATTTCATTTTTTTTCAATTTTCATCAATTTTTATAACTATTTTTTTAAAAAAATTATTTTATATAAAAAATTTAAAATAAATAAATTATATTTTTTTAACCAAAAAATTTATTTTAATTAATATTTATTCAAAGATGAAAAAAAAGTTAGAAAATTTTGGTCAAAATTTTTTAAAATAAAAAAAAAAGTTAATAAAAATGACACTTTTATCATTTTAAAAAAAAAAAATTTACTAGATGAAAGGTGGTTTTAGTTTGTTAATAAAAATAAAAGATATCTCTATCATTTTAAAAATAATTTTTATAATTGTTAAAAATCTTAAAAAAGGTCAGTGTAATTTACCCTAAACAAAAAATTAGCTAAGTTTTTAAATTGTTGTTTTTGCATTTATTATATTTTAAAAAAAAACATAAATACATTATACTGACTTTTTTTAAAATTTTTGATAATTACAAATATTTTTTCTAGGTTTTCTAAAATGACACAGACCTCTCCTATTTTCATTAACAAAACTACAAAAATCTCTCCTCTAGTCTTATTTTTTCAAAATGACAAAAGTGCACTTATTTTTTTTACATTTTTCAATTTTGATCTTTTTCTAACTTTTTTAAAAATAATTTTTTCATTTTATATAAAAATTAAATTTAAGATAAATAACTCATATCTTTTAATCTAACAAGATTTTAATTAATATTTATTTAAAAATAAAATTTAAAAAAATGATCAAAATTTTTAAAAATGCATAAAAAGATGGCACTTTTTTTTTTTTAAATAAGACTGAAATGAAGGTTTTTGTAGTTTCTCAATAAAACTAAAAGAAGTTCGTATCATTTTAAAAATTTTAAAGTAGGTATTTATAATTATCATAAACAGCAAAAAAAAAGTCAATTTAATTTACCCAAAAAAAATATTTACAAATAACTCTTAATTAATTTTTTTGAAATGTATTTTTGGGCATTAAGAAAACAACTCAAACAGTACATTGGCATAATAATACTAGATTTCTCAACAAATTATCCCAACAATTTATTCAAATACTTACATAGGTGAGGCCAAGGTGAGTGAATTCTACCTTTGTGACTGTTGGGATAATTTGTTGGAGAGTATAGTATTATTCTATTAGAAAACATAGTTTACATAAAACCATGTTACAAATGAGGTATTTTTTAGTGGGATTAGACTGCCATATGACAGTATGTCATTCTAATAACACTCTTATCATGTGTGTCATAATTCACTAAAAAAGATAAATCATAACACATATGACATAGAATCATTAAAAATGCACACAATCATTTTAGTAGGTCAGTACAATTCAAAAAAATCCTAGTACAAACATGATGGTTCTTTGAAGACATAAATAATAACAGATCAAGGTCACGGGACAACTCTTGCGCATTAAAGTAAGTCAGACTCACCATTTAAGCTCTAATTGCTAACGATCGGTACAGAGGGAACTCGAACCATTTAATCTCTAACAGCCAACAATTTAATCTCTAACTGTCAACAATCGATACAGAGGAAACTCGAACCATTTAATCTCTAATAGCCAATGATCGGTACAGCAGGGACTCGAATTTGAGACTTTTGGATTTTATCCTCAACATTTTTATTATTCAATGACACTCTGAGGTGATTGTACTTTCTTAAAATCACTAAACCTCTTCAAATTTAGTGAACATATTAGGCATAAATGGTTCATAAATTTTAAAAAGTTTTTAAAATTTTAAAATTCAATTATTTTATAAAATTAGAGATTTATCAAATAACATCAATATTATATATGCAATTCGTATTTCAAAAGGTGAAATTTAAGTTGCCAATTGGAATTATAATGAAAAGGGAGTTTGGATGTGTCCTCACACTCCAAATAATTATAATGTAATATAGAAAAATGTATAAACCACTAGGCTGCGTCGGCCCAGTATCTTGTATTATTCCATGCCCTGGCCCAAAAAATGTTATTAGACTAACATGGCAGCCCAATCTAATCGTACAAGCTGACTGCCTAGCCTAGGCCGTGTAATTGTATGGCCTGGGCCTTGCGAGTCACCGGGCGAATGGTCATCCATCCGAGTAATTATTCCATGTTTCTTGGGGATCACGATTTCAAGAGTTAAATAAATAGCTACATTAGCAACAAGATAACAGGATATTATAGATGCACATATGACACATCATCTAACCGTTAGGAACATTGTGATTGAACTATTCGATAATTTATCTATCCTGAGACTGAGTTGTACATTTTCTTAAATTTTTATTTCTATTACAGTACTTACCATATCAAAAAAGTTTTACGTTTTACTACATTCATCTCACCTTATAACCCACCCTCTTATAAGGAGTGAGATCCACACGTGTTCATGAATAAAGAGTCTCACCCTCCGAAGATAGTGGGTTACAAGATGTGATGAATGTGATGAGACATAAAACTTTACTCATATTATATAAGAATAATGATCGTATGTGATACGACACGATTTTTCAATGTGACCGGATAAAAATTATTCAATGATTCTATACCATTTATTTTGGACAACGAATATACTAAAAGAGTTGACATCAATGCATTTTTGTACACTGCGTAATGCATTTATTGGTATAAAATACTACGTTAACAATGTTCTAAAACCATTGAATAATTTTTCATATATGCTCGAATGAAATTTATGAAAAGACTTATGAGTCCCAAGAAAAAAATAAGAATAAAGACGGATGTCTTATTTCAATTGTCCTATCTTATAACTCATAATTTTATCAGGAATAAGATTCAAAGATGAGTATCACCTCTATAAGAGAGTGGGTTATAAAATGAGAAAGTTAAAATAAAATATTTATCATTTGAAACGACAGTCACACACCAAACCATCAGAATCTACCGACATCTTTAACACAATTTCAACCACCATGGTTTACAAGGTATGTAGTTAAGGTTGGACTGGGTCAATTGCCGCTTTTCAAATTTTTTATTTTTTTTAGAATATTCTCAAAAACAATTCTTTAATTTATGCTTTTGTTACTTTCCTAAATTTATTTTTTTTCACTAGGACAGACCATTTGTTTGTTTGAGAAAGTAAAATTAATTAAAAAAAATAGTTTTAAAAATTTGACCAATTTGCCTCTATTATAAATACAAATACAAATCAAGACCGAAATACTATTTGAGTGGTGTAAGTATCCACCCTTAGTCAATTAACTTGAGTTTAATTCTCCTTCTCATATCGTTATATGAAAAAAAATACAAATAAAAACCCTCAATGGTGATAATTTGCTCGTGAGATTGGAGTGAAGCTTTATAAAATAAATGTAAGGCCAAGAGAAAGGAAAAATATTTTCATAAACCCGTCACATAGTGTGACAGTTTTTATAATTTTAATATTTTAAAAAATTTATATGCGACTCGTTGTATTACAAAATCGTAAAAATTGACACCATAAAATAACTCTTCTAGTCTATCTGCAAACCATAGTTACCTACCTCACCAAACCCCATCAATTTCTTGTTCACTAGAAGATATGCATGCCATCCTTTCTTTTTGGGTCACAAATTTTCAATCTTATCTTCAATTATCACCAATTCACCATTCCATTTCATAGAAAATAAAGTAAAATAAAATAAAAGTGGAGCCTACAACAAATGAAATTCAAAATTTATGCACAAGTTGCACTATGCGTAGCAAAACTCCAAGAAATTAAAAGAGTTTGATACGCCACCCACCACCCAACAAGTACTAGGCTTCATGACATTTGTCAACTCCATCTGTCTCTTTGTCAATGTCTGTCTATTATTAAAAGACCGGTTTATATCTTGTACTCTCCCGATATACCCTTCCTTCTGTTGGTAAAAAAGAAGGAAAAAAAAACTCAGGGTGTCAAACATTAGTGTATTGGTTGTATTTAGGAATCCATTATCCCCTTGTAAGTTAGACCATTTTGAAGTAAATTTAGTGTGTTTAAAATTTTTTATGTCCTACACTCTCTTAATCTTTCTCTTGGTAAGGAAAAAAAACACACTCCCACATCGGGTAAAAGATTAATACCCGATGTGGGTGTTCTTGCATTTTAGACTCCGGTTTTTTTCTTTCAAAAGTTGGGCCTTTGGAGATAGATTTAGTGGGATTGGGTCATGAAATGGAGACACCACCATTCGTCTCATAAGAAAACGAAAAAAAAAAAAAAACACTTTTAAAACCTTTAAAAAAAAAACAACTTTCAAAACAATTTTTTTCCCCTAGTCACAAATCGAGGCCGTTCATTTCATGAGAAATTGAGAGACTCCCAATTCGATTTAGTGGGTTTAAAAAATAAGTAATGTTATATGTTCCATTATTTTCATTCTAAGTAATGTTTTATTGTTCATATATCTTTGTACAAATAGAAGATAGTCATTGATTATTATCATATTAATTATAGTTTAAAAAATCATCTCATCAATTAATGACTCTCACATCAATTATCATATCATTCAGACATTTTTTTTGGACAAAAATGCATGAGTCACATAACATTATTCTTTTCATCCCACATCTCTCACAAGAAATGAGTCTTATTGACATATAACATTATTCAAAATTAGTTTTTTTTTTTTTAATGTCCCCCAATCTCCCCTTCCTTGTGTCGGTAAAAAAATAATACTATTCTAAACTCTATTATGTTTTTGTCTTGTGTTGACGTCTTAGTACTCCTAAAAGGACATGCCGAATGTTTATAGATTGAGTTTTGGGAAGTGGGCTTTGGGGATTGAAATCATGTGATCCTAAGACACAATGAACACTAGTCTTGAGGGCTTGACACAGATCTATACCATGGCACATGGTTTGACAAATCTAAAAGATTTAAATTTGAAGTGTCAATTATTTCAACTCGTTTATGAGACATTGAAAATTCAATTTATACATGTACAACAAAAAAAAAAAATGAAAAATTGGATTTTTTGAAAATTGTATGTCATAATTAGGACCGTAAATGAGTCCAATCAAATCTAGTAAAGGAGTGTTCAAACTCGTCTTGTTAAAATAAATGAGTTTAAATTATATTCAAATTCGACTTGTTAATTTTTTAAATCGATTTTAAACATGTCTCTAATTGAGTTAATTATAAACCAACTTCAAGTTGCGCATTGTCATTCCCACTCATAATTCATCAAACCTGTATGGTTACATCGTTAATTATTTGTAGTTTCATGCTTGATGCAAATGCAATGCATTACGTGCTCATTTCAAAGAAAGATCACATGCCACCAAAGATAGGTTACCTTAATTTCCACTCAAACTGATGAATCTGACTAGAAAATCCGACCCCAATATCACAAGTGGCATAGTTTCATCAACTTTTTTCATGCCAGTTCAGGTCTTGCCTTCGCATGGCACAGCAAAAGCATAATGTCCTCCATTATTCTCTATACACACACACACATATCATTTAATATAAAAAAAAGGTTACGTGGACTAGCTTTTCTTGCTTGGTTCTGTCACGAGATTTACGCAAAATAAAATTTCAGACGAGATAAAGTGGTGAAATTTGTGAGTTAATTTAGAAATGTTAGAGATATTGACTCATATTTTTATAATATTTGAAAATTAATATAAGTTTTTATGTATGGTGCATAACACAAAAGGCTCATACGATTGAACTAAGTTGTGTTGTCAAAAATGAATAATAGGTTTGAGAGTATGAAAAGTGAACATACCGTGATATGGTAATAAGTTTGAGGGTATGGGAAGTGAATCTACCGCGATATAGTAAATCACATAAATTTTGAGTATTTTTTTCTCTGACTTTTGTTACATATATTATTAATTTACAATAGGAACTTGAATGAAATTTTAAAAAAAAATTTATGAGTCCCACGAATTGTAGAAAAGAACTACAAATTTTCATCAAATGAATTTCTACATTTTTCTTTTGATATATTGATCATATGGAGCATGGGTCACGGACTATATATATATATATATATATATATATATATATATATACACTACTTAATATGATGCCAATCAGATGAGCCTCATGCATGGCTTCTTATTTGTTCTTTATGAAGAGAGATAATTACACAAGTTAGATGGCCCCATACATAATGATTTTAACATCCATGTAAGCATTTTAATTTCCTGGGGTCACATGCATGGCTTTAAAAGGTGTTTATTTTGAATTTGGCGATCCTTCCACATGGAGCATTGTTTCAATTATTTGATACAACTTATGAGGCTGTGCTTTCACACCTTCTTTTGTCCTCCTATCCTTTTCAGGCTTTTCATATATGTAAGCATGTGGAGGCTATTAGTGCTTGTAATTATGCCTCAATAGGGTAATCAAATGATCAGTCTGCAGATAAATAGTTGTTGTTGAAAGGTGGCATGTTTCTCTCCCTTTCTCTCTCTATCTCTAGATCTTTTTCTCTCTCTCTCTCTAAAAGAGCACCTGTATCATTCTAACTTGTCATCCTTATGTTGCGAGGTCAACAAGCCAAGTGTGACCCTTATCCATGATTGAGTTGGATGGGGGAGATGTAAAGAAAACTGAAAAACAATCAATTATGTAAGTATTTAACAGGGGCTAGTGATCAACCATGCCCAAAGAAAGCTCATTGAAAACAACTGCTATGCAACCTTCGCTTTTTATCATTAAGAATAACAATTTAATCTATGTTGAAAGTTTATTATTCTCTGTTTTTAATGAAATGGGTTTGAAAAAAATTATATACTTATTTTATTAAAATTTGAGGCGGGTTTAGATTAGGGGGACAACATTTCATCCCGACTCACTTTAATTTTATAAAATAAAATAATAAATAAATTTTTTTTACTTAGAAGTTTATACAAATTTAATAGAATTATATGCTTGAAAAATAAAATAATATCATTTTAATTCTCTACACATATTTCTTATTTTAATTAATATAATGTAACAATTTGTTTGAAATGTGTTAATTAATTATAATTAATTTAATAAAATAAAACGAAGTTTTAAAACAATGGGGAGCCAATGGAGACCTTTCCGTGATTTAAACAGGTTTGAAAAAAAAAAATTGCAGAATGAGATTAAAAAATAAAAGAAGTCTCTCATTTCAAGCTTGTCCCATTCCAATCCCTAAGGCTGATCAATGCTTATCCCATACATTTTTTTCTCAATATCCAGAGTTCGTAAGTCGTTCTCTTCCGGGATTCAAATTTGTCGTCATGTTGCTCGGGTTGATGATGATTGACTTTATTGTATTCACTTGTTTATTAAGAAAAAAAACGTAAGATGAAGTTATCTCTCCCTCCAGCTGGTATATATATACATAATATATATATATAGAGAGAGAGAGAGAGAGAGATAGAGAGAGAGAGATTAATGTTGTTAGAGTTTCAGACTAATTGAGGTTTCATTGGATTAAGAATGGGGAAAAAAAAGTTGAAAATGACAAAAATAATACTAAGAGAAGAGGTCACACGTCTACAATGATGTCTAATTACGTGTTCAGCATGCAACAAGTGCTTGTATTGGCTGATCAAGTTGTTGAAACAATTGGCTTTATATGTGTTGTAACTATGGCTGTCTCTCTTGAAACATGTTGAAGTTAAAATGACTCCTTACTGAACTTCCAACATAAATAATCTCTGATATATACGTATACATATTGTTAGGTAACATATTTTCCTAATAGTATTTTTGATATTTTTTATTTTTTATTATCTTAATTCTACGTAGTTATAATTAAAGAGTTGTATCTCATTGTACTTATAACTTTTTCGTATTATAATGAAACTGCAACAACCGTGAACATAATCTTATTCTGGAATGAATTATATATGTAAATTTTTGTATTTTTATGTGTGTGATTTTAGATTCATTTTTTTTTTTTTGATTTTGTGTCTTACCGATTCAGTTTAGGTAATTATATTCTTAACACACACACACACACATATATATATATATGTGTGTGTAGATATATATAGATGTGGTATTGCTTTGTTTTTAGTTAAATGAAGACTTATTTTCTTATTTGCTTCATTTTATGAGAGAAAGATTGAGAAAATTCAAAATCCAAGAGCTCTTTAAGTTATGCCGTTGTGGAAACTTAACTTGGGCCGGCTACATTGATCTAAATTCTCAAAGCAATCAATCAATCGTGTAATTCAAATTATTTTGAAAATCTTCTTGAAAATAATCTCTCTAAATCATGTTCTAAGGCTCTTGACTCTTTTACAGCTTTCAGTTGTTTTGCACAATTATTTTTCTTTGGTCCATATCGCATATGATGAGATGTTGTTTTCCACATCTCATGGTCGAATTTGAAAATCCAAGGCTCAAAAACACAAGTCTTTAGGTAGAAAAGTGGTATCGGAATAACCTAAAAATGTGGCCAATGAATACATTTGAGTTCTAGCAACATCTTTTGTGAGTTCTTGCCGGTACCCATCAACAAACATCACATTGAAGTTGATTGGGACCCACCATTTAACACATATACATAATATTGTTTTGATTGTTTGTTGCATAGTGAAAAAATCTTTATAATAGTGACGTTAGATACACATAATTAAGAAGAAAAAAATCTTTATAATAGTGACGTTAGATACACATAAT
Organism: Nyssa sinensis; assembly: GCA_008638375.1. Taxonomy (NCBI): domain Eukaryota; kingdom Viridiplantae; phylum Streptophyta; class Magnoliopsida; order Cornales; family Nyssaceae; genus Nyssa; species Nyssa sinensis. The sequence continues at coordinate 6,187,794 of CM018036.1, forward strand.
TAACAAAAAAAAATATCTAATTTATTCATCTGCTGATATAGATTATAAATTCGAATTCTTTTTTACAGTGAAATTTGAGACTGTAACTTCTCTTTTAAAAAATAACACGTGATGTCATTCGATTACCTGAAGTCTCGATCAATACTATATATATGCTATAAACATACCATAAGAAATAATATTACTGGGACTTAAATTTTAAAATAGTTTTACACTTCCCTACACTTGTACCATAAATTAGAAAAGTTAAAAAGGGGAAGCCAATAGTAGGGCCGGCTCAAGCATAAAGTCAACAAAGCAATCGCTTTAGCCCCACATAAAAAGAAAGTATCAAATTTTATGTATTTATAGTATAATGAAATTAGAAATATAAGATTAATAAAACTCTAACGGTATAAAAAGGTCCCAAAATCGCTTTAGACCTCACCTAAAGAGAAGACCTCAAATTTTTGGTATTTATAGTATAATGAAATTAAAAGTTTAAGATTAATAAAAATTTAACTCTACAAAAAGGTCCAAAATTTTATATATTTATAGTATAATGAAACTAGAAGTTTAAGGTAAATAAAAATCTAACTCTATAAAAAATGTCCCATAAAGACTTCAGGAAAATAATTTAATTCTAGAATTTTATTCGTATTATAATCAATTTTTTTTTTATTGTTGTCCATTAAGATAAATGAAAATTATGTAAAATATTTATTAGTAGAGTTTTATTCAATACATAAATCTCTCTTGTGAGAAGACAAATAAATTTTATATTACAAAAATTAAAATATAATATATATATATATAAAAGAAACAAAGTAAAAATTTATATTAATATAAAAAAAAGTCTCATTAAGAGTTGTTACTTTCTCGTTTTAGACCCCCAATTATATTGAGCCGGTCTAGCCAATAGTGCTACTATCTTATGGAACTTTTGGGATTTCCTTATTTGATTATTTATTTAGTTGGTCAAGATTGATATATAAGTACCATTTAAGCTTTTACATTAGCAACATAAGCCATGTGAAAGCACTATGAGTATATATATATATATAGGAAGCAAACAGTGCAAAGAGACCTGACTAGAAAGATCCCAAAACCATTTTTTCATGCAATTGCATTTTTTTTCTTTTTGTTTAATTATTTTGAGTAATATTATACTTATCAAATTTGGTTTATCTACTAATTTGACAATGTCGTACTAACACATCATAACGTAATATTGAGTTATTATAATATTATAATACTGTCAAATTAATAAATAAATAAATTTTAATAAATTTTGAAAATAAGTATAAGTATTACTCATCACTTTTTCATAAATCCTTTGACTAAATTGATGATTTGATAGGAAAAATACAAGTAATATGGAGGAGAAGCAATGCAAAGCCCAATTCTCTACCACACCAATAAACACTTATCCATTGTAGTGAGAGAAGGAGAAGATTTGTGTTCCACCCACCACCACCCCTACATCTTCAAAGCCTTATCCAAACCTACATTTTCATCCAATTAAATACTTTGGGGAGAATTTCATATTTTTGTATGTCCCCACTTTCAAATATCGCACTTGACTTGATTTGCAAAAAGTCTCTCACAACTGTCAACTTGGCACTCTCAACTTGCACTATATGCGTGAAGATGGGAAGGCATATTTAAAAGATAGTGATGTCCCATGAGCATTATGGTTACCAACCTTCTATAAAGTGTTTTCCTTTTTTTCTTTGAAATTTGAAAAAAAAGAATTTAGATTTTTATATATCATAAAATACGATGTACTATTTCAAGTGTTACAAGTGCTTATTTTATATGTAATTGGTATCGGTTTAATTTTTTTTTCACAATATTAAATTAATATATATATATATATAAAATATATACTGACCTTTTTAAAAATTTTTGAAATTATTACTAACCTCTCTTGATTTTTCTGACAAGTTACAATTATCTCCCGCCAATTAAATTTTTCTTCAAAATGATGAAATTGTTTTTCTATGTTTTTTTTATATTTTTTTAATTTTGACATATTTTCTTGATTTTGTAATTTTTAAATAAATATTAATTAGAATCTTGAATTTATTTTTATATAAAATAAAAATAAATTTAAGATAAAAAAAAAAATCCTTAAAAAAGTTTGTCAAAATTAAAAAAATACAATAAAAAAAAAACATGAAATAACAGTTTCATCATTTTGAAGTAGATTGTAAAAAAATATAAAAGAATTAGTGTAATTTCAAAACCTTAAAAAAAAAAAAAGTATAATTTATTATTTATATATATGTGTGTGTGTGTGGTGACTGTGGGTGCAAGTTAGCGGTTTTCTAATTTCCACGGTAAAGCAGGCTGCGGGTCACGTGACTTGCTGTAAAAAGTTGAGAGAGGTTTTTTTCTTTTTGATAATTCCACTGGTGACTTGTGTTGGGTGGGATTAGGCTTTCAAGTTTCAACTTTTCCTTGATTCACGGCGACGGCAAAGATAGAAAGAACTGAGGTCAAACAGCAAATTAATCGTGCGGTGGGCACAGAAGATTTGACACTATGATATTTCAATCTCAGCTGTACGATTGGTCACTACCTCTTAAAGCATGCGTGCTGGTCCCTCTGATCAAGAAGAAGCATGGAGTCGTCAATCTGGAGATATTCTTTACGAATCCGGTACGTCACGTGTATTTGTATTATTAACTAGGTATATTATTATGTTATTCTACCGTACTCGTACAAGAATTTTTAACCAATTTGACTCCTCTTTTGTCCTTAATAGAATAAAGAATTGAACATGAGAAATTTTAAAAAAATTAAGAATAAAATAAAATTTTTATTTCAAATTTTAAATATTATTGATAAGTTAAAGAATAATGATTACTTTACATTATATTTATAGATTAAGAATATTACTTATTCTAATAAAATATAAACTCATTTTACTAGTATAATTATGAAACTATTAATTTTTTGTACTTTTCAAATAAATAATTTAACTGTAAATATTAATCCCAACACAATTAGGAAACTGAAAAAATATAATGAAACGGGTCAAAATGAGGTTAACTTTTTTTTTTTCACATTTTTCAATTTTCGAGTTGAGTTGCATTCGGATCATCACTGAGTCACACACGATTTCACTTCGAATGGGCCTTAACCGGTTTATATATTAATTTTTTTATTCATAAGATATACTATTTTTATACATAAATCAAATTATATAAAATTAGTTTTAAGTTACTTATACTAAACCCATACTATTTTTTGTATTGGTTATTTTTATAATTAATTTTTAATTTGTCTAGTAAAAAAGAGTTTTAACTTACCTCTTTAAAAAAATCGAATTTTGGAGGCGGGGAAGGGAATATAAACAGGTCAAGATTGGAGTAAATTACTAGGCGAGGTAGGGATGGGGAATTTCACTTTTTTGCCATTTATTTTTATTTTTGTAATTACTTTGTTTAAGAAAGTCCGAATTAACTTCTACTTACGGTTATAGTTTCCTACTATGATAAGGTTTCTAGTTTTCTAAAAAACTCTAATTTTTATTAATTTCAGATTTTTCCTCCCTTTCGTAATTATTATAATTTTTTAATTGTAATATGATTAATATAAGAAATTAATAGATTACTATTCAGATTAATAGTAGTCTTAACTCATATATATATATATAATATAATTCAGTCTTTATTATGCTGATTATTTATAATATATTTCTATTGAGAAATTTAAGATTTGTTCTTTTTGGATGAGGAATCTATTGTGTTACTTGTTTTATAAGAAATTCAACCTGTTTGATTATCTTTCATGTTCCGCACTGCGTTACATAAATTAAATAAAATATTAAAATTATAAAAATCATTACACCATGTGAAGAGTTCAAGAAACAATATGAAAGTAGATAATGTAGTGGTCTTGACCGATGAGCCAAAAACTAATCTCGTTTTTAGACAATAGAACAAGAGGGTTAAATAAAATAGCTCTTATTTGATCATATATTTAGTATTTTTAATTAGTTTAAATAATTATATTTTGTAAATCATTTATATCACACATCCGTAAAATAAAATATATACCAAGAGATTAATGATATATGATTATTTTATTTAACCATGTCTTTTTACTTAATCATCCAAAAAAATAAAAAAAGTTCAAAGATCATTTATCAAAAAGCTAAAAGTTTCATCATGAAATGTGTTAGATCAAGTTTTAAGTTTCATGATTGATTAAATGTATGAGAATAAATCTTTAACCTTTAAAATAATAGTAAGAGACAATTAATTATGATAATAATCAACGATGGTAGAGTTTTATATTATCATTGTACTTTCATCATTTTTTTCCTAATAAACAATATATTTTGGAAGGATCATGTCATGTAATCAGTTTTAAGGACACGGGTACTTCTTGTCGAAATCAAATAACATCAACTTGTAAGTGTTTGTTTAAGTTTATTTCAATTATAGAAAACAAATTGAGAATAATTTATTAATTTTTTTTGTATATTCAATTCATCGGTGACGACGACGAGTAATGTTAGTTTTATTTTGTTGAATTATCTTACATCGCCCGTCTTTAACTCTTCTGGTTTATCTATATGACTGGCTGCCCCTCTTCAAAACACTTGGGTTTTAAGGAATTGAATGAGCTGAGCCTCCAATTTTCAAGTCTATCTATATGGTTGACTGCCTTTCTCCTTAACACCTGAGTTTTAAGGAGTTGAATGAATTGGGCCTCTAATTTTTAACATACTTTTAAGTTTTATTAAATGTGTTTATTTTTATTATGTAATAGTCGATTAATACAATATGTCAACTTATGAAGATAAACTCATATAGTTGAAATTTTAAATAAATTTAGCATTATTGTTCAGATGACTATTCTTTTTTGACTTAGTAGAGGCATTGCTCTTCCAGCATAGGTAGCCTAATCGAAGCAAGTGATGACTAGAATAAGTAATGCTAGCTTTGCTGTTAGATTTTATCAATTGTCTTTGTATTCATGTTGTGATAACTGATCAATACAATATTAACAACTCATGAAGGTACATACATTTAGTAAAATTTTTAAGTAAGCTTAGCATTATTGTTCGGGTGACTATTTTCTTTCGGTCTGATAGAGGCCATTGTCCTTCCAACATAGGTAACCTTACTAAAGTGAGTGATGATTGACCCTTAAAAAAAATAAAAAATCGAAAACTGAAACTTTTCATTAAACAAGTGCTTTATAAGAGGCCCCAAGCCAACTAATCCGCCCCTCGATGTTATTGAGAATAATTAATTTTTGTAGAATTAATTATAGTATAATTAATTTGTTGTTTGGGGATTATGAATCTTTGTAACCTTTCTTTTAATAAATACTTCACATATAAATAAATAAAAATTATATTTAAATTAATTAATCTTAAAATAAGTAATTATATAAAATGTAGTGTAAAATTTAATTATGCTAGTTTATATATAAGGTATATGTGATATTTTAAAAAAAACATTAAATTAGTTTTATAATTTTGTAGGAAGATATATTTGAAATTTTAGTGGAACAATTTTATAATATGAATAAATAACGAAGGCTAAAACTGGAAACGTGCATTTGTGGAGTTGGAGATTCGGGCCAACCTGTCTTGACTTTGACCCACTAGAAGAGTCCGTTTGGGACCATTTGTCCTGCCCAAACAATGAAGGTTTATGTATAGGTGAAGGTGTGAAATCAGTTTTTGAGGTCTTTCACTGTATTTTTCAAAATGGAGTTTTACAATAAGATCACTGACAAATCATGGTTTAGAAAAGTTAAAAAAATCAGGTTGTAAAATTTTGTTTGTTTTTTTACAATTTTTACTTTTGATTCCACTATTTACACATTATTCAATATATACAATTTAAAGGGTTAAAAAGTAAAAATTAAAAGAAGATTCTACACATTTTTTTACCAAATAACAAATTGATTATATTATTTAAAATTCATTTTTCTAATAATCAATTTTTTTAGAATTCAACCTCCAAAAATTTGAAACTCTCTCAAATGAACTCTACGTTTGGTAATCCTAAATATGTGTTTATACGTATAAAATATCAGACAAAATAGTGCGCAAACAACAATCAATTAATCTCTTAATTCACAAGTATAGGTTTAAGTTTCTTTATTATTAGATAAGGTTTTGTTGATAAATATTTTTATTACAGCAAAAAGATATTACAATATAGTTAACTCTTTATAATTAATAAACAAGAGAGATAGAATACTCATTAATTATTAAAATTTCTCTTAAATAAGAGTTTTTTTTTATATATGTATGACTTTTTGTACAATAATAAGATTTCATATGCAACTTTTCAATGATAATTTGAGATCTTTCAAATAAAACATATATAATATACAACTTAAGATATAAAAAAACTCATAATATCTTTTTAAAATGTTGTGTTTTTTGCCTTTATTTATGTTGTAATTTATTCCACTTACAATACTTTTAACTTTAATTATGCAAAACTATTTATATATATATATATATATATATATATATATTACCAAAACATGTCATAAATAGAATATAAATAAGGAAATTCAAATTTTTAGTATAATTATCAAATAATTGACTGTACATGTATTGCGAGAATCAATTAAACTGTGTAATGAGAATATTACAGGAGTCTCTCACACGGACAGAAAATAGACAATTCAATCGAATTCATAGTTAGTTAAAAATAATGCTTACAACTCAATTGGATGGATATCCTCAATCATGGATAAAGATGAAATTCAAATTCAAATTTTTAGTATAATTATGAAAGTCTTTATCAATTTAATTAATTAGCATCACATGTTAAGTGAACTGACAATAGAAAAGAATGCCCACGCAATTTAGTAGTTGGGATCTGTTTGGATTTATATGAAAAACCCACGTTTAAATAGCATCAAAACAACCACCCGTGAAGGCAAGTTGCATAATGCATTTGCTACTTCTCAAAGCTATTAGACACATTAGATTACATTTTCTATGACATCATATGAATTCTCATAATATAAGTTAAGAGTGCCTATTTGAAATTATTTCAAATATTTCTTTTTGTTTTTTAAAACACAATTGGGTAAAAGATTTTCAAAAAAACTTTTTTTAAAAATAAAATTATCCTAGAACAATTGTATTTTAAAAATCTTATTTCCAAAATTTTGAAAAATGACTTCACAGGGAAAAAAAAGTCCAATATAAGTTAGCATGGAGTCAGTTTTAAGTAAGTGACAAAAATAATGTCGTAAGAATGTTCTAATAAAAAATATATTTTACTTGTCAAAATTTGATCTGCATTACCACTAAATTCTTTCATGCTTTTTTTTTTTTTCCATTTTCAAAGGGTTAAATTTTTGTAAGGGTAATAAGACTATAAAACAAGTTCGGTTTGGTTAAAAACTCATTCAAAATTGGTTCGTAAGATAAATAAGTCGAGTTTAAATATATTTGTAGTCTTGTTAATTTATTGAGCTCAGTTCGTGCTCAACCCATTAAGTTAAAAGTAGTTTAATACTATATAAAAAAAATAGAAAAAGATACTAAAAAGTTCCTAAAATAAATTTTTTCAATTCAAAAATCTATGATACATTTTTTCTATCTAAAAAGTCCAAAAAAGAAATTACTAATACAAAAAGGTTAAATTATTAATTTTCATTTTAACACTGTTAACAAATATTATTGATTATACTAAAATGTTATTCAAGATATATTTTAGAAAGTAAAAATTTATATTTTAGGCATTCTAAATAAATAAAAAAAAATTTAATTTTTTTTTTTTGATTGAAGACTTTGTTGTATCTATTATTTAGTTTTTTTTAAAATGTATCTTGAAGGTTATTTTAGTCTAATCAATAAAATTTTTTAACAGTATTAAGATGAAAGTTAACAATGAAAATTTTTTGTATTGAAAGATTTATTTTGGGATCTTTTAGATATAAAGAATATATCATGAACTTTTTGGATTGAAAAAATTATTTTAAGGATTTTTTTAGTATTTTTTCCTAAAAATTAAACTATTTGAACTCAACTAGAGATTGACTTGATTAAAGGCTCGTTCAATATCGGCTACAAACCGAGTTTAAACACAATTTGAAACTCGTTAATCTTATCAGGTCAAATTTAAATAATTTACTACTCGAATAGACTTGACTCGTTTACAACACTAACACTATGTTTGGATTGAAAGAATTGGAAAGAAAGGGAAGGAAAGATAACTTATATCATGTTGGTTTTAAAAATTAGGAAGGAAAGGGAGGGAGAGCTTAAATCTCATTTAAGCAATTTTGTTATCCCTCCAAAAGTGGGTGGAAATGGAAGGAAAGGAAATAAGGATTTAATGAATTTTTAATAATACCAATATTACCCTTAAAATTATAAAAGCCAAAATAAAAATGACACCTCTATCCTATGGCATTCAAATACAATTTAAAAGGGTATAAAAATAAAATAATATAAAATTCTTTCCCTTCCTTTCTCTTCTTTATCATTTCCAAACAAGATGAAAAAGATTATATTCCTTTCCTTTCATTAGTTATCCAAACATAAAAGAGGGATTACCCTCTTCTCTCCTCTCCTTTCCTTTCCTAATGCTCTCCTCTCCTTTTCTTTCTCCCTTACTTGTCCAAACGAATTGTAAAAGACAAACAGAAATGAGTAATTGGGGTATCATTATCATGATCCATCAAATGATTGAACCATAAAAAAATAAAATAAAATAAAAAGATTATCTCGTCTTATTAAAGAATAATACTTAATCTACTCACATAAATATTAATTAGTCTAATTAATAAAGTTTCTCGATAATCATATAAAATATATTGGCATAAATATTTTCTCTCAGGAATTCTATACCCAACCTACGGGTGGAGACTATCCAACCATATGCCCCTCATGCTACTTAAATATATTTTGAAGTTTATTAGTTTGTTAAATTCAAATTAATACAATAATAAGTCTAATTTAATGTAAAATACAATAATAAGTCTAATTCAAGTTATTCAAACTCGATTTATAATTAATTTGATTAAAAATTTATTTAATATCGACTCAAGAAATAAATAAGTCAATTTTAAACTTGTTAATATTATTACTGTTGGTGAAAAAAACAAGCACCATTTAGGTCATTTGAACGAGTAAAGATGCATGAGTCACCATAATGAGGGCAATTTAAAATAATTTGAGGCATAAAAGGACAAATCTAACCTTTTTAAAATTCTAATTTCTTTTTGAGATGCAATGTGCCAAGGCTAATAAATTTTCAATAAAAATGTGATTAAATTAAAATGATAAATCAGTTTATAGTATAAGAGTTTTGAGTAATTTAAATATAATTAAATTCTAATAAGTCTTTTGTCATTATTTTACAAGTGGCACGATATTTTAGATGAGTCGGAGAGTTAATGTTTGATATTCATCACTAGTAATTAAAAAAAATACTTGCAAATTTAGCCCATCACGAGCCCTCTACCAAATTACAAATGGGTAACTATGATGTTATACGAGTTTTTCAATTCTGGATAATAGAAAATTCAATAATCTAACAAACTGCAACAAGTATAGAGATAAAATCCAATTCAAAATAAATTACACATCTCCCTCTAGTGAAGAAAGTGTGAGTCGAACTCAGGAAATGTTATAAATTATCAACCAAACCAATCTCAATTGGCGTGAAGTTTCAAGATTACTTGAGTAGAACAAATGCCTTTTTTTTAAAAAAAAAAATATTGTAACAAATAATCTAAATACTGTATAACTTTTTCAATGAATTGTATACTTTTTATTTTATGTAGTCCAGATTCAAAAATTCAACACATATACACACACACATATATTTAAATATAATTTTTTCCTTTACCAACTCTCCTCCACCTCCTTAACGTCCATCAAGAGCATAAAGCATGAGGCAATGAGGCAATTCACTAGAATTGCATGAATAATATAAATATCATTGGACTGAGTTTGTCCTCTATATGTAATGTACTCGAAAGAGTAAATTGGAAATAAACTTGATATTTACGTTTGCGTGCGCGCACAAATGCAGAAAATATTCGGTTCCAAAAAAAGACAAGAAAGAAAAACAAAACACAAAAGCAAACATAAGAGGCTGCATAGGAGGAGAATGAAACCAAAATTTTGCTATCCAAAATGCAATCCTAAGGGAAAGGGACTTCACATATCAAAACTAGAGTTTATAGCCTCACATGTTTAATTCTTTAGTGGATTGTGATCACAACCACTCTTCTTATCAAAATTTAACGATGACCAATCAATTTTGGAACAATTTTCAATTTAAAAACACATGCTTTCTCATGTCGTAACTTTATGAATGTAAAATCTACATTTACAATATGATTTGTCGTTAGTAGTCGAGTGGTATCTCCCGTCTTGTTTTACAGAGAGAAGTTACTATTTTAAATCTTTCTAATGTAAGAGTGTGTGATATTCGTTTTCCAGTCTTGAGTTATACTTGCTAGTGGTATGATACTATCTTTCATTTTCTAGAAATGGCCTACGTTCGTTTGTAAACAAATATACTTGTAAATATATACTTTTTCTGTTGGCAAAAAAATTTTTTTTTATGTAATTATATTAGAGTTGATAAGATTGAATGTGGGACCATATTTTATCTTCCAAAATATAGTAGTATTAGATGTCTTTAGTTTATATTTTCAACTGTATTCCTAATGTAATGTGTCAGGATATAGTAATTTTGAAAATCATATTTTTTCATACCTAAAATCATCATATTTTAACACATCACATTGGAGATACATAACGTTTTCCTCCAAAATAATATATAAAAGATTTTCAAATTCAATTATTTTTTATACCTTTATGTTTAGGGTAAAATTATACTAACCTTTCTTGAGATTTATGATAATTACACTGACCTTCTATACTTTAATTTAAAAATATACAGATATCTCCCTCTTATTAATTTTTTTCTTCAAAATGATAAAATTACCCCTTTCATATTTCTTTGTTTAATTTTTTTAAATTTGACTATTTTTTTTTTTCGTTTTTCAAATAAATATTAATAAAAATCTTAAATTTATTTGTATATAAAATAAAAACAAGTTATTTACCTTAAATTTAGTTTAAAATTAAAAAAATATTTTAAAAAAGTTTAAAAAAATTGGTCAAAATTAAAAAATAAAAAATAAGAGAGACAATTACGTCATGTTAAAAAAATTGACAAAAAAAAGGTATTGGTAGATTTCTAGGTAAAATAGTAAAAATCAGTGTAATTTTAAAAATCTTATGAAAAATCAGTATAATTTATTATTTTATTTATTTAATTGTATATAAGTATGAGAGAAATATGCTAAACATAAATAATGATAGTGTTGATAAGAAAACTTTCAATAGTCAAGATCTAGCGGAGGTTTATATTAATTGAATTTATATTTTAAAAAAAAGAGTTATCTTTTCAGTTTAACAAGCATATTTCATATTAATACGAATTGTTTATGATTGGAATACTACTTTTCACAGCCACCAATACTTCAAACACTTATATGGCAATTAACCCACGGTTTCAAATTGATATTTACAATTAACTTGAAAGTTTAATTCGATTTTAAATATTTTAATTTTTTAAATAATAAAAAAATCTCAATCGGAGGTATTAAATAAGTTTGAAACTTTAAATTAGAAACATCACATTTTTTGACATGCAAAATTAGAGGGTTTTTTTTTTCTTAATTTTGTTGTTAAACTTTTAGCTAAATTGTAAGGATCCAAGCATTTTAATTTTTCATTAATTAATCGATAAATTCTCAAACAAATTTCAAATGATTCAGTAAAAAGTTCAAAAAATAAATATATAAAACATTTAAAATATCCTTTTTTCTTTTGTGAAATGTATTATTAAAATATGATTGTTAAAATATGATTTTCGTATGACAAAATAAATAATAATTTGAATTAGAGATGCTTAATTCCGTAATCGACATATCTCCGCTCATTTCAATCGAGACCATAATCTCATTTTTTTTTTAAAAAAAAAAAAACACGAATCCAAATATTCTAAATTAATTGCCTATTTTTTTCCATTTAATTCCTACACCTAAGACCAAACACAAATTCAAATCCAAAAAATGTCAAATTAATGACAAATATCCCAACATTTTTTTAAAACATACGCTAAGGGGGGACGGGTTTGGACTATCCAGTGGAATTAATCTAGAAGTCCTGCTGGCTGCTGCTGCTGCTGCTTCTGCTTCAACCCTGGCTAATTGACCTGCTACGGTCAAACCTCTCTTAGATTCTTAGACCAGTGGTTTGCCTTCATCAATACGACAAGTTAATTATCATATTAATAAGATTACAACAATAGGAACCCAATAAATCAAGACCCACTCACATTCTCTTTTTATTTTCAAAAATAAAAGGGCAAGTGGCGAAGTCCCGGTGCGAGCTTTCGGTAATGGAACGAATTTATTTGAAAAACTGTGTTATAAATAAATAAAAAATAAATTAATATTAAAAAACATGTGTCATAAATAGATGAAGTCTCTTTAAAAGTTCATATTAATTTAACAAAAATTAGAATAACCTTTCGTTTGACTCAAAAAAAAAAAAAAATTCAACACCATTCCTATTCATTTTTGGAAAAAGGAATTCAAGTTTTTTTTTTCAAAAAAAATTTAAAACCATCAACTTAATTATTGACTAGGCTTCTAGGGTTTCAATAAAAAAAATAAAGAATTAATATCTCATCCCAAATGACCTATCTTGATAACCCACTTTAACAAAAAGTGAGATTCACTAATGGGCCATAAATAATATGTCTCACCCTTGTGAGAGGGGCTGGTTGTAAGTTGTGACAATGATATAAATGATAAGATAGTACTTGGATCCAAATCAAGTAAAAAGTAAATTTTTAACTGTCACGATTTTAATATATCTCGTATGTAATTATATTTATTTTATATTACTATTTACGTTTAACTAAAAATTAAAATTTAAATAAAATTAAATAAAAAATATGTATTACATATGTAACTGATTGTGATTAAAACACGGACGTAATAGAATTTGGAAGCCAATTATTATTATTTTTATGACAGTTATTATCCTAAATTGATATGGGCATCTATTATTGTTGAAAAAATATTAAAAAAATAACAAAAATTAATAAATTACCATTCTACCCTCTTGCAGTTAAAATGAATTAGTTATTTTATTAAATTAGGTTAATTTATATTTATTCATGTTGGTGGGGGCTCCAATTGCTATTGTTGATGTCACCATAAGTTTCTGTTTGTTTTCTCTTCTTACCCACGTATAAAAAGCCCTCCTTTGATTTCGCTTTTATTGAGACACCGAAGAGAGAGAGAGAGAGAGGGGAAGAAAGAAGAGGAAAACGAAACAGATATATATGAATGAAACCGTTCTGTGCCCTTACAACTCTATAACCCCATAAGGAGTTTGTATTCCCACTACATATAGATACAGTGAGAGAAGAAGAAAAAGGAGGAGGCAGAAGATATGTTTCAAAGGAAAAAACTGAAGAGTATTGCCCATCAAAGATCTGATTTCTTTGATGGGTTACCTGATGATATTGTCATCTCCATCCTCTCCAAGCTCACTTCCTCCGCTCGCTGCCCTTCAGATTTCATCAATATTCTCTTAACGTATGTACATGCACATATATATATATATATGTAGATTTAAGTTCTTCGGTTTCTGTTTATCCTTGAAACTGATCTATTCATCTTCTTCCACAGATGCACAAGGCTGAACCGGTTGGGGGTCCATCCTCTGGTTTTGTCCAAAGCCGGTCCAAAAACATTTGCAGTCAAAGCCACAAACTGGTGCGAATACGCTCACCGGTTTTTGAAACAGTGCGTTAACGCCGGCAACATCGAAGCATGCTACACTCTCGGAATGGTGAGTATAATATATTTATATATATATATATATATATATAAACATATATGCAAATAAATATAGATATATGTAATATGTTTTGTCTTCTTAGAATTCTCCGTTTAATCGGCGCAGATCCGATTTTATTGTCTACAAAACCGAGGGAGTGGAGCGTCTCTGATGGCGAAGGCCGCGATGAAGTCTCACGCGCCGGCACTGTACTCACTCGCCGTGATTCAGTTTAATGGTAGTGGTGGCTCCAAAAACGACAAGGACATCCGCGCCGGCGTGGCTCTGTGCGCCAGAGCCGCCTATCTCGGCCACATCGACGCCCTTCGAGAGCTTGGGCACTGCTTCCAAGACGGTTATGGTGTGCGGCAAAACATCGTGGAGGGACGCCGACTACTCGTCCAAGCCAACGCTCGGGAACTCGCGTGCGTTCTACGTTCATCCCCCTTCAAATTGCGTACGTGGCACTCCCAGAGCCAAACGCAACGAAACAGGCCCGTTACGGGTTCGGGTTTGGGGAGTTCGTTGCTGAGTGATTTCGGGTGTAACGTGCCGGCACGTGAGGCGCACCCGGCGAACAGGTTCTTGACGGAGTGGTTCGGGTTGAGTGGCAGTGGGCCGGGTCAAGGACTGAGGCTTTGCTCTCATGCGGGTTGTGGTCGGCCGGAGACGAGGGGAAACGAGTTCCGGCGATGCTCGGTGTGCGGCACGGTGAACTATTGCTCACGTGGGTGTCAGGCGCTGGATTGGAAAATGCGCCACAAGTTGGAGTGCGCACCCATGGACATGTGGATAGATCAGAACGGTGATGAGGATGATGGTGATGCTGGTGATAATCGGATGGTTGAAGAGGCTGTGGTTGGGACCATTTGATGTCTAGAAAAGATATTAAAATCAAATGTCTTTAAAATCTGTATTTATTTTTTTAAATTTCGGTATAGATGATAAGATTTTGGTTTAAAAAACAAGATATATCGTTTATTAGCTAGTCTGGACATAAAACGGAACTTACATTTTGAAGCATAGATTTTAAATAATTAATTATTAAAAAAGCATATTTTAAAAAGAATATAATAAATTTGTAAAAGTTATGCTGAATTGATTCTAACGATTATATATATATATATATATCTTTTATATTGAATGTATTGAATAATATGTAAGTAAGAATGGCAAGTGGGCAGTATAGTGCGGAGCGGAGTGTCCTATTTTAATCCCCATTCTGTTTATTCATGATAAGTCGGGACCTAATTATATTAGCTGTCTGATTCATGGCAACAGAATAGGAGAGAGCGAGGTGTTCTATTTCAATTTTGATCCTATTTATATTAATTGTCTCATTCTAAAGCGCAATATTCTTTTAAGGCAAGTTATAAAAAATTGCTAAATAAATTAAAAATTTATTATAAAAACAACCAACGCAAATAAAAAATAGTTTTGAGTTTAATATAAAAAAAATTTAAAAACTCATTTGATGTAGTATGGTTTATTAATAAAAATAATATATTTTAGGGATTATATATATATATATATATATATATATATATATATATATAAACAAGAAAGGATGAGATGACCATTTTTTGACCCGTATATTGAACTCGAACGTGTTTATAAAAGTTTATTTCGACCTTAATTAAGAACATTCAATACCCACTTCATTAGGAACAAGACGGGTCAAACTGTCATTTTTACGGTGTAAATAATGGTTTTAAGAATAAAAGTTATAAAAAGTCACAGAGGTTTTCATAAACTAGTTTTTTTTCTTTAACTTCTCCAAAATATAGTTTTGATGAATGAGAAAGTGTGAAAAAAGAATAATGTTACACGTTCATAAATTCATATCTCAAATTTCTATCACACATGATATGTCATTAATGTAACAATATTTTATTAAAAATATTTTAAATCATGTAATAAATATAATTATGTCACATCAATAAAAAGAAATATTCATAATCAAATATTCTCAAAAATTAATTTTATATTTTTTCATGCACCAAAACACATGGTCCAACCCAAAATGTACTCTTAATTTTGTTTTGGAAAGTTGTTTATTAATGGTTCAAAGAGGCATGGACCCCAAAAAAGAAAACACTCTTTCATGCTTTGAATCCATATGTGCTTCTTTTGTTTTAAGTGAAAGGTACAAAATAATTTAGTGCGACCATCTCTTGTTGCTATCTTCCTTCTTTCTTTCTTTTTTTTTTTCCTTTTTTTTTAAATAATGATAAAATAGTTAATATAATAAAAGAAGCGACAAAATTTTGAAGTAAAACTTAAGGAAGAATTTATATATTATTTTTTCATATGTGTATATATATATATATATATATATATATTAAATTGGTAGACAAAGTATTAAATATATGATACTACTCACTAGTGATGTTCTCCAAGTTATACATGATAATTAATCAATAATTTATTTATATAAAGTGGAAGCTAAAGATCTTTTTTTATTTTTTATTTTTTTACAAATAGTGTTATGAAAAATATTTACTATGTGAATTATATGATTTATTTAAAAAATTAAAATATTTAAATGTGACTTTGTTGGAATGATCAAAGATCAATACGAAAGTTTTTGACATTTTTTTTTAATTCTTGTATTTCAATTTATTTGTAAATTTATTATTAAATGCAGGTAAATGGGGGCTTACTCAATGCATTTAATGATAAATTAATACACGAGTTTAGATAAGAATCGATTAACCGAGGACGGAACCACGCGAAGACTATAACCCTTTGTAAAAAGAAAAAAAAAATGTAAATCTTCCTTTAATTTTAAGAATACAAAATTTTTCTTTTCCATTTCTGTAAAAAAAAAAAAATACATTTAATCTCCCTCCAATTTTGAGAATAAAAAATATTTCTTAAAATCTCCCACGCTGACTTAAAAAAAAAAAAAAAATTCTCTTTATAACAGCTCATAATTTTTTTTTTCTAGCTCCGCCCTCACAAGGAGCATTCTTGTCATGTACTCACATATGTTTGATTGCTTCATATATGTTCCAAGTGGGAGGTGAATACATTAACAAAGGATTGGGGTGGAGGCCACCGCCTCAGAAGAAGACACTCCCTCCTAGTCCTGGAGGGTGTGGATAAAGATAGGACATATATGGGGGCTTGAAGGTGCAGACGGCCTTGTCTATTTCTTGGAAATTTCCTTCAAATGTAATCCTTGCTCAAAGAAATCTGAAGGATTTTTGTGTTTAATCAGTGCATATGTTTTCTTCAACAATGCTCAATAATCTATATTCTAACTCATTTTCACACACACACACACACATACATATATATTTTGAGATATACGAGTATATGGAATACTTGTGTCACACATTGGTTATGAAGCAAACCTTCATTGAGTATATATATATATATATATATAGTATTGATAATTCCAAGTATCTCCACTATCTTGATTCATGAGTGACCAATGATTCTACTCTTTTTGTTGAGCTCTGTAAAGTTACATAAAGTAACAGAGCATATTTGCCTAATTTCATAAAAGTTTGTGAGAGAGTTATATTTTAGGAGTGTCACTAGTCTGTTACAGTCGAGATTCTTGCCTCTAAACGAAATTATTTTTAAGGTCATTGTTTCCATATATCTCAGCCACTAAGTCATTTCTCTTTTTGTAATCTTTTCTTGCCTTAAGACTTTAAAACAATAATCCAAAACTAGCCCTAAATTTTTTTAATTTACAACAATATATATATATATATATATATATATATATTATCCTGTTCTCAAATATACACATTCGAGTTACAAAAATAATTTTTTTAATCTCTACTTATGAAATAAGATACCGTATATTTAATTCTTTTCATACTTTGCGGTAATAAAAATATCGTGCACTAAACTGCCTCTTTATAACTCACAAAACAGCTACAATTCCCTTGTTACAAAGTGCTTTAGTTAATTAATGTTATTGCCAAAAACTATTTTCACAGCTTTCAAGATTTTTCTTTCTTTCGTAACGATGCTTTCTGAATCTTTTGTTGTTGAAATACACAAATGCTAAAGGAAAAAAAGGGCATCTATTGTGGATAGAAAAGATAACCAAAAAAGGAAAAAGAAAAAAAGCAACCAGTGGCACAAAACAGAGAGACGGAAATTGTTTAGTTCAAAGCAAAAAAGAACATATCGGAGTGTTGGCCCCCAGATTCTTACTTCATTTAAAACAATGTCCTTGATTTGAATTTTGGATTCTCCATCCTCTCTCTCTATACACACACACACACACACACACACACACATATATATATATATATGTTAAAGTCCAATATTCCAGTACTTGTAAGCATCTTAAAGAGAGGGAGTTTGGTTACAACTTTCAACTCTGCGCAATTGTTACGGTTGGACGAGACTCAGTCTCTTCTTAGTGTAACTGAGACGACACGAAAGAACCTTCTGGATGCATGCATGGCCCCCACCTGATCTCATCTTTGGCAGATCAAATCAAACTGCTGATTCTACCACTACAAGTCAAGCCTCTGAAATGCACTAGTGCTCCTTAGCTAGCAAACCTCAAGCACTAACAGAAAAAAAAAAGTGCATTCATATTATTCAAAATTCAAACGAAAAGTGAATTATGCTTCAATTGTCTCTAGTCTGCACCCTAATCAAGCTATATGTATATATATATATATATATATAGAGAGAGAGAGAGAGAGAGAGAGAGAGAGAGAGAGAGAGAGCAACGACCAATTTTTGGAAATAATTTGGTCCATAAACTAAGTTTATAAATAATTTGGTCCACAAAAATTTCTTCAACATGGCCCATGCAATGCAAACACACAGTACTTCAACTGTAAGAAGGTCCAACCTTCCCACCACTTTTCATCAATCAAGGTTTGGAACAGAGGTATCTTGTAGCCTTCAACAAAGGCCTATTGTGCCACAGAGATTTTCACTGCAACCTGCAGGACGAAATCAGGAATTTGATTCAGGATGAGCAAACTTTATTCTAATGTTATTATCAAATTTAAACTATTAGTTAAAAATTCCTAACATTTTTCCCGTATATAATAGTTACATCAAATCTCTTTTGTAAGAATATATTCGAAATTCACCTGAAATGAAGTCAACATTATACTTAAATTTCACCTTCCAATGCATTAGAATAATTTCTAGCATATTACAAGACATTGCTTTCTTTTAGTTTTACTTCTTTTCTTTGCTCCTCACCTTCTCAAGAAAGAGAAACTTATACCATTCAAGGTATATTCAAGCAATAAAGATGTTAAAAATAAAATATAAGTGTTTTGAGTTCGAATCGTTTTTGAGTTAATCGTTAGTAGCTAAAACTTAAAAGATGGACTTAACAATCACGAAAATCCATATAAAAAAAAAGAAACTTATGTGGGCCCCTTTATTTTTTCAATTGTCTTGCACATCCTATTTACATGTCACATTTCTCTTAGATAAGAATATAACATTATTATATATCCGACAAATACAAGGGGGTTGCCGGTGATCATGACTTTTCTAAAATTTTAGAAATTTGATATTTATTCCTATTCTCTATAATTTTCTTTTTATGAAAATTAAGAATTGTCCTCTCAAAAAAAAATAATAATAATAATAATTTTTATAAAAAAACTCTTGAAATTTCAATTTTTATTTCAAACACCCATTAACTTTGGTCTTCCTTTTTACTTAACATTTAAGTCAATAAGGAATATATTGCCTTTTCTTTGGTCTATATAAACTTAGTTTTTTTTTTTTTTTTTGTGTGTGATAAATCAAACATGTGCTAAGTTTTTCCCTTTCCACTATACTTAGGTAACCCTTAAGGCCCAAACCTTCTTTCAAGATAATTATATATATACTCTTTAAAAGCTTTGTATCCATCCTATGTGGGACACAAACTTTTCACAATTTTCAAGCTTTTATTACTATTTTCAGCTACTGATGTTTGGAGGCAATTTTCTCATTCACTCTTTAATAGTTTTGAGTAACCCAATATATGATCTTAATCTTCTTATGAAGGAGAATACATTTTCATGTGGATCCACTAAAATTAATGTTTGGAAACTTACTATAATTATAGCTCATAGATAGTCAAAAAATTATTCTCAAAACTCATTATTTTTAACAATTTTTTAATTACTCAACATTTTATTTCATAAAATATGACATTGTTTTCAATTTTGCAAGTGAGGATTAAGGTTCTATCCAAGTGATGTACAAGTTTACTCCTTTTACATAAATAGCATGAATTCAATTTTCTATTCCCGTATCATTGTATCAAAAAATAAAATAAAAATTCTGGACCCACTTTTAGTTGCTTTTATCGTTGCAGCGAAAAGTTTTGTAGTTTGTAGTTTTTTTTTTTTGGGGGTATATGTGTGTGTGTGTGTGTGCATATATATATATATATATATATATATTTGGAGTTTGTAGTTTGGTTAGGAAGTCTTGTTCTCTTGATGAGATTGTAGTTTGGTTGCATTCTCCTCTGAGGTGGTTGGAAACTTGGAATCATTCCTTGTGAATGATAGAATGGTTCCATGATGTAATTTCTTTTTTTTGAATGAAATTATATTTCTTTGGGTGGGAAAAATAAATAATTTTCCCTTCAATTTTTTTAAGTATATACATTGTCGGCACAATATTTTTGTTTATTCAGTATCATCATCCTTCAATCTTGTCCTTTTCAATAAATAATTGAATCTAGATAACAAAACTATTGTTCTTTAATATCTTTTGACCTTTGATTTTTTCTACATTCTCATGAATAATTGAGTCTAAAAAAATGAAACTCTTCTTATTTGAAATATAGAATCAAATTAGAATAAGACTCAGATTCGAATATAAATTTGAGACAAAAATCTCAAAAAATTATTTTAAGCAAGATATTCAACTCATACCAAATTTACTTTTATGAAATTAAAAACCAAATTATTACATTTATTCACCGACTTAAATAACTATTTAAGCTAAATTTAAAATTTTTTTTTGGACATAATGATAAATTTTTGCTGGACAAAGTGAATTTTTTTAAAAATATCTGAACAAATATTAAATAACTGCTAAAAAATATCAAATTCAAATGAAATTTTACCTTAAATTTGAGTAAAGTTTTGAAATAATTTTAAGAGTGACAGTAATTTGGTCAAATTGATTTTTTATGTAGTACACACATATCCAAGTATCCAACCCAACTTGAAGGGCCCAAACTTGAACCTAGCCCATTTGTCATCCTTTGTTTCCCATTATTGTTTTTAAATTAAACAAATTGTTTTATTTATTTTTAAAACTACTCCTAATAATTAATTATGAACGATTGTATGATAAACAATAATAATAATATTATAAAATAATAACATATCATGATAAAATATATATTTCAGTGTTCCAATTCGCAATTCCGGTTAGTTCCAACTCGAGCAATCAAATTCTCCTTTGGTTTACATTCATATGTGATGTATATATAAATCTTGGATTCTGATCATTGTACACTACCTATTCTTTGAATTTTGCACGTAAATTATAAGTGTCCTCTTTCCCAAATCTAGAATCTGCATTGATAAATGTCTCTATCTCTATATCTACATATACATCAAATGAATCAATTGTGGTCATTATTTATTTTTAATCATTCTCTTTGTTGCTGAAAATTTTAGGGGAAAAGAAAGAAAGCTGATGTATTGATTACTTGAGTTCTCTTATTTGTCCCCTGAGAAAATGGAAACATCCATTTAATTGTGCTTTATAAGCAGTTTGGAATTAGTATTATAAATTTTTTTTTTTCGTTTCTGTATCCTCACTTTTCTTAGTAACCAAATGGAGGACTAGGACATTGATTTTATTAAACCTTATAGTTATGACTTATAGCTAAATTATCTTTTTAGTGTACCTATTGGAACTTTGCTTTAGAGGTAGTAATGCTCATAAAGTTTGGAGGGCGATAGAAAGTACTAATGAGGATGAATATTGGAGGACTTTGATTTCTGATATTTAATTGATTATCTTATTGTCCAAATGATGTGTGTAGAAAATGCATGTTGAAACAGTCAAATTGGATTCATGCCTTTAAGCCGAGCGGCAGTGATGGCAGTCTTCTAGTTCTACTTTGGCTAACATTAAGTTGGCATATTAGATAATGTTGTGTCCTGGATTGGGGTGCGGGGGTGGGGGGATAAGTATAAGGATAAATTATTTTGCTGTTGTTATATTTTTAACTTTATGTGTGTGCTTTCTCGTGCATTATGGCTTCTTACAAGTTCTTTGATGGTGCAGGAGTGGGAGGGGAGGTTGAACATTGGCATGTCAAAATCTGTGGCAACTGCTGTCCATGAAAGTGTGCGGGAAATTGCCATTGGTAAAACTAAAACAACTGAGAAAGCAGATCGTGCAACTGTCGAGCAGGTGAATAACTATAATGCCATTTCTGGTATTAAACTTTTATTATAATCAACGAACTCAAACTTGTGAGGGCGGAACTTGGCACAAGGAAAAGTTGTTCTATTGTGACCTAGAGGTCATGGGTTCGAGTTTCGGAAATAGTTTCTCTATTTGAAGACGTAAGACTGTGTACATCTAACCCTCCTCCTGAAACCCCGCAGCGACAGGAGTCTCGTGCATTGGACTAGCCCTTTAACGAGCTCAAACTTGTCCAAAAAATTATAGTCAATGATCTCTCTTATAAAAAAATAATAGTCAACGATCTCTGTCTGCATTTTCTTAAGAAAAGTTATTACCGTTGTGTTAATTACATTTTGGGTAATCACTCATAAAAAAAAAAGATTATATTTTGGGTAATCATTAGTTTTATATTGTTTTCACGACAAGATACATCTATTTCTGATGGTGAAAGTGATATCAGTTTCGACATAATCCAGATTTCCTGGCTGGCACATTTGATAGTTGACCATTCTCTATTCAGATTGGTTATTAGTTGTATTTGGTAAATACACCCTTTGTGGGTGGCTGCATGTGCGCGTGTTTGTGTGCTCGCAAGAATTTCTACTGTGTGAAGCACATTTGTTGTTCAGTGCGTGCATTTTTGGGTTCACCTAACTATTTGCTCTGAAGGGAGTGCAATAGGAGAGTTTTTTTAGAGGAAATAGTTACCCCTTTTTGTTTTAAGGATAGCTTTTTTTACATATCCTTCATTTTTGGGTCAAAGAGGCCATCCTATATATGTAGATACTTTAGTTGATATTTTTGGGACCTTAAAGCTTTAATCTCATAGGCTTTCCCTTGTAATTATGGGTTATCCCCCTTGGACAACTTGTTAATATATTTACTCTTTACCTATCACAGAAGTGTGTTAAGATCTTGCCGAGGTTCGGAAATCTGTTACATGGGTTCGGCTACATAAATCTTCTAGCGTTCAACCCTGTTCAGGGCTATATTGTTTCTTAAATCATAGGCCAGAATATCTATTCTCATTGCTTCACCACGTTTTCTTTTGGTGTTCATCATCTTTATACCTCTTCCAACTTAAATTGAATTAGTCTATTTTATTGGTGCAATCTCGTGTCTTCATTGCACAGGACTAAACCATTTTAAATGATTCTTTTGTCCTCCGCTGCTACCACCTCTAGTCTTTACAGATGAATTCATCTCTCATCATTTTTGTCTTCATTTTGCCACTCATCAATCTCAACAACTTCATGTTGGTGACACTTTTTTTTTGCATCAGTAAGAGGTATTTGTATTATAAATGCCCAAGAAGGGCAAACTCAATAATTATAAAAGAAAGGAACCGACTACAAAAATTAAAGCTGAAAATCCCTCAAAACATCAAGAGACTGTTTAGATACATAAGAAATTCCTCCTTAATTTAAAAGTAAAACATTTGCAAAAAAAGACTCTTTAAATTTTCAAGGGGGCATTCCACGCCTTCAAAAATCCTCTTATTTCTTTCCTGCCCAAAGACACCGAATGAGACAAATAGGAGCCCTCCACTGAGCTATTCTCAATTCCTTCCTAAGCCTTCTGCATCTCCACCCCAAAAACACCTCCTTTATCAAAGCCGGCATCACCCATAAGTAACCAAAATATTAGTCTTTATTGCCAGACACATCCATTATCCAACACACATCCCTTACCAATACGCATGCTGGGTCATGTTGAATTCGAATACGAATAATACAGTTGTTCTGAGGTGTCCAATAACAAACGATGAGAATGGAGTGTTCTCTTGGGAATTTTTGCTTTAATGAAATCACATCTCTAGTTCTTGATGTATATGATGGCATGCTTAATGACATTGGATTCATTTTGTTGTCTTGCCATCTAAGGATTATAGCAAGGGCTTTATGCTAATATTATCCAGTTTTTCTTTATGGATGATTATTATGGCAATGAGAACATTACATCAGAAGTGCAAGCTGGTGCATGGAGATCTCAGTGAATATAACATACTTTATTTTGAGGTAATCCTTTATTGTTTCGTACATTGACTGTTGCGCTTCTAATTGTTAAAAACTTATGTGCACTGCCACTGCTGTTTGGTACGTAGGGTCATTTGTATATCATTGATGTTTCCCAAGCAGTTGATCTTGACCATTCCTCATGCCCTTGATTTCCTCCGTGAAGATTGTGTCCACGTCTCTGTGAGTTCTTACGGAAATGATTTTTGTTATAACTTTGATATGAACAATCTGTAGGTAGTGATGTGAGTTAATATGAGGATGTGTATGCAGGATTTTTTTTAAAAACATGGTGTAGCTGTTATGACAATTTGAGATTTTTTTGATTTCATAGTTGATCCTTCTATTGCTGAGGATTTAGTGGACAGTTATTTGGAAGAGGTACAATGTTCTTTCTATGCTGCATAAAAATCCTGTAGAAATTTGGAGAGAGCTTCATTGAGAGTTTGTAACTTTTTTTCTAATCGAATCATTTTAGGTTCAACAAATAATTTTTGCCTGAGGAGGCTTGATTTCTCCAGGGGATGAAATTGCAGATTCTGTATTTGTGCAGGTTATCTGTACAGCAGTATTATCTTCTTGTTGCTTTTTTTTTTCTTCCACTTTTCCAAAAATTATTTTCCATCTTAATAAAAAGTGATCCTAAGGAATAAAGTCTTATTTGTTGCCAACTGGGCATTTGGGGATTATTTGAACCAGCTCTGGCTTAATTTAATAGACAATTGAACTTGCCTGAGATGTCAGATAAGACGTGAGAGAGATGAGAATTTTGTTAGTTTTATAAACTCAATTCTTAAAGGGTTGTTTGTGTATTTTTGGGTATTGAAAAGTCATGATATTTGAAGAGGTAAACACTAGAAGTGTCCAAGCTATTTTTGGAGGTCTATTTATGGAGTTTTGTTTATCAATAGTTGCATGGGAAAGTTGAACAGGTTGTCTTGGAATAGTTGGCCATAAAGTGGCAAAAATTAGAGTTGTTTTGACCAAGGAAAAGTGGCTGGAGTTGCTGTATATAACATAGAGTGTGGACGGCTGGAAAACAAAGAGAGAGAGAGAAAAAGTGAGTTGCTGCAAAGGAAAAACGCAGCAGATTTGTGAGGAGCTGTAGCTTCATTTTGTGACTGTTTTTTTTGTGTTTTCTTACTGAAAAAATCAGTTTGGTCTTCTCTCTTGTATTCCTTGATATTGTGATAATTTTAATGAAAATAGAGATGTTTCTTGAGTGAAATTTGTGTGATAGTGTAGCAGAATTTTATTCTCTGTTTTGTGTTCTTTTTGGTAATCCATTTTACTTTTAATTTCAACAAAAGTGGTATTAGAGCTTGGTTGTTATGGCTACTATGGGTAATGTTCTTCAACCCCAATTTCCCAAATTGGGGAAAGATAATTATGGGAATTGGAGTATTCAAATCAAGGTGTTGTTACAATCCCAAGATCTTTGGGACATTGTTGAAAAAGGTTACATCGAGCCGACTACGGAGGAAGAACAAGCGCTTAATGATGCTCAAAAGACGGTGCTCAAGCAATCACGGAAGACGGATAAGAAGGCCTTATTTCTTCTTTACCAATGTATTGATGATAATACTTTTGAGAAGATTTCTTCCGCCACCACTTCGAAGCAAGCTTGGGAAATTTTGAAGAGTATGCATAGAGGCATTGAAAAAACCATTCGGGTTCGTCTTCAAATATTGCGAAGTGAATTTGAAAGTTTGAATATGAATGGAGCCGAGTCAATTTTAGAGTATTTTTCAAGAACTTTGGTGATTGTGAATCAAATGCGAAGGCATGGAGAAGATATTGATGATGTTCGTGTTATGGAAAAAATACTACGAACCTTAACCCCAAAATTTGAGCATGTTGTTGTAGCCGTTGAGCAGTCCATGGATTTCAAGACTACAAGTGTTGATGAATTGATGGCAACATTGGAAATACATGAGCAACGTATTAATAAAAAGACTCCAAGTTCTCTTGATCAAGCTCTCCAATCCAAGCTTTCTTTGAAAGATGAAAATAGAGAATTTCAAGGTGGTACATCTCATAGAGGAAGAGGCCAATTCACTAATGATGCAAGAAATCAGAATTTTTATGGTTCAAGAGGAAGAGGACGAGGAAGAACAAGAGGCAATTACAACAATCAAGGTTTTGACAAGAGAAATGTTGAATGCTTCAATTGTCACAAGTTTGGGCATTATAGCAATGAGTGTTGGGCAAGTGCAAATAAAGGCGTTGAAGAACATGTGAATTATGTTGAGAAAGCAAGTAATGAAGCAGGATCTACTTTGTTGTTGGCCTATGATGGATCCGAGGAAGACAATGGTAATGTGTGGTTTCTTGATTCCGGGGCGAGCAACCATATGTGTGGCAAGAAGCATATGTTTGTAGAACTTGATGAAGTGACACAAGGCAAAGTTACTTTTGGTGATTCCTCCAACATTCCGGTGAAAGGCAAAGGTAAAATTCTTATTAGGCTCAAGAATGGCAATCATGATTTTATTTCCGATGTCTATTATGTGCCGGATATGAAGAATAGCATTTTGAGTTTGGGACAACTTTTAGAAAAGGGATATGATATTAGCATGAAGAATCTTCGTCTTACAATTAAAGATGTTCGTGGTAATTTGATTGCTAATGTGAAAATGTCCAAGAATAGAATGTTTCCTTTGAATATTCAACATGATGCTATGAGATGTTTGAATACTATTATTAAGGATGATTCTTGGTTGTGGCACTTGAGACTTGGACATCTTAATTTTGGTGGCTTGAAGCTTTTGTCTAGCAAGAAAATGGTGAAGGGTCTACCCTACATAGATCATCCGGATGAGTTATGTGAAGGGTGTATTCTTGGCAAGCATCACAGATTAAGTTTTTCAAGAGAAGTCAAGTGGAGAGCATCCCGACCCTTGGAGCTTGTGCACACCGATGTTTGTGGTCCTTTGGAGCCTATGTCAAATGGTAAGAATCGCTATTTTCTTACTTTTATTGATGACTATAGTCGGAAGACTTGGGTGTATTTTTTAAGAAGGAAGTCCGAAGTGTTTGAAGTTTTTAAGGAGTTCAAGAATCTTATTGAGAAGCAAAGTGGCTATTGTATCAAGAGGTTGAGATCCGATCAAGGTGGTGAATATAATTCTGATTTATTTGAAAATTATTGCAAGGAGCATGGAATTGTGCATCAGTTCACGCCAAGCTACACACCTCAATTGAATGGAGTTGCGAAAAGAAAAAATAGAACTATTCTTGATATGGCTAGAAGTATGTTGAAAGGAAAGAGATTGCCTAGAGAATTTTGGGCCGAAGCCGTAGCATGTGCAGTGTACTTGTTGAATCGATGTCCAACCAAAAGTGTTCGTTTCAAGACTCCGGAGGAAGCTTGGTGTTCATTTAAGCCAAGTGTAGTCCATCTTAAAGTTTTTGGATGTATTGCTTATGCGAAGATTCCCGAAGCAAAGAGGACAAAGCTTGATGATAAAGGCGAAAAGTGCATTTTTCTTGGGTATGGTGATAGAACAATGGGGTACAAGTTATACAACCCCATTACCAAGAAAGTGATCATGACTAGAGATGTTATCTTTGAAGAGGAAGACATGTGGGATTGGAAAGAAAAAATTTCAACCACCGAAGTGGAACTTATGCTTGAAGAAGAAGAGTCCGAAGAACCAAGGGAAGTCCAAAGAGAGCCACAAACACCTCCACATGGATCCCCTTCATCTTCTACAGGTGAATCATCATCATCACCATCATCATCTTCATCATCGGATTCAAGCTCAAGTGAAAGGCCAAGAAAAATGAGAAGTTTGCAAGAGATTTATGAGTCTACGAAAAATTTTGAAGGTAACTTGAATTTGTTTTGTTTATTCATGGATTGTGATCCTTTATGTTTTGAAGAAGCAGTTCAAGAAGAAAAATGGAGAATAGTGATTTGTCGTGGAAATCAATCAAATTATCAAACTAAACTACTAGTATAGTAGAGAAGTAAGGGTCGAACCCACAGAGACTGTTAATTGTTTAAAAACCAAAGTTGAGATTGATTTCAATTCAAATTAACAAAGATTGATTGTTGTTGATTTTCTTTCCTAAAATTAAATAAGAACTATACTTAAAGCAAATATTTAACTGAATTAATGAGGAATCAAATTAAAAGAGAATTCCTAGGGTGTTGAATCCACCACTAATCTTGTAACTAGCTTCAATTGTATTAATTCTTGGGTCATTCAATTTGGATGTAAAAAACGTATTTTGGCTACAAGCCTCAATACAATCATCAAGAAAATCACGCACCAAAACCCTAAGCACGAATCATCTTTGGTCAACACAAATTGTCTACGCTAATTCTAAGGTCATAGTCACAATTTGTTTTCCCTGAGTTATGACTCGTCCTACGGTTTTGATGTATGTACACATATTACTATTGTATAACCACATAAACAAAATCACAGAAATTGATTATGTGAAATTGAATAATACGATCAATGCTTTAATAAAATCCCAATGTTATACAATCAACATCCAAGACTAATTAACCCAAAAATAAAATACAAAGAAACAATATTACTTGACTAGGGTTTCATCTAAACCCTAGGAATGAGAGAACTTAGCCCATGATAGTGGAAGAGGAGACCATAGCCATGGAATTCTTCATCTTCTTCTTTAGAGTTGTCTCCTTCCTTCTTCTCTTCCTCCCTAGATCTCCAAGACGGCCTCCCTCTTTTCCAAAACCCTAGTTCACAATAATATCCCCCTTTTCCCAAAATTACCCCAACAAAATAAGAATTTAGGAAAATAACATAAAATCCCGTAATTAGACATTAGGGGCCCAAAAAGGGAGTCTAAAGTGTTCCAAAATAGAGCCTATAATGCTAAAATGGGCCCTAGTCCACCTATATATGGATCAAGCCTCTCTTCTAATCCAAAATCACTTGTTTTCCACTTCTTTTAGCACTTCAAAGCCCAATATTCTCCTTTTGCTCCAAATCCACTATTAAATCATCAACTTTGACGAGCTTTCTCTGCAAAAAGATAAAATAAGAATTAACTAGCAAATGCATATAGATTGAAGAAATTAAAATAATAAAAGTGCAAGAATATCTAGGGTTAACAAAATAAATATGCACTTTTTAACCAGTTATCACAAATAGCAATGGATGAAGAAATGAAGGCAATTGAAAAGAATGATACATGGGCACTAGTTAGTCTTCCCCAAGGTCATAAAGCAATTGGTGTGAAGTGGGTTTATAAAACCAAGAAGGATGCGAATGGTGAAGTCCAAAGATACAAGGCAAGGTTGGTTGCTAAAGGCTACAAGCAAAGGGCTGGAATTGATTATGATGAGGTATTTGCTCCCGTTGCTCGTTTGGAAACAATTAGGTTGATGATTTCTTTGGCGGTACAAAACAAGTGGAAGTTTTACCAACTTGATGTAAAATCGGCATTCTTGAATGGATTTCTTGAGGAGGAGATTTATGTTGAACAACCTTTGGGATATGTGAAAAAGAGACATGAAGATAAAGTGTACAAGTTGAGAAAAGCTCTCTATGGATTAAAGCAAGCACCCCGTGCATGGAATGCTAGAATTGATAAGTATTTTCATGAGAATGGTTTTCAAAAGTGTCCTTATGAGCATGCATTGTATATGAAGATGGATGGCAATGGAAGTGTGCTACTTGTTTGCCTTTATGTTGATGACTTGATCTTTACCGGCAATGATCCAATGATGTTTGATGGATTCAAGAGAAGCATGGTTAAAGAGTTTGAAATGACCGATATTGGCTTAATGTCTCATTTCCTTGGAATTGAGGTTAAGCAAAGTGAAGATGGAATTTTTATTTCTCAAAGTGGCTATGCAAAGGAAGTGCTCAAGAAGTTCAAGATGGATTCTTGCAACCCGGTGAACACACCCGTAGAAATTGGATTGGAATTGAGGAAGAACATTAGTGGTGGAAATGTTGATCCAACTTACTTTAAAAGTTTAGTTGGAAGTCTTTGGTACCTTACTTGCACAAGGCCGGACATTCTTTATGGAGTGGGTTTGGTTAGTAGATACATGGAAACACCGGATCAAACTCATCTTAATGCGGCAAAGAGGATTTTGCGTTACATCAAAGGTACACTCAATGATGGCTTATTTTATTCTTGTACTAATGATTTTAGACTTGTTGGATATTCGGATAGTGATTGGGGACGAGATTTGGATGAAAGGAAAAGTACCTCGGGTTATTGTTTTTTCATGGGAGATACGACTTTTACATGGTCATCCAAGAAGCAAGCAATTGTTACTTTGTTTACGTGTGAAGCGGAGTATGTAGCTGCAAATTCTACGGTGTGTCATGTTATTTGGTTGAGGAACTTGTTGAATTATTTGGGATTTTCTCAAGAAATTCCTACGGAGATCCTTGTTGATAATAGATCGGCGATGGCGTTGGCAAAGAACCCGGTATTCCATGAGAGGAGTAAACATATTGATATGCGCTACCATTTTATTAGAGAGCATGTGAAGAATGGAGAAGTGAAGTTAGTGCATTGCAAGACTCAAGATCAAGTTGCCGACATTTTTACAAAGCCATTAAAGCATGATGTGTTTGGAAGATTGAAAATGATGTTAGGCATGAGAACTCAAGGAATTGAGTTTAAGGGGGGATGTTAGTTTTATAAACTCAATTCTTAAAGGGTTGTTTGTGTATTTTTGGGTATTGAAAAGTCATGGTATTTGAAGAGGTAAACACTAAAAGTGTCCAAGCTATTTTTGGAGGTCTATTTATGGAGTTTTGTTTATCAATAGTTGCATGGGAAAGTTGAACAGGTTGTCTTGGAATAGTTGGCCATAAAGTGGCAAAAATTAGAGGTGTTTTGACCAAGGAAAAGTGGCTGGAGTTGCTGTATATAACATAGAGTGTGGACGGCTGGAAAACAGAGAGAGAGAGAAAAAGTGAGTTGCTGCAAAGGAAAAACGCAGCAGATTTGTGAGGAGCTGTAGCTTCATTTTGTGACTGTTTTTTTTGTGTTTTCTTACTGGAAAAATCAGTTTGGTCTTTTCTCTTGTATTCCTTGATATTGTGATAATTTTAATGAAAATAGAGATGTTTCTTGAGTGAAATTTGTGTGATAGTGTAGCAGAATTTTATTCTCTGTTTTGTGTTCTTTTTGGTGATCCATTTTACTTCCAATTTCCAACAAATTTTACTTACGAAGCTAGTTGAATGTCCATAACTTCATCGATTTCCTTCTCCTTTCCTGTATGTTTGCAGTTATTCATTCCAAAGACTCTGGATCACGTGAAGAATGTTGAGGAGGATATAGATCGGATTACTAGTGGCAACGACACTGGAGAGATATACTATCAGACTATTACAGGACTCTAGCTGGCTCTTTCTATGGTTCATCCTTCTGCGGAAAAAAAGACGTCAAATTGGCAAGCAGGAAACTTTGAACACGAGTCCCCTACCGGGCATTCTAACTTGCATGATGGCAAATCGGAGTCCGGGACAGACGAAGATGAAGAAAGCTCAAGTGGCTCGGAAGGTCGGGGACCTGCATCTGAAAATGAGACTCAGGCTCCTGTTGATAAAAGAGCCGAGAGGAAAGAAAACAAGAAGAAGGTTGAAGAAGAGAAGAGGGAGGCTCGGAAGACTAAAGTACCAAAGGCTGTGAAGAAGAAGAAGAAAAAGTTGGCCAAAGCCAAGAAAAATAGGTAGGCATCCAATATTTGATACATGTAGGAAGGGGAATCGAACTTACGTCAATTGCGTAAGGAATAGACATTTGCATCATTTGGATAGGACTTCGGTCCTAAGTAGTCAATTTTAAAAGTTATAACATGTAGAGTTGTTATTCATTGCCTTCGGGCTAATGAATGACCCGAACTAATGAATGGTTGACAAATCAGTAAAAGGTCTTACTGATAAATTTACTTATTTGTCGAATATTTATTAATCCGAGTGTTATGTATCGAGATTAATAAATAATTTTTCATAACATGTGAGAAACCAATTTTTTTATTTATTTGTGTGAGGAGAAACAATTTTGCTGGAGTACATTTTTAGATTATAATAGAAAATTTCAATTTTGGCTATCTAAGTAACCTCTTGCCCCCTTCCCTCAAATTTTGCCTTTCTTGCTTGAATAATTAAGATTTGTGTCTTCATGGGTAAATTCCTCAACATCATTTCTAAGTTGAAAAGTTGCATCCAAAATATGTTTCTTTTCAAAATCAGAGGAAGTTAATTTTTGGGCATTTGCAAAAAAAAAATAATCGTTAGAACTGAAAATATAGAATTTGATAATAATGTATTGATCCAGTAATGATTTTGTAATTATAGAGTGAACTGAAACTATGGAATTTTCCATTTGCTTTTCATTAATCCACTTTACCATCACAAGAGGGCGTAATTTATGTGAGGAGGAACTCTTGAATGCCCACTAATGTAGGAGAATTTCTTAACCCAATATATATATGCACTAACACTTTCGTTAATTTAGATTAGGTCATGATTCACGATGAGTCGAACAGTAAATCTTAGATTTGAGTCGTTAAAATAAATAAATTTTGAATTATATTTAAATTTAATTTGTTAACTTTGAATCGATTTCAAGCGGAGTTCGAGTACCTTGATTTTTTTATATAGTTTTAACTTATCGAACCGAGTTTTAACTTATCGAACCGAATTCAAATAACTTGATTTTTGATATAGTTTTAGTTTAATGATTCGAGATGGATAAATTAATAAATTTTAAAATATATTTAAACTTTATTTATTTATTTTGAGATAGTCAATTTTAAACAAGTCTTTAATCAAACTAGTTATAAGATGAACACTGGTTACGAGACAATCTCAAATTGTACAATTTGTTTTATAATCCTAATTTTACAAGATGACTTTGAATAGTACGACTCGTTTTATAATCCTAATTTTATAAGACAACATCGAATAGTACGGTTTATTTTATAATCCTAATTTTAATACTCCTAATAAGTGAAGAATAAAAGTTGAAATTAATTTATCTTCGAACGACGGCGTTTTCTACGGTGGAAACTGAACCTAGAGTTCACGACAAACAACGGCTTCATCGAACACCTTCCATGTCGAATTCAATCAACCCCAATTTTCAAACCCAAGACCAACTCTTCGATCAAAACCCTAATGGCTACAGCCAAGAAACCCAAGAATGGGAGGCGAAGGCTCGAGCTTGGCTCTCTACAATGCCCGAGGGCAAGACTGTGACCATGAGCGACTTCGAAGCTTGGCTCGATTTGAACCATGCCTCTTTGCCTGAAGAATTCAAAACAATGCCTCGATCACTGCTCTATGAACGGGTCACTTCAATTCAGAGTAGCATTGAACCGTCCAATGAGGTACTAACTTCTTTCTTTATAGGCAGTGGTGGATCCAATAATTATGCTCGAGGGGTAAAATTATATTTATAGAATTTTGGGAGGAGGCCTCACGACGATGCAAAAAAAATTGAGGGGAAATTCCTCATTTTTAAAAAATTTTAACAAAATAATAAGAAAAAAGGAGGATTATTTATTTGTTTATTTTGGGGATGCCTGTCCATTCGCCATTGTTCGTAGGCTTTGTTTGATAAAGGTAAATTATTGCCTTTGAAGACGTTTACTATCATGCATTGTGTATACCAACGGTTGAGGTAATGTGGGGAGGCCTCGGGCTTTTGATCCAACCCATGTTGTTTTTATCTTATTTTCCACACACACACACACACACATATATATATATATATATATATATATATATATATATGAAAGGGGCGTACCTTGAAGAGAAATAGAAGGTCTCTTCAAAAGACGCCTCTTCCTTGGTTAATTCCTAAGTTCAACAAATTATTCTCCGAGTATAAGTCTAAATATCAGCCAAGAAACATCTCTTCAAGAGACGTCCTAGATGCTTGTGTAATTTTTTTTTTCTTTTGAAAAGGCGTCTGTTTAAGAGATGCTTTTTACAGGTAATAAGAGCATCTCCATTGGTGACTCAAATCCTAATTCAAATTTAAATTTGAGTCAAAATTCACACAAATCTTCTCCAGTCAAACCAAAATAGGGTTTTACTAAAAAACAAAAGCACATATAACTTGAAAGGGCTCCATATATATAGGGTGAGGGACAACGTAGAAGGCTGATTCATTTACGGCAGGAGATATTTGAGGTGATGCAAAGGGAGAATCCAATAAGGAAACTTTTCAATTGTTATTGTTAAAATCTCTATAAAATGTGAAGACAATGCATGCCTCTTTGCATTTTTGATATATTTACAAAATTTATAAAATTATTGCATTTTTTGATAAAAGAAAAAATAGTCTTTTCTCTGGAAAACCTGTCTTGGTGTCAAAAATTTCAAGTATTACAATGTGCCTTCAATCATGACTTTAGAACCCAATTTTTTTTTATTTTTTGGCCAAATATTTGTAGAATTTAAAAATTAGGAAATACTTACAGCCTGAGATGTTTTCATGTGAAAATAGGGGGGAAAATGAGATGGAACTTGGCCTTTAAATTTTCTATAAAATGAGTCTCTTTTAAGTCACAGGATTTTTTAACTAGGAATTGTTCAACAAAGGGAGTCATGCATAATTTTGGAGTTCATTGACTCAGTTATACTCAAAAATTGGGAAACTGGTGGCATTGACAAAATTCAGTGAGATATTTTTGAATAAGTTTGAAACCACCTGTGTTAGCTTAAGTAGTATCTCCTCCACCTCCCAAATGAGAAATTTGAAGTTTCGAGTCCCGAACTTGGTGTGTGTGTCTTACCTATCAAAAATAGAAAAAAAATGAATTAGATGGAAAGGAGATGTAGGTCTTGAATGTGCTGTATTATAATGTGGCATATGAAGAAAGGGCAGAATCCATTGACTTAATCATGCATAATTAAGCCTGTTATACACGTGAAACACTCTAGCTTAAGATAGCAAAGTCAATGGAGGTCTTGAACGTGCTATATCCATTATCTAAACAAATATGGAGTATGCAGAAGTGTAAAATTTGTTATTCTTGTTAACTTGATTTGTACTCTGTGGTTACCTAATCTGTATCTTATAATGTATGCACCTTCCTTTTGTTTGGACTGATTATCACATCAACAGAATATGTTGGTGTCCTTAATTTTATTTTTGCAGGGGTATTTACCAATACAATTTCCATATAGTTATCATAATAATTAAGTCTTCTTTCTTTTGGCAGGGTAAAGATGCTAATCAGGTTGATCTTCCACAAGCTCGATTTCAACGCACTGATCAATGGCTGCCAGTCTATTCTTGGTTAGAATCACTAGATACAGATGAGGTAGTCAAGTCAAAAGATATTTTAGATTGGCTATTGGAGAACCCGGAGGTTAAAGAACAGTTGTACACAAAACATTCCCGTTATCATTTGACGCACTATGTCAAAAAATGCCATGTAAAAATACTGAAGAGAAAGGAGAAGAAGGAGGTATTCAATCACATCTCATCTCTGCTGTCTATTACTCTAAGATGTGATTGCATACACCAAGGCAATTTATTTGGCATTGCATATTCTTGTGGAGGTTTATGGGTGAACATTTATTAGAATTCTAATATTACATGTTTTACTTTCATGTTTTATTAGAATATAGACATTGCTAATGCAATGAATCCTTCATGAGCTTTATCGATTGTACACCAATACATTTTTTTTTTTGGGGGGGGGGGGGGGGGGGGGGGGAGGGGGAAGGGGTAATTTCACCCATACAGTTTGTTAGCTACACTCTGTTCATATGTTGAGATTTAAAAATGAATGGTCATTTGAAACCTTCAGCAGTTTAACTTTTCATGCTTTGGGAGAAATTAAGAGTTGCTGATCTATTGATACATTTGGTTGTGCTTTATTTAATGTTATTAATCTACATTGGGCTGGTAGGAGGTGTTTGGTATTGGTGGTAAGGTTAAATCAAGTTCGGAAGAGGAAACATAAACAATGGCATTGTAGTTTATTTAAAGAATTTTAAAAACACAAACAATTGATAAAATTTAGAAGAATAATGTTATACTCGTATGAGCATTTTGCTAATTGTAGAGCACCCAAAAGTTGTATCTTTCAAGTTTTAGGTTGTGTTCAAGAGGTACAATGTTTAGATTTTTGTTTCCATTCTTCACCATGATTTGTAAGGTTGATAATTAATATTGAGAGCTTGATATACATTGTTGACCCATTCTCTAGTAAATTAAACTTTTAGAGCAACTGGTGATCTAACATGGTATTAGAGTCTTGGTTATGAAAGGTCACGGGTTCAAGTGTCTCCATTTGTATTTATTTTCCGTTTAGTTTGTTTGTACAAAATTGTACTTTGTTCTGTTTCGTGTTTGTGTCTCTCCACATGCAAATTCAGGGTCACACGTAAGGGAAAGTGTTGAGAGCCTAATATACATTATTGACCCATTCTCTAATAGTTTAAGCCTTTAAATGAGTTGGTAGTTAAA
The DNA here is from genome assembly GCA_008638375.1 of Nyssa sinensis. Taxonomy (NCBI): domain Eukaryota; kingdom Viridiplantae; phylum Streptophyta; class Magnoliopsida; order Cornales; family Nyssaceae; genus Nyssa; species Nyssa sinensis. Next base: position 6,224,493 of record CM018036.1, read on the forward strand.
CAATTAAATTTAGTATATTATTTATGGTAGACTGTTTGAGCACAAAAGGGAGGCCTAGAAGGCACCAAATTAGCATCAGTGATCAATCACATGATATAACTTTTGACCTTTTTGCTTGCTTGTTACTTCATAACCTGGGAAAAATTATTGAAAATAAGAGAGAGAACTACTTCCACTTGAAAAATAAATATTCTAGCAATAAAATCATAGAGCAACTACACAAGGGAAACTGCAAGCAAATTACCAATTTTTTTTATAACAATTCTATGATCGATACCGAAGGATTAAAATTCTGATTCTGATAATTCTTTAATGATTTTGTCAACTGGCAATAATAGTATGGAAGTTAGATTCAAATGGTTAGATAGGTTTAAAAATTGCAAGTTCCAAAGGTCTGGATCATGGTTCCAATGACCTTAATCTGCACATGGTGAATTTCTTGTTAGTTTCTCCCAATGCATATGGTAAGGCTTCTCAAATTCTTCTGCTTGTGCAAAATGCTTTGATTCAAATATTTCACATGTGCTTTGTGACAACCTGATTTCTTTTTCATTTTTTTTTAATAAGTAAAGAGTAAGATGTATATTAATAAAGGTGCCCAAGAAGGGCAACAAGGGTAAAAACTCTAAAAACCTTTACATCGGTTTTAGCGACTCAAAAAAATCAACAAAAGAATAGACATTTACAGGAAAAGCCTCTTTGGCCCAAAAAAATAAAAAGCGCAAAAACGCGTCTTTAAAGAAAGGAGTGGAGAGCTCCACATCTTCAAAGACACAATTGTTCCTTTCAATCCAGATACACCACAAAAGGCAAGTAGGGGCCAGTCTCCAAAATTCTCTTAATCTCTTTTGGAAGGTTGCACCCTACCCAAGCCAACAAAAGGTCTCTGACGGAGCCAGACATAACCCAGGAGACACCGAATAGAGCAAAAACAAGGTTCCAACAGTTCCAAGAAACATGACAGTAGAGGAAAACATGATCCACCCTTTCCTCATCCTTCTGACAAAAATATTATATTCCTTGTATCTAGCTAAATTTGGACTTTGCACATTAGTGAGGCTTGTTAGCACTTCTTCTTCTACACCCCTTGACCCACCCACACAAATTATTTTCTCACTTATTCTAGCATTGATTTTCAGCTAGCTAATTAAATCATAGATTGTTTCACTTACATGTCTGTCACACATGTTCATCTCATACTTGATGCCTGGAATTAATTTCTGCTGCATTCCTCTATGCTAACTAAAGATGGTAAGGTTTGATGCTAATCCAAGGTGCATAACAGTAACTTAGGCTGGAGATATGAGGTGGAAGCCTTAAATTTAAAATGTCATTAGCCATGCCATGTTTGCCGCTGTATTATTCAAACCTTTTATTTTCTTTGCTTGTGTCTAACATGTTATTCTTAAATATCTCATTTTTAAAATCCAAAAGGATAACTCATACAAATAGTGACATAACCAGAGACAAGGATCATTGGCAAACAGAGTATCCACTACGAGACATTGATGTGCCTGTTCTGAGGTGTAATCATGCATAAGAATATGCCATCTGTTTGAACAAGGACCTAAATAACCAAAGAATAATTGTCATGCTTTGAAACTAGTTAGAAAATGACAAAGTAGTAAATGGCATCATCCAGCAAACGAGCCATGTTGCTCACGATAACATGTAGGCAAGTAGGCATGTATTAGTTAGCCCACCCCTCTTATTATTATTTTTCATTTTTTTGAGAAGGGGATTTAAATACGTGAACATGTTAGTGCCGTAGCTTGGAATCAATGTGTGATTATGATTTCATCATTATTTATAAATAATTTTATAAGTTTTAGGATTTTGAATTTGATATTACCATAACATTTGGCCTATGTGATATAAAAAGGAAATATCTACAGACAGCTAAAACACTGTAGGTTTCAAACATCCATTTCCAACTAGTTGGGGTTAAGGCTTTGTTGAGTTGAATTGGTATCACCAGAACATGTGGCTTTGCTTGCCTATGCATATGCTATTGAGTGAAATGGTATGCCTTGTATCAGGGACCGGGTAATTTATCCCCTGATTACTCCACAACCCATGAGAATTCATAGACAATCTGCTTGATCCAAGAATTATTACCGATGGTTCTGACATTTTGGTTTGAGTATGTCTGTAGTTGTAATGTTTCTTGAATGCTGTAGCATTACTATGTTGCTATAGAAATTGAAGCACCCAAAACCAGATTCTTATTCATATCACATTATTCCTAAAGCTCAATTATCTCATAATCTTACTTTTGAGTATATATATGGAAATTCAATAATTGGGAAAACTAAAAAACTATTGTTTAAAGGATTTAAAAACCACTTGTAGCCAAAGCCGTTGGAACACAGTGGATGATGTGTTGACATGGCATCTAAAGGTTAGGGTTGGGTTTAGAATTTGATTCTCATCGCTAACAATTAAAAAAAATGGAAAAAAGGAATAAAAAATGACGTGTAATACCTGTGAGGTAACTCGAGCAATATTTTACTTCGCTATTTATAATAGACACTGAAGCAATAATCACATTTTGAATATAATAACTTAGTCTGTTTTAAATAATATTTTATATAATTAACCACGTGGATATGCTAACCAACAACCAAAAGATATTTATAATATTATTATATTGAACATGGGTCATTGCTTATTGCAATTATGAAATGCTCGGGTAGTTAAGTGTAAGAGTGCAAGATTGAGTCTAGGAGCAACCACTTTGCGTGAGTTTAGCCAAAGTTTAGGTTTGTCTCCAGTCTATCCCTCCCAACACCACACATTAGCGGGACTCATATTGGGTAATGGCTTTTTATTATTATATTGCACACCAAGTAAATATTTACATATGGAGACAGGAAACCAACCCTAAATTAATTTGATGCTGGCCAGAGTGTAGTATTAGAATATTTGATAACTGTATTTATCAATTGAATTTATTACTTATAATATATGTTCATTGGATTCTCAACATTTCATAGTTTTAATCAGTGATAAATGGTATGCTTGTCAGTCAACATTTTCTTGACACAAATAGTGATACATTCCAACTCAGACACAGGTTGTTAGATTAACACCCTCCCTAGAAAAATCTAGTCATGGAGACACAGTTACATGAATTTATTTCTATGATTCTTGTTAAACATGTGTAGTTATGTGCATGTGTGTCTGTACTAGTATGGAACGTTGAAATTAGGATATTTATTGTGTCATTGGGCTTCAATGCCTCAAAAACGAACTTACAACTTTGTATTGCATCTTGTAAGAAGGCGGCACAATGCAGATACAATCCTACAGATTTTTTATGTAACAATAGTAGTACTCTTGCATAAGTTTTTATGCTGGTTTTGGAAGATATGGAGTGTGGACACTAGTGTTACGTCAATAAGATTCTGATACATCAGTATTGATAGGTAGTGAATCGTACACATTAAAGCTGTTGATAAATCCTTTGCCTCCATAGATTTTTCTGTCTTAATGTGTTTATGGTCTCAAATGTGCTTTTCATTATTAAATTTGGGAACTATTGGATGCTTTCATTTAGATAGATTGATGCCAGCAACAAGTAGTTACTGAAGTTTTTAATTACAAATTTCACTTGAATCATGTGCATATTTTTTTAGCTTTTATACTAATTATGTAATGCTAATGCTTTCTTGAACAGGGCTTCCAGCCTTCCAATAAAGCAAATTCTGTAAAGGTTCACAAAAACGAGGGCGCAAAACCACCAGTTCCACATCCATGTATGGCTCATTTCATTGTTATTGCATTTGCTTTAGGGCATGTTTAATATTAACAATCAATAGAAATGTGGCGTTGTTGTCTTCTTGTCCGGAGCATAGTTAGTAACCCGTGTCTAGTAAAACTGCCGGACCATAGAATTTGCATATACCACGTATTCTATAGGCTGCATTGCATGCGTATTTATTTATGTAGTAATTAATACACACACATATGAATAATTTTATTTCTTTATTACGCACATTTATAATGTGTATGTGCATTTATACATATGTATCTCTATATATGGGACGAATTGACGTTTAAGTAAGAGCTTTGATAAACCCAGAAATTAGTTGCATCTCAGTGACTTAAGATCTCATTTCAAAATCCATTGCTTTCCTACCCTTCGCATGCTTTGAGAAGACTTATTTAAAAAAGGATTTGGGAGTCCAGGTCACTCTTGTTATAGAAGAATAGGATGGGTCAAATGGTTTGCAGCAACTCTTTGTCTAAAAATTTTCTACCATAACCCAAGCTGTTTAGGTCCCAGTTAGTGGTTTGCTAATCCTACAGTCCAGCGTAGTCAGGAATTTGGAGACACAAATCCATCCTCTAGGATGGTATGGGGTCATATCCACAATTGGTCAATATGTATTTTTTTTTTTTTTTTTTGTGTGTGAAAAAAGGGATATTCATAATAGCAAATGTTATGTGAATACAAGGTTTTATTCAATGGCCTCTAGATTTGAACATGCATTCCAATCTTCAATATACGGTGACTTAATAGCTTAAATGTGTTACCCTTTTTTCCTTTTTCATTCTTTCCCTCTTTTCTTTTCTTTCTTTTTTTTTTTTTTTTGGGGGGGTGGGGGGGGGGGGTGGCGCCTGGGCTCTCTCTCTCTCTCTCTCACTCAGTGAATGTAGCAGTATTTTTGAGACTCTAAACACCTAACCATTGTCTAGCCAAAATAAATAAATAACAACAATAATATTAAAAACATTGAACTCAAACAAAATGTTCTGTTGGCCTTAGGATGAGCATTACCTACTAATGGTGTATAGTTCCCACTCATTGGTAAATATTCCTGCCCTTGGATATGGTAATCTCTTGAACTTCCCACCTGGGAGATATCTCAGGGTTGTAACGAAGAATTTAGTGTTTGGGAAATTTTTTTTTTTGAGTCTTTTTATTATTTTTGATCAGTAAAATAATGTATATTTCAAAAGAGAGCCGGAGAAAAGCAAACCCAAATATACAAGAAGAGGCACTAGGCACCAACAAAAGGCCTAAGGACCCCCCAAAAAAACAAAAAGAGACTAGGCATCAACAATCATTGCCTAAAGTCCCCCAAAAAATCTATACAAGTGTCTAAATACACAGGGTATTCTTCTTTAAGCCATAAAAAAAGCAGCCGCAAAAACTTGTCTGATTGAGTTTGGTTTAAATCCTTCCGCAACCTACCACATCTCCACCCCAAAAAAACTTCTCTGATTGAGTTTGGCATCACCCAGCTACACCCGAATAGATAAAAGATCAAACTCCACAAGTCGCAGGCAATCTTGCAGTGAATCAAGAGATGATCCACTGTTTCTTCCTTTTCTTTACACATGTAACACCTGCTCGGGAGATTAAATCCCCTTTTCTTAAGGTTATCTGCTGTGAGAATTGCGCCCCAAGAAGCTGACCAGCAAAAAGCAAACTTCTTTGGAACTTTTGAATTCCAAAAGAGCTGCCCAAGGGCAAGAAACTTCTCTGCTTCCCAGTAACTGCTTGTAGAATGAGCTAACGTTGAATTTTTTTTTATTTGATAGAGTTCCCCTTTTATGTTTTCTTTGGAGAGTTCAATCGACTTTAAATACATCATCCATTTTACTGCAGCTCCTTCCTGAAACATTAAGAATTTTCTGATCCTTTTGATAGATATATTTGTCCTAGTTTTCTTTGGTATGAAGTCGACAGTGAGGCAAGCTTGCTGGCACCTTCAAATTGTTGTGTTTGTTGCATAGATTACTTTTAATTTTATGCTTCCTTTTGTTGGCATCTTCAAATTTTATGTTCAATAATTTACCCATTTTTCCTCTCTCTCTCTATACATATATATATATATATATATCATCAATTCTGCAGGCAATATTTTGAGCAATCTACCTAAAGACAGTGACATATACTTGGCAAAACGAAATGAAGAATTTCGCAAATATGAGATGTAAGTCAATTATTGATATCTCTTTGATTTATTGCATCAAACTTGACATTTTTTTTATTTGCAGTTTGCTAACTAATCATTTTAATGAATTTCTCAGTTTGGTAGAGTTGGAGAGACAGCTTTCCACCCTCTTCCCAAGGCGTGGAAGTGTACACAATTTGAAGGAGTCATGATTTGAGCCAACTTTGTAGGCAGAGAAGCAAACTTGCATGGATAGTGCTACTGCAGGTTGGGGCCGTTAGGCATTGTTACCGTAACTTCAAGCTTATATGAGGTAGGATCTTCTAACCATTAATTGATTTAAAAACTAGAAATGAAGTGGTTCGAATGAACGAAAACTTCGTCCCTTTATCTCAAGAGGAGTCGTCTTTTATAGTTAGCAATGTTACTTGTAACGTGGATCATTATAAACATGGAACATGAATGGAAATGTAGATTGTCACTTGTTATAAAATATGGTGTGTTAGGGATAAGATTTTTTAGATCGTTTTGTTAAAACAAAATACATTTATTTGTAACATGATATACACATACATATTAAAAAAATTTCAACGAATTTAAGTCATTATATAATAAAAATTTCAACGATGTATGTTTGTATTTGCTTGTTTGTTGTGTGATTTTTTTTTATTATTATAGAGTTCTTGATCTTTTAGATTGGAATATTAAATTTTGCATTCCAAATCACTGAACAGTTCATGTTTTGGATCATCTGATCTAACTTGCAATTCATTAAGGGGGAAGTGAATTGTGGTAAGTATGAGTTAGCCACATCATTGATGCCTCTGGAGGATGGAATATCCGAAAGATCGCACATCTTATTCCCATGGATGTCATGCCATTAAACAAATTATAACTATTGTTTGATTGAGCTGTATAAAAGTACTATTCGAGTTAAGTAATTGAGAAAATTGAGCAGCTATTTAAAAGTGTTAATTGAGTTAAACTGGTTGAGTGTTTTGATGAATGTATTTCATAAGTGATTATGTTGTCAAAAATGATAATAAAAGTGTTTAGGTAAGTTACTAATAAGAGCTCAAGAGATTGTGAAATTTCTTTTTTACCATTGAATATTAAATTGTATTTTAGTAATGAGTTATAATATTAAAATTATATCATCTATATAATTAACAAATATATATAACAATAAAAATAAATAATTACTTATTTGAAATTAAATATATTATCAATATTATATATATATTTTTAAATAAGGATGTAATAAAACAAGATGAAATCCAAATCTTTTGGTTTTAAAATTGTTTTGTCTTTTTTGTCCATAATATAATTGTTAGGTCCTCACAATCTTTGAATGGGATTAGGCTTCTGAGAGACTGAAGGGTCCATGTGAAGGTGGGCTTAAAAAAAAAATCTTATTTTATCAAATGGGGATCCAAAAAAGAATAATCACATGCTTTGGCCTTTCAAATAATTGTGCCATTTAATATTATTTTTTTTGGATCATGTGTGAATTGTGATGCTTTTTTAAAAGAAGCCAAAAGATAGGGGAAAGTGGTAGTTGGATGGAAATGGAATCAAATCTGCATTTCAGTCAAATCTATATGCTTCATTGACAAATTTATTTATTTATTAAGTATTTATAGACTCAAGTGTAATACACGGGACTAATGAATAATAAAAAATGGTAATGTTATTCTAAATGTAAACTTATATGAGATATATTATTTTAACTATTAGAAAATTTGAAAAATAGAAATAAAATATGAGCAACCGTTTTTTTTTAACTTTTTAATTGATTGTTTAAGCTCCAAAAGACATAACTTTAATTATTAAAAAAATAATATTTTGTAGTTCAAATAAAATGTGAATATGGATTTCCTATAACAATTGAAATAAATAAAAACTTATTTTTTAAATTATTCCGTGATTAAAATATCTTATGTCATATAAGTTAAAATTTAGAAAGACATTGCTAGTGCTAAATATAGCATTGACATGTAAAAACAAATGGCACAAATCATTGAAAATACACTAAGAAACTGCATACAAGAAGGCCTAAAATCCTTCCAAATGTCCACATCCTCTCCATTGCCAATAAGAGAAGAGAACCTTTGAAGTACAATGCCACAGTGCCTTATATATATATATATATATTTATTTATTAACAATGTAAGATATACTGAGTTAGCTTGCGTGTACCAGACTAAATTTACATAGTTATGATTTATTGATTATTAATCAATTAAAATTTGGACAACCTAGTTTTACTACCTTGAAAATATCAAGGGCTAAAAAGAATTGACTGTTTTGTTTTAAGAAAAAAAAGGTATATGGTAACAAATTAATTGGTCATACATTTCAAAGCAAGAAACACAGGATTCAATTGAATATTCAATTCAAATATTATATCTAGGTATGCTGGTGATGAGATTAAGAATTACAAATAAGAAATTATTAAATTAAGTGATTAAATTGGAAATAATATCAAAGGCAGTAAAAAAAAAAAAAACCCATCATATTTGATTTTCATTCCATATATCTACAAATGGAACAACTTTTATAATTAATATTTGTTAGTTTTACTTACAAGATGTTCAATTTTACCATTTATTAGTACGGAGATTCAGTAATAAGTCTCTTATAAAGATATACAATATAATTAAATTGGAAGTGGATAATAAAAATCAAACTCTATCAAAAAAAAAAAAAAAAGTCCCAAATTTTATGTATTTATAATATCAACAAATTAATAGTTCAAGGATAAAAATCTAACAAAAAAAAAAAAAAAAGCCCAATAAAAACTTCATAAAAAACACTTAATTTTATTAATACAGTTTTATTTGTATTATACTCTGATTTTTTATTTCTATCTATTTTGATAAAAAAAATATGTAAATATTTTATTATTAGAGTTTTTCAATATATAGCTCTTTCTTGTTAAAAAAATAATTAAATTTTATAAGACAAAAATAAATATAATATATATATATATAGGAAACAAAATAAAATATATCATTAATTTTTTTAAAAAAAGCTTCATTTAGAATTTGTTGTAGAGTTAAATTTTTAATTTTCTTATATTATAAATATATAAAATTTGAGACTTTCTTTTAAGTGAGTCCTAAAATGATTATTTTATTGATTTTATACTCCAATCGATCCTAATTTCAAAGTACCTTTCAATTATTAACTCTTATTAGTATTCATGCAATGTCTTCACAAACTTTGCAAAATTATAAAAAAAAAAATCATTAGGTTGCTAAACAAATTCTAAAATCCAGTATCCATGACAAAAATCAGGCCAGCCTTCTGTCTTCTACTATATTGAATTTTTTTTAGTCAATAGCATGATTTGCATGTGTTTTAGATTAATATTATCTTATACCAAGTGCAACTGTACATTGATTACTATGTGATTTGCCCCTATTATTGATTTAATATTTTCTTATATCATCTTCAAACTCGATGGTGGAAAATGAATTTTACAATATATATATATATATATATATATATATATATATATATATATGTTGTCCACGACATTAACTCTATCATTACTCTTAAATAACAAGCCTTTCTTTCTTAGAACATGCATGCTATTAGATTCAGTATCTTAATTATTTAGATGGATTGCATAAATTCTATCTTGTTACTCTATTTTTTTTAAACTATCCCATCAGTTAGATTTCTTAGGAACAGTACTTTGACATTTATGCAATAAATAATTTATATTAAAAAAGATCTAATAAAATTTTACGAATACGATTTTTTTTTTAGAGACTTAGGACCAACTGTATAATGATATGCCAGTAAATATATGTTTGGTTCATCTTAATGGATTTCAAAATAGGTGATTTCAAGTTTCAAACGGTTTTTTTTTTTTAATTTAAATTAGGTGTTTGATTTAGCTTATGAATCATGCTTTTTAAAATTATAATAAGTTCAAAACGAATATTTTGATTAAATTATTGAAAAGAATTTGTATAAATCATACTTTTCTACCACTTATCCAAACAAACTTTAATAATTATGATACAAATAGAGTTAACATTGGATGTCATTAAGCACACCTTACAAATTAAGCCTTTCTTTTGTCATTATAGTAATTCATTTGCTTAGTCAACAACATGATTTGCATGTATTTTAGATTAATACTATCCTATAACAAGAACAAACTCCTGTAAATGGTGTCTATTGATAAAATAAAAAGAAAATGTTCTTATATGTTTTGTTACAGTATTTTGAATTTTTTGATCGACACATGTTTTGCCTGTCTAATATTAGTCAACAAAATTATTTAAATGTATTTTAATTTAAAATTATCCTACAATAAGAACAAATTCCTGTAATTTGTTTCCTTTGATAAAAATGTCTTTTATTTTTGGTGGAGAGAATGAAATATTCTAAGTGTGTGCATGGCATGAGATTCGAACTCTGACTTGCCATATAAAGAGAGTGTTTTAATCACCTCATCCGCATACGTTTCCACCTCAACTTGGTTGTTATTAAACCCCACTTAAACAAAATTTTAGCCTAACTATTTGGGTTGGATTACATAAATCTTGTTTTGCCTTTTATTTTATTTAAGACTATTTCCTCAATTAGATCACTTAAGGAAAATGTCCTAAGATTTATGCGATTAATCTCAATATTTATGTTGTTAAAGGTCTGATAAAAATTTACGCTGACGGTTAGCAACTTAATGTAATCTTCATTTTTCTGAATTTGAGACTAACCGTGTAATAACATATTACTAAGTATGACATAGAGTTAACATGAATGTAATTAGATACACCTTACAAATTAAGTTTTATAATGAGGAGGAAGTTGAAGTTTTTTATAACTTAATTTCCAATTAAACATGTCCTTGTGTTCTAAAATAATTTTTGTATTGCAATCTTAAGAAAGGAAGATGTTCTATGATATTGAAAAACATATCTTAACTTACACAAATTAAATACATATGGTTGTGATAAGGAGGATAAGTAAAGAGTAGTACTATTCTTGTCTTAAAATTTTACCAAAAAATTTTACTTTCTGATGTGATTGTTCGGATGTTAGTGGATTCAGCCTTTTGGTGTTACTGAATTCAACCTCTTAGTAATAGTTATGTCAGGTGAGTTCAAGAGACTTAATTAACGAGCATCAAGAGACTTAATTGATTAGCACCAAGAAGCTTAATTGACTAATACCCGCATATTCCAAGAGACTTAATTGACTAGCACCCGAACAACCACATTAACAGGTAAAAAAATTTGATAAAATTTTATGGTATAAATAGCATTACTCATAAGTAAAAATAAAAAAATAAATAAAGGAGGTTGAAGTTTTTTATAACTTAATTTTGAATTAAACATGCATTGTGTTCTAAAATATTTTTTTTCTTGAAATCTTAAGAAAGTAAGATGTTCTATTATATTGAAAAATATATCTTAACTTACACAAATTAAATACATGTGCTTGTAATAAGGAGATAAGTACAAAAATTTTAATAGCATTACAATATTAAAAATAATTATTTTATATATATTTTTACTTTAACGGTGAAATGTTTTTTTTTTTTTTTGATAAATTATTTTTTTTTTCAACTACTATTGCAGTTTGAGTATTAAAATAAGAAGAAAAAAAACTTGGTCAAATCTGAATTGTGCATTTGAAATAATCTAAACCGTTAAAATGGATAATAGCTACTAAAACAAAAGTCATATTTGAAAGAACATTTGACTCGGTCAAATTTTGAGAATATGATTAACCAACTATTAGAGCATTATTTTAAAACTGAGTTATTAAAATATAACAATAACAATTTTAATGATTCAATTGTTAAAACTATTTTAAGGTGTCTTTAGATCTTGAAAAGAAGAATACTAGAAAATGAATATAACATATAATAACAAGTGAAGTAAAAATATAAATAAAAGCCAAGTATTTTCTCCTAAGTTACCATTTTGTTAGCTTTGTACTTAGCGAGAAGGGCAATGCTATACTTTTCTCTTGGTAAAAAGTTTGGTGCATTACAATTGAGCCGATAAGTGTTAAATAGATTAGCAAAATACGTAATTTATATTATAGTTTTTATTAATGTGTCTAATACTTATTAATTCAAATGCATATGAAGTAATAAATATTACTCGTCTCTCATTGTATTCCCAACATGGCAATATTCGTGTTAAGTTTCCTTCCTCAAACTTCTATTTGTTAAAATTAGCATTTTCAAGAGATTTAAGAACACACTTTTTATTAAATCGACGTGAGTTTGATTTTTTTTATTATTATTTTATAAATTACATTGACATTTTTTTATGTTTCTAAAATTATATTGACATTTTCTATTTTTTCTGACAAACGACAATTACTTTTCTTCAGTTAATTTTTTTTTTTTTCAAAATGACAAAATTGTCATTTCATATTTTTTTATTGTATATTTTCAATTTTTTAAACTTTTTTTAAAGATTTTTTTTTATTTTATATAAAAATAAATTTAAAATTTTAAACAATATTTATTTAAAAATAAAGAAAATAAAAAAATAGGTCAAGATTGTAAAATGTAACGAAAAAAATATATATGAAATGACAGTTTTGTCATTTTAAATAAAAATTTGATAGATTAGAAGTAATTATAATTTGTTAAAAAAAATACAAGAAATCGGTGTAATTTTAACAATTTCAAAAAAAAAATATTATAATTTTAAAAAATTTGAAGAGAAATCAGCATAATTTATTTTTAAAAAAATCTAAAATCAACTTTTTTTTATTCTTTTAATACCCCCTTGGATTAAAAGTAAAAATATTAAGCAGACCAGCTGTTACATTCGTCCCCATAGGTGACTGAAGGGTGCACGTGACGTGGCCCTAAAGTAATCATTTTCCCATATGGGCTACAAAAGATATGCCAAGATAATAATGTTTTTTTTTTTTTTAAAACGTGTGACATGTGATGGTTTTATTTTATTTTATTTTATTTTTTAATAGCATTGCATTGTCCCATGTTATTTATTTATTTTAATAAATAATTGACTCTAGAAATGAGGATATTGTCGATTGCCATTAATAATGTGTCCGTACGTTTTTTATTTTTAAAGAAAAATGGTGGAAACTTAATTAATGGATAATGTTATAAGAAGTTGGAGTTTCAAAATTTATTTTAAATATTTTATTTTTATTTTAAGATTATTTAATAATTAAATAAAACACATTATTTTAGGTGAGTTTGAGATTGTAGTAGTGTTATCCTTAATTAATTTAGTTTTATTTGATTTGGGTTTATCTTGTTTAAAAACATTATCTAAAGTTTTCTTGGTAAGTCAATTTGATCAAAAAATATTTTCTTAATTTGTTTCACATTGTATACTAAGGCACTGTTACATTCTTAATTAAGATGAATAATTCAAGGAAGTTTGAAGAAAATCTTTATTTTATAATAATAATGAATTACTTAATTTCTAATTTTTAAAAAAATTCTTAAAACATAAATTTTTATTTTTCATTATACTTCCTATTACTCTGCAACTAATCAAACAAAACATAAGAATAATAACAAGGATAATGCTCGGCTCCAAATCAGTTATGTGTCACAATATTATTGGGTCACATAGGCACTCATATATATATATATATAATGTGATTATTTAATTTTAATAAAAAAATAAAAAATTAAATAAATCAAAAAGTATATGTACATTACATGTGAGTGCATACATGATTTCTTAAAATTATAACACGAACATAAATAATAAAAGAATTTTTTTACCTAATTTGAAGTCAAGTATTATTTTCATAATAATAATAATACTAACACTGTTTAATTTTATATCTTATATTTGTATATCAAATAACGTGATACTGAGATAGCATTATATGATAATTGTACCACACTATGTACTTAGATTTTAAAATATTATGTCATTTTATATTTTATATTTTATTTTGAAACGTGGGAAATGTGATGTTTATTTAATAAAAAAAAAATTGGAGGAGGGAAAAAAAAAGGTTTTCCAATCACTCTTCATTGTCTTCAACTAATCAAACAAAAATAAGAATAGTAACAATAAAAATATTACAATTCTCAAATTTGTATCTCGGATAACAGTGAGATGCCACTATATGATGATTGTACCACATTAAGTACAAGATTTTAAAGTATTATGCCATTTAATATTATTCTTTTTTTTTTTGAAACTTTTGACATGTGATAGTTTGTTTTTAGGGTAATTTATACTAAATTTTTTAAAGATTTTTGATAATTATACTTATCTCTCATATTTTATTTAATAAATTATAAACCAAATTTTGATTATTATTATTTTTTCAAAATGACAAAAATTGTCCCTTTCATTTATTTTTTTTACATTTATTTTCAATTTTGACCAATTTTTTTTATTTGTTTCAATTTCAAATAAATATTAATTAAAACTTTAAATTTATTTTTATATTAATTGAAAATAAGTTATTCACCTTAAATTTTATATATATATATATATAAATTAAACAATTATTTAAAAAGTTTAAAAACATTAGTTAAAATTGAAAAAATACAAAATAAAAATATGAAACAAATAGTTTCATCATTTAAAAAAAAAAGAAATTGTCTGGAATGAATATTTATAGTTTATCAGTAAAAATAAAAAATGTTGGCGCAATATCAAAAATTTTAAGAGAAATTAATATAATTATTAAAAAATTAATATAATTTACCTTTTCTTGGATAAAAAAAATGAAAAAAAAAACTTCTAATCACTCATCAACTAATTAAATAATAATAATAAAATATTATATTTTTTAAATTTATATCTCAAATAATATAATACTAAAATAACACATTACCATGATTGTATCACTTTAAGCAGAAGATTTTAAAGTCTTATGCCATTTTATATTATTCCTTTTTTGAATCATGTGACATGTGATGAATTTTTTTTTTTTTATAAAAGCCCTTTTAATATCATTGCATTGCCCGATGTTATTTATTTATTTATTTTAATAGTGAAGAGTGACTCTAAAAATGAGAGCATTTAGCGGAATGGTCCTATTATCAGGTATGAGACTGCATTTTACAAATTTTATAATTTCCTTAGTTTGGTGGGAAAGTTATTTATTGAAAATCTACAATTTAAAGTTTGTAAAATACAAATCACACCACGTGGAGTGACAGCATAGAATGATAATGACACTGGATTCTGCTAGATTATGGGCATAAAAGTCTAATGTTCTTTTGGATAAAGCCAACCTTGTCATGAAAGCTTTTTGTTTGTTTATTTGTTTTTTTATTCTGTTTCTTATACGCTAAGAAAAAGGAAAAACTTTTGTTCGTTTTTAATTGCCCTTTGCCATGCACAATGCACAAAATCTTTGTTTTTGTCCAAATAATACTTTTAATTAGAGGTGATAAATGTTATTAAATTCCTTAATTCGTCTTAATTCATTTACTAATTAACAGACATGAATAATTTATTTAGTTAGTAGATCGTAATCAGGTTGGATAATAAAAAATCTATTAATTTAACAAATCAATACGAGTTAAATATAGGTGTTTGATGGATTGAAAATAAAAAATAACAAAATAATATATATATATATATAAATGTATTTATTTGGAAAAGAATAAAATAATAAAACGTATACAATAAATTATAAAATAAAATTAATATTTAAAAAATATAACTCAGCATCATCATATATATAAACAAAATACAAATTAAAACTTTATGATTTAAAATAAGTTGAATTGGTTTTTACAACGAACTTTAAACACTTATTGTAATTAATATTTTTCACCATTTGTTAATTATATCTTTTGTACTTATACTTTATTTATATCAACAGCATGATTTATTAACTTTCCTCGCAAAAAATCTAAATCCATCATTTATTAGGCATTTCTTTTGTGGTTATACTATTTTTTTTATTTATGTCGATGTCGCAATGACATGATTTTCCTGTATTAATAATTAATATTATGTTATTTCAAACTTCTGTTAATGGTGGAAAATGACTTTTTCAACTTTTTTTATTGATAATTGAATTATCAACTCAATCATTTTCCTTTCATGCCAACGTGGATAAAGTTTTTTATAACTGATGTAAAATATATATTTTATTTTAAAATTATTTTAAGAAACTATAGTTTATAAATTTGAGCGTAGTTTAAATTGATTATTTTAAATAAAATAATTATTATTTTTATTTTATTAAGATTAGGATACAAATAAGAGTTATATTTTTCTTGTTAAAATAATAATATTCTAATTTCATAAGTATGATATTATAAGTCAATAATAATATAATTTGAAATTTTTAAAAATATATTATGTGTTTGAATTAATTGTTATCGGTTGTGGATATTAATATTGATCACATCTTTATAAACAAGTTTTTACTACAATCTTAAGAAAATAAGATGTTATATAATATCGAAAAATAAAACTTAACTTATACATATTAAATACTTGGGTATGTGATCATAAATTTTAAAACACGTGCTTGTGATGAAAAAAAAAATAGTCTGTGAATTTTAATATTTTTATTAATATTAAAAATGACTTTGAAAGGAAATCAAAATGAGGTGGCCCCAAGAGGAAAAATATATTGATCTACCATAGAATTCCCTTTCACTCTTCCTTTCTTATCTCTAAAGATGATAAAAGAAAAAATTTTATTTGACTTTCATTTACTTCTCTCTCAAATTATTTAATCCAAACACACCATTCTTGTTCATTGATTGTTCGTTTGAATGAACTGAAAAAAGTATGATTTAAGTTAAGTTACGATTTAAATACGTAGCAATAAAAAATATTATTTAAATTATTTAAAAAAATTACTAAAATTACTTTTTTAAAAAGTTCATTTTGAGTTAGGTGTGATTAATAAATCGAATCAAATACTTAATAAATTAAAAAAAATCGTTTTAAACTTAAAAAATTTATTAAATGTAGTCAACAAGTGAAAACAAACATAACTTGAGATAAATTTGGAGTTAAAAATAGATATCACAATATTTTTTTATAACCAACAATTATCTTAACACTTACAACTTTTGATCTGTGACCGAACGTAAATGTAAGAGCAGCAAATCTTTCTATTCACATATACTAATTAAATTTGAGATGGGTCATTTCAAAAGATTTTATATTATATAGAATCGAGCATAAATTTAAAAACAGGTACAAATCCTTCTATTTACAAGGATTGATTAAATCTGAAAAAGATAGTATTAAAAAATTTTATAATATAAAATTTGAATTTAAGATCAAATCTAAGTGTTTGTTTGAGTTAACTTTTGTACTTTTGTTTATAAAAAAAATTATTTGAATTCAGGACCAAATCTAAGTATTTATTCGAATTAGCTTTTGTATTTTGATTTATAAAAAAATTTATTATTTAAAAATATATTTGACCTTTATATCAAAGTTTTAAAATTGTGCCAATTTATAAAATTTTGTTTTTGGGGGGTGCACCTGAGGTGGTCCATAAATATATGAAGGGACAACCATTTTTCCCAGATGGGCTACAAAGTATATGGTCAATTAAAGGCTTGTCATATCAAATAATTAAGCCATTTTTTATTTTACTTTTCTTTTGAGACGTGTGCTATGTGATGCTTTTTTAAATAAAGAAGCCAAACAAAAATCCACTAAAAAAGGCCCCCTCACATAATTGAATGTGCTATGCCCGTTCGTCTCAAGAGAAATGTTATATCCAGTAGTCACTGTTATCATTTGCTATTTGACTGATGTGGGCGTTAATATTACATGTGTGTATATAATATACGTATTAATCATCACTCACGACTAATTTAAACATTTTTCTTTTTCTCAAAAGTTTTAGATGTTATATATCCAGCATGTTCTTCCAAGTTTTTAATAATTTTTTGTCACACATATATTTAAAGAAATTTAATTATTCATAAAAATTTTAAAACATATACATGGTAATAAAAATTGAAGGTTTAAAAGGATGATAATTTATTGTATGGTTTGAAATTAATGATGCTGGTCAATCATGAATTGACAAGTGTGTAATATGTTTGATTTGTGAGAAAAAATAAAATAATTTTTTCGGATATGATAATTTATGATTAATCGAAATTATTAATTAAATTAATGATGAGGATTATACAATAATTTTTCGTAAATGTTTATAGTGAATAAAATTTGAAGATTAATTCATTCCGACATATTAGAGGAGGTTATTATTTATTTCCATCTCGTGATGAGTTGAATTAAGTTTTCTGACTCAAAATTAAGAGACTTATGTTGTTCTTTGATTGTGTATTTTTCAATTGTTTTGTAATAGGTAGCTTTGTATTAGAAAAAACAAAATAGAAATAATTTTATTTGAATAGTATTTTTTATTTGACTAAGTGTTTTAATTAATTATTTTTGGAGAGTAGTGTGAGTGAATGAGAAGCATATCATAAATTTAGAGATTGTCTGTTTAAATTTTGCGCTTCTTCGATTTGCTGGTATATGGGGCATAGGATAGTTTCATGCATCCTTGGACACTATCTAAAAAATAAAAAATAAATATTTAATTTATAATCTGTTATCTATATAATAAACATATTTACTTTAATTTTATTTCATTTTTTTTTGTCAAAATCAAATAATTACTTGATATTTATTTAATTGCACATATAACGTATTAACATTATGACACATATTTTAATAAAAAAAATATTTACTTATTTAATTTGAAATCAAATATTATCTATTTTATTTAAATTAATATATATATATATATATATATATAACTTGCAAAATTAAATATTTCTTATTGTTGTAGTGGCCCACTATCAGCCGAATGTCAATTTCCATTTTATTTTATAATATAACTTCAATTTTCATCGGCCTTGACAACGACTTTTACGTTTATAAAAGAATAATAATATTGTAAGCAAAGCCTATATGTAGTAGGTCCTTTTAATCATTGAGTTTATTAATTAAATTTTTATTAATTCAAACAATTTTATCTTTAGAATTTAATTTTATATATAAGTTCAAGTTATCATTGCGGATAATAAGATAGTGACATTATTTTTTTTAGAGTAATGGTAATCTTATTTTTATATTTTAAGATATAAAAATACAGATTTTGTCTACTCAAACAATCCTAAGTTTTAGCTCAAATAAAAAGATAATATCCATTTCTCTCATAAAAGTGGAATTTACCATGGATTTAATAAACAATGAACTTTACTTTTATTAAAAAAGATAAATAAAATATATTATGCGAGATAAAATATTTATCATTATTTTAAATTTAATAAAGATAAAGAAAATTTTATTTGTATATAAAAAAAGAATATTACTTAACTTCACACTAGCAAGTAGAACTTTTTTCTATCATACATGTCATAATTATAATGTGTTTCAGCTGTACTTAAATAAATATTAAAAAATTATTTAATTTTAAAAATAAATAAAAATAAAATTATATATATATATATATATACACACACATTATATACGATTAAAAGTTTAAAATGCATACCCATTAAGAAAGAGATCCAACATGGCTAATTTAGAGCGAAGTCCTGCTCAAAAAAAGAAAAATATAGACAAAGGTGAATTTCAATAGATGTGAATTTACTCCATTCTCCGCAATTTTTGGCATATTTTTATTTATCTATTATTATTATTCAAATATTTATTTGTATCATGACAAATAAACTAAACATCAACCCGAAGAATATCTCTGGGAATCTTTGACGGCATCAACGTTCATGATCTTCTATAAATGCCCAAGAGCTCTGTCGTTTCAGAGTCACCTTTGAGTGAAGATACAAGAAATGGAGGGCTATCATCCGCTACCTCTAAAGACTTTCTTTATATTAGTGTTGATGTTTCATGTTTTCAACATCACTTCTGTTTCAGCTCACAACAGTAAAATGGGCGTTCAGCCATTGTCCCAAATCGCAATCGAGAAGGCCACTTTTGCTCTCCATGAATCGGCCTCCATTAAAGTGTACCCTTTTCTGATCGGCTTGAAGGTAACACTGCGCTCATTACTACTTTTTTTTTTCTTTCATGTTTCTCTCAAAACCTTCATCTATTAGTTTTCATATATATATATATATATACATATATACATATATATGTGTGTGTGTGTGTGTGTATCAGAAAGTTTACCCTTTTCTGATCGGCTTGAAGGTATCACTACGGTCATAACTACTAATTACTTGTTTCTCTGAAGACCTTCATCTAGTATAGTTTTCATATCTGTGTGCGTATCAGCAAATTATATACAAAACATGTCTACATATATATATATATATATGTTCACGAGCCAATCTGAACTGAAAAAGATAGTGGTCAAATCAACTTGATTCATTTATTAAACAAATCTTAACAATAGTGTTCATTACCAGCTGATTTCAAGCTCTTTCAAGACAGCAAGGTTGACTAAGTTACGTGGAAAGTTGTGTCCTTTAGCAACTATGATGTTTAACCATTCCTTTTCTTTAATGGACTATATATATATGCACGTCTATCACGAGACTCTAACAAAGCTAGTGGGCACCTCTAACTATTTTTATTATATAATATAACCAGTAAAAATTATTGTTGGAATCCCTGTTCATCCGAGATGGTAAAATCTCGTCTTTTCACACACATTTGCATAGAATCTTTGTTTTATCGTTGTTTTAAAAAGAAAAAAAAAAACTTTTTGTAAAAAGGAGTAAAATACATTTTCAACGGTAGATACTTGCGCCATCAATTAGCATAGTCCCTAAAGTAATGAGCATGTATTTTTTTATCTAAGTTGTACTGCATCCGAATCAATTAGTGCTTTATACATCAGGTTGTAGTTTATCTGTTGAGTTGATGTCCGGATGCAATACACTGGGAATTATAAATATTTTTTTCTAAAGCAATCACGGTCCCTTGTTCCCATCTAGATAGCTATTCTCTATAGAGGCCATACCTTCTTGATGAAAAAGTGACTATCGGTAATATATTGTAAAGAGAGAAGATCTTACTCATGATTCCAAAGATGATGAACAAGCAAGAATGGTGGTTCATGAGTAAGATCTTCTCTCTTTACATATAGTACTAAAACAATTCTACGGTCATATTTATTAAAATCTGACCCTTAAAATATACGAAACAGACATCATATATTAAATTTTAATATGCATAAAACTATAAAAAAATTTTGATGATACCTTATCACTATATTTTTTGCCCTCGTATGGATATAGATCGCCCATTAATAAAATAAAATAAAAACTATTGTCGTTGTTGTTGTTAATTGCATGAAATCTAAGACAACTAGCTGATACTTTGCTGCCTTCTTATTAGGTGTTCACTCTCAACATTTCCATTTGAAAATTTAATTATATATTTTGAAACTTGCAGTAATAGTTTTTTTTTTTTGGTTGATTTTGGGGGTACTGTGGAATTTATGATGTTAATTTTGGCTCATTTGATACTGCAGGATGAGGATACTGAATGGGTTGATGTGAACTTCCAGTATGCAAATCCCACTGAAAGTGATTGGGTGGGAGTTTTTTCTCCAGGAAAGATCAAGTACTGTCCATCTTTGTTTTCCTTTTATACTTCCTCTTTAATTGTTTTGTATACTCAGGAGTATGATTGACAGGAGCAGTAGATATATAAATCCTTTTTATTTTCTCCTTATAAAGTTTCTCACTGTAATCATAGGATAAAAGTCCAAAATCATGCCCTTGGATAACTGTACAATGCTGGAACTTGTTGATCTTTCATATATAGTTTCAGAAACTAAAGGATCTGATTTTGATGATATGGCAGCTCATCAAGTTGTTACTCAACGGATGATCCAAAAGATCAGGAACCATATATATGTTCGGCCCCTATTAAGGTATGATGTATGTGTGATCATCAAATGTTTTAAAAGCTTAAGTTGAGCTCAAGTTGTTAGATAATGTACTGATAATGTATATTAAAACGTTAACACCTTTCTTCACGTGCAATCCCATTTTACATGTAGAGAATTGACACATAATAAAGTGCTAGAATGGGTGAGTAAGCAGTGCAAGCTTGCATTGTGGGATAGAGA
This sequence comes from Nyssa sinensis, assembly GCA_008638375.1. Classification (NCBI taxonomy): domain Eukaryota; kingdom Viridiplantae; phylum Streptophyta; class Magnoliopsida; order Cornales; family Nyssaceae; genus Nyssa; species Nyssa sinensis. Next base: position 6,246,437 of record CM018036.1, read on the forward strand.
ATTGAATCTTAAATCTCTCAAAAGCAAAGCACTGGTACCATTTTAGATCATCAATTGCTTTAGAAACTTAAACGTTTAAAAAATGGACCAAATGCTAACAGTATGTATGTATGATTAAAACTGTGACTGGAATCTGAAAAAGAATGGACAAGAGAGACTATTTTTGCGGCTTGAACATGTGACTTTGACAACGGAACAATCTCACATTTGGGTTAGTTCTTCTCTAACCAATATCTAATTAATATATGTCTTTGTTGCAGTACAAGTATGCAAATTACTCCAATCCAGACTATACAAAGACAGGCAAAGCTTCTCTGAGGTTCCAGTTGATCAATCAGCGGTCAGATTTCTCCTTTGCTCTATTTACGGGCGGTTTGTCAAACGTATGTTAATGAATCTCTCTGCTGTTCTTCTGCTGATATTGTCCAACTTTCTTAATTCAAATTATTAATTGTATTGATATTTCTTTTTTTCCATTGTAGACATCTATGAGTGTGTTTCATCTTCCTGCTAATATATATATGTATATATATATATATATATATATATATCAATGACACTTTCTCATGGACTAATTACAATTTGGGTATTGCAGCCAAAATTGGTGGCAATTTCAAATTATATAGGATTTGCAAATCCTAAAGCACCCGTTTTCCCACGCCTTGCCATAGGGAAGTCTTGGGATATAGTAAGTTTCTCAATTGACACCTGTGTATTTTTTTTTCTTTTGATCGACTTATCACCTGCCATGCTCAATATATATATATATATATATATATATATATATAACGATTTACAGAGTTGTTTAATCAATATCCAATCCATTTAACTAAAAAAATGCTTAATCTTTAGGGTTGTTTGGTCTGGCAGTTGATTGGAGTCTCTAAGGTGCCATGACCGTCTTTGTTTGGGCCCTTGGTTTCTCCATGATGCCTTGCTTTTTGAAGTTCTGTAATCCATTTCTTTATATCAATAATATTCATTTTCTTTGTTGATACAAAAAAAAACTAAAGAAACTATCAGATTAAATTTTTCATACCATATCCAAATTTGGATTAAGATATGATTCATCGACAACCATAATAGCAGTTGCATGCCTGTCATGCTCAAACTAATATATATATATATATGTGTGTGTGTGTGTGTGTGTGTGTGTGTGTGTGTGTGTGTCACTTTAAAAAATAAAAATAGTAAACATATGCCCAATAATGGTGTGTTGTTAAAAATCTTAGTAACACCTCTTTTGCTGTGCAGATGACAGTTACTTGGACCAGTGGCTACAACATAGATGAAGCAGTTCCTTTTGTTGAGTGGGGTTTGAAGGGACATCTTCAAACGCGTTCACCAGCTGGAACAATTACATTTCATCAGAACAGCATGTGTGGTATGATTCATTTTCATGATATTTATATAAATGATACACGACAGATTAACGTTTTGATACACACCTACTTAATTTGGAGCCAAATATTCTCCTTCATTCTATAAATAATGAAGACATTTGTTTGTTGCCCAACAGGTACACCAGCACGGACAGTTGGCTGGCGTGATCCTGGTTTCTTTCACACAAGTTTCTTAAAGGATTTGTGGCCCAACGCCCTGTAAGCATCTTCTAGATAGTTCCCATTCTTCATCAATTCCAGCATAAAAGTAACATGAGAAGCATCAAATATAATATATATATATATATATGTGTGTGTGTGTGTGTGTGTGTGTATTTCTAAGGTTGTGATGATAATCCTTTCAGGTACACTTACAAGATAGGTCATCTATTAACCGATGGTTCATATGTATGGAGCAAGAGGCATTCATTCACATCACCTCCATATCCTGGACAGGAATCACTTCAGCGCATTATAGTATTTGGTGACATGGGGAAGGTAGTATCAATCAGATTGAACAATAAACAATTTTCTGATGAGTATATATCAATATCTTAAGAAAAATAAAAACTCTGATATATGTATTTGCATATCTTCTTGTGTGTTTCAGGCAGAGCGTGATGGTTCAAATGAGTATAGTGATTATCAACCGGGTTCACTCAATACCACAGATCAACTCATCAATGACTTAGATAATTATGACATAGTTTTCCATATAGGAGATTTGCCATATGCAAATGGATACATCTCACAGTGGGACCAATTCACAGCACAGGTGGGACCCATTCAATCAAAAGTGCCATACATGATTGCAAGGTTTGTATGCTCAATTACCATGGATATTGAATTTTTATTGAGGTTTTATCTTATAAGATTGTAATTAATTAATGGAACATCTTTATTTTAAGTGCAGTGGCAATCATGAGCGTGACTGGACAGGGTCCGGATCCTTTTATGATACTCCGGATTCAGGTGGTGAATGTGGTGTGCCAGCTGAGACTATGTATTATTATCCTGCAAAGAACAAAGCTAAGTTTTGGTAAGCATTTAATTATGGCCAACAACTTCCAATAAAGCTAGACAAAACTCAATAGAACAGGGCATAAGAAACTTCAAGTTGACACTTTTTCCCTCTTTATTGGAAGTTGATTTTAATTATAGAGAATTAATTTACTGATCAGTTTCTTTGTTAATTTCTATTAAGATTCAACTGTTTTCTGCAAAACTGGGAAAAACATCCAGTTTCTTATGAATACATTTTATTCACAGGTACTCAGTAGATTATGGGATGTTTCACTTCTGCATAATAGATACAGAGCATGACTGGAGGGAGGGTTCTGAACAATACAAATTCATTGAAGAGTGTCTTGCTTCAGTAGACAGGAAGGTGCAGCCATGGCTGATCTTTGCTGGTCATCGGGTGCTGGGTTATTCTTCTAATGATTGGTATGCCACTGAGGGCGCGTTTGAAGAGCCTATGGGAAGGGACAACTTGCAGAAACTATGGCAGAAGTACAAGGTGGACATTGCATTCTGGGGCCATGTCCATAATTATGAAAGAGTTTGCCCTATTTACCAGGTACAAAGTTTTCTTGATTTAGTTTATTTTGGTGATGCTAAATATCTGTCCGATCCGGTTTATTATTCGTTGTCTAAATATCCGAATGTCCAATATTCATCATGTTTCTTGAATTATCATGAATATTATAGAGTCTTTCTCATAAAGTCTTTTATGATCGAATGTTTTACGATTCAAATCCAAAGGTTCTTAAAGGCTACCCAAATGAGAGAGAACTCGAGTGAATGATAGAAAGGATTGTCTAGTATTCTATAAATCGTATTTAACAAACTTATATAGAATATAATCACAATATATGTTAGAATAATCTTTCAATACCAAGTTAAAAAGAGTATTTTCCTTTTATAGAAGTGACGGGGCTATTAAGTAGATGAATTACGATCGATCAGTTGAATAATTTGGTTAAGAGCATTCTTCTATTACCAACTTGAAATAGGACTCGCATAAAATCCAATCATATTTCTGACTGGATAGAATAAGAATTTATCTTATCATTCTAACTAACATCTTGGGTTATGTGTCCGACACAAATTCGACCCAAATTCTAAAAGGTAACTTGTAGCAAGCAAGTTTTACTACAACCTTTTCTTCGTGACTAGAAGGTCACATTTTTTTTTCTGAATTTTACAGTAGCAGAAGCTTTGTACACTGAAACTACCCTTATTCCAAATTTAGCTTCCTAACCTAGCCTTTCTGTTGTTGGATGCCAAGTATTTGTCACTTACTTATCCTCTCTCTGATGTATTTGATATGTGGTTATGGTGCAGAATCAATGCGTGAACTCAGAAAAACACCACTACTCTGGCACTGTAAATGGGACAATCCATGTTGTTGTTGGTGGAGGAGGAAGCCACTTGTCACAGTACACTGAAATTCAGACCAGTTGGAGTCTTTTCAAAGATTTGGACTTTGGATTTGTGAAGATGACAGCATATAACAACTCATATCTTCTGTTTGAGTACAAGAAGAGCAGTGATGGAAATGTCTATGATTCCTTCACCATCTCAAGGGATTACAGAGACGTCTTAGCCTGTGTTCACTGATGGTTGTGAACCCACAACTTTAGCAACTTGATCCCAGATTTATAGATTTTCCCGAGGAAGGCATTGGGTGATCTTATTGATAAAAATAGCTCCCCAAGCCTAGCACCCTAGAGTCAGCACCTAATGATCAATAATGTTATGTTGTTTAAGAGAGTAATCTAAAATTATTCTCTAAACTAATCTGGTAATCTTTAAGTAATGAGTTTAGGTAATGAGTGATAGGCAGCAAATCAAGTGTTATCACATCGGTTAATGATATTATTTGGACTACTATCTTGGTTACATTAAAAATCTTGAATAAATTTATTTTTAGAAGTCACAAAAACTGTTTCTCTACTTTCAAGATAACACAGCATACATTTAATCCTTTTTAAATTTTGTAATGGCACGAGTCTTTGTACATTAAATTTATTCTTTAGCTATTCACATTTCACCCATGTTCAATTACACTCTAAAAATTACAATTTTGACCATTAAAAAATATTAATTTGAAGTTCAATAGAATAAAACTTTCCTCCTTTTTAATGGTCAATTTTGAACAATTGGATGATGTTTACCGGCATTGGAGCACCAAGTTAATGGCTTCAAAGACAATGTATGAAGGAATTGTTTAGTTTGATACTGCATTTACAAAACAATGGCAAATTTAGAAATTATGTTCTAAAAACAATGGATGCTAATTTTTAATTTATAAAAATGTTAACAAAGTTTTGGTAAAGAGGAAGGGGAGAGTTGTTCACACTCCTCTACACTTGCTCTTCAAAAAAAAAAAAAAATAGTGTTTGTTTGATAATGTTTTTTTAAAGTGATTTTATTAAATAAAAATAATAATATTTTAAATTTTTTTGCAATGCGGATGGAATTCTTAGAAGACAATCCATTATTCGTTAGAATCTCGAATACAAGAGAACTGTGAATAGAAAGTACATCAACCTGTTTGTGGGCACATTTCTAGTCAGAAACTTATGAACAATTATGAAAGACTTTCTTATTTTAATGATAATTTTTATTTTAAAAATTTTCATGATTTAAAAATAGCCGTGCAGGCCATAAGACCTATGGGCAGCCCAAAGCGAACAATATTGTGCTAAGGGTACCTATCATGTGCCAGGACAAAAAAGTGCAAGCATCAGTAGCTAATGATGGATAAGTTTTTGTCAAGAAATTATTTATTAGAAGATGAATACAAGCCAACATGAGATTATGTTATTACCAAAATATATTAGCATCAAAGAAAAGGTAAGAGTTGTTGGGTAGTGTGAATTCTTATAATTATGAACTTTTTTTAGAGTACTTTTGGAATTTTTATATTATTTTTATGTTGCCTTAATACTATATATTTATAATTGAAGAGCCGCATCTCTTGTAGTCTGTAATTCTTTTGTAATTCTTTCAGATCATAGTGAAACTGCTAAGTCGTAGACGTAACCCTATTAGATCATAGGGAAACTTCAACAGTCGTAAACGTAACCCTATTCTGGGGTAAACCGCATGAATTTTTGTGTAAACGTAACCCTATTTTGGGGTAAACCACATAAATCTGTGTTCTCGAGTATGCGTGCGATTTTATATTTGTTTTCTTATTTACTATCGTGGCTCACCAATCTTGATTAGGTGATTATATTCTTAACACGAGAAAAATCTAAATTTTTTAAGGTGACTTCAACTAATAAGGTTGCAGATATTACACTGTTAAAAGACGTGCAAATCCTTATAGAGGAGTCTCTTATCATAGAAAATACATATTAGGTTATTTCATCAATTGAAGACAATTACAAAGGAGTTTAAAGAAAATAAAGTTAAATTTATTTTTATTAATGTTATTGAAAAAATTAGTGTGGATGAATAAAAAAATGAATTGATTGAAAATCTTATTGAGCAGGAAAAAAAAAAAGAAAGTTCAAAATTAATAGACCAAAATATGAATCTAGTAACACAAATTGATGATCCAAGCTCTTTTATGGAAGTGAAGGAGCAAGAAATTGCTATGAAAGTAATCAATGCTACGTATGAGAATAAACTTAAATTCAAGACAGATGATTATGATTACAAAAAGATTGAATTTGTAGTATTAGACCAAAAATATGAGTTTTGTTTCATTACAGGAATATTATCGTCATTAGAATAAGAATCTAAAATTATAAACTTTTATAGAAGACACGAAAGAATAAATTTATGATTCTTCAATTATTCTTGAAAAGATGCAATCATGATTGCTTAGTTACGAACAAATTCGAAGTCAAGTACATTTATTTAATATGAGGATGAACTGTTTTTAAGCATAAGAGTATGATACATGATATAAATGATACCTTAAAAATAAAATATTACTTTTATAATTATTGTACTGATTTTTAGTTTTTAAAATTTGAACCTATCTTAATTTGGTTATCTTTATTTTTTTATATTTAAAATATGAATTTTTATTCTATTAGAATTAGAACTAAGAATAGAAATTATAAATTCTTAATTAAAATAGTAATATTCTAACTTTATAAATATGTTGTAATACGTTTTTATGATTAAATTATTTTATCAATAACATTTAATTTTAAAGTTTAGAATATTTTATTCTCTTATTTGATGAATTATTATTGTGTTAATTTTAAAATAAATTCGAAGGTATCCGATTCATCTCCCGTATCCGTTGTGTATTACCCTTTCCCCGTCAACCCACCGACCCACCCGCCTGCAATGTCAGCTTTTCTATTATTAAATTTCAAAATGGGTGAGCTTTGTCTCTCTCACCATCATATTTAGACCATGAGGATGCTTTTTTGATATAAAATTAAAAACTACATGAGATCATTTGGTTTTAAAATTTAAATTGTACTAAATTGTGCTTTGATTTGCTAATCACGTACTTTATTTAAAATAAAAAATAAAAAATAAAACTAATGGGATGACGAGAATTAATTCTTGACATTTGCACCTCTAACTTACACTTACCAAGGCACACGTGGTTCAGGAAATTTGTACTATTAATTAAATTGTATTTTGATTACTATTTCCATGGTTTAGGACCTTAATATAATTATAATTAATTGTTGGGGTCCCCATAATTTTGTGCCCCCATGCCACGTTAGTCCTCATTTATGTTATGATGGACGGAAAAAGAATTTATTAATCCGAGTGTAATAATGTATTCTGAATTAATGATTAATTAATAATAAATAAAATATTGGGTTACACTAGATATTTTATTTATAAATCACTTATTTATTAGTTTGAATGTATTGTATCAAAACTAAAAATTATTTTTTTTCGGTCGTGGTAAGCGATAAGCTCCTATGTCCCGACATACAAGAAGGGTGCGTGTGAAAGGGAGTTTAAAAATCTCATTTTTTTCATGTTTGACCTATCAATAATTGTGTCATTTAATATTTTATTTTATTTGAAATGTGTGAATTGTGATGCTTTTTAAGGCTTTGTTTTGTTAGAAAAAACTAAAACTAGAAAGTAGGGTGAAAGAAAAGAAGATGTAAAAAAATTTCCAACATATGTTTGGTTATAAAGGAAAAGTTAAGAAAAAGAGAATTAAATTTTGTTATTTGAAGAATATTAAAATAAAAATAAAATATTTTTATTTCTCTAAAATACACATATTTATATATTTTTAGATATTTAGGGTTTGTTTGAAAAATGTTAGAACTGGTTCTGCAGAATATAGATGAATTGGTTTTAAATTTTTTGTTATTTGATAAATACTTTTTAACATTATATTGGTTAATATATTGTCCTAAAAAATACTTAAAATCTGAAAAGAGTTGATTTTCTTAAAACTAAATAACTGAATGGAGAGTAATTCTAACCTGATCCTAATTTAAAAAATTCCCAAGCAGCCCCATAATATTTACCTGTATTGCATTGGCACACCTTGCATCTTCTTATAAAAATATAGTTTACTATTCTTCTGTTTTTTTCACTCTATGTTGTGGTTGAGAGGCAAAACAAGAGTCCTAATATTACACAAACATATGGTTCATTTATATCATTTTTTTTGGGTGATATATATACTTTAGATACTTTGGCTTCATATGTTTGTGGAAGGGATTAAGTTGGATTTGAGAATCCGTAGCTGTTCAATCTTTTTTCTGGATACAATGATGGGTCAAACTCATGTCAATGTGTAAAAAGTGAATAGTTGTATCACTTAGATAAAATGTCAATTCTAATAGTCTAATTTTTTAATAATAATATTATTTTTACTAAAAAGTTTATCCAAAATTATTTATCAAATAATGTGACATTGTTGTAAGAGTTTTACTCCAAATTATAATGTGATATGCATCAACTACTATACCACTACATCATTTAGAAAATAATTTTTTTTAAGTAAGAATAACATTACATGTCTTTTAATACCTTAGTTTAGGGAAAGACATATTATATGAGGTGGATTTATCTAATCTTATATTTGACATATCTCATGTATAACAAATGTCACATATTTAAATGATGGGATCATTTTTGTCCTAAAAAAATTTATCCTCATTAAAGTTTTATATTGAATAAGTAATAATAACTCTGATATTCATAGTAATAATAACTCCGATATTCATAAATTTCAAATTTCAAATTCAAGCATTTCAATGCATCTAATTTAATTAGTTTTTATTATTTCATAAAATCATTTGATTTTTTTTTATAAACAACTTTTGACAAATGTTTCATCATAATATCACATATAATATTATAAACATTGCAAAATTTAAAATAGAGTATAACGCAATGTGATGACTTATAAATATTATAATCACAAATCTTTAAAATTTTAAATTTTTATTCATTAAGCAAAATTTTCTTCATAATTCTCGATCGACAATTTATTTAAATCACATAGCAACACTTGGTAAAAATTTGATCTTTCTTCTTTTTTTATTTTTTATTTTGTTGTGTTTCAATCTGATCAAGTTGGTCACTTTATTTATTAAACTAGAACTTTTATTTTTTTTTTATTCACAATTATTTATGTTGTAATCACTGAATCTTTTTCTCGATCCAATCAAATGGTTTTTGATGAGCATGTTTTATATATATATATATATATATTATGGATCTATAAGAGAATATAAGAGAATTTTTGGATTAGTTTACACACAGTAAATTAAGTCTCATTTTTTGTGACAGTCAAATCTATCATTTAAACTCTAACGGTCAACTATCGACACAGATAAAAATCATAACTTTTTTTTTTTTTTAAATTTTAAAAAAAAAGTTATGATTGTATATGTCATGCAGTAAATTAATCTGATAAATATAGCATTATTCTTTGTCTCATTTAACATGTGTGAATTGTGATGCTTTTTTTAAAAGAAAACCAACATGGGGGGAAAGGTTCTTCAAAGGGGGAAAAAAAGTTTAGCATCGGCATTCGAGCAAAATGATCATTATTGTTGTTACATTATTGGTTGTTTTAAAAATTTAAATTATTAGAAAAAAGTTTAACAATATCTATTATTTTTGTTACATTACTTAGTTGTTTTAAAAACTTAAATTATTAAAAAAGAGATTAACAATATTTATCAAGTTATTTAACATTCTTTTTCATATGTAACTCTATTTTATATGTAAAGAATAGAGAAAATATGTAGAGATCGAGATATATGAACACACTGTCTAAATATAATATGAACCCTAACATAGTAAAGAATAGAGAAAATATGTAGAGATCAAGATATATGGACACACTGTCTAGATATAATATCAGCCCTAACATAATAAGATGAAAGAGTAAACTCTAACATAATAAGATAAGTAAATACAAATCTTATACTGCATAAACGAAAAAAGACTTGAATCCAAGAATTTTCAAAACCAAGATTCTTATACGTACCATTGCGATTTGACTACCACTGTAAATCTTTTAAAAATTGAGTCTTCATGGCAATCGTATATTGATATTTTTTTGAAGGATATTATTACTTTATCTGTTGCTAATAATTCTTTTTAAGCCTCGAAAAAAATGTGTTAAAACTCTCAGGAACTAGAATTATAATGTGTATCATTTTGTGCTGACTACCACTATAAATCTTATAAAAAATGAATCTTCATAGTGTTCCTATGCTGATTTTTTTTTTTTTTTGAAGGTATTAATGCTCTGTCTGTTGTTAATAATTCTCTTTAGGCCCTCAAAAAAAAAAAAAAAGGTGTCGAAAACTCCTAACTTAGGTGAGAGAGAGGAATTATTGTAAGTGTATATGTGTGCGATATAAAATTTGAACTTTGATCTATCATATGAAGATAGAGATTTTAATCATCTTGTCTCCATATATTTCTAAAGATTTTTTTAAGTGGTTTTTTAAAAAAACAAAAGTTAACTTAAAAACATTTATTTAAAAGATGCTTATAAAAATATTTTTTAACAGAAACTCTTATATTAAACTTTTGAGATAATTATACTTACCTCTCCTGAAGTTTCTGACAATTACAGAAACCTTCCCTGTGATTTCAAAAATAACACTGTCTCCCGTGTCAAAATTTGTTCCCAAACGACGCTAACAGATTTAGTTCATTTACTAAATTATCTTTACAAATCATAATTAAATGACAAAACTACCCCCAAAAGAAATTTTATCCTTCCATCTTCGCCACTGCTAGCCCCTACCGCCTATACAGGTCCTGCACTACCTGGTGAGATTCAGGTTCCTGCATCCATATACTACAGGCTCCTAGAACACCAAACAAGAGGGAGAGAGAATGGGGAGCGCTCTAATGCGTACATGAATCCTACGCCATCTCATTCACAACAGCAGCCGACTCAGGCCACCACCGTCGTTCACGCCGTATCACCATCCACACCGGCATCACAACACAAAGCCGACTTCGCAGCCTTACAACGCCGTCCAGATCTAAGCATCAACAGCCACTAGTCAATTACCACCAACCGTGGCTTCGTCAGGGCAGCAACAACACGGTCTCTCCCGAAGAAAGCCCTTTTCTTCGTCCTCATCATCATCGCATCAACGACAATGCCAGAGCTTCCGGAAGTAAAGCCATGAAACTTTTCGATTTGGTGCGAGAGGAGGGTACAATCCCAGAAGTTGTGATATACACGGCTGTGGTTGAGGGGTTCTGCAAGGCCGCCCATAAACTTGACGATGCGACGAGGATTTTCAGGAAAATGCAGAAAATCTTTCCGTTGCTGACAGATGGGAGGTCAATTACAAAACTCCAGTTTTTATCGTTGTGGCTTACTTCAAAATTCAGTTACTTTTATATTGCCATTATGCTCTTCTTCCATGTGCAGAAGGTTTTTCCTGAGGCAGCAGCAGTAGCAGCTGGAAATAAGCTGGATGATAGCTTTGGATTTCCATCAGATGATTCTGAGGATGATGATTATGACCCTGATGGTCCAGAGGTGGATGAGAGGGTTCAGGGAGATGAGTCAAGTTCTGACGAATTTGATTTCTTTTCGGCATCTGATGATTTTGGGGCTTCACCGAATCATGAGCACTACTTGGGGCTTCCTTCTGATGATTCAGAGGATGATGATTATGATCCTAATGCTCCTGTTCTTGATGAGCAGGTTAAGCAGGAAAGTTCAAGTTCTGATTTTACATCCGACTCTGAAGGGTAAATTTGGTGAAGACATGGGTCTGATGGTCTATGGTGAAGACATGGTGAAAAAAATGAGTTAACTCACAAAAGGGTAAATTTGGTATTTCAAAAAAAATAAAGATGATGTCAGTATTTTTTGTTTAATCAACTAACGATTGACTAATAGAAGGAAGGTCTTCGATACTGATATTAAAGTAGAAGGAAGGTCAGTATAATTTTTCAAACTACAAGAAATACATGTGTAATATCAATAAACCTCAAGAATGATAAATGTAATTTACCTTAAACTTTTTCAAATTTAAGCCTATTTCATGTGACTTAACAAAAAGTAAGAAATCTCTTTAAAAATGCAAAGACATTTCTTGAAATAACGATTTTATAAACATCATTTTGAAAAAATGTCTTTCAAAATTACATAAATACAAAAATTAAGTAAACATCTGTGTCCGACAAAAAAATTAACAAAAAAGGAAATTCGTACTATACTGTCAAATAGTCCCATTAAGTCACGTGTGACTGCAGACTATATCAAGATAGTGTACTCCAAAGTTGTGGTCATTGGAGGCCTAGTGTCCTTCCATGTGTCAACATCCTCATCACTGCCAAAACGACAAGAGGTAGTCCAAAGAAAGAGTGGGATGGGTGGATCTAGTACATCACCTATTTTTCGGTAAAATTGGAATCATATTACATTTGGAAAGATACTAATAAATTAATACTTTGACACTTTATTGTATGTATTTATTTAAAAAACTTTAGAAGAGTTAGAAGTGTGTGAGATATTCACACGTTAGGATTGTAAAATATTTTAAATTTTGAGAATACAGTTGTGAGAGAAACAGAGGATGTTTATTTCAGTTAAAACGGAGATACTCCTGATATTTCAAAGAATAATGTGTCGTTTTAGTTGCTCAAAAATTTTAATTATGAAACTAAGTTAAAAGTATTAAAATTTAAAAAAATTATATAAATATATTAAAAAATTAGATAAATTATACTAAATTCTCTTAAATTTTTTTGACAATTACTAAAATATCTCCTGAAATTTCTAAAATGACTAACCTCTCTTATTTTTACTGACAAACTATAAAGACATTTCTTCCAACCTTATTATTTTTAAAATAACAAAAGTATCACTTTCATTTTTTTTACCTTTTTAAAATTTTGAAAATTCTTTTCTAACTTTTTTTTTCATTTATAAATAAATATTAATTAAAACCATCTTTGACTAAAAAATATAAGTTATTTATCTTAAATTTATTTTTATATAACATGGAAAAAAATTAAAAAAAAGTTACAAAAAATGGTAAAATGAAGGGACACTTTTTGTCAATTTGAAAAAAAATTAAGGTTAGAAGGGAAGTCATTGTAGTTTGTTAATAAAAATAAGAGAGATCAGCATCATTTTAAAAATTTTAAAAAAAATCTTTATAATTGTCAAAGCCTTAAAAAATGATTAGTGTAATAATAAGTTGTGAGTCCTCTTGTCAAAAGTAATAATAAAATAATAAAATTTGTTACTTTATTGAAAAACTTGTTTGGACGAGGGTTTGTAACGCCATCTTTAACAACGACTCAAATTTGAGTAAAAGTTTCATTTAAGTTTGATGTTTTCCAGTAATTACCTAATTTTTACTCAAATGTTTTTCAAAAATTCTAATCGTGTTTTAAAATAATTCTCATCATGTACTAAAAGTTTCAAATTTGCTTTAAACAATGATTTAAATTTGTGAATAATATTATACGAATTTAAACAAAAACAAATTTGGTATGAGTTTAAGTTTAATGTCAGAAAATATTTTTTTAGACTTTTTGACTGAAATTAGAATTTAAATCTGAATTTGTTTCAACGCAGGAGACGCCCTAACAGCACTTTTGAACTGCTATTGCAGCCCCAACGCAGGTGGATAGAAACAGCCAGGGAGGGGCTTTTCCTTTTTCTCTCAACATATTGTCATTAAATTTAATGTTTATTACAGTGATGCCATTCAAAAATGAATGCTTAGGCATTGAAGTCGAGTGAGTTCAGAAGGTCGTGGGGTCCATTATTAATTATTTAATATTAAAACAAAAATTATATACTAAATATATTATAGTATTATATTATATTTGCATATAATATTATTAATACATATTTAATATAAAAATAAATAATTACTTATTTTATCATTATATGTTTTTTATTTATAAAGATTATAAAATTTTAATACATTACTAAATAAATAATTTAATATTTAAAGGGTAAGAATTGTTCATTTAAATACTAAAATATCATTTAAATACTTATCAAATTATACTTTTATATTATATTTGCATATAATACTATTAATACATATTTAATATAAAAATAAATAATTACTTATTTTATCATTATATGTTTTTTATTTATAAGGATAATAAAATTTTAATACATTACTAAATAAATAATTTAATATTTAAAGGGTAAGAATTGTTCATTTAAATACTAAAATATCATTTAAATACTTATTAAATTATACTTTTTTATATCAACTTAACTCAAATTATACTTTTTATATCTAATTTAAAAGTAATAAATAGGGATAGTAAATTTATATATTGTAACAAATGATACATTTATTATCTTATATACTGATTCATCACTTGACTTTCAGAGTATTGGACAACTTAACTTTACTGCCTTACAAATATCAACACCTAAAACGGAATACTTTTGGAACAAAAAAAAAAGTAATGTGGTGCAAACAAGTCACAACATTTCAAAGCAAACAACACCAAATCAAGTGAATACTCAATGCAAAGTATTATATCTAAGGATAAATTTTCAATATCTAAGTATTATCAAACTATTGCTAATGGTGAGATTCCAAATTATTAATAAGAACTTACAAAAGATTATTAAACTAGGAGATTATGTTGGGCAACGAAAGCAATAAATAACATAAAAAAGTGTAAAATTAAAAACTATAAATACTGCAAGACAAATAATACTAAAAATTTTACGTGATTCGACAAGTTATTTATGTCGATAAGTGACAATGGTCAATTTATTTTGTAATGAAGAGATTACAAGAATACAAATACTCACAAAGCTAAAAGTTCTTTTACACTTAAAAACGACTCACAGAGTAATTCCCATCTGACAGCACTCTCTTCTTCTCGTAACCCTAAAACAATGCTCATATATGTGTGTGTGTAGAAACTGTCAAATCTATATCCAAGTCGGCGAAAGAAAACTTTCATGCATCCAAATAGAGAAATTTGTTTCGTTCGGATAGGAACCCAATCGCTATCCGAATGGAGAAGTCAATAAGCAAAAATTGAATTAAATTCTTTTTTTGAGAAAGCAACTCTCGGTTCTGTGACTTTTTGAGTAGTAAACATATTATTAAAAATTTAAGTGAATTCATTACATCTATTAAACATATTAAATTGGCAGTAATTTCAGAAAAGAGATAAAAATAATTACTCTCATATTTAATTTTTTTAAATACTTATTATTAAGACATTGTTTACATATGAAATCAGCTGATGATATATATATATATATATAACATAACAATTATTGTAATTAATATTTTTATCTTTACTTGGAAAGTATTCACTTTCACCATTTATTAATTATTTCTTTTGTACTTATACTTCATTTATGTCGACAGCATGATTTGTTAACTTTCCTCGCAAAATATTTAAATCCATCATTTATTAGGCATTTCTTTTGTGGATACACTATTTTTTTATTTATGTCAACGTCGCAATGACATGGTTTTCCTGTATTAATAATTAATATTATCTATTTAATTTTCAAACTTCTCTTAATGGCTGAAAATGGCTTTTGCAACTTTTTTATTGATATGAGATTTGAACCACCAACTCAATCATTTTCCTTACATGCCAACGTGGATAAAGTTTTTTTATAACTAACATAAATTATATATTTTGTTTTAAAATTATTTAAAAAAAGTATAGTTTATAAATTTGAACATGGTTCAAATTGATTATTTTATTAAGATTAGGATAAAAATAAAAGTTATATTTTTCTTGTTAAAATAGTAATATTCTAATTTTATAAATATTATATAATAAGTTAATAATAATATAATTTAAAATTTTTGAAAATATATTATCTTTTTGAATTAATTGTTGTTGGTTGTGGATACTAATATTGGTCACATCTTTATAAATAAGTTTTTACTACAATGTTAAGAAAATAAGATGTTATATAATATCGAAAAATATAACTTATACATACTAAATACTTGAGTATGTGATCATAAATTTTAAAACACATGCTTGTGATGAAAAAAAAAATATGTGAATTTTAATATTTTTACTAATATTAAAAATGACTTTGAAAGGAAATCAAAATGAGGTGGCCCCAAGAGGAAAAAAATAAAAAATATGATTTGAGTTAAGTTATAATTTAAATATGTAGTGATAAAAAAATGTTGTTATGTTAAGTTATTTAATATTTAGATAATTTTTTTTTTAAAGTCACTTTTTAAAAAAGTTCATTTTGAGTTAAGTGTGGCCAATAAACCAAACCAAATACCTAATAAATTAAAAAAAAAATCATTTTGAACTTAAAAAAAATCATTAAATGTTGTTAACAAGTGAAAACAAACATAACTTGAGATAAATTTAGAGTTAAAAATAAGTATCACAATATTTTTTTTATAACCAATAATCATCTCACCAATTATAACTTTTAATCCCGTGACCGAATATAAATGTAAGAGCAACAAATCCTTCTATTCACAAATACTAGTTAAAGTTAAGAGAGGTCATCTCAATAAATTTAAAAACATGTACAAATTCTCTTATTTACAAGGACTGAATAAATCTGAAAAAAGATTGTACTAAGAAGTTTTACACTATAAAATTTGAATTCAAAACCAAATTTAAGTATTTGTTTGAGTTAGCTTTTGTATTTTTGTTTAAAAAAAAAAAAGATTATTTAGATTCAGGATCAAATTTAAGCATTTGTTTAAATTAATTTTTGTATTTTTGTTTATAAAAAAATTATTTTTTAAAAATATATTTGACCTTTATATCAAGTTTTAAAATTGTGCCAATTTATAAAAATTTGTAGGGGTACACCTCAAGTGGCCCATAAATTAATGAAGGGACAGCCATTTTTCCCAGATGGGCTACAAAATATATGGTCAATTAAAGGCTTGTCATATCAAATAATTAAGCCATTTTTTATTTTACTTTTCTTTTGAGACGTGTTACATGTGATGCTTTTTTAATTAAAAAAGCCAAACAAAAATCCACTAAAAAAAAGGGCCTCCCATATAATTGCATTTGTCAGTTGTTTGTCATTGTTTTGTCGGTTGCTGATAACGCTGTCAACCACTGGTGCCCTGTTCTTCTTTCTCGAGAGCAATGTTATATTCAGTCATCACTGCTATCATCTGTGATTTGATTGATACGCGTATTAATAATAGACGCAGTTTAATTTGATTGATATTAATAACACATGCATGCATATAATATATGTATTATTATTAAGACCGTAAATTTTTCACGATTTATTTAAATATTTTTCTTTTTACCGAAGATTTCGATTCCAGATGTTATCCAACATAATCTTCCAAGTTTTTAATAATATTTTTGTCACGCATATATTTAAAGAGATTTAATTATTCATAAAAATTTTAAAATATACACATAGTAATAAAAATTAGAGGTTTAAAAAGATGATAATTTATTGTATGGTTTGAAATTAATGATTTTAGCTAATCATGAGTTGACAAGTATGTAATATGTTTGATTTGTGAAAGAAAATAAAATAACTTTTTCAAATATGATAATTTATGATTGGTTAAAACTATTAATTAAATTAATGATCGAGAATCATACAATAATTTCTCTTAAATGTGTCTAATAAATAAAATTTGAAGATTAATTCATTCTGACATATTAGAGGAAGTTATTATTTATTTTCATCTGGTGCGAGTTGAATTAAATTTCTGGTGAGTTGAATTAAATTTAAGAGACTTATGTTGTTCTTTGGTTGTGTATTTTTTTTAATTGTTTTGTAATAGGTAACTTTGTATTAGAAAAATAAAACAGAAATAATTTTCTTTAAAAAATGATAAAAATTAACTAATTTAGTTGAGTTTGAGTACTCTTTTCCTTATAAAAAATATTTATGAGTTTAATTAAGTCGTTCGTTTAGGACTTAGATTTAAGAGGCTTATGCAACTCTTAGGATATGTATTCTATCTACACACACACAAAAAAAAAATTTATTTTTTGTTTCTTTGTTACAAAAATAAAATAAAATAGAGATAAAAGTTTAAAATATGGTGAAAATTAACTAATTTATTTGAGTTTGAGGAATCTTGTCCTTACCAAAAATATTTGAAGGATTGAACTCCGACCATTCTATGCAAAAATCACTCGATTACAAGACATTCAAGACAAAAATAATGACCGACACCTTGATCATGATTTGAACTCAAAATCTGATGAAATTAAATGGCTGAAACCTATCCATCAAGCCACTTCAAGTAATATTTTCTTAATATAAATAACTCTATTTCTTTATGCCTAAGAGTAAAATATTTCACTAAAAATGTAAAAGTTTACTGATTGCTTTTGTGAGGTATGTACCTTATCTTTGTGTTGGTTGGTTTTATTTATAAAAGAGTGGTGTTTTATGATTTATATATTTTTATTTAAATAAAAAATAATTATTAATTCTTTTTAAAAATGTTATTTCATCTATTAACAGTTTTTTTATTAATCATATCATTTGCACATTTTTTTAAACTGAAGTACATAAATCACGTGACATTATCATTTATAAAACTATTTTACTTAAAAAAAAAAATGAAGAAAACCTTACAGGGAAGCTTTTGTCTGTTTGTCAATAAAATAATAAAGGATAGCCAACATCACTAAAAAATGTCTATTTCATTTTAATTTTATTATTAATCTTGAATATCTAACTACCTCGGGAGCAGTGATATATTATGAGAAGGTGACAAGTTTTTAAATAAAATTAAAACAGTGACGTGGTAAGATATTTTTTAATAATAATTTGTCTTTTTTTATCTAGAAATATAATAATAATATTTGTTCAAAACTTAAAGAATGAATTTAGTTGTCACGAGAAAAGAATTTAGTCTGATACGCATAAATTAATTTAGAATTTTTTTCACAAATTTATCAAAATAATAATAATAATAATATTTTGTTATGTGTGATATGATTTATTAATTTTAGCCAATAAAATACTTTGAGGGATAATTTTTTGAATGACACAAGTACAATAATGTGGTAATATATTTTTTAAATGATAATTTAATAAGTATGATATGACTCATTTTTTTTAATGAAACATAATTAATATGATAAACAAGGACGGAGTTTGGGATGGGCTGTAGTGCCTTCAAAATTTGACTAAAAGAAATTTACATTGAATTTTTCAATTCAGTCCATCTTAAAAATTTGGATCAATTCTAACCTTTATCTATCATTTTTCGTTTTTTATTTCAAAATTTCAACTTAACTCAAAATTTTTAACTTAATTCTCTCATTTTCAAATTTTTTAGCCTCCTAAAAAAAAATTTCATAACTGTCCTTAATAACAGAGTATTATTAAAATAACACATTATCAATTAAAATTCATCTCATTATATTATTCGTGAATTTTTTGGCGGATTTCTTTTTTATTTTATTTTAAATATTTATAAATCATCTCAAATAAAATAAAGACATCAATCCAAAGAGTATCTCAACGCCATTTCATGTCCTTCATGATCTTCTATAAAAGAAAGGAAAAAAATTAAAAATATTGTGATGGAGCATTGATATGCGTGGTTGTATTAAGGTGGGTCCTATATTAGTTCTAGGCATGAGCATCACATGGTGTGCATCATAACCAATAGACTTCTTTTTTTTTTCTATAAAAAGGGCAAGGGCTCTTAGTTTAGGAGTCATCTTTAGAGTAAGGATTGAAGAAATGGAGGGCTATCAGCTACTACCTATAAGGTGTATGTTGATAATGGTGCTGATATTGCATGGTTTCAGCATCACCTCTGTTTCTGCTCATAATAGTAAGATGGGCGTCCAGCCATTGTCCCAAATCGCTATCGAGAAGGCCACTTTTGCCCTCCATGAATCTGCATCCATTCGCGTATACCCTTTCCTGCTCGGTTTGAAGGTATCCGTTCGCTCATTATATATATATATATATATATATATATATATATATATATATATATAGCGAGAGAGAGAGAATCACTCCCCATTGTATTCCCACACTCCAAAAAGATAACTGTTTCTCATTCATGAACAGTAATTTTGGGGTGCATGAGTACAATACTGGAGTGAAAATAGCTCATTCCAATATAAATATGCACTTATATTTTTTTAAGGTGATCCTCGTTTTCAGCGAGTTGGTGGTGTTGGGTGATGGCAGTGTCCGTGGACATGCTAATCTCTAACTTGGTGGTGCTAGATGATGGCAGACAAGCTAGTATGTGCATGTGGATATATATATATATATATATATATGTGTGTGTGTGTGCGCGCCCGCACAGGGGATACCGATGCAAGGTGTTATTAATATGAGTTTGATGTATCACGTGATAATGTATTTTTTTAATAATATTTTATTACGTGTGTTATGACTCATTTAAAAAAATAAATCATAACACATATGACTTGATGTTGTTGAGAGAGTATACTAACACAATAATACACCAATTCTGCTAAAAAAAATTCTGTTGTAAATGGACTTTTTAGAAAAATTACTACCGTGTATATAAAAGTTATTCCTCTTCTTTTTGGTGTGATTGGTTAAGACTGTTAATCTCGGATCATACAATAATTTCTCGTTCTTTATTTCTTGATGAGACTTGCATCTTAAGTTTGTCATGAACTTTTAAAAAAATGTAAAATATAGTGATTTTTTTTTTTTATCTATTTTCTCACTCTTAAAAATAAAATAGTGTTATAATGAAGTATCTTTTTGATTATAGGCCGAAGGTGTGGATTTAATGTTATTAGTTTTGGCTCATTTGATACAGGGTGAAGATACTCAATGGGTTGATGTGAACTTAAAGTACGCAAATCCAACTGAAAGTGACTGGGGTTGGAGTTTTTTCTCCTGCAGAGATCAAGTACTGTCCATCTTTCTTTCCCTTTGTACTTTTTGTTAATTTGTACTTAGAAGCATGGCCGATCTACCAAAGTGGGCAGTGATATAAAAAAAAAGATTTAAGTCCCCACAAGAGCAAAGGACAAGGGGCTAGGATTATAATTCAGTGAAACTTTTTCAGTGACAGTTACTAATAATTATAACTCATGTAAATATTATAATATTATTTAAATATTTATCAAATATATTTATTTAAATATTTAATAACTTAATTTAATAATTATTTTTTTATAATTACTTAACTCAAATAATATTTTTTTTAATTCATACAAACAAGCACTTAATGGGTATTAAAACTAGATAAAACCCTAGCTACTTTCCAAAAAAACCTATAAAAGAAAAAAAAATAGTAGTAGTATGACTGAAAGGAGCAAAAGTTGATTAATCATTTTTATTAATTTTCTCCCTAGAAAGTTTAACTATCATAGTTTCAGAAATTAAAGAACCTAATTTTGATATGACAGCTCAACAAGTTGTTACTCAGCTGTAGAAAAAAAGGATCAGGAGCCATATATATGCTCGGCCCCAATTAAGGTATGTATATATGATTAAAATTGTGATACTTCTACTATTTAAAGTGTACGAGACTTCCGTTGTTACAAAATTTAAGGGCTACTGTTCTTCCAAAAAATTAAAAAAAAAAATATCCTACTAAAATTCTACTATAATTTAAAAAAAATTAATACTTATATTTATTTTTTGGCCAGACAAGCTCTGGTCCAATGGTGGAGCCATTTGAACAGCAAAACTTTTAAAATTTTGGATTTTAAGCCCTAATTTAAATAGAATTTGTTCTCTCAAAATTTTTATAATTTCACTAAAAATCTCTTTAAATTTAAGTTTTTGAATTTTACTTCCTCTAAGTCCGTAGTCTAAATCTGACATTATCTCTACACAAATAGCAAGGTTATTTTTGTGACAATGGAGTAACGTTACATTTGGGTTCAATATTCTTTAACAAATATCTTATTATAAATGTTTTTTTTTTCAGTACAAATATGCAAATTACTCCAATTCAAAATATACAACAACAGGCAAAGCAACTCTGAAGTTCCAGCTGATCAATCAGCGAGCAGATTTCTCCTTTGCCCTATTTACAGGCGGTTTGTCAAATGTGTGTTGAATGACTCTCTCTCTCTCTCTCCCTCTTCTGTTCTTCTGTTGATATAGATATACAACGCTTTCTCATGGACTAATTACAACTTGGGTATTACAGCCAAAATTGGTGGCAATTTCAAATTATATAGGATTTGCAAATCCTAAAGCACCCGTTTTCCCACGCCTTGCCATTGGGAAGTCTTGGGACACAGTAAGTTTCTCACTCTTGTCAGCTGACTGCCATGCTCAAACTAAGATATACATATACATATACATACACATGCATATATATATATATATATATATAATATTGCTTAGTAACATTTTTTCTGTTGTGCAGATGACAGTAACCTGGACGAGTGGCTATAACATAGATGAAGCAGTTCCTTTTGTTGAATGGGGTTTGAAGGGACAGCTTCAAACGCGATCACCTGCTGGAACAGTGACATTTCATCAGAACAGCATGTGTGGTATGATTCATTTCATCAGCTTATATATATACATATATATGCTGCTGCCATGGAAATTTTTTTTTCTTTTTCCCTATGACCCTCAAATATATATGATAATACCATTCTGGATCTAATTGATCCGAAGCATTATGCTTTAGAAGGGCATTTGCTGGTCCTCTAATTCCTTTGTTTTGCCCTACAGGTGCACCGGCACGGACTGTCGGCTGGCGTGATCCTGGTTTCTTCCACACAAGTTTCTTAAAGGATTTGTGGCCCAACGCCCTGTATGCATCTTATGCTCCCATTCTTCATCAATTCCAGCATAAAAGTAACATTAGAAGGACCAATTTTATACATATATATATATATATACACACACAATACACATACACGTTGTTCGTTCATTCTACAATGACTTAAGTTTTTAAATAAATTAGTAATTTAATATGATTTCAGAATCAGTTATAAGTAAAGATGGTAATTAACTTGTCCCGTTAGAAATCCGTCAACGTCATTCTTAATGGGGCAGGTTAGGTTAGGGGAAGCGTTTTTCACTCGTTATAAGTTTTGGACAGATTTGAAAAAAAGGCACCTTGTCATGCCACGACCTGATTATATAAAATAAAATAATAAAAAAAAATTGTATTAGATAATCAATGTTTATAATAATATTTTTTAGTCATCTATCATAAGTTTATACAAACTTGATAGAATTATATGTTTGAATTCTAATTCTCTATCAACTTGCATATTTCTTGTTTTAACATATGTAACATTTTGTTTAAAATGTATTAATTATACTTAATTTAATAAAATAAGTAAATAAATAAAAGTTTAAAAATAAATAGGGGACCCGCTCATCACGAGGTTTAAATAGATTTGAGAGGGGGGAAAAAATTTGTGGGGCGGGATTGAGAAAAGGTTTCCCGCTCCAAGTCCGTTCCAGTTGTTCATCCTTAGTTCCGAGAGATCTTATGTTCAAGTCTTTAATTCGATTCATTTCGATTCAAGATTTAGGGTTCACTCTCTCGAATTGTTCAAGACTCGCACTCTATTCTATCAGCTTGTCCATATATCTCCGTCTCTTTATTAATTTTTACTCTTCACATACAAGACAAGATTACATGTAAAAGAATGTTAAATGACTCGATATACATTATTATTAACTCATCAATCTCTAACAGCCTGTTACAGCTTAAAACAATTATTGATCCAACAATAATGTTTTTGCAGGTACACTTACAAGATAGGTCATCAATTATTCGATGGTTCATATGTCTGGAGCAAGACTTATTCATTCCAAGCACCTCCATATCCGGGACAAGAATCACTTCAGCGCATTATAGTATTTGGTGACATGGGAAAGGTAGTATCAACTAGAATCAACTTAGTTTTCTGGTCTGTGTATATGTGTGTGTGCGTGTGTGTGTGTGTGTATATATATATTTATGCATATGTTCGTGTGTGTTTCAGGCAGAGCGAGATGGTTCAAATGAGTATAGTGATTATCAGCCTGGTTCACTCAATACTACAGATCAACTCATCAATGACTTGGACAACTATGACATAGTTTTCCATATCGGAGATTTACCATATGCAAATGGATATATCTCACAGTGGGACCAATTCACAGCACAGGTGGGACCCATTCAAGAAAAAGTGCCATACATGATTGCAAGGTTTGTATACTTGTAATTATCATGGTTATATATATATATATATATATATATATTAATTAATGGAAAATCTTTATTTTAAATGCAGTGGCAATCATGAGCGTGACTGGACAGGGTCAGGATCCTTCTATGATACCCCGGATTCAGGTGGAGAGTGTGGAGTGCCAGCTGAGACCATGTATTATTTTCCTGCAAAGAACCGGGCTAAGTTTTGGTAAGTATTTAATTATGGTTAACAAATTGTGAAATTATTCAATGTGACCTGTTGCTGTGATTGTTGTCGTATAGTGAGATTTACAGTGGGTCTCATGAAAAATTACAATTAAAGTGACCGTCACACGCGTGATGGATCATTCATCCAATAATTTTTCCAACGAGAGATGTTAGTGTTACTCTTAGTACTGGGATCTTCACGATTTTGTTAGTGCATGTGGGTCATGTGTATTAGGAGTGCAAATCGGAGGGTAAATTCGAGCCTAACTCGAGAAATTATGGATTTGAGCAAAAAATAAAATGTTTGGATACTTGAGAAAAACTCAATATTAGACATATTTTTGTCGGGACAGGTTCAAGGTTCGATAGGCCTGTATTGTGGGCTGGGCCTGGTCAAGGTTCAAGTCCGATCCGACCGAATTGCAACCTTAATGTATATGCATCACGTATTCACTTGACTCATGAGGATGCCAGATTAACATGAACTATCATTAATTTTTCTTTAAAATTTAAATAAAAAGATAAAACATATCAATTAATTTTAAAGATATCAAGATGTAAATAAAAATAGGTAAACATATCCCGAATCCCAAGCATTTCTTTTCTTTTAATTTCTTCTTCTTAAGAATACATTTTATTGACAGGTACTCAGTAGATTATGGGATGTTTCACTTCTGCATAATAGACACAGAGCATGACTGGAGGGAGGGTTCTGAACAATACAAATTCATTGAAGAGTGCCTTGCTTCAGTAGACAGGAAGCTGCAGCCATGGCTGATCTTTGCTGGTCATCGGGTCCTTGGATATTCTTCTAATGATTGGTATGCCACTGAGGGTGCCTTTGAAGAGCCTATGGGAAGGGAAAGCTTGCAGAAATTATGGCAGAAATACAAGGTGGACATTGCATTCTGGGGCCATGTCCATAATTATGAAAGGGTTTGCCCTATTTACCAGGTACAAAGTTTTATTTTAATTTTTTTGATATAATTTTTTAAAAAAATTACTTGTCGGATCCCAGTTAATTGTCCATTGTTCAAATATCCGAATGTCCAAAATCTACGTCGATCTTGAATAATCACGAATGTTGTAGAATTTTTCTCATAGAATCTTTTATGAATATTCCACAATTCAAATTCATGAATTTTTTTAAAAGAAAAACAGAGTTTCAATACTATTGTGTAAGTAGTAGAGCAATCTTTGAACACCTAAGTTGAAATACGACTCCTACCACTTCTCTAACTCAATAAAATAAGAACTTATCTCTTTAAGCCCATGTGGGTACATCTGGAGTTATTGATTCAAGACAAATTCAATCCAAATTCTAACAGCTAACTTGTAATTGTAGCAAGTAAGTTTGGATATTACTTGGTTTCAAATCAGGTATGAGAAACTTCTTCTTGCTACATATTCGTGTCACAACCTTAATATGTCCATGACATGCAATTAGTTTTAAAAAGTAAATTAAAAAGCACATGTATATTATATATATGACAGATTGTGATTAAAACTATATATCCTCTTACCGAGTTTGAAGCTAAGTTTTGTTCGATAAATTTTACTATTACATTTTCTTTGTAACTTGAAAGTCATGGAATCCTTCCAAATCTCACAATAGTAGAAATTGGGCAATGAGACAACCCTTAATTCCTAATTTAGCTTACTAACCTAGTCTCTAATGTTGCATGCCACTAAACTAGGTCAATCATCTTGTGTTACGTAAGTGAATTGTCTAACTTTTAAAAGAGTATCGAGTTAATAAATTATAATTGACTTGATTCATAAATTTAATCTCTCTATTATGATTATGGTGCAGAATCAATGCGTGAACTCCGAGAAATATAACTACTCTGGCACAGTGAATGGGACAATCCATGTTGTTGTCGGTGGAGGAGGAAGCCACTTGTCAGAGTACACAGAAATTGAGACCAGTTGGAGTCTTTTCAAAGATTTGGACTTTGGATTTGTGAAGATGACAGCATATAACAACTCATATCTTCTGTTTGAGTACAAGAAGAGTAGTGATGGAAATGTCTATGATTCCTTCACCATCTCAAGGGATTACAGAGATGTCTTAGCCTGTGTTCATGATGGTTGTGAACCCACCACTTTAGCAACTTGATCCTAGAGTTATATATTTTCCCAAGGAAGGCAATGTTTGATCTTAATGGTAAAATAAGCTTTCCTTTAATGTAATTTTCCTAAGAACTATTATTAAAATAATGAAGTATTTGTAGCCTAAATTTGATATGATTCATTGTCTCTCTTACATTCGGCAATGAAATCAAAAGCATCACTTAGCATCTTCAATGGTTTTATTTTTAATAACAGAGACTTGTCAACTACAGGTCATTTTAACGAATGACTATTTAAGCAAACTCTAAATATACGACTATAATTTTAAGAACTGTATATCGAATAAGACAAGACATACTTTTACATAACTAGAACCCACCTTTTTTGTCTGGCATAGCCCAAAGGGTTTTGAAAAAGAGCCATCCGGGCCAAGAGCCTTTAAAGGTTCCATTTCACTCAAATTATCCCCAAATTTCCTCACCAATGGTAATTTGATTAAGTAGTTCCTCACTCACATTCTCCCAAATCATTTTTGATGGGCATGTGTTGAATTACTCTTTTTTTGTCTTTGGGTAGCATAGGCATGATAAAATCGGGTACTATTGTTACCAAGTTGGAACTAGTGTTGTAAATGAATTGAGCCAAATCGAACAATGAATTTTTCAAACTTAACCTGTTAAAATTAATGAATTTTTATTCGTGTTCAAGCTTGAATTGTTCGTGTTTCGAACCGATTTTGAACGAGTCACTAATTAAGTTGATCATAAGTTAAG
This sequence comes from Nyssa sinensis, assembly GCA_008638375.1. Lineage (NCBI taxonomy): Eukaryota > Viridiplantae > Streptophyta > Magnoliopsida > Cornales > Nyssaceae > Nyssa > Nyssa sinensis. Next base: position 6,273,440 of record CM018036.1, read on the forward strand.
ATCGAATAACTTGATTTTTTTAAATAATATTAGAATACTTAATAGATTATTGAGTCGAGTTCAAGTCTCAATAAATTAATAAGTTTTAAATTATATTTAAACTTGAATTGTTTATCTTATGAGACAATCTCAAACGAGTCTCTAATCGAGTCAATCACGAGTTAAACTCATTAGCTTAGCCTAATTTATAGCCCTAGTCGGAGCCAAGCCCTTGGAGCCCAATAATATTACTCATCTTCCGAATGAAGCATTATGGGTTTTAGACAATTGGGCTTTTGTTTGTACACTGGCCCATTGTTAATTGGATTTTCTTTAACCATCACAATGGGCTATGAGGCCCATTATCAGGGCAGCTCTACTCACTTATAAAAAAGTTTCCTGATTTTATATTTTTATTGTATAATCTAAATTAAAAATTTTAAGCTAATAAAAGTCTAATTACAAAAAAAAAAAAAATCGGTCGTATAATTCAAAAAACTAGAAGTTTAAAAAGTCTAATTCTACCCAAAGAATGCCTAGAAATACTCGAAGATAAAAATTCAATTATATTATTATACATCTATATCTACATAAACAAGACATGAATAGTTATTTTATATTACCTAGTTTATAATTTTTATAAATTTTATTATTAGAGTATTTTAGACTATGTAAAAACTCTACTATTAGAATTTTATTAAGCATTAAATAGTATTACAATTTTATTTATTTATTATATATATATATTATTATTTATTAGTTTTATTTATATTTAAAGTACTCGAAAACTCATATGTTATAAACTATTTTATCATTATTTTAAATCACACTGTTTATTATTATTCTTGCATCTTAAAAAGCAAAAACAAAAATTAAAAAAAAATCAAATTTATAATTGTTACTTTAAGTCTCAAATTATCTTAAGTCAACCTATCCAAGAAGAGTTTCGCTTGGAAGGTCGGACTCCTTCACTATCTTGTGTCTACCAATAAGAAAATTCATTGAAAATCTGTAATATATAATATCACTCGTGTCAAAATAATGAAATCCATTACTCCTTGTATCTAACAATGAGAAAGCCCTTTTTTCCCCTTTGGCGGGTGGGTATCCGGGTCTGTAAGGTGTTTAAGCTCAGTGAAAAACTGCTGTAATTCAACCATAAACAGACTTCAACAATGTAAACCTTCACTGTAAAGAACAAAACAACATGAGCTATTTTAGTGTAATTATTTACCATAAACAGACTTCAACAATGTAAACCTTCACTGTGAAGAACAAAACAAGAGCTATTTTAGTCTAATGATTTTCCACAGTAGTTCACATAACCAATAAGTTAAGTAGCCTCCTCTGGGCAATACATACAATACATAAAGAATTATAGGCTGCTAGAATGATCACGCACCAGATATATATATATATATATATATATATATATATATATTTAATTTACAAACAAGAACACAACTACCAAATTTATACCAGAAATTTTTTAATTGTGATGGCGAACAGTTCTTAAATAAGGGTCACCGGCAATTTGAAGTCTTCAGGAGTTCAAATGCGAATTGCAAAACCGCAAAACTTCTAATCAACCTTTGGGAAAATTAAGGATGACATGAATCCTGTGACGGGTGGCATTGCTTGTTCACCTGATGAGCCATCATCAACCAACCATCTCCATATCACAACTTCTGTTGCCCTGTTCACTTGATGAGCTAATGGATGCGAGCAGATCTTCCATTCGTAGAGGAGAATGCCGAACTGTGTACTGGAACAGAACCTGAGACCATAATCCAAACCAAATTTGTACCTCAGCACGTCTTTATACAAATACATCAACATAAACTTGGTGAAACATTAAAACGAAATGCACATTACAATAATTCTTAGCAGCATACAAGCAATACTATCCAGTAAACAGTGGCTACACATGCACAGAGACATCTAAACATACTATAGTATGGGGTCGTAGTACACATAGTGGGTTTCCAACCAAATGAAATCGACTATAAATCACAAGTGGGATCAGGATATCAACACACCCAGCACCCAACATCCCCCCAAGCCAATATATAATAAATAAACTAGCAAATAAAAAAACCCCAAACCCTGTGTGGGAACAGGTGCATGTATCAATCTTTTTCCATACATGTTGCGTCACAAGTTCTGGTTATTTTATCCACACAACATTAACATGTAGACTCTACTGAACTATCACGCACAGTTTGAAGGTTTAGTTTGGAAGCGTATACGCAAGGTGTCCACATCATATTGATGAAGTTTTTTATAGGGGAAGTTAGGGCACTGTCGTGTTTCCTTTTTGTAGCACATCAAGGGCAATCATAATAGAACAATCAGACAACTACCTCATAAGAGGATGACTGATGAAACCAGAGTACCAAAGAATGAGATGCCCACAAAAGATCATGGAAACATGATCTACCATTTTTAGCATTACTTAACAGAAGTCATGGGCCATTTAGTGCTTATGTTGATTGGGTAAAAAATAACTGGAATCAGTCAGAAGCAGATCCACATCAAAGTCCAAACTCTAGATATCTACTAACCTTTGAATAACTATCTGCAAAAGCACGTGCACGATTGGCCTTGCCAAGGTAATGCAAATCAGCTTTCTCAAGCTTCCCATTTAAAAAACTCAATCCTCCATCGCTAACAGAAAAACGTAGAAGATACCCAGAATGCAGTCCTGACTGAAAATTAAAAGAATTTAAGTTATACATATTCATCCAACAAAAAAAAATATATATATATATATATATATATATATCACTAAAAGGATTAATGCTAAAAGAAAGATGATGAACATAGAAACAAAAGAACAAAAAAAAAAATTGGGAATGTAAGGTATACATATTCATCAAATATATATATATATATATATATATATATCACAATAAGGAATAATGTTATAAGAAAGATGACGAACATAGAAAGAAAATAGTGAATGTACTACTCGTGCTGGGATTTACATTGCTTAAGGTAGGAAGAAGTTTATGCAGTTACTTAGAAACACAAAAACTTCACTTCCTCCAGCTGAACAGAAAAGACATGCCCAACCCTCTTGCCCTGTTGCCCGTGAAGTTAAAATTGGACTTGTCCATATTAATGCATCAAATACCCAAATATAGTTGCTATCATTTTATTAAACAGAAAACTGATCATTTCCTCAAAGATAAATTAATATATTCCTCAAAAAAAATAAAAATCACCATACATAAAAGAATGGATCTAGCCAACAGAAAGACATCGCCAATAACTGGAGAATTGGAGTTGCATTCCATGTGACATGCTGATCAAGATCCAAGCTAAAATCAATAGATGCATCACTAGTCATTGTTCCAACAGAATATGTTTCCTAAAGGACTCATCCATTAAGGTAAGGAGGTAACAATACTTTGATTTTCTTTCCTTTGAGGTTACTAACTTAAATTACTCAAATTTCAAAGGTAGTTTTTTACAACTGATTTTACAAGTGTTATAGAGATGCCTAAAAACAAAATTTCTAGCTGCACTACTGGTTAATGATGAGTTGAAAAGGTCAACACATTATCTGTTATGTTTCTCAAACCCAATTGACTTATCTTTAGCGAGAAAGAACCAAACTCGTGAGATGTGACATGAGAGGGACTGACAAATGGTCTCTGCTCTGAGTAAATTTTTGGTACTCCTGAAATACTGTACTCCCAATGGTGAGATCAATGGTCACATGAGTGGGAGTGTACTGTTCTTGCACATGTGAGTACTGGTCCAGGACTACCCAATATTTTTTTGCTCTAATTCTCTTTCATTTCTCATAAAATGTAACTCTCCATTTTCTCTGTATGTAATCTAATCATCTTTATGTCCCATATCCACAAGCTCTAGCTTGGCTATTACCTCCTCCATCTCCCCAAAATGGGAGGTCAACTCCCCTTAAAGGCAAAATGTGTGTGCGCGTGATTTACCCATCCAAAAAAAAACCATCTTTGTGTCCCATGATAAAGAAATACATAGCTTTGGAACCAAAGATTTGGGCCTTCAAATACAGTAGAAAAACAAAGAGTACATTCATGTCCTTGAGATGTCCACTTCCCAAGTGCTTGTGGGTATAAATTATAATAAGCTAAAGCACATCTTGAGGTTGAGGGTTCAACTCCCCTTGGAGGCAAAATGTGTGTGTGTGTGTGTGTGTGTGTGTGATTTACCTATCAAAAAAAAAAAAATCATCTTTATGTCCCATGGTAAAGAAATACATAGCTTTGGAACCAAAGATTTGGGCCTTCAAATACTGTAGAAAAACAAAGAGTACATTAATTTCCTTGAGAATTTCACTTCCCAAGTGCTTGTGGGTATAAATCATAATAAGCTACAGCACATGAACTTTTCCTCATCTTCTATTCTACCCACAAAATTATATAATGTACGCATAAATTTGTTACATTTCTTAAAGTAATGCATACATTTGATTTCATATCTTTTGAATTTTTACTCACCCAACCTTTTTTTTTTTTTTTTTTTATCAGAACTCACCCAACCTTTTCCATTTATTTTGTTTTAAACCAAGTTTTTATTTTGTTTTTTTGTTTCTAACTATATCTATTACTGATATTATGTGACCCTGGTTAAGCAAGCAACTCAAGGACAAAATTTGGTAACATCAATTGAAGAAAAAAGGAGATATATGTAAGATGGTTTGATGCACCCGTAAGAAGGAATGGTTAACATCTATCCCAAAAAAAAAAAAAAGGAATGGTTAACTCAGATTGACAAAATTACAATGCTAAAAGGATGGCTAGAAAGAACAAGGGCTGAGGCAATTGGAGAAGATGTGAGGGCTTATAGTTGAATGGATTGTATGGCCCTAGATAGAGCTTAACAGGTAAAAGAATTCATTTAGATGACTCCTAAGCATAGTTGTCAAAACGTGTATCGGAAGGCGAATCGATTTTCAAAATACGTGTATCGTATCGTGTATCGTATCACGTATCATAGATCCGTATAATTTTTTAAAATATATTTATAAATATATGTACACATGGTTAAAAATAATTGAAATAGCATTTCAATGCACTTATCATTACAAAAATTCATATTAAATTCCAAAATCTATAGACCATACAATACAAAAAATCATGTCTTCTAAATATTCTTTAGTTGTATTGTACACTATGTATGATCCATACAATACTAAAAATAGTCCCAAGCATAATTGTCTCGTTTTTCAAATATATTGTATCATGTTATATATATATATATATATATGTATGTATGTATGTATGTAAAACGATAAAAATAACAATTCAATTCACTTATAAAAAAAATTAACTTAAATTCCATACAATACAAGAATCAAGACTTATAAATACTACAAATTTCAAACTAAACTTAATAATCCAAGTTTACAGCATAGTTCGTCAATATAAAAATTTAAAGACAAAGTCCAAAATTATTCATTTTTATAATACATCCTATTTTCATCTTAATATCCAATTTCAATGGCATCTATATTATCATCATCGTCATTAGAAGATGTCAACAATTTTTTCACTTCTTTTTTCTTCTTCAACATTGTGTACGTGCTCGCTTCTCATCATCATTTTCTCAAAATATTTACTCTCATTTTTGTTTGAGGAAAGATCTTTAAATGTTACAAAGAGGCAATATAAAGTCAAACAAAACAAAAAAGCATTTCCATATATATAACAAAACAACAAAAAAGAGGTCGAAACAATGTCGTTCAACTTAATTACTTGTATCGTGTGTATTAAAATGTATCGTAAGAAACGTATTGCATATCGTAAGATACAGTGCAAAAAGATACAATAGTAAGATACATACTGTTTTATGTCCATATCAAAACGTATAGTAAGTTACATATCGTCTATCGTAAGATAATTACAACTATGCTCCTAAGTAGTTGGGATTTATGCTTCCAAAGAAAATTGACAAACTAAGTATTGACCCAGCCAACCTCTGACCTCTCTTTCTAGATTTTTTTTTTTTTTTTTTTGATAGTTAAATCACACACATACTTTTTGCCCCTTAAGAGGACTTGAAGCCTCAACCTCCAATATGGAGAGGTAGAAGGAGGTACCAACCAAGCTAGACCTTGTTGGTCTCTCTTTCTAGATTAAGGACTGGTCTGGCCTGTAGAACACTGATCCAGACAAGGTATCATGACAAAGTTTGAAGGCTAGAGCCCTTTTTTTTTTGCCCATGGGCAGGCCAGCAGGATTTTGGCCTTTCAATTTAAAGTAAGATTCTAGTACTCTGAACTTGATTACTTCTGCAGTCTAAAATTTTCAATATGGTCAAGTGCCATATTTTAAAAAAAAAATTGACATAATATACAAACGGACACTTAGGACCCAACCACTTACAACTTACAAGTCAAAAGCACTCCTTATTATATACAATATGTATACTTTTGTAAAGACAGGGAACACAAAGACTTCATAAAGGCAGACAATTACTTAACCAAACAATGATCACTAAAATGCTCAGTTGGCAGCTACATGATTTATTCAAATTCTATGAAGACCAAACCTTTTGTATGAAATCCTTATCTAAGCAGCCAAATACGACAGGAGGATCATCTGATGTTGTCAGTTTTCCATCATCTTGTAACTGCCAAAATTACCTGATTGACCAATACCAAAAGGTAAAGAAAAAAAAAGAGTCAGCTAATTATAACATAACACTAATTCTCACAATATATACACACATGTGCGTGTCTGAAACATGAAGGTTTACAAAAAGGTTAGCCCAGTGCACAAGACTCCCGTCACTATGGAGTCTAGGGAGGGTTAGATGTACGCAGCCTTATCCTCACGAGCAGAGAATGAAATTAGTTAATACATTAAAATGTGATTAGTTAATATTTGGAATTCCTTCAACTTTATAGTAGAATGGCTTTTCAAGACGGCACAATTAAGTGTTAATGGCCAATTGTCAAAATCCATAAAAAAAATTTGCAGGTAAAAATCCTTGTCTTAAATACAACAATATCTTGTGAAGAGACAAGCAACAAAGGAAGAAGCTAAACATGACTAAACAACAACAAAGAAATAGATCTTGACCTCAACAAACAGAAAAGTGCCATGGAAGGAACTATTACCCCTTGACAAATAAGCAGCATTACTTAAACCTCTTACAAAATGAAGCAAGTTTGGAGAAATTATGCAACAGTTCAGAAGTTGACTCAATGAAGTCATTCAATCGTAAGACTCAAGACAGGAATTTCTGACTCTATGAAGAGTGCAGAAACAAATGACACTAACTACAGTAAAATATTTCCAAATAACAATTATGCAAACCATTCTAAGGTGGTAATTAACCCATGAGATGATTAGAAAGAGGTGGGTCATAAGCAAAAGGATGAGTTCTCAGTTCATATTTCTATATTAGCCTTCATGGTTGCATCTCGTCTTATAAAAGGTCATCCCAATGTTGGCTCTACTTGTACAGGCTGCTAGGATGGGAAGACTGGAGATAGACTCAACTTTTGACATTATTTTTGTAAAAAATGGCTGCTTTCATACACGAACCCGGATTCTCAAGCTTGACAGCCCGAGCATTTTAACACAGCAAGAAAACGTGAAAGGAATCAAACACGTTGAATCCCCTGAAAACCAAGTAACACAGAGATTACTCACCCAACAAGAGATAACTCTCTAAATTCGAAATTGTATATATTATTGAAAAGCTTAATATTAAAGACCTATTACACCATATTTATAGAGCTAAAATACAACTAATCCAAATAGGAAACTACTAATTCCTTCTACTAACCCGATTAAGAAACTACTAATACTAATACAAATAAAATTAAGAAACCAAAATACCCCCCAAAAAATTGTCAAAATCAGGTCAAAAAAAATTTTCCACAGGTCACATCAAGTCATCAAGGATCCGCCACTTGTTCTACATCACATTTTACCATTACATCCTGTCTTATGCTTGGAAAAATAAGACATGCAAGCTCCATAATTTAAGTGATTCCAAAGAAAAAATTATTCTCAATATGGAGCAAGCCAATTAATGTGACAACAACTCAATCAAATACATAGCTATGCACAAAGTTGGTACCTGTTGCTGATTTGGAACCTGTCCTTTACTATCCGTATCAATAACATATTGACTACAATTCTCATCCTTCCAGACTAATGCCAATGGTGTATTGCCTGTTTGATAATGTGCATGCCTAAAAGAAACAATGCAAACAGCATTAGGAAGAAAGAAAATGAAAGATAAAATTAAGCTAAAGCTCACCAGGTACAACATGAGATACTAATACTGTAGTTTTTAATCATAAGCATAGCACAAGACTGAACATCAGCTAAAATTTGAAATGAATGACCTTAATGTATAACCATGCCATTAGCATCTGGGAAAGCATAAGCAGATGCTACTAATTCCTAAAAGTCGCTGATTTCCCCACTCCCTATCTGTGATATATGTGATACTGAATGTGAGGAACATCCATCCTATATTAATTCCTTTCAATGCACTAATAGGCTATTTTGGCCTTCCAGTGCTTCTAAGCAAGATGTCCTGCCAATTAATATTAGAAGACAGGATTATAGCAAAAGTTCTATTTATTATTTTTTTAGCAACAATCCTATTATGTTCTTTTAGTTAGTACGTGAGTAATATTTGTAAAGTACCCAGCATATTATATTTGCAAAGCACTAAACTAAACCCAAAAAAATAAAATAAAATGAATAGCCTAAACATTGTATGATGTTTTCACGTGCCATAACACTTCTTAATATCCCTAGTTTGCTGACCTGTTTTTTTGCCCAAATCACATCAGGCACATCTATTAGTGAGGAAAGCATATACTTCAAAAACACTTTAAACTTCTATAAATTGCATTAGAACCCATTTTAATTGGGCAAGCACACAACTGGAAACAAACAAGTCTGTCTGATAGCCAAAGTGACCACCTGAATGGGGCCTGAACAAGTTCAGGCCTGACTACACTGCTTACTGAACCCTAATAGCTGCCAAGGTGCTCACTCCTGCGAGCGCTGTAGAGAAGATATCAAGCGCTGCAAATGAAAAAGCATCCTCTGGGTTGGAACCTGTAATCTATTAAATACAGTGATCCAAGGCCTAATAAGCACAGCTACAGACATGGGATATGGATACAACACAATACGCAGATACGTCATTTCTCAAAAAAGTAAGACACGGACACGTCAGAAACACGTTGAATATATATATATATATATATATTATTTTTAATATGATCATATAATAAAAATTTAACATTATTTCAATTAAAATTTACATAAAAACACACAAATCATAAAAATATTATTAAAATGTTAAAATAACAAAGATATTAAATAAAAATTCAAGAATTTCTTCATTTAATCATCAACATCCATGATTCAAGTTTCAAAATAAATTTACATACAATCACATAGAACATATATATGTATATATATAATATATATAACCAAAAAAGGAACTAAAGAGAAGAGAAGAAAAAATCCAAAAAAAAATTAATAAACGTGTCCGGAATGAATCCAAATTTCATAAAAAATAAAACAATTGGACACTCTTTTTTTGCTTTTTTGACACATGTCCAAGAGTGTCGGTATCCAACACGGACACATGAGCCAAAATAGAGTGTCCGTGCTTCATAGTCCATGGCTATAAATTTAAGCCATCCTAAAATTACAAGCAACACTACACAATACTAAACTATGGTAAAGACCTTCAACCCAATGTAAATAGGGAAACCCTAAGACTAGTGTAATTACAGCTTGATGATCGGCTGCCTAAGACTTGTGTAATTCCTGCTTGATAATCATTAGAACCGAGGCAAATAGTGTTATGAAGAAAAGTTGTGAAAAGTGAAGATGAATAGATTAGAAATAATTAGGTATAATAGTAAAGATCTAACCCTCTCCGGACCCCACAATAGTGGGAGACTCGTACACTGGGCTAGGCCTTTTTTTTAAAATAAAGATACTAATTGTTCTCATTATTAAGGAAGGCACAAATTTAACCCGCAAAACTATCAATGTAGATGACCAAAGAAACATGCCTCATGGGTTTAAGCACCCATGCCATAAAATAATAATTTAAAAAAATAAAGGGAAAGATAAAAGGAAAGAAGAGATTCCATACCATTCCACCCCAACAATTGAAACATTAACACAGATGTCACTGCATACTAAGCACCAAAAGTCCCAAAACCTAATGTACAAAGACCATTTCCGCCCTCTATATGTTCAATTGATGGAACACCCCTTAACTCAAAGGCAATATTCTTAATCGTAGAACTTGTTCTTTCCCATGCAATAAAGGGCTCCTATAATTTAACCAAGATGAATTTCTCAAAAAAAGGCATCAGAGAACCATAAAGAGGTCATTGCTAATCTGATACCATTGTAACTATACTGTAACATTTATATTATTGTATTAAAAAGATAAATATATAGATATATATTCAGATTTTTCAAAGCCATTCTTCATTTAATTTAAAGATCCCTGAAGTGTAAATTTGTTGGATTGTTTAATTCAATTTTTAACTAGAACGTGGATTGTTGTGGTAGAAGGAGCAGGTATACATGGTAGATATGGGTAGGCTTAATTTAGATTGCTGACTTAGATTAGAATATGTATATTGATGTGAAACCATGTTTCAATTTCATTCCAAAAAAAACAATAAATGAAATGTCATAACTAAACTACAACATTAGTAAGATGGTGATAGATGGGAGATCACTAGAGAAAGAAGAGGAGGTTAGAAGGGACATTTCATTCTTCTACGAGCAACTCTATTCAGAATATGTGTCGTGGAGACCTTTGCTTGATGACTTGAATTTTTCAATGCCATTCCTCATTTGTTTTAGAGTACTTCAGATTGAGATGCTCTAGTAGTGGATTTTGTTTCCTACTCCGAGCATGGGGTTGTAAGGGTTCCTTGCTTTAGGAAAGGTTCTCAAGATTGAAATATGAGCTTAATGCAACTTCTTCATCAACACAAAATGCGGGTGCATAAGGAGAATTCTTTGAGTTGGAAGGGAGGTAGGGGAGAAGAGTTTCCGATGAGATCCTTCTACATAGAGCTTGCTAGAGGAGGGGCTTGAGACTTTCCCTCAATGGTGATTTGGAAAACCAAAGCTCCCTCAAAGGCAGCTTCCTTTTTTTTTTTTTTTGGCTTGGGCAATAGCTTGGGGGAGGTGTTAACAATAGATAATTTACAAAAGAAGGGTTATTGGTTGGCTAATCAATGTTGCATGAGTGAAAAGGAAAAGGAGACAATTAATCACTAGTTCCTAAACTGCGTGATCGCTAGATATTTGTGGTGTTCTATCTTTGCTCTATTTGGTTGTGTTTGGATTATGCCTTGAACAGTTATGGATTTGTTTAAAGAGTGAAGGAGAACTCATGTAAAGAGAAATGTTAGGAGAATAAGGAATATATTGCCTCTTTGTCGTTGTTGGTGCATATGGCGCGAAAAGAATAGTGAAACTTTTGAAGGGATTGCAACAACCCTTATAGAGTATGAAGTACAGACACTTTATTTTGTCTCACATATCCGTGTCGGACACGGACACATGAAAAGAGCATCTAATTTTTTTGAATTTCGGACACATTATAGAAATGTCCCGGACACGATCGGGGACACGTTTTTGGATTTTTTTCCCCTCTTTTTCTTCTCCACTATTTTTGTTATACACACAAATATATAAAGTAGTTAACAAATTTGTTTTGAAATTTGAATAATGAATGTTGATTATTAATAGAAGTTCTTAAATTTTTATTTAATGACTTCTTTATTTTGATAGATTAATAATATTTATGTGATTTGTTTATTTTTATGTTAATTTTGATTGGAATAATATTAATTTATTATTATATAGTCACATTAAAAAAATATATTCAAAGTGCCCTCAACGTATCCATGTCCTACTTTTTTGAAAAATACCGTGTCGTGTCATATCCGTGTCCGTATCCGTGCCTTCTTAGCTTGTAGATTGAAAGATAGTTTTTTTAAGAATGTTATATTTTTGGATTTTGAAATGTTACCCTTCTTGTAATGATTCTTTTTTATGGAGTTCTTGGGAAGTATGAGTCTCTAATCAAAATTCTCCCCTTTTTTCTGTAAAGGGTTCACCCTCCTCAAGTGATCTTTAATGAAATATACTTTCACTTATCAAAATATGTATATATATATATATATATATATAAATGATAAACTAGAACGATTTTCTTTTTCATTTTTAGTCTTATGGTTTTAGTTCCAATATTCTAATTTTGCCTTGCAAAAAGAGAAAATATAGGAAGAAATAAGTGAAAATATTCAAGTTCGCCAAACTTGGTGTTCTGCGGCTAAAATGTAGCATGCTTCAGATTGCAATCACAGGGTTCTTAGCGAACAGTGGTTATCCTCTGAAAGAGTTCATAACTAAAAGCCAAAACGAATGCAACTGGTAGTCTAACTGCTGTAGGCTCCAAGCCTAGCCCCACAAACCCCAAAGGTGCCCCCCAATCAGACAAAATCAGTCAGCACCTTAGTGCATATCGGGAACCACAGTATGGGGATCACTACAGTGGAACCAGCAATCTATATAAATGCAGTTATTCATGGCTACACTATTGGGGTTGTTTCAAAAGTTAAAATCAAGAATATGAAAACATATTTCCTATGGAAACATTAGCTAGGATTAGGAAAGCGTTCATATAGACATGTTTAAACAATACTATGAAGAAACTCCTAACGCTTTTCTTTTTCATTTTTTATTTATTTTTAATTTATTTATTTATTTTTTGACAAGTTAAGAGACTCCTAATGATGTAGAGTTCATGATATTTAAAAAAGAGTCTTACTTGTTATAAAACAATAATCCATCCTTGACATAAGGTACTGCCTCAGTATAAGCTGTATGTAACCCTGCCTCATCACAGTTGTACACAGGAAGAAGGCTGAATCTGTATTTATGGTAAAGTGACGGAGGGGCACAAGCCCCTGTCTCAAGAAGCTTGCTATTCAACCAAAAAAATCTGAATTCAGCAGTGCATTCATAGAGAGAATAACCCGCCCAACAAACCATGTCAATCACATAGTAGGTTTGATCCAACTGCAAATCAGATTCACAACCCACATTAGAGAGTAGTGACATTGCAAATCAACAAAATTACAAGTTAAAACCGAAATTCCAGCCTCTGAATAATGAGATTTAAGTTTTACCTCATGAAATATGCAATCAAGTATACAATATGATTGGGTAGAACGAGAGACATCTTTAATCCTGGCACCACTTGGTAGAGCAGATGGAAAACGGTGCAAGAGAGAACCATTCCGAAGCCTACTAACTGTTGTTCCATTTGAAGAAACAACAAAGCATCGCTTTCCAGCAGGCCTTGCAAATACATACCTACAGAAATGAAATGAAATTCACTATGAAATTTTTACTGTTGATATACATTAAAGAAGTCATGCTAAAAAGTATGGATACGGACACGGATACAACATGACACGGACACGTAGACATATCATTTCTAAAAAAAAATGGGACACGAACACGTCATTAAATGAAAATTCAAGAACTTATTCATTTAATCATCAACATCCACGATTCAAGTTCCAAAACAATTTTACTAGTTATCACATAAAACATATATATTTATATATATAACCAAAAAAATGTGTCTGAAATTCAAAATAAAAAACTGGACACTCTTTCTTCATGTGTCCGACCCATGTCCGGGAAATGTCTAAGAATGTCGGTGTCTGATACGTGTCCGACACAGACATATGAGCAAAAATAGAGTATCCGTGCTTCATAAAAGTCGTGTTTAAAGAAATCCATGCCTTCCTTGAAGGCAAGACATGCTACACTTAGAAAAACCCTATACATTCATTCATCAGTGTGGTATGCCCAAATTTTAAACACAGTTCGTTGCAAATTTATTTTGCAAGGATACAAGACAAGAAACAGACCCAGTCAAGAAGAAAGCGCATTAAATGTGGCAACCACTTATCAAAATGTGTGTGTATTGCAACCAGTTGATAGGAAATGATCCACAAGCAATCATATTAGTTTTTGCATACCACAACAAAATTGAGTAAGGTTTTTTGGTTAAATACATCAACAAATGTGTTCGTCATAATAATAATTTTCCTATTTTGAGTTGGGATAAGTCATAAGTGGAACTGAAATGCAAAATATATGCTTTATGTGTTACTTATCAACAACAACAAAAAAAAAGATGCTTTGTGTTAATGGCTAAGTGATAAGGAGAGCATTAACCCTCGGTCAAAATAAAATGACTTCGGCAAAAAGAAAAAGAGCAAAGTCATCTTTCCTTCTGCAGTTGTGCAGCGCTTTCTTGTTGCAACTTCAGCAATATGGACGGAGAGGAATGCTAGGATTTCCAAAACAAATAATCATCAAAGGAAGAAATATGGAATCAAATCAATATTTTAGGATTGCTTTGTACTCTACTTTTGGCCATTTGAAAGCATTCCTTTAGACATTACTGCTAGAGATTAGTTAACAATCATTTCCATTAATCAAAAAGCTAAGGGAGTCACTGCAGTTGGAGACCTCCTATCTAGGGCGAGGCCACATTCAACTGACAGTAGCTCTCTTGGTAAAGGTTACAGCTAACAAGCTAGGTAAGTGGTCTTAACAGAGATTATGAATGAAGACTTACAAAGAAAATAATAATAATAATGAAGGGCGCTAGTAAGTAATAATCAGTAGAGCAGAACTCTGTTGGCTGAACAAAAGACAGTATGGCTTCGGGAAAAGGAGCTCCAATGGTACTTTAGAATAAGAATAATAGGGACTAATAGGAGAATGCAAATAAGAGGTCCTTTTAGCCAAATCCAGGCTTTTGAGTTTGTAGCTAGGCAGCTAAGCCAGTAGTAGTTCAGTTCAGGTCAGGGGATGAAGCTACAGGTTCTATTTGCGGTCGTGAGACAGAGGTCAGAGGCAACTTGTTATATAGGTAGCCGTGCGTGTTAATAGATCTTCTTCTATACTAGTAGTAGCAGTAGTGGGTGAATCGGTTTAATATGGGGTTTTTTTCTTTATTAGAAGGATAAGCACGGTTATTGCTGTTTGTCCCAACATTCAGCCGAGGTAGGCTACTAACTTGCTCGTTAGAAGTAGTTAACGAACGGAAATAAGGCCATTTGATGTCTATAAGTGAAGATTGGATGGATGCCCGCTCCTTGGGTATGCTTTCAAAAGGGTTGTTTTCATGCGTGCTGGTGTTCGTGGTCTGTTGGTTTTTCTGTTCTCGTGGGGGAAGGTGGGATTTGAGCATCTACAAGTTGAGAGTGTGCTCGGGCAAGTGGGCTAACCAGAACTACTAGTAACGGGATTTGCCTGCAATACGAGTGAATGGAACTCTTGTTTGAGAACTTTAGCTACGGACTTAGGTTAGCTAGCTCAGCTTCTCCTATGGCTATTTGGATTAAGGAAGTAGGGTAATGCGAAGACAAAGAAGGCCTAATAATGGTGAGTCAAATCAGGCGCGGCAGCCGTTCCAAGGCTTTTATGCCACCTAAAGGCCTTACTTAAGATAGGAGAATGAGGTTTAAGCAAGAGATTCCGAGTTTTGCCAAAGGCGAGTAGCAGACTCTGGTTTCAGTGCACGTGTGGAAGGCAAAATAATAATAATAATAAAAATAAAGAATATGAAGGAAGACTATCTCATTTATTTTTTCTGATCAGGAAAGGATAGCACAGATGACAAGCTGCTTTAAGGGACTGCTGGGTCTGGTAGGTGACAGTCTTTGTATTTCAGTTTCTACTCTTTCTCTTTTCTATGTCAGGGATCATCTTCTTCCTTCCTAGGTGCATCTTTGCTTTCTCTATCATTTGTGCTTCTCCAACTATAGAAGGAAAACTGTAATTGCATCTGATACCTGCCTACAATACACATCCCGTGTGGATGAATGAGATGGAGAAATTTCTTCGAAGCATTGTGATTGAGTTTGACACTCAATCAAATTAAAGGAAAATCTATTGAAAAACCATGAGCACACTCAACCTTCATAGTACAGCATGTTAATGGTTAGTAGCAACAGTCCATAAATTGAGCGTGACTAAAATGATATAGAAGTAAACAAACAATGAACTATCATTTAACCACATATATGTCCAAGCTAGAGTGGAATGGCAATAAGATATATGCAAAACTGACCCCATATAGTAGTAATAAAAAACTTACTTTCATTGTGTTAAATTATGGATCCGCCTAATGTGTTCAACTAAGGCTGTATAGAACATGCAAATTTTCCATAGAGTAAACCCCAAACAATGCAGGCTGCCATTTATTTCTTCCCTCGTGTGGGTTTCCAGTTTTCAGCTCATCCTTCCCATTAAAAAATTAGAAGAAAGGCGGCTATAAAATTAAGCTATTTCAACTCAGCTTCTCTTGATTAACTAATTCCAGGATAAGCAATTTATGTTTAAGAACCCTCAATCCCAAAAAATAAATAACAACAACAATAATATTCCATCCCCAATTATAGTTACTCCAATCAAACACCGTCATTGTCTCATTCTAGGCATGGACTCCGTTAATCTCCTAAATCCACCTTTTCTCGATTAAGAAGCATAACTCACAATATGTACATAACTATGTAAATACATATATATGTATATATAAGATATGAAAAAGATGAGAGGAACAGACCAATCGTGATTTAAGCGATCAGGGACGTCAACCATCCACTCAGGAAGCATTAGCTGTCTCGCAAACCACCGACGAGCTTCAGCGCCTTTGAGCTTCGACGCCTCACGAACATCAATGTCCCTAGCTTGATGCTCCGAATCGACTTCTTCGGGGCCGGTTTCGGTTTCGAGTGCAATTTCGAGTTCCTCGGATGCTGCAGACTCGGAGAGAGGTTCAGAGTTCTGGTTCTGAAGAGAGAGAACTGTGGAAGCCAAACAGCGCGCTTGGTGCTGAGCGTCGCGACGGTTCTGTGCCTGCCGGAGTAGAGAGATTTCGCGGCGCTTCTGTTGATCGGAGATTGCCGGACGTTTAAACGGACGGCGGATATCGTGGGGCGCCATTCTTTATCCTGCACACCCGGTGTATATTGTAGTTTTGTTCCCCTTCGCAGGAGTCTGCGAACAGAACACACTTTTCGAATCCCTTGTACGAGGTGGAGAAGATACTGTGGTAAACGGCGCCCGTTTTACTATTTGCCGGCTATAAAAAAGGAATACGATTCCGTTTTCTTGATTCAACTATATTTTTTTCACATTTACAAAAACTCCCCCAAATCTTCCAATAAGTTGTCCTCACCTCCAATTTTTCCCACATTTTATTTTTTAAGCACACTTGGGATGTAGAGTTTGCACTATTACACTTACATGAGTCTCCGATTTTGTTCATCAAATTCACATTATTTTAGTTTGATTTAACTTTATGTATGTTATTTTTTAAATATATGTTATATTTTAAAATCACTTTTTTAATATATAATTTTAAAATTATATTTTTGCTATGCAATTTTAAATACATAAAGATTTGAATCTCAAATTATCAGAGATTCAAAATCGTATTTTGAAAATGTTCAACTCATCAATCCTTTCATCTCCCTTTATCCTTAACTTATACAAATCAATAGATATAGATATGTAGATATATCGATATATCGATACACACACACACACACATACACGATTATGGCACAAATCCATACACACAATAGATATATATATATATATATATATATACACGATCATGGCGGCGACTATCAAAGGGCAAGATAGGGTCATGGCCACTAGCTCAATAGATAGTGAAGAGTCTTGACTCTTAACACAACGGAGGATGTAACGAAGGACATGATCACGATCTTATAGCGCTTCGACAATCGCTTATCGAACATCAACTATTTGATGGCTAAAACATGACTTGAAGCTGTCGAGAAGGTCATTCTTCAGTTGGCCTCCAACTCCGAGTCTTCGCACCCCTCATTGCCCTAAGAGGACTCATCCGACGAGGCTGCAGGAGTACCTCTTCATCGTCGACAACATTTTGCTATTGATTGAAGATCTCACGATTGAGTCTAAAAGTAAAATAATGGATCAGCATCGAGAGGGCGCTTCAAATTGTGATGGCGCACCTCGAGTACCTCTTCGCAGGTTTTAACGATGATATCAGCTATTCACTCGGAACCATTAAACTCCCCATCACTATCGGAGAGTCCCAAGATAAAAAAAAAAAAAAACTATCTTGACCAAACTCATGATCTCAATGTCGTGACCTCCCCTATGCATCAGTGCTTAAAATTTATTTTGGAAGGAAAGGTGGTAACCATCAGAGGCTACCAGCCTACGTCTAGGGAATGCCAAGCCATAGCCTTAAAGCCCAAAGCAGGGGAAATTAGAAACTACAGAAGTTCGTTGACTCTATCAAAACCCTGAGTTTAGACCCAAACGAACCATGTCCAGAGGAGTTAGGGGAACCACTCAGCCCAAGGGGAACAAGCAGTTCGCTCCAACCCAAGGAAGAGGTTCGAAAGATCCAAATTCATCCCCATGATTCCACTTGCGTTGTCCAGATAGGCTCAACTCTAAACCCAGAAGAAGCAAAAAGAATAATTACTTTCCTAAAAGACAACGCTTTAGCCTTTGCCTGGAGTGCGAAGGACATGAATGGCATTGATCCTAACTTCACCAACCATAAACTTATGACTGATCTATGTTATCCTCCAGTACGCCAGAAGAGAAGAACATTCGCACCACAACGACACAAAATAATCAATGAGGAAGTTGAGTGACTACTGAAGGCCAGGATGATCAGGGAAATCTACTATCCGGACTAGTTGACCAATATAGTTTTCGCCAAAAAGAATAATGGGGAAGTTTGTGTTGAGTATACCGACCTCAACAAAGCATGCCCCAATGACAGCTTCTTCTTCCTCATAATAGACCAACTGGTAGACACAATTGCAGGGGCATAAGCTCTTAAGCTTTATGGATGCATACTCGGGGTATAACCAAGTACAAATGTACCCTCCAAACCAAGAGAAAACAACCTTCATATCTAAAAAATGAATTTACTACTACAAGATAATGTCCTGTTGGGTTAAAGAATGTGGGGGCAACCTATCAAAGGCTGGTCAACTAAGATGTTCCAGCCTCAAATTGGTAGCACTATGGAGGTTTACATCGATAACATGCTTTTAAAAAGCACGAATCAAAATGACCACGTCCAACATTTGGCTCAAACATTTGAGATTTTGAACAAACGTGGCATGAAATTGAACCCCACCAAGTGGACCTTTGGCATAGTAGAAGGAAAGTTCTTGGGGTACCTAGTCTCTCAACGTGGGATAGAAGCTGACCCCTCTCAGATCAGAATCTTGTCTTTTTGTTCATCAATCGCTGCAACCTTGGCAACTTCTATCTCTAAATGGTGTCTTGCTTCGACCTCAAAAGCGGTGGTCTTAATGACAAACATTCGTGATTTGAGATCTGATATCTGATATCTGATATCTACCACTTCAGGTCAATAACTTCATTATTCAAAGAGTGTATCTCTGAGTCCCGAGTTGATACGGTGTTGGAAGATTTGGCCAACTGCCCTCTGAGTTCATCAGTCGAAGATCGGGAAGTTTCAAGTTCCATCTCGACTTATTCAAGTCTCTTCTTCAGCTCCTCGACTTTATTAACCGCCTCAGTAGAACTCATAAGTTGGAGTTGAAGCTGAGCCTCCAAGTCGTGAGACTCGTACCTGATCTCACATAGGGCAACCATAATATGCATGGCCTACAGGATAGGGGTTGTTAGAACTAACAAATGTAAAATATATATATATATATAAGAGACAAACCCGCCATGGATGACTTCGGAAACTGCTCACTTAAGCCAACTCTCCCAAGATCTTGTCCCAGTTTAAATCCCATGCCATCTTAAGAGTATCATTAATGTAGGGAAATGGGGGATCATTCTCCCCTAATGCTCGAGCAGAAGCCCTTCCTCCCTGCCTTAGAGTCACCACCTCTTTTCCCCCTCCTCCTTGACAAGGGAGTAGAGGTCCCCGCCACATTAGAATCTTCAGCAAGTGGAGAGTTCGGTAGATGAGGTCAAGATAGTAGAACCTCAGTGGCAATGAGTATTGCTTTCTGTCATGGTCCTCTCCGAAGAAAAACCTTCTCCAATGGCCATTCTCTTGGCTGAAACGGCAGCTGTGGGTTCCCCAACTACTACTCGCTTCTTCCTCAAAGGACGAAAGCCTGAAAAGACTTGTTTGCGAAGATCTATGTCTGGAGATTGAATTAGGCCCACTTTAACCAAGTTTTTCAGTGCTTAGAACGAAGTGATGGTGTTGCGAGGTAAACTTCAGAATCCTTCCGAGCCTCTGTTGTCTTTCGTCAGTTAGCTTGATATGACCTGTTATGTTCCGAGTTGAAAATAGGAAAGTGTAAGATCCAAGAGAAAAAGTGGTATAACAAAAAAAAAAGGGAAATAAAGGATGTATATCTCACCAACCCTGCCTAGGATCTGAGGTATCACCTTAGAGTCCAACTCGGATATGTTCAGTATCCTCTAGAGCTCCATTTACAACGAAGTACCACTTCTTCCATATTTTGTTAGAAGTGTGTACTGAGGTAAAAGGTTTGAACCGAGATGGGAAGGAAAGGTAATACAATCCCTCAGAACTCTTTTTGAGGTCCATATTGGACCTCAAAAGGTCAAGGTCAGGTTCTACTTTATTTTTTAAAGACAGTACTAAAAATGCCATTAGTTGCTTTCATTCCATTAACATTCAGGTCGGCAGGGCAAATGTCGTAGAAATAGAAAAATCATATAAGAAAGGGGTGGAAATGGAAATCGAAAGCCAAATTCAAACCACTCTTTGTATACACATATCTCCCTAGGTCCTAGGGTGTTTGGGCATTCAAAAGACTCAGGAACCTTACAGACTACGGTCTCAAGGATGTTATAAGTAACTTTTAAAACATCTAAACTCTTTGAAGTAAAATGGCTAATCTCTGGATCTCTCTGCATATCTTCAAACTCGACATCACCAACCTCATTGGAATTGGATTCATCAGATTCTCCATTCCTCACAGGTTGAATCGAGTTAGATACACTAACCCTAGGGTTTTCATCTCCTTGATCAAACATGATAAATGAGAGAGGAAAAAGAAAAAAGGGTTAGGTAAGAACTCTGACCTAATTAGGAAGTATCGGGCTAGCAAAAAAGATCGTCGTCAGAAAGGAGAAACTTGATTGAGAAACTTGATCGAAAAAACTTGAGCAAGAAATCTTTATAAACCAGAAGTTATTTTATGAACTAAAAAGATGCTTATATAGATGACACGATCGTTCATGAAATGTGATAATTACTTGGGGATTCTGAAACGAAG
This sequence comes from Nyssa sinensis, assembly GCA_008638375.1. Lineage (NCBI taxonomy): Eukaryota > Viridiplantae > Streptophyta > Magnoliopsida > Cornales > Nyssaceae > Nyssa > Nyssa sinensis. The sequence continues at coordinate 6,294,783 of CM018036.1, forward strand.
TTTGGTAATAAATGATTAAGCATTTTACGAGGCGATGGGACGGTTGAGATCTCAAAAAATGACTTGACGAATCGGAGGCAATGAAGCGTTGAGCTCAGATCTCGGAACGTTAACCCAAGTCATGACATCTAGGGCTTAAGGGGGGAGTAGCTTATATACCCAAAATTAACTCATAATATAAGAGTGACGCATGACAACCATACCCAAAGAGATAACCTCCAAACCTCATGACCCAGCACTGAGAAATAAAGTATTCAAAGTATGCAGTAGTTGACCAAGTTAAAGGAACTGATGTACCCAAACTCAGTTCACAAGGGGAGAGAGACACCTAACAGCGAATTTCAAAAGGATACTGTCCAAACTTCACCGCTCAATGTCGAGTCGAATTCCAAAAGGATGACCTCCAGACCTCATAAGTCAGTGTTGAGGTATACAAGTAGAGAATATGTTATTCAGAAATATACGGTAATTGACCGAGTCAAAAGAATCGAATCGAATCGAATCCCTACTTTCTTGAGAATATCTCAGCAGCAAGATATCCATCATCTATAAAAGGGAGTAAGACTTCAATCGGAAGGGATATGTTTTTCTCAAAACTTTATACTCACTCTTAGTAGTACTTTATTCAAGCTACTAACTTCACTGTCGGTGGATTCTTCGCCGAACTTTTACTGGTGATATTCTAATCCCTTTTTTGCAAAAACTTCAGAGAAAGATTTTAAACATCGACGATGGAAGACAAAAAAGAACTTCATCAGAGGCATAGTCGTAGGGATTAGTAAATGAACGGGTATCAAGTTGATTTTTTCAAGTGATAAAGGTTATGTGTAGAGTGTAAAAACAATTGGAACAGAGAAGTCATTATCTATAACATTAGGCTTATCTTGAGGGTTGGCTTATTGTTCTCTTTCTTTTTTCTCTTTCTCTTTTTTTTTTCCGGAAAAATGGTTGAGTTCATGAGGCATGTTGATGAAAAGGCCACTGTGCCTACTATCTGTAAATGGTGTAGTTTCATTGTGTAGTTAGAATTGGGGTTTATTTTAAATTAAAATTAGTAACTATGCTTTAGAATTTGAAGTCTTTTAGGATGGCGGGATGAGATAATACATACGAAGCATCACTTTTTAGTGACTCTAGGGTTCGAATTGAGGGAGTCATTGAAAAATAAATAAATAAACTGTCGGCCATATGAAGGATCTAGCATCTTTAAAGAGCCGGAGATTGAAGAAGAAATTGGCGTAGGATTATAGCTGATGGATGTTGAAGAAGTGCTTTGAACACCATATATGTGTGTGTATGTAATGTATACATATAAAGCCCTGACCGAGAGGGCTGGCTGAAATGGAAGCCTGGTAAACTCTCGTTAGTGGTTTGATCTTTTGTTCTAAGCCATTAAAGACCTTTTTTTTTTTTTTTTCAGGTAAATTGCATTGATTTTTTTAAAAATTTATACCAATTACATCGATTTTTTTTAAAATTTTTAAAATTATACTAATCTTCTTTATTTTATAAAATAATATATAAATATCTCATTCCTATCAATTTTTTTAAAAATAACAAAACTATCTCTTTTACTTATTTATTTTTAGCATTTTTCTAATTTTGATTAATTTATTCTAATTTTTTAAGATTTTTTAATTTTTTATTTAAAAATAAATTTAAAGTAAATAATTTATTTTATTTTATATAAAAATAAATTTAAGATTTTATCAATATTTATTTGAAAAAAAATGGTCAAGATTTAAAAAATTGAAGAAAAAAATTTGACTTGAAAGAAAATATTTGTATATTATTTTATAAAATATGATAAATCAGTATAATTTTAAAATTTTAAAATGTCAATATAATTTACCATATTTTATTATTAAAATATGTATGGATAAATGACGCCCGCGGGGAACTAAATCCAACCTCAACCTGTCAAAGGATTACAGTGGATCTTTACAGGTGCGAGGTGCGTATGGTCCCAACAGAGATTTAGAAAGAAGAAACCATGGAAGGAGTTGGAGGAAGTTGCAGGCAGTATTTCAATATAGTCAGATTCCCACAGAAATGAAGTGAGGGGGCAGGCAGAGGAGGGGCCTTCACCTGAGCATTTAGTGGATCTTCCCTTGGAAGGAGAGGCCTTCACCTGAGCAGGTGGAAGGGACTGTCCAGCCATGTCTAGGTTGGACAGATTCCTTGTATCTACTGATTGGGAGGAGCACTTCCCAAATTCCTCTCAATCTTGCTTTCCCAGACCAATATATGATCATCTTCCGTTGCTTCTGGACTGTGGAGGAGTGCAATGGGGAAAAATTCTGTTACGGTTTGAAAACATGTGGTTAGCAAAGCTCCTGGACTTGGGAGAGAAGGTAGCGGAATGGTGGTGGTATAGAAGAAATCAGTTGAGATCAATAGAGTCATCGTCGCACCGTCACCAACTATATTAATATTTGTCTTTCTGTTGCATCTTTTCAATACCCACCTTTTCCGTGGCAAACTAACCATTCACATTATAAGATCATGTTTGGTACGAGAAATGAAATAAAAAATAGAATGAAAATAACATAAAATAGAATAATTATTACTTCATCTAAGACAAATGAATATTTGGAATGATTTTGGAAAAGTATTCTCAATCGTACCAAACAAGAATAAAGACATATTCATGGGAATACCACATCCACTGTAGAAAACATGATGTAAGATTAAAGTGGAAGAAGAAATCTGAGTCTCCCCCATTCATTTTTCAATACAAGAAAGCGCCAATGGAGTTCAAGGATACAACAGAATAAACAGAAAAATGAGCCCTGCCAATAACTACAAAAGAGCTTGCCTATGTTACAATCACCACTTCCCAACCAGTCTCCAGTTAACAACCTAACTACCAAAAGACAAAAGACACAGATCATACAACACAAAAACAAACAGGTTAACAAGAAACACCATTAATGTGGCGAGAACAAATTATCAAAGTTCACTACCTCTTAGACCCTGCTGTTTTGAGGCAGTGGTAAGACACCGTCAAAGAAATCCCCAAAGTAACCTCGCGGCTCGTGTACTAATTTTGAGATTATGTCTCTGAGCGTGATGACCCCCTCTAAATTCCCATCATCGTCCACAACATAAATCCGATGGATCTTCATGGAGTCGAGCATCAGAATAACATCTTTGATAGTGTTGTCTCTTCTGCATGTAACCATGCCCTTCAACAATGGTGAGGACTGTTGATGCTCCTCCAGATGCCTTCTAACTGCTGTCAGGAAGTTCTTAGCCGTGATAGATCTGTATTAACAAGTAAAATAAGTACTGTGAGAAGTTAAACAACTATCTAACTTCCAAACAGGGAAAACCTGAAAACGCCTTGAAGCCAAACTAAGGTCCTATAGCTACCAACAGAAATCAATTTGTAGGGCACAAGTATGCCCCCACTCCAATACAAAGAAATCAAGTCAGTTCTGACCGGATTAACCACAAACCCTTTCCTAGAATGGGGGAGAAAAAAATCATCTTGTACAACTTACAGAAGGTTGATAAATTTGGTATATGAAACTTGTTTTGAGCATGATCATGGGAAGTTTGCGAATAACCAATTAAGATATATCCTACTAAAATAAATAAATAAAGATTACTCTAGAGGTTTTGAAGCACACTGTATATAATGCAAGTTCAGTTTCTAAGATAGTACACATCCAGCCAAGAAATTGCCGCACGCCTTAAAGAATAAGCCAACTTCATTCTATCACGTTGACAAAGGGAAATATGCAATTCACCCACTTAGGTCTCATATGCACGTCATCAGATCAGTACTATGATGGGGCATGACATAGAATGTTGAGTCCATGCAGAGGTGTGGTGATTCAGCTCACTGTTAATCCTAAGTGGCAACTTATAAGCAACTTAAAAATTCAATAATATAGAACAGAATTAGAGTGAATGCTGGACAAAATTCAGCTACAAACCTGTAATTCTTGTAGATCTCGGGTGCAGTTAGAAGGAATTGAATATCTCTGATGCTTATATTACCAACTGCCTTTTTCCCGCCACTTTCAATCACCGGTACCCCACCAACTCCCTTCCTGTCTCATCAGTTTAAATGCCTGCAGCACTGGTTCATACTCATACACCTGCAAATGAAAAAGAGAAGCATGAAAGAGCAACATCTATAATGTGAAGGTGAGTGTAACGAGTAAAAGAAGAAATCATGTTGTTCAAATTAGAAGAGCATAAGCAGTAGACTGGCTTGCAAAAATAAGGGTCACTTGTATCGAGGCAAGTCTTTCTAACAGGCCCAGTGATTAATTAACTCTTTGTTTTATTAAATAATAACAGGGGGCACTAAAGAATTGGGATGCCAATAAAAAAAAAGGACCTTTTTTGGCAGGTGAGGATACAAAACTGAATTGCTGTCTTACCATGGGTGATGGGACCAAGATAAGGAGGTGGATTGAGTCTTTAAAAAAAAAAATATGACAACATTACACCATGGTTGAAACTGTTGAATCAAGTTGGAAAATCTCATAGACCATGATACGTATTGGTTAAACTTTACACTACTGTCTTTGGAAACAATATCAACTAAGATGGTTCTAAAATCTAACAACTTGGGTCAGCTCCACAAATCTTTTTTCATCATCTAGTTCTTTGGAAGACAGTATCCTTCATTAAATTATAAGCAATAATGCCTCCTCACCACTTTGAACTGCATTTTTTAAGTCCCCCCTCTCATCCTTGTGACACCTTCGACCTAAATCAAATCAATCCTCCTTACTGGTTCAATGATCACCCTCCATTGCATCTGCCAAATCAACTTCACCCCAGATCAATTCATTTCGAGTACTGAGAAAGTTAATGAGGCAAGCAGGTACCTTCAATAGCTCAGTCCAATAAATAAGAGGAAGGGGGGGGCAAGGGGAAGAAAGTGCCACAACACTTTGCATCCTGTCAGATTATGGAACACCTATCTGAAGGTACTAGTAAGATCAGCAGATCTTCAACCTTTTTTTTTTTTTTTTGTGTGTGTGTGTGTTTTTTTTTTGGGGGGGGGGGGGGGGGGGGGGGGGGTTTAAGATCAGAAGATCCTCTCTTATGGAGGCAACTGGAAAGACAATTAAGTTTGCTCAGATTACCAAACTAAGAAAATCAATTCCTGAGAGTCCAGAAAAATAGTTACAATCTCAATAACTTTTTTTCTTTTTGGGTAAATCACTCTCAATAACCATAAAACCACCAAGGATATATTACAGGACCTACTGGAAAGAGAAAGGAGAAGGGGAAGAGAGGGGGGGGGGGGAGAGAGAGAAAAACTGAAGTCATTTCCAATTCTGAATCTTATGATTATTAATACTGGCCTAGTATTAACTCATGCTTCATCCAATATTCAAGTATAATAGATGGTGGCTATAAGCATTCAAAATATATCCACGTACAGGAAATATTGACTGAAGAAGTCAGATACCTTAACAATGCAACTAGACTTCATCAAAGGAAGACCAAGTTCAGATAGTTTCTTAGTGCCCCAGTTTTCGAACCAATGAAGACCAGCACATTCCTCTAACATGTGAATGACGGCAGACTGGGTGATGATGTTATCAATCTTCCTTTCCCCTGGATCAACCACGGGAACACTCTTCATTCTGTACTTTGATAGCAGCAAGAGCATGGTCAAAAAAGAGTTAGACTTCTGCAAAGCGAGAAATGGAGCCCAGCGGAATGTCCCTGATATGTCTCGAACCTGTGTACTCGTAAAGTAACTTATGTTGGATTTTTATGAAGAAAGATTAGATAAGTACAAATGAAAGAGTTATTGTCATGGTTACAAAACTAAAAGCTTTATATTATTATAGAAGTAGAAAGTACAACCTTTGTGTTCTTATAGAAGTCCGAAGAAGTCAGATCTTCAAAAAAGTTTCCAGAAGTTATTGTGGCAGATTCAGAGCAATTCCTAAGTTTTGTGGGGGAAGACACTCCGTTAACTGCTGCTGCAACAGCAGGTCCAGTGGTTGCCTCTGATCCATCTGTTATTAACTCTGAACCAGGTGATCCATCTTTATTTTCTGACTGAAACAAGTATGAACCCAATTTGTTTTTAGTTTCCCACTTGGGAAGAAAACTGAGAAAATGGTACACTATACTAAAATAATTAGCATCATTTTGACAGAATGAAAAGGTCCATATTTGGAGAGTGACTTCCTTCGCAGTTATTCTAGATAAATCATGAAAATGAACTTATACTCTCTCCCTGCTTTCCAATAAAAGAATTTTCCCGACAATTTAATTCCTTGGCCAAGTTGTCGGTAACAACCATCTTATAAAACAGAATTATAAATATGCATATGTGTGTTTTTTTCGATAAGTTATGTGTGTGTGTGTGTTTTATGTGTGTTAGATTAAATTTCTGAATTTAAAATTAAACTTTATACTGGAAAGTGCTTTCCATATTTATCCATAAAATATATTTGAAATTATACTATATTCGTTGAAAATTGATCACGCGTGTTGGACACAAATTGTCTGTACAAAATGATGTAGCCATTCAATACAAAACGAAATGACCACAACAGTGATCAGGCCACTGATTCAAAATTTCCCTTGGTAAGTCAGTAATGGTTTTAAGTAAACCTATGGCAAGGAATCATCAAACATCAGAAACTTCACCCATGCCTATTTTCAGTGGTAAATTTTGACTTGCTAACCTGATGCAAAATCCATACAACGATGCCTGCAAACTCAACAATTCCAATGTATCTATCAATCCAACTGGCATCCTCGGGTGCGTCGACATCCACAACGGGTGCACTAAGAATTTTGTATTGGGACAGTAACTGAACTGCTTCAGCCAGACTGGTATCTGAGTTTATCTCAATATCTGGATTCAAGACATGCACTGAATTAGGGCACAAAATGAATTACCCAAATAATGTCGAGAGAAATATAGTATATTGTAGGGAACTACAGTCAATATACCTAAGCTACTTAATCCACACAATAACATGTTATGGAGATACAAATACATTACATGCATGTACAATCATGTACCAGAAACACAGACCCAAAGAAGCCTAAAATAGGCACCTAGCATGTTCATATCAGAGCAAGGGAAAATAATGCTGTCAGATACAGTGCCATTTAGTGAGATATATTTACATAGTATGCATAATGCAATCAACCATCTAATAACTATTATCACAGGAGAACCAAAATTTATTAACTAATAAAATTATTACGTATTAATTTTCTCATATTTTTATTGATTGACTAAAGTACTGCACATACACATGACTTTCTTTATAGAAAGAAAATTAGATATATGTATATATATACATAAATATATGTATCTTTTTATTATATTTTTACAAAAAGATGCATATTATTCTTCAAATTGAGATAGAAAAAAGTTCTTAGCAGCCATGTCAAGTAAACAATACGAATCTTATTCGTTAAAATATGGCATATATGAATATGAAACTATAGTATATATAGATATATCTACACATGTCTATACATTTATTTCTCAATTCTAATAATTAATAAAAAAATTCAAAACATTTATTAGCGATTAAGTAATAGAATTATTAATTATCCATAATGGTATCAAGTTAGCTATTCAAAAAAATTATTAATTATTAGAATTATTAACTTCTTAAATATGTATTATTGGAGAGGACTATATGTATATGTATATTTTGGTTGACAACTAAAAGCAGAGAAGGACAACAATTAAACATTAAAATTTTGGAATGTGAAGTTTTGATCGATTGGGAATTGACCCAGATAAAATTTATATGGCTTAGTCGAGTAATTCTATATCCTGAGACCAAATAATAATAATAATAATAATAACGTGAAACCTAGACAATGGAAATGTTGGGTTCAAAATTTTATTTTCTTCGCGTTCTCTTCAGTTTTCTCGGCCACCAAACGGGGGAAGTTTAGATGAAATTACAATTACTGTAGTTGAACTGGTTTCTTTAACCTCTCCTCCACTCTCTGGCGATCCCAAGTTCTGTGTGTGCCAAATTCAATCATCACTTGTCACAATTAATGATAAATTATAAATTTCATAGTTCAACATCACAAATGATAAGAAGAAAAAAAAAGGGCAAACAAGTGAACTTTTTAATTTTCGATGTCAAGATTTCCCCTCTTTACCCTAGTCAAATTTAAATAATCAAAAGCCAATTAAGAGACAATATTAAATATATCGGCATCCATACATAGATAGATATACATGATATATATATATATATATTTACCTTGGGATGAAGGAGCTGGAGGGAAGGAGGAGACGGGGATGCTTTCAAAGCAAGCGTTGAGCTTCTCAGTAGGAGTGAGCTGTGGCTCTTGTATATCCCATAGATCCTCCACTTGCATCCCTAACTTCGCCTCTGGACTTGACATTCCACTTCGCGGACTCTCTTCCATGATTGCCTTCACACAGTCACACAGACGGACACGGACACGGACACGGACACGGACACACTCTCTCTAAAAAAATTCTCTCTCTCTCTCTCTCTAAAAAAACTCAGAGTCTTCTGAAACTCCAAAGTTTCGAATCTGACAAAAATAATATACGTATCACTTCGACGGCAATCAGTATAATAGATGCCGGGGCAAGATTCACTGCGACGCCCGTTACTATCTAAATCGTACACATTTACCAATCTGCACCGTGGATTTGATCTGGAGTCGACTGTTGAGAGTTGGTGACAAGTGTGGGGTTGTGAGTTGGAGGGTGCATCATTGGTGGTATTGGGCCTGGTCAAAAGGTCATGACACTATTGGCGCTTCTTATCCATTATTCCTCTATTTTAAAGCCAACGTACTTATCCGGATTTTAATGGACGCCACTAGCATTCCATTCTAACACTGCGCCGGAGAGCAGTTTGCTCACTTCTTGTTGAGCTCCACGTGACACCGGCGGCTATGACCAAGGTAGTCGAGACACGTCACATTGAAAAACCTGGCCGATCCTATTCATTGATTGCAGTTGGATCATGAAGATATGACACATCAGCATGTAATAATGTATTTAATTAATTTGTATAATATTTATTAATCTAAGTGTAATGTATTAAATCAATCAAAAAAAATTTACTTATTTAATATTATATTAAATAATTATCACATCATGAATAATACTTGTCACACGATATTATGACATTTGAAAGATTAATTTTTGATATAAATTTTTAAAATAAATAATAGTAGTAATAAAAAAAATAGATTAATTATGTTTTTATTTTTCAATATTTTTAAAATTATACTAATCTTTTTTATTTTATTTTATAAACTACAAATATTTTTTTTAGTCAAAATATTTTTTCAAAATGATAAAATGTCCCTTTCATTTTTTTTTCTTTTTTTCTTAATTTGGACCATTTAAAAAAATTATTTTCAAATAATATTGATTAAAATTTTGAATTTATTTTTATATAAAATAAAAATAAGTCATTTACCTTAAATTTATTTTTATATCAAATAAAGAGATTCTTTAAAAATAGTTTTTTTAAAAAATTGTCAATATTATAAAAATGCAAAAAAATAAAAATAACAAAAATGAAGGGGTAATTTTGTTATTTAAAAAAAAAAAAGGACTGGAGCGATGTATTTGTAATTTGACAGTAAAATTAAATAAAGTCGATTAATTTTAAAATTTTCAAAAAGATCAGGTATAATTATCAAAAATTTAAAAAAATTTCCTTGTAATTTACCCATGCAAAAAAATGTTGCCAAAAACTGTGGTGTGATTGAGCATTTCAAAAAAATAGCACTAGTTTTTGATTGCTTATGAATGTCACATTGCCTAAAATTTAGAATAAAAATTAGTATGCAGTCATCACTCACATGATGTGTTGTACAGTTTATTCAAGTACTAAGGTATTATTTGGGAATTTTTTTTTTTTATGTCAAAGTCTTATGTTTCAACATTACTCTTTAATTACATTAAGCCTAATTATCATTTTATAAATTCTATAATAGTATTATTGTCTATAAAAATTATAGTTATACTTAGCGATTGTTAGCCTCCTCCAGTTCAATCGTCCGAACAAATAATAATAATAAAAAAAAATTGTGTAATGAACAAAAACGTGATAAGAAAAACTCAAATAAGCAGTTCAATTGTTAAAGGTCCAAGTTAGGAATGACCCATAAATTCAAATATCTTTAGTTAAAATCTTATGAGTGTAACACATCCAAATTTGATTGATAAATATGATTTGTGATTAGTTGCAAATATTCAAAATTTACCTAGTCATATAAAAAACCAACAATGCACCTTGTCTCCAAATAATTTAAGGTGTTTTTTTTAAGCCAGATGGATGCATAACAAGTTATGTGTATATGTTTGTTCTTGAAGAGATTAGGAAAGGTAAGTTGGGGTTGTTTTATAGAAGGATTGTTTATTTCATGTTAGACGATTGAGAAATCTCAAGATGAATTGATGGAGGAAAAGTATAAGTAATATTAAAAAGAGAGATCTTTGAGAGTGTAGGGTGTATACTATAATTATACTGCAAAATTTTATATAGAGTAATGACGATGACAAGACACAAAAATACACTCTCTAACGATTGACAATTATTGTTCATAGTGACTTTTGGGTTCTATTGATAGTAGTGTTGATGCATATTGACTATTAAGGTTAGTGTCACGTGCGATAAGGTCATTATATCTCTCTTCAGTGTCCAAAATAGGAAGTTGTAGGAATGTTGTGAAAAATTATGGAATCTATTTATTTGAGGGCCGAAAGAATACCACGTATATTACTTGTATAAAGATCACCTTACAAAACTCATTACTTTAGCCCAAAAAAATATAAGTATTCAAACGAAGGGACTACAATGCGAGAATCACGTGATAACCGTGCTTTAGGCTTTGTGAACCTATGAAGACTTGCCCCAAGCCTTGGTCAAACTTGAGATCAAAAGGATGAGAGAAGAAGCTCGCGAAGAACTTGTAAAAGAGTACCATATCTCTATATAAAATTAATAGATTGGCTCGACTATATTTGGCACAATCGCACTCTATTAAGAGCCAAAGAATGGGTTGAACAACTTTAGCGCGAAGGTAAAATGAGTCAATTTTTTGATGGGACCTCATTTTTTATAAACTATTGAGTTAATGGGTGAAAGTCTAGTTAGTAACACATAAGCTCCTAGACCAAGAAGCTTGAGAAGCCTAAATATAATGAAGAGACTTGGAATAGACTCAAACCCTTTTGGCATTTCTACAACCTTGGAGATAAAAGTTATCTTTTGAGTATTGAGATAATAGTAGAGCAAGACATGTGTAGCGTTAAGATTGGACAACGTGTGAGTGTTGATACATGTTATGGTAGATTATAGGTTTTGCCTAATTATCAATTTGATAAGAAGTGCCACATCGACAAAAAAAAATCGTAATAATTAAGTATTAACATATGTATAAATATGTGCTATATACACACAAAATGATGGGAATCTTTATGTAATTTTTTATTATAAAAAAGTTATACCTCCAATGATACAATCCGACTATAGATTTTCTTGTGTGTTTGTCATATTGATACAATTAACTCAATTTTAAACAATAAAATGATAAAAATAAAAATAAAAATTTAAACGACGAAGTAATAGCGAGCGGAATCTTAAAATTTTGAATCGTGACATTAGCAAATTATCTATAATAAAAACATTAAAAAAGAAAAAAATAATATTACCCACCAAATAAAAAAAGATTATTTTGATTTATTATAAAAATTAATTTTCATAACCTAATTGATCTATATATTATGAGTAATGCTATACTGACTCAATAATTCTATCAAAAATGCTTACACAGCTGATGTAATAATATTGTATTGATTTTATATCATATTAACATTTTTAGTAAAAAATTTAAGTAAACATATCAGTACTGATATATTATATATGTAAATATATATAATGTACGAATTAATTAAATATATATATATATATATATTCACACGTATAATACACAAATCAATCATGTTGGAGACATTGTTCATCATTCTTACAAAAATATTGGAGGGCAATACCAAAAATAGATAAAAACCAAAACCCCTCAGTCACCACTTAATTCAATTAATCACGTGTTCCAAAACTCTAATCCGTGTAGATATATATGGGGACGTTTGTATTGTCTTGAATCGTAGTATACGAGTAGTCGCGAACCGCCGAAGCCGAACGGATTTTCTTGGACCCTCTCTCTATTTCCTCTTCGGTGTCAAAAATTGGCGAGGGTTTTTTTGGTGGGCGCCATGGATGGCTCTTCTGCTCCGCCGTCTGATTCTAATCCAACGGCAGGCGGAGCGTCCAAGTACCTTGCCGACCTTCCCTCTCGTGGCCTCTTCTCCTCCACTGTCCTCTCTTCCACTCCGGTGATATATTCTATTCATTTTTTCTAAACCATTTATAAACCCTAGGTTTTGTTTGAATTTTTTTGGGGATAATTTGAGGAAACATGACATTTGTTATATATAGTTATTGAATTAATGATCTTTCATGCTTACATGTTGTATGGGTTTTGAAGTTATTTAGATACTGTTCGGCGGTTAGTGATTGTGGAGTATATTAGTACTCTGGTTAGTAATGATATGGGTGTGATTTCGTGTTTGTTTGGCTACATATTTGGAAGGTCTAATTGTATTTCAAATTGTGCTGAACAAACTTTCATACTTATATTATTCATCAATATTTATGCTATACTGATTGTCCAGCATTACTGCATTTTATTTGTTATTTTTTCTGCATGAATGATTGTCAATTGTCTGAATTCAACTTCATTTGAGAATTAGTCAATTTTGTTGCTTAATTATCAGGACAATGTATATAAATATGGCCCAGTTTTTGTTATGTGCTTAATTGGATGTTTACTATTTCTAGTGGTTGGCTGCATACTACCAATATGTTGTCAAAATGCTTTTATGTCAGTTATTGGGTTCTTTATATTCTTTATTCATGACATAATTTCATATGCCACAAAGCTGAATCATGTGTCATTTTTGAAGGATTTAAAACAAGTCATCCAAAAAGCAGGTACATCCCAAATCAGTGTTGTTAATAATTCAAATATCATAAACTAAAAGAACCCATTTGACGTGAGGTTCATAAACTTTAATTTTTGGCAATAATGTAATGCTGTCACCTGAATAAAAATTCTCATAACAATAGACATATGCACATTGAGGGACGGAGACAAATGGACTATCGTAGGTCCTCAAAAGTTACCATACTTTTCGTTGTGGATTTATTTATTTGTTTATTTTTTTGGATAAGTAAATGCATTGTATTGAAAAAATCCCCAAGAAGGGGGCACACCCTTTTACACAAATTGAATATATAGACTACAAGTCTAGAGCCTTATTATGTCATCCTCACGTGGCTCAAAAACTTCACAAAAGAATCTATAGATATGTTATAATCTTGTACAATCAAAAAACACAGACAACCATTTCCCCATAGTGCCTATTAAAAACCCCACTCATGCCCAAACTTCCTCTTGATTAGTCTCCTCCATAAAGGTTCCCTCTCTCTGACGTCCACAACCATTTCCCCACAGTGCCTATTAAAAACCCTCACTCTTTTTATCTTAAGCCCTGTCAACCAAATAGTCCCGTACACCTCCTAATCCATTAGATGGATTTTCCTATCATCCCCTGGCTCCTCCATGAAAAAGTACCTCTAAAGCTTTTCTAACTTATTCACAACTGAAGCTGGAATGGTGCACATAGACATAAAATATGTAGGCAAGCTTGCCAAATATATTCTTTATTAGAGTAAGCCGAGCCCTCTTCGACAAGTATTGCCGATTCCACCCCACCAACCTTCTCTAGAACCGTTTCAGGTGACAACATTCCACTAGTAGCAATATGGTTAAAACTTTAAATAGTTTTGGGCCTCTAAGTCAAGGAGATTCAACCGAGTCCATTTGGAGAGAAAATAAGAGGATTGGCCTGGCAGAAAATGAGATCGAACAAAGAGCTTTGCGCATGGGCTCGATTGGTAAAGTAAAAGAAGGGCTTGGGCAGCAGAGCGAAACCAGAGTTACAAGGGCCACGTTGGCTCAACAACTCATACTAGATGGAGCTTTAGAAGCCAGCTCAGTAATGTGTTCAAAAGGGGGGAACAGACTAGGGTGAGGAACCAGGATCTACCTTCAGAGGCAGGAGGTTTTCTCGCTATCAGAGTGATTCATTGAAGTGATCGAAACAGAAGGGCCAGGGAGGCTCAGTCCAAGAAGCAAAAGGAAAAGGTTAGTGCCCCAAGCACGGAGAAACCTGTAGAAGTAGAACAAGATGGATGAAGTGGAGAAGTGTCTCACGAGTGTTGTGCTTGACTGTAAAATGCCTATCAACTTGAAGGAAATTATCTATGTGATAAATATGGGTCCAACCATGTTTTATGAGACACTGTTGGGTGTTTGAGGCACTACCTGTTCAGGGCCAAGCTCTATACAATTGGAGGCCTGAAGCAATAAAGTGACAACTCTAAATGAGACATTTTTTAAATATTAATGTAATTTTTTAATTTATATTCTATATATATTATATTTACTTTTGTAATATAAAATTTAATTATTTTTCAATTCTGAATTATGTAATTTTTTACATAATTATTATTTTTTATCTAAGTAGATAGTAATAAAAGATTAAAGTAGAATACGAATAAAACTCTATTAATAAAATTAAGTTTTTTTTTTAATGAATTTTTTATGGGGGCCTTTTTATAAAGTTAGATCTTTATTAATCTTAAATTTCTAATTTGATTATACTATAAATACATAAAATTTGAGATATTTTTGTAGAGTTTGACTTTTATTAATCTTAAATTTCTTCTAATTTGATTATACTATCGATACATAAAATTTGAGGTCTTTTTATAAAGTTAGGCTTTTATTAATCCTAGATTTCTAATTTGATTATGCTATAGATACATAAAATTTGGGGCCTTCTCTTTAAGTGGGGTTTAAAGCAATTGTTTTATTGGTTTAATGGTCGAGCCAGTCTTGTACCTGTTCAGAAAATGAGTATAACCAAAATGAGAATTGATGAGTGGCAGTTCAAGACAAAATCAAACAAGAGGTAAATCTACAAAATTAGGGTGCTCCTTTTTCTTCACACTATCCCATGCTTAAACCAGTCCCATTGCCAACATTTTTGCCTCCCCATCATGTTTGTAATAATGTATAATTTATTGAGAGCCCCCCCCCCCCCCCCCCCCCCCCCCCCCAAAAAAAAAAAACCTCCTCTTTCTTTTCTTTTGATAAATACGTTATTGAAGGGATCCTAGGGACTGCCTGCCAGAAGCTTTTGTTTGCAATAAAGTTTCAGTTCAGTTCCATCTCTGGACAACTAAAGGTAGCTTTTTGTTCACCTTTCTATGATCATCTTGATTTGCCCTAAGTTTTGGAAGGAGTCAAGGTTATTCATAAACTAAAAAGAGCATTCTTCGTTATTAAGATTTTTTTGAAAGTACTTGGACTGCTTATTTTGGTTGACAATATTGCGTTGGAGGCTTTGGCAGCATTTATGATCATAATCTTATCTCTATTTGATCCCCATATTATTTTAGTTCACCATTTTGGTTTCTCGCTTTGGACTTTGGAGAAAATAACAATCATGAAGATGTTTCCAGAGGTCTAACTCGCATTCTAATGAATCAGAGAGAGTACTCCCACCATTGCATCTTATAAACTGAACCCAAAGAAGATGCTACTATGAGAGTGGGACTAGATTGGATCAGCAGCAGATTATGTTATGCAAAAGCAACTGGGAGCCTAAAGCAAAATCGTTGGGATTATTTTTCAGATAAACAAGACTATGATTGGTAAGAAAGTAATAAAAGGGAAGTGGAATACTAAACGGTAGATGATACATTTTAAAACTGATAGTGTGTCTGCATGCTGAATGCTGCAGTGGTGCAAGTTGCCAATGTTGAGATCAAGGAGAGCACAAGTTATACACAGCACATTAAAAGTGTCAGGTGTAGTATAAGATATAGGGTGTGGCCTAGGGAAAACCATTTGAGTATTGAGCCAGCGTTGAACTTTTTGGCGGTGACACCTGAAGCAGGTCAGAGTTGGGCTTTCGCTGGGAATTTTAAGGAAAAAAGGTTGGTTTGGTCTGAAAAAATGCACATCAACTTTTTTAGAAGAAGGTTGTTCACATTGGAGAAAACTATTACCAAAATCTTAGAAAAGAATATGTTCAGGGGTGGGTGCATTTGTTTAGATCAAGGTGTTTCAAGACTTATAATGGCATTATTTGTCTGTTGCAAAATGAAACCTTAGCCGAACATTGCAAAAAGAGCAGGCCAACTACATACCATCTTCAAGACTTGGTTCCCGTAATCTCAGCAGCAAATTTATTTTTTTTAAATAACATCATTATCATCTTTATAGTAAGGGGGGAAAATGATTTTACTTATTTTACATTTATTTTTATGAAAATGAAGCTATATCACATAATCAGGTCCATGGTACAAGCCCAAATTTCCATGTAATCCAAGATTGACAATTCATACATCATCTAATGCTGGTATGATATGCATGAATATGCAAACTCAAAAGAATGTTTCCATCAATATACATACATGCATGCTTTTGTTTTACAAATGCTTTTTGTTTACTTGTTGGGAAATTTGTGCAGGGTGGGATGCGAGTTTATATTTGTGATCATGACACATCACCCCCAGGTCTATTTCTATATTTTAACTCTTTTTTTTTTTATTCTAGAATTTGCTAATCATAGGGGTGTATATCGGTTGCTGCAACTGCTGATTTTTTGTTTGTTTCCTCTTTATGTTGAATGTCAGTCTTTCTGAATCTGCTCTAAATAGTTGTATTCTAAATAACATGTACTGCTCATTGGTGATCATCAAGGTGGATATCAATACAGAGTTCACTATTATCAACTTTTAAGATCTTTTTTGTACTAATTGATCCAGAAGTATGACATTTGCATTTATAGCTTATTTACTAGTTTTGATGTTACAAGGAATCAGATTTGAGTGCTGAATTTTTTTTTTTTTGGTTTTTGGGGGGGGGGGGGGGGGGGGGGAGGGTTGTTTCTACCACTTATGTTATGTTGCTACACATAAAACATGAGGAAATGAAAAAACACACGCCATCGGATTGCCCCAGCTATCCCTATCACACTCCTCCCCAATGTTTGTCTCTCACACGCTATCACTGCCGATGACACCACGCCACCTGCTGCCATCCACCCACGACAAAGCCCTCCTATGATCTTGTTCTTCAGTAAGTACCGACGATGACAGTTGCCTCCTTGAGATCAGCTTGCTCTCTTTCTTTCCCCCCTGCATGCCCCCCTCCCCCCCCCCCCCTCTTTCGATACGCCTCTCTTTTTTTTTTTTCCTTTAAATTTTTTGGTTTGATTTTGGTTTAGGAATAACAACTTCACCCTTGCTCCAAACCCTATTCCTAAATTTGAAACCAACACACAAAATCAAAGCCAAATTTCTATGCATATATATGACAAACATATATTTTTCGCAGATAGAAAAGGAGATTAAATGAATATTTTGATATATAAATCTCATACATATGCATGATATATGTATATATCATATATATGTGATTTGATAAACTAAACCTAAATTTGTATGTGCATGTGTGTGATTGTTGAGAAAATAGACGAAAATATTTGGTGTTATTATTAATTAATTAGAATTGTTGGTTGCTACCAAAGGAATGAAATGGATTAGGGAATGGCTAGTCCTATTTTATTCCTACATTAGGCCATTCCTTAGTTCATTCCATTCCAGTGTACAAAATGTGATCTTAATCTTATAAAATATGAACATATTGGAATTGCACTTTATATCAAGAAATAAGTACGTGAACTTTCAAATAATATGGATCCAAATTTCCTTAGTTGGTGAACTCTTGTGCATGGGATATTAGAGGCTTGGGGAAATGAATGGAGTATTTGAGAGCCTTGAAACTGAATCTCCTGTGTGTTTTGTTGTAAGCTTTTCTATCAACTTTTTTGGAGTGTCTTTGTGATGGTGCATTTTTTTTCTTTTTCTTTCTGTAATCCTTTTTGGTTTGAGTATATATTGTACAAAAGTCCTCCAAAAGAAATAAATGCATTGAAAGTTTTTTTTTTCATTCTCTTGCAACATCTCTGTGAGCTTGTGTGCCCATAATTAGTCAATTTTACTTTTAGACATTCATTTTTTAATAATAGTAAGATTAAAAGTTCTTAAAGTTGTATGAAGTTTACTAGTTACCTTTTTGCTCAAACCAAGGAACAGATTATCGCTTCCCAGTGCTTTTATTCCTGGATCATAGACCAAATCATCCAAGAAATGTACTGATTTTTGTGCCTAAAGAAATCGTGATCTATGTTCTCAAGCATCTCAATGCATTTCTAGACTTCTTCTAAACTTCTGCATTTTCCCATTGTGTTTTAAAAACATTTTAAAGAAATTTTGTGGCCAGTTGAAAGAAACGTCTGATTACATATCCAAAGAAAAAGTTGAAAGAAATGTCTGATCTGATATAATTTTTAGAATCAAGCTGGCTATTATTGCCTTTCTTCTGTTTGTTTCATTCAGTGTTAGCAAACTATCTTCACATTTAGCAGGGTATGACTGCTTTTTATCCACAAAAAAAGGGAGCTTGATTATGAGAACATTTATTTGTAAAAGTGGAAGATCTGACTCTTACATAATTGTATATCCAGAGGACCAGCTGATAAAGACAAACCAAATGAACATACTGATTAGGTCTCTCATGCTTAAGAAACAGAAGGGTGATTCCAGTTCGAAGGATGTAAAGGGTGTAACTGCAAATGAGTCTAGAAAGAGGTATTTGTTTCACCCTCTCTTGGATGAGTAAGGTTTAAAATGTGTGCATTATCATTTTTATGTTTGGAACCTCCTATTGACTTCCTTAAGCAGCCAGTTTTTACTTGTTTCATGCTTTCCTATTCAGTGATAATTTGTTCTCATGTACTCCTGCTATCTTTAAAATTTTCAGGGCTGCTGAAGGAACTTTGGATGGCAGGGCTTCAGCTAAGAGGGCCACAACCAATACCCAAGTTGGTTCTCAACAAGGTGAGCCCCACTATTTTTTAATTTGCATGAGTGGTTGACTAGATCGGATCTATCTTCCTTGGAATGCAGGCCATTTTGGTATATAGAACGGGAATGGGAAGTGGTATACCACATATTGTAAAATGTGATATGATAAGGTTAGGCTTATATAGATCGTATAGTTGGAATCGCCTTAAAAATTTTTTGTAGTTTGTAAGGACCCATTTGGCCTTAAGATGGTTAAAGAGTAAATATGATAATATTATTGAAGATACCTATGGAAAAAAAAAAAATTGAAACAGATGCCCTTCTCTTTCGATGCAATATTTTTTGTCAAATTTGCATGCAGGTGATGCACTTATAGTTTGAGTATTTTTTTTTGGTCTGTGTAGAGGGATCGAAATCTCGTGCACCTGACAAGGATTTCCAGATTTTGACTGTAGAGAGACTCCGTGCTCTGTTGAAGGAGAAGGGTCTTTCTGTAAAAGGAAAGAAGGCAAGTACCTGTTCATCTTTTCTCAATTGTTTATAAGCATTTCTTACACAGTTGGTGTGGTTTTATGTTATATCCAATGTTCCAATTTTTTCCTTGGTTGTGCGTTTCTAGTTCAAGCAAACTTGTTTTAAAGGAGTCAACTGATGGTCTTTCCAATTATTATTATTATTATTATTTTATCTTTGGGCGTGTCTGCATGTGTTCATTGTTATGTATCACATGGACAGGATGAGTTAATTGCACGCTTAAGAGGTGTGAGTGGCTAAGCATAGTTGAGGAGGTAGGGAGGACAAATTTGCTCTCCAAATTTGTACAACATCAAGCACAACAAAAGGAGGCGATTTTCTTCATTTTGATGCAAGTTAGTGTGCTGTGGGAATAATTTAGAGTGAGAAGACTTGTGGATCTTTTAACACCACATTTTGTATGATTGTATGTGCAATGTGTCATAGCGCTTTTGGTTTAATTTGTATTCCCGATTACAAGAAAGAAATGGATATATAAATAGATTATGTTTGGGGACTCAATAAAGCCTCGTTTGATGATTCTTAAGAGGTGGCCATGGAAACTTCTTTCTGGCATTTTGCTCTATTTGATGACTTTTGTGTTGTTATGCTTTTTCTCACTTCGTTGAGGACCTTCATCCCTAAACCCAGACGGCCTCGCTTGGGTACCCATCCTGTCTAGCTTCTCCCTTGGTTATTTAATTCAAAAGTTTTAAGTTATTAAGTAGTACTCGTCTTACCTCGATGAATTTATTATGCTTTTTCTCACTTCATTGAGGACTTTTATCCCTAAATCTTGACAGCCTCACTCGGGGACCCATCCTGCCTACCTTCTCTCTTGGTCATGTACCTCTTACGTAGTTACGTGGTACCGTCTACCTCCATTCATATGTTCACGAATTTATCATGCCTTTTCTCACTTCATTGAGGACCTTTAGCCCTAAACTTGTTTACGTGGTACCGTCTACCTCCATTCAATTTTTTCCTTGGTTGTGCGTTTCTAGTTCAAGCAAACTTGTTTTAAAGGAGTCAACTGATGGTCTTTCCAATTATTATTATTATTATTATTTTATCTTTGGGCGTGTCTGCATGTGTTCATTGTTATGTATCACATGGACAGGACGAGTTAATTGCACGCTTAAGAGGTGTGAGTGGCTAAGCATAGTTGAGGAGGTAGGGAGGACAAATTTGCTCTCCAAATTTGTACAACATCAAGCACAACAAAAGGAGGCGATTTTCTTCATTTTGATGCAAGTTAGTGTGCTGTGGGAGTAATTTAGAGTGAGAAGACTTGTGGATCTTTTAACACCACATTTTGTATGATTGTATGTGCAATGTGTCATAGTGCTTTTGGTTTAATTTGTATTCCCGATTACAAGAAAGAAATGGATATATAAATAGATTATGTTTGGGGACTCAATAAAGCCTCGTTTGATGATTCTTAAGAGGTGGCCATGGAAACTTCTTTCTGGCATTTTGCTCTATTTGATGACTTTTGTGGTGTTATGCTTTTTCTCACTTCGTTGAGGACCTTCATCCCTAAACCCAGACGGCCTCGCTTGGGTACCCATCCTGCCTACCTTCTCCCTTGGTTATTTAATTCAAAAGTTTTAAGTTATTAAGTAGTACTCGTCTTACCTCGATGAATTTATTATGCTTTTTCTCACTTCATTGAGGACTTTTATCCCTAAATCCTGACAGCCTCACTCGGGGACCCATCCTGCCTACCTTCTCTCTTGGTCATGTACCTCTTACGTAGTTAGGTGGTACCGTCTACCTCCATTCATATGTTCACGAATTTATCATGCCTTTTCTCACTTCATTGAGGACCTTTAGCCCTAAACCATGACGACCTCACCAGGGGACCCCGTCCTACCTAACTTCTCTCTTACTCATCTAATTCAAAAGTTTAAGCTGTTAGGTGCTATTGTCTATCTTCGCTTATATATCCATGAATTTCTTATGCTTTTTTTCTCACTTTATTGAGGACCTTTACCCTTAAACCATGACAACTACTCATGAAATGTGACTCGAATTATGACATGTCGTGTAAAAATATGACTTTAACTACCTTGTTAACGTTAGTGCAGAAGCAATTGATACCACTAGATCAGGCTTCCTATAATTCATGTTAGAAGGGGTTGGATAACACATGAAAAATGAGTCAAACTATTGATATTTTTATACACTGTTTTCGTAAAAACATTGCTCCACACTGGGTTTTCCTGCTGTCCGTCCGTATGGCTGCAAAAGAAGTTCTCATAGCCATAATGAATGGCTAGGGTGTAGAAGACTTAGGATGAAAAGAAGGGGTCTTGGGTGTGTGTGTGTGTGTGGAAGATATGGGTAGATATGAAAAGAAAATAAAAAGTGTATTTGCAGATAAAATTCTGACAGCTTTTAAGATAAATTTATGATTTTGTTGACTAAACAAACCGCAATTTCAAATAGTGAAAAGGGAAAATCTTATTTTCACTTGATAACCAAACGCATATTTTTCATACAAACTCAACTCATTTGAAGCCCTGTCTTTCTTTTCATCGTGACAATTAAGTAATCTTGCTTCCTTGGACTATGTTTATGCAATTGTTCAAATTATTTTGTTGGTTAAAAATTGAGCAACTGGATTGTTATAATTGATAATCAAGAGTTTTTGAAAAAATATATAATTTAAGACAAATTTTGAGAACATGAATAACTAATTATTAGAGTACTGTATAAGAGTCGAGTTAGTAAAATATACCTATTGCAACTCTAATGACCCACTGTTGGAGTTGCTCTTATGCACTCTAATTTATTATTCATGATTGATTTTTTATTTTTTATTTATAAGAGTGAGAATAACTATTTGTTTTATTGATAAAAATTAGGGTAAATTATCCTGACCTCTCATTATATTTCTAACAATTACAAAGACTTCTTTCAAAATTTTTGACAATTGCATTGTCATTCTCTACTTTTATTGATAAATTACATATACCTTCTCTCCAATCCAATTTTATCAAAATGTCAAAAGTGTCTATTTTATTTTTTATTTTTTATTTTTTATTTTTTTACATTTTTTTTATTTTGACAAATTTCTTTTTAACTTTTTTATTTTCAAATACGTATTGGTCAAAGATAAAAATAGTAGTTCTGTACTTTAAATTTATTTTCATTTAAAATGTAAAAATTCTTTTAAAAAAAGTAGAAAAAATTAGTCGAATTTGAAAAAATGTATTTAAAAAAACAATAAGGGGTATTTTTGTCATTCTTGAAAATTCTTTTGGATAAAATGAAATGTATGTGTAGTTTGTCAGTAAAAATTAATATAATTTTAAAAATCTCAAAAAATATCTTTATAATTGTAAAAAAATTTAAGAAAATTTTTTGTAATTTCTTTTAAAAATTATTGTCAATAATTAACAAAAAAACACGAATTGCATCATTCTATGCCCTGCACTTTTTTCTTTGATTGGTAATTTTTTATTTTAAAAATAAATACTAGTGTCTAAAAAAATAATAATTTTAAAAATAAATACTAGTGTCTAAAAAATAATAATAAAAAGTTAAATTTTATTATAATCAAATCTAAGCAAACTATTCCCATAAAACAATGTCAATGTATTGTTTTTGTTTGTTGGATGTACAATTTTTTGTCGTGAGTTTTCGATAGAGATAAGTGTTAGGATGAGTCGTAATTGTCAACATCTGTCATAAATATTGAAAACTTGATGCACGTGCTTTCTATACTTATATCGCACGCCCACGTAAAATCATGTCTTATGGCAGGCAAGTATTTAAACGTAGCGATTGACAATGGCATTATTCTTCTGAAACGACGCTGATTTCTTGAACAAAAGTAGCATATGCCAAAATGGCACCAATATTTTCTTGTTTATGTCGGCAGTTTTGTTTCTGTAATTCTATCCTCATTATTATTATTATTATTATTTTTCACTGAAAAATAGTTTATCAAATCAACTGAAACTTTATATTAAATATTTATATACATATATATTATTTTATAATTTTTTTATCACCTGTTATTTTATGATTTTGATTAATGTAATTTATGAGATTATTATCATTGTAAAATTTAAAAATTTAGATATGTTTAAAAATATTAAATATACGTAATTCGAGCAGGGAAATAATCATTATATTATGATTTATGTACAACAAATAGAATATGAAATACACTATAATATAAAAATATATATGCATATATAGTTAGACTCGAAATCTATATGCTCAAAGTTTTACTCAAGTATAATTTGATTTGAGGTCGAATTTTAATTTTAATTTTTAATAAAATCCGTCAGAAGTATAAAAATATGTGATTCAAATTGGGCTGAATTTGAGTTAACTTTACTGAAATGGAACCTTATAAATGCTATTTATTCTCTTTTTGATAGGGTTTCATTCATATTAAAAAAAATAATTAATTTGTTTTGAATATAAAGTGATTTTTTTTAATGTGAGGACAATTTAATAATTTTAGAGCAAAGTTTCGTGTAAATAAAAAAGAGAATGTGAATAGCATCAATTTTTTTCTTTTTTAATACATTATATATTGTGTCAGTGTCAGTAATTATATAAGAGTAAAATAAGGAAAAATTAAAAAAATGGTTTTAAAAATAGGAAAATAGAAAGAGAAAGCTGTGAGTTTGATTTAAATTGTTGAGATGATTTACTCATTCTAGGATGAAGCCACTAGCAAGAATTCCTCCATAATTACTATATATATATATATATATATATATATATATAATGTTAGAAACAGTAATTTGTATTCGTGTAATATGTGAAATTAGTATATAAGTCTCATTTGTAGAACAAGAGCATATAAGACTTATGTAGTTAAATCGAGTTGTGTTAATCAGGGACAAATAATAGATTGGGAGTCGGGAGGCTTGTGCCTGCAGTATTATAAGAATATATTAATGAATTTTAATGTACCGAATTAGAATAAGAGTTTTAATTATGAGAAAATATAAATACATTATAATTCAATTTTCGGAATAGTGAAAACTATCGCCATCAAAGAATGTAAACACACTGTCAAACTACGTAAATTTTCTGCTTCATTTTCTCTCTCTAACTCTTATTTTTTAAATCATTAATTCACAAACATATAATATATTAGTTTTTTTAGTCTAAATGTAGATTTGCAATATTACTTGCTTGGAATGAGGGGTCAATTTCTGAAATGCCCTAAAAATTAAATGATAGTTGTCTCTATTTTGCAACTTCACATAAGAGACCCAAATGATAATAATTGGAAGAAGAAAAAAATCAAAGAAAAGTCCATATTTTTGGATAGGGAATCTAAGCATTGGTCCTGGCTAGGGTCCATAACCCCTAGCTGGTTGACAACTCGTAGTGTGTTTTCTATTGGTTGTACCATCATATTAATTGTATGTAACTATGCATACATTGGAGAGATCTTATCTATGATTAATAGAAAGAATTCTTGATGATATATTTGCCATCAGAGATGATTTGAAAAGTTGGGAAAAAAATTGACTTGATTTTGTTTTGGATTTGTAAATGAGGATTTTGGATATGTGAGTATTTATTTTTATAATCTCTTTGATAGGTAGTGGATTAATTATTATTATCTGTTGACGTAGGCATTTTATCGAACTGCGTATATTTTAAGATGTCAAACGGGTCGTGTTGGATCAGCCCGGCTCACCAAGCGAGTCGTGTCATGATGGGCCCATGTGCGAAACCATTAGGCCCAGCTCAACCCACGGCAGGCCGGCTCGCGGCAGGCTTTTCAATTTTTTTTTTCTCTTTTGTTTTTGTTTTTAATGACTAATATGGAGCATAATTTTTTTTAAATGTTATATTTTTGTTGTTCTAACTACATAATATCACTATTTTTTTATTTTGTTATTTGTAATTATAATATTTTGTTTAATTTTTATACTTTATACTTTGTTATTTGTAGTTTAGTATTATTATTATTCACTTTATTATTTGTTATTATAATATTTTGATTATATTTGTATTTTTTCAAAATTATTATAATATTTTGCTTAAATATGTTAACATAATAATAATAATAAAATAAAAATAAATGATAATAAAATAAGAAATAAATCAGGCTTAACGTGTCGTATCAACAGACTGTCGGACTGGGCCGTGCCCCGTGTCGAAACGCTTGTTAACGTATCATGCCCATACCATACTTGGACCAGCCCGGCCTGATTGACATGTCTATGAATATCGTGTGTTTTTTATGTATTTTTTTAGTTTTTTTATTAAAATTAATTCACTATTTAATTTGATTCTCTCGACATAACAAGAATCTTTTTTTTTTTTCATTCAATAATGGAACCAAGATTGTCTATCCTTCGGGTGTCATATACAGAAATCTTATGCATTGAATTTGATATGTTTTTTAAACTTATTGTTATGAAAATCATGAAATGACACCTATGATTTGTTAAAAGTAGGAAGGACGTTGATAATTTCATATCACTCACAAAAAGAAAAATTTTCAAGACCAAACAAAACTCGAATTTATGTTGAAGATTTTAATCCAATTAGTTTAACAAAGTTTTTTAGCCAAATTCTTTAGTCAGAGTCATTAAAGAATATAAAATTAGATCAAATATAAACTCTCAAAATATTGTGCATGCCTTACATTTTAGAACACATTTTAAAGTCAATTTCGAACATATATATATATATATATATATCACCATTTACATATTATGGAAGCCAATGGCATATAGCATTACTAATTACTAGGGTTGGTTGAAAACAAGTCGAGTCAAAATGAGTTAGGTCACGTATGAATCAGGTGAATCCAAATATAATTCGTTATTTTTTTTCATTTTAAGACTTCGTTTGATTAGGTGGAAAGTAGTGAAAAGTGAAATATATATATATATATATATAAAATTTATTAATAGTTTGGTTAGCAAGATAAATTTTTCCTTGAAAATCGGGTTTATATAATTGTTTTTTTTGTCTTCTAAAAAAAATCACTATTATTTACCCCCAAAAAACACAAGAAAAGTTATATTTTTCGTAAAAAATAAGTGTATATAATATATATTCCCATTTATTCATTTTTTTATACTTTTCTCTTTCACTATTGGTGATAGAAATTCTTTTATACTATAACTCTTTTTTTTTATTTTGTTATATAATAAATAATTATATATATATATTTGTGAATAATTAATATATGTTACAATTATATAAATAGCTAGTATAATATATATATATATAGTTAATATATATTACATATACTGATATACATAGATAGTTAATGTATATATGTAATACTGCTATTATATATTCTTATATATGTTTATATGTAATAAATAGCAATACTACTATTATATATATATATATGTGTGTGTGTGTGTGTGTAATATTGCTATTATTTATTCTTATTCTTATATATATGTAATACTGTTATTATATAGTCTTATATATATATATTTATATATTCTTATACTATTTTATTATTTTTTATTTTTAACATGTCAAATACCCATATTCAACCCGTATTACTAACAATCATGTACCAAAAATAATCGTTTGACCACCTTGCATTTATTTAATTTCCTTTCATCCAAATATATGTTCAACAAACTTATTCTCCCCCAAAATAATTTATTAAAAAATATAAACTTTCAAATGTAAATAAATATTTTATTTTAATTTATAAAAACATTATATAGTATTAGTTTCACATACACAAGGTGTTAAAATAAGTCAACCACACACAATTTATCATCTGACATAATTTTTGAAGAAGTTATTTTATATTCATACTCATATTTTCCTATTTGAAAAGTGAAATATTTTATTATTATACTAATTAGTAATTTATAAAATTATTTTTTGAAAATCATTTTTACTTGAATAAATATAAAAAAAAAAAAAAAGATGTGAATAATATTTGGAAAATTATTTTTTTAGAAAAAAAAATCCCACAAAATTAAATGAAGATAGAGATAGTAAAATTGTGATAATAATGTCTATAATTATTAGTGGAGAAAAGAAAATGAATACAAATTGAATTGACGGTCCCTCTTCCACAGGTACGGTACCTGGGTTTATTGTTAGGCCCAAACCAATCCAACCGTTCCATTATATGATAAGACGGGCCATATAATACGACATATTTAATGGGCCCAGTGGGCCCTAATTTTTTGGACTAACCTTTTTCTGGAAAGGACGGCGCCGATCTTTTCACACGGTGTGGAAGTGGATGCCGCGACTGTTTGGTTCACGATAATGAAAGACGCACAAAATCTAACTGGCTACAACTGTGTGTTAAATCACAATCTGTCACCGTCAAACACGTGTACTTTAATAAAATTTTATCTTAATTATTTGATGTATACACGTTTTAAGATTTAATTTTTTTATGATACATTAAGTATATGATTTTGCTTATAAATTACATTTTTCAAGACAATTTCAAAGAGATTTTTTCAAATTATACTTTTTGACATTCATCCAAACAAACTCGATATCGGTTATAAAAACTTTATATATTATGCTAGATATAAATTAATTAACATAACTCGTTTTCGATATACGAACTTAATAAATTATTGTTATGTGAAAGCGAACAAACAAATAAAAATCGATATCAAGCAAGTAAAATAAATAAAAAATACAGAAAAGCATAAAAGATTTACGTGATTTGACAATATTTTTATATCCACAACTAACGATGATTAATTTATTATGTATTAAAGAGATTACAGAACAAAAACTCCTAAAACTTGAAACTCCTATTTTTTTTTTCAATAATAATTCTCTTCACCCAAATCTAAACCTTAAAAGATAATATCCTTATATAAGTAAATTATAACATAAAATACAAAATGAGTCTATAAACAAAAAATGGGTGAAGTCATGTTTAATGCTGACCTAAATTTACTTAAATTTGAGTAAAAATTTCATTTGATATGAAGTTTTACAACAGTAACATAAAATCTTACTCAATTCTTTTAAAGAAAAATTCATATTTATCCCAAAAATTGTTATCTTATCCCAAATTATTTTATTTAATCTTGAACAGTGATTTAAGTTTATAAATAATTGTTTATGAATTTGAGAAAATAAATTTAATATTAATTTAAATTTAGGATTAGAGAGAGTTTTTTTTTTTTTCAAGATTTTAACTTCAATTTAAATTAATTTTGATTCTAGATTCAATAATCACTAGAATTGATCTTAGAAGTATGGGGTGGAAGTCTCACCACTAAGTTGGGAAAAAATTGTTGGGTGCTCTTAAGGGGTCACGTCGCCTTACATAAATAATTTTTTTTACTTTCTTTGTAGAGAAAAATTATTGGGTGACCGGAAGGGGTCACTTCACCTTACATAAGTAATTTCGTCATTTAATAAGAATTAGACATTTTATTAGACACGTTAAAGATTAATAATAATTTCTTGACTTTTTTTTTTCTCTGAATACAATGATGAAGGAAAGAAGAATTATTCTAACTATATTGGATGCCCCGAAGGGGTCACTTCACCTTACATAAGTAATTTCGTCATTTAATAAGAATTAGACATCTTACTAAACACGTTAAAGATTGATAATAATTTCTTGACTTTTTTTTTTCTCTGAATACAATGATGAAGGAAGAAGAATTATTCTAACTATATTGGATGCCCCGAAGGGGTCACTTCACCTTACATAAGTAATTTCATCATCTAATAAGAATTAGACTCGTTAAAGATTGATAATAATTTCTTGACTTTTTTTTTCTGAATACAATGACGAAGGAAGAAGAATTATTCTAAGTATATGTGTGCATAATGTAGAGTTTGAACTCTGATTTAATTATGTAAATAAAGAGATTTTAACTACATTATCTCGATGTTTTTTTAATTTTTGACTTTTTAGACTTTTGTTGCCTCGTTAGTTTATATAAAGGCCGTAAAAATGTTTAAAAAATTATTATAAATATATAACATGTTTAATTTTTATTGAATGAAAATACCAGTTATGTAAAATGACTTGGTAATGTACATGCATGTTAAAATATAAAACACGTAATGAAGGTAAAAAGAAATATGTATTAATTAAATTATGAATTTTCAAACGTCACGTACACGTAAGCATAATAAAGGTACATAAAAAACACGTGCTAATTAAATTATAAACTTTTAAACTTCACAACTGACTATAACAATCCTTCTTTTTCTTCTTCGGCATGATGCACCACAAAGTTGGAGGATAAGGTTCATGGTGACATGAATGGTGTTGTCTATGTCATATGACAAGATAAATTCCAAGTCACACTTCTGAAAAACAAAAACGTGCAGTAAAATCTTCTCCCACGATCGGGCCCATAATTACTTATATCTTTATTGTTATATGATTAATGTTTTATGGTACATATGTTATTGCATATATTATATACATATATTTATATAAATATGAGATTTATGTAAGTATTATGATGATATGTCTCATAATTATGTAATTATATGTATACAAACATATATACTATTAAACAGTAGTCTTATTGAATGAAAACATTAAAAAAATTATTATAAATATCTCGTGTGTTTAATTTTCATTGAATGAAAATATCAGTTACAAAAAATGGCTTGGTGACGTACATTTATGAATTTTTAGACGTGACGTACATGCACACGTAATAAAGGTACATAAAAAACACGTGTTAATTAAATTATGAATTTTCAAATGTAATATATATACACGCATTATGAAAGTATATAAAAAATACGTACTAATTTAATTATGAATTTTCAAACGTAGCCACTGACTATAACAATCCTTCTTCTCCTAAGGTATGATGCACCACAGAGTTGGAGGATAAGGTTCATGGTGACATGAAAGGGGTGTGATGCTAATTGTCTATGTCATATGACAAGATAAATTACTAGTCACACTTTTGAAAAACAAAAACGTGCATTAAAATCTTCTACCACGATTGGGCCATACTTACTTATGTCTTTGTTGTGATATGAGTATTGTTTTATGGAATGTATATATGTTATATACATATATTTATATAAATATGAGATTCATATATATATATATATATTATGATGATATATCTTATAATTATGTAATTATATTTGCATAAATATATGTGCTACCAAACATTAGTCTTATCATATATTACATCAGAT
Source organism: Nyssa sinensis (assembly GCA_008638375.1). Taxonomy (NCBI): domain Eukaryota; kingdom Viridiplantae; phylum Streptophyta; class Magnoliopsida; order Cornales; family Nyssaceae; genus Nyssa; species Nyssa sinensis. Next base: position 6,325,466 of record CM018036.1, read on the forward strand.
TAAATTATTGAATTTTGAGGGAACTATCTCATTATATTAAAAATATGAAATTACAAAATTGAAATTTCTTAATCAACTAGAACTAGCACGGTTGCCGGACTTGATTAATCGCTCTTTGTTGTTCAAAATAAATGGTTTCATTTTTATAATTTTCTAATTGTTCTCATGCTTTCACTTTAAAGAGAGATCATTAATTTAAATTTTATTTTTTTATTAGAAAAAATTGAGCATTATTGCTTTCTTTAGAAAAAAAAAATTATATTTTTGGAATTCTTAAAAAAATTAATATTAAAATAGGATTTTTTTGAAAAAAAACTATTTTCCAAAGTGAGATTGTTTTATAATAACATAATTTGAAGAGACCATTTTATGTTTAAAGTGTTTGAATCATTCTTTTAAGATGAAAGTGTTATTTTAAGTAAAAGTTTCATTTGAAAAGTCAATTTTAAACTTACACCCACTATTTTTTTATATACTAATAAAAAATCACCCGAGTCAGCTGCCCCACTATATATATATATATATATATATATATCTTAAAGCCTTCAATATAAATTTTTTTAACGCTTAAGGCATAATAAATTGATTTTATATTTTTCATACATCAAAATTATAATTGATAGAAGCTAAAAAAATTAGCTTTTTGAAAAATTTGTTTCATTTTTATAGCTGAATTCGCTACTTATTTAATATGTATAATATAAAAGATAAAAGATAAAATTAATAGTTAAAATTATTTTTACATAATTTTTTATCAAAAATTCAAATAATAAGTTGATTATATTTTTTAAAATTAATTTCCTAATAATTAATTTTTTAAAATCTATTATTCATAGACCATCTCTAAGAAGTCTTGCATAATCCTTTTTCTTCTTCTGATGTATTAATTTCACGTAATTTTAGTGTTTCGTGCATAATTTTTTACACATGAAAAATGAATATAACTTTATAACACTATATTACTCTAACACACTTTTGAGTTCAAAATGAATATTTCAAATGAATAGACAACTTTTCTGTTAGTATTCTCGTTAATTTTTGCTTATGTAAAGTTGATTATATTGATTGATTATAATATATTAGCGGAGTAATACTATTCTTATCTTAACATTTTACCAAAAAAATTTACCTTCTGACATAACTGTTCTTGGTGTTAGTTAAATCAACTTCTTGATGTTAGTCATGTCAGGTGAATCCAAGAGGCTTAATTGACTAGCATTAAAAGACTTAATTGACTAGTACCCGCGTATACAAAAAGGCTTAATTGACTAGCACCCGAACAATTACGTCAGCTGGTAATAAAATTTGATAAAATTTTATAGTAAATATAGCATTACTCATATTAGAGTGTTCATTTAAGTAATTATCATATTCATATATTGTAATATTTTATCACTTTTTTAAATAAAAAAAAAAATCAATCCCGTTAATTTTTATAAAGAACCAATAAGTGCATAGATAGAGTATATCATATATACACAAACATGACATTAATACTATGTTATCCCTTGCAAGATAAAATTGAGAAGATTAATGTTTTCTTGAAAAGCATTTTAAATTCACATTAGTATTAACATCAGAACTATAATCACACGGTGCAAAGATCACACTGAATTTTTTTTTTTTTTTTTTTTCTCTCTTAAAAACTTATCATACTTAAACTCAAGTTGAATTACATTGAACAAGACTCAAAAAAAAAAAAAAAAAAGGACCAATTTTATGCAATGTTTAGACAAGTATTTGACATGTAACAAGGGCCAACCACACGGACAAACACTCCCGAAGTCTTGAAAAGTTTTTAATTGAATTGAATTGACCAAGCACGAACCCGACCAACTAATTCATGCCAGGACTTAGGTAAATAAATCCGGTTCACCTATATTTTCTGAGCCGTTGACGCCACTAACTACTATTTTCACTTCTTTTACTGACCGTCACTTTGAATCCACCAGCCATATGAGCCGTGAGGAGAGGAACAAAAATCGGCTGGCCCGAAATGACCGGTTTGATCTCAAACCGCTTCAGTATCGAAGCCACCACATATTTCATCTGAATAAAAGCCATTTCCTTTCCCAGACACACCCTCGGACCGGCCTGAAAGACAGGAAACTTGTACGGACTCGCCATTTTCAGCACCCCACCTTCCATACCCGGTTCATCAAACCACCGGTCCGGCTTAAACTCCAACCGGTCTTTCCCCCACAATTCCTCCATCCTCCCCATTCCATATGGAAAATAAGTCACTCTGTCTCCCTTATACACCGGCGTCCCGTCCGGCAACACATCGTCGCCGGAAGCATGCTTCGAATCCCACGCCACCGGCGGATAGAGCCTCATGGATTCACACAAACACGCCTTCATATACCTCATCTCCTTCAAATCTTCATAATCCAATGGTTTTTCACTCTTATGAATCGACATTAATTCATCAACTATTTCCTTCTCGATACTCCGGTGCCGGGAAAGCAACCAGAAGAGCCACGTCATTGCCGCCGACGTTGTGTCCCTTCCGGCTATGATAAAGCTTATCACCATATCTCTCACCACCTCGCTGCTGTGTCCCGCCGATAACAGCCTCGACAACAGGTCATCGTCACCGTCACAATCTCTTTGTCCAGCCATTAATTTCTCTTTCTTGTTGTCAATGATTTCAGCAACAGAAGCATGAACAAGCTCAACGGCTTCTTTGAGCTTCTTCTCCGACCCAACATTCAACACTCTCTTCATCTTCCAAACCGCAAACACCGGCGCCACGCCCCGCATGGCTGTCACTGCAGAAGCTCTATCAAAAGCCTCCACGAGAGGCGGTAATGGCCGCGAGAGGTCTAGACAATTCGGATCCATTCCTAACGACACCCTGCACACAGCGTCAAACGCGAATCTCCGCAACACGTCCTGCAAGTCCAAAACTGCGTCGTTTTTCGCCGCCGATTCCAGCAATGGGACAAGACGGTTTTGGACTTCTTCTTCAAGCTTCTTCACCACAAACTCTCTCAAAGACTTGGTGCTGAACTCATGGCTTGCTAACTTGCGCTGGGCGTTCCACAATTCGCCGTCGACGTTGAATATTCCGTGGCCGAGAAGATCGCCGAGGATTTCAGTGAAGGGCTTGCCTTTGGGGTAGTTGTTGAAGTTAGTCTTCAGCACATACTCCACATTGTCCGGGTTCGCGGTGACAATGGTTCTGCGGGCACCGAACCGGCTCACCACGATGGTTTGAGTCGGTGACTCGGACAAAAGATCGGTGTACCAGTTCAAGAGACGCCGGCGATTTTTGTAGAAGGAAATGAGACAGCCAATAAGTGGGTATGATTGGGGACCATTGATGGAGGAACGAAATTTTGCAATGAAAGCGAAAGCTAGAGAGAGAAATAAAAAGGCTAAAGAGAGAAATAGAATAAGAGAGATAAACATGGCTGCTGTGTATGAACCTATTGACGAATGCAGATGAGAGGGAGAGGGTTTGGATTTGGGTAGTAAACAGACGAGAGATTTATAATAGAGAAAAATGGGGGAATTAAAAGGTTTTTGGTCACATGAGAAACATGATTTTAGAGCTTAAAAGGGAAATGAAAGTGCGAGGGAGTGGGGGGGGGGATGATGATAAATAGATGGGCAGTAAAACACGGCGGGATGTCCGTTTGTTTCCGACCAGAGGACGAGATATTTTAGCTAAGGTTGGTATCCTCAGAAACTATATTGGTCAAATTAATTTTGAAATGGCTTCCACTCTAAAAAAAAAAAAAAAAAAGCCTATGCCGATGTCAAGTCTACCAAAAGGGTCAGTCTGTTAAAATAGATTTGACATTTTTTTTTTAATCGAATCCCATCTTATAATAATATTACATATATATATATATATAAAATATAAATTTAAAAAATATAAATTCAACTCAATTTAATTTTAAAAAAATCTTATATAATTTAATATTTTATCTATTATCAAAAAGTTAAAAATATATTTTCAAATTTATAATATATATATATATATATTAATATATGTACGTTATATTTAATCATATTGTTAATGGATTTACGTAATTTATATCTGATCTATTTAACTAAAGATAAATTAGACTAATCTTTTTTTATATTTATGACAATTACACTGATTTTTTATAAAACTTCTAAACTTATACTGACCTTTCATATTTTATTTGAATATATACAGATACATTCTTCCTGTTAATTTTTTTTTAAATAACGTAATTGTTCATTTTACTTATTTATTTTTGTATGTTTCTAATTTTGATCAATTTTTTAAAAACTTTTTTTAAATATTTTTTTATTTAAAAATAAATTTAAAATAAATAAATTATATTTATTTTATATAAAAATAAAATTAAACTTTTTATAAATATTTATTTGAAAAATTAAAAAAAATAGTTAAAAAAATGAAAAAAATAATTTTATCATTTTTTTAAAAAAAAATTAACTGAAAAATGTATATTATCATATAAAATATGAAACATCACTATAATTTATCTTTTAATTAAAAAATTTATCAAATATAAATTAAATTATTTAGATCATATCCGAATAAATGAATCAAATTTAAATCAAAATCTAATTCAAAAAAATGTTTTGTTGAAAGAAGATCAACGATAAATACAGGAGACTTCTCAAGTCATTAATATTTTGTAACACAAACACGGATACGAACATGACCAGCAAGTTCGCGAGCAACAAAGTCAATAGATGAACACGCAAATTTATAATCAAAGAAACAAAAGTCAGGAGGACAAAAACTTTGATATTTGCGCACACCATACGCACGCGTACAAGATAAATTATCGGAAGAAGAAAGAATATCATTAATTGTGTTGAAAGAATTTTCTTCCAAAATGATCCGCCGCTATTCACAATCCAAGACAAAAAGATAAAGCATTCTTTGACTTTTATTAAAATAACTCATAATGTCATTTGTTTATTCGTGTCAGGCGGTCCAATGTGGTTGCTTATTTATTTTAGTGAATTATATTATTATTTTTTAAAAATTACACTAATTTTTTTTATTTCATAATATATAAATATTTTTTATGTCAATCTTTTTTAAAAAATGTTAAAATTAGTCCCTTCTGTTTTTATATTTTTTTTATTCAATTTTTTCTAACTTTTTAAAAATATTTTTTAGTATTTTATATAAAAATAAATTTTAAATTTTCATCAATATTTATTTAAAAAATAAAAAAAAATAGTCAAAATTTTAAAAGTGACTATTTTAAAATCAAAGATGAACACGCAAATTTATAATCAAAGAAACAAAAGTCAATAGATGAACACGCAAATTTATAATCAAAGAAACAAAAGTCAGGAGAAAAAACTTTAATATATTTTGACTAATCATTGCACTCATCAAATTGTTAAAAAAACTCTATATTTACAAAATAAATTTATTAAACTATCTTTATATACCTATAAAAAAATTATCAAGAATAATTTCATAATTTAATTTATTAAAACAAAGCCGCTTAATTGTTTTTTTTTTATAATTAATAGAAGAAGTTCAGTCCATAATTAGAAAGAATATACCCATATTACTTATAAGTCCAAGTTCATTACTAGGGAATGAATATACCACCACACTTTTATTGGGAGACTTGAAATCACTATCATTGTATTTTATTTATTTTTAACCTAACGAAAGAAGTGTTCGCTGGTATAATTTACAATTAACACGGACCCATAATTAGAAAGAACATACTCATACCATGGCCGGGAAATAAATATACCACCACATATTCTCGTTTTAAAAATTTTCAAACCGTGACCTCTCTTATAAAAAGAAACACAAGATGTCACTTGGATACTTGAAATAGGGACGGCAATTTAACTCATTCCATTAAAAACTCGTCGTATCACAACCATAATGAGACAAGTTTGACGAAAGTTATATCCATCTCATTAAAGTTTGGGATGGAAGTACCTTACCGCACTCTAATTATATAAAATAAAATAGTAAATGAATTTTGTATTATATAATTAATGTTTATTATGATATTTTTTTGTCATCTATTAAAATTTAGACAAATTTAATAGAATTATATGTTTAAAAAAAATAATGTCATTTTAATTTGTTATTAATATACATATATCTTATTTTAACACGACATTTTATTTAAAATATGTTAATTATAATTAATTTAATATGTATATATCTTCTTGTATTTGTAGTCTTTGGTGTGGGTATTTCAAAGATATATTTTACCTTTGTTTTGTAAACTTGAGTTTCTCAAAGATTTTATTGAACTTATATGTACTTCCATTCTATGAATTTGTTAAACAAAAGTAAGGCATGGGCAAGCCAACGTGCACAAGATGCAAGCTCAAATCCATGCGTCGTATTTTGTTAGAGATTAACCTATCTCTTGTCGCTAACATCACAGAATACTGAGAGCCTTCGTCCCAAATCCATGCGTCGTATTTCGTTAGAGATTAACCTAACCTATTCACTCTTGACGTTAACATAGAAAGAATACTGAGAGCCTTTGTGATTTCTTCTTCTATTGGAGAATTTCTATTTGGTTAATTCTCCTGTGTGACTGTTCTTATACAAAATCTGTTCTGTTGTATTCTTTTACATTCTGTTCCTATATGTTTTGATTCGATACTACCTCTTGAAAGACTGCTGCTACAAAAAGTTGTTCCTGCATCTCACTAACTCATCCAAGAGTTTAAATTGCTAGAGAGTATATTATTATATTGATAAGTTCCTCCTTCTCTCTTTTCTGCTTTAACTGCATCTATTACACTGTTTTACAACCAGTCAAACGATAGTAATGCAAGAGTATATGCTTTCTCATTGATGGTCTTAAGTCTCTTTTCAATTTCGTTTATGATTAGTGTTTACTGATGACATTCTTGCTGTTGCTGCAGCCGCCATTTTAGAACTCTTTAGGTTACCTGAATTAAAGTTTGTTTATTAATAAAATCCTCCCAAATACAGGGAAGAGCTCAGGTTCAAAAGTTGGCCATGGGATACATTCGAGATACAGCCCAACTTCCACCACAAAAATAAGGACACACACACACACACACACATATATGTGTGTGTGTGTGTGTGTGTGTGTGTGTTAGCTTAAGCCCAACTTCAAGCATAAACTTGTAAGTCCAACCCACCTTTAAAAATATTCCTATGATAGCTCATCCTACTACATAATATTTTTTGTTTCAATTCTCTGCTAAGATATTTAATAATATATATATAGCAAAAATTAATATAAACATATATATATACACTGTACACGGAATGAAAGTGTAATTGGGACACTTATCTTTCAACATGTTTTTACAACTGCAAAAGATATAAATTATCTATGTTTTTGGCATATGTTTCAATTTTTCTAAAAAATAATAATACCATCTGATGCTTAATCATTCCTTCATTTTCAAATCTTGTACTAAAGCGTGCCAATTTCTTGTAATTATTTAACATACCAATGGAAATTTTAGATTACTAAAAATGTAATATAAATGCATATATTAAGTTTCAAATCTTTTAGGTAATAACTGAGTTAGTTTTTCTGACTTTTATATTATTTAATATAATTTTTTTTAAATTTGGCCTAATGAACCAGTGGGTGCATCCAGTCCTACTAAAGAATACCTCTGTATTCCATATTTCCATGACACACAAATTTATTCAATAGTCCCAACTCAATTGTCAAATGAAACTACATGTGCATTTACAATACACTATTACGCGCGTGTTTTTCAATCTGACCCTTGGAAATAGTCCCAATTCAAGGTCAAATGAAACCACATATGCATTTACAATACACTATTACAAGTGCATGTTTTTCAATCTGACACTTGGAACAATGGTCTAAGAGACCACTGAATAATTACTCTTATGACACACTCCAACATGGGAATATTTTTGAATGGGGACTGGCCTACCAAGCTGGCTGCATGCCCTTTCAATGATGTCATGATGTGTTTTATGCACATGGTCAACCTTTTTCGGTGGACCATAACACACATGGTAGAGATGGCACACGGCCACATGGGGGTCTCTACATAAGAGCTAATTTCAGCCAAAAGCCAAACCATACTCGAACTGCTAGAACCTATATTGAGCCTAACAGCAAATGCCTCGAGAATAAAATGTTATCATAGCAGTACAACTGAAACTCTTAATAACGAAGTCTTCAAGAAAGAGAACATAGAAATATAGCAGAGTATTATAACTTAGCAGCAGCCATACAAAAAAGAATCTTCACTCACAAAAACCTCTCCTGCGCAGCACCCATTCCAAGCAAGTCCACGAACTCCCAAAATTCTGACACAAAAAAGCATCAAGATAATTAAAACATGAACCGGTATAACTGTGACATGTAGATGCCTTATGCAGTAAATTTGTTCTCATTTTTATCGCTGAACATCTAATAATGGTTAATATATGACATATTTAGGCACAATAAACTTACATATTTTGTTGAATGCAACAATATCACAGCTCTGGACATACTCATTCACTGGCTCAACCGTGAGACATTCCTCAATAAGAGAGTCAACAGACACCAAGTCATCCACAATGGTAAGCATAATCTGTAATTTCTTTATACCATATCCAACAGGTACAAGTTTGGCTGCAACACCACATGTTTTTATCAGTCATTTTGAGAGATGTAACTTGAACCATATCTGAATTGCTTCATTTCCACGAAAGTTAAATTAAATTTTCAGCCTGTTTGGTTGGCCCCTTGAATTGAATAATCTCATTCATCTTTACATATAGCATTTTAAGGTAGAAGTTCATCTTCAAGTGGATCAATTCAAAATAAGATCAAAATTGAGGTTTAAAATCATAAATTTGGTCATTTCAAAGAAACCTAAAACTGATCATGTTAAAAGAAATATGGTATGTCTTCTGTTTTTTTGTGAATGACTCCATTCAAGATAACAGATTTTTATATTGAAATGCTATGTAAATTGTGAATTGAACAATTCAAATTCAAGTGATATCCAAACAGGCAGGTTCAACCTCCATTGGTTCCTAAAAGATATACAAAAAGGCAACAGGGAGAGAATCATACATGCTCCCCAATTCAATCCTTCCATCTGGACACTTCTTACAGCTTCCTCAAGCTTTTGCATGTCAGTCTCATCATCCCATGGCTTCACATCCAACAAAATTGACGACTTTCCGGCTGAGAACACAACCGCAAGAATATTATATTTTTCAAAGAACAGGAAGCATAATCAAATTATTATCAAGCCTGCTGTTGGGGAAGTTCTAAAAGACACGGGATCCAAAAAAGTATTATCAAATTTCTAAATAACATTATAATTCTGCCAAGACAGAATCTTATCAATATTATAGATATATGAAGGTTGCTAATCTTAAGCAAATCATTCCACTCATTGGGGCCTAATAATGTTAAAACTAGAACTCACACTCTTTCTTTTTTCCAGATGCCTTCACAGCTGCAGCACGTGCTTCAGCAGCTTTCTTTTCCTCTTCAGTCTCTTCACCAAACAGATCCACATCATCATCATCATCATCCTCAGCAGCTGAAGCCTGCACCACATGTTTCACATGAAGACTTAAGAAATATTTTATAATAATAAAAAAGTAGCAATAGAACATGATCAGCAAAGAAAACTTCTAAGGTGCTAAGATAATTCAGAAGTTCTAGACAGTATTAGCTTCCTGTCAATAGGCTAATCAGAAGTTGACTAAAAAGGAAGGGGGGGAAGCGCATGCAAACAAGATCTCAGAAGAAACTGAGCCAACCAACATAGAAAGAACTACAGTCAGAAACATAGACACAAACATTAAAAAGGCACAACTGCATAAACTTGCCTTAGAGTCAGCAGCAGGAGGAGTTGCAACAGCTTCAGTTATGGGAGCTGACCCCTCTATAGTGACACCACAACCTTCACCAGAAACACCACTACAGGACCAGACCAGAATTTCATGAGATAAAACAGCATCCAGAAAAAAGACAATTAAATTTTTTCCCTTAATGAAAGACGTGAGTAATTTTGTAAAACTTAAAGGTTCATAATAACAATCAAATAAGTCACAAGAACTCACGAAATCCTCAAAAGTGCTTCAATGTGATTGTACCACCGAGACACATTCACATATTCAGATGGTGGAGGTTTTGAAAGAGCTGCATGCACAATGATATCATCCTTCGAAGCTTGGTACCTGAAAGGGGGTATAATCAGAAATATTCAACAATAAAATAACTAAATTTCATGTTCATAAGGAAATATGAATATGTATATCTATATATATATATATATATATCAACAACTAGTTCACAATAAGCACGGCATGTGTTATAGTAGAAATGGAATGATACCCCGTGATATAACTACGTGTTAGGAGGTATTCATCGAGCTTCTTAAGGCCAGACAGCTGAGCTAAGGTTGTAGAATGTGACAGCCATTGCAAGACTATGAATTAGGTTACTTCTGCAAGAAAATAGGATGGTGAGATATAAGTTTCCACCAAATAAAAATAAAAACAATCAGTAGAGTAGTGTTAATCATCGGTAAAAAATAAACATTTTATAATGGAACTAACAAATTGTCACATTCAAAGAATTTAATAAGAGACAGTAAACTGTTATGCCTGACAAGACAATGAGAGCGGTGTAAATTAAAAAAGTTTCATAAAACTGTAACAGGAAACATACTGCTCTCAGATTGTTTATTATGGGGCGCGGGAGCATGAAGGGACGCTTAATTTTTGTTTGCTCACTGAATTTGAAACTGGAAGAAGAAGCCTAGCTAATCAATTACCCAATTTTCAGTTTTCATCCACAATTTCATCACTAATCAAATTAAGTACAGGGATAATCACATATCAAAAATCGTTCAACAGGGATCAAACAACATAATTTTTTAAAGGCAGCATATGAAACAATCACTGAAGAAAATATGCAAATATGCACTTTTCATTGATTTCTCTGATTTACGAATCTAAGGATGGGGTGTTAGCATAGTGATGATATAAATTTGAATCAATCATGAAATCAACAATCCATGGGTCAAAACAACCATTAAAATTCTTTCACAACAAAAGCAAGTCCCATATACTATATTTACTTACAGATTGAGTACACTCAAGATGCACTTGAAACGAAATCAAGTGTAAAGGGAGGAGAATAAGAAGAAACGAAGAAGAAGAACTGTAAATCACCAAGTCGGACTGTAACCGGACCAAATGAAGGAGTAGAAGAAGAAACGGACAAAGAAAACGATGAAAAATAAATGAAAAATCTTACAAAAAGAGACATAACATACCTCAGATGGCCGGAGATGAGAATGGGAAATGACCGGAGAACGAAAATGTCCGTAGATCGCAAAGTTGTGGTCGGTAGCGGCTACGGTTGAGGGACTGAGAGTTCGTGAGAGGCAGAGAATAGAGAGACGACTGGGGCTAGGGCTTGCGATGCAAGATGGGAGCATATATATATATATATATATATATATATATTGTGAATTTAATACACTTCAGCAACAGCATGTTCTCTCTAGACTTTAAATAAAATTTATTATCAATTATAATTATTCAAGTCTTATAATTAATGATCTGTCTTGAATTAATTATATTTTAATATTTATAATTTTATAAATGTTATAAAATATTATCATGTTAATTATATTTTAATACTTATAATAATTTTATAAATGTTATAAAATATTATTATGTAATTATATACATGTTTTCAAATAAAATTTTGTAACTTTAGTAGAATTTTAAATAAAGTCTTATAATTTAATGTATAAATAATTGTTATTAAAAAATTAAAATAGCTCATTTTCAATTAATCCTAATTAAAATAAAATTATAAATTAAGATTTTGTTTACACGATGAAATAAAAGAGTTAGATTTGATAAATATTATCATATTTCATGTTTAATAGAAACATTTGATATTTCTATCCAATTAAATATTTATATCCCATCAACCAAATATATTCTATTTAAGGAAGATATAATTTATTTTAAAAAATAATAATATTAGAGTTATTTTATCTCACTAAAATAAAAATAAAACATCCCGTGAATAAAAAAAAATTTACAACTCTGCTTTTATTACAAGAAAATAGATTATATACCAAAGTTTTATCATGCGTCTCTTTAAAGAAAAAATCAGGGTTTCGAAGTGTAGTGTGAGTACACTAATGCATAGTCTTTCAATTAGCAAATTAATTTTATTACTTTTTAACAAGTAAATTTTAGAAAGAAAAAAAAAGATTTGATAGCGGACCCTTTTTTTTTAATTTATGAAATCGATGAATTTTATAATTAATCAATCAAATTAACTAAACAATATAATTACAATATTACATAACAACAAAAACGCAATGTATCATAAATCTCTCAAATATGAGTCGTAAACAAATAAATTAGTCTAGACTGGATAAAAATATTACTCACATCATTTAATTGAAGAGAGTAAGACTTGAACATGACCATATTATTATTATTACTTTCATATAATGTATGTACGTGTTTAAAATATATGAAATTGAAGCTTTGATGTAAATTCAGTTTTGGTTCCATTCACTATTTAGCAATTACAAGTACAGCTATCCAAAAGCCAAAAGGAAATTCATCATATTCACTTGCACTTGGATATTTCCAAAAAAGAAAAAAGAAAAAAAAACCCCTCTTATCTATTTCCATATACCACCTATTCATTCCTTCGTAAGTACAGTATCATTAACTACGATTTACTATACAAAATATTGGCAGCAAATATAGGAACATCGGCAAGAAACTGTGGAATTCATTGGCAAAATGAATCAAGATTCTTGCAGAAGCATTCAAAACCTTCAGGAGTAAACCAGTCTTCTTTCATCTGTAATGTTGCAGCCGAAAAGAAAAAGATACCATTCAAAGAAATATTCTAGTCTTTCTGGAGAAAATGGCAAAAAGGTTACAAAACCAAAGAACTTACAAAGTAAGGGTAGCCCTCCGAGATGCTAAAATTTTCGGGAGCACTCTCTAGAAATAGGTTTATATAGTAAAGAACAAAATTGCCACATTCCTCACCATTCCTCTGCTGTGGCACCTGGAAATTTGTTTATCTGTACAGTGAGCATTCAAGAAATAGATCGAGAAAACAACTGAAAAAAAGGTTTACCACCTTAGGAACCAAAAGAGGAATTCGATAAATCAGCTTCTTCTTCTCTGGCCTATCCTCTGCTTTATATATGTCAAACACAAACCTGAGGAAGGAAAAGAACAGGATAAACAAAAACAAGGATGAATAATATGCAGGCAAGCAAAAGCAAAGAACATATAGAACTCTTAATTAATTTGACAACAAAAATAAAATAAGATGGCAGATCATAGAAACATACTTCCTTATCCCAGGTTCAAGCCGCTTTGGGCTTGCCATTTGCAGTGAATCCAACAACAACATGCACGGAGTTCTGGCTTTTGATTGTAGACTTTCGCCAAAGTGACAGAAAATCAAGAGACTCCAGTGACACCTAGGAAAAAGGCACCTCAATTTACAAAACAACACAGACCGACAAGGATGAAGTTTATGTTCTACAATCATTTAAAAAGAAATACCCACCACTGAACAATGGGAACGAAGACGTATGTTTTTGAGAAAATGTGCTTCTTCTTAATCCAATTCAACACCTTTGCTTTGGAAGATTCCTTTGTGTACAAGGAAAACCACAAGCAATCAAGATATGCAAATGAATTCCTCTTCTCCTCTGAGAAACTGCTCCACAAATTCCTATGCAACCCAGAGAAATTTATAGAAGAAAAGGTAACAAAAGGATAAGGAGCTTCTTTTCACATTATATAAAACTAGAACTTACTCCAGGTAGCATTCAAACGTATTGGTGTCTAACATCCCGTGTTCCTGGGTGATTACATTGTCATGGTTAACTCTTCTCTTTGACCTTTCGCGACAACGAAGGGCACCTAAAGAACGTGGGGAAACTAGTTCAGACTCACTCGTCTCTTCTTTTTTTCTGCCTTTTCTTCTCCGATGAACCCGCCGCCGTGCCACAGAGTGTGGCTGGCTTGTGCAGTGCTCCAATATGTGGTCTCCACAAAACTCTGTCATAACACAATAAACTTGCCCATCAAACTCTTGATCATTGATTGGTCGCCCAACATGAATCAAATAAATTTGATCATCCCACATAAACATCTTCAAATCTTTGTCAAAAGGTTTCAAGATTCAATTTTGAATCACCAATACAAGGCATATAAACTTGCCATGGATAAATCTTTCAAATGAAGAATATGGAATATTCAACTGTGGGGAGAACTAAATTACTGGAGTATTCCAAATCTACAATATATAAAATTATGTTTACCTTGATGAACAAATATACCTGGATTCTTAAAAAGTCCCATTTCACATTAACAACTCAGTTGTATGATAATAGGATTTACAATTTTATTCAAAGTCATGCTGATACGACTAACATACTACAAAAAGGCCTAAAATTCAGTATCACTCTAAAGGATTAAGCAATGAAACTCAAAATTCATGCACAGTTAAGCACAGAAAGATACCGGTATTTTTAACTTTAGTTACATTCCTGCAGTTCATTGTCCCTTTTGATCGTTGGCGACGAGGAAAAGCACCAAGAGAACATGGGGAAATTTGTTCACGTCTACTTATCTCTTCAGCTTCTGGCATGCTTTTTCCCTTTTGATGTGCATGTGGATACACTGCAAAAATGCAGCTCACATGAGTAGTTTCACAATTGGATCTCCACAAAACTCTACAATAACACAACAAACTCAACACCAAACTTGTAAACCTTAACCAGTCACCCAAGATAAGCTTCAATGATTTCATCAAAACACATAAAAGCCAACTAAATTAATCAAAGTAGCAAATCACACTATCAAGACTAGTAAAAGGTCACAACAAATACAAGCTGGAAGTTAAGTTAATTAAGTCCATAACCAGTCAATAGTTCCTCGCACCCAAATATATTGGCAATTTGGCACATACATTGAGTTATGAACGGCCTTCTAAATTTTCAAAACTGAATAATTCGGCTCATCAGCACTAAATTTCACAATTAACTTTTGAATCCCCAATTCAAGGCGTGCAAAGTTGTACCAAATCTCAAAATTCTTCTTTGAGATGCATAATGCGTAGTGTAGGTAGAGATACCTAGTGTATTTAAAGATAATTGCAGCAATATAGAACTATATCATCAAAATTATATACCACGTTAGATTAGTCAACAACAACAAAACTCTAATACAATTAACAAAAAATACAGAAATATACCAGCATCTGGAACTTAATCGACTCCATCTGCGAAGCTTTCGTTGTGAACCTCAAACCCTAGTTCGTTAAATACCATTGAACCTTGAGGTTTCGCTTCGCGTTTTCCACATGTATAGATTGTATTAATACACACACACACACACACATATATATATATACATAAATCAAAGAAATCCCTTAACCATATGCATTTGTGTAGTTTGATTGAAGAGCACTAACACAGTATTCTGAATAAGAAAAAAATGTCCAACAAACATTGACAGACAAAACCCCAATACCTGAAAGGCTAGAGACGATGTCGATCGAATCTGTTTTTGCTTCACGCGTTCTCTTTCGCGTTCTACGGTATGTCAGAATCTCCATCTCTCCCCCCCTCTCTCTCTCTGGATGTTGCTCTTCAGCGCTTGTAGAAAGTTAACGACTATGTCGACGTTAATCCCGGTGGTAATTACTAATTAGCGACCCGCAGCGAAATGACAGTTGATTTCTAAAGAGGAGATGGAGCATGTGAATTAATTCATGCGATTAGGCAATATTTAATCCTAATTTTCGACCTTTTTGTTTTTGTTTTTATTTTTTTTATTTTTTATTTTTTAGTTAATATTATGTTTGGACGGAAAGAATTGGAATGGATGAAAAGAATTTGAAAGAAAGGGAAAAGGAAGGAGAATGAAGGAAGCTTATATCATATTTGTTTTAAAAATTATGAGAAAAAGGAATGAAAAACTTAATCTTTATTTAAGTAATTTTATTATTCTTTTAAAAGTGAAAAAAATTAAGGAAAAAAAATAAGAATTTAATAAATTTTTAATAATACTAATATTATTCTTAAAATTATAAAAATTAAAATAAAAATGATACATCTATCTTAAGACATCTGGTAAGTATAATAATAAAATAATATAAAATCCTTTCTTTTCTTTATTATTACCAAACAAGATGAAATAATTATATTAGTCCTTCCTCTCATTTACTTTCATTAGTTATTCAAATATAAATGAAAAATTATTCTCTCCTTGCCTCTTTTTTCCTTTCCCTTATAACTAATACTCTCATTTCTTTTTCTTTCTCTTCTACTTATTCAAACGAATTGTAAAATTTTTTGAGGGAATATGAATTAAATCTTTATTTCCACCCTTTTCTTTGTTGATGTTATGTTATAATTTTATCACTATACTAGGACGAATTTAATAAAAGTATAAAATTATTAAATATAACATTTTGTAATCTTAAAAATAATAAAAAATAAGTTAAAGTATGATTTCAATCGTTCGAATTCATTGATTCCATACAATGCACCTTTATATAATAAATAAATAGCAAATAAATTAAATATGCATTTAACTCATATTTTGTTCTGTCATTTATTATTGTTCTGGGTGCATTGAATTCATCATTCTTACAAGAAAATAATTTTTTTTTAAGTTAATTAGTGTTAAGTCTTTTGACTAAATATTAAATTATTATACAGTGCAATTAGTTATTACTTTTGAGTTAAAGGATAATTTGTTATTTTATTTTTTAACTCAAGTTCATTTTAACGAGTTATCACTGCTTAATTTTAATATATGACTATTCTATTTTTTTTTACTAGTTATTATATATACATTCACTCATTTACTACAATCGCTCCACTCCAAACCCCACCATTCATCTCTTTTATGTGCAACTCCACTATCATATCACAGACCTACTATTGTCGCACGTCATACAATTATCTCTACCAGTGCAGCTAAGTACAAGAACAATGTGGAGAGTCAAATCTTGTTGAACAATGTCACTAGTGTAACGAGATCAAAATATCTTCTTCGTCTTCTCTCTCTTTGTAACATCATTCGGCTCATCCGATTAGTTCAACACGATGATTTTTTGATTTAATTAATTATTGAATGCCAACCACCACCTCTTACTTTGCGTCGCAGATCATCAAACACAACCACTGCTACCCAACCATTTCTTTGATCGCGGCCCTTTCGATCGCTTTTGGGGACGACAATTTCAATCTTCATCCATAAGATAACTTATTATTACATTGTATATGTATTGATGCAGCTAATTTGGGCTCGCCATGGAATAATCCGTCGTTGTGAACCTGAAAAGAGATGATTAATAAAAAACCACCGGGAAAGGTTCCGGTGATAACCTCTCCGATGGTTAAATTAGTATTCTTTTCTTGTTATCAAAAGTCTTGCTCTTTTTCTTATTCAATATTTCAGATGATCCTTTTTTCATACCTGCTTTCTTCTATGTATAATGTTGAAGAGGCGGTTTAACTTGTCTGACAAGCGGTGGACATCGTTTTCATATAATTTATGGCTCCCTTTACACGTGTACGTGCAAGAATGGTTTCCCAAGCCTGTAGCTCCTTTTGGCAGGACTAGGTCTCACCGCCTGTCAGGCTATAGCAGTATAATCATGAGACTTTCGTCACTCTTTTTGTCGATTTACTCAATTGTTCCGAGCTCGGTATACCGAGGTAAACCTCGGTACACCTTCCCCGTAGTATGTAAGAAAAACTAACTTTTCGGAACACATTCAAGTTGTCTGAATTAAGTAGAGTGTTTCTATGACGTATCAGTCACTCCCCCCCCCCCCCAAGCCTTAGTGCTAAAAACACATGTATTCAAGCTAAGGCTGTGGTTTTGGTAAGGTTACGTGTATATTGAAAACACGCGTGTATTAATTGATTTTTATATTTTGAAAAGACATAGCCGTCATGGTACAATTAATGCGCAGTTTTAGTGTTTTGAAAATCGACACCATTTATTATGTCAGCCGTTTTGATGTCGAGTTTCTCGAGAATTTTAAATATTCACTTTCCCGGTTCTCGAAAGGGGTAAACTGATACGTCTTTGAAGTGAAATGAGGGTTTATTTTTACTAAACCCGTTTATATCTTTGAAGAATATTTTCACAGTATTTGGGAATTTCTGCAAGCATAATCTCCAAATTTCTGCAAGCGTTATTTCCAGTAAGTTTCAGGGCGACTTCCGGTGACTTCAAATCGAATTTGGAAATTTGTGACCGGTAATATTCTAATTTCTTCTTCTTCTTATTCTTTCTTCGTAATCACTCTGTGTTGCGAATCGATTATGTCTAATCCCAACCTGAGTGAAGTAAGGGTTGAGTCAGAAATGAGGGGGGAAGAAGATCCATTGTCTTCATCTTCTACTTCATCTTTTTCTTCTTATGATTCCGCTCATGAATCTATCGAGGGGGAAGTTAAAAAACCTCAGAGGGAAGAGGGTGAGAGCCATGTAACTAAGGGGATGCTTTTTAACCTTAGGAGGCAATTTCAGTTTCCCAAGAACGTATCATGCAGAGTTCCCAAACCATCAGATCGTCCCTCCGATGTTAAAAGGGGGGAAATTTGTGTTTATTTAGAATGGTTTGAATTAGGCGTACGCCTTCCTTTACATCCTTTGCTTAGAGAGTTTTTTATTTATTTTAACATCTGTCCTGCCGATTTAAACGTCAATAGTTGGAGGCAGCTTTTAGGTTTTATCGTTTTAGGTCATTTGAATAAAGTTCCAGTAGATCTGGAGCTTGTTCGTAGTAAAATGGATATGAAGTTCCTCTCTACAGAGGGACTTTATTATACCTATTTTGATCAGAGGTACCGTCCTCTGACAGCGGTACCCTCTTCCAATAAAACATGGAAGAAATGGTATTTTTTCGTAGGGGGAGGTTGGGAGCGAGAAGACTATGAAGGTGACCTGAGTCTTTTTCCTCGGCAAACCGGCCCCATTGGTGAGTCTTGTTAGATCTCAGTTAAATCATAACGTGTTAATTTCTTGCTCTTCAAATTTACAATTTTACGTTGTTTTATGATCTTTCTACAGATAAACAGAGGTGGAGAAGGGCACCTTTCTCGCCTGAACTAGAAAGAAAGTTCGCACAACTTCTTCAACCCCCCTACCGACATCATTTACAGATTCTTTCACCGGCGAATCTGATGGCGGCTGGACTGACCAAGGATGATGCTGCTAAAGTAAAAAAGTCCATTTTGGCCGGTTACGTCCCATCCTCCAAGTCGAAGGTGGGAGGTTCAACCTCCTCAATGCCGGAGCCAGCTGAGATCCCGACGTCATCGGAAGTACCGAGGCCTGTTCAAAAGAAAAGGCGGGTTGTGTCGAGGGCTGCTCGGGAGGCTGCTGAGACATCGGCTCAAGAGGCTAGCAAGACAACTCAAACCGAACCTTCGCAGCCCGCTGAGATTCAACCCCCACAGGCCGAAGCCGCCCCCGCTGTTCCTGTAACCACTTCGTCCCGCCCGCCCAATGCTCAAGGGGGGTCAAGCTCAGGACCTCCTAATCCTGCCGCGGCACCCAATGGTTCAGAGGCTATAAAAGCGGCTCTAAAGATGGGACTGCCCTCTGGTTTTCACAAGAAAGATACAAGGCAGATTATGGGCGAACTGATGACGGGTTATGTGAGGGTAAAGCTTCCTTTCTTTTCCTCTCTCTCTCTCTTCTTCTTTTTTTTTTTTTTTTTTTAATTATTTTGTTTGGTCGGTAGGGTGTTGGAGCGATGGGATTGTTAATGGATCGTTTTGATGAAGCCCAGAAGGCAACGAAACTTCAGGAGGAACTGAAGAAAGTAAAGGCCGAATTGAGTACGGCCAAAACTGAAGTGAAGGATACTAAGACGGAACTCACTTTGGCTAAATCGAATCTGACTCATGCAGAAACCAAATTGATGGTTTCTGATGCTGAACTTGGGGCGGCTCAAGCCAGGGTCAAGTCTCTGGAGACTAAGTGCAAAGCTATTGAGTCGGAAAACATAGTCTTAACCCAGAAGCTAGGAGCCATGCTTGATCAACGGGATGCGTTTCGTCAGAAGATGGAGGAACAAAAGAAAAAGGTTAAAGATACCGAGATGGCGGCGGCTACAAAACTTGAAGAAGTTAAGGTTGCTACCCAGGAAGCTACCAAGACTGGAATGATGGATTTAGTGAACTCAATGGGAAGAGAGCTGGTAGATTCTGGTTACCTCCTTTGTAGGAAAAAAATTCAAAAATTGTACCCAAACTTGGACATTTCTCGTCTGGACGATGTCGAAGTTGAGTCGCTACCGAGCTCTCCCAATCCTCCCGATGTGGAAGGTTTTGTTGAAACGGTCCCTCCTATCTCCTCTATCCCTCCAAAGTCGAAGCCGAAGTAGATAACATTTTGTAAAAAACATTTCTGTATTTCTTTGATTTATATATATGAAATTTTGCTGTTTAGCCGGATTATTTATTGTTTTTATTCGTAGTTTTGTTATAACTTAAAAAAAAAAACAAATCATGAATCAAGATATAACAAACATGTCTTTATAAAAAAAACAACAATTTAAACCTAACCTGATATCATCTGAAGTAGATCAGGTAAGAGTTTTGTGACTTTGAGATCAAGTCTGTAGACCAGCATCTTTTCTTGGAGCCATACCTACAGCACTTAGGCTTGTAGGGGCCTTGATGATTTTGAGATCAGGTCTGTAGACCAGTCTCTTTTTCTTGGAGCCATACCTACAACGCTTAGACTTGTAGGGGCCTTGATGATTTTGAGATCAGGTCTGTAGACCTGTATCTTTTCTTGGAGCCATACCTACAGCGCTTAGACTTGTAGGGGCCTTGGTGAATTTCAAGACCAGGTCGGTAGACCTGTATCTTTTCTTGGAGCCATACCTACAGCACTTAGGCTTGTAGGGGCCTTTGTTGCAGAACAAGTTGGTAGATTTTCCGTGTTGAGAAGAGATATCACCTGAAAGGTAGAAATAATTTTATTGATAATACTGTCTTAGGTGCTCGATGTTCCACGGTCTGGGAATCAGTTTTCCCTCCATATCTTCCAACCAGTAGGTTGTTGGCCTGTTAATCTTTACAATTCGGTAAGGTCCTTCCCAATTTGGGGACAACTTTCCCATCGTAGGTTCCTTGGTATTTGGGAAGATTCTTCGTAGAACCAGATCACCTAAGTCAAAGTTTTTACCTTTGACCTTTTTATTAAAGCTTTTGGCCATCCTTCGTTGACATTCTTCCATTCGAATTGAAGCCTGTTCTCTTTTTCCTTCAAGTAAGTCGAGGTTCTCGATTAACTGAAGCGGATTTGCTTCCGGATTGAAGGCTTCTGTTCTCCATGTGGGCATACCGATTTCTACGGGAATGACCGCCTCAGAACCATATGTGAGTGAGAATGGTGTTTCCTGGGTAGCACTGCTCCTCGTTGTTCGGTAAGCCCAGAGTACTCCAGGAAGTTCTTCTGTCCATTTTCCTTTGGCTCGTTCCAGCCTCTTTTTGATACCACTTAATATAGTCCGGTTAGTCACCTCGGCCTGTCCGTTTGCCTGTGGATGTCCTGGCGAGGAAAAATGATGGTTGATATGGAGATCGTCACAGAATTTTCTAAATACTTTTCCTGAAAACTGGGTGCCATTGTCTGATATGATAGTTCGTGGCACTCCAAACTTGCAAACGATATTTCTCCATGTGAAATTTTTTACATCCACCTCGGTAATGTGAGTCAGTGGTTCTGCTTCCGCCCATTTGGAGAAGTAATCAATAGCGATTAACAAATACTTCTTATTTTGAGGAGCTTTGGGCAAAGGTCCAACAATATCCATCCCCCATTGGGCAAAAGGCCAGGGACTGACAATGGGTACAAGCTCTTGTTGTGGTTGATGTTGATAAGAAGCAAAACGCTGACATTTGTCACATCTCTTTACATAATCCCTGGCTTGAATCAGCATACCGGGCCAGTAATAACCATGGGACAACGCCCGATGGGAGATGGTCCTGCCACCATTATGATTGCCGCATATCCCTTCATGAATCTCGGCTAGTACATACCCCGATTCTTCTGGAGATAGGCACCTCAGTAAAGGTTGGGTGTAGGACCTACGGTAGAGTTGCTCATTTAAAATCAGATACCGAGCTGCTCTGATCCGTAGTTTACGTGCTTGACTCCTATCTTCCGGGAGTTTTCCTTCTTTTAGGTATCTGAAAATAGGAGCTCTCCAGTCGTGACATTGTTCTAAGAGGTGAATTTTTTGAACTTTGTCAATACTGGAGTGATCTTGGGAAGAGATAATTAATTCTGAATCCCCTTTTGTACCGAGGTGAGAAGCCATATTTGCTAATGCATCTGCCCTTGTGTTCTGTTTTCTCTCTATCTTATGAATACGGAAAGTGGCAAATGATTTTTGTAGAAAACTTACCATTTCGGCATATTTGATCATTCTATCATCTTTCACAGCAAATTCACCCAGAACTTGGCCCACCACTAATTGAGAATCAGAGAAGGCTTCGAGGTTGTGAGCTTCATGTTCTCGGGCTAGTTGCATGCCGAGGATTAATGCCTCATATTCAACCTCATTGTTTGAAGCCTTAAACCCCAAAGTAACTGCTTTCTCTGTAGAAATACCATCGGGAGATCGGAGGATAAGACCAACTCCGGACCCTTTATCAGTGGAAGAGCCATCCACATATAAATGCCACGTGGCTATGGTTGGGTTAGCGTCTAACTTCTGTTTTAGTGCCGGGGTGAATTCGGCAATAAAATCTGCCAAAGCCTGTGCTTTAATAGCAGTCCGAGATGTATAGGTGATATCGAATTCTCCCAGCTCTATTGACCATTTCACGAGACGACCTGAAATTTCAGGTTTATGTAGTATGGCTTTTAAGGGGTATGAAGTTGGGACTATAATTGAATGAGACTGAAAATAAGGCCTGAGTTTTCTGGCCGATATGACGAGTGCGAAGGCTAGCTTTTCTATCTCAGGATACCTTTTTTCTGATCCAAGAAGTGCTTTACTCACGTAGAATATGGGTTTTTGAATCCCTTGGTCTTCTCGGAGTAATGCAGAGCTTACGGCATTTTCAGATACCGCGAGGTATAAAAGCAGCTTCTCTCCTTTTACTGGTGTAGATAACAGTTCTGGAGATGCCATATATTTTTTAAGCTCCACAAAAGCTTTCTCGCATTCAGAGGTCCATTCCAAGGTCTTATTTCCCCGTAGAGCTTTGAAGAAGGGAAGACAGCGGTCTGTAGACCTTGATATGAAACGATTCAGGGCCGCAATCCGGCCATTCAAAGTCTGTATCTCCTTCCTAGACCTCGGAGGCTCGAGTTCTGCCAAAGCTTTAATTTGGGATGGATCGGCTTCAATGCCTCGTTGTGAGACAAGAAAACCCAGAAACTTCCCACGGCTCACCCCAAAGATACATTTAGATGGATTCAACTTCATCTTATGTTTGTTCAGGATGTCGAAGGTCTTTTTTAAATGTTCAACATGATCCTTCTTCTGCTGACTCTTGACCAGCATGTCATCGATATACACCTCCATCGTATCACCGATCAGAGAGGCAAACATTTTGTTGACCAAACGTTGATAGGTAGCTCCAGCGTTTTTAAGATCGAAAGGCATCACTTTGTAGCAATACAAGCCTCGTTCAGAGATGAAAGAGGTCTTTTCTTGATCGGGAGGATACATCTGAATCTGGTTGTATCCTGAGTATGCATCCATGAAGCTCATCAACTCGTAACCAGCAGTTGCGTCAACGAGTTGATCAATTCTTGGAATGGAGAAACTATCCTTCGGGCAAGCTTTGTTAAGGTCGGTATAATCAACGCATACTCGTCATTTCCCATTTTTCTTTTTAACCAGGACTGTGTTAGCAAGCCATTCTGGGTAAAATACCTCCCTGATTAATTGTGCATCTAGTAACCGCTGGACTTCATCATTAATGATCTTATGTCTCTCGGGAGCAAATGTTCGTCTCTTTTGCCGTACAGGGTGGTACTCAGGATTTGTCGTTAGTTTATGGCAAATACATGAGGGGTCGATACCTTCCATGTCCTTAGTTTCCCATGCAAAGGTTGATAACTGAGTTTTCAGAAACTCAATTATCACCTCTTGTTCTGGTGGAGATAAGTCAGCGCCCACCTGTAAATAACGCCCTTCTTCCTCATGTCCTACCGAGATCTTCAGTGGATCTTGGACCGGAGCAGCCATGCTATCTATGCCTCGCGGACTTAAAGGCGCATCAATCTCGGTAGGACAATACGTATCTTCACCTCGGTCAGACAAGTCGAGAATCATTTGCCTCCGGGATGTCTGTAATTGCTATTGCTGTTTGTCACCTTTGAGTGCAACAACATGGCATTCCCGAGATGATGATTGGGAACCTCGAATAGTGCAGATTTGATCGTTCTGTACATATTTGAGACACTGGTGAAGGGTAGACGTGACAGCTCCTATTTGATGTAACCATGGTCTTCCCATGATCACGTTGTAGGGAGATCGGCAGTCCACAATCACATATTCAGATAAGACCGTTTTTTGTTCGTCGCCAACCCCAATAGCTGTTGGGAAGTCAATACCGCCCATTGGAGAACTTAAGTGTCCATCGAAACCAGCCATTACTGCCGAGGTGTCTTTGAGGTCAGACACGTTCAACTTCATCTTTTGGAAAGGCTCAAAAAATAAGATATTAGTGGAACTGCCGGTGTCCACTAATACTCTAGAGATGTCGAAGTTGGCGACACGAAGAGTAATGACCAACGCATCGGTATGCGGGTGATGTATGCCAAATAGATCCAATTCAGAGAATTGGATTTGTGGTGAGGGTTTCAGCTTTTTCTCCAGAGTCATGATCTGAACCGGAATTGGTGCCATTTTTGTTTCTCGCGCATAACGCTTCCTCGCCCGATTTGAAGTGCCAGAGAGAGAGTTAGTGGCATGGAGAACGAGGATGACATGAGCATTGGCTTGTGATGGCTGATTCGTCCCAAGAGTAGACCCCTGATCTTGTCTTGGTAGCTGAGACTCAGGCTCCTGCCGAGGTTGTTGGGGTTTCTGAGTCTGATTATTTGGTCCAGATTCCCGTTGAACGAATTCTTTCAATCGTCCCCTTCGAATTAGCTGCTCAATCTCCTGTTGAAGATGTCGGCATGTTTCCGTAGTATGTCCGTGATCTCGGTGAAATTCACAATACTTACTACGATCTCGGTGGTCCGGATCAGCATATAATGGATCCGGACGCTTGAAATTTTCCTGTGTCTTGACCTGATTATAAATCTCAGATATAGAAGCAGTCAAGGGTGGCAATGGCACACTCAGAGGTGCGTATGATCTGAAACGTCCCGAGGTTGTCTGATTTTGACCTCGGGATGTTTTCGTCTCCGGACTTCTCTGCCGCTTGCTGGTATTGCCAGCATTCTGCGTTTGTGATTTTCCCTCATGTTGTACTTGTTCTTTGGCAAGACGAAGGGATGTTCTGGTGTCTTCCAAGTTTATGTGTTTTCTTGCCCTCTCCATTAATGACGCCATATCGGCAGGAGGATTTTTCGTCAGGGAATCATGAAAACGTCCTGGCCAGAGTCCAGCATGTAAGGCGGCCACCAAGAAGGCCGCGCCACAATCAGTGATCTCGGTCAGTTCAGCATTAAAGCGAGCGATATAATCCCTGAGGGATTCTCCCTTTCGTTGTTTTATGGACAAGAGAAATTCTGGTCCCTTTCTGAGCCGCCTGCTGGTTAGAAAGCGATCAAGGAAACGCCTGCTGAGCTCGTAGAAGCTGGGGACTGAATTTGGAGGGAGATTATGGAACCATCGAAGGGCTGCCCCTTTGAGACTCGTCACAAAGGTGTGACATAGAAATGCGTCCGTGGCGCCATGAAGGGCCATGGTATGCTGGTAATTTGAAAGATGATCGCCAGGATCATCCAATCCTTCATACGGGGTGAATTTTGGGACAATGAACTTACGAGGACGCTCCTCGGCTAATATAGCTGGGGTAAACGGAGTCGTAAATCTTCCGAGAAGCTTTGCTATTTCGTCCTGTTGAGGAGGTGGAAGTCCTTCTCGAGCAGGGACTGCTTGTCCAATGGAATCTGCCACTTCTTCTGATCGTAGCGGTACTCTGGATGGGGCAGAGTGCTGAAATCCTGGTATACCACCCTCAAGCCCAGTAGGTTGAGGATTGTTCGGGCTGGGGATTGCATGCTCGGGCTGTCTTTGATTGGACGCAGGTGCCGGTTGAAATGGTGGTCCAGATTGCACCAAGTTAGCACCAGAATTCGCAGGGCTAACAACATGGCCCCTGCTATAATTAACGTTGTTAGGTTGCATGTTGGGTACACCCTCTGGAACGTCATATCGAACTGGAGTGACACCCTGGGGAGAGAAGGGACGAGTGCTAGGGCCACCCTCCTCATATTGCCTCCGCTGCGGAGGATACACTAGTGGATATCCGCTTTCAGGCACTCCAGAGTGAGGGAGAACTGATGGATTTTGTGTCAAAGAAGCCAAGACTTGAGATATGGCAAAGAGCTGAGCCTGCGTTTGATCAGCTTGTTTCTGCATCTGAGCTCGAATTTGATCTAGCTGTTGCTGCACAGGATCAGAAGTTGCAACTTCTTCATCCTGAGCGAGCGGTTGAGCGGATAGTGGTGCAGAGCGACGGTTGGAAGCCATGACTACCAAACACTTTAAATGAAGAAAAGAAGATAGAGAAGAACGCTAAACGCTTCCCACAGACGGCGCCAAACTGATGCAGCTAATTTGGGCTCGCCATGGAATAATCCGTCGTTGTGAACCTGAAAAGAGATGATTAATAAAAAACCACCGGGAAAGGTTCCGGTGATAACCTCTCCGATGGTTAAATTAGTATTCTTTTCTTGTTATCAAAAGTCTTGCTCTTTTTCTTATTCAATATTTCAGATGATCCTTTTTTCATACCTGCTTTCTTCTATGTATAGTGTTGAAGAGGCGGTTTAACTTGTCTGACAAGCGGTGGACATCGTTTTCATATAATTTATGGCTCCCTTTACACGTGTACGTGCAAGAATGGTTTCCCAAGCCTGTAGCTCCTTTTGGCAGGACTAGGTCTCACCGCCTGTCAGGCTATAGCAGTATAATCATGAGACTTTTGTCACTCTTTTTGTCGATTTACTCAATTGTTCCGAGCTCGGTATACCGAGGTAAACCTCGGTACACCTTCCCCGTAGTATGTAAGAAAAACTAACTTTTCGGAACACATTCAAGTTGTCTGAATTAAGTAGAGTGTTTCTATGACGTATCATGTATCAATATATATATATATATATATCTGATTAGTGAAATAGAGGAGATTAGAAAAGAGAGAGAGATTAGTTTTAGTTAAAATGAGTGCAGATTTCTTTAGAGGAGTGAACTAATTGGAAGCCTTTCAAGTGGATGAGTATGAGCATGAGCTTCTTTTTGTTACTAGAACCCCTTTGGCTAATGACGTTAACCAATTAATGACCAAACTTGTTATGTCTTAACAGGAATTTGACGGTGACAACAAATTGAAAAAAACCGGGTTTAGGTAAAACAACAAAGAAAACTAGTCCGATTCAATGTAAAATTTAGACTTTGAAACGGTGTAAAATTGTACAATTAGTGAATTTTTAATTATTTATTCTTTAAATTTAATTTTTTTGGAAAAAGTTTCACAATTTAAAAAGTCAATTTTTATCGTCCAACATGTGGCCAAACACTCTATAAAACTAATAATAATCGAGTTTTTTTCTTAATTTTCATAAAATTGTAAAATTTCATAGTCTTAGATCGGACGAAGTCACTGGAAATGTGTCAAAGTTTACACTTTCAATGATACAAAATTTTAAAGTTTTGGAGTGTGTTTTTTCTTTAAATTTTCGTATTCAATATGAATCTTATTTGATAAATTTTAATGTTTAGAATTCAAATATATAATTTTTATTAAAAATAGATTTCTAAATTTCAAGTTATTGAATTTTAAAGATTTGAAAAAAAAAATTGTGACAACTCCGGTTTTTATGGGACTTTCAGTGGAAGGGGTATTTTTTACACTAACTAATTAAAAGAGCTTATGGGTTAATATGTTTAGGGTTTGACTAAATGATAGGTTTTATACTTTTCATGAACTATTTGTTAAAGGACCCTTTATATTAAAAATAAAAAACAAAAACAATCATTAAAATGTGAGAATCTAAAACCATATACTTTTAGCTTGAGTGGTCTAGTATCAATTGGGTTTTTATTCGATTGGTGTTAGTAATCACTTTTCTACATAGTTGGCGTGCGTTCAATTCCTTGTTCTTTATCATTGAAATTGAAATTAAAATTAATTTTTTGATGCAAAATTTTACAATATCTTATTAATTAGGTATAATATTTTTAAAACAAAATAAGCTATGATTCGCAAGTGATTCACAGTTTTCACTCTCTCTCTCATTCTAATTTTTTTATTATTAGATTTAATGATAAGGTTACATTTTTCTGGTCTAAAAATTCCTTCTCCTTAATTATTTGTCAGGAACTTGAAGTTAAAGAGTAAGTCAAAAGGTTACCAGAAAGACTCCGGTGATAAGGTTAGTATAGAAATAAAGATAGTAATAAAGAGACAAATTTAATATAAATTGAATGCGTATCTTATGAGTTTATTTATAGATTATAGATCTCATAAGTTAAGTAGGAGTAGAGCCATGAAAGTATGAATTTGAAGGTATTCGTAGATAGTACTTACTATATTAAACTTTGTTTCCTTATTTTGAGGTCGGTAACTCATGGAACGCAGTGACCAACTTAGTATGTTCTATTACTGTGGTAATGTGGTTTGAAAGTTTCTCCTCTCGAACTATTTGTCAAAAACTTGAAGTCAGAGAGTAAGTCAAAAGGTTATTGGGAAGGCTCCGATGAGCTTCTGCTCCTAAACTATTTGTAAAGAACTTGAAGTCAAAGGGTTATCGGGAAAGCTCCAGTGATAGTTACTGAGATGGTAAAGTTAGTAGACAAATAAAGACAATAATTCAAGTGAATAATTGAACATGAATTAAATGCGTCTCTTATGAACTTTTTTATATGTTGCAAATCTCTTAAGTTTAGTAGTATTAGAAGTCATGAAAATAAGAATTTGAAGGTATCTGTAAATAGTAGTTACCATATTAAACTTTATTTTCTTATTTTAAGGTCGGTAACCCATGAAAGACTCGATACGTCCCGCTACCATGGTCTGTACATTAATTATTCTGATATAATTTATTTTTCTAATATGTATGGTGAAGAACTCATTACAGACACGTGTCATATTATGATTACTTTCATCACTTTATGGTATATCAAATGATATTAAGAAAATTTATAAGAAGTTATTAAGTTTTTTTGAATATGTTTTTTATTACTCATGTAAGACCAATTTCAAAATATGAAATTTAATAAGTTATGAAAGTTGTAAAGATTGACTTGGGAACATGGATGTATAGAGATGGACTCAATGAAGATAATAGATAATGATGTTGCACTTTTTGACTCGCAACACGTGAGGGCTCCGTGACCTGTAAAACACTCAGAAAGATGATCAGAGGACCACCGGATTGGCTCCGGCGGTAGCCGCTCCGATGCTTAAGTAAGTAAGGGAATTGAAAGACTGTATTGAAAGTCAAAGAATGAGCATAAGAATCCAAAGCGTACCTCTAGGGTTTAATATATAAGCCGTGGTTCTCCTAATTTTGATTAGGTTTTGCCGCCACGAATATCGGGATTTGATCATCAGAGATTTGCAGTTACCTTGTGGAGCATTGAATCGTAGATGGAGATAACCATAGATAGTAGTTTCCGTGTTGAAGGCTGTTTCCTTATTCCCCGCTTAACGGCTGTTAAGGAAACCATATATGCAGTGTCGAATAAATACTGTCCAGAACAGGAGGTCTGGACGATGTACATGAGAATATCCTGAATGCTCCATCTGTACTGTATGACCGAGTTCATCGGTTCTGAATGATATATAAATAAGAATGCCCCGAAGGCTTATGGCTGCTCTGTATGATAGACATATATGAGAATACCCCGAAGGCTTGTAGCTGTTCTGTATGACCGAAATATATGAGCTCTGTAGGATCGAGATTTGTTAATCTGATAGGCACACGTGTCTCAAACTGATTGGTGTGTCTGTTTATGGTATATCAGATAATATTGGATGGGCAGTGATTATAAATAATCGGGTCATTATTTTTTTTTTTAATTTTTAATTAAATTGGAATAAAGTTTTAATTGAGTCGAATTTCTAAATTGATTCTTAAGTTTAATTAGTTTGTTAATGTTATATATTTTTTTTGTTATATAAATTTAATTATTTTACTGAAATAAAGATTTTCTATCTATTCCAAGTATCACAAAATTACGAATTATTTAATTCATTTTATTTTTTTAATCTATTAGTAATTTATTGTCACTGTGAAGTGATGATATTGATTTAAAAGTCTTTCTCTTTATTTTACTTATATTATCTGGCATCATCAAATGCTCTAAATTTTTGCTATTTTATTAAAGTGAAAACCCAAACAATTTTATTTTATGTACATAAAATTATTACTAAATTTATTTAATTATCTTACTATGCCATATGACATAATAAGCCCCAAAGGTTAGAAAATAATATATGTTTAATTATGTATATATATATTCATATATAATTTACCTATATATAATACCAAATAGTCCCCTACGGCCCTACGACCTTTTAAAATCATATTTTAATTCAATTTAGGAATATTTTAATATATCTTAATTAGGAACTATGGTAATTATTAGAGTTTTATTTTCACTTATGTTTAAATTATCTTAATTAGCAAAAATTTGGTTTTTAACACAAAAAATGTTTTTTTTTTTTTTAAATTAGAATCTAATAAAGTAGAATCCATTTCAAATTAATATTATTTTTTAAATTTCTCAATTAAAAATTAAGGTAATTATTAGAGTTTTGTTTTCATTTGTTCAAATCTATTAGTTAGCAAAAAAAAAAAAAAAAAATTTTTTTAAAAAATTAGAATCCAATTAAAATTTAAAATATTTTAAAAATCCTTTAGTTAAAAAAATATTATTTTCAAAATTAAAATGCAAGTTCAATTTATGAATCTAATATAAGTATTTGATTTATAATATTTTTAATTAAATAGAAATGAAGGGAAAAAAAGGAGAAAGGGAAAAACAGGAAAAAGGAGAGTGTGACACGTATGTCTTTTTTTAATGGAAAAATAAAAAAATAAATAAAGTGTCTAGTAAGAAGTACATTACTATATAACTAGCATTCACTCGTTATATACTTGTATGCATGAAGTGTAACTAAAATAAATTAAGGTAACTATAAATAAATTTATAATTATATATTTTTATTTCACTATCCTCTTTCTTAATTTAAAAAATAATAATATTTTCTGTCTCCCATTTTTTCTCAAATTAAATATATTAATAATAAATAATAATAATTGATTTTTTTTTTATAAAAAGTACCCATGTTTTTCAAACTTTAGTTCTCCCTAGTAATCTCAAACTTCTTTTATAACTACCAGCTCCTACAGCTCTGTCTTTCAAATTCCTAAATTTATCAATGTATTATATTATAATCAGGATTTTAATTGCTTGAAATCGTTGTTAATTAGTTTTTTAAATATTGTTTATGGGATATTGATAGAGGTTGGATTGTAATTGAATTTTGAGATCAATTTTGTGTTTTTAATTAATTAGGCTTAGTTTCTTTTAAACAAAATAAATTATGATTCACAAATGATTGAGAGCTTAATTTTTTTTTCCTTCAAATTTTTTTTAGATTTATCTTTTTGAAGAAAAAATTATAAAAGCTATTCAATTTTATTAAATATATTTTTTATTAATAGACAAGTTGACCTATTTGAGATGAAAAAATTATTTTATTTAATATACACGACTCTAATTCGAGTCAGTAAACACATATAATATTTAAGATTTTTTCCTTTCTCACATGGCTTGTGTCAAATATATATTTTCTATTAGTCTTGTAAAATTAATCTTCCATATATTGTTTTTTAAAATATATTTTAACTAATTTTAAAAAATATTAAAAAATTATTACAAATTAAATGTTATTATGAATACAATAATTGCTAATCAATTATGGGTTTGAGAAAGGTTACGGTCAATCGTAAAAATTAAAAATTCGCAATTTGACTCATCTGTCTAATTTACGAGTCCAATAACATGCATATGTAAATTGTACATTATAACCAAATTATGAGTTTTCAAACTCTAGTAAAATTCGTCTTTTGAATATTGGTAGGAGTAGAGGTGTCAAATTGGTCGGCCTGGCCGGCCCATTCAGGTTAACAGGCAGGGCCAGCCTGACCCATTAGGGCCAATAACTGGGCCCATATGCCAAACCATTAAGCCTAGCCCGGTTGTGGGCCACTTAGTTTTTTTTACTCTTCTATTTTTATTTTTAATAACTAATATGGATTATTTGTTTTTAAAATATTATATTTTTTATTGTTCTAATTACATAATATCACTATTTTTTATTTTATTATTTGTAATTATAATATTTTGTTTAATTTTTGTATTTTTTACTTTGTTATTTGTTATTTGTTAGTTTAATAATATTATTATTCACTTTATTATTTATTATTATAATATTTTATTTATACTTATATATTTTTCAAAATTATTATACAGTAATATTTTTCTTAAATATATTAACATAATAATAATAAAATAAAAAATAAATCGAGTTTTATGTATTTTATCAACCGACTATCGTATTCGTACCAAACTTTTAACTGTATAGTACTCATATCACATGTATATAAGGATCGGTTTATCATGACTCATCACGCCATGTCTAACATGATTTATTAATTATCATGCCGTGTTACTTACTAACATGTCATGTCCGAACCGACTCGATCTAACGTGATTGACACCACTGGCTGGGAGCAATGCCTTCCAAATCATGGATTCTTTATCACATTGCCTAAACAAAAACATAATTTTGACTAACAATTCATACAAAAGATCATTCGTCGAAAGCCAGTGTCTCCCCCATACTCAGTCAATGCGTGTTATGGTCCATTGACTTAATTTGACGTCATGTAGTGTCTCATGCCTCGTCAGTAGGCTTTTAAAATCACATATTTAATTAAAAAACATAAAAATAAACGAGGAGACGAAAACGAAAAAGATACTAAAACTCACTTAAAGGTCGTTGATATCTTTATTTTGTAAAGCAAATTCTTGAATAATTCACATTATTTTTGTTTCTATTATAATAAAAGATTCTTTAAATAATTATGATTTTATAAAACAAAAAACATGCTTTTTTTGAGAAGGAGAGATACAATTTTACCGGTAGGAATGAAGAAGGTATTTTACTAGTCTTACTTTATTATATATTTCAATTATATAAATATTATTTAATATTTTCATAATTTATTAAATATTTTCACGTACATAAAATTAAATACGTATATATTATTTATATATATAGTAAATTTTTAAAAAATACTTTTAATAATATTAATTTATTAATTTTAATTTTAATTTTTTTTAAAAAAATAATTTTTTGAATAAGACTGAATTGAACAAGGCGATGTGGGAACAAGATTTGGAGGTGCCAGAATGGACTTTGGGGGATGAGGAGTGAATAAGAATTGGGGACATAATAAATAAGGTGGGACAAAAATGAGAATGGTTGTTTTATTTTTCGTAATTCCAAACATTTCAAAAAAGAATATTGACAAAATTAATAATGAGTCATATTAGGGGAAGCGAGGGTCATTAAAATTAATTTTATTATAAATAATTAAAAAAATATGATAATAAATGGTTTAACAGAAATAATGGTCTAAAAAGAATTAATAAAGAGATAAAATTCGTGTAATCAACCTTAAATAATTGATGATTTTTTTTTTGTTATGTTGAGTAATTAAGTCGACAATTCCAAACATTGAATCCAACGCTTGTGGTCAATAGCGGCACTAAATTGCCTTCAAATGCTACCTAATCACACAAACAATTTGACCAACCATTAATTTTGAAATATCATAAAATTTATTGGTGCTTTAAATCATGTAATTAATATAAATTAATAATTATATATATATATATATATCCTTTTTATAACATTTATTTGTAAATATATTAATTAATTCAACATAACTGAAGTTAAAAGTATCATAATTAGAAATAATTATGATATTAGGAATATAATTATGTAAAAAGACATTAGGAGTTCTAATGTTTCAAGTTGGTGATATATGTATTTTGTAAAATTTAAAATTAAAATGTTATTAAAAAGTTACAGATATATAAGGCTTTACTTTGTATTGAAAATTATTTATATATAATTTTTTTAATTAATAAAAACATGAAAAAGGTTAATAAATAAAATTTTTAATAATTAATAAATTTTGAATTACAATAATCTTTTTTGATATTTATAAAAATTACAAAAACCTTCATTGATATTTTTAAAATTTTATTGCAATTTCATTTTTTTATTGACAAATTATACATACATTCCTTTTAATTATTATTATTATTTTTAAAATGACATAAGTGTTTTTTTTTATACACTTTTTCAATTTTGACTATTTTTTAAATATTTTTAATTTTTAAATAAATATTAATTAAAACAATTTTGATAAAAATTAAAATATAATGTAGTTACATTAAATTTTTTTATATAAAATAAAAAAATTCTTAAAAAAGTTTGAAATATGTAATAAAAAGTTTAAAAATATTAAAAAACATGAAGAAATATTTTTGTTATTTAAAAAAAAATATATACAGAATGAAATATAGGTACAATATGTCAGTAAAAATAAAAAATATAATATAATTTTAATTTTTTTTAAAAACTAATGTAATTATAAGAAACTTTGGATTATTGTAATTTTCTCATAAAATTTTAATTTATTATTTTTATTAATTATAAGAAGGTTTAATATATATCATTATATACATATTACTTCGAATCCTTGCTCTATATCGCTCTTTCTTTATTCCTCTGAAGTTTCTCTCTTTCTCTCCAATTTGGAAGAGAGAGAACGGACCAGACATGGTTTCGACGAGACGAAGTGGATCTCTATCGGCTAACAATAGCAAGAGATCTTCGTCTTCGGAAGAGAAACCTCAATCGCCGAAGCGACAAAAGGTTATCTTTGAAAAATCGAATCGCAACCGTTGATCTTAAATACTTTTTTTTTTTTGTAAGGGTGGATTTTTTATTCGATCGTCGCGTTTTGTGACCGTCGACTTCTTCGAATTGCAGGTCGACAGTGGGGGTACATCGGAGAAATCGACGCCGGCGGAGAATTCCAATGAACTGTGCTTGCCGCCAGTTGTGGATACACCAGAATGCGGTTCTATTGATCCTTCGACAGCTGACGGTGGCGGAGGAGAGGCTCTAAGTGCTGGAAAGGGGGAGGCGGCTCCGGCGGTTGCTGTGGCACCGGTCGCTGAGGGTAAGTTGATTGTTACAGTTCTTTTCAAATGCTTTTAATGTCTATATATATATTATACTGTGTCTTCACTGTTTGGTGTGAGTCTCAACAGGTTTTGTTTTGGTTTTCTTGAAGGGTCTTCACCCACCGTGGTTGATAAACTTGGAAGTTCTTTCCCTTCTTGGACTACTTATCAGAAGCAGAACCCGAACCTTATTTTTGAAACAACGACACCTTGGTGTAAGCTGTTGTCACAATATCCACAGGTAATTAAAAATTTTAAATTTTCATAAGAAAATTGCTATTTTTGGTGTTTATAGGTTGATTATATTAGAAGAGGGTATATTTATCTGCTTCAATCTCAATTCCATCATAGGTTGGTTTTACATACATATAAAATAAGTTGATTGTTTACTGCAGAATGAGAATGTGTCTATTTTTACATCAAATTTCACCGTTGGTGCAAGTAGACAGTCGAATCTTGTACTAAAAGATCACACAATTGGCGCGACTCTGTGTGTGATCAAGCATACACAGGTATTTCTTTTATATCAAGCTCACACTCTTACTCATTTGTGGGGATTGATTCAGTAGTAAGTACGAAGACACACACATAAGGTCTCTTTGGTAAGGGCCAAAACCGGTTTTATATAATGCACATGAACTGGTACTGTTTGGTAAGTATCTTTTAGCAGTACGTTAGTTCATATCTATTCTTAAAAAATACTTAAAACCAGAAAAAAATTAGACTAAAGAGGAGCTGAAAACCAGATAACTCAAATAAGAGTGGTTCTGACTAAATCTGAATTGATCCAATTTGAAGAATTCCCAAACAGCCTCGTACACAGAATTTACTTGTTTTTGTCTGGGACTTGCTGTTGGTAGGTGGCCTACTTGGGTGCTATGGTATTTTTATTCTGTTTTTGGATATGAACTCCATAGCTTGTAAATGCAGTATCAATACTCATTGTTTGTGGAAATGATCAGCGAGAAGGCACTTCTGTTGCTGTGCTTGAAAGTAAGGGGGGCAAGGGATGTGTGCAAGTAAATGGAAAGAATAGTTAAGAAGAATACTAGCTGTGTCCTCAATTCGGGGGATGAGGTGGTCTTTGGTTTTCCAGGGAACCATGCTTACGTATCCTTTCCCTTTTTAGGATTGCTCTTCATCTCTTTTATGCTTTTGCTTGTTGGGATCTCTTACACATTGTTATATTTTTTTCTTCATTGTGTTCACCTGCATGCATGTGTTAATGTGGCAAATTTCCTTAGTCTTTTCCACATAGATCTTCCAGCAAGTATTGAGTGATGTTGTTTCCAAGACGCCTTCATCGGTTGGTGGTGCAGAGGTTCAGAGTAGTGTAGGAAAATTGATTCACATTGAAAGGAGAGCAGGGGATCCTTCAGCCGTGGCTGGGGCATCTATTTTGGCATCTCTCTCCAGCCTGCGGCAAGACATATCATGTTTAAAGCCTACAGCTCAGACTGGTGGGAAAACAAACCAAGGAAATGAGCTGCCTTCTCTTCCCATTGTTCATGACAGTATGGATATTGAGCTCGAGGGCAGGGAAGTGAATTCCAAAAAAAATGTTAGGAGTGATAAATCTACTGATGTTGGAGCAACTAGCAAGATTCTTCCTCAAGACGGAAACCTAGACTCTGGCATAGAGGTAGGCAATGTAAAATTTCCGAGGCTGAATGATTTGCTAAGGCCTTTATTACAGATGTTAGCTCTGTTGACTAATTGTAAACTGGAACTGAGCATAAGTATCTGTAAACAGGTATTTGAAGAAAGAAATGAGTGGACCAGGGATTCACTGCTGGCATCGACATCATGTATATCTCTGAGATGTGCATCCTTCAGAGAAGACATTTGTGCAGGGATTCTCGATGGCAGAGACATAGAAGTTTCGTTCGATAACTTCCCTTACTATTTAAGGTACAAATATTTTAATATATGTTCCTTTGATTGTCATGTTAGACAACTTCCCATGTTCTTCATTTCTAACATAATTTTTTTCCAGTCCCTATGCATCGTAATGCTTTTGATATGGCTTCTTTATTTTATACCATTAATTTAATAAAAGAAAACATGAAGGCATCCCAATGTACTTCTACAGGGTAAAGTCTCTCTGAGAAAATTGACAAAGACATGTTGGGTACAAACTTCAGATTAGGCATATCAAATATAAATGTCATTATGATGCATCCAACTCAGATACTTAAAATATAGTGAATTTTGCATGTTACAGGCTTTTACATATGGTTACTCCAAAAGAGAACAAAAAGAATCTATTCCCATTGTTACAGGCTGTACATGTATATTCTGTTATAGAATATACATGTCTATTCTGTAACACCCATAAACATTTACTAAGGGATCTCTTCCTAGACACAGCCAATAAGTTCATCACGTAGCTATCACAAAGGGCTTGATCTTACCAATGCAATTGGTGACCTATTA
This sequence comes from Nyssa sinensis, assembly GCA_008638375.1. Lineage (NCBI taxonomy): Eukaryota > Viridiplantae > Streptophyta > Magnoliopsida > Cornales > Nyssaceae > Nyssa > Nyssa sinensis. The sequence goes on from CM018036.1 coordinate 6,363,411, forward strand.
TTGACAGAGAAATGAACATTGAAACTGCCACTATTTCTAGGCATCCACCTCATAGAATCCTCCATATTCAGCCTGGGCCGACAACTACTTAACAAACCCAGGAAAGCTGTTGCTGAATCCACCTCCCAATCACGAAAATCCCTTCAAAAGGAAGGACCTCAGAAAACCTCATTATCTGATGGAGAAATGCTGTTTGCCACCCATGCACTTGGGTCCCTGAAATGTGAAACAGACCAGGAAATCTAGCCTTACGAGTTTAATCCCCACATCACCGATCATGCCAAAACTTAATCCTCTCCCATGTACCTACCGCATAATCAACATACGGTACAAACTCTGACTGCCATCTCCTTTTACTTTTCCAAATGCCCATCTCATAAGAGTTATCTATCTCTTTCGTAGCCCACCCACTCTAGACACACCGGTACTTGATCTCAGTCAGTCTCTTCCACTGTATCTCCCTTTCCCCAGCAAACCTCCCCAACCACTTTCTTAACCAAGGGTTTTAAATATTGAAATGGTTCAATTATGGAATATATATCAAATTCAGATATGTAAATTTAATTATTTCCTATTGCAACAAGCAAGTATTGGTACATGGGAGGCCTACCTAGAACTTACCATGTAATAGGATTCGAAGAGAAGATGTAACTCTAGCAGAGAACATACAGGTAAAAGAATAATTAAAAAAAAAAAGGTATTTGGAAGACTTGTTAAGAATCAAAGTTTATCCTACAAGAACCCTAACGGTGCAGGTGAGGCAAGATGAAATGTTGGATTTCTCAAAAATGTCAGTAGGTATGTTTTTTTTTCCCCTTCTTTTACTTTGTTTTGGTGCTCATCACTAATTACGATATAACTAGTATTATAAGAGACAACACCCTGCGGCCCCCCAAAAAAAATACTGAGAGAGAACTCATTGTTTATTAATTGGGGGTTGCCTCTCTTGGGTAAAATCTTGGCACCATGGTAAAACAGTAGGTGATAAGTTACCGAAGTGACTGACAGTGGTAGCAAAATTGCTTTGGAATTTGGAGACAAGAGCCATGGTGGTGAATATTGGTTGGCCATGAGTTGCTGGATCAAGTGGTTGTGACTGTGCTCTTCGTTTTTCTTCTTCTTTTTTTCTGGTCAGGTCCAGCAGCATGGGCTACACAATGGGGATAGCCCTCCCTCTCTCTACCCATAATGAAGGAAGCCCAATTAATGTCTCTCTTTGGACTTGAACCTTGCACCTTTCCCTATGGAAGAAGTGGTCCGCGGACTCCACTTGAGCTGGACAGCTAGTTGTGGTGATCATGATGGGGAGCAAAACTGTGATGGAATTTGGGGGTTGACGCTATGCTGGTGCGGAATTTTAATGGTGGCATTGCTGCAGTGGTGCAAGTGGGGTGCACTTGCACCAATGGGTCAACATTGAGATATTGTGGTAGCTCTAATTATGAATGGTGGTGGGTGTGATAGTATTTGGGACTGAGCAGAGGTGATGATAAGCGAAAAAATGGTGATCGTGTCTCCATTGTATTGAGTGTAGATGGAAGGGAGGAAAGCTGTGCAAATGGTGTAGTGATGATACGGTAGGGGTGGTTGTGGATAGATTTTGGTGATTGACGGCTGTGGGGTCTGTGAAGTGTCATTCAGTTTTGTTGTGGCTTACGAGTATTTTTCAAAATCATAGAGACGATGACGATGACGAAGCTGACTGGGGGGGTTGAAGGGGGGTGGGGTTTGAACATGCTGTTAATGGCCAGCTGGTGTGGTGATAGCAATTGCAGACCAACGATGATGTTGGTTGGTGGTGCTAGTTCAGGTATTAGTCTGCCTTGCTTGCAGCTTTGTTTTCTGTCATTTTCTTTTCTATTCCGTGAGGTTGTAGACTCTTAAGGCTTGGATATAGAAGAGGATGGACCAAAAGTATCCAGCTGCTCTGGAGAAGTATTTTATTTAGAGTGGAGGTAATGTTGAAGAGAGGACAAAACTATATTAGAAAACTCAAATCATCATCTATTCAGCAAAGGAAAAAAAAGTCTTCATATCAAATAAAAGTATATTTTTCTTTGCAATCCTACGTATTCTGATGAAAAATGTCCTGGGTTCAGAGTTGTTTGGGTCTCCAAAATCTATACGTCGTAGGTTCAAATGATAAAGTGAAGAAAGATTATGGGGAGAAAATGGTTTTAGCCTTAAAAAGGAATGCTTGAAGGGAATCATTGCTCGTCCTCAGGGTGTGCACTTGAGTGTTCCTGTATTAGATCTAAGAAATGATTTTTTATAAGTAAATATATATATATATATATATTATTAAAAGGTGCCAAAAAGAGGCTTGCAATGATTTAAGTTATCTTGAACCTAAAGCCTCACTTCTATTATATTTTAAACACGATTTCCCCCCTTTTTTTCTTCCAGTAAGTATGAGATAAACTTGAGTTTAGCTTATACTGTAGGCTTTGCCAGCCCCATTGTCATAACTCTAGTGGCATACTTGAACCTGATTCTGGACATCACCTAATGGGGATGATAGCTCAGACCATTAAGCTACATGGCATGAGTTTTAGGCGGCTTTTATTTGTTTATTTATGTTTAGAAGTGCCTACGTACATCAGGTTTGATCATTTAGGTATTTTGACCTATATCCTGATGCATAGCTGGGATCTAACTCAAAGACTTCTTGGTACGGATGTCGGATGTCCTGTGTGTCGTTGATCTCATTGTCTTGACAGGTAACATTTAGTTTCATTTGCTATAGGATTATTTATCATTGATGTTTCAAGATATTAATTATTTTGCTATCTCCCGCAAGCTCATGCATCTTAATAAGCATCCTTATTACTTGGGTTTGTGGTGGTTTTCTATCTTGGAACACTCAATTGTTGTTGCTACTTCTATTCTTTAACTGCTAACACAATGGATGATTGTTGATTTTAATTGGCACATCAGTAATTTGTGAACTTTTATGTTTCCCCACCGCTTGCAGTGAAAACACGAAAACTGTGCTGATCTCAGCTTTGTATATACACTTGAAGCATAGAGAACAAGTTAAATATACCTCTGAACTTCCTACTGTGAACCCGCGGATTTTGCTTTCTGGTCCTGCAGGTGTGTGTGCGGTTATTTTTAACTAGTAATATTCATTTGGGGGATTGCATTTGTTTACTTGAGGAAATGCTGAATTGCAAAGTCTAAAATTTTCAATCTAATCTTGTTGCAGGGTCTGAGATATATCAGGAGATGTTGGTGAAGGCGCTTGCCAAATACTTTGGGGCTAAATTGCTTATATTTGATAGCCATTCATTTTTGGGTGTAAGATAAAAACCGCCTGAATTGACTCTGATAAAAGAAAATGAATTTTTTTCTCTTTTTAATGTTTTGCAACACTGGCATATGGAGAATCATTTGATTCATTTCTTGTTAAGGATCCTTTGGGTTGTAGGTTATGGTTCTTATTTTTGATGAATTACCAACCAGGAACAATAAAAGATTAATTAGGGGGTGAATTATCATTTATCAATGTATTGTAGGGTTTATCTTCAAAGGAAGCGGAGCTACCGAAAGAGGGATCTAATGCAGAAAAATCGTGCAACATTACCAAGCAAAGTCCTGAAGCCGACTTAGCTAAGAGCATGGGTCATTCAACTGCTGAGGCAGATACAACTAGCTCTTCAAACATCCCGACTACTTTTGGCCTGGAGTCCCAAGCAAAGATGGAGACTGATGCTGTACCCTCTTCTTCAGGGCCATCTAAGAGTCCCTTGTTCAAAACAGGTATGCCACTCCCTGGTTTCACAGTCAGAGAGGCCTTCGTAATTCACTTTCCAATACCAACATTCAGAAACTGTGACTTTTTTTTTTTTCTCTTTCTTTCTTGCGGATGAGGTCAGCCTTCTTATCTATTCCCTTTGAATAAATAGGCGACAGAGTGAAATTCACAGGTTCTGCTTCTGGAAGCTTGTATTCAACATCAACTCCTTCAAGGTATAATTTGTAAGAATACAGTTCTCTTATGACTGCTTTTAATTTTCTCATTTCTCTTTTCTTGGGGTTGGATTTTTATTCTAATTTTCTCAGAACACTTTACTTCTAAATACTGTTTTCTTCCTTTTGTTTTTGCAGTTCCTTTTACAGTGTGGTAATATCCCAAAATATAATATATATATATATATATGTATATATAATTAACAAAGGTTGAAAAAGAGTCATTGTCATCCAAGCAATTTGGATTGGGTTCCAGAATATGAAACTTGATACCTTACTGTTAAAATTTTAGCTTAAAATAATTCAGCTGTCGAAGCAATTTTAGAGTTCGATTTAAACTAGAAACCCTTGTATCTTTATGTGGCTAGTCGCTGAGTTGAGAGCAAAGGTTTACATTTTTAAAGTGGATGTCAGTTTCCCATTCAAGAATATTTGGAATACTGCCTTTAAAAATGACGTTTTTCTGCTCGGACTACAGTTTTTGAAGTGAATCTTACCGTTGATTATTTGAATAAGAGAGGGCTTTGTTTGGCTAATAGGTGTTGCACGTGTCAGTCAAAAGAGGAATCTGTAATTTATTTGTTTTCGCATTGCCCAGTGGCTCGAGACTTGTGGAGTGTGCTTTTATTGCCTTTTGGCCTGCAGTGGGTTATGCCAGGGACTGTTATTGTCTCTTGGTGAGTTGGAAAGGGCGTTAGTGATGTAGGATGGGTCAATAACCTACAACTCCCTTTTTCTCTTGTGGTGTGTGTGGAGGAAGAGAAATTGGAGAATTTTTATGGGGAGTAGCAGGTCCATGAGTGAGCTAAAAGTTTTTTTTTTGTTATATTTTTTGGATTGTTCAGTGTTGCACTGTCTGTTGATTTTTTGGTGGAATTTTTGAGTGCTATGAGGTTGATGTAATGAGTTGATACTCCTGGGTAAAGTTTTACATCTTTAAATGGAGAAGTTACAATGCATATCTTCCAAGCATTTCATGTTAGTGCTGCTCCCTTTCAGATGAAATTATCTGTATAGTCTGTTCTTATGAAAAAGGCTCACTTGTTATGAGCCTATGGTCTGTATGACAGTTCAACTACTTTCCTTTCTTATCTCTCTGTTGGCATTTTGCTTAAAGATGGATGATATATTCCTTTTCTTTTCCCTGCCTATTTTAGGTTTAATGCATCACTCATGCTGAATGCTTGATTCCTATCTATTATAACTCTCTCGCGTCTCATTTTGGTGCAATATGAATTTTTTTTAAATGGTTATGCTGTGACTCATGCCTTTCTATCTCAATTTTTAGGGGGCCAATAGTCGGGAATCGAGGGAAGGTTGTATTAGCCTTTTGAAGATAATCCTTTGTCAAAAATTGGTGTAAGATTTGATAAACCCATACCTGATGGGGTTGACCTAGGGGGTTTTTGTGAGGCGGGTCATGGATTCTTCTGCAATGGTAATGGCCCATCGTTTTATTAATTTCCATGTACTCAGGACTTCGTAAATGCTGTTTTTTTTTTTTTCTCTTTTCTATCAAGAAATTTTCACTCACTCTCTCTCTCTCTCTCTCTAGTTAATGATCTTCGTTTGGAAACCACGTGTGCGGAAGGTTTGGACAAGTTGCTCATTAACACATTATTTGAGGTAGGGATATAATTTAAAAAAAAGTGATTTTCATGTGTCAGTTTTGTGCTTCATCACCATTTCATTATATACTAATTTAGCTAATTTTTTTATCAGGCTATATCTAGCGAGAGCCGAAAATCTCCTCTCATTTTGTTTATGAAAGATGCTGAGAAGTCTATTATAGGAAATTCAGAATCATATTCAACATTTAGAAGCAGGCTTGAAAAGCTCCCTGATAACATCGTTGTAATTGGTTCACACACTCATACTGACAGCCGCAAGGAAAAGGTGATGATTGTCTGACCTCAAGTAGTTAGCTGCCATGGAAACATTAGTTTGTTTTTTAATTTTATTGGCAGATGTGTTATATCCTTTTTGAGCATATGTTTTGTGAGCAAGGTTTCTATGTTTTTATGGACGAGCATGGGGAAAAAGCTAGTCCAAGATGGTAGGCTTAGGGTAACAACTTGGAATATATATATATATATTTTTATAGGTAAAGAGAATATTCATTAAAGAGCCTGAGATGGGCAAGGAAATACAAAAAAAAGGGCAACATATATTAGTGGCTTAACACCCCCCCCTCCCCCCCCCCAAAAAAAAAAAAACAAAAATACAAAAGAATCTATACGATGGGGAAAAGCTTCCACATCCCAAAAATAAAGTAAGTGTAAGATTCTATCCTTTAGCCTATTAAGGGAAGTGATCTTTCCCTAAAAAATTCTACTGTTTCTTTCTCGTCACAAACTCCAAAAGATGCATACAGGAATGAGCCGCCACACTTTCTTCACATTGCAAGCAACCCAGGTTCCGTGCCAAATCTTCAACAACTCTCTTACCTCCCTAGGCATAACCCAAACATGCCCAATAATGAAAGAAAAATATTCCAAACGTCTCTAGCGAGCTTACAATGCACCAAAGAGGTGTTTTTTTGGCTAATAGATATGTGATGTGCATGGAGGACGAGAGTCCACGTGGAATCATTCCCATTAAAAGCTACAAAGTCCTCCACCCATGCCTCACGATTGGAAGAAACTAGGGAAAGTCTTGGGAATTGTCTCTCTAGAGGAGCATCCCCACACCACCATTCCTTAGGGATGGCAATTCGCCCCGCCCCGCCCCTAATAGGGTGTTCATAAATGGGTTGGGGTCGGGGTGGAGCTTTTAAAACCCTGTCGGGTTTGGGGGAGGTTCGGGGGATGGTCGCTCTGCCCCGTTTATATATTAAATTTTTTATTATCCTTGTATATACTATATTTATCAATAAATCACACTACAAAAAAATAGTTTTAAAGTTTTTCATATCACTAATATTATTTTTTATTATATTGGTTATTTTGCCATTAAAATTTATCTACCAAAATAAAAGTTTTAACTTAAGAAAAAAAAATAATGGGGGTTTGGGGCGGGGTCGAGGAATGTAAATGGGGTCGGGGTGAACCTCTAGACAGGGCGGACGGGGATAGGAGGTGGGGAATATAAATAGGGTTAGGGTCGGGGATGGGGAAGGGGCACCTCATCTCAAACCCGTCCCATTGCCATTCCTACCAATCCTTCCAAAACTTAACCCTGTCATCATTCCCTACCACAAAAGAAATATGGCTGTGAAAGTTAGTTATTCCTTTTCCAATAGATTTCCACAATCCCATGACATAGGGACCTTCCACCATGTTGGAGAGCCAATTCCCCTCTCTACTCTCCACTTTGGCTTCAATAGTATTCTCCAACTAGCATTTACTTCCTTAGCATAACGCCAAAGCCATTTGCCCAATTCACCCCCCTTCATAGGATATTTCACCTTCTTCCAATTAACTAAATTGAGACCATGATCCCCTTCAAATCTATTCCAAAGAAATTTCTTTTGAAGTTTGTTAAGATGATTAGCCACCGCCACTAGGATAGGAGAGACATGTAGTAAGTTGGTAGACTCCCTAATGTACTTTTGATGAGAGTAATCTTCCTTCCTTTAGACAAGTATTGCTTCTTTCATCTCGCAAGTCTCTTATGAAACCTATCCACCACCGGATCCCAAATGGCTTTAGATTTTGGGGATGCTCCTAGAGGCAAGCCCAAGTATGTCGCGGGGAGAGATCCCACCTTGCAACCCAAATTTCACGCTAACTCCTCCACATTCTCCACGTTGCCAACTGGGAGTCTGGGATAATCTTGCTTTTGCCCAAATTAATTTTTAGACCCGAGATCCACCTCAAGCACAAGAGGACGCATCTTAGATAACGAAGGTGCTCCTACTTTGGTTCACAAAAGATAAAAGTATTATCCGTAAATAGAAGATGCGAGATTTCCACCATAGCCTCCTCATGATTACCTAATGTGAACCCTTTCAAGTAACCCAACTTCACCGCCCTCCCCAACAATTTGCTAAGCGCTTCCATGGCAATAACAGAAGGGAAGGGAGACAAGGGATCACCTGTGCCTAATGCCCCTAGAGCTCTTGAAGAATTTTCGTGGCCGGACCATTGATATGCACAAATTAAGATACTGAAGATATGCATGCCTTCATCCAATTCCTCCAATGTTTCCCAAATCCCATTCTACCAAGAACATAGAGCAAGAACTCCCAATTGACGTGATTGTAAGCCTTCTCTATATCAAGTTTGCAAATCAAGCCCACCTCCTTTTCTTCCTCACATCAATACATTCATTGGCAATTAGAATCAGTGTCCAAAATTTGCCTACCTCCGACGAAGACATTTTGGCTATCTGACACAAGGCCTCCCAAAACTCCTTTCAACCTAATAGCTAGAACTTTGTCCATAAACTTATAAACTCACCCCACTAAGCTAATAGGACTGAAGTCCCTAATATCTTCCGCCCTCCTTTCTTTCGAATTAGAGCTATAAAAGTTGCATTCAAGCTTTTTTCAAATCTGCCATGATCATAGAAAATATGGAGAGTTGCCATCACATCCCTACCAACTATCTCCCAACAGTGCTTGAAAAAGGCCAAGGAGAAGCCATCTAGTCTCAAAGCCTTATCTCCATTACAAGATTTCAGGGCTTCCAAATCCTCTTCCTTCGTGAATCTGGACTCCAATCTGGCACTCTCTTTGACTTCCCAGAGAACTAAATGGAATTCCATCAAGATTGGGTTTGCTGCTATTGGTCTCGGTCTACAAATGCTCATAGAACATTGTGATGCCCATCTGCACAGTCTTTTCATGCTCCATCTGCACTCCCTCAATCTTCATTCTGCTGATATTGTTTACTTTGCTGTGGGCACTAGATACCCTATGAAAAAATCGGGCATTTCAGTCCCCCTTCTTTCAACCACAATGCTCGTGATTTTTTTACGCCAACTTATCTCTTCATTTGCCACACTTGACACAATTCCTCCTTACGCTATCTTATCTCCTCCGTACCTTGAGAGGCAAAGGGATGGAGCTTGTAGACACTATGATTAGAAGGAGAATTAATATAACATGTTTACAAGAAACTAAGTGGGTAGAGAGTAGGTTTAGGATTTTTTTTGTTGATCAATAAAATATGTATATTATAAAAAGGCGTCTGATAGGGGTGAACCCATAATTACAAAAAAGGGGAAGAGGCTGCCAAAATCAAAGCCTAAGTTTCCCCTAAAAAAATCTATAATAGTATGTAAATACAAGGCTGTCAAAATTAAAGCCTAAGTTTCCTCCAAAAAAATCTATTAAAGTATGTAAATACAATGGATTCTCCTCTTTTAATCTAAAGAAAAGCAACCGTGAGAAGTTTTCTTTGAAGCGCCATGGAGTAAGCGTAATGCCTTCGAACAGCCCTCCTATTCCTCTCTTTCCACACACTCCATATTATGCACAACGGGGCCATCCTCCAAGCAACTTCAAATTCTTCCCTACTCGTCTACATCTCCAACTCAAAAAAGCATCCCTTATTGTTGCCGGCATTACCCAACTAACTCCAAATAAGGACAAAATCAAACTCCAAGCATCCCGAGCCATATTACAAAGTATAAGCAAATGTTCCACCGCGTCCTCCTCACACTTGCACATGGATCTACTCAGAAGTTGAAATCCTCTTTCGTGTAGGTTGTCCATTGTAAGAATAGCTTCCTAAATTGCCGACCAAGTGAAGAAAGCTACTTAGTAGGAGCTTGAGCGTTTCAAATCATCCTCCGAGGGAAATACCCCCCAAAACCAATTTCTTGTAAAATGATTGAACCATGAATTTCTTGTCATTATTCACTTTCCAAATCACCACCTCCTCCCTGCCCTCCCTCAAATGGAATCTACTCAACATTGCCATAAACTCCTCAACCTCCTCTAACTCCCAATCATGAAAGTTCTTTCTAAAAGTCGGACTCCACACCAAGTTTCCACTTACTACCACCGCTCAATCTGCCACTAAGGCTTCCTTGTTTGTTTCAATATTATACAAAGTAGGAAAATTTTCCTTTAGTGGCCTATCACAACTCCAAGCATCAACTCATAATTTCACCTAGTCCTCCTCCAGTTCAAGACGGGCAAACTAAAAAAACTCACTTTTGCCCTTCGCAATGGCCTTCCACATCCCACTCCCATAAGGCTTCCTCACCTCCATTGAACACCATCCCCATCCCCACAACCATATTTAGAGTCTACATCTTTCCTCCATAAAGCAGCCTCCTCCATTGCGTACCTCCACATCCATTTATCTAAGAGGGCCCTATTAAACAATTTCAAGTTTTTGAATTCCAGGCCCACCTCACCCATAGGGCACTTCAACCTTTCCCATTTGACAAGATGCACCTTCCTTGTCCCTTTGTTGCCATCCCATAAGAAGTTCTGCCAAATCTTATCCAATTTTCCAGTGACGTTGGCATGGGAAAAAGAGAAATAAATTAAGTGGGAAGGTTAGCCAGAGTACTCTTTAATAGAGTAATCTTGCCACCCTTTGACTTGTATTGCCATTTCCATCCAGCCAATTGCCTCTGAAACCTCTCTACCATTGCATCCGATATGGTAGCTGATCTAAAGGCCCCCAAAGGTAATCCCAAATATGTAGATGGAAAGCCACCCATCTTACAACCCAGGCTCCATGCCAACTCCGTCAACATTCTCCACCTCTCCTACCGGAATGGTTTCACTCTTAGCCAAATTTGTCCTCAAACTAGATACTACCTCGAAACACACCAAAATACAACTCAAAAACCAAAGTTCTCTCTCCTCTACCCCACAAAATATAATAATGTCGTCATTACACAAGAAGTAGGAAATCTCCATTCCCCAGCCCATCCCATTATCTATAACAAAACTCCTCATCAAACCCCGTCACTACTCTATCCAATATTCTGTTGAACGCCTCTATCAGAATCACAAATAAAAGTGGAGAAAGGGGTTTTCCTTATCTAAGCCCTCTCAAGGACTGGAAGAAACCTGAAGGCGAGAATTGAAAAACCTGAAGGGGAACCATTAACTGACACCGAATAGGAAACCGAAGAAATGATAGCATATATCTGACTCCTCCATTTTCTTCTCGATATCCAGCTTGCATATCAGACCTGCTTCTTTCTCCGAGAATCAATGCATTCGTTCGCTACCAAGTACCTACACAACATCCAAAATTTGTTGGCCCTTTACAAATGCATTTTGAGTACTAGAGAATTAACTTCTCCATCACCCCTTTAAGCCTCAGGGAAAGAACTTTTGCCAGAAGTTTGTACATGCTCCCTAGTAGACTAATTGGGCAAAATCCTTAATATTCTCTGCACATTCTTTCTTAGGAATCAATGCAATAAATGACACATTTAGAAGTGCAGAGGAGAGCCCATGCGTCAGCGGTGCAAAAGGAAGTTAAGAACAGAGGTGAGGTTGATTATAGAAGTGCAGTGAAAGGGAAAGAGCTGGTTGATGAGGGGGAAAGATCTCTGAGTGGTGGAGACGAGGCAGCGATTGGTGGGAAATGTTAGGGAGAGTCCAGTGGTGCAGCTATGGACCTGAAACCAAAAGGAGGCAACACTATATCATGATAGAAGTTGGGGAGAAAGATGTTCGTTTTCATCATCTAAAGAGGAATTTGATTTAGAGTGGACTGTAGTGTTTGAAACAATGGGGGAAACCCATTCTCCTTTGGCCTGTCGCGTGGCCCATTACAGAGTGCAACGTATTTGAATTTTGCCCCTTATCTTCAATTGCCACGTATTGGTTTCCCATTGGTCCTCTGGATTTTCCTACAGGTCTATCCTCTCTTATCGCTAGACGCACTTGCCACGCATTATTCCCCCTCACCCCAACATCGCCTTCGTCTTCGATGGCCCTACTAGATTTTCCGATGTCGTATTGACTCATTACTACATGGTGTGCTCCTTTCTCCACCCAAACTTGAATTTCAAACCTCCAATTGCCCTATCTAGATCTTCACTGTTGCCGGCAAGGGTCTGCTAGACGCAACAGTAAGGATTCTCGCCCATCTGAGATCACTTCTCCTCAGTCTCTTCAGCTACTTGCTGATAGCCACCACACCAGTCTCCTAGAATTTTGAAGACCTCTTGGCTCCAAAGGAATAGAGGAAGGCCTACAAAACGAATCCAGTTCTCCTTCGACTCGAATCCTTCCCTGCTACGACATCTCACAACTAACCACCAGTTCAAGAGTACCTTTCGGTCATCCATCATCTGCTCCTTGGTCCGCCATATCCTTATTGCCTCCTCTGCTGAAGGAAAATCAAACAAAAACAGATCTCCATGCATTGGAATAACCTTCACCCCTGTGACCACCCCCCATTTCATGTTCACCCCATTATGCACTTTTTGAATCTCCAGTGCCAGTTGACCCAATCATCCCCACTAGACATTGCACGAAGGTAGTCTAATCTTCCTCGGCAAGAGTCATTCCCAACGACTACGTCCCCCAACTTTGTTGTCCTCCCATCCTTACCCTGATTGAGCTCTCCGACCACTCATCAACCATAGCTACTTCCTTAAATGTTTTCATCACCCTTCTGTCTGGTTCGCGATTAGGCAGGTCTAGCATCCCGAACATCCTTGCTACTTCTTTCCAACCCCTGCCACAATTGACCTCAGGTACATAGAGGCTGTACCTCATTTCACTGTTCGATTCCTCTATTCTCACAAAGGATCCACCTTCATTAGATCTCTTCATTATTCTTAGAGTAGGACTCTCTACGAACTAAAGCGCAATTTTGGGAACATATGGATGAAATTGAATCAATTCGATGAATACATGCTAGAAAAAATATTTATAAGAGGAGGTTTTAATGATTACATAGGAAAAGATTGTATAGGATATGAGATGGTGCATGGTGGGCGTGGTTTTGGAGGTAGGAGTGGCACTTGAAATGCTATTTTAAATTTCATTATGGTATACAATCATATGGTAGTAAATGCATGTTTTAAAAAGAAAGATGGACATTTAATAACCTTAAAAATGGATCAATTAAGAGCCAAATATATTATTTTCTAACACGAAGAATAGATCAATTAACATGCAAATATTGTAAGGTTATTCCAAGAGAGAGTTTGATCACATAATGTAGACTAACAGTCTTATTATATATGTATATATAGAAGGGAAATAAAGAAAGGGAAAAAAGATTAGACACCTAAGAATTAGGTGGTGTAATCTAAAAAGGGAGAAAGAAAAATCATTTAAGAATAGGATAATAGAAGCTACATGGAATTTAGAAGATAACTCTAATGTCATGGGGAATAAGATGGCTGAATGTACTGAAAGAATAGCAAATTAGATGCTTGGAGAATCAAAAGAAAAATGACTGTTCTATAAGGAAATTTGATGTGGAATGAGGAGATCCAAACTGTAGTAAAAAAGAAAAGGGAGTGTTATAAAATTTGACAAAGAAATAGAAGGGAGGAAAGTTTTGAAAGATATAAATATAGCAAAAAGGTAAGTTACAAGAGTAGGTAAGTTAGTAACACTTGCAGCGATTTCTAAACTAAAAACAAAAGAGGGTACTAAAAATATATACAATGCCTCTTTCACTAGCTCTCATCCCTAAAAAGGAGGGAGCTAGTAGCATCAAGGACTTCCGCCCTATCAGTCTTGTGAGCTAGTGTCTATAAGCTGATTGGAAAGGTTTCTCTCCTTACGGCTCAAAAAGGTTATGGGCTCCATCATTTCTCTCATGCCAAAATGCTTTTGTGGAGGGTCATCAAATCTTGGATGCAGCTCTTATAGCTAACGAATGCATTGATTCTAGGCTAAAACAAAAGGTGAAAGGGTTGGTGTGCAAGCTGGACATTGAAAAAGCCTTTGACCACGTTAATTGGAGTTTCTTGATGGGTATGTTAGCCAAGATGGGTTTTGGGGTCAAATGGAGGAGGTGGATTCAGACTTGCATATCCACAGTCTCTTTTTCAGTTCTTGTGAATGGCTCCCCTGCATGTTTTTTCCGTTCTTCTAGAGGACTGAGACAGGGGGATCCCTTATCTCCGTTCTTCTTCGTGATTGCTATGGAGGCACTGAGTCACTTCATGAACCGAGCTGAGGAAGTTGGTCTCATCAACGGTTTCCATGTGGGGATCAGAGGGAGCGGAGGCACAACCATTTCCCATCTGTTGTTTGCTGATCACACCATCATTTTTTGTGGCCCCTCAGTTCGTCAACTTCGTTTTGTTCGATGTATTCTAGTGTGTTTTGAAGCGGTTTCTGGTTTGCGGATCAATCTGGCCAAGAGCAGCATTACTCCAGTTGGGCCGGTCCAAGATATGGACATGTTAGCTAGTGCTTTGGGTTGCAAGGTGGACTTCCTTCCTTTGGTTTACTTGGGTCTTCCGTTGGGAGCCATGGCGAGATCTATAGGGGTCTGGGATCCTGTGGTTAAAAGGTTTCAAAGCAAGCTTGTAGGTTGGAAAGGCCAACTCCTCTCTAAGGGAGGTCGGCTCACTCTTCTTAAAAGCTCTTTGCGGAACCTCTCCACTTATTTCATGTCCCTTTTCCTTGTTTCAAAGACAGTTAGCAGAAGATTAAAGAAGCTTCAACGAGACTTCTTATGGGGACAAGAGGGACGACCGTAGGAAGCTTCATCTTGTTGCTTGGGAGAAAATCAAGAAGCCAGTGTCTCTGGGCGGGTTAGGGGTGAAGGACTTGAGAATCTTCAATAAAGCCCTTCTTGGTAAATGGCTTTGGAAATTTGGTGAAAGTGATAAGATGCTTTGGAGGGAGATCATTGTATCCAAGTACGGGAGTGAAAATGGGGGTTGGTGTTCAGGTGAGGTGGAGGGCCCTAAGGGATGTGGTCTTTGGGGTTACATTAGGGGGGACTGGAGGAGCTTTCAAGACAGATGTAGTTTTGTTATCGGGACCGGCTCTAGAGTGAAATTTTGGGACGATGTTTGGAATGGGAATGAGGCGCTGAAGGTGAAATTTCCCATGGCATACAGTTTAGCTTGCAACAAGGCGGCTTGGGCCAGTGAGTACATGGAGAGAATTGGGAATCAGTTTATATGGACTCCTCGTTTTAGGAGGGACTTCCATGACTGGGAACTTGAAGAGGTGAGCTCTTTCCTTGCTCACATCAACAAGATCCGGGTTAGGGGTGGTATGGAGGATAAGAGGGTTTGGACGCCGGATCAGAAGTCTTTTTCTGTTAGCTCCTTCTACATAAGCATGTGCGGCTCTAATATTCCTGTTTTTCCTTGGAAGATTATCTGGCACTCTAAAGCCCCCCCTAAAGCTTCCTTTTTTGTTTGGGAAGCTTCTTGGAAAGCTATCTCAACTGCTGATAATTTGAAGAAGAAGAGATTTTTCGTTGGCTAGCAGATGCTATCTTTCCAAGAATGATGAGGAAATGATGAATCACGTCCTCATCCACTGTCATATCTCTTGGAGCTGCTAGAATCTTATTTTTGACTTGTTTGGCTTTTCTTGGGTTATGCCAGGCTCCGTTAAAGACCTCCTGTTGGCTTGGGCCGGGTGTAGCTTCCTTCAGAGACTAGGCGTATTTGGAGACTGACTCCAATCTGTCTATTGTGGTGCATTTGGAGAGAAAGAAATAACCGTGTTTTTGAAGACCGTGAGCTCTCAACTCCTTATTTTAAAGATGCCTTTTTTACGTTTGTTATTTTTTGGGTTAAAGAGGCCTTCCCTGTAAATGTCTTTTCTTTTGTAGATTTTTTGGGATCTCTTAGACAGATGTAAGTCAGTTGTACTCTTTTGGAGTTTTTGCCCTTGTTGCCCTTCTTGAGCAACCTTTATATATACAATCTTACTTATCAAAAAAAAAGAGAAGATTTTAATCATGTAAGTGTATAAAAAATGGGGATATGAAGGTCTTAGTGAAAGATGAGGAGATTAAGAAAAAAGTGAACAAGGTACTTTGAGAAGTTGTTGAGTGAAATTCATATAGAAGGTTTAGATTTAGAAGAATACAGGAAGCCATAGGGAGACTAAAAAACACAAATTTTGTCGCATAAGGCATTTCAGATTAAAAAATGCATTAAGAAGATGAGAACATGAAAGATTCTATGTTCCTAACTATATATTCCTATTGAAGTTTGGAAGTGTTTGTAAGATGATAATGTGTATTGGTTGACAAAATTGTTTAATAAAATCATATCAACTAATAAAATGCCCAAATGGAAAAAGTTTTTTGGTACCTATGTATAAAAATAAATAGGAGTATATATATATATATATATATATATATATATGGATTAGTAATATAAAGAGGGGTATTCAAAGTTGTACAAATGATTGTGGTATTGAATTAATTAGTCATGCTATAAAACTTTGTGATTGAGTAATGACTTAAACTCAAGACTCAAGACAATAGTTTGCGAATCAATTTGGATGTATGTTAAGGAGGTCCACAATAGAAGCCATCTACTTACCGAAAAGAATAATGGAAAGATATAAGGAGAAGAAGAATCTTCATATGTTTTTATAAATTTGAAGAATGCATATGATAGGCTTCTTAGATATAATATTGTAGACTTTAGAAAAGAACAAAGTCACAAATAGGTATATTGACTTGATAAAGGACATGTGCAATGGAGCTATGTATAGAACAATTGCGGGAGAAATAGGTGAATTTTCAATTACCGTGAGCTTGCATAAGGGTCCAATATTTAGCCCCTATCTTTTTTTATTAATTATTATTTTTTGATTGGTAAGTAGCTGTTGGGGTGGGAATTAAACCCTGGAATTATTATTTTTTAAAATTATTGTTTAAATAACATATGGCCAATGCATTCCAAATCATCTAATAAAATCTATAGGGCAAAGAGGACATTCTAACTTCAAAAATCACCTGTGAATAATCTTACCCAAACACTTAGTTATTACTTCTGATATCATAATCACTTTTAAAAACATACATCTAAATACCAAACAGCTTCTCCAAGAATATACTTCTTACCACCTATTTCTCAAAAAATCACTTCTCAAATAGCTTCAACAAATCCAAAGGATCACTTAGTTGAGTTCAATCAGTAAAGGGAAGGAAGGAAGCCCTTTCTCTCTAGGCCCACCACATTCCCCCATCTTGGGAGGAAAAGAGGAGGGAAAGGGGTCTCCCTTTTCTTTTAAAAAAACCCTTTTACCCTTAAAAAATGCCTCTTTTGAAAATGGAAGGGAATAACGGTATCACTTCCTTTCATTTCTCCTTCACCTCCTGCTTAGCCAAACAACACGAGGGAAAGATCCCTTCCTTTCCTTAGGGATATCTCTTCCTTCTTTCTGACCTTTCCTTCTGTTCAGTTTCCATCCTTCCTACCGAACAGAGCATAAGGGTGTCAACAAAATGCTGCAAATATTGATGCATATATAAACTGAATGATTTTAAGGCCTCCAATGATCTGACTGAATTAGATCTCAAGGAAAATTATAGAGAAATTTGAAACAAGGATGAATGAGTTGCTTAATTTCTGTAAACATCTACAGTTGCATGTCCTTATCCATAGCGTGGAAAAGAAACCTAGAAGGGTATATTTTCCCCTCAAAAGATAAAAAGGATAGGACCTCAATCATGATTTAGTCTCTCTCTCTCTCTCTCTCTCACACACACACACACACACACACACAGAGTTAATGAGTAGAGCCTGTGCTTTGTTTAAAAGATGTGTGCTGGCCTAGCAAACGGAAAAAAAATAGAGTTTAGATTAATTTGAAAGCCGTGAAAAATGTCATATGGATCAATGATGAGCTCTACTTCTGTTGGGTTATGTGCAAAGCATGAGGGCTTCTTCTGTTCAATTTTTCCAGCAAACTTTTGAGCTGTACCCTAAGAAGAATAAATAATTTCATGAATCATTGTTCTGTTGCAACCTTATTTGTCAGTCATATGGAAGGTGTGTATTTTGGTGTCAAGACAAGCCTGGAAATCAGGGTCTCCAGGAGTCTGAGACATTTTCTTTTAGCGTCACCTGAGAGAGACTCACGTTGTCCCACACTTTAAAATCCATTCATTAGCACACCACATTTCATTTTTGTAAATTGAATTCTTTTTACTTCTCTGTTGCAGTTACATCCTGGTGGTTTACTTTTCACAAAATTTGGCAGCAACCAAACTGCTCTTCTTGACTTGGCTTTCCCGGTAACTATTATTATTGTTATAATGTCTGTCATCTTTTTTTTTTTCTTCTTTTTTCTCTTTCCCGGTTCTTGTGAACTTCCTCTTTTTACCTTTTTTTTTTCTTTTTAAAATTTCAAGAAGGTACAACAGCCATCTTCTATATATGTGAATGCTTTCAAGTGACTCTTGCTACTCTTTTGTCTTTTTGGTTCGTATTTATCAGAATACAATAAGAAATACTTGTACTATGAGTATTTGTGGTTCTTGTCCATGTACAGATTTTTTTTTGTGTGTGGCTTAAGAGTATTTTAATTTTCGTATTAATGTTCTTTTAATTCATTGCTGTATCTTGTTTCTTTCTTTCTACTTGTTATTGCATATTTCCCATAAATGCGAACTTGCTTCATTATTCATCGACTTGATTGGAAGAAACTCAAGAACTTGAGTTTTCTGTCTCAAGAAATCCTTTATCCTGAGTTCACATATTGTAGACTTAAGTCAATGGAACTATTTAATATGTCTCTCTCTCTCTCTCTCTCTCTCTCTCTCTCTCTCTCTCTCTCTCATCCTTTTCCCTCCTTTTGGGGTTTAAAATGCATGGGCCATGCTCCATGGGTTCAACTAAAGAAAGTTAATTTTTAGACTTGTGCTATTTACAGCTTGTTAATCAGTTAAGTTTAGGATTACTTTTTCGATTTTTTTTTTTTATAGATGTGTAAAATGCATAGAAATTGAACCAAAATTAATAGAAATTGTGGATTTAGTTTGTAACAACCAAAATTTAATGCAAATGTAGAACAATGTTTTGATAATTGAAATGGGTCATTCTCGCGGGGAAAGGATATTATATTAAAATATCTTTTCAGCTTTTGGCATCATTTGAATTGAGTTTTCGGAGTCATCTTGGGTGACTGAGGTGGGCAATGCTGGTTAGAGCTATCATTAAGTGAATGGCATGGTAGGAGACACAATAAACAGTCCATGATATTTTTGATGTTTCCTTCTTTATCCAGGCTCCTTTCTAGAATCCTGTTTAGGGAACTGGGATGAAATTGTTGATAAAGAGGCCTTTTGAAAACATTACAGTAAACTTGTAGGGAACTTTCTAAAGATCTTGGGGAAGGCAAGGGAAATTTACAAGAAACACACTTCTCATAAATGTCTCTCTCACTATATCTATCATCTCTTTATCTTAAATGCTTTTGAGCTATTTGTTTTCCTCATTAATAATCTATTGTTTTCCATGCTTTTTTTTAAAAAGTATTTCCCCAAGTCTGATAGTAGCCACTTTGTGCAAATAATGCCAAAGGTTAGACTCCTATCAACCATTTGTAGGACCAATATTGGGTAATGGCATTTTTTTTTTATTTTCTCTGGGTTTACACTTCAGTATATAACAACTTTTCTAGTGGTTCATATCTCAACTTGTTTCTATACAAGCTTCCATGTTACACTGCAAGCTTCACATTTGATTCCAAATTTTTCTATACTTCACAATCGCAAAGGTTAGACCCTTCTCAACACCTCGCATTTGCGGGACCAATATTGGGTAAAGGCATTTTTAAAAAAAAAAAATCTTATCTGGGTTTACATTTCAGTGTATAGCAAATTTTCTAGTGGTTCATATCTCAAGCTTGTTTCTATACAAGCTTCCATGTTCCACTGCAAGCTTCACATTTGATTCCAAATTGTTCTATACTGCACATCTCTATTTTATTTTCCTGAATTGCGTTTCCACCTTCCATTACCCACTTAAGCTTCACATTTTGATAAATATAATTAAGAGAGTGACAAGACATAAGGCAAAAAGAGAGGATGTAATGAAGATTCTTAACTCATGTTTTTGTTGTAGTTGTTTTTTATTTTTTATTTGTCAATCTGTCATTGTGTTTGGCTGGCCATTGAGATGAAAGTTCGAACTTTTCTTTTAGCACCTTCTCCTAGTTTTAGATTCCATGTCAGCTCTCTCTGTATTTCTTTTACTTCTAGTCATAGTTTATACTAAAAGTTTCAAAATGAAAATGTGACCTGTTATATATTTTTGATTTACGGAGACCTGATTTCATTGTCTTCTATTTTCTCAGGATAGTTTTGGGAGACTGCATGACAGGGGGAAGGAGGTTCCCAAGGCAACAAAGATTCTGACAAAACTTTTTCCCAATAAAGTAACCATTCACATGCCTCAGGTGCGTACTTGGTTCCTGAGAAATCACTTGCTTTTTGCCTTTGGCAACATATAATGGTAGGTTGTAAACCATTGCAGGATGAGGAACTTCTTGTGAGTTGGAAGCATCAATTGGATCGAGATGCTGAAACCCTGAAAATGAAGGGAAATCTCAATAATTTGCGCACAGTGAGCAATTTTTGCTATAATTTGAAATTATGACTATTGCTTGTGATGCTTATTCGTAACATTGCTAGATCAGTTAATTCTTGTTCCTTTCGGATTGAATTTTCAATATTTTCCCTAAATTTTAAACTCTCTGGCCTTTCATTTTTATAGTAATTATACATAGTAAAAAACACAGCTTTATATGTTTTTCTGCTAAATACACAAGAAGTTTTGTCTATTTGTGATCCTGTTCATGTGGTGAGCATTTTGTGCCGGATACAATGGTGAGTCTAGAGAGGTCCCCCAACTTCAGCTAAATGTTCTGGCCTTTCCAAAACTTTGGGTTGTCTAGTTAACCCAAGGTTGTGTTTAGAGATATGCCATGCATATTGCAAACTGTATTTTATTATTGCTACCATGGCAATGTATAATGTATTTTTATGCCTCACCACCTTTTCATTATTGTGATGTTACCCCATCCTTGTGTTTCAGCCACCCTCGTTTCCTTAATGTTACATCCCAACCTCAATCTTTCAAAGTGTAAGGTGATACTGTCCTGCACTCCCCATTTTTGCAGTTTGAGAAAGAGAAATACTACGTACTCTTTTTTGTATCATCATCATCATTTAGTGAATAATAGGTTCTTGTAAAACATCTTCAATCTGCTTGTATTTGTATGAAGAATATATTAGTCATTTAGTGAGACAACTTGCGCACATATTGGTCAAGACTGTCGCGAGACAATGTTATCTTGCTACTAACATGCAAAAGGAGTGGTTTATCCACTCCCAGCCACTCAATCAGCACACACACATACACTTTCCCCCAAACTGACTCTTGATAAGAGTGCACTTTTATCTGCATTTCACTTGTCCATCCATTCTCCCTATCTTTTTTTGATAAGTAAATGTAAGATGTATATTAAAAAGTGTCCAAGAAGGACAACAAGGGCAAAGCCTCAAGAAGCTTTACAAAGGTCTTAACGACCCCAAAAAAACAACAAAGGAAGAAACAGTAACAGGGAAAGCCTCTTTGGCCCAAAAAAATAAAAAGCGCAAAAACTCGTCTTTGAAGAAAGGAGCGGAGAGTTCCTCATCTTCAAAAACACGGTTATTTCTTTCCCTCCAAAGACACCACAACAAACAAATAGGGGCAAGCCTCCAAATTCTCTTGATCTCTGCTGAAGGGTTGTGCCCTGCCCAAGCCAAAAGAAGATCCCTTACGGAGCCAGGCATAACCCAGGAGACACCAAAGAGGGCCAAGACAATGTTCCAACAGCTCCAAGAAAAAGGGCAATGAATGAGAAGATGATCCACCGTCTCCTCTTCCTTTTGACAGAGATAGCACCTACTAGCCAAAATGAAAACTCGCTTCTTCAAGTTCTCCGCTGTTAAGATGGCCTTCCAAGAGGCTTCCCAAGCGAAGAAAGAGGCCTTAGGGGGAGCTCTAGAGTGCCAAATGAGTTTCCAAGGGAAAAGTGTGCTATCCGAGGCGACTAAGCTCATGTAAAAGGAGTTGACTGAAAAAGAAAGATTGTTTGGCAGCCACACCCTCTTATCCTCCCTCCCTTCCCTAGCTTGGTAATGGCATATATGTCCAAAGAAGGAGCCCACCTCTTCTAAATCCCAATTGAAGAAGTTTCTCCTAAAACAAGAAGTCCAGACAAGTTTGTTCCCAACTCTTTCTAAGTACTCACTGACCCAAGCCTCCTTGTTGCTAGCCAGATTGTATAAAGAAGGAAATTTCATCCTAAGCGGCTTGTCCCTGGTCCATATGTCATCCCAAAATTTAACACGGCCACCATTCCCGATAACAAAAAAACACTGAGCATTGAAACGTCTCCACCCCTTTCTGATGGAACCCCACAAACCTGCAACCATGAGGCCCTTCCACACTACCCGAGCACCAACCTCCATTATCAAGCCCATACTTAGCAACAATGATCTCTCTCTACAGCTCTCCATTGCTCTTTCCGAACCTCCATAACCATTTACCTAAGAGAGCTGTGTTGAAAAGACCCAAGTCTTTCACCCCTAGTCCTCCAAAAGACACCGGCTTTTTGATTTTGTCCCAAGCCACTAGATGAAACTTCCTACTCTCCCCATCTTGTCCCCATAAGAAGTCCCTTTGAATCTTTTCTAGCTTTCGGCTGACTGACTTCGGCATTGTGAAAAGAGACATGAAATAGGTGGGGAGGTTAGCCAAAGTGCTTTTAATAAGGGTAAGCCTGCCTCCCTTGGAGAGGAACTGGCCCTTCCAACCTGACAACTTGCTAAGGAACCTTTCAACCACAGGATCCCAAACCCCAATAGAACGTGTAGGAGTACCTAAGGGCAGACCTAGATAAACCAAGGGGAAGCATTCCACTCTGCAGCCTAACGTGCTGGCTAACATGTCCATCTCTTGAATCAGACCGACCGGAGTAATACTGCTTTTGAAGAGGTTGATCCGCAGCCCTGAAACAGCTTCAAAGCACCCAAGAATGCATCGCACAAAACGAAGCTGGCGCACTGTAGGGTCACAGAAGATAATGGTGTCATCTGCAAACAGAAGGTGGGAAATGGTGACCTCCCCTCCCCTTCTGTCCCCCACCTGAAAGCCTTTGATGAGGCCAACTTCCTCGACACGGAACAAAAAACGGCTCAATGCCTCCATAGCGATCACAAAGAGAAAAGGAGATAAAGGGTCCCCCTGTCTCAAGCCTCTAGAAGAACGAAAGAAACCTGCTGGGGAGCCGTTGACGAGGACCGAGAAGGAGACTGTAGATATACACGACTGAATGTACTTCCTCCACTTGCACCCGAAGCCCATCTTGGTCAGCATACCCATCAAAAAATTCCAACTGACATGATCAAAAGCCTTCTCAATGTCCAGCATGCAAACAAGCCCTTTCCTGTTCTGTTTCTCCTAGCATCAATACATTCATTGACAATGAGAGCCGCATCCTAGGATTTGCCTACCCTCCACAAAGGCACTTTGACTGGAAGAGATGATGGAACCCATAACCTTCTTCAACCTCAAGGAAAGAACCTTTGCAATAAGTTTGTAAATGCTGCTTACAAGACTTATGGGACGGAAGTCCTTGATGCAGTTGGCACCATCCTTTTTGGGGATGAGGGCAATGAAAGAGGCATTGAGGCTTCGCTCAAAGCCCCCCTCCATTCTCCCTATCTTCTCCAGTTCAACTCTCTCGCTCTCTCTCGTCTACGAGATTTATTCAAGCCTCTTCCATTTCAAGACTTCTATTGATGGCGAGGACCGCAAAGATGACTGATTTGTATCTTATTAGCTTAGTTGCACTTTCTATATACTTTTGGATGGTATTTAATATTTATTGTTTAACTATTGTGTGATTTCAACAGTAACGTTTCTGGTGATAAATAGAATGCATTGTAAGTGCAACATGGTGAAATTTTGTTTATTTGATGGATCTGTTTTATTGTTTCATATTTTTTCTTGATTTTTTTTTAATTTTTTGAACCTTATACCTAGCATTCATCGTGTTTCGCCCAATGCCGAGTCATGATGGCCATGACCAAGTCATCTTGGGGGCCCATGAGATTGCCCATTACCGCGACTTTGAACCATCCCATGAGCTTATCTTGGTTATTGACCATGGAGATTTTGTGCCCAGTGCATCAATTTTGCAGTGAATTGCTGCCACACTGATTTTTGGACAAAAATGGCTTGGTCAACAGACTTGATACATTTCAAGCTGATAATTTCTTTTGAAACCACTGACCAAAAAAAAAGGAACTTTTTGAACCAGCAAAATTTTGTTTACCATGTTGATGAGTAGCAGGTCCAAATCTATGTAATACTTGCTGTTTATTGCACAAGTAAAAGCACTAAATCATATGCCTTTCAATTATCACACACTATTGATTTAGTTTTTGTGTTAATGTTAGATAATATCTCATTAACTTTTTTTTTTGATAAGTAATATGTAATATATTTCATTAAAAGGCACCAAGGGGGAACCAATTACAAAATCATATATAAAATATACTATAATTCCATCCTTACGGAATACAAAAAATATATTAAAGAATCTATCGACAAAGATGAAACCCTTGAAATCCAAAAATGAAGGGAGCTCAACACAATAGCTTTCACATCCCAAATAGGAGACTCAACCCCTTTAAAAACCCTACTTTTTCTTTCTCTCCAAATAATCCACCAAATACAGAGTGGAGTCATGCATCAAAATTTTGCCATTCTTCTACCAAAAGAACCCCTCCCCCTCCACAGTTTAAGCACCTTCATTATAGACTGCGGCATCACTCAAAAAATTCAAAGCAATCCCAACAAAGGAGACCAAAAAAAAAAGGACAATGAATGAAAATGTGGTCTACCATTTTTTCATTACATTTACATAAGCAACACCAATTCACCACTATTTGACCTCTCCTTCTAAGAGTAGTCAAAATTTTCTCCCATGTCGCCATCCAAGCGAGGAAAACCACCTTTAAAGGAGGTTTAGATTTCTAGCCCACTGTCCAAGGAAACCGCAATCCCCTGTTACCAATAAGAATCCAATAAAAGGATTTAGTTGAGAAGTCTCCCTCTGTGTGAATCCAACCAATGGAATCCTCTTCAAAAGAAAAAGAATTGATGTACAAAAAATTATAAAACTCTAAAATTTATTCCATTTTCCAATCGGGTAACTAACCAAAACTAACACCCCACACCATACACCCTTCATTTCTTCTAACATAGTTTGCTACCCGAGCATTTTTGTTAGATGCAACCTTGAAAAGCCTTGGGAAGGCCAAAAAAGAGGTCCCCAACCACTCCAAGAAGCATACCAAAATATGGTTCTAGCCCTATTACCCACTCTCCACTTGACGTGTTTTGAAAATTCATCCCACCCTTTTCTGATACTCTTCCATATACTTGCACCAAGTGACGTACTGATCTCGTTAGAGCAACAAACTATTTGCTTTTACCCCCAAAACTTCCACAACCATTTCCCCAAAAGGGCTTCATTAAAATGGCAAAATCTTCTTATACCTAATCCCCCTTTTACAAACCCTTTCCCAATCTATGAGATGATATTTGAATTCATCTCTCATACCACACCCCATCCACCCAAATAAAAAGTCCTTTAAAATTTTTTTTAAGTTTTTTTACAACTGATGTAGGAATTGGGAAAAGAGACATAAATGATGATATTTGAATTCATTTCTCATACCACACCCCATCCTCCCAAATAAAAAGTCCTTTAAAATTTTTTCAAGTTTTTTACAACTGAAGCAGGAATTGGGAAAAGAGACATTAAATAAGTAGGAAGACTAGACAATATGCTCTTCAAAAGTTTCGATCCCCTTTTGAGGGTTCTTGTTTCTTCCATCCTGCCAACCTTTATTCAAATCTCTCCACCACCACATCTGATATGCTTGAATTCCTTGCTCCAATAGGAAGTCCTAAATAAGAAATAGGCAATGCTCCGACCTTGCACCCCAATATAGCTATATGTTTGTCTTTTCCAAACCACTTCACCAACCTCCACTAATTCACTCTTGCTCATATTTATTTTCAGCCCTGAGATAGCCTGAAAGCAAATTAGAATGCATCTCAAAAATCCCATTTGCTCTTGGAAAGCATCACAAAAAACTATAGTATCATATGCATATAAGAGATGAGAGACTACAATTGGGTTTCTACCCGTCTCATTAATGTTTCTACAACTTGGTTGGTAAGTCATTTTGAGTACCAGATTTCCTAAACTTAAGTTCTTTACATGATGTTGAGAGCTTGATCTACATTATTGACCCATTCTTTGATATCTTAAACTTTTAGAGCAGCTGGTTGCTTAACATGGTATTAGGGCCTTGATTATGGGAGGTCTTGGGTTCAAGTCTCTCAATTTGTATTTATTTCCTTTGTGATTTGTTTGTACAAAATTGCACTATGTTATGCTTCGTGTCCGTGATTTTTTTGTCCCTCCATGTGCGAGCTTGAGGTTGCACGTGAAGGGGAAGTGTTGAGAGCTTGATAAACATTGTTAACCCATTCTCTAATAACTTGAGTTTTTAGATGAATTGATAGTCTAATAATTTTCATTAAATAATTTACAAGAATAACCTTTAATTTCATGCTGCTTTACTAAAGCACTTCGATCCTATACTTCAATTCTATTCATATTTTTTTAATAAATCATCATAAGCCTTATGCTTAGTCTCCTTTACCACCGCCGTAGTTTTTTCAGTTAATTTTTACCTTTTAAAATGTCATCATTCCTGCATGTATATGAAGTTGTTCGACAGGTTATAGATATGTGTATATATATATATATATTTTACTTATTTTATCTTTTTTGTTCAAAGTACTCTTTGAGCCTCTGTATTCCACTACCAAGTTTCTTTAGATGACTGACCCTTATATCCTTTGAGGACCCCTTTTTTTCACTCTTTTAATACAACTAGCCATCTCACAACTCATTGAATTGGATTCCTCATTTGAAATTTCGAATTCCATTTTCCTTCAATCATTTTATTTTTAAGAAGAACTAAATTTTCTCCTTTTAAGTTCCACCATCTAGTTCTTAGATGTTTATTTCTCATACTCTTTATTTTTTATCTGCCGACAGTTACATCTAGTACTATTAATCTATGTTGTGTGGCTAAGACTGCGTACATTTAACTCTCTCTAGACCCCTCGTGCACTGGGTTTTCCTTTTTTAATCCTTACATGTTTTCTACCAATATTTCTAGTAAGAATAAATCTATTTGACTATTACTTGTTCCACTTCTAAATGTTAAAGTGTTCATCCCTCCTTTTGTTGCACGTGTTTAGTAGTAAGGGTAGAACAATGGTTGTAGGCTTTGGGGACTAAAAAGGGATGAAACTGACTTGATTTTGAAAGTGATAGGTTGCCTAAGAATTAGGAAAAGGGGTGCTGGTGCTGCTGGACAACAGCTAATTTTAGAGTTTTAAGCACTAATTTGATGGCCAAAGGGCGGGGAAAGGGGATAGGGTTTATTAGAACTTGATACAGTTGGGTTTTGGAGCTAAATTATTTTGGATTGTGCAGCTTTACATGGTCCCTTTTGCATCCTCAGTGGATTTTTTCGAGTTATATGCGCCTATTGTAATGACTTAAGAGTAATTTTTGTTCTTATGTTTGTTTGTTTTTTTCATGATGTACATTTTTCATGTACATGGAATTAGCCTCTCTTTAGGGTTCCTTTTGAATAAATTACATTTACTTATTAAAAAATAAATAAAAAATTAGGAGTTTGAAATAGTGCTATGAATAGTAACTCCAGAATAGTAAGAGGAGATGAAGAAGAAGCTAATATTCCTTAGGAATCACCTCCTAAGGTAAGGTTGTATCACACAATTTTAATTCTCTAAAACTCAAATCCCTTGAATAGAATGATTATGTGCATATTTATACCTGCTGATATTTTTCCTTTCTTGGTAGGATTATGGCTTAAAAATAGGAAATTAAGATATGGCTCAAATATCCCTAATTTTTAAAATTTATAAATAAAACTATATCAGCAACATATGTCTTTAAAATAAACATAAACTAAGACTTAGTAACTACCATCGACACTTTTGTTTGGACCAAAAAGTCTTTTTTTTGAGTGATGTGGAACCCTTAGTCTTAGTTTTAGGCTTCCAAAGAAAATGTTTATGTAACTAAGCTTTAGCGAGTATGTCATTTCTTCCCCTCTAAAAAGAACTCGACCTTGTCGAGTTCAGGAATAGAACCAAGAATGATATCTCCATCATTAATGCCCTTTAGCTGGCACATGCTTCATCTCAAAGTCACCATGATGCTTGAAGGAAGACATGTTATTGTAGCCACAATGTTATGCCTTCCTATTCAAGGATTAAATTTCGTTGTTGTTTCGATTACTTAGGAAATGGAAACGACTTTCGGAAACATCATGGAAACAATGAAAAAAAATTAAAATGGATAGAACAATTGGAAACATAAAGTAAAAAATATGAATATTAAAGACAAACATTATAATTAACTAATTAGAGATGTTTTAGGATACATCTATGCACAAAACAGGATATTAGGGTGAGATTAAGCAATAAATGTAAATGTAAAGCAGTTATTAGTACCAAATAATTCTTTACTAGTTAAAAACGAGTATAAGAAATTTTGAACTAATTTTTTTTGTAATATGAAATTATTATAATTCTTTTTATAAATATGTAGAACTATTATAATTAAATACACTGTAACATAATAGATATGTAATATGTAATATACACAAATTAGACAATTTGACACAAGTTACACATAAAACAACAATTTAAGTAAAACAAATAGCAAATTAAGCCTATTGTAATTAGTAACTAATAAAATAAATTGTTCACCTACTTTTTTCATTTCTCCCACTACTACTTTTTCCTTGTATACTGTTTTTGAAAAAAAAAATAGTGATATCTTATTGTAAATTTGGATCTTAATCCTTCAATCTCATCCTTTATGTGAGATTTTTTACTAACTTCTAGAATTATTGCTTATACAAAGAAATGTTTCTAACTGTTTTGATATTGGTGTAGAACCAGTAGAGTGAGAAGGGAAGAGAGAAGAAGAAAGAGAGAGGGAGAAGAGAAAATCTGAGAGAAAAAGTGAGAGAGGAGAGAGCCACGAGAGAAGAAAATACAATAACTTAATATTCTAATATTCAGTATTCAATAATCAAAGTATTTGCATTCCTCATCAGATATGTTTTGACCAATTTCGATATGTTTCCACGAAAACGAAGAATGTTTTGATGGAAATAACTTTGTTTCCATGAAAACATGTGAATTTTTGTATTTCACATGTGTTTCGTTTCAGTTCATTGAGAAACGGAAACCGTTTCAGCCATTTTTGATAGAAAAGAACCAAATTTTGATCCTTGTGCCTATTGTAGAGCCATGGCCAACCCAACAGGCTTTGACACACCTTCACTTGTAACACATCTCATTGTACAGTATCAACTAATCCTCCAATGGAACAAGTCACTAAATACACCTGGTGAACTTTTAGATTAGTGTTGTTTCACCCAAGCTACTTTGTATGGTTGAGGATGTGACTTTGTTTTCAATCCAAGTTTATGAATGATATTGTTGGAGAGAACATTGGTACAATTGCCAGAATCAATAATCATGGTACATAGCTATCCATTTCACTGAACTAGTGTCTGGAAGATACTTCTTTACCTGTCTTCTTCTTTGTCATCCTTTTGCGTAGTAAGGACAGCGCACAAGACTAAACAATCTTTCTGTTTATCATCACTACCACTATCATTCCTGTCATCGCCACTCTCTTGTTCTGGATCCATAACTAATTCCCTTTAGCTTTCTATTCGAGACTAGAAGAAGCGATCAGAGTTTGTTTACATGCAAAAGCCACAAATGGAGTTGACATTGCGCAGGAAAATGTCCAATGATCCAATCCCCTTACAAATGTAGCATTTTATCTTAGTTCTAGCCTTGTATTTAGAGTTAGAGTTGCCTTCTGCACTCGTTGACTGTTAGAATGAGTAGAACCATTATGTGACTTCTCAGCAGCCCTCCATTACCAAAATCAGCAGCTAACTTCTCTCCTCAATGGCTATTTTATATAGAAGCCTTCACCGAGAAATTTGTAGCAAAATCCTTTATTACCGAATGGACCGCCCTTTAGCATTTTTTCGTAATTTACTCCACGTAAAAAGTTAAAAAGAAAAGAAGATGTAACTACCAATTAATAATAATGATTGGATTAAAATGTCAATTTGATGTTGTCACCCTGACGTTAACATTGACATAAATAATATCTTAAAAATCTCTTTGATTTTTATTCTTTTTTGGTCTTAAGATTTCAAGTTATTGTCAAATCCAACATATCAGTCCTTGATACTGTTTGTCATGCTATTTTACTGAACAAAATTTAGCTTCTTGTAAGACTATTATTATATAATTTTTTTATTAGTAATAATATTTGTATCATAAACAAAGATGCCAAAGAGGCATATAATCCATGTACACAAAAATAATGAGAGCTACATTTGACCATCAAATGCAGTTCAACTCTCCCAAAAAATCCACAAAAGAAAAGGAGAAATGGGGAGTTGGTTAATTTGACTTGCACAGTTGCCCTTGCATCCGAGTCCAGGCTCCCATCAAGTTCCAAAGTTTCTCGCTTCATAATAGACTCTAGTGAACTTTCCTGTAAGGTTGATGCTTAAAAAAGTGACGTTTGGAAATGATTATCATAGTCATAGTTCATTGTTTTCGTCGTATCTATAGGTTCTGAGTCGGAGTGGGTTGGAATGTGACGGACTTGACACATTATGCATCAAGGAGCAAACACTTACAAATGAAAGTATGTCTATTTTTTTTGCATTACAACATCAAATATTATCCCTTTTGAATGAATTGTTCCCAAAAAAAAACTCATTTTTTGTTACATTATTTTTTTTCATGTATTGAAGGTGTGGAGAAGGTAGTCGGATGGGCTCTAAGTCATCATTTAATGCAGAACCCCCACTCTGATGCTGATTCAAGGCTTGTTTTGTCCAGTGAGAGGTAATAGAAACCTTGCCACAATTTTTTTTGGGAGCCTATTGTCAACTGAAATAGTAGTTATTGGATTGCAATTTCACAGTCATAATGCCATGTTGCAATTCTGGCAGCATTCAGTATGCTATCGGAATTCTACAGGCTATTCAGAATGAATCCAAGAGCTTAAAGAAGTCACTCAAGGTGATTCCTATACCTTCTTAATTCCATTATGTATATTTTTGAAAAAGTTTCATTCATGTCTACAAATAATATATACGAAATTATGAACGGGACTTTCTGTCTTTTCTGGAAGGTATTGATGTAGTAGTTTTTTTGGCCAACCCCAGGATGTCACGACAGAAAATGAATTTGAGAAAAGGCTTCTAGCTGAAGTAATTCCGCCCAGTGACATTGGAGTCACATTTGACGATATTGGAGCTCTTGAAAATGTCAAGGATACACTGAAGGAGTTGGTAATGCTTCCTTTACAAAGGCCTGAGCTATTCTGCAAGGGCCAATTAACCAAGGTTTTCCATCTTTCTCTCTCTTTTCTGCATTAAGTATGGTTCTTTAGTTGAAGGATTGTGTAGGATGTTAAAGTGCCTGTTTACAACAACGAAGATTCAATCGGCTTAAAGAACATGCTTCACCTATGTTTGGACTGGGACACTTTTTACTGATTTGAGAATGACACTAAAATTTTGGAATCTTTGTTTTTGCAATACGGCATACAATTTACTATGAAGTATGGACAATTTCTACTCGGATTAATTTTGTTAAGTGAATATCAGTATCATCTTTAGGGTTATTGAGATTTTTTATCATTTCATCTTTTGGGCTGATTGAGACTTTTGTCATTCGCTGATGCATTTTGTAAAAGATATATGTTTTTTTTTTACATCCAATATTCTTTTCTCTTGCCAGATTCTGGCACTGCCATTTCTAATATAACATAGCTCTTGAATACCATCAGTTGTTGAGAATACACACACACACACACACGTGTAATAAAGAGTCCCAGATGGAATAATATCACTATAATTCTTCCATTTGCAGCCTTGCAAGGGTATACTTTTATTTGGCCCTCCTGGAACAGGAAAGACGATGCTTGCAAAGGCTGTGGCCACCGAAGCTGGGGCAAACTTCATCAATATTTCTATGTCTAGCATCACATCTAAGGTAAGTTTGATGAGGATCTTCTGTGATTGTACCCCAAGCGTTAGCTTGAGTGGTATCTCCTCCACCTCCAAAGAGGAGGTTGAGAGTTCGAGTCCTAAATGGGGCAAAGTGGATACTTATCCAAAAAAAAAAAAAAAGATCTTCTGTGATTGTGATTTGACCTCTGCAATTATTTTACTCATGAATTTTGTTTTCCCCATCTTTCTGACCGCAGTGGTTTGGTGAGGGTGAAAAATACGTGAAGGCTGTCTTCTCACTAGCTAGTAAAATTGCCCCTAGTGTTGTATTTGTAGATGAAGTATGCTTCTTACATCTCTTCTTCTGTAATATTTTGAACTTTAATCTGTATCAACTTATTGATTTATTTACTTGTTTTTTTTACTAATTCTTTTCCGAAGGTTGATAGCATGTTGGGCCGGAGGGAAAATCCGGGAGAACATGAGGCCATGCGTAAAATGAAAAATGAATTTATGGTGAACTGGGATGGCTTACGAACAAAAGACACAGAACGAGTGCTGGTACTTGCAGCCACCAACAGGCCATTTGACCTTGACGAGGCCGTTATTAGAAGGCTTCCGCGTAGGTACGATAGCACTTCAAAATGGCCAAATTATTATATTAGTTTGTCTGCTTTTTGGAGTCTTGAATATTGCTGATGCCAATGCTTTCATGGTGTTTTCTTCTACAGATTGATGGTCAATTTACCAGATGCTCCAAATAGAGCAAAGATCCTGAAAGTGATACTAGCAAAAGAGGACTTATCTACTGATGTTGATTTGGATACAATTGCAAGTATGACAGATGGATATTCTGGAAGTGACCTTAAGGTTGTCTTTCTACTCTTTTCGTGACACCGATGAGCATTCTTATTGTTGTCAATTTTGGACTGTCTGTGGCTTCTTAATTGTAACTCTTTTACATTTCAGAACCTTTGTGTAACTGCTGCACATCGCCCAATCAGAGAGATTTTGGAGAAGGAAAAAAAGGTTTGTTTCTTTCATTTATTAAATGAGCAGTTTATAACTAATTAAATTGGAAATGAAAATGATAATGTTGTTTGCAGAGGTGGTAAGAAATTTACAGTCTGAAACATCATCTTTACAACCTATCATCAACAATGACTTGTCCAAGTTATTTCTTGCTGGAAACATGAATATTGTTCTGCCAGGCGATTCTGTTAAGGAAATTTATTCATTCAGTTAAATTAAAATCCTGGTTGATAAATAACTTTTGAAACTAGAATCAATCAGGTTATTTTAATGCCTAACCCTCATAGTGTAGGTTCTTAATTTTGCTCTCAATTAAGCTATCATTCACTGGTCGATGGTTTGAGCAAGCTCTAGGGGTGCAATGCTTTTGTTGTGATCTCAATTAGAAGTTTTTTTGGCTAGCAGTCTCTAAAAGCATATTCACTGTCTACTTGCACAATCCTCTCTCTCTAGACTATCTTTTTTCCTACGTACTGTACAAATTATACACGGACCATTCTGTATAGCTGCGTCCCTGCGAACTTCTACTTGTTAGAGGCATTTCTACAATGACCTAAATGCTGAACTGGTGACAGGAGCATGCTGCAGCACTAGCAGAAGGTAAACCCACTCCGGCACTGAGTGGGAGTGCTGATATCCGGCCTTTAAACATGGATGACTTTAAATATGCTCATGAACAGGTACAAATGAAAATATATTGAAAGAACTATATATATTCGTTAGTTGATCAACTTATTTATTTATTTCATAATTTTCTTTTAAATTTACTTTTGCCCATATCGTAATAGGTTTGTGCAAGTGTTTCATCCGAGTCCGTAAACATGACTGAGCTTCTACAGTGGAATGAACTCTATGGTGAAGGGGGTTCTAGAAGGAAGAAGACGCTCAGCTACTTCATGTGAAGGCTTCTCATCTGTACAAATGCACTCTTCTCTTAAAAGCCCAAGCCCATGCCCTAGTTGCTGCTTCTCTCCAGGCTGCTGCAAAGCCATCTTGTCTGTACAATGAAGTATAGGTTTTCTAAGTCATTGTACTCTGTATCGTTCAGTTGGTTTCGGGATGGTTGGAATAGAGGTAGTGTCGCCTTCCAAATTTTGGCGTCGCGGTACCTTGCTGCTTTTTGTTCTGTTCCCCCATCTCTGTGCAAGAGTACTGTGTTTTATTTAAGTTATTAACTGGTAAGAAGGAAGAAAAATATGAACCCTGTGCATATATTTATAGTCAATTCTTTATAGTGATAATCAGAATCAATCAATAATATATGCTACATGGTTATTATTTGTGTTTTTTCCCCCATTATTGTTTTGGATGACTATATATGTATTATCTAAAAGTTACATGTTTAACTGATCGAAACAGTCTCTCAGTTATATATATATATGCTCTCGTAAGTATGTATCTATATCTATGCAAGCCTATGGAGCCTTGCATGAAAAAAAGAAAAAAGGAATAGGAATCAAATTGAAATTCATATCAAACTTTAAAGATGTAATTTGTAAATTATAAATTAAGATATAGTTCAATATGTTTTTAACAATCAACTGATAATCCAGACCATGTCCATGATCTTTTAAAAAAATGCCAACTATGTCCTGCCGTGGGGTACCCACTTGTTTTTTTCTTTTTTTCTGATATGATATTTTAAAAAAAAATCTGACATGCTCTTTTTTCTTTTTATTTTCTTTTCTTTTGACAGATATTATAAAAGTTCTTATAAATTTTTTCATAAAATTCCATGCTTATTTTATATATTTAATATCTATAATTTAATATATTTAATAATATGATATACAGAAGGTAGTAAAAATATTAATTATTATTTATATTTAATATATTTAATATTTATACAAGTTGTTTTAATAATTTAAATATTTATTCTAGTTTATATTATTCATTGAAAATACATCTGTAATTTAATTTTATAAGACGTGGCTAAGTAACACCAAATTTATATAATAAATACTAAAGTATAAAATGAAGTTTCATACACTATAATTAATTTTAAATCATATTTTACTCAACATTCAACAAGCAATTTTGTAATATTTACATCCAAACACCTAAAAATGAATTTTATAGAAGTAATTTTACGGAATCCATTTTAGTAAAAGCAATTCTCCAATAGGTGTTAACTGAGCCAACCAATTCCTCTCCCTCCTAGAAAATCACTCTTTTCACATAAAGTTTTATGACAACAAGATAAATGGCAGGTAATTTGTCTTGTCTCATTTTTAATGGGTTGGATAGGAAATGTTTATAAATGAGGTCAGAACGAGATTGAAATATGACCTTTAAAACCTCATCAAGTTTGAGGGATGATATCAACTCGACTTTGTCCCGTTTATATATTAATTTTTATTTATTTATTTTATATACACTATATTTATCAATAAATAATACTATATAAAATTAGTTTTAAAGTTTTTTTATTTTACACTCATATTATTTTTTCTTATATTAATTATTTTGACAATAAAAAATTAATTACATTTATCAAAATAAAAGTTTTAACTTACTATATATATATATATATTAGGGTTCGTGTCGAAATGGAATTAAAAAAAAATATAAACATAGTTAGAGTGAGGGAAATGAGATGGTGCAAGGTCACGATTGAGAAAAGTTTACCCTATCCCGAACTAATTCTGTTGTCATTCCTAAGACACAATTAATCTCTAAGTATAATGTATTATTCAAAAAGAAATACTAGTATCACTCAATAAAATTTGATCTTCGCGACGTAGAAGTCATGCTAGCATGTGAAGATTAAATTTTTTCAATGACATGCACTAATGAGATTGAAAATATCAATGTTTGAATGGAGAGTCCTACCAAAACTTAACGCATTTTAAAGTTAAACCGTAACTTAACACTATGTTTGGATGAAAGGAATTGGAAAGAAAGAGAAGGGAAGGAGAAGGAAGGGGAGCTTATGTCATGTTTGTTTTAAAAATTAGGAAGGAAAGAGAGGGAAAGGGAAAGAGAAGAAAGGAGAGTTTAACCCTTATTTAAGCAATTTTGTTATTCCTCTAAAAGTGAGAGGAAATGAAGGAAATGAAAGAATGATTTAATGAATTTTTAATAATACCAATATTACCCTTAAAATTGTAAAAGTCAAAATAAAAATGACACCTCTATCCCAGGTTATTCAAATACACATCTAAATCTTTTTCTTTCCTCTCTCTCCTTTATCATTCTCAAACAAGATAAAATGATTCTATTAGTCTTTTTTCTCCTTTCCTTTTATTAGTTATTCAAATATAAATGAGGGATTATCCTCTCATTTATTTTCCCTTATAATTAGTACTCTTATTTATTTTCCTTTCTCTTCTACTTATCCAAACGAATTGTAATTGATTTTGATTATTTAGATATAATTTAATTCATTGGTCTCTATTAAGTTGATCAAGTTCGTAAACTAGTTATGTGAATTATAAATGCCGTATTTGATACATATTAAAGCACTTTTTAATAACTCATCTGACGCTCGTCCAAACGAACACCTCTACGTCAACCATCCTCCGGTTCATACAATACGACTGCGAGCCAGAGACTAAACTGAAAAACTCTGACCATCATCACAGACTGCAATGCAAATGTTCATTCAGTTATCAAACCTGTAATCAATCGAAGAGAATTCAATATCCACACTCGCATTCAAATCAATCCAACCAAACAAAAACCAAGCAAAATCAATGACTGATCTGCAATCTCCGCCGCCACCGCACCGGTCCACCACAGACGTGTTCGGCGACCCAATCGATGCCCACCCACTGTGGTTCAAGCAGTCGTCCTTCCTCCAACCAAACTTCGATTCCGAGTCATACCTCTTCGATCTCCGAACCTTCGTCCCCTTCGACACCCTCAGATCCGAGCTCCAATCTCACCTCTCCTCCTTAAAGCACGAGCTTATTGATCTCATCAACCGTGACTATACCGACTTCGTCAATCTAAGCACCAAGCTCGTCGATGTCGACGGCGCCATCGTGCGAATGCGGGCTCCCCTGATAGAGATCCGCGAGAAGATTTTGGTGTTCCGGGGGGGCGTGGAGGGCTCGCTCTTGGCGTTGCAGAGTGGGTTGAGGCAGCGAGCGGAGGCCTCGGCGGCGAAGGAGGCGTTGGAGTTGTTGCTCGATACGTTTCATGTTGTGTCCAAGGTATTAATATGAATTGGATTCGAACCTAGTTCTAATTTCTTTTGGGTTGCTTTTTTGGTGGTTGAAGGTTTTTAGATTTTGGAAAATTTTGTAATCTGGATTTGAGAGAACTAGAATCTTGACTTAAATTCAGTTCATGTTCCTTTTGGTTGTTGTGATAGTGTTGGAAAAGAAACTAAATTGGCTTTGGGAGCTAGGATTTTTCATATTTGGGATTTGGGAAATCGGGAGTCTCTACTTAAGCTTGACTTTGGTTATTTAGAAAACACAGGAATAGAACTACATGATTTAAAAACTTGAACTTAATTTTTCCCAGAAAATTTTTGAGCTTTATATAATTGAATTCTACACATTTAAATTCGCCTCGGTGCTTCTAGTCCATTTGCTTGCGGAGAAAATGTAAGAAAAGAAACCAAATTAGAATTTGAGATCTTAAATTTGGTAAATTTGAAACTTGCAATCCACTTAGTCCATTACAATTAAGTGATTTAATTGAATTGATTCACTCAATTTCATGGTGAAACTATTTCATTTTCTTTTATTTTTGTTGTTTTGTTTTCCAAGAACTGTGAAACTGCTGTTAACCAAGAGGAACATTCGTTATAAGCTGAGTGAAAGCTTCTTATATTTATATTTATAGGGTCCTAATTTAAAATAACATATCTAATATTCAGCATTTTTTTAATCTACATATTCTTATTCAATCAGAAGCAGCATCAGTCGCTTGCATTTGCAAGCAATAGGCTTCATTCCAGAGAATCTAGGTTTCTGTTAGCTTATTTACAAAAGTTATAGTAATTATATATGTAAATATGATGTTTCTGAATGCAGGTTGAGAAACTGATAAAGGAGCTGCCTAGTGTGCCTAATGATTGGTCCAATGGAGATACAAATTTTACAGAAAAGGGCCATTTAAGCAATGGAATCTCCTTACAACACACCGAAAATGGAACAAATATCAGGGAGACTCAAAGCATGCTTTTAGAGAGAATTGCCAGTGAAATGAATCGGCTAAAGTTCTACATTGCTCATGCACAGGTCTATCTTGGGCTCATCTGCATGTTAAATTTCTTAGTTTTTCCTCAGTTACAAAAGTCATGAAGTCTGTTTCCTTTGAAATGATGAGAACCATGTTAGTCGATGTTCAAGAATATCCAAGAATGTTCCAAATTGCTGTGTGAAGCATATAAACTGGAGGCATTGGATGTCTACTC
This sequence comes from Nyssa sinensis, assembly GCA_008638375.1. Taxonomy (NCBI): domain Eukaryota; kingdom Viridiplantae; phylum Streptophyta; class Magnoliopsida; order Cornales; family Nyssaceae; genus Nyssa; species Nyssa sinensis. The sequence continues at coordinate 6,401,847 of CM018036.1, forward strand.
GTATATATTAAATCTAGCAATGGAGTGAGTTTACTGATTTGACTTCAAAAAGGGTCTAAATAACCTAGCCCATTCCCCATCTTTACTGTTTATATTTGTGGTTGACTCAAGATCAACCTGTGGACGTAATTGTATTAAAAGGTAGTTTCAAAATCTTAGAAAAATTATATTTGGGTTGGTGTTTGGATTAATTGGGTCAGTCACATGTTGATTCTCCATTAGCCCAAAACCCAGCCAACAGGATTTTTCCCAGCCTTAAGGAATGTCATGGAGGTGAGAATTTTAAAAGAAATTAGCTGAAAATTGTTTAATGTGACACAAATGCCGAGGAGTTCTAAGGACAACAGAATTTGAAAATTGTTTGATATGACATAGAGTGCCAAGGAGTTTCAAGGATGACAGTATCTAATGTTTTTGTTTCCTCTATAATTGGTTTTGTTTGTTGTAATCTGTATTTCCAATGATATAGAATTACATTTCTAATCTTCTTTTCCCTTCTGGCCACGAAACAGAAGTACAATTTTGGGCGATCCTTATCTTATAGCCCTGAAAGTTTCCATCAACTGCTATGATAATTTTCATGATTGATCATGCCATACACAGGACTTCTTCCTCTGAATAATTAACTAATTAGCCAGGGAAGTGGGCAAAATGGTATACTGAAGCTTCTTCTTTTTTTTCATTTTGTTCTAATGATATTTTTAAATGTGTCGATCTTCATCCACTTTTTTGGGATAAGTCAAATTTCTTGATGTTGGTTTTTGTTGTTCGGCACAGTGGGTGTTTCAGTCATCATGAGTTGTGTGCTACCTTTAAAATTTGAGATCGATTTGTCTTTTTTATTTTTTGGGTTGTTGTGGATGGGGACTGCTTTATGACATTTAATGGGCTCTAAGACCGCAGTAGGAGGCACTGGTTTTCAGATAACCACAACTAGGATGCCAAATCAAAGCTTTTTTTTTATGGTGTTAATAGACTATTCTTTTCTTTTTTTATTTTTCCCATAGTTCTTGAGTCAAGTTATAAAATTAGGAGCTTTTACCATTTTGTTGCGAGGAATATATTATTATTATTATTATTATTTTGGATAAACTTGTGAGCAATATATTATTAAAAGTGGATCGTACAAAGTTCTTTGAATAGATCAAATATATTAAATCTCATGATACCTTGACTGACCTGGGGCTAACTAGTGGATAGGAACACTAATAATTTGGCTTACATAACAATAATCAACCGAACTACTTGCTTACATCAGTATTATTTGTTGATCAACTCAATATTGAACAGTAGCTTAAAAGCTCAAAATCTTGTTCGGTGAAGAAGCTGGGATTTTATTGGCCTTCTTATATGCATGCATTATAATGTTAATGGGTTGAACTTTTGCATTAGCAAAGCAAAATGGTGTGTCAGAAAGCAATATTTTGTTGCCACAACAGCTTCTGTATTTTCAGCTTTTCTGCCCACTGCACCATGCTGGAAATTGTTCCACCTTATGTATTTCTGGCAATAATCTAGACGCCTCTCATAAAAAGTAACTATCTTTTGGAAATATATATATATATTTTTTCCTGAGAACGTTTGAAATTTACTTACACCACGTGCGTAAAAGGAGAGCCGATACCTTTTTGTTCGGACTAGCTAATTCAAGTGTGATTTCAAATGCTCAATTCCTAAATATTGTGTGGCTGGAAGTTGTGGTTCATATATTATTTTTGGCTTGGATAACTATTTCCTTGAATTCATTGGTGCTCAAGCAATTTATGCATGAAGTTGCCATAGCTGAATCTTATTAAGGCTTTTGAGTAGTTGTGTTAATAACTTACACATTTTCTTTTGCCTATTACGGCAGTACAGAACCTGCCTTTCATTGAGAACATGGAGAAGAGGATACAAAGTGCTAGCCTTTTATTAGATGCAAGCTTGGGACACTGTTTTGTAGATGGACTAGAACACAGAGATGCAAATGCAATATACAATTGCTTGCGTGCATACTGCTGCCATTGATAATACCAAGAATGCAGAAGAAATATTTCGCTCAACTGTTGTGGCACCCTTGATACAGAAAATTATGCCACAGAGTTCATCGGGGGTTGTTGGTGGGGCATCAGGAGATGTACTTGAGGAGGATTATATACAAATTAAGCAATATATTGAGAAAGATTGTAAATTTCTATTGGAGATTTCTTCTACAGGTATGATCATCAACCTTTCATGCCACTACATTCACAGCAACTTACCAAACCCTAAACCAGCTATTTGAGTTTTCTACAAGAATTCTTTAACCATTGTATTTTAGTTCAAACCTTTTGTTAAATCTGGGGCTATTGCGTCTTTCTCACATTTAACCCTTTCCAGACTCCACAATGGCTTGTAGTGTCTTTTATCTGAATTATATGACTCCTTCTTGGTGTAGGCTTTGCTCATTTTTGCCTAAGACAGTGTCACCTCAGTGTGACACTTATTGGTGCTACTATTAAGTTATGAATAATCAGTGATTTTTATTTCAATAATTTATCGTTTTTTCCTGTTGTCCATTTCAATAACATTGTTTTAGATATGAGCCGTTTATGAAATTGTTTTGTGTTGAATTTTGACCGCCTTAGATCTTTGTATATAAACCTTAAGGTGGCCTTATGACCTTCCTAGAATTTTCCTTTTTGTACCTTTTCTTTGATAGTTATGCAACAATCACACCAAACTCCCAAAGCCCTTTTCTCTTTTCTTTGTTCAACATGTTCTCACTTTAGTGGCACAACCCTCTTGACTCTCCTCATTTTGGGTGATTTGATCCTTTATAAATTAAATGGCTTTGCTGTTCCACATTCTGAGATGAAAATTTTGCATGTTCTTATCTATGACTACATGGTAATTAATGATTTCTTGAATATTTCGAAAAAAGAAGAAAGTTTCTTCAATGTTTATTAAATTGAAGCCTAGATAAAGGAGGAGGGTTACATTAAGTAGCTGACTGAGCGTAAATCCTAACCCATATGAACATGTTGTTATTGTTGTTGTTGTTAGTGTGTGTGTGTGTGTGTGTTTTCTTTGTTTATAGGTAATAAATTGTAATTGTGTTTGACGTGCAGAAAATTCAGGTCTACATGTATTTAGCTTTTTGGCGAATTCAATCCTTAAAGAGGTTCTCTTGGCAATGCAAAAGGGAAAACCAGGGGCCTTCTCTCCTGGAAGGCCTAAAGAATTCCTGAAAAATTACAAGTCAAGCCTAGATTTCTTGGCTCATTTAGAAGGTAGTAGAAGCAATTCTGGTGTCTGTATTTGCATTGTCATTGACTGGTTAAAATAATCTTTTCATGTACACGTCTGTTGGTCATTTTGGTTATAACATCCAATTGTCATGCAAGGCTACTGTCCATCCAGATCTGCTGTAGCCAAATTTCGAGCTGAGGCTGTCTATAATGAGTTCATGAAGCAGTGGAATATTGGGGTCTATTTTTCATTGAGGTACTCAATGCCATATTTACATGGTTGCTGTTATATCAAAAGTGAAGTTTGTTGTTTAATCGAATGACCTACTAGTTGAACCCCCCCTCTCCCACCACCAACACCCAAAATATTAAAAAATAAAAAAGATAGAGAGAGAGAGAGAGAGAGAGAGAGAGAGATGTGGGTAACTGATATACTTGAATTGGCTCAGGTTTCAGGAGATAGCTGGTGCTTTAGATTCTGCTCTTACGGTTGCTGGTCTTGTTCCAATTCAAGGAAATTCTGAAGCTTTAACATTAAAGCAAAGTGTTTCTCTTTTGGAGTGCTTGAGATCCTGCTGGGGGGATGATGTTCTTGTCATTTCTTGCTCTGACAAGTTTCTTCGTTTATCTTTGCAACTTCTGTCTAGGTAAGTTTGTATTTGGAGTTAGGAAGGTTAAATTTTCCATGTGTCGGACTAATTTGCTGACATATCAAAATAATTGATTGCACTATGCTTATAGATACTCAAATTGGTTGTCAGCTGGACTGGCTGCTTGCAAAGCTGGTATTGTAGGCTCTAAACCTGGATCTGAATGGGCTATTTCTACTGTTCCAGATGATCTCATTTATGTATGTATATTTCTTGATTTTACTATATTATTCTTTCTCCTGCGTGGAACAAGTTCATTTATTCCTAACTCCTTTCCTGTTAAACAATTTTTTTTTTTGATAAGTAAAGGTAATTCATAAATTAGAAGAATACCCGAGGGGGGCGAATCCATTATTACAAGGGATAAGGGATAAGGCAACAAAACTACAGCCTTAAACCCCCCCCCAAAAAATTGACAAAAGAATATTCGTATATTGGAAAGGCCTCCTTTACCCAAAAGTACAATAAATGCAAAAAAAAACTCTCTTTGAAACTAATGGGGACTGCTCTATCCCCTAAAAAATCCTTCTATTTCCTGTTTTGCTGATGCCATTTGGTTTTTAGGAACTTTAAGTTGAGGGATGCACTTCAGATTGTAGTGTCTGATGGTGCTGAATGTCAGATCTGACATTAGCATCTGTGCCATGCTGACTACTTCTATCTATTTAGACGTTCCCTTGAGGTCGGCTGCTTTGCTGCCAAGTTTTTAGGGTTTGATGCTTAGATGATGCAAGAAAAAGAAATGAAACAGGGGAAGAAAGAGGAGAGGGGGGGGGGGGGGGTGGATGAGAGAGAGAGAACTTTTTCCTCTTAGAATAGTATTATTTATATTATATCAATTCTAACATAATTACAAAAATTCCTTACTAAATATATCCTTCTAAACAAAGATTACCACATTCTTGTTTTTCTAAATGCAATTCAATTTTTTGGAGTATTTTAATCCAGATTTGTTCCAGCTATTTTCTTGAGCCGGTGCTATGTGCTTATATATGATAAGATCTTACACGCATGACTTATTTTGATATCATGTCCATTTGATGCCATATTCAGTACATAATCATGCCTAGTCTATATATTAATTGCTGATGTTATGTGCTCCAGATAATTCATGATCTAAACTGTCTTGTGGCGATGGTTTCTGGTGACTACCTTGAACGTGTTCTCGAGCTTCTTAATTCATGCTCTGCTGAAGTACTTGATCTTGTAAAACAGAGCATTTTACAGGGTGGAAAATCCCTGAGGGATCTTATACCTTTAGTGATGAGTTCAATAATAGAAACACTAGTCGAGAACTCCATGGAGGTAAGCTATATATTTGATACAAGGTTTTGGTTGAGTTGACTATGTAACAATAGATGGGTGAATGGGTAAATGTAGGTTTTTGAATGTTTATCTTAAATGTGGAGGTGCTGTGATAAATTTGATGATTAACTTGGTGACTTGGCTACTGGCTGTTCAAAATTTCATTGATCTGTTGTTGTTTAATTAGTTTCCTTCATCAACTGTCATTAATACATTTTGTTCAAAAAATTTATAGGACTTGAGACAACTGAAAGGAATAACTGCAACGTACAGGATGACTAATAAACCACTTCCTGTTAGGCACTCACCTTATGTGTCAGGGGTATTGCGTCCTTTGAAGGTATGCAGTCTTCTTCCAGTTTGTAGGTTTTTATTACACTTTCCTCCTGTTTGAGGATAATTTTCCTATTGCTGTCTTTAATTGCTCAATTTCTTGGTTGAGCAACATGATGGGGGTTGTTTGAATGTACCGTGCTTGATTCAACATAATGTCACAATGAGTCCATTTTATTTCTTGCAGCATTTAGAAGAGTATATATTGTTAGTTTTGCAGAATCATATTTTCTAGATGCATGAAATTACATGGTATTATTTTTTTTGCTGTCATTTGTAATGACTCTGTTTTTTGTGATACATCTGTATGGGGATTGGTTTTGCTACTTCAAAAACATTGGTTGACAAATTATGATGATTCTGTTTCTATGAGATGTTCCAAATCCCAATGCAACCTCTGTTTGAGTATGTAGTCATTAAACGTACCAATCTCATATGAAGTAAACTAATTCTGCTGTGTAATATCATTCCAGTAGATTTATTTTGTTTTATTTTATTTTATTTTATATTTTTGGTTGCATCCTTCCCATTCAGAAGTATTTAAATCAGATGTTCTTGATGTGGTAAGCCAACACCATCTGTGGTTCTCTGAAGTGGAATTAGTTCTTAATATCTTAGCTGCAAGGAATTTATGGCGTGCGGACTAGATGAACAGTCTTCAATTTTAGCAGTAGTTAAATATGTACATAGTATGGTTTCTGTGAAATGATATGCTTCACATGAAAAGAACAATACTTTTGGCCTCTGTAAAATTTCTATATGATTCACGCTTCACGTTGATATACAGGATAATGCAGTGGGTGCAAATTGATTGTTTCACATTTATAAACAGGATACATGCAAGCGGGTGCAAATTGATTATTTCTGAAACTTTTTGAGAAAAAAAATTATTATTATTTTTCTTAATTGGTAGATGTTTTGTTGTTGACTTATTTCATCAATTCTGGTTCTTGCTGTTTCTTTTGGAATCAACCTTCTTCATTTTCTTTCTCAAAAGCCTGATTGAAATCGGTTTTCCTGAAGATGCGACATTTGTTTGATCCGTGGGCAATAACAAACTTCTGATTGCCATGTTAAAGGCTGACTGATGATGAGTGTAGGCTTTTTGCTAAACTAAGCATGATTGGCTTTTTTTCACAACAGTACTGTAGGGATGGCAATGTGTCTACCTTATGATTGTGGAAAATTTGATTGTCATGAAGTATTCATGTTAGGTTTTACAAAATCAATCATCACATTCAGAATAGATTTCCACCGTTTTGGTCCAAGAAATCGTCTCAGCCTTTTCAGTCATAATAACAAATAAAGAGTTTTTAAGAGTGGAGTTGAGTTGTAGTCTATGTAATGGTTGAAAAAAAAAAAATCCATGGTTTATGCTATATGATTGTATTAGACTTCAAGCAAATAAAATTTCTTTGCATTAGTTTTTAATTGTTATATTTGCCTGCATAACCAAGTCTAAATGCCTTTGTTCCATCTTTTTATGAGGTAATTTTAGTTGTCTTTTTATATATATTTGAGCTATTGTGTGTTATGAATGCTTTTGCTACGAAAAGATCTTTTATTATACTTTCAGATATCTTAATGTTTCTTTGTGCTTGACACCTGTTACTAAACTGATTACTTGTTGAGATATAAAACAATTGTATTGAAACACCCATGCTATGCCCAGGCTTTGTTGGATGGAGAGCGAGCGGCATATTTGACAAGGGAAATCAGGAATGAACTTGTACAAGGTGCTGCCTTTGAGATCACTGAGCGTTATCATATATTAGCTGCCGACCTCATTAGTGTGGTTAGTTTACAAATAACAATATGTACTGTTCCAAGATTTTTTTTTTTTCAAGGACTTCTTTTATCTTCATTTAGAGCTTTTAATCATCTTGACCAGGCTAGGAAAACAGAGTCTTCACTTCAGAGAATACGTCAGGGTGCCCAAAGACGAGCTGGAGCAAGCTCAGATGTCTCAGACCATAATGTATCTAATACTGACAAGATTTGTATGCAATTATTTCTTGACCTTCAGGTCAGCATCATGTTTGTGAATCTTACAATTTTCCTGTGTTTTTTTTTTTTTTTTTTTGGGGGGGGGGGGGGGGGGGGGAGGAGATTCTCTCTCTCTCTCTCTCTCTCTATATATATATATATGTGTGTGTGTGTGTGTGCGTGTGCGTGTGCTCGCTCTCTTTGAGTAATTAAAGGGCGAATTGAAAACTTATAGACTGCATGTGTGGTTGTGTGGGGAGAGATCTCGGAATCAATTGGATGGGGATTGAAAACTTACGACGGTTGTGATTTTATTTTCCTCTATTTTCTGTTTTTCCAGGAGTATGGACGCAACCTCTCTGCACTTGGGATTGAAGCAGCAAACATTCCAGCATACCGTTCTATGTGGCAGTGTGTTGCCCCTCCTGACAGGCAAAACACAATTAATTTCTAGTTTGAGCATTTGACTGCTGGATATCTTACGATTGAGAATCGATTCATTTAGTGGAGCCTTTGGCTGCTGTTTATCTCCTTACCGGATAAGAAAAAGGATCTGGCGGCGAGTGGCACACAATTATAGTACCATTTATTTTTCCTTCAAAATTATTTTATTGTAGGTCAGTTTTATTTTCAGTAGCTGTATCTTCCTTCTCATACATCCATTTCCAATTGCTGTTCATCTTACAAAAATGCAATACACAGTTTTGTACTTAGCGCTATGCCAATAGTAATTAAAATAGTATTATTCTCTTATTTGGCAAGGACAAAACAGTGTGTTCAGTAGCCTCTTGTAAAACGCCAAATGATTCCCTACGCTACCACAAAAATCAAATGAAAGAGTTTATCATCCCTTCATCGTACTTACATGCGTTGCCAATAAATGGCATGAAAAATAAGTGAATAACATTCCAAATATATATATATATATATATATTATTTCAAGCTTGGTCATCCTCCATTACAAGTATGCGCTCGTTAAATGTCCTGAATTGCATTCTCTCTCTCTCACACACACACACAAGCGAAGAATTCTCTAACAAGCGCATTAGCTATGACAATATAATTGGTAATTGACGTAGCTTTCTCAAGCTTTCCATCACTAGGAAGACCACCATGAAATGATCTAGTATATAAACTGATTCACACTGATGATTGAATAAAAAAGTACAAATTTCATCACAGGGATGAGATATTTGAGCAAACAAGAAAGAGACCTGCTTAGAACCTTTCAGACTCCTAAAAAAAGCCATGAGGCCATTCCCTCCTCAAAATTGCTGATGTGCCAGGGAACTTGGAAATCAAAAAATAGAAAGGAGAAAAACAACAATCTGCAATGCCAAAAACATAACACTATGCTCATTGATCAATTTACTGGAAGGTCCTAAGGTTACAAAACTAATCCATTTTCTATTTCTCGTTCCTTTCATATTTAATACGAATTTCCATCAGGACCCAAAAATTATGCTGCCCATGAAATTTCCACTATCATGATGTTTGCCACTGCCATCCAAGCTCCTTTGAATAAAACTGTTGCAGCAAACCCATAAATAACATTCTGAAAAGGCCAGCCGTTCTGCCACTATTCTGATTATTTTGTTGCCATTGCCTCCAAATCAGATAAAATCTTATTCATATCCTCAAAGTAAGGCCAGCTTTTCTTGCTTTTCTTATCACTCTTGCTTTCCTGTTTAAAAAAAGCATGCCTGTTAAGCAAGCAGTAGTGTCATTATCAAATAAGGTATGAGGGAGTTGTTGCCTTTGTATACCCTACAAAGGCAGAGGGAGGAGGACCTGCCAGAAAGGTGAGAGTCAATGGAGGTGTTGAATCAAGGCATGTCGATGATCCTAATAATAAAGTTGACACATATATTACATATGTAAGAGCATGGACATACATAGTGCCACAGACATAGGGTTGCTGACAGAAAAAATTTCAAATCTTTTCCCTTCAAGATAAATGTGCAACCTACTGCCTCAATATTCTATTTAATGGGGCTCAAGACCTTCTAGGTTTAATGTCTAAAAGATATTTTCACTGCACTCAATAATCTGTTTTAAGTTAGAGAAGGTTGACGCTATGAAATGCAGAAAGTTGGCTACTGCCACATATGCAGTGTTGCTGAGGATTTATCTTCTACTAGAATATAACTATCACACCACCAGAATTAATGAAGAGCTATGTTATAAAATGTGCCAAAAGTTATCATTGAGAACAAACCTCATATTTGTGAACCAAAGATGTCCATATAGATTTGCACTGCCCTGGACTTCGATTTATCCCCTCTGTTGACAGGTTTGCAGATATCTCTTCCCAAAGGGCCATTCGCCTCTTCACAACTTGGAATCTGCTGTGAAGTTCACCACGTATTTTAATTAGCTTCTTAATCTCTTCAGGTTTCCATTTGTTCCTTTTCACTGGCTTGGAATTTTCTAATTGAGATATTGGCATTTCAGTGGAGTCTCCTCTACTGATTTCTTTCTTCTTAAACTCCTCTGAGTGCTCCTGTGAAACAGAGCCGTTGTTGTCTTTTACCAGTTCATCAACTGGTGATGACGTGATGAATGATTTCCAGAAATCATCTGACTCCTCAGAATTGAGAGAAACTGCCTCTGTTGAGTCGGAAGTTGAAGTGGCAGCATTCTCAGATAGAAGTCTCTCAACTTCAATGCCATGACCTGTATGAAGGGCATGTAACCAAATTAAGAGGAATAATATGACACAAAACTAAAATAAATTAATTTATTTAGAAGCATATAAACGCGCTTCATGAGGCCAGCATATATTTGTGCTGATACTAAAGATTGCGAGGAAATATGGTCCAGTTGGACCAATTCAGCGATTCCAACCAGCTTAAATTCCCAAATATTGTCTCCCAAGGAAAATAACATGGCTGCCCATACAACTACTGATGTAGGTTTAAAATCAACCAAACAAGATCTGCACGGTGAATTATTCCACAGCAATAGGTATTTTAAAAAGAGAGAGAGAGAGAGAGAGAGAGAGAGAGAGAGAGATTACCTCCAGAAAATACTATCACCACAGTTAAAGCAGCAAATATTTCAACGGTTAAGTTTTCACCAGATCTCAACTAGACTGAACTGGAGAAAACTGAATGGTTGAATGGCTACTGCAATCAATCCTGTACCGGAAAGGACTGGAAAGAACTGAACAGTGTAATGGCTGAGGCAGTCACAGTACATTGTTGCTTTAACCCTAAGTTGGCCCATATGCAAGGATTTCACCCCACCCCTTTCTTATACATCTAACAGAACTTGATCCTAAGGTATATCCCAAAAACGGAGGTAGTGAGCATCGAGCCTACTAGGCTTTAAGGTCAGTGGTATAATTTATGCTCTGTTTGGTACAAGGAATGAAAAGTTGGAAGAAATGAGAAGCCATGTACAGGAATCTTTCCCTCTTTGATTTAGTTCAGCATAAAGAAAGGAGGAAGGAAAGGGATATTCCATATACCCTTATATATTAAAGAAAAATGTTGCTTGAAGGGAAAAAACTGTGAAGAAGAGTCATTACCCCCTTCTCCCCAACTTCTGTGAGGGACAGAATTTGGTAGACCCGGGAGGAAAGGCCCTCCCTCTCTTCCACTCCCCTTCCTACCAAACCAAGGAAACACCATCCATCTCTTCCTTTCTCTTTCCTCCATTTCTCTCCCCCCACCCAAAAAAAAAAAGATCATTACAGTATTAATTCTACATAACTATAACATGTAAATATTTTATTTATTAGATCATGTAATCATATTTTCTAATATTCATTATACACACACACGCACTCCTAGTGTTATGCATAGCCCCATTATGCAGCCACTGCCAGTCCAGCCACTTTTCCCTTGAACCAGCACCTGTTAAAGTTCCATTCACCAGGCTCTGGTTTGAGAACCATGCAGTACAATCAATGTGCAAAAAATGGACTCCACCACTAGAAATCCCGAGTGGGTGAGCCGAAAATACTGCAGAATTACCCTAAAACACTAAATCATTCAATGGTTTACACCTATGACACAAGTGATTGCATCACACCGTGGGGAAGATTGCTTGCCAACCGGTGGAATGTAATTTACAATTACACAATATATGATTGCAGCAATCTATGGTGGAGCTTGCTTGCCTACCCATGTGATCAAATTTGACAACAGTCAAAGCATGTGAAAGTGCATTTTTCATCTCTTATTTTTGCTTTTGGATCATGATCTAGTGTCAGCAGGAGACAAAGCAATATCCCTGACAGTGTGATAATCGTTTCTGTTAATACATATTATGGACATATAAACATATATTATATAAATTGCAGTGGTTTGTGTATTATCTTTATGTATGTAACCACATTGTATGGGTTTATATATGTGAGAATATTTACACACACATGAACACAGATGTGGACAGTAAAGAACATGGCTAGTGTAATTCAGCAAGAACAAAGTCATAACCTTCCAATTCTTGTGGTGTGCTGTTTACTGGATGTGTATGGCATGCCGCCTTCTTCCTCGTGTTTCTCGCTCGCCTGTCGCTTTTTCGGATGTCCATCCACCACTTTTCTCAATGTTGGTATCCCAAAACCGACATGTGACTTGCCAGATAGTCTTGCATTGAGCTCATCAGAGAGAACTGCTGCTGGATTTTCTATGGCAATCGTAATGACTTCAGGCCTTTTACTGCTGTACTTCCTCACCATTTTTCTCAAAACCTCAGAGACAGTTCTTTCCATGTGGACTAAAGGGCAATTTACAGGACAGCTTGAGAGTGCAGCATGGGCAGCTTTGTGGAGTGCATCCAGAAGCTTGCCCTTGTCCAGCCATAAGCAACGTGTAGTGATTCTTATTTTTCCTTTTATTATTTTTTCAATATCATCAGCATCTTGAGGGCGTAAAATTTCCATACTGCAACAGAGATGTATGGCTACTGTAACACATGAAAAATGAAGAAAATGTGTTTATTCAACATTTTATATTTTTTTACCTGACCACTATAATACCATCTGATGCAATTCTTAGTCTCTCATCAACGCAAAGTTCAGTAGATGTACCAAATGCTTTATCACCATCACTATACATCAACTGCATTTTAAAACAATTTATACAAATATTTCTCAATTGAACAGCACCATATAAAAGAAGGAAGCGATTGAAAATAAATAAACAAAACATTTTAAGGATCACCAACCTGCAAATTCTCCTTCCCTAGAGCTATAAAACCATTAGACAGCACTCTTCGATTCCTCAAATGTGAAACCCCAAGCATCTCCCCATTCCTTATAACCTGATGAGTGAGTAAACCACATTAAATTGTTTCTGATATAGATAGTTTACATAATCATATCGATATCAAAAAATCAAAACTTTTCCACATGCCTAAGGTTCAGGCTTATAGGAGAGTGTCGACATGTCAGAAAAAACAGCAACGAAATTATTCCCAACCATTAATTAAATCAGGATAAGTGTGACTGAGGATGCACACAGCATTAAAAAAAAAAATTTTAATACAAACATATTAATAAAAAAAACAAAAACATTTTTTTAAATAAAAGTTATGACAATCTTCAACTAAATCAAAACCAACAGGATCAGTGTGACTGAGGATGCACACAGTATTAAAACAATTTTTTTAATACGAACATATTAATAAAAAAAAAACAAAAACATTTTTTTAAATAAAAGTTATGATAATCTTCAACTAAATCAAAACCAACAAGGAGAAAATTAAAAAAAAAAAAAAAATCAAAGTAACTTGAAGGGTATACTAGTCTCCCTTAAAGAATGCTCTCATAAAGTTGTAATTAGCCTCCTATTGGCCAAAAAATCAGTTTCTTTATTTCTTGATTTATGATTGCAAATGAAAAAGTGTCCAAAGAAGCCAAATTACAGTTTAGTCATGAGATGAGAGTATCCTGCTTCTTTTTACCCGTAGCCCAACTAATAGCAAGTACAAAGTGGAATCACCTTCCAAACAAATGTGATTACACCCAAGAGCCTTAAGCTCTTCAAGCATGCGAATAACTCCTTTAATGGTATTGATAATTTTGAGTTCGGGTCACAGAAAGGATAAGGCCACCTGGAGTGAGTGCCATTTAATGGATAAAAGAATTATCTACTAACAGAGTGAAACTCACTAGAGTGAGAATCACTGCATAAAGGAATACCTAGAAAAAAGCTACCCAAAGTAGAGTGAGAGCCATCCCTAAGGGAAAAGGGGCTAACTACTGCTGGACTGAGAGCAACCCAGTGTGAGAATTGCTGAGGGCAACAACTGCAGAAGTATGATGGTGTCTTACAGTCCCAATTCCCAAAGGGTTATAGGGCTTGGTTTCACGTGTTCGTCAATCTTGGGTTTTTTGGCTTATTGGTCAAATTAAGCATTATAAAGATGATGAACTGGTAGAAATGTGCACACAACATTACAATTTCCAACAATTAGGGAAGGAAATCAAAGGAGGCAGAGAAGAAAGAGGGAGGAGGAGGAGGAGGAGGAAGAAGAAGAATGATTAAAGCAGTGAGTTATAAGAAATCAATTCAATTATCTGAGACTCTACAACCTGGACTTGATAAGAATCCCAACAAGTTCAACTCAAAGACATTACCGCTCAAACTCATCTTGAATTTGGTTATAGTTCTTCAGTATTATAAATCAGCAGCAGCCACTTCGTGCAATTATATCCAAATGATTATGCATGTATCCGAGGCCACGTGTCAAATGGCCCATGGTTGGAAGGATTCTTCATCACATACACCAAAAAATATATATATATATATATATGTGTGTGTGTGTGTGCATAGGACCAGTCAACCCCTGGCACCAAAAATTGATGGATACCACCTTGGATAATTGGTGCTGTTTTTTTTTTTCTTTTTCTTTTTCTTTTTACTTAAAAAAGTTCACACATTATGATGGAATTCTAAGTCCTACCATTTAAAATTAATCTTCTGACTGTGGACTTCTTAGATGAGCTCCTCAACATTATTAAACTACAAGTTTCACCACATTGTTATGTTAACCAATACAAGGACTGTGGACTTGGTATTGTGTTTCAAAGATTTATAAGACTGAACCTTTGTGTATTTTCAAATACAAATATTCAACAACATATTTTTCAAAGATTTATAAGACTGAACCTTTGTGCATTTTCAAATACAAATATTCAACAACATATTTAATTCATTCAATTGAATATTGTTCTCTGGCAAGGGTAGCATCAATTTAGAAACCTTTTTCCTGAAATCGATACCCGACACCTTCTCAATAATGCATCAGTTAACTTCCTACTGATTTTTTTGCTCAGTAGTAGCTCCTGAATGATGCACAATACCAAAATATATATGCATATACATATATATATATATATATATATATCATTTCACCTCTTTAACATTATGACAGATTTGAGATTCTATATGCAAACCCATATTCCAATAATACTTTTAGCTATAAAATCTTATGGTCAATTAAATAATATGTATCATGATATAGTTTAAATTATCACGAGTCACCAGGTACAAGGAGATGACAATTACACTTTCACTAAGTCATTTTTAACAATTGCTAATTACATGAGAAAGCAATAAGCAAGGGAAAAATAACTAGCCCAGACCTTCAGATGGTACTCAACATGTAATAATCTGTTAGCCAGTTTAGAAAGGCAAATCAAATACATTTGAAGAGCATTTTTACAGAACTTACATTGTGAAAATTGAATAAGAATTGGTAATATATCTCATTTAGATGTGATCCCATCACCAAACAACCAGACAACATATGATCGCTCAATTGCTATCAAGCCAATTATGTTTCATCTGAAATAATTAATTGATAATGACAATAAACCACTAACTTACAGCAGTGTGCCAATTCTGCCGAATGCCAGTTGATAATCTGTTAGCTAGTTTAGAAAAGCAAATCAAATACATTTGAAGAGCATTTTTACAGAACTACATTATGAAAATTGAATAAGAATTGGTAATATATCTCATTTAGATGTAATCCCATCATCTAACAACCAGACAACATATGATCGCTCAATTGCTATCAAGCCAATTATGTTTCATCTGAAATAATTAATTGATAATGACAATAAACCACGAACTTACAGCAGTGTGCCGAATGCCAGTTGATTTTCCAAGCAGTTCATGCTCTTTCAAGAACAAGAGTTCTCCATGGATGGGTAGAAAATGTTGTGGCTTCACAATCTTCAGTACTTCTTCCTTCAAAATTATTTAAGTTATTTCTTGCACAGAGACGTGACAGGTTTAAAAATAAAAATAAAAATGAAAGGTGCATAATGGGGGAGAAACATATCGAGTCTGAGCATGTCATGTAAAAGAACAGACAGTCCTCATTGGAAAAATAATTCAAAAGATCAATAATAATAACAATAAAATACTGACCAAAAAAATTACAATAATAATAATAAACAAGATAATAATAGTATGTCTCCTTTTCTTTCATGGGTCACAACAGATATCCATGAATGATATGATGAATATACAGAAACTTAATCTTCAATATCTTTCTCTCTTATTAGCTCAAAAATTGATGGAAGTGGCAAGAATGAAATATAATAAAGAACCTAAGGATTATAGGAAATAAGAAAATCCTGGATAGAAAATAAAATCTTACCAACTCTCCACGGTATCCATGACCCGATGTATGCAGCTGTTCATTCTTACCCATCACTATAGTCGATCCAATCTCCGATATACGGTTCAGCATTTTCATTACGCGAGTCTCATTACCAGGGATCACCTAAAACGTATGACAAGCAACCAACCAAAATAGATGAACAGTTAAAGTTTCTGCAAATATAAAATATCAGAATCAAAGATGTGGCTTCAGAAGTTTAGAAAAGTACACATAATATTTGGAAAAGCATTCAATATATCAATTTAACTAGTCATCACCAAAAGTAAAAGAGAACAAAAGAAGAACCTGAAACTGAAAACAAATAATCTAAATTGGAAAAGTTTTGACAAAAGATCATGGCCAACATAGGAATTATGATGCATTTTTTGAAAGTGACAACGCAATCCATGCTAACATAATGATGCTGCACTTTGCAGTATTAGCTAGTCTCTAATTACCCGAAAGAACATTGGCTAATCCCTAAGGCTATGTTTGGTACGCGAGAATGGAATGAAATAGGAAATGGAATGGAATAAAGATTACTCATCTAAGCCAAAAGAATGCTTGAAATGATTTTTAATGGAATGCTCATTCCATGGAACAAGCATTCTCAATCATACCAAACAAGAATAAATAATTAAAAAGTTAGAATAGTCATTCTTGGAATGATTTTTAATAGAACGCTCATTTCATGGAATAGGCATTCCTAATCATACCAAACAAGAATAAATAATTAAAAAGTTAGAATGGACATTCTTGGAATGCACATTCCACTGTACCAAACATGACGTAAGGACATTCGGGTTTTCTTAATTAACAAGACATGACATTTAGATTTTCACATCAAGTAGCTGAATATTGTATTATTTCAAAGACTAAACACAAATCACCTTCCAAATTTCTATTTCCCATCTTTGAAAAAACAATAAAACAAAATAATAAAAAGTAGGCGCAAAGAATAAGAAAAGAAATTCAGATATACAGAAGTTACTGAAGCACAGAGTATAATTAAGCAGAAGAAGAAATAAAAAATTGAAAATCAAATAAATCTGTTATAAGTTGATTACTTGATTCCCATATTAATTTCAGTTGATCAAAATAAATATGCTTAATTTGAACTTAAAGGCCAAAGATGCATCATGTCTACCACTGTCAAGTTTCATTACCTTAGCAGAGTACAGAATTATATCCTCTTTGCTCAATTTGAGTGAATGACTGCTTCCATATGATGCAAGATTCAGCGCAGCACGTGGTTCTGCCTGACACAATATCTCATATAGTCATATATGAGCTACAACAGTCCAATAAAACTAGTGGTATATGGATTGACAAGGCCGTCATTGGATAGCATCCACACTGACTTACTTGAGAGCCAGTTGTGACAATTAGCAAATCCTTTGGAGCATAAGCATCAATGTCTTCCACTTTCACCTACCCATCATATGCAATGTTAGAGTGGAGGGAAAAGGACAACACAATGAAACAACTATTTATTTTTTGGGTAATAGGGTGGAGTGGATGGTTAGGAGTATTGGGAGAGACATATTCCATTGTGTTATAATTCTGCCAGATGATGCATTTGCCTCGATTAAGATTCACATATCTTACATGCATGTTATAAAGCACAGACACTCTATTTTGGATCATGTGTCCATGTCGGATACCGACACTCTCAGACATGCAAAAAAAGTGTCCAACTTCTTTATTTTTTGAATTACGGACATGTTTGGGACAAGTTTTCCTCTCTTTTTTTCCTCTTTTCCTTCTTGTTTTGGTTGTATATATACATATATATGTTCTCTATAATAGTTATTAAATTTGTTTTGAAATTTTAAATCATGGAAGTTAATGATTAAATGAATAAGTTGAATTTTTATTTAATGACTTTGTTATTTTAATATCTTAATAATATTTTTGTGATTTATGTGTTTTTATTTCAATTTTAATTGAAATAAAGTAAAATTTTTATTATATGATCATAAAAAAAATTTATATATATTCAACATGTCTCTGATGTGACCGTATTCTGTTTTTTTTTAGAAATGGCGTGTTTGCATGTCTGTGTCATGTCGTGTCGTTTTTTTATCTCCTGTGTCCGTATTTGTGCTTCTTAGCATGTACGAATTGCACATGTCATGTGTACATGGATTGCGCCTCCTTTTAGCATTTATTATTGTCAGACAACCAATTGCTCCAAAGAATGGCCTGAGAATGTTTATCAAGCTCTCACAATGATATATAAAATTTATTGCATTTTTCTCTATTCATTCTTTTAATTTTTTTCCTTTTTCAGTAATCTCGTGTTACTTGTAAAATTTTTTTTTTTAATTGGTGTTACTTGTAAAATAAAATGAAAAGAAAAAAGTACTAGATATAGACAGATGCCAAATTTCTCAACTCACTGTAAACTAAATGTCTAAATCTGAGCTCTCAGCTATTTTCCCTTCTACAGTTGCATGAAATCAAAGATAATAATTAATGAAAGTAAAACTAAAGCTATTCATCATGGAAAGAGAAACAGGAAATAAGAAGAAATGCTCAAAGTTATTACCAGAGTTGATGGATCAATTGGTGCTTTTCCATCCTTCCAAGCAGCATCAAGGTATGTCCTCAAGGACATGCCAACAAATACCTAACACAGTGATGATAACATCGTCTGTCTCCAACGTTTAATGTGCAAAGTGTTCTAAACAAGAAGCAGGAAATGTTTTATAGCACCGGGACAGGGTAAACATACCAACTTTCTGCCACTTAAATCAGCTGCAGCTTTCACGCTTCCAAGGCGATGTATATTTGATGCAAACTGAGTAGTAATAACCCTTCCTTTGGCAGCTGAAATATGCCTCAACAGTGCATTAGCTACAACAGACTCACTAAGTGTCCTTCCAGGTGAGAGTACATTTGTCGAGTCACTCATCATCTGAAAATGAATGTAAACTAATTAATGTCCGTTAGGTTCACTTAAATTCTTTGGAAATAGATAAATCAAGGATATATATTTCAGCATATTTTTATAAGAAAGAAAAGTCCCTGAAGATTGACAGAAGAAAAACAGGGAGAGCAAACAATGTATCCAGACTCCAGACAGAAACTAAACCAATAGGTAATTCACAAGATCTAAAAAAGTCAACAAAATGATTGCAGATGTGCAAAACCCCCAGTGAGAAACAAGAACTTGGAGAATGTAACACATTCATTTCTTCTTCTTTTCATTGTCAGTGTCAACTGAATGCATTCCAAGACTCAGTTGATTTTCTTTTTCTACATGCACCAAATAAGATGGACAGCTCTCCGCAAACACCCAATTCGTTTTTAAGTTGGAAAATGGAGACTACAACTCCCCAGTAATCCTATAATGCACTAAAGATTATTAACTTTTTCTCAGCCAGCTGACATGTAAAACGACTTGGGAGCACCCAACCCCAACTAAACAAAATATTAATGTGTAAAACATCTTGTCAAGGCTGCCAAACCAGCAAAGAAATCCATCTGTCAAGGCACCTGTGTATGCCAACTCCCTTCCCAAGGAAACCCATTTTCATTTCCTTCCTATCAACCACCTTACCTCAGGCTTACTACTTTATAGTATCCACCTCACATCCTCCCTCTTATGAACGCTAATCCATACAACAAATCAAAATGCCAATATACTGAACACATAACCCAGTTATGAACTACCTTAGCAAATCTGGGGAACCATATCACCCCCTCTCCCTCGTAATCCACCACCCAAGCCCCCCTTATCCTAGGCAAACTACACTGATCCCGAAAGACTAGCTTAAAAGTAATAACCAACACCACAGAGAGAGAGAGTCACACAGAGAGAGAAGTCCCTGCACCAAATACAGAGCCAGAAGGATCCCTAATTCAAAGTATCCCATCCACAACAACCAGAGGGCACAATGATAAAAAAATTTCACCACCCCTATTTCCCAACCCCACAACAGACTTAGAAAGGAAACAACCAACAACCACAATTCCTAGGAAACTTAAATCTAGCTTTCCGCAAACAAAAAATGCAGAGACCTTCATCATCCACCAAAATAGCCCCTACTTCCTATCAAGAGCATAGATGCACCTCTAGTTGAAGAAGAAAATAGGATTGAATCTAAGACCTGAATTATGTCTGCTGAACTTAAGAATGTGTGCTCCTTGCAGTGATTTGGATGGAGAGAGAATTCCTGTATTTTCAATGAGAAGTACAAAGATTTGAATCATGTGGGATGGGGCGACTTTTTTGGCTTCTTTATGGGTTTTGGTCAAGAGGGAGTTTAGTGTTCTGCTTATGCTGATTTAAGATTGTGACGCCCTCCTATAATATTTATATGGCTAAACCATCACTTTTACAAAAACATCCACCAGTGGAGTAGTTGAACCTAATTCTGGTTATTCTTTCATGGGAAATGGGGCAAATGTGAATGCATTTTTAGAGATCAAGGCAAAGAGCTTACTTATATCAATCAAAATTAGCTGTGGTTGAGGTGACACATTCGAAGTGGGAATCCTAAAGTGTGCTTGAAGATCCAAAAGAGGCAGTTTCTTCAGCCTTCAGGAGTGAGGCAGCTCTTCATAGAGAGGGATTCATTGATTATAATAGATTGCGGAAAGAAGAAGGAAAGGTGTTCTTGGCATTTTGATCATTCGATTAAGAAAGTTTATGATGTTTCAGCCACTAAATATTTATACATCAGCAATGGTGAATGGTGATGCAGACTTTTCAGCTAAGACAGGCTACAACCCTTGAGTGTACACAAGGGGCCATTACTTCCCACATCGATTTTGGTTTCTAGGGTTGTTTTTGTTGTTTCAAGGTGTGATTTCATTTTCTACATTTTTAAGTTTCATGGTTGGACATCATGTCCACCTTAGTACTTCATCAATTATCTTCAATAAAATTTGTTGTCTTCTATTTCAAAAGGGAAAAACCAAAAGAAGCCCAAATTACCCACAAAACCAGTTTAGAACATTCTTTAACTGAATTGCCTACCCAACGAATTGACGAAATCCAACCACATGAGCATTGGAACGCCCCACGAACCTCAATTAGCCATCCATGAGAACCTTCACCAACCAATTTGGAATTGCAACTCCTAATCATGAAATACCAATGTGTTTTAAAGAACCACCCTGTGCTGATCGGCACTTCCATTCTCACATCCACTTGTTGCTTCTCAGCCACCTCTTTTGTGCATTATGGAAACTTGCCTCTTGCCAATCATCTCAAAGCTTCTTGCATGTGCTCCTTATTCCAAAGAATAATACTATATCCCATGTAAATATGTAAACAACTTGGGCATTGGACATAAAATATACTGCAAGGCTGTACATTTCTAGAATGTAAGCCTTGAGACTAACAAGACTAAGTTGAGAAACCACCATCATATCATTAGGCAAACAACAGTTAACTATAACCATGTTTTTTCAAGCAAGGTTTTGAAGCAGGACAATAATAACTCAAATAAATTTTTGTAATCTCAAAATACAAAGAAATAGAACCTCGTTAACTCAGTTGTACCAGATCATTCGCTAAATTAATAAAGTTAATTGCCTATTATTAACATATACGAGTCATATGGTTTTTGGGAGGTTTGAGGCTCTAATTTTGTGAGTCTCCCCTCTTTTGTAAATGGGTTTGTCCTCCGAAGGCAGCTTTCATTCATAATATAGTATTACTTATTGTCAAAACTTCATGCTGGCCAAATGGCAACAAGTCTCACCACAAAGATGAGGTCACAGTTTCAGGCAAGCTGTCAGTGTGGGCATGGGAGTGAGGGGGTTAGTAGGGTTTATTAACATCAACACAACATATCGCTGGCTATCAAAAAAATATAATATTAATAATTATCAAATATACACACACACGAGTCTTACAACAGCACCTATTGATAAAAAAAAAATGGAGCCATACAACAGCACCTCCAGTTTAACAATCTCCTATTCCTGATTTTTCAGCCCACTCAATCAAACAGAAAAAGAGAAAATTCTTCATGGCAAATAGAAGTTAAAACTGCTTCCAGAACCCTACTACTTTCTGCTCTACTCGTCAAAATCAAAGCTAAGGAAATGGTTGCTTTTTAAAATTTTAATAAATCTAACAGAAAATTTAAATGACTACTAGATTGAGGAGACTTACTAATGTTACTCCTTCTTTTGAGAGTTCCTCTAGGGTTTCACGATCAAAAACTTTCCCATCCAATGGTGATTCATCAATCTGTTGAATATAAATTTCTTATATAGCTCCAGAAACAAACACAAAGAAGTTAAGAAAATGTATAGAATAGAAAATAAAAATAAATAAATACCTTCCAGTCCCCAGTATGAAGAATAGTGCCATCAGCACAGCGAAGAACCAGTCCACAACAATCAGGAATAGAATGAGTGACCCTGATAGGCTCTATTTCAAATGGCCCAGCACTGAACCTCCTCTTAGTTCTAAATACTTTGAGCCTAGACGGAACAAATATCCCAAACTCCTTCAAACGCTTCTTAATAAGCTGTTCAGAAAAAAGAAAATGAGGTTTTGATCTTTCTCTATAGAGATGAACATATCGAGAAAGAACTAGATTAAAAATATATACATGCACATACATACATAAATGTGTGTTATAACAGGTCTCGAAACCCTCAACAACGCCATATGATGTATACCCACCAGCCCAGAGGTGGGTCTCCATTTCTACTAAGCCAACATTAAAATACAAGCACATTGCCAAAACTATAGGTGTTCTGTATTATACGGTACACACAAGGCTGCATGCACAAACACACACACCCACACATGTTGAAGGCTTGAAGCATGAATTCATGTGTGCATGCGCACACAGATATAAAGGAACCTCTATAAGTACTTACATGGACAATCATTATTCACACACACACACAAAGGAACCTCTATAGAGTACTTATCAGGATCATCATTATTGACCAAGATCCAGTATAGTACACTAACATGGTCAATATACCTCATCTGCCAACACTGCCATCTTTTCAAAATTGCATACAAGAAATGTAATTGAAGTAAAAAAAAACCCTTATCAAATACCTCCATTGTGAAGGATGAAGCAAATATTGGTGTGTGGGAATCCAAAGCTGGGATTACCTGCTCAGATAGCAAAGAAACTAATAAAAAACTACAACATTTAAAAAAAACAATTATACATATACATATATATATATATATATAACCATATAAGATGCTGAAACCAAATAGGAAGAAAAAGGAAAAGGCACAAAATGGGGACAAATACTCCTTAAAAAAATGTTTACAGCGGGAATTATATCAATGAAAGCGGTAAAATCTGAGGATAAAAATATTACTAAAGTTCCTTTAGAGTTAAAATCAATCGATGAGATCTTGGTCCGATCACCGAACCTAAGAACCTAAGAGAAGCAAGAGGCCACATTGTACAGATATCTACCATTTCATGCATGTGTGGGAGTCTCCACAAGGACAGTACATTCTTTTTAAATTGTTCTATCCATCATTGCATAAACAAGAATACAGTATTGGGGGACAAATATATTTGCACAAAATATCACCATTACAAGTAGTTGTCAACAGATGAAACATGTTAAGAGAAGAACAGGTGTAAAAGCATGCTATTGTCAACTTAGAAAGTTTATATGAAATTGAAAGTCCAATAACCACACCACCTGTAAGCATATCAGCCTTTTTGGGTCTTCTTCTGACTTCTAACAAATGTGAGGTTTATCACCTCTGTGGTTTTTGAAATTTGAACATATATATAGGAGAGCCATGCCCACCTTAGACAGGAACAAGATCGGGGGTGATCAAAAATGAAAAACGTTATAGATAATTTCTGAAATAGCCAACGAAAGATGACGAATGCAAGCATTTCTAGCTCTTACAATGTCACCTTATTTTAAATTTGGAAGAATATAAATGTAAAGAGAAAAAAAAAAATCGAAAGTTCAGATTCTATTGGTGGCAACAATACTCCTACAGACCAAGAGTGAAACGAACTCATTCTTGGGACCATTTTTTCTTAGTTAGAAAAAGATTAGAAAAAGGAGGAAGAACTGGAACTTCCAATTTAACTACGGAACTAAATTTGTTGCATATATTAAATTAATCAGTTTTTGCCATTTCTCCTTGTTGTATTGACTCATAAAGAAAATATCAATAAAGAAAACACACACACACTTTGCCTCATTTACATGTTTGATTAATATCAGGTCCGTCCCTCTCTCCGTGCAACCATAAATACATACATAATAAAAGCACGCACAACTTTTTTGATGAGTATAATAAAAGCATATAAATACACGCTCATTTAAATATGAAACATTTTGGGAACAGAGAGTTGGAATTATGATCAATGTGATCATCACAAAGGAAGTAAGATAAATAAGGCCTGTATTTATACAACACTCAAGATAATATGATGGAAAAAAATTACATTCAAGAATTCCCACATATATGTCCTTATTTTCACTATCAAGACTTGCTACTAGGGGTGTCAATTTTGAACGTGACACAAAGTTAGCAAGATTGGAATGAGCAAAAATGGAGTCGACAGGTTGAACATGATAACAAACAGGTAGTGTTAGGTTTTAGTTGTGTCAACCGTTTAACATGATTTAACGCGTTTAATTAGAGAAATAGACTATGAGTCGAGATCACATTAAAAGCCTACCGAAGTTTGAAAAACTTTTTTCGCTTACAAAAAAGGTCTCTACTTTGTTTTGTCTCACATCGTAAGTTTACCAAAAATGGATACTATTCTACACTTGTGAAAAATAAGTAACTTCTTCACTTAAAGTTTAAATATTAAAATAATCGAGTTAGTTGTGTTGAGAGATGTACCTTGTTTAATAAATGGATCATATTTTGTGTCGACGATGTCGTGTCGTGTTCAGGTTGACATATATTTTTGAATAGAGACGACATGAATACGACGCGTTACCACAAATTGACACCCCTGCTTGCTATGAATTTTATAGTGTCCCAACCTAAAACATGTTATGGGAGGATCACTTTTATTTTCTCATCCCCAAACTACTGTATGGATAAGATTTTTATACCAATTAAACTTCCACGCATTTTATACACGTTGTAAACACATTAACAGGTAGATTTCACATATTTTCTGGACCACAATGGCACAACCTCATCTTACATTAAAACTCAACCCAATAAATTGAGGTTAGCATCAAAGCATCGAGCAGCTATATCAAGACTATAATCCAATTTTTCTTTACATGCCCAGAAGAGTTGCCTAGATGAGATTGTGAACATCATCAAATGGACTATTAATGTAACTAACAATATACTGGACTAGGTTGTACCTATTATACAGCATACTCTCAGCTTCTAAATGTAAAAACGTGCAGCACATGTTATCACCATCTAATCTAAGCATTACTAATTTACAAGAAATTTGAACACCCATTCACTTTTAGAAACCACATAACTGATGAGGCGAAAAAATCTAGAGAAATCCCAATCAAGATCACAACAACACACATTTAATACATTGCTATAAAATAAGGTGATATTTTCAAGAATTAGAAAAGAAACTTTACCCAAGGCAACGCACCAATGTGATCTTCATGACCATGTGTTATGACAACTGCTTCAATTTTGTGGCTCCATTTTTTTATAAAGGTGGTATCAGGTATGATTTTCTGGACACCAAGCTCGTCATAGCTGAAAATGCATATCACAAATGTGAACCAAGGTCAATGCATCAGAAAAGAAAGGGTGAAAGCTAGATTAGCAACAATTACGTCAGCAATTTTGAATTAGTATTGCAAATATATAAAAATAAATAATTAAAAAAACATAGTAAAAGTTTGTGCCATTCCTGCAAAAGTTATTGATTTTGATAAAACTGATTGTATAGAGCGAATTTATATCTGACAAAAATTAGATTCGTGGTGCCTTAGATGACTATAAGTAATTGAATTTATCCTCCACTATGTCAATAAAATCGCAAAAGAGTAGAAATAATTATGAAACTATGAACAACCTATAACAAAAAGACTTCTTCAAGCAGCAGGAATAGCACACAACAACCATCAAGCTACAATTTATTTATAATTAAATAAATTAAAAAAAAAGCAAGGCAGACCAATTTGCTAGGCCTTACTCTGGAAACATGACACCAGCATCAATCAGAATATAACGATCATAGTTTCCAACAAGCATGCAATTCATCCCAATTTCACCCAGGCCACCAATCGGAAGAACACGGAGAGGTGGGCCATCAGACCCCTCATAGAATTGTTCCATCTTGCGTTGAACAGAGTCTTCCATACTCTTTCCAGCCCCTTCCTTTCTTCCTGATCTTTTGCGGGGTACTTTAGATCCATGTATACCTAAAATGAACCAAAGATGCCAGGAAGAGACAAAACAAATATATCCAGGTCAGAAAGAGACAAAGCAAAGATATAAAAAACCCCAAGTCCAGTTTCAATAAAAGAAGTATAAAGTAGAGGCTTTGCAATTGGCAAAAAGGTAATTTGAAGAAAGAAAAGACTTAAGAATTGATTGTAGATAATGAATAATGAATAGGGAAACTGCTAGGATTATATTTTATAACTGAAACAGGACCAAAAGAGAAGATCCATCCGCTAGCTTTGAAAATACAATAGAAGGACTAAACTTCTGAAATGTCCAGACTTCAGGTCTTATTACTTGGTACCAAGAAAAATATTATCTTCACTCACGTGGACCTAAACCATATATTAGCTCTAGCTGTTTTCAGTTTTTTCATTCTGAAAAAACAAAAGAACAGATATAAGAGCAAAAGTTTTCATTTTCTTAGATCCCTACCCTTTCCGGGCAACAATCTAGAAGCTAAAGCGATTCTCAATGTTAGCTGCAGCATTGAGCAAATATGTGAGCAGTTACAAGTGAAACAACGACAAAGTGAGAAATCAAATTCATGAAAGTAATGCTGAAAAAAAATAGAAACTTCAATCAGCAAATTAGCAGATAAGATTCCAAGACAACTTTTAATAGTATCCATCTTGTGAAGCGACATAGAATGGCTACTCTATTCAAAATAAAGACGTCATTAAATTTATTTGTCTGCAGAACTACCATACGAGAGATAACCCCTATTCAGCCTATTAGATAGGGCATTGTAAGGAATTTACATAGAGTACTATAGTGTTACGTTCAAAAAGAGAGTTTTCATTTGAACTGCTTTATCCCGTGTTTGGTTAATGAGAAAACATCCCATTAAAAAAATTATATATATATATATATATATATATATATATACACACACATATAAAGAAACTAATTGCCAACTAATAGTTTAAAAAAAAACCAAAACCTCCACTCAGCTAAACTTCATAAAACCATTTAGCTCGTTTGAGCTTCCCATTTCTGGTAACAAACACAAGCGTAAACTTGATAATAAAAAAATGTTATTTGATTTTCCTTTAATCCACTTTCCCAATAACCAAAACAGATACTCCCTGGAGGGAAACAACTATATTCAATAGAGAGAGAAAAGGGGGAAAATCAATGGCTGCTTACCTACTACAGAAGGAGACGCGATGGAGCACGAAATGCGACGCTTGCTAGGGTTTGGTCGACGCGAAAAACTGTACGGACATATGGAGAGAGCACCGAAAGCGGCCATTTTTATCCAGGAAATTGTTTGTTTCTCAATATGCTGAGTACAGTTCGGAAAAAACCTAAATCCCCATATACGTTGAGAGGCTTCACAGTGAAATTGAAACCCTATAAATCTGAATATTTGGGAGACCTTTGGGAGCGGGAAAGCTGGATGAAGAGTGCAGTAGAGGATTTTTGTGAAAGACGATAAATTATCTTTCTTTCTTATCATTTTGCCCGTGGAGGAAGAGAAGACGCACGTGCTATGGATGCCTTTGTTCTTTTACTGCACGTGACATTTTTTAAAATTTTTTTTATATTTGGGGTCTTAACATTTTTTCTTTTATATCATTTACAACATTTCGAACTATTTTCTTTAGTTATCTCTACAACATTTTTGTCATATCAAAGTATGATTATAGCTCAGATTGAGAAGCATATTAAGTAGTTTTTTTTTTTTAATAAATCATAAATAAAAAAAACATTAATAGTTAAAATCACTTCTACATATTTTTTTACCAGATGCTGGAATAATAAATTGATCAAATTATTGAGAATCTGTTCCCCAATAATGAATTCTTTAGAATCAATTCTTCAAAATGTGAAGCTCCCAAGAGTGGCTCTTAAAAAGCACCCAACCAACTCAAATTTATGTTAGCATTACCCTTATATCTAGGGACTGCACATGAAAAGAGAGCAGTGCAGGTGAAATCATTTGCTCAATCAAGTGAACCAGTTATCCAACTCTAATTCATGCTGAGCAGATTGGCACACTTCGTCTAGGTTCAGCAGGTATCAAAATTCTCAATTTGACAAAACAAGTCGTGTCTGGAATTAGAAATCACAACAGATACCAGTACAGGTGAAATCATTTGCTCAATCAAGAGGAAAAATGTATTTACCACCTCTCAAAACTCATTCGGACGTCCTGAATGTCGAACAATACAACCACCACATAATTTAGTACAGCCACCATTACATCATGAACAACAGGAGACCCAGACTGCAAGCAACTTTACGCATGTCCTCATTCGGCAAATGTAGATTCAAATTTCTGTGGCATGTCCTGGAAACCATGGCAATCCTGGTTGAAGGCATTGTTTCGTATTGGAAACAGGAACAATGGGACCCAGGAAAATGCGCCACAAGTCAAGTACTATAGTTACGAGCATTGCAGCCCCCAAGGCATCGATGGCCACTCTGGGCAAGTCCCATGGAT
Source organism: Nyssa sinensis (assembly GCA_008638375.1). Taxonomy (NCBI): domain Eukaryota; kingdom Viridiplantae; phylum Streptophyta; class Magnoliopsida; order Cornales; family Nyssaceae; genus Nyssa; species Nyssa sinensis. The sequence continues at coordinate 6,430,770 of CM018036.1, forward strand.
CACCGGGTTTCTCATCAATCCTGCGCATTTGGGTGAATCTCCATTAAGAAAACTAACATACCATAGGAAACAACAGTTTTTTCTGCTTTTCATGCATTATAAATCAACAAGGTATTAATAATAATCACTTTCTCATCTTTTTTTGTGTTCTTAGTTATATTTCTTTTCCCCTTTTAATCGTAGTTATAATATATATATATATATATATATATATTCTCACAAATCAAACAAAGGATTATGAGCATTAATCTACTAGAAAGAAAAAAAAGGTAGATGTAACTGGCATGCTGGTCAGTTTGGCAGAGGCTGAACAAAGCAGAGTTTTACTTTTCACCCCCAAAGTACTGCTATTGGAGACAAAGAAAAGGTAACGAACACAGAGATCTAAGAAAAAATTACTTGAGAAACTAACATATTGAAAGCATCTCTTATTGTAAGACATCAATAACTATTGAACAAAATAACACCTTGATGCAATAATAGTTTTTGTTGCATAGGTGGAGATAATCATATCATTTCTTCGTGGTCGTAACAATCACTTCAAGCAGTGGAAAGAACAAAAGATGTGCTCCAAGTCCTTGGGCTGTTGAACAGAATCCAACCACACCGGAATGGATGGTACAAAGTCCTCCAGCTTTTCATACTTTTGGAGAACTTCCAGCTATCAAGGAGACGAAAAGCTATGTGAAGTAAAAGAAGAAAAGGTCGCCGATTGCTACTAAGAATGTGACAGAACTTTTTAAAATGTGGGTTCTAAAACCACTTGTGTAGGTCGGGGTTGAGAATTGGGGGGCCGCGCCCTAGCCTCGTCGGCCTAAGCCTCGCTATGAGAACTGACGCCCTCCAATGCTCTGTGAAGAGCTCTGCCCTTTTGTACATCCTAATTTAGTCATCTTCATCCTAAAACCTCTTGTCCTAGCATCCCTCCACAATTTTAGCTTAGTGTTATCAAACTCTAGTCTTGGCAACCAGAACAATGTTGAGTAAAAAACATAGATTTGGATATCTTTCTGATATGTACAATAAGTCATCACCAACCAATTTGTTAGAAAATGTCAAGACACTAGCAGGAAAAAATTTCAATGGTACAAATTGAGAGTCATGTGTAGCCATTTTTTACTAGATTCAGATATCTTTCTGATATGTCCAATAAGTCATCACAACCAATTTGTTAGACAATGTATAGACCACTAGAAATACAATTTGAGAGTCATGCATAGCCATTTTTTACATGAAGAGACGTTCCATATATAAGCAACCAACTGTCCAAGCAAACTTTTATATGAGGTAATGACTGTAATACATAACCTAAAATATTATGAGTATATGACCCACAAACTTCTAGACAGACATAAAGCATAAAAGTTAACATTAGACTATGGGCCAAGTTCTTACCGCAAAAACATCGGGAAGCTTACAAAGAAATATATTGCATAGAACAAGGAGCCGACTTTGTACATGGATGCCCGGTCCACAAATTCATAATAAGGGAACTGCACATGTTCAAAACAAAACATTATTGTAACAGCTGTATTTCATGCAAGCAGCATGGTTGAGCAGATAATGAAGATTATCATTGCAAGCCAAGCCAAGGTATGAAAACAGCAGTAGTCTCTTTCTCAAAGTAATAATTCTTTTTTGTAGGCCCAGTTCACACACCATACCCTTTCATATTAGTAATGATAAGGGTGTGATCAGTAATTAACTAGCCACAAAAAACATTTATAACCAACATTTTAGCAAGAACAGAATGGTTTCTTGTTAACATTAAGTTATGATATAAACTTTTTCTTTTGATAAGTAGTTATGATATAAACTATTAAGAATCTTCTTTCCACCATCCCAGCTGTTTTTTAAAGAGAGTATTTAAGTTAACAGGTACAATTATAGCACAATTTTACCAAAATTCACTAAATTAATCACAATCTAAAATCCAGATTGCACAATCTAAAGGACAGCACACTTTCATTCCAAAACATGCAGCGATGCAATGTTTTTTTTCCTATATCCCTCCTTATTCTTCCAGTGGGATTGAGGTTTGTTGAGTATCTACCCGTACTTTTCTTTTTACAAGGCAATATAAAGAAGGAATAATTACACTAACCTCCACTGTCATATTTGACAATTACATGGACATCCCCTATGATATTTGATATTACACTTCCTTGTTAGAGTTGTCGGGAGACAGACATTAACGAAAAGTATGAATTTCTTGTCTTACCCTTAAAGATGATTACACTAACCTCCTCTATAATATTGGATAATTACAAAGAGATCCCCTATGATCTCTGAAAAAAAGAGGGAAGATTAGTGTAATATGCAAGGATATTTTAGTCATGTAAAAAAATTAGTTGAAGCCCTAATACCGTTAATAACAGATTTTGTACAGAAAAAAAAAATATGTATATTATTAGTATAACAATGAGAGGTCAATGTAAGTTCAGAAAACACAGGACATGCCTTTTAATTGTCCGACATCACTGGAGAGGTCAATGGAATTATCTCTATAAAGAATAATGAACTAACAAATATTAAGATTTTTAAGTTTCATGTCAAGAAGGATACCACATCATACGGATAGACTTCTGTGCATTTGCCTATGCAAAAACACCTCTTTAAGTGAGCCTTTGTTTTCTAGATGCTCTTCGAAGGAAAATTAGGAGTCCCATCCAAAGTTAGCATCTTATGGAAAGAATGAACACTAAAGAATCCTCCTCTGGTCACCCTCCACCTCACTATGTCACCCTCGCTCTCTTGTGGTGGATAAACATACAACATATCCAATAAAGATGCTTTTGCGGCCAACTCCCAGTTTTTTAGTCTCTCTCCATTGTTCGAGAAGGAGACAAGAAAATGTATAATGGCAAAAAGTATATAAATTACATTTCCTTTCTTCCTCCTCCTTGGTTTACCAAACAATGGAAAATGCAACCCTCCATTTCCATTCCTTGTAACAAAAAAAAAAGAGAGAAAGACGGCTTCTTTCCTCTAGGGATAGAAAGTCTATATCTTTTGCTTCTCCTTCATTCTATTTTTCCATGCCTCCTACCAAATGGACCATTAAAATTTTTGTTCCCTCAACCTTTTTCCATGACTCAAGAGGTAAAGAGATTGAGAGTGCACTCATGGAGATTCTCGGTAACTCACCGGCATTCACTGGAGGGAAACTAGTTACAGGATGCCATGGCAAGATTCATGGCATCCCATATTAATGAGATACTAATTCTACTTCTCAAGAAAGCTAGAGCTTTGTGGCTTTGATTGATGATATCCAACTAGATGTAGTAAGAATTTTGGACATATAAAGAAAATTAGGCTACGGAGGAGTGGGTTTGATCAAAACTTTCTTCCTCCATTTTAGGACCCGTGAAAGTGTGGCTTTTCCTTCCCTGGGCTAATTCCGTATCAAGATTTGATATCATGCGCTAATTAACTAATACAATGGTTTTTCTTGAATGGAGTAATGTAATTGACATCTTAGAAAGAAAAGGGAGTGATGTATATGAAATCTATAGATAAATTAAAGAGTCTAACTGGGTTTTTTTTACTGACTTTTCATTTGTAACAATTAACATCCTTTATAATGTAATTGAAGGTTAAAAAAAAGAGTAATGTAATTTACCCATCACCTTCATATAGAAGAGTTAAGCGTCCAACTTGGTTTCTTTGTCGAATCTTCATTTGTGTACCTATTGATATCCTTTATATGATTATAACTATTCAATCATCATGTATACGGATCTCAGTCAATTTTACCAATTACAAAAATTTTAATTATAATTCGACGCCTTTCTCTTTCTTCCAACCACCAATATGTATGATCTCCATTAGATTGACAGTATCAATTTGTCCATAATGGTAAATTTTTTTTTTTGATAGGTAAATCCATAATGGTAAATTTAGAATTCAAATAGAGGACATGCTTACATAGATCATTTTTTGTATGCACTTCAAAAGTGTTATTCACCATACACTCATCATGTGTTGAGATACCCCTTTGGGATGGACTTCTTACGAGGGAGTTCACTAAGATACACTTACTAGAAGCAAAAGTTGTGGCAAACGAGGCCAACATAGTTTTAAACAAGGGTTATCTATAAGAACTTCTATTGGGCATGAGCCATAGAAGTTCTTTTAGATAACAACAACAACGATAAGTCGATAATAATAACAATGACTAGATCAAATGAGCAGAGCAACCACATTACCACATACATTGGAAATAGCTAAAGTCTCCAGATATGCTATAAAATAAGCAAGAGCTAAAATCCAGGCAGCCTTGAAGACCCACTGATTTCTCACCGACAAGCCAGCAACAGAATACTGTAGTCTACGAAGTGTTATGTTTGATGTAACATGGTAAAATAGGAAGCAAACATGTGTGAGAAGAAAAGTTGTGTGTGGTACCTACAGAGAGTAACAAATGTTTCAGATTAGCACCCAAGAAATAAATAAAATGATTAGGCTTATAAAAAGGCAAAGTAAGGAAATATTCCTGTGTTATGGCTTACGTTATTCATCTTCCATGATGGGAAGGTATATGAAGCCCCCAAAACTGTAAAAAAATAATGGGTCCAAAAGTAATTTCCAACATAACTGAAAATTATTATCCAGAGACTGGCCTGCCACATTAACAAATTTATAGTTACAAGCAAGAATAAACACAAAAAAGAGGTGCCCCCAAAACAGTTAAAAATAATGGGTCCAATAGTAATTTCCAACATAACTGAAAATTATTATCCAGAGATTGGTCCGACAAATAAAAAATTTATAGTTAACAAGTTACGACCAAGAATAAACACAAAAAGTCAAACTCTTAAAAATCAGTATTGGCAGCCAATTTTCACAGCTAGCCAATTAAACAGCCCAAAAAGGCTTAGTTTCAGCAGCGTCTTGCTTGGCCCATCAACAAGTTAAAACAACAGCAACCGAATAACCAAATGAATGGCATGAAGAGCCAATCAAATGGCTGGAATGATGACAAATGGCTGGCCCAATGACAGCACAATGTACTGGCCATGCACTGGCTAGTCATGCCCCAATAACAGGCCCATAAAGGCCCATCATTCTAATGTGTCATGGCCCAAATGAATTATTGAAATGGACCTCAAGTGGTTCGCTCACCATGGGATGTTGGGGAATGCCCAAGCAGGCCCCAGAATTCAAATGTGATTTGACCACCACAAAGATGGGAACCTTGAGAGGCCCCGACCGTACAGGGTATATAAGTCCCACTAACAAAGTTTGTCCCAACAGAAAACTCCCTTTTTATTAAAGGAGAAGATTATCTCCTCTTTGTAATCAATTGGGACATGACCCTTTTCTAAAGAAGTTCCATTTTGGGGACAAGTGAGAACCTTGGAAAACAAAATCTTAAGGTGAGGAATCCCATCAAGGACTCCCACATGGAAAGATTTGATTGGTCTGTAAAGGGTAAATCTAAATAAAACTTGGGGGATGTTCTCTATGAAGTATAAAACTCTACCAGTTCCAATCATACGTTCAAACCTCTTACAAGAAGCCCTACCTAAGTTATATTAGAAAGGGAACCCAAAGTTCTCCAACCATGTTATGGAAGGCCACAATCCCATGTAGGTAGTTTAAAGGAAACTTTTCTACTTGTCTTCTAGGGCTCTGGTTTTGTCATAAGATATGATGTAATAAACCCAACTTGTGTCACAGTGCCAAAGATCCTTTTCCTGATTAAATTAACAGTTTGTATTATGGTCAATCTCAGAGATCTTATGGGCCGGCAAACTGGAGACGGACGACCACGGTCCCGACCTTTGCTTTCAAAACCAATGGTGTTTTCACATAAATTGAAATAATATAGTTATAGCCTAGCAATCAAAATTTTACTCTACAATAACACTTGCCTTGACCCAGTATCGATCCTTCCAACAGATGCTGCTATCAACCTGCATAAACAGGGCCAAAAAAAAATGTGAGCACGTCAAAAATTTAAAGGGGCAGACTACCAAAGTTACCTATCATCTTAGGCAGACATGTATTTTACTTTATACTTTTGGTCTAATGAATAAAGTACACAATGGGAGCAGTCCTCGTCCTGCCATAGACCCCTCCAAGTAGGGATGTCAATGGGGAAGGGTTTTTTGGGTAAGCCACCCCTCATAGGATGAGTTTGGGAAGGGTATAAACATGTTAAGAGCAGGTTTGGGGAAAGGAGGTCGAAACCCAATTGAGTTATGGGTAGGTTTGGGAAAATGATGTTTAAAGCCACCCTCCCCTAAGTCCCCTTGTTTTAGTATGAAATTATTTAAATACCTCTTATATATTTTAAAATACCTAATCTACACATGAATATATAATTGTGGAATAGTTACAATTAAAAAGAAATCTTTTCAATTGTTTACTTATTTATTTTTGTTCAAAATAGGAAAATGTATTTAGCACAATCCAAGCAGGGAGAGACGGGTTTATATAACTCAACTAGGGTCAGGGATGGGATACCACTTGGGTGGGGTAGGTATGGGTTGGGGGTGTTCCATCCCATTCCCACTCAGTTGACATTCCTGCCTCTAACCAAGATGAGTGGGGTTTCAACCTCAAGTTTGTTGTGCAAAAACTTAAATACTTTATTCAATAATCAATATATAAAGTCACCGAGGAAGTTATATTCCTGCATCAACATATTAGTTACCAATATTTTCCATTCTGTCTTCATTTTTCCAAAAAACCTAATTAAATTATCAAACAAAGAAGAACTCATGAATTCAGAAATTAAACGACTGTAGAATGAATGATGACTACTGATTTTATTGTTAGTTTAAAAGAAGAATAAAAAATTGTAGATTCTTACATCACTTGGCAATTGCAAATTCCTGATGAACACAACATTTAAGTAGTAGTTCACTAAGGCTTGTTTGGTGTTGGGAAAAGGAAATTTTGGAAATCAAATAGAAAAAACTACAGTCGATACAAGTTATCTACTTGATATGAATTCATCTTTAGGATGTTCTTTTTTCAGTAAATATGTTGAATATATTGACCTTTCTATCTCATGTAATCCAATTACATCAATAAGATAGAATACTGACAAAAAATCACAATTAATGCAGCCCTAACCCAAAACATAGACTCTCTTCTCATTTTGATATGAAGTTTTGAGGGACAAAAAAGTATGATAATCCAACAATTCACCTTTCCAACAACTAACATTGGTATCAAGAAAGAAGGAACCGCTGAAACCAGCCCCAGAAGCAAGTACTCCAACTCTGTAAAGCTCTGCCAATTAACATAGTTAAATCAATTAACATTTTAACTAAATCTATATCATTTGTATTCATGTGACTGTACGTGCATGTGTGAGAGAGAGCATTTGTAAACCAAAGATAGACATGTCTATATATATATATATATATATATATATATATATATTTACAGTTGAATTTCTAATAATCAATATTAATAAATTTAATAATCTCTCATAATTAATGCTTTTTGAGAAACCAACTTCATTCCACAATAAATAATTAATAATTCTATTACTTAATAATAATAACTTTTTTAATAAAAATTCTTTATAGTAATTATTAGAATAAAGATACACAAATATTGTATATATGTTATACCTATAAAAAAAACATATATAATATATATTATATAAAAAATTATTAGTAATATTAATCTTAAAGTAAGAAAAAGGATACAAGGGCTTTCTTATAACTTAAGTTTTATATAATATATATTTTTTATTCAAAAAAATATTATCACCCTTGAGAATATGCATATATGTCTTATTTTTATGCTGAAAACTGTATACTAGTGAGAATTTTTTTCATTTATAAAAAATAATATAGAAATTCAATAATTGCTTTCTTGATAAGTAAAGGAACTAATAATTAATAATTTTTGGATCTACCAAGTTTATTAATTATTAGAGAGTGGAATGCATGTGTACATATGTATGTGTGTGTGGCTGTATAGAAAACAACTTAGAAATCTTTTAGGAAGGGGGTGCACCCACATGCGCGCTTCTAATGGATAGTTTGTGGTCCAACAAAATATATGTATATAAAGAACATTACTAACATGACCGTCCATATAAAGAAACTATGAATAAGAAAGAACAAGACATGAATGAAATTGATTTAGTTAAGGTCACAATCTATTACAGGAAAACCCAAGCATTGCCTAACTTACAAAACCCTTTTTTTTTTTTGGAGAGAGAGAGAGCTAAGTTGGCCCTTGGAGTGGGATTTGAACCTAGGACCTGGGGATGTAACCAAGCCTCTTCCCAACTCATCCAACCCCAAGGGTTTAATAGTATAAAAATATCCACAATTATAATACTATGACCACAAAGTCACTTATTCACTCCTATTTCCATATTGTTAATTCAGAACCTCCTCTTTAGCTTGAATGGCATCACTTCCACCTCTGAAAGAGAAGGTTGAGGGTTTAAGTCCCATATGGGATATAGTGGGTGTGTGTGTTACCTATAAAAACAAGAATCATACTTCAAAAACCCAAAAGGAGATAGAATAAAATTGGGGTATCATTTTTATTTTCACAATAAGTAAAATAAATGGCCAAAAATTTCATGAATTGCCTCAAAGTCCACCAAAGAACTCCACAGAAGTTCTTTGGAGACAGTTTGCAATCACTATTTTAAATACAAAATTTTATTCTGCATTCGCAATCAAAAACCAAATTTACCGATATACAACTCAACTCAACAAGGTCTTATCCCAATTACTTGGGTCGGCTACATGAATCATATCTCACCATTCTTTTCTATTTAAGGGCATTCCTTCCGTTAAGCCACCAAATCTACCAATATACAAGCATAAAAAGTGATTATTGTTGAAAATCGTTTCACTTCATCGCATAAAACAGTCTTTACTAACTAATCGAGCTCAAAATAGTTCACTTCAGTTCCATAAATCACAAATATATCGATAGAGAGAGATAGATTGTAAATAACAAACCTCATAGAGTTTGTATGGAACGACGATACCAAGGCACAGAGTGAGCCAGAAGGGAGTGTAGAGAAGGAAGAACAATTCGCCCCATCTCTTGCTAGGATTAGGAGCGAACCACAGACTCGAACCAGAAGAAGCAACTTCTGTACCTGTGCGTACATATATATACACGCATATACATGTGCGATGTTATCAAGAAATTGCTCAATCAACGGAGAGAAGAGACCCTTAAAGAACCCTAATTTTTAGGAAAATGAACTTACCGCCCATTTCGTTAGTTCGGATCTAACGCGCTCTCTGCGGTGGATCTCAGGCTTTTTGTTAGTGTGAGCTGCTACTAATTTGAACTTTGAAGAGAAGAGAAGAGAAGGCTACAAGAGGTAACTGTGGCCCGCCTAAAAAATAAATAAAGGGTAAATTACTCAAACATGCTGAAGGTTAATGATAATTACGGAGATTTTCTTGAGTTTTTGAAATAACAATTGAAACTCTCTTATTTTTAATAAATTATAAAGATTTTTTTTTAATATAATTTTTTTTAAATGATAAAAGCGTGTCTTTTAATTTTTAAAATTCTATCCAAATTTTTTCTAACATTTTTTTTTATTTTTGAATAAATATTAATTAAAATCTTCATTAACTAAAAAATATAAGTTTATCTTAAATTTAATTTCTATATAAAATAAAAAAAATTAGATAAAAAGTCAATATTGTAAAATTTTAAAAAAATAAAAATAATTGAAATGACTACTTTTGTCATTTAAAAAAAAAAAATTAGAGGAGAAGTATTTATAATTTGTCAATAAATATAAAAAAAGTTTGTATCATTTCAAAAACTCATAAATAATTTTTGTAATTATTATAAATTTTTAAAAATATCAATATAATTTAGTTATAAATAAATAAAAAGTTACAGACTACCGTTTTGCAAGAAACATCAAAATGTTGTTTATTTCAAACGGCGGTGGCCATTTTATCAACCTCACTTATGGGTTCACCACTTTTATATTGCTTAATATAAAAAATAGAAATTAAATAAATGATAAAAATATATATAATATAATATTATTTTTAATTGATATTTATTAAATACATAAATAACGAAGTATTATTAATTCTATGTGTTAGATCATATAATTACTCAAATTTAAGTAAAAGCTTTATTTGAATTTAAAACTCTCTTATCTGTTGTAAGATGAAGCGAAAACAAATGAAAATATAGAACATGTTTGTAATTTTTTGGAAAAAAAAAACTTTATATTAAGTAATATTGTCGGTCTTTTTCTTATTTATATTTTGTTAAGAGGCATCCGATCCTGAATAATTGAACTCCAACTTAAGGCTTAAAACTAGCCAATAACCCATTCGTCATCCCTACCTCTACTGCAGCTCCAAACATCCAACCCTACCCATGCAATAATTTGACATCCATGAAAATCCATTTGGCCACTACCTACGGCAAAACTATGTGCTGTAAGACAGGAGCAAGAAGTTTTCAAGATATTTGATACGCCAAAAATACCCCAAACGACCAGAACAAGACACTGTGTCTAATCTCGTTCTATGAATTCATAAGACGAATTAATCAGTCAAACTGACTTCGGTAAGGGGGGTCCATGAATTATAGTAACTTGGCATACCGATCTCGTTCCACACCTCGGTATACCGACCTTATGGTAATATGACAAATACGGACAAATAAAAAATATCACAAGTAATTATAACGAGACTGTCACCTTCTGACACACGACACACTCTAGTCCTGTAAAAGACGGAAAGGGTTCCTAGCCCTACATAATCAGCATGGCCGATGGCAACCATGACGTGTGTAATCATGATGAAATGGTTCCACCTGCTTGACTATTGGGTTTGATATTTCTTGCAGCTTATAAATGCAAAGGAAAATGTATGTGAAGAGGAGGGTTTCTTTTGAATGATTAAGATAATTAATTAACTGAGAATATACACTTCTATCTTCTCTAACTTAACCATCGGAGTGGCTACCACAGGAGCCCTCCCTGGTGGCACTTTGACTCTTTTTTTGTTCAGGATATACAGCAAGGAGCGATTCAAGCTTTGACGAAGTCAAAAACTACAACATCAGTTTGGCGTCGTCTGTGGGAAAGGATTGGTAATCATTCCTATTTGTTTCCTAATTTTCAACTTTGATCCTTCGTCATGGCCCCGAATCGCCGTTCCAGACAAATGACTCAAAGCCAACTATTAGCTGGTGACGAAGAAGGTGAAACTTCCGATCCTGTACAACAACAACTCGACCAAATTAGAGAGCAGATGCGGAGACAGTCCGATCAAATCCAAGGACAACTTTCGGCCATATCCTAGGTCCTGGTTTCTTTAACCCAGAACCTGCCGAATATCCCCATAACTCTTCCACCAGGTATTCCTACCGGAAGAAATCCAATCTCTCCCCTTGCTGGCACAAGGCTTTATGAAGATGGAGGTCCCAGTGCCCATCCAGTTGATATCTAGGACGCAGTTCGGGCTGGAGATGAACCTCGCCAATCCCATGCTATGGGACAAGAGGCACCAAATCTTCATCCGACTATGCACCTCCATAGCACAAATAAGGATTTGAGTCCTGTTAATTCAGGAGCCAATCCTGTACGGTCAGGCTCCCGGCCTCGATAGGCGTCAATACCGCCCCAAAAAATCTCAGGACACGTTGTTCCTAGTCAGGAACATCCTTTACACACTGGACATGAGGCTAGCATGCCCGTACCACAGTACTCTGCCCCATCCAGGATACATCCAAGGATGGAAGAGGTGGCAGATTCCGTAGGACTGGCAGCCCATGCAAGAGAAGGAGACGCCCCCGCTAAACAAGATGAAATAGCACGACTGCTTGGTAGGTTCACCACTCCCTTCACAGCAGCCATCTTAGCGGAGGAACTGTCCTCGAAAATTTATTGTCTCAAAATTTACTCCGTATGACGGATCGGACGACCCTGTAGATCACCTCTCCAACTATCAACATACGACTGGCCCTGCATGGAGCCACCGATGCTTTCTTGTGCCGCACGTTCGTCACAAGTCTTAAAGGCGCAGCCTTACGATGGTTCCATAACCTCTCCCAGGAGTCAGTCCCTGAGCTTTTATAAGCTCAGCAGATGTTTCCTTGACCGATTTTTAACTAGCCGGAGGCTGAGAAAGGGACCAGAGTTTCTTTTGACAATTAAGCAACAAAAGGGGGAATCACTTCGAGACTACATCGCCCGGTTCAACTCTGAACTCACCAAAATTACAGGACTGCGGTCCGGGTTTTTTGGTGGCAGCACTTCATACGGGATTATAGCCGGGACGGTTCCATGATTCCTTAACCAAGAATCCTCTGGTCGACATGGCATGGCTAATGGAGCGAGCCAAGAAGCATATAAATTTGGAAGATACCAAGACATCTCTTCGCAAAGCAAAAGAGCAATCACAGCAGAACGATACCACTCAAAAGCAAAGCTCTGAAACTACAAACAAAAGGCAGCGGAGCCCGGATAAAAGGACTACCTCCCGAACACAAAACCAATCAGCAATTGGGAGGTCTCAGTCATATGCACCTCTGAATACAACGTTGACACCCTTAAACGCCCCTCTCACACAAGTCTATCATCAAGTACGGACACGAGAGAATTTGAAGGCTCCAGACCCTTTATACTGCCATCCAGACTCCCGAGATTGGAGCAAGTATTGTGAGTTCCATAAAGATCACGGGCATACAACAGAGATGTGTAAGAACCTCCAACATGAGATCGAGCACTTGATCCGGAGAGGACGTCTGAAAGAGTTTATTCAGCATAATGGAGGCTTGACTAATCAGAATCAAAGGCCCCAGCAGCCTAGGCAAGACCAACGACCCCATCAGCAACTGACAGGGTCAAGGTCTTAGACCAAATGAACCTCAAACTGACCAACCTCGTCCAAGTAATCAGGCTATCCTTGTCCTCCATGCTGATAACTCATTGATCGGTATGTCCAACTGGGCAAAGAAACGTTACGTTCGGGAAGCAAGAGCAGAAACCGGCCCTCTCCTTGCCTCTACAATTGAGAAAAAGCCGAAGCCGCTACCACATATCCAGTTTACCAAAATGGACCTGGTTGGCATACACTGTCCTCACAGTGATGCACTCATCATCTCTTGCAGAGTAGCAAACTTCGATGTCAAGAGAGTATTGGTAGATACAGGATGTTCCACCAATATCCTCTTTTACGAACCTTTTAAAAATATGCAGCTCAACACCTACTGATCTCAAGGCCACTACTGCCATAATAGTAGGTTTTGATGGTAACCTGAGCTCACCGCTTAGGAAGGGATCGAACTACCCACTACTGTGGGAGAAGGAGAGGATCAGAAAACTCTCATCTCTGAATATATGATCGTTGACTCTCGATCACCTTATAACATTATCATCGGGAGACCATGGCTCCATCAAATGGGAGCAGTCACTTCCACTCTTCATCAATGCCTCAAATATGTGCATAACGATAGTGTATGTACCATCAGAGGCTCCCAGCTAACATCTCGAGAGTGCCATGTTGTCGCCTTAAAGGGAAAATATCCCAAATAGCAATTACAGACACCTCGGGATCCCTTTAAGTCACATGAAGGAACGAAGATTCCTACCGAGCTCGATGAACCATTGAGCCCCCGAGGAAGAGATAGTACGGCAAAACCGACCCAAGAGCCCCTCAAAGTGCTAGTGAGTTCTAACGGTGAAGAACAGTTATTTACAGCTCGGTATGGATCTATCCCACTCAGAGCGGGAAGAAATGATTAAGTTCTTGAAAAATAATTTGTCTGTCTTCGCTTGAGAAACCAGAGACATGGAAGGAATAGACCCCTCTATTGCCTGCCATAAATTAATAACGGACCCATGTCACCTCCCGGTCCGACAGAAGTGGAGGATCCTCGCCCCAGAAAGACATAAGATAATTAATGAGGAAATCCAGCGATTGTTGCAGGCACAGATGATCAAAGAAGTGTTTTATCCAAATTAGCTTGCCAATACTGTACTTGTGAAGAAAAAGAATGGTAAATGGCGCGTTTGCGTCGATTATACCGATCTCAACAAAGCATGTCCTAAAGACAGCTTCCCCCTCCCAAGAATAGATCAGTTGGTTGACTGCAACTGCCGGCCATGAATTGATGAGTTTCATGGACGTGTATTCAGGGTACAATCAAATCCAGATGTACCTTTCAGATCAAGAAAAGACATCCTTTATCTCGGAAAGAGGTTTATATTGTTATAAGGTGATGCCATTCGGTTTGAAAAATGCAGGTGCGACCTACCAGCGACTAGTCAACAAGATGTTTGAACCTCTGATTGGCCTATACCATGGAGGTTTATATCGATGATATGCTGGTCAAAAGTCGGCACAAACATGACCACATCGACCATTTAAAGCAAACCTTCCATATTTTAAGGCAGTACCGAATGAAGTTAAATCATTCAAAATGTACTTTCGGTGTCAGCGAAGGCAAATTCCTCGGTTTCTTAATCTCCTAAAGAGGAATAGAGGCAGATCCGTCCCAGATCAAAGCATTAATAGCATTGGAACCTCCGAAATCAAGGAAAGACATCTAAGCGCTCAACGGTAGGATTGCAGCTCTGAATAGATTCATCTCTAGATTTACTGACCGTTGCCTCCCCTTCTTCAAAGCCCTACGGGGGAATAAGGCCCTTGAATGGACCCCTTGAATGCACCATAACCTTTGAAGATCTAAAAAGATATATGGCATCCCCAGCACTTCTTTCCAAACCAGTGAAAGGGGAGAAACTCTTCCTCTATCTCGCAGTATCCAGAAATGCGGTAAGTTCTGCGCTCGTTCGTGAAGAAAAAGGATGTCAGAAACCTGTCTTTTATACCAGTAAGGCACTCCTTGGTTCGGAAAGAAGGTATCCCGAGGTAGAAAAATTGACATTCGCTCTGATAATTTCAGCACGAAAACTTCGGCCTTACTTTCAAGCTCACTCAATTTTGATACCGACCTCTTACCCCTTAAAAGCAGTTCTGCATAAACCAGAAACCTCGGGACGCTTGATAAAATGGTCGGTAGAATTGGGCGAGTTTGATATAACTTATATCCCTCGAACTACCATCAAAGCCCAGGCTCTGACAGACTTTATTGCAGAAGTTACACCGGCCTCGGAAGGAAATCATGAGGCAGATATAGGTATAACGACATGGCAACTCCACGTCGATGGATCTTCCACTAATAAAGGTTCTGGCGTCGGTATTGTACTCTGTTCTCCAGACGGAATCAAAATAGAAAAAGCCGTTGCCTTAGGTTTTAAATCTTCCAACAACGAAGCAGAATATGAAGCACTCATTCTCGGTATGAGGCTAGCCATAGAATATGGGGTTTATAACCTCGAAGCATTCTCGGAATCACAGTTAGTGGTGGGACAGGTCTCAGGAGAATTCGTGGCCAAAGATGACCGAATGATCAAATATGTGGAAATAGTGAATTCTCTGAAGAAGTCCTTTGCTAAAATTAGCATCCAGAAGATTGAAAGGAATCAGAATGCACAAGCTGATGCCCTTGCCAATATGGCCTCTCACTTAGAGCTTACCAAAGATGCAGAAATTAGCATTTCTTGTCAAATGGAACCAAGTATCCAGGAGGAACATTCTGTTTACAGTATAGAACAACTTCAGGATTGGAGGACTCCTATCCTCCGTTACTTGGAAGAAGGGGAACTACCGGAGGATAAGAATCAAGCACTGACGTATACAGATCAGAGCAGCACGGTACCTCATTATAAATAAAAAACTCTACCGTAGGTCCTATACCCAACTGCTTCTGAGATGCTTATCCCCAACAGAGTCTGAGTATGTATTAGCCAAAATCCATGAAGGAATATGCAGAAATCACAACGGCGGAAGGACTATCTCCCACCGAACTCTTACTTCAAGGCTATTATTGGCCCGGTATGCTCAGCGATGCTAAAGATTATGTAAGAAAATGCGATAAATGTCAACGCTTCGCTTCCTACCAACATCAGCCACATCAACAGCTCACTTCTATCTCCAGTCCATGGCCTTTTGTCCAATGGGGGATGGATAGAGTAGGTCCTTTACCAAAGGCCCCCCAGAGCAGAAAATATCTTCTTGTTGCTATTGATTACTTCTTAAAATAGGCAGAAGCGGAGCCATTAACTCACATTACCGAGGTTGAGGTAAGAAATTTTACATGGAAAAACATTATATGCAGGTTTGGTATACCACGAGTCATCATTTCGGACAACGGTACCCAGTTTTCTAGAAAAATATTCGGCAAATTCTGTGCCGACCTTGCATATCAGTCATCATTTTTCCTCACTAGGTCATCCTCAAGCAAATGGAACAAGCCGAGGTTACCAATCGTACGATCATCGACGCCATCAAAAAGAGATTAGAAAAGGCCAAAGGCAGGTGGGTTGAAGAGCTTCCTGGAGTACTTTGGGCATACTGAACTACGAAGAGAACATCAACGTCTGAAACACCATTTTCACTTGCTTATGGTACCGAAGCGGTAATTCCAGTAAAGATCGGTATGCCCACTCTAAGGACGGAAACCTTCCACCAAGATACTAATGATCTCCAATTGACAGAAAACCTTGATTTACTCGAAGGAAAAAGAGAACAAGCTGCGATTACAACCGCAGAATATCAACGACGAGTGGCCAATAGTTTCAATCGAGGAATGAAGCCCGTAAAGTTACAACTCGGTGACTATGTTCTCAGGAGGATATTTCCTAACAAAAAAGACCCCACAATGGGAAAGTTTTCCCCAAACTGGGAGGGACCCTACAAGATCATCAAAATTATCAGGCCTACGACTTATTGGTTGGAGGATATGTCAGGAAAACCCATTCCTCGACCATGGAATATCGAGCATCTACGGAAGTACTATCAATAAAACTTCTCTTTGTTATGAAAGCCATATTTTGTGTATACAGATGTTCAGACATTGGACTATCTAAAATAGGGCTCCTATCAGCAATAACGCTATAGGTAAAGACCCAAATACGATGTATCAGTCTTTGAACTGATTTATCCAAGCAAGTGCCTCTACAAGCAAACATACCATACATCTACAAACAAACGAGTTCAGTATACCAAACTCAAAAGGTCCAGAGCTAAAGCGGCTAAATTGCACAAGTCACTTCCCAGATTGGAAGACTGGTCAAATAAACTCATCTTATTATGAAAGATGATTACCTCGAACAAATTTATTTTCTGAACGATTATTACCTCGGTACCCAGGTTAGCCTCATGTTTACACTTTAGTGAATTTGTTCTTACCATAAGTGTTTTTATCATTCATAATTGTAATTGAAGTCTGAGCAACAAAATTATCTTAGACATATTATGCAAAGCACAAAATTTGCTTAAAACAAACAACAAATCTTTACATAGAAATATTTCAGGTCTACATCTTAAAATATCAATCAAAAATTGTTTAAATAAACATCCCAAAAAAAGATAAAAAGTTACAAGCCAAAATGATACACAAACTACTTTGGCTTTACTGGGGGAATGGAGGAAATAGGTACGACATCTTCAATCACTTGATCTTGGGCTGGTTGCTCAGGTGAATTCGGTACAGACTCCTCAACCACCACCTCTTCCAACTTTGAGATATCCAGAGCTGGATATAGCTTCTGAATCTTCTTTCTGCACAGAAGATAGCCGGAATCCATGAGTTCTCTTCCCATAGAGTGAACCAGCTCCATCATCCCCGCCTTAGTAGCTGCCTTTGCTTCTTCAATCTTCTTGACCTCGGCAGCCTCAGCTTCCTTAAACTTTTTCTTTAAATCATCCAAATTCTGACGATATTTGTCCCTTTGATTAAGCATGGCATCTCTGGTCTAAGATACCTCTATATGCTTTACCTTGAGAGCTTCATGTTGAGTCTCCAAAGCATGAACTTTGCTTTGGGACGCCGCCAGCTCGGAATGTGCTACCGTTAGTTCGGACTGGGCTGCCTTGATATCTGACTGAGCCACGTTTAGCTCCAAGCGAGTCTTTTTTAGTTCCGCTTGAAGGTTACTCAGCTTCTCGGCTTGATCAAAACGGTCCATGAGGATCCCCATAGCTCGGAGACCCTGTAAACAAGGAGCAACCAAAATAAATACAATGAAAAGATATATCTATATATTTGTAAAAAAATAAAAAACTTACCCTTGCATGGGCGGTCATCATATCACCAATGACCTGCCTTGAACTCTAGCCTTGAAAACCAGGAGGAAGTCCCGCCTTGAGGGCTAACTTCATGGCCTCAATGCCCGAGGTGCATTGGCCGGATTGATTAAAGTTGGGTTTGGACCCTTCTGAGGAGTCGTCTGGGCAGAAGGGTCAGAAGTCTGGTTTGCGGAAGAAGCCCCCACATCAGCAAACAACGGAACATCAGCATAAGGGACCTCGATTGTCCCCTGTGCTGGCACTTCGGAGGCTCCACGAGCAGCTCTGGAGATCATCCTCCTTTTCTTCTGCACTGGTGGAGGAACGATTGATGAAGATGGTACTTCGGCAGGCTTTGGCACCGCCGAAGAGGCTACTCCCCCGATTTTTGCCTTGACTTGGGGAACATATCCAACAATTATGGATTTCTTCACCGATGACGCATCTTCCTTCGTTAAACTGGCCGCCATTAGATTCTCAAGGAGACAAAATGCTGTAATAAGGTCGGAAGACAGGCTGTAGAAGTCGACGATATCTTTCTTCGATCTCAGAAGTAAAATCCGCCCTCTTCCACTTCCTTGGATCTGCAAAAAGATATAATAAAAATGTAATCAGGGCATGAAAGGAGAATCAAATAAATAAAAGCTCTACACCGACGTAAAGTCTGAGTGCTTACCCTTCGGACCGGTATGCCGAGGAAAAATACTTGTATGATTTTCATAATCTTCTCGCTCCCAGCCACCCCCCACAAAAAAGTACCATTTCTTCCATGTCTTGTTGGAAGATGGTACCGAAGTCAGAGGTCTAAACCTCTGATCAAAGCATATGTAAAACAGCTCCTCCTGACTAAGATATTTCATCTCCATCTGACTACGAATAAGATCCAGATCTACTTGGACCCCATTCAGATGAGCCTAAAACTATAATGGCCAACAGTTGCCTCCAATTGTTTACGTTCAACTCGGCCGGACAGATGTTGAACCATGTGAAAAATTCGATAAAAATAGGGTGGAAAGGGAACCTAACACCTAAATCGAACTATTCTAAGTAAGCACAGATCTCACCCCTTCTAATGTCAGAGGGGCGATCTGAAGATTTAGGAACCCTACTGGACACATTCTTTGGAAACTTAAATTGTGTCCTAATAGCTTTCAACATCTCCTTCGTCATAGCACTTTCTCCTTCTTTTCTCTGAGACATACTTAGCCTCCCTATCGCTAGGCCCCGAAACAGATCCAAACGAAGAAGAAGAAGAAGAAGAAGATAAAGAAGAAGAATCATCCCCACTAGTCGTATCTAAGTCAACCCTGACTTCCCCCTTGTCGGAATTCGACATGGTTGACAACAGGGCTCGGAGAAAATATGAAAAGGAAAGGGAAGAAGAAGATTGAAATAGATGAAGAAATACAAAGAAGCCAGAAATTACCAGAAACAGAAGCTAGAACTCAGATTATGGTCGCCGGAATCCCCCACAAAAAACGATCGCCCGAAACTGCACTCCTTGCCAAGAGAAACACTCAAGCACCAGTTTGAAAATATTTGAAAGAGGCAAACGGATTTCAAAAATTCCGTCTGCCGCTATTTATATAAAATCAGCATTTACTATCTCGATATATAAAACGACTGTATTTAAATTATCTCGGGAAACACATAAACGGTTGCAGTAATCATGGCCTCGATCACCCAAAACGTCAATAAACGCGCGTGGTGATAAATATGACGGCTGTCGCTTCTTTGGAATAGGGAAACCACGCGTGCAGTTAATAAAGCCACGTGATCCTGTAAAAACCCTAACCTAAGTTCTGAACACATGTTCAGAATTAAGGCTCGAGGGGGAGTAGTTGATACGCCAAAAATATCCCAAACGACCAGAACAGGACACGTGTCTAATCTCGTTCTATGAATTCATAAGACGAATTAATCAGTCAAACTGACTTCGGTAAGGGGGGTCCATGAATTATAGTAACTTGGCATACCGATTTCGTTCCACACCTCGGTATACCGACCTTATGGTAATAAGACAAATACGGACAAATAAAAAATATCACAAGTAATTATAACGAGACTGTCACCTTCTGACACACGGCACACTCTAGTCCTGTAAAAGACGGAAAGGGTTCCTAGCCCTACATAATCAGCATGGCCGGTGGCAACCATGACGTGTGTAATCATGATGAAATGGTTCCATCCGCTTGACTATTGGGTTTGATATTTCTTGCAGCTTATAAATGCAAAGGAAAAGGTATGTGAAAGAGGGGGGTTTCTTTTGAATGATTAAGATAATTAATTAACTGAGAATATACACTTCTATCTTCTCTAACTTAACCATCGGAATGGCTACCACCGGAGCCCTCCCCGGTGGCACTTTGACTCTTTTTTTGTTCAGGATATACAACAAGGAGCGATTCAAGCTTTGACGAAGTCAAAAACTGCAACATCAATATTTAAGTGATAATTTATTTTTTTAATAATATTATAAAATAACATACTGAAAAAAGAGTAAGAGTCGTGATAAATGTGACAAGACATCAGAAATATTAGTTGTTTGTTTGCTAAGTCAGGCACAAGAAGAAAGCAATGGAACATGATAAGGGAACCTAGTTAGATCACCCATTTAATGTGCTTGGACAACAGATCAAATTCAAAACCACCATTCCATAAAGAATAAAAAAAAAGACTTCGTTTCTGCAAAAGCCAATCAAGTCTATGAATCCACGTTCCAATTAGTCAAAGTGCCAGGAGGAGCATTCATTGCATCACCTCCATGGAATCTATCAAGGTCAATCTTGGATTCTGATTGGGCAATACATTATGCTCACGGGTCAAGCCAATATTTCATTGGCAGGAAATGAATGGATACGTCCTCCATGGGTGATGGAATCATTTTCTATTTGGTATTCTACTATTTTTGTTTATAATATCTTGCACAATTATCAATGAAAACTTTCTTTTGATAAATCATTTTGGATCATTCATTTTTGCATTTTGCAGCTTCTTTTGGAATTTGATTTGCTTTGTGATCATGGCAAACGCTTTACTTAATGTTGTGCTTAAGAGCTTGAAGTCTTTGATCGAGGAGGAGATTGGATTGCTGTGGGGCGTCGATAAGGAGATGAAAAAGCTTTCAAGCACTCTCTCTACAATCCAGGCAGTCCTTGAAGATGCTGAGCTTAAGCAACTCCAAGACAAGGCTTTACAAGATTGGCTACGGAAGTTGAAGCATGCAGCTTATGCTGTAGATGACATACTGGATGAATGCGCAACAGAAGCTATTGCATTGTAGTCTAAAGGTAAAAAATCTAGGATTACTCGGAAAGGTACACTCTTCTTTCTTACCTTATACTCCAGATAATATTATATTTCATCACAAGATTGGAAATAAGATGAAAGAGATCACAGAAAAATTAGATGCAATTGCTAACAAGAGAGAGAAGTTTCATTTGTGTGAGCTGGTTGCTCCGCAGCAAGTCCAAGCCGTTGAAAGACGTCAAACCAGCTCTCTTTTAAGTCAATTACCAGTTTATGGAAGAGAGGAAGATAAGGAAAAAATTGTTGAAAAATTAGTGGAAGCGGTGAGTGATTGTGAGTGTGTTTCAGTCTATCCCATAATTGGTATGGGAGGCCTCGGAAAGACCACACTTGCCCAATTAGTCTTCAATGATGAGAAGGTAATTGGACATTTTGACCTAAGAATTTGGGTCTGTGTTTCTATGGATTTCAATGTAAAGAGGGTGATTAAAGCAATCTTAGAATCTGCCGATGGTAATGGTTGTGAAGCTTTAGACCTAGATCCTCCTGCAAAGACGTCTTCAGGACATGTTCAATGGAAAGAGATATTTGCTTGTATTAGATGACATGTGGAACTGAAGACCAAGAAGAGTGGGATGAGTTAAAATGTGTACTAGCCTGTGGATCAAAAGGTGCTTCTATTATCATTACTACTCGTCTTGAAATGGTAGCATCGATCATGGGAACGCTTCAAGCATATCGCTTGTCAGTTTTGTCTGAAGATGATTGTTGGTTGTTGTTCAAACAACGTGCGTTTGGACATGAGACAAAGGATCATCCAAACCTTGTAACAATTGGGAAAGAGATAGTGAAGAAAAGTGGGGGTGTCCCTTTGGCTGCAAAAGCTTTAGGAAGCCTACTACGCTTCAAAAGGGGTGAGATTGAGTGGCTTTCTGTTAAAGAAAGTGAAATTTGGAATTTACAGCAAGATCAAAATTCCATTTTGCCTGCTTTGAGATTGAGTTACTATAATCTTTCTTTAGAATTGAGACAGTGCTTTGCTTATTGTTCCGTATTTGAAAAAGATTCATGGATCAATAAAGAGAAACTAATTCATCTTTAGATTGCAAATGGATTTATTTTGTCCAACAAAAAATTGGAGTTAGAAGACATTGGTAATGAGATATGGAATGAATTATACTGGAGATCTTTTTTTCAAGATGTGGAAGAAGATAAAGTCTACAACACTACTAGATTCAAGATGCATGATCTTGTGCACGACCTTGCCCAATCTATTATGGGAGATGAGTGTAGGTTACGAACATACACCTTCCCTGATAGAGTTGTGTCGTGGCTTTCCTTTGAATTCACAAAATTTAGTTCATTCCGAGTGCTTGATGCAAGTGGCACTTATGCAAAGCAGTTGTCACCTTCGATTGGAAGTTTAAAGCATTTAAGGTGTTTAAACCTTTCCAGGACCCACATTTGTACACTTCCCAAGGCAATATGTGATCTTTGGAATTTGCAGATTTTAAACTCACATCGCTTGTCGATATCTCAAGAGGTTACCTAAAAATTTGACACGCCTAAGAAATCTCCGACGTCTCTACGTATATAGGTTAATTGACATGCCCCCTAAAATTGGGCAGTTAACTTGCCTCAAAACATTAAGTTTTTTCGTTGTGGGCAAGTTGAAAGGATGTCAACTAAGTGAACTGAAAGACTTGGACCTTGGAGGACAGCTAAGGGTTGAAAACCTTGAGAGGGTGGGAAATCTAATGGATGCCCAAAGAGTCAATTTCATCGGGAAGCCAAACCTACGCCACTTAGACTTGTCTTGGGAGAGTGGATGTGAATTGCGAGAAAATGTTGAACAAGTACTTGAAGGCCTTAAACGTCATCCAAACCTTGAACGGCTGGGAATACGAAACTACAATGGTACCCACTTCCCGCTTTGGATGGGGGATTCAATTCTGAGAAATTTATCTGATATTACTCTCTCAAATTGCCCAAATTGTTTACAACTTCTGCCTCTTGGACAATTGCCTTCCCTCAGATGGCTTTCGATGGATACAATGAATGCTCTGGAGTATATCGACAATGAGTTCCATGGTAGAGCAGCAGCAACTAGAAGATTCCTATCTTTGGAAGTACTCAAAATTGGTGGGTTGTTAAATTTGACAGGTTTATTTAAAGATGAAAGAATAGAGCTATTCCCTCGTCTTCACAAAATGCGCATCACCAATTGCCCCAAATTGATGTTGCCATGCCTTCCATCTCTAAAGGAGTTGAGAATTGTAAATTGCAGTGAAGTGTTACTAAGTTCAATCTCAAATCTTAGTACTCTTATTTCTCTTGATGTTGTTTTTGATAATCACGCGGTTGTTTCTTTTCCCGAAAAGATGCTGCAAAACCTTACCGTTCTTGAGACGTTGAAAATCCGTGGATATACGAAGCTTAAAGTGTTGCCTAAGACCCTAGCAAACCTCATTTCTCTCAAGTCAATTGATATCGATGACTGTCCAAAGTTAGAGTCTTTGTTGGAGCAAAGCCTGCCTCAGTCTCTCCAACGATTGAAAATCGAACGTTGTCATGAGTTGAAATCTGTGTCCTTGCAACACCTGAGTGGCCTTGAGACTTTTGATAGCTTTTGGGGCCCAGAGCTTAGGTCACTTCCGGCCAGTCTCATTTCCCTTAATGTAATAGGATTTGTTTCTTTTCCAGTGTTGCAAAACCTTACTGCACTTGAGTCACTAAAAATCGAGCCATTTAACAAGCTTCAAGTGTTGCCAACGGCCCTGGCAAACCTCACGTCTCTGAAGTCATTGCATATCTCATCTTGTTCAGAGTTGGAGTCTTTGCCGGAGCAAGGACTACGAGGCCTTCAATCTCTCCGACGATTGGAGATCATCAATTGTTGTAAGCTGAAATCATTGTCCGAGGGGTTGCAACACCTAATTGTCCTTGAGAAACTGATTGTCAGCAGTTGCCCTAAGCTAGGGTCACTTCCCGCCGGCATTCAGAGCCTAACCAAACTGCATTTGGACATCTATAGTTGTCCAGAACTAGCAAGGCGATGTGAGAAGGGGAAAGGAGAAGATTGGTATAAGATAGCACACCTACCGCCAGTCTACATTCGTTAAGCCCAAAATCATGAAGAAGAGGCACAGATCAAGAAATATAACTTGTCATTTTTATGCTTGGCATCAGCAATAGCAGGTGAGGTAATGACATGTCTTATGAATAATAGTGCTAAGAAATATAACATCACTTTACTGTTTCATTACCATGCCAACTTTTACTGAAAGATATTTATGATCATCCACATTACTTCCATTATTTATATATATATATATATATATATATATATTATTGATATTTTGAATTGTGGCTACAGAAGACAGGATATCAATGGCAAAGTTACGAGATCTATCAGTACTTATAATTTTGTGGTGTGTTTGGAAGATATGTATTTTCTAAGTTTGTTCTATGTTTCTCTTTATAGTCTTTACTATTTGTAAGTTCCTTAAGTTGGATAGACCTATCATTAATGTTTGCCCACTCTCTCGCAACTCTCTGCTTTAAGAAAACTTTGAACATTTTGCATGTGACACACACATCTATTTTTTTCATATGTTTTCATTTTTAAATGATGAGTAATGATATTCTTATCATCAAACTTTTTTATTTGTTCACATCACTATTCGAGTACTAATAAATGCATTCTCTTAAGATCTATGACTGCTAGTTAATTCAATCCCTTGATACTAATTCAGAAAGTTTTTTAAATTTACGTGACGTGATTGAATTACTTAGCATGTGTGTATGGGTTAAAGTATTCAAATCTCATGTGGTATCCAAAGTGAATGGCCCATAATTTTGGACCTTGAAAATCATGGTTACACTGGTCGAATTAAAAAAAATTGCAGACAGGACAACTAAGGTCCTGAGAATAATGGAGAACTACCTTGGAAAATCTATGTTTCTTTTAGTATATTTTATATTGAAGAAAGAAGAAACGTAAGGCAAACAAGCAGCTTCCAATATAATGAGAGAGAGAGAGAGAGAGAGAGAGAGAGAGAGATTGATTGTACAAAGAATTAGGTGTATAATATATATAGACAAGTTCGTCTTAAACTCTTACCCTATATATATATATATATATAGGGTTCTAATGTAACCAAAGTTTTGTGTATATTATTGCTTATACTTACATTAATGCTAAATTAATCGACTATCAGGCTCGGTGGACAGCAGTCCAAAAAAGATACGCAATGCTACAACAACAACACAAAACAAAAAAAAAAAAATCTTATCTTGGTAAATGTGGAGTTCTTGTTTGAACTCAAATCGGTTGCCTCTCCTATATTATCCTATACATAATGACTGTCATCATGTGACCCAACAAATTTTCAGTCATTTTTTTTTTTTAGAGAATTACACTGCCTCTTTTCTTTGCTCATACTGAAATAAAAAAAAAAATTCTGATTAAAATACCTTTATGTATTATATTGACTTTACTTATCTTTACAAAAATTATAGAAGAAATTTTTGTAATTATCCGTATAATTAATTTTAAGAGTAAAATAGTAAATTTCTAATTTTTTTTAATGTCAAGTCTTCTAACAATTCTGATAGAAGAATTTATTGTAATATAAAAAATTACAACTATAGTTATTAGATCCGAATCGGATGATAAATTGGTGAAGGGGCCGGATTTACTGGTTCAACTGATTTTATAATTAATATATTAAAATATACATAAATATATTAAAAATTAAGAAAATAAGATAAATAACAAAATATAAACATAATCATTAAAATTATTTTAATGTATAAGTTTTATATATTTGTACATATAATCAAAATACATGCAACAATGTTTTATTTTATACCAAATTTTATTATTTAATCATAAAATATAAGAAGTTTTGTGGAAAAAAAAAATTGTAGGTAATAAAAAGACAAAAAGTGGTTTAACTAATTTTTTATAAAAATCGGCCGATTCACTCGATTTTTTAAAATACCAGCTGATTCAATAGATTTTTTTAATTTTTTTAACAAAAATAGTATATTAATTGAACTGAACCGATTTAATATCCAATTTTCAATTAAACTGATCAATTCGAATTCAATTATGTCAACTATAATTACAATAAAAGTCAATGATTCTTATTTATCACAAGACATATCGGTGTAATTATCTCTACTTTATTTTAGTGTAATTATTTATAATTTATTTTAGAAATTATGATTTCATAAGATGATAAATACTCATTTTGTCAAATATAATAGAGCCTAAAAATAGAAAATGCACCCACTAATTGAGCAGTAGAAATACTAGGAGAAGATGATTCCAGCCAGGAATATTGAAGGATTATTGGAGGTGGGCCCTCTTGAAGTGAAAAAAGATTAAAAAAAAAAAGGCCAAGATTCAAATAGATTAGTCGCCGGAGGGTGGGCCCACTGACTGATGACAATTCAAATAGAAGTGAAAAAGATGAAAAGGCAACAATTGTGTAGAATGACAAGCAATAAATAGTGGATAAGAGGGGCAAAGTTGTCCTTCTGCTTAACTTATATTGGTCGTAATATATGATTTTGACTATATAGAACCAAAATCCAATAATTTTGTGCTACTTTGAAAAAGCAAATAAATGATTTTTTTTATATATTTATTTAAGATATTCTGAATTAGTTTACGTATATTAAATTAAATTTTTTTTTTTTAATACTCAGTTCCACTCTTTCCAAATTTTACATGAAATAATTCACTATAATAGATAAATATGAGTAGATTAAACTATCTTCTATATAATTTCGAAAAAATAAATTCTCACAAAATTCTACAATAAAAGTTCTATTATTATTAATCTCTAATAATTAATAAATTTTTAAGAAATTAACTTAGTTCGATGGTGAATAATTAAAATTTTTATTACCTAAATAATTAATATTTTTATAACATTAATTCTTAGATAAAAAAAATAGTTATGTATATAGTTATATATACCTCATTTATATTATACTAATATGTCTTGATAATCATATTTATTAATTTAATATAATTGAAATGAAAAATATTGTAGTAAAAAAAATTATAACACGAGGAAACATAATTTCTTTACTTAAAAAGATATTATAAATTTTTTTATTTCTCAAGTTAGATATTATATGTATTTTTTTTGAAAAATTAAAATATTACTGAAAAGTGTATATAAAATTTTATTTTTATATCAAAAATTATTTATAGGTAAAAAACATATGTTTTTTGGTAATAAAATTATGAAAAAGTTTAATAATTAATAAATTTTTAATTTCACATATATAAGGGGTCACCTAATGAGTCGACTCAGTTAGTTGCCCGGGTTATGGCATAAGTTAGCAATAAACATAGGAAAATGCTAAAATGCGCATAACTAACCTTCTTTCTCCTTGCCTATGTTGAGAACAATGAGCTTCACCACACCTTTGGTATTCATTAGCAGACCAAGCGTTAACGACTCTCTTGTCGGAAACATACATAGCTTCGCCACAGAAAACGTCCCTATAATCTTTCCGGCACAGGCCGTCGAGATAACCAGCACCAAGCAGGCCCCACGCCTCCGGCCCGCGTATTTTAGCCACGTCCGTCTTCAACCAGGTCGACGCAAAGTAAAGCGGTAGAAGCAACCCGGACGCAAAGTCTTCGATCCGTTCGATTAATCTCCCTGCAAATTATCCTCCCTTCGGTACCGTTAACCCGAAAACAAATGCTCCGAATATGGCATGGATCCCCATAAGGTCGGTCAAAACCCGAACACCATTACTCCGGATAGGGTTAAACATATATAGGCTTCATCGACGGTGTCGTGTTCCGGCAAGCATTTACGACCTACCCATCTCATGGCCGGCCGGCTTGCAACCATCATGAAGGCAACAAAAGCAACGCCTCAAAGGAGAATCCATAGGGACATCAAGGGGCTCTTGTGGGGCCCACCGGCCCCCGTTTCCAGTGAGGGCGATGGCAAGAGCCAGCAAGATCCATGCGACGACATCGTTGAATGCAGCGGCGGCCATGGCGGTCTCACCGAGCTGAGTTGTTAACAGTTTAAGTTCTGCTAAAATGCGCGCAAGGACTGGGAAGGCAGTGATGGAAAGAGCGACTACCATGAAAACGAGGTACTGTGGGTAACCGACTTGGTCAGCTCCGTCGACGGTTTTTCAGAGGATGAAGGCAATTCCGATACGGAATATGAACGGAACTGAAATTCCGGCCGCTGCTATTGCAATAGCTTTTCTACCGCTCCGACGTATTGAGCTTAAATCAAGTTCAAGACCAACGAGGAAGAGGAAGAAGATGAGACCAATGCTTGCAACAGACTCGAGGATTGGAGTGCTCCGAGATGGGAAAATTCGGTGCATATATTCTTCGTTCCGACCGAAACCGGAAGGTCCAAGAAGAATGCCACCCTGAAAAAAGCAAATTAATTAACAATTTCCTTCATAAGAAGTAAGAACTTAACCTGCCGTTTGGTTGCTAAGAAATTAACCAGAGTAAAATAGAAGAAAATAAAAATTAAGTTGAGTTTTTCCTTGAGTTTTCTTGGCAACCAAACGCAAGTGAAGTGTGTAATGGATGGAGGAACATACAACTATCTCTGCAATGACTTTGGGCTGGCAGAGGGGCTTGAGAAGGAAGGTAAGAAAACGGCTGATGACGAGGATATTAAGGTGATTTGGAAAATCAACAATGGAAAACCGTAGTGTAAGGGATTATCACCTTGCCGGACTCCATTGGATGAGGTTTTAAGGGAGTTTATTTTCAAAACCATGACTGGTTGATGGTTGATGATGATGACGGTGGTGCTGAAGTGCTCAAGTTCGTCGAGTTATCGAAAGGGTTGTTGAAGAGTGTGTGTGTTTGTACACACACACTGTATATAGAAATGGCTGCAAAATCAGGGGCGCTGAACTCTGTGCATGTGGGTGTACTAATGGAGTGAGAAGGTGGAAAATTAAACTCCCGCCGACTCACAATTATAACCCCTTAATACTATTATTTTATTATTTTAAAATTATTTCATTTTTTATTATACTTTTATTTAATTTTAAATTTTCAGCCCTACAAAATTATAAGAGTACGAATGAAAGTGGTTTAGAATGTTAGTTTTATAAATTTATTAGTTAAAATATAAAATGAGACTTTTAAAATAGGATATTGTAAAATAGAATAAAAGACTCTTAAAATGAGACGGATGGAGTATTAATTTTTATAATTAAATAGATTATGATATATAATTATATTTTATATTTGTGAAAAACTCCGCGTCATCGAATGAAGTGTTGTCACAGTGTTTTACAAAGTTTTAAATATTTTTTTTGATAATGATGTGAAATAATCATCATACTTAGATAATTACTTCTGATTTAATTAGAATTAATCGAGTCAATCCAAGTGAGTTAATTATAATTGAAGATATATGAAACTTGGTACATCTTACTTGTATGCTATTATATATGATATTGATATGATTTACAATAATTACATTAACCTCTCTTGATAATTATGACAGTTGCACTGATTTTTTATTAAAATTTTTAAATTATAATAACTTTTTCTATTTTATCTGAGAATATACCGATACATCCTTCAGTTAAATTTTTTTTTCTTAAAAATGACAAGATTGCTACTTTCATATATATATTTTTCATTTTTTTATATTTTGATTTTTTCCATTTTTTAAATAAATAATGATAAAATCTTTAATTTATTTTTATATAAAATAAAATTAAGTTATTTATCTTAAATTGATCCTTTCATAAAATAAAATAAAAAAAATTAGAAAATTTTAGTCAAAATTGAAAAAATGAAAAATTAATAAATAAAATAGACAATTTTTTCATTTTGAATAAAAAATTTAATTGAAATAAGATATTTGTATATTGTCAAATAAAATATGAAAAGTTAGTATAATTTCAAAAATTTCAAAAAAATTATATAATTATCAGAATTCTCATAAAAAATCAGTATAATTTACCATATGATTTATTATGAACTCTTTTATTAAAAGCTTTTGCTTTAGTTATAAATATAAAAATTGATAATATAAGAATTGATATATGCTTTCGCTCAATCTTTCCTTTGGACTAAATAACTTAAAACAGATAAGTGAGTATAAGGTTTTTCTTCATCTACTTGTAAAAGAAAACTCTAGGTCTGTTGAATGATATCTCATACAGGTACGTGATCATCGTTTAATTAATATCCATAAATATTACACGAATAACGTGTTCATAATTCTACATGTTACATTAAAATTCTTACAATTATTTCACGAGCTCGACAGATTTTATGATTTTAATATTTTGTAAATTCACACGAAATTTGTTATAAGTTCATGAAATAATTTCTCAAAAAAGTTATTTTGGTGCTTAGACTTTGCTATTGTATAATATACCGTTAGGTGTAATGCGATAAACAATCCACAAAAGCTCTGCAAACCAAAAACAGTTACAAGTTCAGTTAAGGAAGTTGAACCATAACAGATTCGGTTAGCAAAGTAGCCATGAGCTGTAACAGTCTAACTAATAGAGCGAGGTTTGTTAGAGAGACAGGTGTGGGCCTCACATGATTACTTAGAATAGTACGCTCGTGTATATAAAGTCAGAAATACAGGTTGTTGAACATAGAAATCCATTATCTGAGATCTGAAATAAAAAAAAAAATCAGACTGCTCTCTTCTTTCTCTGTAACTTCTGTTTTTTCAGTTCTTTTGCATTTTTTAAGTACTCGAAAATTGATACATTCTCATGTAAATCTATACTACGTGTGACAATATATCATTTTAATAATACTTTACAATATATATTATTTTTTGTTAAAAAAATTATTTATTTTAAAAATTTCACTAAAATTTTTTTCAAATGTTTTTTTTTTTTCATCTGCAGTTGCTATGTAGGGATGAAACTTGAGTCCCACGACGTGTTCTAAGCGCTAAAAAAACAGGTTTAAACGCACAAAACAGCTAGGAAGGCACGTCTCCATTTCAATGTTTTCATTCACTTCTTTTGGATTCTCATCCAAGCGGGCCGTAAGTTTGAGTTGCGCTGGACATGCCCTGACGGGCTCTTAGGCCCAAAAATGCTAAAATGTGCGGCTAGTCAACCGAATTGCCAAAGTGTGCAGACCAGAGATATTATTGTCTCTGCGACAGTCATTTAAGAGATACAAAACTCCCACTAAAACCCTAGTCGCAGACTCGCAGACGCCGTGAACAGAATGTCTCAGTTGCAGGCCATTAGGTCTTGCACATCCGCCACTCTCTGCTTCCATGGAGCCAAGAGAGGTAAGCGCTCGTAAGTCGTAAATACGTGCTTTTAGAGTGTACACACGCATATATGTATATTCCTATAATTCCTTTTACCGATTCTTTAACCCCTGAATTTAACTTTTCTTTTTTCCTTACCCTGAAAGATTTTCTGTCAAACCAAACACGGGTAAGCTTGTGTGTTTGATATTTCTTTTTCAACTGCTGGAATTTACGGAGAGAAATTAACAATTGGTGGTGTAATGCGATAACATTAAGGTTTTTTTTATTTGATTAGATTCTTGTTTAAAAGTTATCAAATACCCTCATCAGCACTCCATTGGCTAGCCCTTATCGTGATCTCACCGTTCCATATCACAAACATTTTCTTTACACGGGAATCGATGAACTTATACATATTACATCACAAAGTTTATGTACATAGGTGTTGTAATTGATCGAGGCTTTGTTAATTGCTTTTTTCGGCTGCAGACTTGTAGACTTTGCCTGATTGTGATTGACGTTGTTTACCATTGAGAGGCAATTGATGTTAATTTTATAGGTTGAAGTTGTATAAGCATACAATTATTGTCAACAAAGCTTCACACTAACTGTTGGGTTTATTTTATAGAACATTTTTTTTGTCAGTTATCTCTTTTAGGGTCATTTATAAGTTTACTTATCTCAAAAAAAAAGTTCATTTTTTTTATAATTTAAAAAAAAACGTTAATTTTTTTATAATTGAAAAAAAAGTTCATTTTTAAGTTGTGAAATTGATTTTATTTTCAGAGCCATATCTGCGTCATGATAAACTATACTGTTCGAAGAAGCTGTGTTCACTCCAAGAGGTAGCAATCGTAATGATCTCTTTGCCATTTGTTATCTAATTTTTTTGATGTAATTTTAATTTGTGCTTCTATTTACCTCATTTATTTATTTATTGTTGCAACATAGATGCCTAATATGTTCATGGACTGAGGACACTATTTGTGTGTATATTTATTTTCGGTATGGCCAGTTAGGGGCAAAATCGAGTGAGCTCTGCGGGCATGCAATTGTTCATCACATTGGGAATCATATTCAGGCCTCTAACAATAAAGGTATCATGCTAAGTGCTTGTGGTCTTCTTTTATACTTGCCCTTGTTTTGTTTCCAATTTAAATTATTGCACTTCTGTTGGTAGTAATTTGATTACATGGAAGAATAAAAAGTAGAATGTTGTAGCAAGCTGAAGTGCTGAATTGAATATAGAGTTATGGCTCATACTTCCTGTGTGACAATGTGGGTTAAACACTTTTACATGAGATGAGATTTACTGATGATGCACCCATCAGGATTTTGTGTGATAATCAATTTGTTATGTATGTTGCTTCTACTCTAGTTTTTCATGAGAGGACTAAGCATAAAGAGGTATATTGCCATTTTGTTTGAGATATGGTATGAGCTATGCAAGTATGAAGACCAGTTAATCATTTTCATGAGTAATGTAACAAGCTAGGCACGATAGGCATCTATACTTGAGGGGTAGTGTTTTCTTCTTCTTTTTTGGTGACGTAAAATAGAGGGGCTAGCCATTCTTGGTGGGCTCTCTAATTCATCTGGCATCTATTCTTGCTCTCTCTCTCTCTCTCTCTCTCTTTCGCTCTCCCTCTCTCCCTCTCTCTCTCTCTCTATATATATATATATCTATATAAAATGCCCAAATATTGGTGCCCAAACACTCATATGGAGTGAATCCACCATGATGATGGGCACCATTGGGGCACCAACATTTGGGCCATGAATCATTGCTCATATACACACACATACATAGACACATTTTTGATAAGTTATACATACATACATACATACATATTCCTTTTACAAATACCACCATCTGAACTTCTAACAGGATGTATTTCAAGCTTTTTCTTAGATCACATTCGCCGCATGGTCTAATTCTATTGATCTGGCCTCAAAAGTGCAGCTATTCAAGCAGTTTTGGCCAGTGAAAAAGAGGCAGAGATTTCTGATGCTGCAAAAGGGAGAGCTTTACGTGGAAAGTTGAATAAAGTGGTTCTAGCTTATAGTGGTGGCTTAGATACATCAGTCATTGTCCCATGGCTAAGGTACTGTTATTTTTGTGTGTTTTATCTGTAAATATCTGTAAGGGCAATCTGTAATGGCAAACACATACTATCTTCTTGCGTCAAAGAACACATTGAATGAGAGTATGAATATTGCATGCCATGTTAAGTCCCCTTGGGGGTAAAGTGTGTGTGCGTGTGTGATTTACCTATAAAAAAAAAAAGAATATTGCATGCAGTTATGCTTTAAAATTAGGGATAGAAAGTTGAGTCAGGGAATGTGTAAATATGCATGTAATGCAAAGGCCTGGCACCAGCAATGAGCATGCACTCTTATGTAAAAATCCATGGTAGGACATCCATGTTTCGCAGACTTCATATTCTTGCTTCTCATGCGGTCAGGCCGCAAATAGCATTTCTCTTCACCTTCTGCTCAATCTTGTTGATTTGTTCCAGAACTTATAATTTCACTTGTTGACAACTCCTCATGGTCTAGTGCATACTTATCTGTTCTTATTTGCTCTGGTGTTCTCACAAACTTGAATAAATTTTCACATTGCAGGGAGAATTATGGCTGTGATGTTGTTTGCTTCACTGCAGATGTTGGTCAAGTATGTTACCAGTAGGAAAACATTAACATGGTTTGCAGTTCAACATGTGCTTTGATTTCCATTTGGTCTTGGGTTCTATTTAAAAAAAAAACTTGTTTAAAATTTGGCAGATCTTTCTCATTCATGCAATAGTATGATGAACTTTTCATGTGTCCCTGTTTGTTTTACCCACGTGCTTGATACCAAGTCCTAAATTTTATAGGGTGCGAAGGAAATGGAAGGTTTGGAAGAAAAGGCCAAAGCAAGTGGGGCTTGTCAGTTAGTGGTGAAGGATTTGAAGGAGGAATTTGTGAGAGATTACATATTTCCCTGTTTGCGAGCTGGTGCAGTTTATGAAAGAAAGTACTTGCTGGGGACCTCAATGGCCCGTCCTGTTATTGCAAAGGTGAAGAACAATGTTGAAATAATAAGAGAGATAAAGGCTGATAATGTGCAGTTGCTCTATTAATTATCATTTAATTATTGTGATTCACAATTGAACTTTTAAACTTAAACCCTTCAGCATTTTTCAGCAATTATACTCAAGCATAACCTAGCCCCCTCCATCCACTTCCCATGCATATGCTTAAATGTGTACATGATAGGTGCAACTGTAGAAGCAATTTTCTTTTATCATTGTCTATTAAGGTAATTGACGAAGCTTCCTTTCCTCTGAGGACGATTAGGACGTCCTCCGCATTCTTCCTCTCTTTTCTTCTTCTCATCTTCACTCAATTTGGGCCTTCTGTTTTCTTTGTGTTCTCCAAAATGGTCGTCATCTTGCTAATAGTTATCTGAAAGAACTATAATTGTTTGGGATGTTTTGTGAGTTCATTAATTTTGTTCATTCTGTCTTGAAATGTTACAATTTGTGTTATCTTAAGTTGAAAGTAAGGCCTCATTTATATATTCAGCAAAACCAATATGCAGTTAGTAAGTGCACAAGTTTCTTAGTTAAAACATTTTCTTCAAGGAAGAGTAAATGGGGCTGAAGTTTGGCTCTTTGGCACATGATATCATGCCGCAGAGATGAATGCAGCACCCTATATCAATTTAGTCTTTCCGATGAATTCAGATGGACTTCTCAGAGACCTCTCTGAACATCTGGGAAGGAAACATAAAAATAATTTTTTATTGTTTTAAGGTATTCACGGGGTTGGATTTAAACATTTTCCCCTAAAGGAAATTATTGAAATGGAGCTGAAGTTTGCCTCTATGGTGCATAATATATGGATGAATTCGGCACCTTATATCAGTTTAGTCCTTCTGCTGAAGCCAGGAAGACTTCTTAAAAACCTACTTGAACATATGGGATGGAAACATTGCTTCTTTGATAGCTTTAACAACTACAAACTCTGGATTGTTAGAGCAATTGAATTGTCTGTAATCTGTAGTGTAATTTACTTTAAGGAATGTGGTAGATTGGGTAGTTTTGAACACTATCAAGCTAATGAATAAAGGACAATGGAAAATAATGCTTGCTAGCAACATTTGGAGAAAATGTGTTCTTTAAATTGCTGGGCCTATTCCGTAATTCATTTATTGTTTCATACTGTGGGAATTCTAGCCTATTTTTTTATATCTTTGGATTCCCAAATAACTATAAAGCAATTTTTTCTGGTCGGGAGGATCCTTTCTGCTGCTTGGCTCTCTATTGTCTCTTAATCTTGATTTTACTGCATATTTCTGTTTTTGTTGTCTTGTTTAGGTAATATACTCCAGTTGTTTATTTGTGTTGACAGGCCATGGTTGATGTTGCTAAAGAAGTTGGAGCTGATGCCAGTTTCTCATGGATGCACAGGGAAGGGAAATGATCAGGCATCCTTCATCATTGTGTTCTCAATATTATAGCACCTCTTAATAAAATCCTTCAACGTTTAAACATATAATGTAGCAGCTCTTGTATTTCTTTCTGACAGAAGTCCTGCCTGCTTTATCTATACAGGTCCGCTTTGAGCTCACTTTCTTTGCTCTAAATCCTGAACTCAATGTTGTGGCTCCTTGGAGGGAATGGGAAATAAGAGGGCGAGAAGATGCTGTTGAATATGCTAAGAAACATAATGTGCCTGTCCCAGTGACAAAGAAATCCATCTACAGCAGAGACAGGAACCTATGGCACCTCAGTCATGAGGTATTCTACCTGTTCTTACTTTGGGATTTAATCCACTGCACGAAGTAGTTGGGTATCTTTTCTATTTTTAGCTGCACTATGGTTGCAAATTAATTTTTGGACATGTTGACATCTACATATTTTGACCTCTCAATCACTATCATATTGATTCTCAAATCATCAGTATGCAGATACCAGAGTAATTTCAGATAGCATAGTCATTTTAAAGTTTCTGTTGTGTATGCAGTGGTGGATCCAGGAATCATGTAGATCCACCACTGTATGTACAACTCCTGGACATAATTCTGTGATTGTGTTACATACATGTATGTTAGGTTTATCTCTTTCAAGCCTTTTTTTTTTTTGGTTGAGAAACTTCTTGCCACTTTCTAACTCCCTGTATTCTTATATTCAAATAACAGGGAATTATAAGATTGTATTAGTTGAGGATTTACTCAGGACTTGGTGAATGGGCTAGGGAAAGGGTAGATTGGAATGAGTCTAGGGTATTCATTGCAAGTTTCTTTCTAATCACCGGCAGGATTGGGGATTTTTTGTTAAACTTATTGGGAAATGGTGTGAGACCCCATTTTCCATTAATATATCTCCTCTATGCGACTGATGTCCAGACCTAGTTAAAACTTCTAGTAACTTAATATTATTAACTTGAACTTATTTTTGACTCTGAGGGCCAGAAGGGGCACTTGTTTTGGAGTTCTATAAATGTTCATTATAACTTTTTTTTAGCTTCTCAGACTTAATCTTATAAACTAGAACTCGTTTATGACCAATCTAATATTTGATGTCTTGCCAAAGCTATTGAAGCATAGGGCCAAGTGATGGCATGATATGTAATTGGATGATCTTACTATTGATGCAAAGGAAAAAAATAATACTTAAACATATGATGTCTTGTTAAAACCTTCATTAAAAAATAAAATTGAACCTTGCTGTGTGTGTGTGTGTGTGGACGATGAAGGGAGACATTCTGGAAGACCCAGCAAATGAGCCAAAGAAGGATATGTACATGATGACTGTTGACCCAGAAGATGCACCTGATCAACCTGAGTAGGTTTCTTGCAATTCAACTTCTTTACCTCCGTGTCTATTTATGCATGTACAAGATTTCCTTTCCCATCCTCTGAATTCCATGCAGATATGTAGAAATTGGAATAGTTTCAGGACTTCCTGTTTCAGTCAATGGAAAGGACCTCTCCCCTGCTTCGCTTCTCTCCAAGCTAAATGAAATTGGTGGGAAGCATGGAATTGGCCGTGTCGACATGGTTGAAAATCGGCTTGTTGGAATGAAAAGTCGTGGAGTCTATGAAACTCCTGGCGGGACCATCATCTTTGCTGCAGCACGTGAACTAGAGTCGCTGACACTTGACCGTGAAACAATGCAAGTTAAAGACTCACTTGCCCTTAAATATGCTGAGCTTGTATATGCAGGCAGGTGGTTTGACCCTCTTCGTGAGTCCATGGATGCATTCATGGAGAAGATCACAGCTACTACCACTGGATCAGTTACCCTGAAATTGTACAAGGGATCTGTCAGTGTAGCGGGTCTGAAAAGCCCCTATAGTCTCTACAGGCAAGATATTTCATCATTTGAGAGTGGGCAGATCTATGATCAGGCTGATGCTGCTGGATTCATACGGCTCTACGGCCTTCCAATGAGGGTTCGAGCAATGCTTGAGAAGGGTCTTTGATGAATTCCTGGTTTTTATGTAATGTTTTATTGGGCTATTGGCATTAAGTTTAGAACAGCCAGTGTTGTTCCTCTTTTGGTTTCTTAGTCACCATATCTACCTTTTAAGAATACAGTCGAAACATCCTACCTAAAATATGGTTCTTTTGGCTGATTTTTCAACCTATCCAGATAATACTCCCCTAGTGCTGCTGTTTCTTTTCTAGATTTACAGCATGTTGGATAAATTTGGACCGATGTGATATTTGAATTTGCTTAAAAGATGGAGAAATAAAAATGTTTACCAGTTGAACCTTCACCCCAATAATATCTCTCCTTTATTATATATATTATTAGACAGATGGGGAAAGCAAGTTTTCCTTTTTCTGGGTCCAGATTAAGGAAATCCTAAATCCAGTTCAAGGCTGAAGAGTACCCAATACTCCTCCCCCCTCCCGGCCTCTCTTGGGGCTTGAATCCCTCTCCTCCAAGGCTAGAGCTCATTGGCGCAAGCCCCTAACACGTACACTATCGATGGTTAAAACCTCTAGGTTGCAGTAAAGATCTGCCAAGTTGGTGCTTGGGAGTAGGAATGGGAACGCGTGGGTTTGGGACAGGGTGTCCATTTTTCAACTCTGAGAATGATTGTATTTTTTGCTCTCGATTATATCCCATCTTGCTTAGTGATTTACTCCAATCCCACCTAGTGATTTGCCAAGTTAGATTATTTTTTTTGCTAGATTAATTAAAAATTTATTATAAAAATAACTAAAATAAAAAATAATGAGTTTAGTATAAGCTTAAAACTCATTTTAAATTAGTATGGTTTATTGATAAAAAATAGTATGTCTTTGGGATAAAAAAATGTAATATATAAACGGGATGGGGGCGGGATAGTGTGACTAGCTCCGATTTTGAATGAATTTTTAAAAGCTTATTCCAATTTGTGTGGGTTAAATTGCCATCCCTACTTGAGAGTTATTGTCAGGCTAATCCAACAGTAGTTTGGGAATCAGTTTCTAGGTGGAGTGGCCGACACCCCTAGCACATCTCTTCGTTTGCTCCAGAATGCAAGTGTTTTGAGACCTTGGACTAGTCAAATTCAGATCTTGGACTACTCAAATCTAGATTTTATTGTCACACGATCATCTATCAGCTCAAGTAGAAATTTTGACACTAATTGCGTGTGGAGGATATGCATAGCATAGTGAAGTATAAGAATGCTTAATGGCGTCAAGATCGTAACAGTAATGTGGGTGAGAGTGGTGACACTGATTGTGGTCCAACACAATTGAAGTTGATGGCTGATTTTTGTGTGCGAGAGAGCAAGAGGTGTCTGGTGATCACGACACTGGGCGGAGGTTTTGAAGTTGTCCAAAATGAGTGCTGTTTTGGTATTAATTCAAGCTTAAATTCAGTCTCTCTCTCTCTCTCTCTCTCTCTCTTTTTTTCCTTCTTTTTTTGGGGTAAATTTGTGAGAATTTGGTGAAATTAGTAAAATATTTAAAATTTGGCAAAAAGTTAAAAAGGAATCATTACTTAATCCATTTGAGGTGGCGTTCTTTGACATAGTTCAGAGTTGTTTCTCCACAAATACATTCTTGCATTTGAGAAGTAAAATCAACACAAAAGTAGTTTTAAAAGCTTGACGTTTCAAGCTAACTTTTGCAAGTGTAAATGCAAAAACAAGACATAAAAACTACCCAAACGGGTCCTTAAGTGGAATCAGTCCAGCACCTGTAGGGCTAAGATTAAAGTTGGATCAAAACTCTTCATATTTTAGCAGAAGTTTATCAATGTTGAGTGGATAAAAACCAAGTAAAGGATTCCAGTGTATCAGTCTGAATTTAATCTTTCTTAATGCAATGGCATAATACTCGCCGTGGAACCGGAGAAGGGTTTGCTGCTTAAAAGTGTAGGGCATGAATTTTCAGGCATACACCACTGACTATTTGATATTAACAGTAAATAATGCATAGAGAAAGCACATATATTACAATTCCAATGACAAAAACTAATGATACATGTGGTGAAAGCAACCCAAAGTTGCTGCACATTCATCTGTTTATAAAACCTGAAAGGCATGCTATGTCTGCCAAATTAACAAGAAGATTTCAGGGGCTTTAGAGATGAAATGGCAAAGTTTCTGGAGCGTTCGGCACCTAAACAATTCAAAACCGCGACACATTCTCGGATCTTTGGTCACCATCTCCTGTTGCCTGGACTTGAGCTGCGTACTGTAAGTTCCAAAGTACATCCTCGAAGGATGGACGAGTCAATGAATCGGGAGAAATGCATTTGTTCATCATGGAGATGACAATCGATAAAGATTCTTGTGAAGAAGTGGCGAGTATAATTGGATCCACTATTTGCCTCTGACCATCCTGGTTGCCAAAAGAGACCTGCAAAATGCAGAACCCAGGTTCAGAATTTCAAATATAAAGATCAACAAGCCTAAACTGATCGAGAAACTATTAGAGCTTAAAGACAAGCTGAGACTTAAAAAGGGCAATGTGAGATGATGCAGATCCTCTTGTAGCACTACATTTCCTATAGTCCTTGTGATGACCAACAAGAAGAGCCCAATTATGCTACTTTGGGACTGCATAAGCAACATCATGATTCACTCTTTACGAGTCTCTAACCACGATGACTAAATCATAGGACCAAGGTACCCCCAAAGAGATGCCCTGTGATGACAGGACACTGCAAAATTATAAGGGACATGAACGACTCCAAGGGCCTCCCTATTCTGGCTCCTTAGCCAGTTTGGGGAGTGAAATCTGAAAAAAAAAAAAAAGAAGCTCCAATGGACTCCCTATTTTAATCCCCATTTTAGGGGATGCCAAGATTGGCTCCCAAATCTGAAGAGGGAAAGTGAGGAGAGAGAGAGGCTCCCCAAATTACAACAGGACAAAATTTTGAAATCCACCAGTAAAGTAACAGTGATTTAGATCAAAGTTGGATAAAATAGGGAGCATGGTTGGAGTGACACTCTCAAAAGTGGTTAGAGCATCTCCAAGGGGCTCCCTAAAGGAGCTCCTTAGACAAAATAGGGAGCAAAAATGAAAAAAGAGTGCTCCAATGGACTCCCCAGTTGACTCCCTATTGCAGGGAAAGTCATTCTTGGCTCCTACATTTGAAGAGAGAGAAAGGTGAGAGAAAGCCACTCCCTAAACCAAAATCTCTCTACAAACTTATTATTATTCAATAAAAAAATTAATAAAAATTTCAAAACTCCCCAGACTAGGAAGTATGGTTGGAGTAGCCCTTCTAAAAGTGACTCCCTAAAATAACTTTGTGGTCATTTTAGACAAAATAGGGAAGAAATTTGGGGAGTATGGTTGGAGTTGCTCTTCGCTAAAATAACTTTCTAATCTTTTTAGCCAAAATAGGGAGAAATTTGGATAGCATGATTGGAGATACTCGTGTAGGATTCTGTACCCATTATAAGAAGAAAAAAGAAGTGAAAACCTATCAACAATATGAACTGTAGAGTAGTTCCAGTAACATTTCAGCAGAAGCAGAGAATATGTGTAGTTATCATAAACAGAAATAACCGAAGCAGTTATTACAATCAGCTGATTTTGTTCATAAGTAGCTTATGATATTTGAGCATCAGTGATATACATAGTAAATGTAATCCAAATTTAAACCAGATTCAATGAATACCATTTCATTTAGCAGAAATGCATCCCTTCTTGCAGAAACAGAAGGCCCAACCAGTGACTCAAGTAATATGAATCCGAAACTGTAAACATCATCCTCAAGACATTTCATTTGCCTGAAAATATTGTAAGTCAATTGTTAAATGTCTGTGAATAACTACTATGCACTCAACTTGAAGCCGCAATACAACCTTGGTTCAGCTACTTCAATCAAAATCCATGATTATTAACTTTTTTTTTTAATAAAAAAAATGGATCACTTGAACATCTGCTCTTTCTTCAGTAAAGATGAAAGTCCTTACCACGATTTGACACCATCTTCCTTTTCCTGCAAACCAATTAGTTTAGTATAACTTTTTTAGGAACCCAAAATATTAAGTCAAGGTCAACCTTACTTATATGGGATACAAACCTCATTTTTGTTAATTTCTTCTGCTATAATGGACAGCCCGTAGTCACTCAGCTTTGCCATCCGATGCTCATTCAGTAATATATTATTTGCTTTCAATCGATTGTTGAAGAAACCAGGAATAACTCCTGTATGTAGAAAGTGCACAGCCTTGGCAACACCAATTAGAACTGCCAATCTATCTGACCATTTGAGAACCTTTTCTGGACTTTTTTCTGCATAGGTAATGTAGTTGGAGTATAGTTATAAAAAGTCCAATAGTTAATTTATACTACTGAATAGTTGTCTGATCCCAATTTTGAATTTACAGTTTTCTTTTCATGTGAGGATATGAAAATCTAAAGAAAGCCTTACGCATCATTTACTTGAGTCCAACTTTGAGTTGGATCAGAACCCATTCAATGACTCCGATTTCAGTTTCAGTAGCTGCCCATTCCCAGGCACAACCAAGCACATCCATGTTTTCGATCATTCATAAGGTAATAATCAACTACACAGAATATCCATACAAGTCGCTAAATGATAATAATTTTTTTCTACTGTCATGAGCTTATAAATTGCTGTTGGCTCAAACTATGAAGCCCTTGGATTTTGTGGTAAATTTTCTTTTGCAGTTCTCTAGACAACCAATAATAATTGTATTTAGATACTCTTGTGTGGGAAGAAGTGAGGCTATTATTGGACAGTTCCCTTGCTTCTTTTTTTTTCCCATCATGTATGGATGTTTTGCTTTTTTGATGATTGATAAGACCTACAATGGCCTAAAAAAGTTGCTTATTCGATGTTCTGAACATACATACCAGTAAGATGAGTATGATAATTTCCGTTAGGCACATATTCAAATATGAGATAGACTTTGCTTGCATTGAGATCATTTTGTCCACCATCATCAATGCAGTGACCCAAAAGGCAAACCAAATGTGGGTGCCGAAGCTTTGCAAGCAAATCCAACCTGAGTTTAAGATTCCGGAATGTATATCTCTTTGACACAGTCAGGCACCTTATAGTTACTTGAGTCCCATTCTCTAGTCTTCCTTTATAAAGCTGGAAAAACAAAGGCGAGAGAGTTAAAAGGAGTAATGGAACTAAGGAACCTTAAGAACTTAATTCTAAAGTTGTTTATTATGAATCAACAAATGTAACTGCATACATGCTTATGCCATTATATGATTCTGGCTACTGTGCAACCGCATTTTTCGGTAAGTAAGGCTTTTATTACTGCGATTATTATGAGTTTAGCAGACATATTTTGTAAAGCTCCATAGCATGTCATTTATTTATATGATACCTTTCCATACGAGCCTTCACCCATTATGGTAGAAATATCAAAGTTGTTTGTAGCTTTCTTTAACTCTTCTAAAGAAAACAACTGATGCACTGGGACACCTTGTGTGCTTAACTTTGTCGCTTCAGCAAAATACCCTGAAGAAAGAGAAGAAAATCAATATAGATATTCATCAAATACTGAGAATTACATTCACAAGCTCTTGGTGTAACCTCCTTTGAAAAGATAATATCAAACTAAGGTTGAAAATGTGTGACATTTGAATTAAAAAAGAGATCAATGAGATTGCACAATTGAATGACCTACTTGCACTGGTTAGGAGCTCTGAGGAGAACCCTGTCACAGAGTTA
This sequence comes from Nyssa sinensis, assembly GCA_008638375.1. Classification (NCBI taxonomy): domain Eukaryota; kingdom Viridiplantae; phylum Streptophyta; class Magnoliopsida; order Cornales; family Nyssaceae; genus Nyssa; species Nyssa sinensis. Next base: position 6,474,574 of record CM018036.1, read on the forward strand.
TCTTGCATGGATTTATGCAATAAATGTTGCTCCGATGTTCCACGAGTGCAAATTCTTCTACACAGGACAAGAAATCCAAACGCCAGAAGCACCATAACAATAAAAATTCCTCCAAGGACACCCACTAATATCCCTACATTCTTCCCTCCGGATTCTTTCCTCTTCATGTGGGCTACTTCTACACAATATGATTCTGGATGCTGATGCTTTAAATCAATAGACAAGCAATTCCAACCATACTCAACAACTCTCTTATCTAATTCAGTGCTCATACAGGAAGGCAACCAACCTCTTAGCCTATTATTAGATATATTAACTAACCCAAGTTCATTGCCGCAGCTCAAATGGATTGGAAGTGATCCACTCAACATGTTTGATGCCAAATTTAAGTAACTGATGTTGGGAAAAGAGAAAAGCGCTGCTGGAGGTGTTCCTCTAAGATAATTGAAAGACAGATCAAGGTGTTGAAGCTGACCCAATTGGCTATATTGCCGCGGAATCTCGCCCGTGAAGGAATTGTTGCTTAGGAAAGCCATGACCAATCCTTTGGGGAGACTGGGTAGTTCAGAATCTAATTTGTTATTACTCAAATCCAGCACATGAAGGCTAGTTAGGCTATGTAGATCTGGTAATTTACCAGAGATTGCATTGTTTGACAAAGCAAGATTAGTCAGAGTGGTAATTCTCTGTATTGAAGATGGAAATGGACCACTCAACTGGTTGAACCTCAAGCTTAAATTGGTCAGATTTGATAATGAATCCAACCAATCAGGGATTGAACCATTGAAGAAATTGCTGTCCAGTGAAAGAGTTTGTAAGTGTCACCATTCTGGATATTTGAGGAACTGAACCAAACAGAAAATTTGAACTCAAATCCAAATATTCTAGTGAATATAATCTATGGATTTTGTCAGGAAGAGGACCCCAAATGCCCAAAGACACTAGACTAAGAACTCTCAAGCTGTTTAGCCTTGCCAAGGTTGCTACAAAAGAATCCATAGAGAAGTTTCCTGATAGAGTTTGATTTGGAATTGCAAATCCATTAAAATTGTTTACCTTGGTTGGCTTATGATTACCCGCTATTCTGATCTCAGTGACAAAGTTGTCCTGGCATGTGATGCTCACCTGCGTTGATGACAAATAGCAGAAATCTATGCTATGATTAGACCAAATCTCCAATTGCTTTGGATACTCCAATTGCTTCCTTAGCTGAAGAAGAACTTGGGTTTGTGAGGATTGTAATTGATGGGTGCCCAAGATAAGGAACGTCCATGACACACACAATAGCACAAAGAAGCTTGAACACCCCACGAATAGTGTCCTCATGAATACTTCTTGAAGTTGAAGCACAATATAAAAAAGGTTTGTTCAACAAGAGAATCTCAGGTTTCAGAAGAAGAAGAGGCCAAGAAGAGAAAGAAGGAATCTTGAAGTATCAGATGCACAGAAGCAAACACATGAAAGATGCACCAGACTTGTGGCAATTTTAGATTGAAATCTTTGATTTCTATGTTTTTGGTAGAAAACCCAATGAGGCTGTACAGAAAAATGAAACTAAAAATCACACCTTTGGAGCTCAAGGGAAGATTTACAATGTTGGACTGTTGAATAAGTTTAACAAATCCCCATGAAAAAAGAAACAGAGAAAAAGCAGGAATCAAACTTACAGGCTGAACAATAAATGGTTAATGGACAGACATCTTCTTCTGGGATGCTTTGCTCAATTAATTTTAAAAAAAAAAAATTGAATCACCCAAGAAGGAAGCAATTAAAAAAATGAACTTTTGCTACAAAATCTTAGGAATTGAAAAGTTGGGATACTTGGAAGTTAGTTGCATTTAGTGCTTCCACATGGTTGTTTTCCTTGAAGACTGTGAGATATATACTACATTAAGAGAGTGGGCCTTCCCCCACAGGACAGTTGGAAGCTCTCTCTCTCTCTCTCTCTCTAGCAGTGGGCAGTGAACACTGAACAGTTAGAACAGGGTGGCCAGCGAGAGAGAGAAAAAGAAAACATGTATATATGTATATATATATATATGTATATACATATATATGAATCTGTCATGTATTTTGATTGGTAATTTGATTTCACGAAATGATTCTGATTTGGGTTCTAATCAAGAATTGGGTTTTACCCTGATTTGTCAATAAAGGGTTTGGGAAATTTCACCGAAAGACAAGATTAGTCCAATGATTGTTCTGAATGACCAACATATTCTTGATCATCTTAAATTATCAAACATGTCTTCCAACCTTTCGGTTCTTTTGCAAATTTTTATTTGTTTTTGCTAGAAATTATTCTAATTCGAACTAAACATGATTACATATTGTTGAAGTTTGACAAAAATGTGCATGTTTTCTTGAATAAATATGCAACCCAAAAACACCTTTTCGATTTCTTCATGATGATGCCTGGTTAGAAATGCACTACAAATGATGTAAAATTGAGCAAAGATTAACAATCTAAACAAAATTATTAAAAACTTGGGGGATTTTTCTTTTGGAATAATTACAATAATATTTCTTGTGATATCCAGTTATTATTAAAAGCTTTCTCATTAATTTATGATATTATACCGATTTTTTCAGTTAGAATTATAAAAAAAAAGAATTAACAAAAATCATAAATTTATTATTTTATTCTTACGAATAATAATACTGACATCTCCTATAATTCTTAAATAAATAAAAAAATCAGTGTAATATATAAAACTATTTTAGTCATATAAAAAGTGATTTAAACTTTAATACTATTAATGTAAATTTTGTACAAAAATAAAATTTATATATTGGCATTATGATAAAGAAAAAGTCATTGGAATTTTAAAAAATATATATAAAAAAAGTGCTGATTAGATAATTAAAAAGAGGTCCCTATTATTATCCAATTTTTTCTTTTTCTTTTTGAAAGGGGTCTTTTTAGGATTAAACTATGGCTAAAGGGAAATAAATCCCAGTTGAAGGGCAAAATGGGAATTAGAAAGATTGTCCTTGGAACGTGTGATTGCTACTTAACAGAACAGGACAGGCTGTCTCTAATATGAAAAAAAACCTTGATGGCCTTTTGCCCATGCAAGTGTGTTTTCGGCAATTTTTTGCAAGTTGGAAATATTTATTTGGACATGGCATCCCTTGGAATCAATCCTCTATTGACTTGCAGTTTTGAGGTCAGAGACTTGAGAGACCAAGAAGATAGAGGCTTTGGGATGGCAGCACATGCTCTCCGGTGAAGTGGGGGCAAAAAGACCCATAATTAACAAGGATAAAATTGACTGGGGGGGTCACTAAAAATTAAAATGCCCTCATGGAGCATGTTTTACGGCGTATAAATGCAATAATGACCTGTTTGGGGGCATATTGGGTTTTCTTACTTAAAGAAGGAATATGGGAGACCTGACACGTTACGAAGTGTTCGTTTGGATGAACAGTAAAAAATTTGATTTAAAAAATAATGCGATATGAAAAAATGTAGTATGGATTAAATTATAAGTATTTAGATAAATATATTTGAAACTGATATACCATAAAAGAGCAGGCCAATCAGCATTTGACACATCAGCACAAAAAGTCGGAAGTGACCGAACTTATACCTTCAGAGCATATATATCCGGACAAGAGTCTCAGAACTTATCACAGGGTCCAGATCAACACTCCAGACCTCGTCACTGCCTTAGCGGATGCCGAGCAGGGAATAAGGAGACAATCTTCAAACAAGGAAACAGTCTTCAAACAAGGAAACAGTCTTCAACAAGGGAACTACCTTCTATGGTTATCTCTATGCAATGCTCCACAAGGTAACTGCATTCTCCGATGATCAAATCCCTATATTCATGGCGTCGAATCCTAATCAACTTAGGAAAGCCACAACTTATAAATTAAACCCTAGAGGTACGCCTTATTTCTTATGCTCATTCTTTGACTTTCAATACAGTCTTTCAATTCTTTTACTTACTTAAGCATCGGAGCGGCTACCACCGGAGCCAATCCGGTGGTCCTCTGATCATCTTTTTGATTGTTCTACAGGTCACGGAGTCCATACTTATTGCGAGCCGAAAAGTGCAGCATCAGAAACGAACTTAAATTAATGTTTGGATGTGTTATGTAGATAGAAAATAGGCATTTCCGAAATAGAAGTTTAGAAAAAATCCCTTATTATTACTTTTTTTGAAATGGGTGTTTGGACATAGAAATGACAAAACAGACGTTTCGAAAATGTTGAAACAAATATTTAAATATAAAAAAAAAAATCTAATTTGGACTCTGAAACCCTGTTTTAGAAATACCACTGTCCATCCAAACATGCCTTATAAACCAAAAAATTCATTTCCATTACAACTTTAATAGTGAAGGAAAATAATAATGCTCAATGTCTCAAATTTCTGTATCAAAATTTACATCTCAAATGACATGTCATTAAATCATTAGTTATATTTTAGATAATTATTTAACTTTCTACCAATAATTTGCTGCCACATTCTTTGAAATACAAGTTTTGCATGACTAAAAAAAAACATGGTACAAGAGCATCAGAAATTTTTAGGTGAAACGGGTAAACTTGACCCATAATTACCAAGGCTAAAATTGAATTGGGGTCACTAAAAATCACAATGCCCTTATGGAGCATTTTTTGCAGCTCATAATTCCAATAATGAAAAGAGATTTGGGGGCATATTGGTTTTTTTTGACTCAAAAAAGACTATGGGAGACTCAATTTTTTTTAATAAGACGGTTTATTAACCAAATCAATGAATTTGACTAATTATTTTATGTCACGTAGATAAAAATAATTTTTTATTTTCTTCAAAGTAACGGTACCTACACATAATATTAATTAATCTAAGCTATGCACCCATTTCACCAAAAAAAACTTATCTAAAAGACTAAGTCAATATCGATCTTTAATCCGGTGCCCTCTTCTCACCAATTTAGATATCACTCAATCTAATAGCTGGTTTTAGATTATAAACCATCAGTGATTAGCTTTTAATCTTCTCAAGATTAGATTATCTAAATAGTGATTCTTGGCCCACAAATAATAGAGGGTTTGTGGGATTCTTGCCATGATTGAAGTTCTTGTAACAATAATTAATAAAATATCAATCACTATCAGTGTAGCCTACCCAAAAGGAAAAAAGAAAAAAAATCAGTATTAGTGAAATTTGTATTCCATTTGCTTTTTTATGATGCAACTGTAGGCCAGTGGTGGATTTACAAGGGGGGCTAGGGTCACATTTAAAAAAAAAAAATTCATTTCTTACTCCTATTTTTAATGGATATTTTTTTAAAAAAAAATTAGGAGTTGTCCTCTTCGATTTTATTTTTCATATTTTTATAGGAAATTTTTTAAAATTCTAATTTTTTTTAGTACAATGATGTAGTAGAAAAAATTATGTTTAAATAGATATACATGTGCTGAATTTCGAACTTAAATCATATTTGTGAAAAGAAAATCTTTTACTATCTCAAACGAGACGTTAATCTATAATAAAGAAGGATAATTGTAAAGTTAAAAGGTGATAAAAGACGAAATTCCACAAATATAAAAGAAATAAATGGGTAGGCTCTATGAGGAACAACAATGAGTGGACTACAAACTTATCTTCATGGGTACGATATTGGTGACCCTACCCTAATAACCCTGAATTTAGGGCAGTTTGACCATTGTATCAAAGTTAGGTTACTCAGGCAGAGAGCATTTAAAATGAAATAAAGGGAAGGAAAGAATGAGATGATTTCATCAAAGGGAAAGTGGTCATGACTCATGACAGAATGGACTCTCACAGCCAGAGTTTGACCCACCATTTCCATGGAATCATGGTCATGTCTTTTTCAAATAATGCACCCAATTGAGATATAATGTCCATATGATACTTTAATATCATCATAAGATAGAGAAAGAAAATGAGAAGTCTTGACAATTTGCAGATAAAGATATTCCTAGGTGAGGCCCAGTAGGGCATCCCTTCAATACATCATTCTGTAATCCAATTCAATGTGAGATCAGGAGATATTCTAATTTCTACATATAATTAGTTCAATGAAACTTGGACAGGTGAATCTCAAAGGCCAGCTGATAGGTAGTTTTAATCTTATCAAGTTTTTAATTCAAAATTTATTGGGTGTGTATCTTTTTGAAGGATTACCGGTCTTAGATTTATATGATTTGCGTAGAGAGTCGGCTTTGCATAGTCTAGAAGACTTTATTCGGATGAAATGTTACCTAATTGAATAAAAGATAATCGAAGATCTGTTGACGCAATTCTCTAGTCACTAGGAGTGAAATGTTACTTGATTGGATAAAAGATGATCGAAAGTTCCTCTGTTGATGCGATACTCTAGTCACTAGGAGTGAAATACTACCTGGTTGGATAAAAGATGATCGAAAGTTCTCATTAGTTGACACAATTCTCTTGTCACTAGGGGTGAAATACTGATTGGATAGACATATGTTACCAAAAAAAAAAAAAAAACTTGAACAGGTGGATATTAAATCAATGATTAAAAACAAAATGCACATTATTTCTATGATTTCCCAATATTACTGAGATTTACAGTGAATTCAATAGTGTGGTCCATGACACTGAATGTGTGATCATTGAAGAAAGATATGGCTCCTAGGAGTGTGAAAGATACTGATAACCAGGAAATCTGCAGTAAAAGATATAAGTAATGGTCCCCATTCCAAAAGCAAAAAAAAGAAATTAAGCTTTTCATAAATGGGGCCACTACAAACTTAGAAAATTTAACTGTCATTAGTGCTTGTTGAAAGCTGAAGGCAATAATTCTTTTTAAGGAGAAATAAAACGAAGGATGTCATCTGAAAGTATTTTTCAGTAGAGAACAGATGAAAAAAAAGGGCATTTGTGACCTGACCAGGGAAATCACAGTATTAATGGGGTTCCATAATTTACTCAGAGAAGCTTCAAGTTTGTTTGCCAATTAGCTTCACTAGATTGCTGTTGATGCCTTGGTTTATCTGCCAATATATATATATATATACACACACACATACACGTGTGTATATATTACTTAATATAAATATGAAGGTTTTGTCAATGTGCTTTACCTATTTTCTTCAGTCATTTTCTTGTTTTGGCAGTACCCACCACCATTAAGTATAAAAAATAATTTTATTGGGTAATTTGTCAAGTGAGATTCGGGTTATATTCACTTTCATGTTACACCAACTGTCATATTTAATACTTTTGTACGACTTACTTATTTTGCAGTGCGTGTTTTAAATTTTTGGACTTGTATTACATAAGGATGATCATGAATGACTATGAAATAATAAGGTCAAAAGAATATAATATTTTGTTTCTTAGCACGTATTCATTTTCATTTTGGATTTAAGAGGCGTCATATGCATTGCACATATAACAGAACTAGTATATATGTGTGTGTGTGTGTGTGTGTGTGTGTTGGGGGGTATATACCAAAACATATAGGGATAATTAAACAGCAAGTCACCTAACTGTTGCACAAGTTAGAGCGCATAGAGATGATAGCAAAATACAGGGGACGGTAGAGATAGAATGCCCAGGATCAATGAACACTAAATTTGATGCCCAGAAAGCAAGATAAGCATTCCAAGTTCCCTGAGAAGGCAACATCCCCCCAGGCCGGCCAGCCAGCCAAACAGGGAAATAATATCATTACTGTTTTCAATCAGCAGAGTGCCCCCCCCCCCCCCCCCCCCCCCCCCCCCCCCACATGGCATGCCTCTACAGAGGACTGATCCAGGCAGTGTCTACACACAGAATCTGAAACTTTGGCTGTTAAACAAGTATTAGTATAAGAAGCCAAGATCCAAGAATGGCATGAGACTATCTAGAATGAGTTACCCCAAGTCATGGCCCTTACATAAATCAAAATTGTTGTAGTAATCTCATAGAGTATATAATCAACCTGATTTTTACTTTTTTATTTTTAACTGAAATTCAATAAAAAAACAAAAAGATCATCGAGGGCATAACATCTCCAATAATGAACCCTCAATTTCCCTCAATGGTAGCTTAGATGCATGTCACACCATATGTTGTTCAATTATTTAATAACTAATGCATGATGTGACATGCACCAAGGCCCCATTAAGAGAAATCGAGGGAAAACTATTTTGGAGAGGATTCTGGTCCGAGCAATAATAGAAACAAAGTCTTATACTAACTTCTGCGGTCGGCTATTAATAAACTGTGATATACCATATTGATTTTCCTGACTGATGAAAAAAGAAGTCAGCCAATGTTGGGTAAATGCAGATTTAGCAGAAAGGGTAGAAAACAATAGAGTGGTCTATACAACACCTAAAAAGAACACTGAGGTAGCTCGAAATGCCTTGACATGTTTAAAGAATTTCACAGATAGGATTGTCAACTATAATTCAAATAATGTCGAGTGTTAGAAGCAGCTCACCTCATGCAAGGGAGATCTGTATTAACTGTTGAAACAGCCTGTGGGACTACCTCATAACACAGTCCACAAGGTTTATATTTAGAAAACAATGCTCAGCAGAATTCAATTTAACTCTATGCACAAATGTGAAAACCCTTGAATTCACAATGTCAGAAACCAATACTTGGCCACAGAGTTCTCCATAAGCTTATTGTTGGTCAATATTCACATGAAAACTAACCTCATATTCCCCTTATCAGATCTGTTGAAATTGGACTTTGCTGGGCAGAACACCTGGGCATAGAGTTCTTCTCCAAACTAAGCAGGTGGGGGAGATGCAGAAGTTTGGAAATCATTGATGGTTTCAAGTTCAGGGTGCCATTAGTATACAAATCCATACCTCATGCCTCTTCAGTGGACTGATGCAGATAGCGCCAGAGTGTCACGGTCCGACTTTTTTTATCTTTTTTCATTTCAGCCATTCGAGTATATAAGATAATCCGGTTTTCCCTTTTCCTCGACATAAGCATTATTTAGTCAACAAGAATAACCTTCATTCAAGGGCTCTATACATCTAATGCCACAAGAAGGCTCTACTGCGCCCCGTAATATCTCCACACAGCTAACCGACTGCTTCATTGTGCCAAGCTTCCTTACAAGCAAGACACGTGTTGCATGATATTCTCTTTCATGAAGGCCTGTATGTGGAAATAAGATCTACGATAATTTGAATAATGCCTCTCTCTCTCTCTCTCTCTCTCTTCAGCCCAATGTTACTGAGATTTTCACTAAATTCAATACAAATTGGTACATGATATTGATTTTATAATAAATGAACCACTAATAGAGCTTCTAGGCAGAAGTACAAAAAATACTCAATGGGTCTTAAATTCAAGATAAAATCAAAGTTCTCATTCCAAGTGCACCGGCCTACAGTTAAGCTTAAAACCAGCACAAAACTCTCAGCACACCATTAGCAGACTACTAAGATTTACCTCAATAAGTTTCCCTAGAAGAAGAAATATAAAACAACTGGCATTTCCGATGCAAATAATTCATATTTGGGTCAATGCAGGTTAGGGAAATAGAATAGAAACAAACAAATGATCTATAAATTAACCACCTTGAAGAACAATAAGGATGCTTGAATTGTCTTCAGACAATAAAAAAAAGATGACAAGGTGAATCTCTTCTAACCCTTGCTAGTACACGCTACCCTACCACTGCAAAAAAAAAAAGACCACATGCTTCATTGTTAGAGAACAAAGTTTGGCTTAATCCAATCCATCATCTCCAGTCCGTATAATTGACAAATAAAGGTATATACTCCAAAAAACCATCTGCCTGGTCTCCTTCCAGTAATCTATACCAATGAAGAACATTCTGCACCAGAAGCGGCCGAGGGTATTATAACTTATCAAAATTCTACCACATTTTATGACTTAAATTTCAAAACTATGCGAAACATGAAAGTTTAAATTCTTCTTGCCCTAGTGTACTCTAAAAAACTCAGGAACCTCGTGCAGGTACTTGACTACAATGTTCTGCACAAACTTGTTCCCAGTCGATCTTTACAATGAACAATAGACGCATATGCCTCTTAATTAGATCTGTAGGAATCAAACGTTGCAGGGCCAAATAACAGGGAATAAACCTCTTTTCTAAACAAGCATGCCAACGCGCACATTCTAGGAAAACATTAAAGGCTTCAAATGTCGAATTTAAAATTGGACAGCAAGACTCAAAGAGTTGAAAATGACTTAAATTGATACTCTATAAAACATAAAAAACTTCCTCACTCTATACACAAAAGAGGTAAGCTGGAACTCTCTGACTTCTCTCTCTTACATGGGAAACTGACTCTCACCTTGACATTCTACATTGATTATTGATATTATGCTGGGAAAACAGAATTGTCCATGGAAGGTTTACAATATTCTTAAAGACTGTATTAATATTATAAGGGAGAAAGTATTAGAGATTACTTTTACACATTTATCGGGAAGCTAATTTAGCAGCGGATTGGTTGGCAAGGAAAGCTCATCATTGGAAAAGTAAAACTGAATGGTTAAATGGTTTTCCTAGGGATTTATATGCTATTGCCATTGATGATGTGAGAGGTAGAGCTATAGAGAGACTGAGTTAATGTTCAACAAAAAAAAAAACCTCTTGTGGGACACATTACCTAGACACTTGTTCTCACACCATCACTCACTTGATTTGCTACTTGCCTGACTTATTCTTACACACACAAGACTAACAACCACATATATGTTTACCAATACACCATTTTGTAAACTTAAGACTTTCTCTCATGCTGAAACATGACAATTGCACGAAAGGCTCCACTATAATCTCAAACTCACTCACACCAAGACACCCAACCCTGGCTTTATGCTACACACAAGTGACTCTCACTCAATGACTAACTCTAATTGGTGGGACACATTATCGCCTACTGACCTGCTACTCTTTCTCACACTCTTATGATGTCACTCCACTCATGTATGTATACCTGAGGGTAAGTCGGTTACCCGACCTTTAACAAGATTTATAGCCACGATTTTATGGCGGTGGAACGAGAGTTCTAGATGGAGAGGGTCGTGGCAAAGGAGTTATCTGGAAGAAGAAGTTCCTAGAGTTGAGAGTCAGTGGTGACTTCTCCAATGTCAAATTCAATCCACTTCCAAGGACAAGTAGGACACCCTTTTCCCAGCTAGATAATGATGTCATTAGTAATACATATTCTCACAATCTCTTAAGTGGATTGATGCAGTAATTGCCAATACAATAAACTGAACTCAAATAGTCACATAACTAAAAACTAGTTACCTTAACAGAAGCAATGTAGTGCCTTTACAGTTAAAAGCAAGATCCAAGAATAAAACCAGCCAACGGGTAGAGCCCCAGGAGGCAACCCCATGAATGATCAAACCAAGAGGCAGCATTAATGGGTCAAACTTTGGGCTTATTAGATAAGACTCAATGGTAAGCCTCAAGGTAGCTGAGATTGAAGTTGAAATAGTCAATTGCTAACTCACATCTCTTTTACACTCCACATCTGATGTTGTGGCACCACAAACATGTGGATAAAATTAGTAATTCAATGATTTAATATGCAAAGAAATCACTGAAATAGCAATCCCAAAGTAACTGGCACAGCATGTGAGTCAGTCCAACAAATGTGAATAAAATAGAAAGCAGTTCAAACAAATCGAACAGAAAACAAGCTGCAAACATAATTATCTAAGTATCATCTTTAAAGAAAAATAATGATGCTCAAAATGCATAATTTAAAAGTTGAAATCCAACCATAAGGCTTGAGAAATCTGAATCTTCTTGAAAGGAGGGAAAAAATAGTGCAAAGAACACAATGATCAACAAATTGATGTCAGTTAGGTGCAAGACATGCCAAGGCTAATTTATTCAAATTGCTTGTGCTAATACACTATAACACTATAAAAGAATGCCACAAAAAGTTTTCTGCCAGAGTGTGCAGCTCAGCTTAAACTAGTTGTCGTTCATAACAATGGAAATTACTCGGTGACAATTTCCTTGTTGCCTTCCACAAATCTGCACCAGCCAAACAAAATTGACCAAATGTTCCAACCTAATCTAAGGCTCAAGATCTTTCAATGGAGCACAAGACAATCTATGATCTCTGCACATTCTACAATACCACTTACGCTATTTCATTTATGTTGAACCCTTGAAATCCTATCTCACCTCGGTGTGCCTTTACGACTTCAGGAACCTTGTGCTGATATGGGATGACAAATTTCTGCACAAAGTGCTTGTGTGTTATTTTGAATATAGGAATTAAGTTTATTTTCTCCTCAATCATATTGCTCACCATCAATAGTTGCAAGACGGAACACCTTGGAATAATTCTCTTCTCCAAACTAAGCAGAAGAAGATTTGGATGCCTGAAAATCATCGAGGGCTTAAAATGCAGTTTGTTCATGAAGAAATCCATCATTTCCCTAAGTTTCTTCTCTGAGCAAAGCACACACATCGGTTGCAATTTGAATGCTGAAATAATCTCATCCCTGGACAAACCAAAACTACTAAAAACCTCCAATTTTTTTTCCCAAAATGTGTTTCTCATGAGAAGCATTGAACGCATGGCTAAAACAAATAGCAACTTTTTGGGATCAAAACCCAACTTAGCAACTTCCAGAACAATCTTGTTAAATTGCTCGGTTCTTTGAAGCAGAATCCTTGCTCCAAGCATGGTCAATTTCCGAACACTTGACTCAGGTACACCGAGGTTTAATAATGTAAAAACATTGGTCTCAAACGATTTCTCCAGGTCGAATTGGAGTAGACGATAGTCTGCCCTGATGGCTTTGAACACATTCTCATTAGTGTGAACAATGCGTTTAAGTACCTGTACACAAGGGATGAGTCGGTTCTCTAAGCTTCGTTCCAGGATAGAAGGATCTTTGTAGACAAGCTTTACAACTTCCGAAGCTGAACCCAGAGATTGGAGAAACTCAAACTTGGGTTTATAGGTTTTCTGGGGATTGTAGGTAAGTATGTCCGGGCGTTTGGAAGTCATTTTTGTGATTTGTTCCCTGCTAAAACCTTGAGCAGACAAAAACTCAACCACTGAAGTCAAATTTGATGACTCGAGAATTTGCGGTGCTTTGCCGAGAATCGTTGCAAGGTTAGTGCCAGAAAATCCCAAAGATTCAAACAACTCAATGTTGGGTTTAAGGGTTTTGCTTGGATCAGCCAAAAGTATTCCTGGGCGATTGGTGATCAAATTTCTAATGTGGGTTTGGCAAAGCCCCTGGGACTTCAAAAGTTTCAAGATCGAGTCTGGTTGATCAGTAGTTTCGAATTGCAGCTTCTTAGAAGCTGAAATGGCTGATTCTAAGGGCAACCCACATGAGTTTAAGAGGTAAGAGAGTACAAAAGACTTTGAGTGTTCTGAATTTGAGCTATTCAAGATAGGATTCAGAGATGATGTTGAGAACAGATAGGTACGGTGTGTGGTAGAAACCCTAGCCCGTAAAAGTTGCAGTTTTTTGCAGATGATAGGAATCATTGAACTGAGTTGTAAAAAAACAAGGGCTTGTAGTCAGACACTCACCAATTGGATTGAGAACTAAGATGTTCTGATGGATTTGAACTGCTCTTGCCTGTGAGCACCTATTCTTCTTCAGGAGACTTCAGTTTGAAATTTCAGACACTCGTAGCAGGGAAGGAAAGGGAAATTGAAGAAGAGGAAAAATACCCTACCCTTCCGGTTGTTTATGGATTATAAAAGATTAATGGGAATCACATGGCTGCACATAAATATTTACGTTCTTCGACATTATATAAATGTGTACAATAAAAAATCTCATTAAATCCATAACAAATTATTATTTTTCTACTTCAGTTGAATTATATTTTTTTTTGTAATTTTAAAATGAATACCTCATTTTATATAGATTTTCTCTGTGCCTTCATTTCACCATCTTCATTTCAATTAATATTCATTCATGTAGTTAGATGATATTTTATATCATCACGTAGGGGTGATACACCCATCTTATCTTTTTATTTACAAGACTCCTCGTTGGGTGTCAATCACAAGAATATGAATATCTTCTCGTACTTTTTTTGGTTATAATTTGAGCATATTTTTCTTTAATTGTTAAAAAATGCACCATTTATGTATTAGCTTTTTGAAAGTCGTTGGTAATGCATCAGTAAATAAATCTTTTACAGTGTCACTAGAACGTATCTGTTGTACATTAAGATCACTGTTCTTCTGGAGCTCACGAGTATAAAAAATTTTTTGGCGAAATGTGTTTAGTTCTATCTACTTTGATATAACCCCTCTTAATTTGTGCAATATAAGCTGCATTATTTTCATATATTGTTATAGGACTGCTAGAGTATAAAGCATCTCTTATTTGAAATGTTGTCCCATTTGACAATGTGATGCAGGCTCTGGATTATGTTTGCAACACCAGATATGGTATTAACATTAGCTTCATACAATTTCAGAGTAAAGAAATATCTTTTATTTTGAATGATTGTATGTGTAGTGGCACTGTCTGCTAGACAAATATTTTTATTATCCATCTAGAATCTATAAATAACATATTAAAAATAGAGATATGAAAATTTTAAATTGCTTTGAAGCAACATAATTCAACATTATAGTGAATTAAACAAAACAACGTAAATACTACAGTAGATTAAACAAAGCAACATAATATAACAAAGAACACTAATTGACATGTACGTTCCCATCGCCTATTAAATGGTCAATTCTTACAAGATCTGTAAAGAAATATGAGACATCTAGGTGTGTAATATTCACAAGATTATCAAAGAAATTCATAAGATCATTAGTAACATTCACAGGATAATTAGTAAAATTTGTTTCTATTTTTTTTCTTTTTCCTTTAATGATGCTTGATAAAGATCTACAAAATTTCTAGGCGTACGACAAGTATGCAACCAGTATCATTTTCCATCGCAATGATAACAAAATTCTTTAAGATCTTGGACTATTTTTTGTTTCTTTTTTGTTGCTTTGTTTCAATATTATTATTGCATTTCAGGTGCTGCGGTGTGTGTCTCTTTTATGATAATTAGGAGAATTGTTCTTGTAACCACCTCAGTATGAGTTATTACGTTTGCCGCGACCGCGACAGTGACCACGTCTATAGCCATATCCACGTCCACAGTCATGTCTCTGTCTATATGATGAGGTTTTATTTGCTTTAGGAAATGCATTTTTATTCTCTCCAGGGAATGGTACAGAGCCAGTGGGACGTAACTGATAATTTTTCATTACAAGGTCACTATGCTACTCAAGCAAAAGAAGACATTATATCAATTCAGAATATTTAGTAAATCTACGCTATCGATATTGTTATTGCAGGACAATATTCGAGGCATGAAATGTCTTTTCCAGTTTGTAATATTCTCTCCGCGCAATTTCAATTACGAAGTAATTCTGAATAATACAGAATTGTATTCACTGATTGATTTAAAATCCTACAACCTCAGGTGCAACCAATTATACCGAGCCCTTAGGAGAATGATAGTACGTTGGTGATCATACATTTCTGTTAGATTCTTTCAAAGGATCAGTAGATTGTTTACTGTGAGATATTCTACTTTTAAGCTTTCGTGAATATGACGACGAAGAAATATTAGTGCCATTGCACTATCCTTCAGGGATGCGGTGTTTTCTTTTTTAATAATATCACCAATACTACTGGCTTCAAGGTGAAGTTCAACATCTATGATCTAAGATAAATAATTCTTTCTAGTGATCCAACTCAGCAAATTCAAGCTCGGTGAGATTTGACATATTATAAAATAAAGAGAATATTTAGATTCAACTGTACTAAATATTACCTCTATTTTAATACCTTCGTAGTGGACTGGAGCTTCGTGCTGATACCGTATTGTAAAATTAATGTATAAAACTATCACACAAGTACACACAAATATTTATGTAGTTCAGCTTAAAGCCTACGTCCAAGAACAAGAAAAAAATGATTTGATTATTTATATAAGTAAGTACAATAAAAGATTTCACTAAGCTCACAATAAATTACTACTTTTCTCTCTCAGTTGAACTATATTTCTTTTGTAATTCTAAAATCAATCCATCATCCCCTTTATATAGATTTTCTTTGCCGCCTTCACTTTTTGTGTCGCCTTTATTTCACCGCCTTCATTTCAATTGATATTCATTTATGTACTTAAATGATATTTTATATTATCACTTGAGGTGATGCACCCATCCTGTCTTTTTATTTACAACAATGGGTATATTATAGTGATTTATCTCAAAGTTATGATAGTTACAAAAGTTTATTTTTAAAAAATTTTTGAAAATAGACTATTCTTTTATTTTTAATGACAAATTATACATACTTCTACCAGTATATATTTTTTTTGCATTATTTTATTTTTGACTAAATTTTTTTAACTGTTTTTAAAATAATATTTTTATTTTACCTAAAAATTTAAAATAAACAATTTATATATATATATATATATATTTATCAAGAATGCTTTAATTAATATTTTTTTGAAATTTTAAAAAAATGGTCAAAGTAAAAAAAAAATGCAAAAAAAACAAACAAACATAAAATGATCAATTTTGTCATTTTAGAAAAAATGGGTTGAAAGAGAGGTATAGGTATTTGTCACTTAAAGTAGAGGTGGACAATGTAATTTCAGAAATCTCATAAGAAATCTTTGTAATTATCACAAATCTTAAGAAGGTTAGTGTAATTTATCTCAAATTAATTTTAAATAATTTATTTGATAAAAGTGATTCATTTGTTGTACTCAACTTTGTCTTTGCCATTTGAAAAAATTGAAATTTAAGTCCTAAAATTTAAAATCATCTCTTTTATGAAAAATAATATAATTGTGTAAAAAATTTACTTTTATTTTTTTGAAATGTACGTTAGAGCAAAAATACTAAAATATAACATTTTGACATAAAAAAAAAAGAAAAAGAAAGACAATATGCAGGATGAAAATGATATTTTGATTTGAAAATGTTCAATTATAAGCTGAGTTACTTTGACTTAACATTCAGATCCATTTTAAGTAAATTTAAGTGGTAACTAGTTTAATATTCAATTATATGTCAAGTTTTACTCATTTTAAGTGAATTTTATAATTTAAGTGACGAGAAAATTTTTAATGGGTCTAAAATACTACGTGACTGTATGTTCTTAAAAAGAGAAAAAAAGAAAAGTCATAACGCGCATGATATAATATTATTAAAATGGTAATGTACTGACCCATTAAAAAAAATTTCGCTTTGAAGAGATATCAAGCTGCTTGTGTTTTCTTACCAAAGTTTTTCATTGTTTAAAAAGTCTTTGTGAGAAAGTCAGAAATTTAATTATTTCTCTCTCTCTCTCCAACTCCTTGGTAGCTAACCAAATAGTAAAAAGAAAGAATAAGGTTGGCTGTTTTTCATTGAGGTTGCCACAATTTACATTGACAACATCATAAGATGGAAACGAACAAATCACTCATAGATCTTCAAGGATGCTGCATAGTCTACATTGAACATTTTCTGGTCCAATTTTGGATGGTTTTTGTCCAATCTTCAAGGGTGCTGCATAGTGTATAGAAATGGTCTCTGACTTTCCTTTTCGAAGGAAATTCAACAATGGCAAATGAAAGGGAACTTTAATAAATCTGCCATAATGGACTTATTCAAGAGATGCATGATGCTGAAATTCCCAAGATAAAGGTCTGTGAATGGAATGCACCACCAATTGAGCCATCTGGCAAGAAATCCCAGCAAGTTGTTCAAGCTGCTGCAAGAAAACCAGAAAAAAGTCTGGTAGTAAGGTAATGTGGAATACTGATGCATAACAGATTCCAACATATGACACAAATTTAATATTAAAGCATAATCATGACATCATTTACGAGTATAGATTTTTTTCCATACGATCTTACCACCAGACTTTTTTTTCACGAAAACCACACGCAAACTTATAAGCCAGTTAAACCCTGACCGATCTCCTCGCTTGCCATCTTGATGCAAGTTGCAACCAGAACAATCATAAACCCTCATTTTGTTTACCTGCAGACCAAATGGATCAAAAAATTGTCACAACAGTCATAGCTGAGGAACAATTATGAAAAAAAATGAAAGCCCTTAAAGTGAATGAAAAAGAAAAAGAAAAAGAAAAATGCAAGTCCCTGCAGGACAAATGAATGTGTCAATGACAATGAATTGTTACACTGGGTTTTGTCAAAATAATTTAAATTCTAATGGTACTGATTCTGTTTATTGTTCCAGGACACCAGTGTCATGGTTGATGTTTGTCATGCAGCAAGGACTTGCAGAGTTATCACCCCAAGTCCTCAACCATGCAAAAGTTTTACTCCCAGATCGAATAGAATGTTTCAGTGAGCATCACATTTTTCAAAGCTCGCAGGTCAATGTGGATATAGCAGCTATATGCTAGACAGCTGACTGATGCAATCACAGATTTTATGAGAATACATGGCAGCAAAGAATCATTGTAGTAAAGGGGCTCGAAAGATTGAGATGGATTTTAAATAATGTACAGAGAGAGATAATGGCTGAAAGCTTGTAAATGCTCCCAAACATATAAAAAGTTCTTTATACAGGAGATGTCATGGATGCGATACAAACCATTCCTAGTAGCAACCATGAAGAAAGAGAAATTTAAACTGAACAGGGCTACCCCAGTAAAGCATGCAGTCTACCACAATCTATAATGGGAGTTTTTTTTGGAGTAAAAGCTTGAAATGTTGGTGTATGACTGAAAATACTGATAATATACCCATCAGAGAGATTTTGTGCACCAAATTCAGGACATAATAGCGGCTTATTTCTGGCTGAGCAGAGGTTGACCAAATCTCAGCTCCAAGGACATGGTTGAGAAGCTTTGGAACATAAAGAGGATAGAGGAAAATAAAGGTTGAGAGAGACCCAACATAAATTAGGTGACACTTCAGATACATATGAGAAAGACTTCAATATCAGAGACAGAATTCAATACAAGAGATGCCTCCCAATTTACAGAAGTCCCCAAACAGAAGTGTCAGTTAGCCAATTGATTGAGATAATGTAGTTGTCAGTCAGCTGGACGAAAAAAGTCGTTCGGCAATTCAAGGATAAACACTCTATACCTTTCTAGTGGACAGATGCAGGGGACCCCAAGTTCCCAACACAATGGAGCTGAAATAAAGCCGTTGAAACAAGGTATCACAAATAGATGTACAAAAATGCCTTCTGAGTTAAAAATAGCCCAAGAAAAGCACTACTTAACATGATGAGTGTCCTGCATAAGACCTGTCAAAGCATATACTTTATTAAGAAGCTAAATATCTAAAGATTAGTTGATAAACTAAGTAAAATACCCCCCCCCCCCCCCCCCAAAAAAAAAAAAAAAAAAATTACAACTGGTACTGGTTCCATGCTCCATGCTCCATGCAAGTCAAAGAATCAATAATCCAAATAAAATGAAGGGAATAAATAAAGTGAAAGACAAGCAGTCTACGGCACCTAAACAACCGCTAACAAACTCTCATTTCAAGGCAGGCAAACAAGGAAAGAAGGATCAGGAGAAGAGAACCTGGCTTATCTCGTTGATTGAATAGCCGTTGAATGGCGTTGGAGTGAAGTTAGCGGGGTCATCTTGTGTGCACTTCACGAGCTCTCTTTTGAATAATCCAAGCTGGAAATGGAGGTTTTTATCACAACGGGAGATGACAGGAGCCATCCCGTAAGGTGCTTTAGCCAGGGGCATCGAGAAGTGTAAAGGCCCAGGGGCTGGGGAATAAATAAAGTGAACGGTGTCCATGCGATGCCCAGATCGTATAAATTGAAAGAAAATCCAGATTTTAAAGCCTGAGAAACCTAAGCTTCACAAAATGCCTTGATTTATTGGGGGGAAAAAAAGATCACTCAGAGGACCATATGATCCTTGGATTTCAATGATTTCATTCTTTCCATGGAACAATGGATGGTATAAGGAATTTCTACTAACCTGTCTTTCATAATTTCCAGTGCTGATACAACACACCGCCACCATATACACCCTAGTGACTACTTGCCAAGGAGAAAGGTGCAGTTCAACTTACATTGGCGGCTTTTCATAATTTATGCTGAAGTATGAACATAGGGAAAATATGATGAAGCTGTTGCATATTCCTTGGAAACCATTCCCCTTTTGCCATCAATTAATGTAATCCAACTATAGACAATCAACCTACTCCAACTATATAAACTTACCAGGTTTGAGAGTCGAGATTATATATGATTCTGTGTAAACCAAAACCAATCGCCTCTCTCTTCATTTGGGTGTAATTCAGTAATTGTGCTGATCAACCAGAAAAAACCCTAGCAAAATTGGTAAATATTTTCAATGAACAAGACAGAGAAGGTCATCATGTTGTTTTATGTGTCAAGTAAAATGACATTGTACACAAAACGTGAGTCAACTAGAAAGCAATTTCAAAAAAATTGAACAGAAAACAAGCTGCAAACATAATTGTCTAAGAATCATCTTTTAAGAAAAATAAGGATGATCAAAATGCATAATTTAAAAGTTGAAATCCAACCATAAGGCTTGAGAAATTTGAATTTACTTGAATGCATCGATCTAATCAAGGAGGGAAAAATATAATGCAAAGACTCAATGGTGAACGAATTGATGACGGTCAACCACTAAGCACAATAGATGCCAAGGCTAATTTATTCAAATTTCTTTTGCGAATATACCATAACACTACAAAGAATGCCACAAAAAGTTTCCTGCCAGGCAGCAGTGTGCAGCTCAGCTTAAACTAGTTTACCTTCAGAATAATATTTACTCCTAACAATTTCCCTGTTGCCTTCCACAAATCTACACCAGCCAAAGAAAAACAACCAGTTGGTCCAAATTTGAGAATCCCCACTGCCATCCAATTGAGCAAATGGTCCAAATCTAATCTAAGGCTAAAGATATTTTCATGTAGCTCAAGACAATCTATAAGTTATGCACATTTTACAATACCACTTAGAATGTTTGATTTATGTTGAACCCTTGAAATCCTATATCACCTCGGTGTGCCTTAACAATGTCAGGAACTTTGTGCTGATACTCGATCACAAACTTCTGCAGAAAATTCTTGTGTGTCATTTGTAATATAGGAAGTAAGTTTATTTCCTCATCAATCACATCGTTCAACATCAATAGTCGCAAGACTGAACACCTTGGAATAATCCTCTTCTCCATACTAAGCAGAAGAAGACCCGGATGCCTGGAAATCATCGAAGGCTTAAAATGCAGTTTGTTCACGAAGAAATCCATCATTTCCCTAATTTTCTTCTCTGAGGAGAGCACACACATAGGTTGCAATTTGAAGGCCGAAATAATCTCATCCCTGGACAAACCAAAACTTCTAAAAACCTCCATTTTTTTTTCCCAAAATGTGTTTCTGATGAGATGCATTGAACGCATGGCTAAAACAAACAGCAACTTTTTGGTATCAAAACCCAACTTAGCAACTTCCTGAACAATCTTGTTAAATTGTTCTGTTCTTTGAAGCAGAATCCTGGGTCCAATCATAATCAATTTCAGAACATTGGACTCAGGTACACCAAAGTTTAATAAGGTCAAAACATTGGGCTCAAACGATTTCTCCAGATCGAAGTGGAGTACAAGGTATTCTGCCTTGATGGCTTTGAACACATTCTCATCAGTGTGAACAATGCGTTTAAGTACCTGCACACAAGGGATAAGTCGGTTCTTTAAGCCTTGTTTGAGGACAAAAGGATCTTTGTAGACCAGCTTTACAACTTCCGAAGCTGAACTCAGAGATTGGAGAAACTCCAACTTGGGTTTATAGGTTTTTTGTGGATTGTTGATAAGCAGCCATGGGCGCTTCAAAGTCATGTTTGTGATTTGTTCTCTGCTGAAACCATAAGCAGCCAAAAACTCAACCACCGAGGTCACATTCGATGACTCCAGAATTTGCGGTGCTTCGCTGAGAATCTTCGCAAGGTTAGTGCTAGAAAATCCCAAAGACCCAAACAACTCAATGTTGGGTTTAAGGGTTTTGTTTGGATCAACCAAAAGTATTCCTGGGCGATTGGTGATCAAATTTATAATGTGGGCTTGGCATAGCCCTTGGGACTTCAAAAGTTTCAAGACTGAGTCTGGTTGATCGGAATTGTCAAATTGCAGCTTCTTAGAAGCTGAAATGGCTGAGTCTAAGGACAACCCACATGAGTTTAAGAGGTAAGAGAGTGTGAAAGACTCCGAGTGTTTTGAATTTGAGGTGTTCAAGATGGGATTCAGAGATGATGTTGAGATCAAATAGCCAGGGTGAGTGGTTGAAACCCTGGCCTGTAAAAGTTGCATTTTTTTGCAGATCATAGGAATCATTGAACTGGGTTGTAAAAAAACACGGGCTTCTTGTCGGAAACTTACCGATTCGATTAAGAGCTAAGATGATTTGATGGATTTGAATGAACTGCTCTTGCTTGTGAGCAATTGCTCTTCCCTCTTCTTGTGCATTAGCTTTCGAGTCGGAAGGCGCTCTTTGTTAGGAAAGTTTGGACACAAGATTTTATCCTCCAAAAATGAAAAAGGATAATTACACTTACCTCTTTTAAAAGGTTTCTGACAATTACATAAACATAAACATTTTTTATAGGTTTAAAAATAACACTATTTTTCTTGTCAGAAATTGTCTCCAGATGACATTAACGAAGTTGATTCATTTACCAAATTATCCTTATATTTTAATAATATATATATATATTTTTTGCTCCTTTATTTTTCCTCTCTCAACTCTCTCTCCCCTCTCCCACTCCATCTCACTTCCCTCTCTCTCTTATTTTCTCTACCCAAAACAACACCGGCCAAAATTGCCACTGTCACCGCCACCCATGGCCGCTCCACCATCACCGTTGATCTGGGCCACTCGGTGGTGTATTTGTAATTGAGGAGGCAGTGAGAGAACGACATGCAAGCAAGGTCACGAAACCAGGCGGCCCGCGTTGGTAATGCTAATCAGAAATCGCCTTGGGGAGGAGAACCTGGTGTTCTTTGGTAAGGGTTAGACAGTCCCACACAATCAAGGATTTATGCATTTGAAGCCCTAGTTTTACAGATATATTTTAGAGAAAGAAAGAGAGTGTTTGATCCCCTTTTTGACCCACTGGAAGCTCCAAATTCTACGTCATGTTCACCTTCTAAAGAGAGAGATTGCAAAAAGGTATATACTCGGAAGCAAACCTGATATAGAATCTCTTAGTTATTTCTTTATCAACTGGACAATCGTAAACCCCTTCCTCTCTTTTCTACCGAGATAGATATTTCTATATATATATATATATGTATATGTGTATGTGTATCGGTGGGTAGCCTAGCCTTAGAACTCTCCAAATTTTTCCCAAGTTTCCTCGTAGCTTTGGCCACTTTCTCTCTTCTTTTCTTTCCCCTGTTTTCCACTCTAGAAGCTTCAAGCTTCTTTTTTTTCTCCTGCTTTTCCTTTCATATGTATATATAAGCCCCTTCCAGCTTCTTCAAGAAGCTTCTTTCCTTTTCCTTATATATATATATATATTTATTTATTTTGGCTGCTCTCATTTTTTTTGGTGTTTTTGTTTGATTTGGTATGAATTTGGATTTAGTCTAGTGGAGACGTATCCATCGGAGTCGTTGAGAGGAGACCTGTCAGAGAAATTGGGGCTTTCAGATCGGTAGTTGTAGATGTGGTTTTATCATCGGAGTCTTTGATGTTGTGCATATATATATATATATATATATTTTGGTCAGAAAAGAAACCATAGTTTTTCAAATTGGCAAGTGAATGAAATAAAAATTTCATAAATTTGGCTAAATTTACGTTAGGCCAGAGAAATTGAGAGAGAGATGAGAGAGGAAGAAAGATGTCAGGACAGAGAAATTGAGAGACATTATTAATTAAAAAAATTATTAAAAGTGATGGTAGTTTTGTCATTTAATCATAACTTGTAAAGGGTAAAATTGGCATTTAAACAAAAAAATTGCTTACATCATCAAATTTTGTTAGGTCAACTAACGACAGGGAGAATCTGTTATAGACATTGAAACCAGAAGGGGGACAGTGTTATTTCAGAAACTATAGGGGAGGTTTCTGCAATTGTCAGAAACCTTAGGAGAGGTAAGTGTAATTATCCTAAAATAAAAAGTTTCAAGTTTAAATTTGAAGCTTTCGTACCTTAGTCAGTTTTAGCTGGTGTTAAATTCGTGTTATCATATCGTGTTCGGATCGTGTTATGGCATACATATTTAAAAATATGTGTGAATTTAAACCCGATACTATTAACTAATTGTGTCAAGTTTCAAAACCTAAACACAACCGATTTATTAAACAGGTTATACGTGTCTATACACTTAACTCGTTTATTTTAATTTTTTTATTTTTTAAATAAAAAAATTGCCTATATTTTAATATATATAGATAATTTTTAAGTTTAGTAACTTTGGATATGAGCCAAATCAAAGTAAAAATCTCTTTTATAAATAAAAAATCTCAAAACCTTGATAAATATTTGATGTGAGATGAATTATCTTAACTTATAATATATTTTATAATTAAACGTGTTAAGTCGTGTTAAACGGGTTGACATTAGTAAAACTCAAACCCGACCTGTTTATTAATTATATTATACGTGTCAACCCGTTTATGACCCAAACCCATTTATGCTAAACTCAAACTAGTTAACTTCGTGTCTTGTTAGAGTCGTGTTGTCGTGTCGTATTAAAAATTGACACTCCTAATTTTAGCTTAGTCGAGTCAAGTATTGAATCGCTCATGAATTTAAAATTATTCGATTTACTAAACTTTTAAATTAATTTTAAATAATTTTTTAATTAAATCGATCATGTTGACTTTGAATAATTTAATTTAATTTTTTTATATAATATGAGATTACTTTTGATTTAACAAGTCAAACTTAAGTTGATATCAATAAATTAACGAATCTCAAAATTTGTTCGAATTTAACTTATTTATTTTATAAGTTGGTCTTGAACGAACCTCTAATCGAATCAATTATAGATCAAATTTGAATAACACAACTCGTTTTTCAACTTTATAGAGTAGGGAATGGAAAATGAAGAAGAGAAAGTGTCTTTGAAATTTATAAATTGTAAAAATATTATTTAAAAAAATTTTAAAATATTAATTTCCTTCTAGTTTTTTTTTATTATATAAGAATATATCGAGAAATCGAATTAACAGTGTAAAAAGTTAGACAATTGCACCGGTTGAATCTTTGGTCCTCTCTTTTTGCTGTGTATGTGAGTATAGGGAGATTATTACCTCAAAATAACTAATGCCTAAAATGGCGTTTGGATGCATAAGAAACCTTCGCAATTGTGTTTCTTTCCTTAGCAGCCTTCAAATTCAGCTCGTGCATTTTTCATCTTCTACGACTTGTTTGAAAGTTTTATTGGGAAAATAAAAAAATAATAATTTAAAAAAAAAGAAGAGAAGAGTAAAAATAAAGTATTTATTATCACTTTATTTGAATATTTAAGAAAAAATAATAATTTTATCTTGTTTAAATAATGAGTAAGATAGAAAAAAAGAAAAAAATGTATAAATTATTTGACAGTAAAATATATTTTATTACTATAATTTTAATTTTTAATAGAAACATTTGAGGGTATATTTGACAATTTAAAAAAAAATTAGAAATGTTTCTTTTCACTCCAAATTTTTTTATTTTTTGAAGGATTGGAGAAGTGTTTTTTATTACTCAAATCTTTTTTTTCACATATTTTCTTTTCTCCCCAACTTGAAAATCCAAATGAGATGTCTGTGTATTACTTCACATTAATCTTTTCTATTCTCACCAAATCTCTCAATCCAAACAAACTATTAAATAAGATTTGAGGTGGGATTAATTCGTTTGGAAGTTCTAGAAAAAAAAGAAAATTTAAAATAGAATAAAAAAGAGAAGAAAGTATTAATCTTTATCTTGTTTGACAATTCAAGAAAGAAAATAAAAGAAAGTCATTATTTATTGTTTAAATGATAAATGGGAGAGAAAATAAAAAAATTATAAAAAATTATTTGACAACTATGCTCTTTTTTAATTCATATTTAGAATTTTTAACTCTTTCATTTATGAATATTTTTGATATTTTAAAAAAATTCATTAAATACACTTTTTTTTTCTCTTCAAATCTCTCCAAAAGATTTGAAAAATAGGCTACAACTATCAAATTCTCTCATATTCTTTTCTTTTTTTTTTTATTAAAAACTTTTAAATGAGAGATTTAATTATCTATCTATCTTAATCTTTTTTTTTCTCTTCAATTCTTTTCATCCAAAATGATAGTTAGTTCAGTATAACTTTAAAAATCTCATAAAAGTTAATATAATTACCAAAAATTTTATGAAAAATTAGTGTAATTTACCTTTTTTATGAGTTTGAAGGAAATTCAATATTGGCAATGAAAGGGAACTTTAAGAATCCTTCCATTAATGGACTTATTCAAGAGATGCATAATGCAGAGAGGTCAGTGAAGAGATTGGGGCACTAAGCCTTGCAGCACAACTGAACTTTTCAATGTCGATGAATTGTCACAGGGTTTTGTCAAAATAATTTTTAAATTTCAAAAGTATTGATTTTGCTTCTTGTTTCAGGACATTAATGTTACTATCGTAAATAGCTAAAAATTTGATTTCACACATTCTATTCGTTTTGAGACTTTTAATATTTTAATCAGTTTTATAATATTTAATATTATAACAAGTAACACATCACGAGTTTGAGTCACGAAGAAAACGACCTAAAAGCTCCATTAAATTGGATGAAACTACTAAAAGAGAAAGACTATCAATAGATCAGTGTCAATGGGGTGAGCCATTGTGAATGTCTACTTGAAAGCGTGATAGTTTGTTAAGTTCCTAAATAACTAAAAGATTCGATTTCAAATGTTCCATCCTTTTTTGAACTTTTGGTGTGTTAGTTAGGTCTATAATAGCCGATCTTCGTGACTATGCTTGCCATGTAGCGAAGCACTTGCAAAGTATCATCTCGAGAGCTCAACCATGCAGAAATTTAACTCCTAGATGAAATAAAATTTTCCAAAGTTAGGGTACACCATGTGACAATATGTCATGTCAAAAATATTTTGCTATATGTATCATGGACGAAACTACGTGGAGACTAAGGAGGCAATTGACTCCCCTCAATTTTTTTATTCAAAAATTTTATTATTATTTTTTAGAAAATTTTCGACATGCCCTTTTAATTTTTGTTCTTGACCCCCATGAATTTAAAATTTTTCATACTATGCCCTCATTTTAATTTCAATTTGACTTCTTAACAAAACTTTTATCAGTTTTTTTGAAGTCTTTTTATATAATTTGAATTTTTTTGAATCTATTTTTTTGGGTGACATTTTTTTTTCTAATTCAAATTTTTTCAAATTAATGAATTCAATTATTTATCAATTAATATTAATATTTTTACTTCTTTAATATTAAAACTTATAATCAAGCACGGGAAATTTTTTTGCCTCCCCCCGGCAACAAATTTCTGACTCCGTCCCTGCTATGTACTATATTTTATTATAAAATGTAAGTCATATCACACATGATAAATTATTGTTGAAAGAACACATTGTCATATCGTTGTACCAATTCCATCCAAAAAAATTTCGAGCTAGATGACCGATTAATGCAATCACAGATTTAATGAGAATCAAGACAGCAAAGAATCATTGTAATAATGGGGCTGAAAAGATTGAGATGGATTTTGGATTAGGTCCAAAGAGAATGGCTGAAAGCTTGTCAATGCTCCAAAACATATAAAAAGTTTCTGTATACAGGAGATGAAATGGATGCAATGCAAATAATTCCTTGTAGCAACCAGGAAGAAGGAGAAATTTAAACTGAACAGGGCTACCATGGTAAAGCATGAAGTCTACCATAAACTACAATGAGAATTTTTTTTGGTATACGAGCTTGAAATGTTGGTATATGACTGAAAAAATGAAGGTGCAAGATTGCAACTTGGGGGATGCAGAAAATACTGATAATATAGCAATAATACTATCCTTACCCTGAAAATTTTACCGAATCCCTTTACCCGCTACATGACTATTCAAGTGTTAATTAATGCAGTCTTTTGATACGTGTGAGTACTAGTAAATGCAACCTCACGCGGGTATGACTATATTACCTAACATAAAGATGCTTTATTATCTAACATCAAGACGCTTTATTGATTAATATCCGAATAACCTTGTAGTAGGTAAAGAGATTTGGAAAAATCACATGGTAAGGATAACATACTCATAATACAGCCATTGCGCACCAAATTCAGGAAACAATAGAGGCTAGGTTCTGGCCGAGCAGAGGTTGAATGACCCAATCTCAGCTCCAAGGAAAGTTTTTCTTTTGGTAATCTAAGTTCTGTTTGCATTCATCACTCCAAGGACAAGGTTGAGAAGAACAATAAAACATAAAAAGAATAGAGGGAAATAAAGGTTAAGAGAGACCCAACATAAAATAGGCGACCCTTCCGATAAACATGATAAATACTCAAGAGATGCCTTCCAATTTACAGAAATCCCTGAAAACAAAAGTCAGTTACCCAACTGGTTGAGATAATGTTGTGTCAGCCGGATGAAAAAAATGCCCACCAATTGAAGGATACACACTCTATACCTTCTAATCTAGTGGACAGGTGCAAGCGACCCCAACGCAATGGAGCTGAAATAAACCCTTGAAATAAGGAATCATACATAGAAGTAAAATAATGCCTCTTGAGTTAAAAATAGTCCAAGAAGAGCACTATATAACATGACGAGTGTCCTGCACAATGCATATCAAAGCACATGCTTCAATAAGAAGCCAAATATTTTAAGAGTAGTTGTTAAACAAAAAAATTGACCTGAGAGCTCTTGAAAGTGGAGTAGAAATAGCATGTAGATGATGCCATACCCTTGGTAGAATCAATACTTCAAATAAAATAAAAAGGAAGAAATAAGTTGAATGGTGTCCATGCAATGCTCGGATAGTATAAATTGAATGAAAATTCAGATTTTAAAGCATGAGAAACCTAAGATTCACAAAAATGCCTTGATTTATTAGAAAAAAGATCACTCAGAGGACCATATGATCCTTTGATTTCATTCCTTCTGTGGAACAATGGATGGTACGGCCCTACAGGGACTATCTACTAAGCTGTCTTTCATGTTGCCAGTGCTGATACACCAGACCAACACCATATACACCCCTCTAGTGATTACTTGCGAAGAAGATAGGCACCCCTAGTGATTACTTGCCAAGGAGAAAGGTGTGGTTCAACTTACATTGGTTGCTTTTCATAATTCATGCTGAATTAAGCACATAAAGAAAATATAATGAACCTGTTGCATATTACTCAGGAACCATCCCCCTGTTGCCATTAGCTAATCTACTCCAATTATTGACGATCGACCTACTCCGAAAACCACCACAGCAATCATAACAAAACATTGCAGTGGACATTCTACAACTTTATAACCATTCACATTTTAAAATCAGTGGAAAACCCTTCAAATTGTATCTTGCCTTGATGTGCCTCAACAACTTCCGGAATCACATCCTCATACTTGCTCACAAACTTCCCCACAAACATCTTTTCAGTCATTTTGAATGCATGAATTAGGCTTATCTTTCCGTTAATCAGATCCTTCGAAATCAAAAGTTGCAGAACTGAACACCTTGGAATAATTCTCTTCTCCAAGCTAAGTAGCATGAGATTTGGATTCTTGGAAATCGCAGAAGGCTTCAACTTCAGCTGATTCAAAAAGAAACCCATCAATTTTGTGATCTTCTTCTCTGAAACGATCATACACATGGGTTGTAATTTGAAGGCTGAAATAATCTCATCCTCTGACAAACCAAAACTACAATAAACTTCCAATTTTCGCTCCCAAAGTGATTTGCTCATGACTGCCATTGAACGGACGGCTAAAACGAATAATAGATTTGTGGGATCAAAACCCAATTTCACAACTTCATTAACAACATCGCTAAAACGATGACTCCTCAAAAGTAGAGGCTTTGGTTGAAGCATGATCAATTTCAAAACTTTTGACTTGGGTACACCATGATTCATCAAAATTGTAATATTTGCTTCAAGGACCTTCTCCAAATTAGATTCAAGTATACGATAGCATGCCTTGATTGTTTTCAAGACATTCTCATTAGTTCCAACAACCCGTCCAATGAATTGAACAGAAGGAATGATTTGGTTTTCAAGGCTCCTTTCAAGGATATAAGGTTCAGAGGACAACATCTGTGCAATTTCTGCTTCTTGAAAGCCCATAGATTTGAAATACTCCAACTTTGGCTTAAAGATTTTGTATACATTATATATATACAATGTCGGGCGCTTCATGGTTAACAATGAAATTTGCTCTTCACTGAAACCATAAGCCCTAAAAAACTCAACCACTGTATATGCATCGGTTTCAAGAATACGCGGTTCTTTGTTGAGCACTTTTACAAGGCTAGTACCAGCAAATCCCAAAGATTTTAACAAGTCAATATTGGGTTTAAGGGTTTTGTGTGGATCGGCTAGAAGTATTGGTGGACGATTGGTGATCAACTTTTTTATGTGAGTCTGGGTTAAACCATGGTTTCTCAACAGGTTCAACACTGAGTCTGGCTGGTCAGTGGTTTCAAATTCTAGCTTCTTAGAAGCTGAAACAGCCGATTCTAAGGAGAACCCACAAGAGTTTAAAAGGTAAGAGATTGTAAGAGATTCTGAGGCGGTTGAATTTGAGCTAGTCGAGATGGAATTGAGTGATGATGAGGTCGAAAACAAACAGACATGGCGTGTAATTGAAACTATACGCCCATGTTGAATTCTATTGCAAATTGAACGAATCATCGAATAAATACACATACATATATATATATATACACTTACCAGGTTTGAGAATGGAGATTGTATATGATTCTGTGTACACCAATCGCTTCTCCCTTCATTTGGATTTGTGTAATTCTGTAATTTCAACTAGCAAAACCCTAGCAAAATGGGTAAACAAGACAGAAATTCAACGACGTCGTTTTATCTGTCATGTAAAACGACATCGTACTTTTCATGAGAACTTATTTATCAATTTGGCGGGACCCACTAGTTTTCACTTCAGTTTGACCCTAGGATTTCAAGGAAGGGTATATGCAGGGAACCAGATCCAACGTACGAAAATCATCCTACATTTTAGATGATTAATTATCAGATATACGAAACCAAAACCCAGCCTTCCCCCAACAAATATAGAAAACCCTAAACCCTAGTTCATGATCCTTTCTCTACCGTCTCTCGCGGCTCGCCGATAAACATAGAGAGAAAGATATAGTTATATGTGTAATATATAGATATATATAGAGAGAGAAGTTAACCTTGGAGTCTCTCTGATACAGTCTGCAATGGCGCTGTATATACTCTACGAGGCAGCGTCTGGCTATTCTCTATTCGAGGCCCACGGTCTCGACGAAATCGGACAGAACACAGAGGCTGTTCGGAATTCTGTGGTCGATCTCAACCGATTTGGAAAAGTCGTGAAGCTCGTAGCTTTTAACCCTTTCGAGTCGGCCCTCGATGCTCTCAACCAATGCAACGCTATCTCTGAAGGTGAGCGAGAGAACACGAACTTTCTTTCTCTGGTTCATGAACATGCATTGTTCAAGTGGTTTCGGTTTGCTCTAATTCGTCCTGTTAGTGCTTGATGTTATTGTGTTTCATCTGTTCTATCTTTTAATTGGCTTCTGATCGGTTTAGCTACTTTTTGGTAGCGTCACAAAAGAAGTTTTCTTGCTTTTGACCAAAAACGAAGCAAGTTTTTATTTGAAAAGCATGTAAACACTTCCAAAATGCTAACTAAAAGTGATTACTTGAAGACCACGTACAACTCTGTTTCTGTGGTTTCCTCTGTCCTCGTTTGGTTGCTGAAGAAACAATAATGGAAGACTAAAAGAAATAAAAAAATTGAGTCTCATTTTTTTCTCATTATTCCAGAACTGAGCAAATTAAATTTCTGCTATGATTATTTGGTTTAGTTGAGGTTTATTTTTCATCTTTCAGAACCAAAAAACACAGAGCATAAAATTAAATTAAATTTTATCATCTTTTATCCCCTTTCTGGGGCAAACGAACTTGGGCTCGGTTTAGCCTTGTACATATAGTTGGTGGTTTCTGACCTGAATATTTTGTGCTTTCTGGCATTAAATCCGAGTGTTCAACTGTAGCTGCATTCTTTTAACTTCCGGACATTTTGTTGCTTAACAAAATAAAATAAAGGGGGGAAATGTTATGACTCTTATGCTTCCGGTTGCTTTTCGTAGATTGTTTGTAGTGTCATCTTGTTCTTGGTCTTGTTCAAGTTTTGTCTCTGGACGTCTTTTTACCAGGTCTTAGTTTGTTACGCATGCTTTACATAGTTTGTTTTTCATGAATTCGAACTCCCAACTGTGCAGCAATGAGGAGGTTTACTCCATATGGTTGCTGATGTAACCTAAAAAATAAGAATTTTTGGTTGTGTTAAGTTTTAGATTCAAAATTCTGATTGCTTTTCCTTTCTTTCATGAACAACTAGATGTAATAGTTGTGCCTCTGAATGTGTTATGGTTTTTGTTGACCCAAAAATGCCTGAAATTGTCTCAGTCCATTATTGATTAGAGATATGGATTTTTGAGTTCAGAACATCGTCTCACAATTGTATCTGTCAATTTTTTTGTCTCGTTTGAATAATTTGAGTTCCTGTCAAATCTCTTTATATATGCTTGTTTTGTTGTTGTTGAATTTTAGGGCAAATGACTGACGAGTTGAGGAATTTTTTGGAGCTTACTCTCCCGAAAGTCAAGGAAGGTAAGAAGCCTAAGTTCAGTTTAGGAGTAGCAGAACCCAAGATTGGGTCGCATATTTATGAAGTTACTAAGATACCTTGCCAAAGCAATGAGTTTGTACTTGAGCTTCTTCGTGGTGTGCGCTTACATTTTGATAGATACATTGAGAACCTGAAGGTTAGCATTTCTTTATATATACTCCTTTCTTCTTTATCTCTTTTTAGTTTAAAACACCTTGCAAATCATGTTATGCTTTCTGAAATTCCTCTATTTGTATCTTATCTTTTCTTCCCCCACATTTCTCAAACTTCTGTAGCCTGGTGACTTGGAGAAAGCCCAACTTGGTCTGGGACACAGTTACAGCAGGGCAAAGGTCAAGTTCAATGTTAACCGTGTTGACAATATGGTTATTCAGGCAATCTTCCTTCTCGATACTCTTGATAAAGATATCAATTCCTTCTCCATGAGAGTCAGGTTTGTTGGTTACATTCATTCACAAGCTCAACAAACTCCCACCCTCTCTCTTATTATTTTTCTAATTTCTGTTTCATCTTGGAAGTATCATCTTCATAGTTCAGTCTGTCATCAAAACTAGTTCACTTGTCCTTGTCTTAGAACGCAAAGGTGCACTATAGTGAGGATATATATATGATTAATTGGTTTTAAGTTCTGAACTTTTTTTCTTTTTTGTTTTTGGGGTGGGAGGGTTGAGGGGTGGGGCGGGGCGGGGTGAGGCTTTTGATGTCTCAACTCTAATGTGAGATTTTATTGCCTTTTTATCTGGGTTTCTTTTTTCTTTGATTTGGGAGGAAAAATTGTTGTCTGATTGATCAGTTTCCTGCAGGGAATGGTACTCTTGGCATTTCCCCGAACTAGTGAAGATTGTGAACGACAACTATCTTTATGCCAAAGTCGCAAAATTTGTGGATGACAAATCGGAGTTGTCTGAGGACAAAATAACAGGCTTAACAGACATACTCGGAGATGAAGATAAAGCAAAGGAAATTGTAGAAGCGGCCAAAGCATCCATGGGTATAATTTTTTAAGTTGTCCTCTGTATGAAACCACATCTAATTTTTCATTCACACGGTGTATTTTATTCCATGTTTCCAGGACAGGATTTGTCGCCAATTGACTTGATAAATGTCAAACAATTTGCACAGAGGGTAATGGACCTCTCTGAGTACAGGAAGAAACTCTATGATTATCTGGTCACTAAAATGAGTGATATTGCTCCAAATTTGGCTGCACTGATTGGTGAAGTTGTTGGAGCTCGATTGATTTCTCATGCCGGTAGCCTCACAAATTTGGCAAAGTGCCCTTCTTCTACCCTTCAGATCCTTGGTGCAGAGAAGGCCCTCTTCAGGTGCTCTACTCACTATTTGATATTCTGTTAATTTGTTAGAATTGCTAAAATATCATTTAAGAGCCGGACATACTATTGTACACACAATTTCTCTTTCTACAATTTTTAATTTTTGTTGTTCATATACAATACTGAGGTGACTGTTATGGACACTTAGTCTAACTACATATTTTAGAGATACACGTGACATTGGCTCATTATTTGACCTGTTATTTGTACTTTTATCTTTTGAAACCACTTTACTGCCATTTCTTATTTTCTTCATTGCATTCCCAAATATCAATCATTTAATGTTTTGGCTTCAGGGCACTGAAAACCCGAGGGAACACGCCAAAGTACGGTCTTATATTCCATTCTTCTTTTATTGGCCGGGCATCTGCTCGAAACAAAGGCCGAATGGCTCGTTATCTTGCAAACAAATGTTCTATTGCATCTCGCATTGACTGTTTCTTAGGTAAGTCTATGTTCCTTTTTAGAAGAAAGAAAATGTCATCTTATGATTGCTTTTATCTCTTCTCATGTGTAGTTCCACAGCAGCTATTTGTTGACTGAGTTGCATCATGTTGTGAATGCAGAGAAGAACACCACTGCTTTTGGAGAGAAACTTCGCGAACAAGTTGAGGAGCGGCTTGACTTTTATGACAAGGGGGTTGCACCTCGTAAAAACATTGAAGTGATGAAGGCTGCAATTGAAAATGTTCAAAACAAAGGTGACTAAGGGATAGATTATGGTGGTGTTTCTTTTGTTTTCTTTGAAATTGGAATATAAAGGTCCCAAGTGATTGGTTGCAAGAAATAAAAGTAAATACAAGGAGAAAATGGAGTAAGCCATTCCAAATTACTAAATTTAGCAATCCAAAAAATGGAGTGCTTTGTTCCAAAAAATGCCAATTATCCTAGCGATTTTCATTTTGGTATGCGCATTCCAAAATAAATTACACTTATATTCCAAAACACTAAAATTAGCGATTCAAAAAATTTATTCAAAGTTCTTTCCTTAATTTTCCTTTTTTTGATAAGTTAAAAAAAAAAGACCAATGCAAATCAAGAGATCAACATAAATTGGTGTAATTAATTTAATGCTTTTACATATTTTATTCTAATATAATAAATTTTTATAACTATATTGAAAACTTGTATACTTTAGAATTAAACAAAAGATTCCACTTTGACCATTCATCATTCTTATTTCTGAATACAAATATTAAGCAAAAACTTAGTTTTTATTCTTTCTAAAGAAAAGGAATCCTATATAGAACTCTTAATTTTTGTTTAGAATTTCATTTTTTCATTCTATTTTGTATGTATTTATTATGAATTTGATATTAATTCTCATTACTCATCTTTCGATGAAAAGAACACATTACTATGTTTTCATTTCTATTTCACATACCGTAACGATCTGCTTTTCCAAGTAACATTGCTAGTCCAACATTAGATTGGGATTGGCAATCTTCTTTTTCACTTCTTTGACTGCATCACTGTCTAGAGAGTGTCTACTCCAACTCTCTACAAGAGGAACTCTTTTTTTTTTTTAATCATATAATTATATATCAGATTGTCATTTCTTAGGGTACTGCAATTTGAACTCAGCGTGTAAGGTTCAATAGTTAGGTGGTTTTGCCCTGTGAGAACCATATAGCAATTCATACCCACCATTCGTTATGATTGAGGGCTCACCTCACACATGATGGCGCAGTTTATCATATTTTCTTATTCTGGCTGTTGCAGATACAGAGATGGATACGGAGAAAGGATCTACTGAATCTTCAGTCAAGAAAAGCAAGAAAAAGAAATCCAAAGTTGAGGCTGCAGAAGATGGCGAACCTATGGAAGAGGATAAACCTGCTGCTGTTACAAATGGAGATGCTTCTGAGGAGCCTAAAACCGAAAAGAAGAAGAAGAAGAAGGAGAAGCGAAAATTGGAACAGGAGGCAGGACAAGAGGATGAGGAGCAGGCTGCAGAGAACGGAAATGGTGTGAATGGGGTCAATGCAGAGGAGGAAACTGTAAAGAAGATGAAGAAGAAGAAGAAGAAGAGCAAGGATGAAGACACACAGGATCTTCCGGCTGCTAGTGAAGGTAAGAAGAAAAAGAAGAAGTCGAGAAATGAAGATGATGAGTGAATTTTGTAATATGCACGCGGGTTTATGTTCAGGTAAATATTTATCTGGCTTGCTGCTGCTATATCAGTTTAATGTTTACTTATTGCAACAGAGAGATGATACCATGTATGCTTACATACACGGGCCTTCTGTTTTCTTCCTGTTGCCAACAGTGAATCGTGATCAAATTTTAAGTTTCTAAGAACTTACTTTATTGAGTACTAAATATTTGTTGTAGTTTGGTTCTCTTTCAATATCTTACTGAGTGTTTGGCATTGCAATCTGGCTGTAGTATTGGCAGTGCTTGCATGTGTGAGAATATTCAAATCGAAGCTCCTTCGGAGCAATCTGTTTTGAGCTTATTTCTCTTTTATAACACGCAATGTGGACAATATAGATAACCTTATACACACACACACGTATATATATTGCACTTCAATTTGCAAGTTTCTGATGCCTTTGAGCTGGATCAGGTTGATATTATGTTGATTGGTTGTGCCTCCAGAAAGTCATGTGACAGGATCGTCTTGTCATAATGACTTTGCAATCATGATTAAATCATTTAGTCACTTCTATGGTGAATCATTTTCTTCGCCCTATACAATTTTGTGCATTTACATGTGAATATTGTGTTATATATATATACTATTTTAAATAATTTAGCATTCCAAATATTTTGAGGAATACAAAAGTAACTTTTATGTATTCCTAAATTAAAGAGGAATAGATTTGAGAAGGGAGATAGGAGTTATAATAGTATGTAACTAGATGTAAAAGGTTAAGGTTTAGAACTTTAGACTTGCTATAAGTTTGCCTAGGATTTCAAAGAGAGATTTTAATTGAATTTAATGGTTCAGTCTATTAATTTATTTAAATTTAATGGATCAATCTAATAACTTATTTAAATTAAATTAGTTTTATTGATTTTAGCTAAAGATTACTTCTCATGTCAAAACATAAGTTTTATTTTATTTATATTAATTATTTGCATTCCTAATTAAATACAAACATAGAATGATGTAGTTGGGTGGAAAGTGGTTAGGACACAATTAATTTGGTATTTGAACTTTGGAAAGATGCAGTTGAAAATGATTATGATGTCATAAAATGACTTACTATTATTTAAAGGTATTATTGACCGAATTTTTCTTTTGCCCTTAATTGATTAGTTGCTTTCTGATGTTTTTTTTATTTATTTTTTTGCCTTGTGTTATAAAAAATAATTTTGTTGAGATAGATACAATAATATAAACTAATTGGATTTTTTTTATAGCAGTGTATACATATAGGATACATTGGGTATTTTACAAAAAGGTAAGGTTATTCTTATGAGTTGGAGTGGGAATACATATGGAGGCCAAAATGGAATTTGCATTTGATTGCTTTCACATTGTGAGCCATTCTACATTGGGCTGCTTGAAATTGCTTTCACATTGTACAGCTTATTTGGATGGAATGATTTTGAGAAAAAATAAATGATTTTGAGGTTTGGTGAGAATTATTACTTTCTTTTATCTCTCTAAAAGTGAAGAGGTTTTGAGAGAAATAAAAATATTCTTAAATAAATGATTAATGAAGTTTTTTAAAATTCTAAAAATATTCTTAAATAAATGATTTTAAAATTAGATAACTGTGAAATTAAAAAGGGTAATATTTATTTTTTATTTACAAATTATTTAAACTAGATATTGTAATTTTCTTCTTATTTATTTTTCAAACATTCAAACAATATAAAGATCAATACTTTCTTTTCTTTTCTTTTCTTTTTCTTCAATTTTATTTTTTTTATTTTTTTGCCTCTCTGAAACTTTCAAACGTTGTAAAGAGCAGTGTGTGTTAACACTCAGATGCCTTTCAAAAGTCAAACTTTCCTTAATGTGAAGCCAAATAAGGTCAAAATAAATTATGTACACATTTAAAATAAAATAAAATATTTGACACACTTTCTAGCTTTCAAAAAACTGACAACTACAGTACAGATCTAATTTATTTCATTGCGATACACACACACACACACATATATATATATATATATATATATATATCATATAGAAACAATTTGAATATGATTTTGATAAACGGTTCTTTTATTTCTGTTCGGTAATTTGCAATTCATTAAACAAGCAAGAAAGGTATAAGTTAAGGAATCTCACAAAGCCTCCACTAAGGCACACCCAGTACAATTTACCCTCCATTGTGCTATGTCCTATTAACATTTTTAACAATATTGAATATTTAACCGACTCATTCCTTCTTCTTCTTTTCCTTTTTCCTTTTTTCCCTTTTATCAAAGGAAAGAATCAATCAAGTGGATATAAATGAAAAGCTTCCATCTTGTAAATATTCTTGGTAAGAAAGCAAATCTCACCTTTTTACTGCTCAACACAAATCTCTAATCTTGCTCCAACCTCTTTGATGTGTCACTTCCAGCTGACTGCCACAATGACATTGATAACTCAATATGTATGTGTGTGTGTGTGTCTATATATATATATATATATAATTATGTGTATAAATCAAAGCTAGCTATTTGACGAAAATCACGTTTTGATCTCAAAACTTCATTTTAGGGGGCACCAAACAAGTAATTTAAATTTGTGTCCTTAGAAATCGGAATTTAGGTCAAATCTTTTTATAAGATGTTACGAGAAATTAAGGGTAATGTTATTATGAGTTTAAACGTATTTTAACTATTGGATGACTTAAAAACTAAAAATAAAGTAATTGGGATAAAGAAAAACTTAATCTCGAATCATCCAATAGTTAAAACATTATGTCTCGTATAAGCTCGAGTTTGCAGTAGCATTACTCAAAAATTAAATAGTGTCTCACCACAATCATTTCACTTTACAGCCCATCCTCTTACAAGCTGGGGCAATTGAACAATGAGTTCCACCCTTATGAAAAAGTGGGCTATAAGGTGAGATTCTTACTGGTAAAACATAAAATATTACTCGATTAATAATGGATTTTTTTGGAAAGGCATTTAGAGGACCTTGGTTTCCACTTTCCACAGAGGTTTCCTTCTCTTTTTGGTTGGTGGCTATGGATGCAATTGTTATTTTATATAATTTAGAGAGAAAATGAAAGCTTCTTTCTATAATTCATATATAATTTTTTAATTTCTTTTTTCATTATATCTATCTAACATCTTCAACTGTATCTAAAAAGTATCAAGGCTTAGTTTAAGTTTCACGAAGTATAATTTTTCTTCAGGCCACATTTTTCACAAACACAAACTTGTGCGAAATAGTCGTTAAAAAGGTTTTGATTTACAATTTTATCATATAATTGTAAATTGCAGTTGGTAAGGTTGATCCTAATTACCAAAGAAAAAATCTAGCATCCTCGTATGATTCTCATACCAAAAGTTTGAAGTTCAAAATTTTCTTTTAATATCGAGTCATAAAAATAGACTGATAAGTTTTTAGAAATTAGATAAAACTTGACTTAATATATAAAATTATTGAAAAATTATAAATATTTATATTACTAATTATACTTCTAAATATTACCCTAACTCAAATTCTCCTAAGATTTTAACCTACAACCTACCCCATTCCATTTCTTTAACACCTAAATCAAAGGAATTAAAATTGATAAAAATATTTTTTTAAAAAAAATAATAAATTGCATCAATCTCTCCTATTATTTTTTAGATTGATAAATTAATAAACACACATCTAACATTAAAAAGTATTAACTCCTGCGTCCTAATTCATTGTCTTCCTAAATTGACACATAATTGTTAAGATATATATATATATATAT
Organism: Nyssa sinensis; assembly: GCA_008638375.1. Classification (NCBI taxonomy): domain Eukaryota; kingdom Viridiplantae; phylum Streptophyta; class Magnoliopsida; order Cornales; family Nyssaceae; genus Nyssa; species Nyssa sinensis. Next base: position 6,514,576 of record CM018036.1, read on the forward strand.
ATATATCAATAATTTGATTTGATTTTAAATATTAAATTGGTCTTTGTAATTTAAATATTTTAATAAAAAATCATAAAATTACTATAAATGTTAATGGCATTACTTTGGCATATCTTACAAGGAAAAATAGTCTAACTAGTCAAACAAGAAGAGGTCAGTCTAATCTAAGTAAAAAATAAAAAAACAGAAAATCAAAATAAAAATAAAAAAAAAATCAAAGAATTAGGGGTAAAGGTGTCATTTTAAAGTGCAAGGGTATAATAGTCTTTGAGAAGATAAACCTGCGAAGGCCGCCGGCTGGGACTGAACATCACGCATTGCAAGGTCCGAAGGAAGGAGTAAAGAGTCCATTCACACCGAGAACGTGCACTTTCTCTCTCTAAAACACATCTGAGATCGATAACGTAGAGAGAGGAAAACCTAGGAAGATCGAGAATGGCGAGTTCATCAGCAGCGATTTTGGAGGACATAGCCTCAGTAGATCTCATGACGGAGCTTCTCCGTCGCATGAAATGCTCCACCAAACCTGACAAACGGCTCATTCTTGTTGGTATGCACTTTCGTTTCTTTTCTCAACATTTGTACACATGTATGTAAATTTGATTTTTTCACTTGAATTTCCACTAAACTACGATAGATCCGGGAATTTTCCTTTTTTTGATGGGGAACTGGATGCAATTAGGGTTGTTCCAACGCGTTATGGGAGTTTACTTCCGAGGTTGGATTCCGCCATTTTACAATTGCTGTTATATATGCTACGTTAGTAATTGGGTTTAAGGCCTTTGGAATTCTGATGGTTGGATCTTGTTTGTTGAGCTGTAATTCGATGAGATTCTTGTTATTGTTTGTGGTTCTCATAAAATGTGCTTTGTTTTGTGAGTTCAGGAATTGGTCCGTACTACTTATTTTTATTTTTTAAGGCTATGTTTGTTTCAAGATAAAAAAATGTTTTATTGAAAAGTTTTCCCAAGAAAACATTTGAAATTGAATTATAAATGATTTATTTTTTGTCCTAAATCTAACTGAACGGACATGATGAATAATGGATACCCTAAACTTCACTGTTAAATATTCCCTTCTTTTTTTTTTAAATCTACACACCCCGTGTCGATAACAGGTGGAGCCTTTTACTTAAAATAAAATAATTTCTGGCAAAATTTTGTGGAATCATATCTTTTTAATTTCAGAAAAATGTAGCTTACAATTGGTTTCTCATCGAAGCTATTGATATTTAATATGCTTCCTATTACCTCTTTTTAATTTTTTGGAGTTATTCAGTATTGGCCACATTTGTTTATGACACTTTGTGCAGGCTAAATTGCTTGCTATACTGGGCTACAAATTTTTCTGTTTCCACCTTTCTGCCTTAGCTAATGGCATAATTTGCAGAGTTATATAGTAAAAAATACAAGTTTACATCAATTTTTTACTTTGATGCCAAAGAAACTTAAATTTTAGTGAAAATCATAGTTTCCAGTTTTGTGGCCCCCAACTGTCCTTCAAAGTATAAAGATTTAATGAACCGTCTTTTTTTACATTGTATCACATTTCAAAGCATAATAATGTCTCTTAGCTGTCTGGGTTTCTTGGGCATGACATTGTGAATATTTTGTTTGGGACACTATTGCATTGTTCACTTTAATTATGGATAATATATTTGGCAGGTCCACCTGGATCCGGAAAAGGTACCCAATCACCAATTATCAAGGATGAGTACTGCTTGTGCCACTTGGCTACTGGTGATATGCTGAGAGCTGCTGTTGCTGCTAGAACCCCTCTTGGCGTTAAGGCTAAAGAGGCTATGGACAAGGTAAATTTTATGTTTATGATTGCATAATATTTGTTAAAGAGCTGTCTCATACTTTCTTCTTACTGTATTTTTTTTTTCCTGTTAATGGTTGCTTAGGGAGAACTTGTTTCTGATGATTTGGTTGTTGGGATAATAGACGAAGCATTGAAGAAGCCTTCATGTCAAAAAGGTTTCATTCTTGATGGATTTCCTAGGACTGTGGTTCAAGCGGAAAAGGTCTTACCTTGTCTAGCATCTGGATATTAAACTTTTTGTTTGAGTGCTATGACATTTTCCCCCTCTTGATTCATACTTGTGTTTTAAACTGTCCCTTTATTTTCATTCTATGCAGCTTGATGAGATGCTTGAAAAGCGTGGAGTTAAAGTTGATAAGGTGCTCAACTTTGCAATTGATGATGCCATCTTGGAGGAGAGGATTACTGGTCGTTGGATCCACCCTTCAAGTGGTCGGACCTACCACACAAAATTTGCACCTCCTAAAGTTCCTGGCATTGATGATGTGAGACTGCATGAATGTTTCAGCTATCTTTGTTTGCTCATGAAAACATGAAAGATTACTGTAAATTATAAAATTTGGATTTTGGCATAATAAGAAGCACAGATGCACACACGGGATACGTCAGAGGCACGTTGAATATATATAATTTTTTAATATTTTTTTATAAATCATATAATAAAAACTTAATATTATTTCAATTAAAATTGACATAAAAATACACAAATCATAAAAATATTATTAAGATATTAAAATAACAAAATCATTAAATAAAAAATCAAGAATTTCTTCATTTAATCATCAACATCAATGATTCAAGACTAACTATTACATAAAACATATGAGTGTGTGTGTGTAACTAAAAAAAGAATCAAGGAGAAAGGGAGGTTAAAAAAAGGGAAAAAAAAAAAAAGAAAAAAAAAACATGTTTATAATGTGTCCAGAATGTATATGAAATTTAGAAGAAAAAAAATTAGATACTCTTTTTTAGCGTGCCTGACACTTGTCCGGAAAGTGTTGGTATCTGACGCGGACATGTAAACCAAAATAGAGTATCCATACTTCATAGTGGCATATTATAGCATTGTGCTTTAGGCACTTTTGTGTGTATGTGACACTACTTTTGCAGTATTTAAGCATATATGTGGGTTTTTGGAGATCAATCTCCTGCTATCTGCCTTGGAAGAACAATCTTTATTACATGTTTTGTTATCTTACTGCTTCATGTATTGTGAAATCAATCTCTTTCACAGTTAGTTTATCGGTATCCCACTAGTTAATGTATTGGGAGATAAATCTTTATTTTACTGCTATGTTGATGTAATCTCCCAGTACATGTATAGGTAGTGTACTACTTGTATTGCAATTTGTCATATTAATCTCTTTTGACTGCTCAGCTGATGTTATCCACTTCTCTTTGTGATTGTCTATATAAGCTGCTCCCCTGTTTCATGTTTTAGCAAAGTGGTAGGTGCATTTAAGTTAACGATGTACCCCTTCTTTATTTACTTTTTGAAGGTCACAGGAGAACCTCTGATTCAACGGAAAGACGATACTGCAGCTGTTCTCAAGTCAAGGCTGGAGGCATTTCATAGGCAAACTGAACCAGTACGTTTTCTTTTCTTCTTTTTATCTGTTTGTTAAGTAGTTGGATCTTAAAATTACGACTTTAGAGTTCAGATAGAAAAATAGAACAAGTTTAATAATTTTTTTTTTGCACATGCAAAATGTTCAATGATGGAATCTTTTTTATAATTTGTTTCTCCAATGATACTCAGTGTGGAAGTTTAACTTGAATTTTTGTACCTGTTTAATGTGGAAGGCAAAAAAGTTGCAGTCATGAAATTTGTTTATGCTGATATGTTTTGAACATGTTAGAAAATAAATTGTTATTTTCATGTCTGTATAGCACTCGAATTCTCTGATTGAATGAAATTTAAATCAATATCTGAGTTAGGCCGATACCCTGGGATTTTGACATCTTTTTAGGTTAACAGTCTATTTTTGGGAGTTAGATAATTTAATTTTCTCTAAATTGCAGCCCTTCTGAGGGGCATCCCGCATTTTGAGTTGTCTAGTCTAATGGGCCATTGAGCTACTCTTTCTGTTCTTGGCCATATTATTTTTCTTCAAAACTGTCTTTCTGCTCATATAACATAGATCTATTGTTTTGGTTATAACAATTTTGTGTTATGTACAATATGAGTGGGAATCAGGACAAGATATGCCACATGTTTGAAACGTGGTTCGATAGGGGTAAACTTATAACACATAGTTGGAATGTGTGAGGTAGTTCCAAATGCGAGAATGATTTACTTTAGCGCTTGATTATGTCAAGCTCTTGACTAACTTTAGCCCTTTCCTTGCTTTTACCTTCTCTGAAAATGCCTTTATTTTAATAATATTTGGCCTTATATAAATGAGATTTTAGGGGACAAATGAAAAAGTAATTAAATTTCTTAATCTAATATCCTAGAATGGAAGTGTTTAATATGTTAGAACATAGGTTCCAAATGGGATTTGAGAAGTAACTTCGTTTTCTATTGACTTCGGTCCACAGATTTCAAAATTGATCATTTTTGTTGTCTTGTACCAATCATTTTTAAGAAAATGAAGATGGAAGAGGATGTGCCTGTTGAAATTTAAGCACAATCGATGAAGTAGGGAAGCACTTCCCAAGTTTTTTGTGATTATTAAATGTCAATTGAATTGGATGGAAATTTTTGAGACAAGGCCAACATCCTTAGTGGTAAAGACTCTTGGATGATTGAGGAACAACAGTTCCTTCAAATGAGGATAGCTGAACTGAAGAAGTTGAGATGCTAGGTTGGCAATGGAAGATTGAAATAGTAGCACAATTACCTTACCAATCAAAAAAAAAAAAAGGAAGATTGAAATAGAAACAAGTGCAGTAAGGAGAAGTTGAGGATAGAGTTGAGGGCAAGATGAGAGAGCAATTGTCCAATATAGTAAGACCGCATGCTTCAACGACCAAGGACCCCACTAGTGACAGATGTTGATTTTCATGAAACGGTACAAAGAAAAGTGCTAGATGGAGATGAATGCATGCTTGGCTGTAAAGACAAGAAATGCCGCTGTAATGGTGTATGAGTTACATGAAGCTATGGCTCTTGACAGAGTTGAATGGATGCAGATGCATGCATGTCAAGTAGCTGGGCTCTGAGGCTTAGATTTAACCACATGAACATCCATTTCTGCTAGTAAAGTCAAACTTTTCATATTTTCACCTTACACAGTGGCTCATATGTGGAACAGTATTGACTTGTCTCAACTAATGTGCCATTGACCTATTTTCCTAATAGTGTCTGTTTAATTCTTGTTCTTCCACCACTGCATCTTGTGGAAAGCAAGCCAGTGCATCTTCCACCACTGCATCTTGGCTTGTGGATATTTTACTCTTACAAGCAAGCCAGTGGAGTGATAACATGCTCAATGAAAATGTTTGTTGTAAATTAGTCCATATAAGAAGTAGGGGTACCAACACATTATTGAATTTCTTTATTATGTTCACAAGTATTATGATTTCTTTTTTTGATCGGTCACAAATATTATGATATCAATGTCTTCTGGGCAATATAATGGATGCTCAAACTAATGAGTTTTTTCTTTGTCCCAATTTGTTTGTCCATCTTAGATATCCCAACTTTTTAAGGAAACGTGCGTTTAATGCGTTCACTCTAAAATAAGAAGTGCGTGTTCCAAAACTAACCCTACAAAATTTAAGATTCACATTGTTCACTTGTTGGAAAAATCTTTAAAGCATCATTCAAGGAGATAATTTAGGAAACATGCAATTTTTCTTCCTTGACTTTTTAGAATGGACAGCTATCACAGAACATCCCAAATGGAAAGATGAACAAACAAATGAAATGGAGGCAGTATATGAGATCTCCTCATAGATAATGGATTGCCATTTAGTCTGTGCCATATGCTAAACTCCCCTGCACTCTCCCTGGATTTTCTGGACAAATGCTAGATGTCTTCAACTGACACTCGTAAGAGTTTTAACGGAAAATATTGGATATTTTTAACTGGTGCTCTTACTTGTCCTGTGGTTTTTTTTTTTATTTTACTTTATTTTTTAACTTTCCTGTAATATTGAATCTTTCAAGCTTCTCTTCCACAGTAGCTCTCAAGTGTTCCATGGATTTTTGTGCCAATATTTTTTTTTGATAAGTGTGCCAATATATTGAACCAAGGTATATTTAATTTTGAAATGCAGGTAATTGATTATTATAGCAAAAAGAGTATTGTTGCAAACCTTCATGCGGAGAAACCCCCAACTGACGTCACTGCCGAGGTTCAGAAGGTGCTCTCTTCGTGAAGATGAGCCATGTTTTATTAATTAATTGAAAATGGACTAAACAGCTGAAATCTTGGGATTCTTTCCTCATATGTATTCTGATATATTGTTGGACCATTGACCCATCGGCTTCTCCTTAGTTTGCCTTTCCTTACTGTAAACGCCGGCTTTTGTCAGCTCTAGCGGTGTTTAGCTGAGTTGTGAAATAAAATTTACAGATACAATTGGTTTTTGGGAATTGTCATACTGTTTTGCTTTTGCACTGCTTGGTTACCCTTTCAATTTTTTCCTTTATGTCGAAAATGGCGGATTGCTGCAGAATCCTGAAGGATATGTCATAGATTAGTTACCTCCTATGCCTTAACTCTTTCTCCATCAGTTATATATAAGTGCATCATCTGATTGGTTCTCAATCTTATCTTCTTTTGTGATCCGTTGGATCTTGTGAAAATCATACCCGGTTGTGTGCTGCTTGCTCTTTGCTCATACCCGGTTCGTTTGCATATATTCGGGTTTAAATTTCATGTTAAATTTTGTCTTGCTTGTATTAAAATCCTATTTGGTTTATAAATTTAGTAAGGAAACGGAAAAAAAAATGTGTAAAATAAATTTAAATTTTTTTTCCAAAATGAATAGAAATACGAAAAAAGAATTTCATCTAAAATTTAACATTACTCCCTTGCTTTCCATCATAGTTTTTCCCTTGTTTTCCACAATAGCAAATAATAATAAGATTTCCTTCATATTTCATTTCTTCTTGCTTGTCAAATTTGCAAACCAAATGAAGCCTCGAAGAAATTCCAATGGCATAGAAAAGAAATTAAATTACCAATTTATATGAATTTAAATTTCTTAAATTTTGAACCAAGCTTCACTCATTTTTTAGCCAAATTTAACCAGGCACTTTAAATTTGGATTTGTGGAACTAGTCTTAAAATGTATTAAAATTTCGAACTTGTCCTCTGGAACTTTTTGAGGGATAACTTTTAGTTTGATTGGTTCCTTAGTAGAATTGTATAATACAAATGGAATTAATCCATATGAGAGAATAAGAGGGGGATCCACAAACTTTTATATCCCAACTACGCACTCTTTCACATCTCGGCACCCCACCTTACACGGATGCCGAAGACATGATACCAGTTAACTATCTTACCGGTCTCTCTACCGACAATACGACCAATCAAAGGCAAACTTCTTACTTTTACAATGAATTACATTTCAAATGTAAGGTCAAAGCAACAAAAATTTAAACATTTTTAATTCAAAAATGCAACTCATCTCAACACATAAGAGCACGTCTATAATCAGTCACTTAATATCTCTAGAGTACTAATATATATGAGCCATGTCTTAATGCATCTATTGTAGATTAAGTTCCAATGGATTACTATATAAATCAAAATAGGGCAAGAAGACCAAAAAGTCGCAATGTGATTAGTGCGTACAATGCATGTACGCGCACGCATATTGTACACGTTAATTAGATTGTGAGTTTCTAATTGTCGCGACTGACGGTAACATTCCTTTTATGTAAATAGAACCGCTATAGCAAAGGATCCACCAATAGAATGCAATTCAAAACCTGTTTGTTAATCTGCCCAGGAATCAGATAGCTTAAATTCAATTGATTTCATACAGCTCTCATGGACTGATGGTTTTGGATGAATCTCCAATGCCATATGCTACAATAACTTTATACCAAAAAATGTCACAACACGAGTAGTTTAAAACATTCACATTCACAAAAAATGTAAATATTACCAAGTTGCACCAAGTCTAATGAAAATGAAACATAAGCTATCTATATCATCATGCCTGGAAAATTCATGGCATCACACTGGTTAATCCAACAGCCATGGATGACGTCGGAATTATTTTTCAGTTTTGTATAAAGCTGGAACCTAACGACCAAATGTTTATTGGCATCCCCAAAAGAGATTAAGAAACAAGATTTAGATGTCCACAGTAATCTTAGCATCAAGACAAAAGAATTCTTGGTAGTAGGCCTTGAAATGCTCATATGAATGCTTCACATCATCAACTGCGCACATTTCTCTTATGCTGTGCATTGAAAGCTGCGGCGCCCCCACATCAACAGTACGAATCCCCACACCGCTTGCCAGAATAGGGCCGATGGTTGAACCACAGGGCATATCATTGCGTACCACAAAATCCTGAATTTGACAATTTTTTTTTTTAAATTACCAATTAGTCTACTATGTGATCTATGGATCTCTTCAGTTATGCATGTTGGAGGTAATAAATTTCCCTGCATTTTTTGCCTTCGCCCACTCATGAGAATGATGATGACATAGATAATTGATGAAAAAATTCAAACCAAAATGCAAAATAAATGTTCATACACCGCATGGATAAATGATGTAACCCAGACCCTCAAAAACTCGTAAATATTTTCCACCCTAGTCCTACCCAACATAATAACCAAATATAATTCAAATTCTATTACTAAAGCCACTAAAAGTCCTAAAAATGAAAATATAGCAATACCATCTTAAAGACTATTAAAAAGTACTAATGACAAAAAAATATTAATCATCTTCTTATGGGTCATCATTAAACCAATCCATGTTCTAATTAACACTTAAAGTTTACTTACTTCCATTTCCATGTAAAAGGATAAAACTTATATGAATAATTGAGGCTGTTAAACATTTTTCTTGTAAGTTTTTGGTTGAGTCTCTATTTTTATTTGGTTGACTCCACTCTAAGAGATTAAATTGGTCCTTGAAAACCTCTAGAAAACAAGATGGAATAATTCATCTCAGTTAGATCCCCAAACACAGCCAATACAGTAAATGAATCTTCCTTTTATCATATATATATGTGAATATATATATACACACAGACTTATATATACCCTAGAATTGTTCACTATCATTTGAAATTGAGAGGAACCAACCTGAATGGGAAGGTTATGCTTAAGTGCTATCTCCCTAAATATGAAGGAAGTCACGGCATTGGTTGCATAGCGCTGATTTGCATTGTGTTTAATGACAAGCCCACCATGCAATGTGGGTTGATGATTTTCTTCATGCTTATCCTGAAAAGGAACACCATATCACCACAATGCAAATATGAAAAAATTACCAGTTCGCAAAATATTCAGTATACAGGACCAACATACCATATAATTAGGATGTAAGGCATGCGCCATGTCAGCAGATACGAGGAAACTCCTCTGGATTGCTTTCTCCACCAACTGCATAGTAATCAACACGTTGCAAAAGAAATAAGATGCCCAGAACAAGGATAACATACTAAAAATGAGTATTAAGGGAACACACTTACACCACTAGATTAAAGCATTCAGAAATTCATTTCTCGTGTTGTTCTCAAGCATGGCACATGATGGTCAAATGAATAGAGCTCAATAGAGAGCCCTTGCCAATCTCAAAGTGCCAAAGACTACAAGGACTTTGTGATCCAACAACAGACAGGATCCCATTTGGAAGCACCATTTCTTGAAAGAGAAGATAATGTCAGGGAAATGAGAGTCTCGATGAGGTGCTTCCCACAATGATCCTTTTTCCTTTAGATAGGAATCTACATAAAGAGGGCATAACTAAAAAACTTTCTAAATAAATAAGACAAGAAACTTATTGGTTCTCACTCGTTCAAATTCTAACAAGTTGGTATCCTCTCATGTGCCCAAAATCACCATGCAATTTTTCTTTTGCGTGCATAGCACACCCCCCCTATTGTCAGAATTTCCAGAAGTTCACTGTCAATTATTCCTGGTTTTAGTTTATTTCCAATAATTTTGATGGACTTACATCAACTGATTCTCCTCTATCACAGAACCATGAAGTGTCCTGTGATTGCATTCAAGAAATAAACTGACACCTAAAAAAAACATAATGTGAGCAAGCATTTCTGTATTGAAACAGAAAGTTAAGCAACAAATTGGACAGTGATAGTAAATACTGAAGTTGAAGTATTGTGGAAAAACCATCTCTGTCCAACCACACTGTTGACTTCTGATTTCAAACTCGTGAAAAGAAAGAAATTTACCTAAACAACCGCTTATTAAATCACGAGGCCACCACTAGCATTGTGTTAAAGAATGTACCAAACCCATATAGAAAGTATAACAGTGAATTAAAGACAATTTCAGATTATCACAATAACTATTAATTTGTCCATAAAATTCACATGATAAAAGGGGCATTTATAGTAACTAACTTCTCAAAGCACAGAACCCAAAATAATAATTAAAAAAAAGAAAGAACTGAGGACGTGTTTGTTTCATTTTTCACAAAATTGTTTCTCATTATTGAAATGTATTAAATAAAATTTTGTGACAACACATTCCCAGGTTCATTTCTAGGCACCCAGTGCTCGCCTTTAACAACACTGCATGAAGTCATTTTGCACGATTTGTTTCTGGAGTTTGTTTGAAATGACATGTTATTTAAAAAAATTCCATTTTCATATTGGAAATCTCAAATACTCTGAATGTGCAGTTTTGGAAGCTAGAAATAATGCATGTGCAATGCACCTGATCATAGCACACTCAGAGCGAAGTGAGATAGAAAAGAAAGAGAATTTTCTACAAAACAACAAGGACTGAAAAAATGAAGGAAATTGGGAATGTGTTTGATGGGTTGATCTTGAATTACCACTAAACCCATAATTTTTTTGAGTTGAAATTAGTAACCTGGATATAATACAGAATACTAAAAAGACTCATCCAACAACTGAACTTGCAAATTTTAGGAGGTGAAAAGACTGGTCCCATAGAACTAGGAGGTTGGCTCGTTTTCTATATCGTATTGACATAACCGAACTTTCCAATTTTAAACTGAAGTCACAAAAATCGAATTGGAACTTTTATTAACTTAGAATCTGAGCCAAAGGAACTTGTAATTCGTGATAGAGCATCCAAAAGAACAGGAGAACCAGCTCCCTGTGCTGAATTAGATCCAACCTCCTCATGATCAAACAAAGCCGCCATTCTTACACCAGTCTCATCTTCAAGACTACTTTCAGAAGAGGTAGCGTCTATCAGTGCCTGAAATTGAATCCGCAATAGAACAAGTAAGCACGAATTGCAGCACATTGAAACAATTTTTTTCCTTGCACATAAAAGAAAAACCAATAACAGCAACATTTGAAGTGGCTGAAATATAATAATTGGCATTTTCAAGTTCGAAAACATGCAGCAGCTGCTAAGATGAATTAAGGCTAACCCAGATACTTAAGCAAGTCTAGGTTTATAAGTTTTTGGCATAACACTTTTTTTTCTCTGATAAGGCATAACACAATAGTTTACTTGCACGGTTCACTCACAAGTATGGTTCCACTATTTCTACAGAATATATCATGGCAGTTTTACCTGGAGACAAAAGCCTAAGCCCTTATGTTTCTTTTATTAATTCACTCTCCTTTATTTTATGTTAAACCATACAATAAAATCCAAAACCCACTTTCTATTCTTTTTTGAACTTCCTATTCCTTCTTTTTTTGAGAGGTGGGCCGGAGAGATATGTGGGACACACTAATGTCTAACAGGGCTATGAAACTCAACCCATAAAGCAAAGATGTTTCTGAATTGTTCGGCACAATTGAGACTGATGATCAATAGCACGAATTAATATTTGTACTAATCACTGACACTGTTTGGTGCAATAGTAAAAGCTTGGGGTGCCAAGCATAAGAAGGCAGGTTCAAGTCTAAGAGCAGCTAATTTGTGTAAACAATGCTAGCAGCTAAGTTTGTGTCCAGTCCACCCCTCCCAGCACCCCGCATTTGACAGAACCAATTCTAAGTAGAAACTAATTTCCATATCTTAGCAACAAAGAGTTATTGCAATTGAAGAACAAAGGCCAAATCTCAAGGCTAGGATACAAAATAGTTTGATTGGGCTATGGGACTCAAGTTGAAAATCAAACATGTTAGATTATCATTTGTTCCAAAAGCTTCAGATGTTAGAAAATGAGCCAACAATGTATATCAAACTCTTAACACTCCCCCCTCACGTGCAACTCCTGACTTGCACATGAAGAGGTAAAGAAACTTCTACAAAAAAAAAAGACGATGCAAAAGAAAGTGCAAATGCAAACGGGGAATAAATGCAAGTGAAGAGACTTGAACCCAAGACCTCTCACAACCAAGACTTTGATATCATGTTAGATCACCAATTGCTCAAAAAGTTTAAATTGTTAGAGAATGAACCATCAATGTAGATCAAGCTCTTAACAAAACACATATGATGACTAACCCATTGGCATCAAAAGAGAGGAAGATCCAAGCTACACATTAATTGACACTCATTTCAACTATTAAAAAAAAAAACTTGTTTAAGTCCCAACTATATAGAGTCAACTACTTGAATTTTGCATTACCCTGCTACTCTATTTGGGGCCATACCTTCAATCACATTAAATCCAAAATATCTAAATAGAATTTGTATTGATGTTCAAAATCTCGAAAAAATTAACTTTACTAAAAACAATATCAGAGATACTTTGAATACGTATGAAAATTAAATTCAAATTTAGAACATGTTCCTTTGATCCAATGTGTGTGTATGTCACAAAACTAGAAATTGTCATCCATAATATTTTCACTCCATGAGTAGTATCAATATCACTTGATTTTAATATTAACTTGCATAATTGCATCTTTGAAGGCCTCTATAAATTGCATTCTTATTAACTTGAAATTGTGTGACTGTAAAGAACACAACATGAGAAGCAAGAACAACACATTAGTATCAATATCACTTGATTTTAATATTAACTTGCATAATTGCATCTTTGAAGGCCTCTATAAATTGCATTCTTATTAACATGAAATTGTGTGACTGTAGAGAACATGACATGAGAAGCAAGAACAACACATTAGACAGTCAAAGAAGCACAGAGAAGGAAAACGAAATAAAATATAAGTATATATAACTAATCCATGCACCTCTTACTTGCACCTCAAGGAAGGAAGAGCCTACACAGCAACTCGTACCTTTAAAGAGCAAAATAACATGCAGAGGTTATCAAGTCTTCCAGAGAAAATGAACTCCTTTGTAGCACCAGCAACTACACTGGGTTGAGTATCGCATGCTTGCAACTCAAAATCACATATGTCATCTGGTTCACAGCCAACCTGAGTTGCAAGAAGCTGGATGAAAGAGGAAAAAGAAAAAGAACACACAAATCATGACCAGAGAATAACCAAATCTCTAGTAGCAATGTGTTTCTAACCCATGAACTCTTAACACGTAGCTTTAACATAAAATAGAACAGAAGGAAATAGATGGTCGAAGAACCCTTAGCTGCATAGTTTCTTAACCTGCAAAAGAAGGGAATGATGCTTCTGGTTATCACTTTTTGATCTTTTATTAGACTTCTTGCCATCTGTTGGATTACCAATTTCACCAGGACCATGCTCAGCAATCAATTTATTGAGCTCCGCCTGTCCAAAGTATACTGGTTATTTAGTTTGCCCAAAAAAATAAACATAAATTGCTTCAAAAGGCGAACATATTCAGCTACCCCCCCCCCCCCCCCCTCAAAAAAAAAAATTAAATAAATATGATACTGGCAAAAAGCCATCAGACGCTAGGCATGGAATCTTATGCCAATGTGGAATGATTGTATTAAATACTATACCATTTCTCTAGTTCTGAAAAAAAGTGAGAACCCAGCCTTTTTTAATGCTCACACGATATAATGTTATTTGTCACTAGGACCATTGCTGTTTACAACAAAACCCAGTTTGGACCTCTTTTGTGCAATTTTGCAGCGTTTTAACTACTTATTGGTACCATAACTGTAATGTCCTAACTTTTTATCTGGGTGAGATTCAAGCTTGCCAATTGGGATAAATCAGCCTGATTAGTCAAAAATACAATATGAGGCTCACGATATCTGATTTTTAACCAGGATGGTGTCCAACATTAGTTATTGCCTGGAGTCTTGGTTTGATTTCGTCAAATTGTCATTATATCTACCCAATTTTTTACAAACCCTACAATAGTAGTTAAAGGCCAGAATTTAAGGGTGCCATGGACCTTGAAGAATGCATAGGGTCAATAAGTAAAAATGGGAACTATTTGGTCTTCTATCTAGCCGTGGCCAAGAAAAAGTAAAATTCCACCCACTAGATATTAAGATATAGGAATTCCTTCTTCCAACACATGTAGAGAAGAACATATAATGGATCAACCACCCAGCTTCACTTATTCCTCAGATTGTAGACTGATTTCACATAATCATTTGATCCTCATCTCCAACTGGTGCAGTGGCCTTAAATTGAATGATAGCTAGTCAATCACCTCTGGTTCTTCAAATTCAAGCCCTAAAGTTTGGACTGATTTTACATAATGATAGCAAGTTAATCACCTCTGGTTCTTCACATTCAAGCGCAAAAGCTTGGACTAATCAACTAGTGCAGTGGCCTTAAATTGAATGGTAGCAAGTTAATCCCCTTTGGTTCTTCACATTAAAGGCTAGCGCAGTACACAAGGATCTTGCCAATGTGGGGTCTAGGGGAGGATTAGATGTATTCAGCCTTACCCCTACAAAAGGAGAGGTTGTTTCCGCAACTCAAAACCGTGACGTCCAAGTCATAATAGAACCAACCCTGCTGTTGTGCCAATACACGCCCTCCTGGTTCTTCACATTCAAGCCCTAAATTTACTCGTTGACAAGATAGAGTTCTAGTGAAAAGGTTTGCATCGATATTACCATCTTATCAAGAGGTTATTGTGTTGTTGTGCTCAAACAAGAAATCTCCTGTTGAATCTTGGATGAAGAACCTTAGAAGTCTAAAACTGTTCTCAGTCAGGTGTTAAAGTTCTTCACCCATGTAAAAGCAAGTTATATCTTGATGCAAAATGCCAGCTAACTTCAAATCAACAAAATGTTTTTGACAGGTACAAATCAACACATGAAAATCACAAAAGCACCATTCATTGTGATCATTGTCTTTGAAGACTGGACAACCCATTAGCCATTCACATAAAACACAAATGCATAATAGGAGGACTACGGTAGCTGACACTCCTCTTCCTATCTTAAATGTAATGCAGATCCTCTTCAAACTGTAAAAAAAAAAAAAAGTACTTAAATGGACATTCTAAATGTTCTTATGCAAATTAATTGTTCCCCTATTAAAGGCTCGCCACCATCTGGTTTTGTTTCTTACAGTTGCTCACTTCAGTGCATTTGCAAGACATAATTCCTTTGACCAGATTGATGTATGCACTACAAAAAATATCTTTTCCCTCACAATAATCTCCATTCTTCATTGGAATAATAGAAGGGCAACTTGTAAAGACTGTAATTTCTTCTTTAATGAATGGTAACACATTGACCTCAATTACCAATTTCTCAAGGGAGAAGCTTTTGCTGGAGATTTCACTGTATTCCATGTTGCACCAAATATGTCCCCGTACTATATGTTGATTTAGGGAACATAATGAAAGTTCAAATCTCTATCCATGATGACCAATATCAATGGTTCTTCCCAATTTGTCAATATATTAAGGACTTTTACATAGTAGCATGACTCAACGCAATATTGAACCTTATCCCTCCTTATTTCCAAATATTTGGATTCCAATTCTTGCCAAATGTGGACATTCAAAGTAAATATATAAACTCTTCAGGGATTGAAAAGAGGAGCTTATAGCCAACAATTGTAGTTCTTACTCGTTTTGAATAAGAATGAATTGTGATGACAGTGTGTGTGCTTTAACATACTTCTTTTACTGTAGGTAAAGACATGGAGTAATAAATGTTTAACATCAGTGGTTACAAAACTGCATTTAACCCACAAAATTCCAAAAGGAAAATGCTATGTATCCCCAATTGTATCCCCGATGTGACGTGTCAGGATAGGATAGTTTTGGGTCCCTCAAGTTGTGATTTCCAAAGCCACTATATCTTGACAAATCACATTGGGGATACAGCTGGGAATATAAATTAGGGATACCTAGCACTACTCAATTCCAAAATTACCTTAATTGACGTTGCCAAGACTGGAAGGAGATGACTTTGTGCGTTCACCTTAAATCCATCATTAACATCCCTGTCCAAAATACACACACACACACACACACACACACATATATATATATATATAAAAATATCCTTGTTGAGCACCAATCCCAATTGAATTCCCAAAACTTAACCACACAACATTCAACAGCTTATGTAACAATTATTTTGAAAAAAGCATACCTGTCCAAGTGAATTGCCAGAGTTGGGATTCGCATTATTGGCTCCTCAATTCTGACAAGTCGGTGTGAATAGGAAATAGAATCATCTTTCCCTTCACTTACTATCATCCTTCCAGCTACAGTTAAGTCGCGATCAAACCATGTATGCCACAAACCGCCTCCATATGTTTGGACCCCGACTTCCAAATACCCACCTTTTGATAACTGAACAAGCCGTTAGGATTCCATCACAAGATTTAAATTTTCCCACAAAATTAGCATTTTTCAAAGACCCAGCATGCTGTAAATATAAGAATTCAGCTAGTGACAACAGAAATGAGAGATACCTTGGAAACGGGCTTCAACTTCAAACAAGGACTATCAGTGTGAGCACCAATGATATGGATTCCATTTCCAGGCAACATATCTAAACACAAACCCAACAATGGCAGCCACAAGATGATAAAGAGTTTACAGTCTCTGATACAGTGTAAGGTGTTTCTAGTTGCACTTCACATAATGTCTCATAAATCCCTTGTAATTTATTAACTTAAGCTCGATTTTAGGAAAAAGAGAAAAAAATTAAAATTTTGAATCTCAAGAAATTCAATATTCAGACTTGTAAAATGAAGAAATTCTACTTTCTTTTGTCTTCTTCAATTTTCTCAGAAACCAACCAAGGGGTCAATGAAGACAGCGGAGAGCAATTAGCAGTGAAATCCACGTATTCAATACATACTTTTTGCCCATTGCGAAGGCGACAATCGTAGAGTGATTCCTTGTGAAGAAATATTTCTTTCCTGCTTGTAGATTCCAATCTTCTCTCTCTGAGATGTGCTCATATCCTGCACTTTTTAATCGTTTCTTCGCTTCCTCTAAGAAATCATTAAATTTAAAATAATAAATAAACATTTACGAAACCCATGTTTCAACCAAAACAAAACCCTATCCTCCCGTCTGATTGCTGAGAAAACAGATGAAAATCTAAAAGAGTATTAAATTTGATATTTTAGTGTATTTATTTTGTTCCATTTTAAAAGGATTCACAACTTAGCTCAACTATGCCAATAATTGTAAAAGGCTCAGTTCAAGTGGAGGTTTGGATTTCTCGCGCTATAGACAATATGAATCCCCAAATTTCAATATTTTCGAATCATTTTATTTTCCCTCCCCGCATTTTCTCATAGCAATTTGAAAGTTTGGGGGAAAAAAAAAAGTTAAAGTTAGTCAGTCATTTACCAACTGCATGAAATGCTGTCGGTGAAGCGTTCAAGAAGTTGATTAGATCGGCGGCCACAGAGCTTCCTTCACTGCCGCCTTCTTTCGCCATTGCCACCGTTATTGCGTCTTCAGTGTGGACTTTGCATGGTTTTATAACACTATATATATATATATATATATATATATATATATATTATACCTATCGAACTCGCGTGAGTTTTACAGCATACAGAATTTTATGCTTTGAAAAGTAATAGGAAGAAGAAAAACAAAAATCCCATTGAGAATTTATTCTCCATTACCTGCTCCAGTGATCCAACTGATATGAATTCGATTTACAGCATACAGAATATATGCTTTTAAAAGGGGGGTAAAATAAAATTTCTAGTAATACATAGTGGCCCATCAATTAAAATGCAAAAATATTGGGCCTAACTGCAATTTTATCTTTTTATTAAATAGATCCTGGTGATAAATGAGTTGATTCGAAAGATGTATGGCAAATTTGAAAATTAAATTATAATTTGTCTCTTGCTTTTATTTTAAGTGTAATTTTCTTTAAAAAAATAAATAATTATATGTTTGGTTTTGTTTTCAAAATTTGTTTTCTATTTTCAAAAATAAGAATTTTAAAAAAATAAAAATGTTTGATAAACTATTTTTAATATTAAAATTTTTAAAACAAGTTTTTTTAAGGAAATTATTATTAATAAAAAAATTTGTTTTCTATAATTCAAATTCATTAAAAAAGATAACGCTTATAAAACAATTTTTTTTAAATTATTTTTTTTATTCTCAAAAATATGAAAGTAGAAATAAAATTCTTATTTCTTCAAACAAGCTAGTCTAAGATTATGATGATATTAAGGCCTAACTATATAGTCTATTTGAATTTAAAGAATTGAAAAAAATAAAAACTACATAATTCTCTCGTCTCATTTTCTTTTCTTTCTACTTATTCAAACAAGCTGGCATTGATCCAAGTCATATGAATTCCCTCCAAATCAATAAAAGAAAAAAAAATGATAAAAGTTCAAAATTTTCTCATATTTTCCCTACATTTTCTCATTAACCAAACGAAGGATAACAATAAATCAAGATATGAAGAATGAGATAGTGTGAAATTTTACCAACTGCAGTGGAATGCTGTTGGAGAAACGTTTAAGAAGCTGATTAGGTCAGCAGCCAGTGAGCTTTCTTGCTTGCATTCTTCTCTTCCCATGGGACTCTGATTATTTATGAATTCCATTCTTAAATTGAATTGAAAACCTCTCTCTGACTCTCCTTCTATGTATAGATCTCTTGTCATATCCAGAGCTTCCATTTTCTCCCCCAACTCCACCCTCTCAAATCACTCCTTACTGGACTTCCTAACTTTCTCTTTACACCATTAGAGTGCATTCTTATGCTTAGGATAACAGTAAAGAACATATACTTTGCTTTCTTTCCATAACTAGATCATAATAATTATAATAAGGAATAACTATTCCAATTGCTGATGTGATATCTAATAATTATAAGTAAGTATAATAATTTGTTCCACACATCTCTAATGAGACGGGCATGAAATGTTCATAAATAAGATTGAACTTTTAAAATTTTGTCGGGTTTGAGAGCCCGTTTATATATTAATTTTTTTTATCCTTATATATACTATATTATATTTACCAATAAACCATACTATAAAAAAATAATTTTAAAATTTTTCATATCGCACTTGTATTATTTTTTATTATATTAGTTATTTTGGAAATAAACTTTTAATTTATTTACCAAAATAAAAGTTTTAACTTACTAAAGAAAAAAAATACGAAGTTCGGGGCGGGGCGGGGTGGGGTGGGGTTGGGGAATGTAAACAGGGTTAGGGTGAACCTGTTTGTCAATGTTAATAAATCAGTTTGGGCAAAAATCAATTTTAATAATAAAATAGAAACTATTTTTATCAAATCAGAATATATTCTAAAAACCAGAAAATAGTTTTGAAAAACATAACAGTATAAAATACTGCAAGAAACCAGAAGAAGAAACTAGAAAAAGTAAAGTAGTATTTTACAGTATAAGAATACAATAAAATAAATAGAAACTGTAACACATACGGAATTTGCTTGAAACAACAAAAAATGCAAAGACCAAAGCTTGTATTTAACACAATGTCCTTAAGATGAATTATGACCCTTACAGTAGTGCTTACGAGGTCTTAGGTTATATGTCTCTCAGGATATAATGATCAGAACGTATAGAAGAAAAAACACTTCGAACTTCAATACATAATGAGCCAGAAACTATGAATAGGACTCTCTAGATAGTATGAACTGACGCACAAAAAATATATGAATTGAATAAATGAATGTGGGTGCTTAGGTGGTATATATATAGAGCAGTCGTGTCTGTTTGGTACAGACACGAAGGCTAATAATCATAACAATTCAACGAACAGCCGCAAGAAAAAAAAAAGATTTAGTTAAAATTCAAACCAAAAGTTTAATCACAAGACGACGTTATTCTGGATTTAAACCTAAAACCAAACGCTAATCGTAAAATGACAGCATTGGATTTAATTATCTTGATAATCAAATGATAGCGTTGTGGACTTTTTCTAACAGTAATAGATACGGACAACATTTTTAAAAATTATTTAAATAATTTTTTTCTAGAAAAAAAACATATACAGCGGCGGGTCAAGGCCCAAACCCGACTTGGCCCTGTTTGGTGCCGAAAGGCGGCTACGCACTTGTGTAGTAAACCGAGCACATGCTAAGTTTTCTTCCATTCCAATAGTTAAGAATTAATGTTCGTGACCCATTATAATTTTTGCTCAAAATAGTTAAGAAATTATTCTCAAAATCTATTATTTCTAACAGAATCTCTAAACGGGACAGGATAAAGTCGATGTTGGGAAAGGAGTAACCCACCCCATTGTCATTCCTAATTATAAGAATTTTTTTATAATTTTTAATATCATTTTTTTTTAGAATTGTCAAGTGACTAACATAAAATATAAATTTACTATGTTATCCTTATAAATAATTATATTGATCGACAAATTTTATATAAATAAAGGAATTATATTATAAATTTACTATGTCAGTTTAATTTAAAAAAAAAATAAGAAAGTTTTTATAATTATTAGATAATTTAAGAGAGTTTAATGTAATTATACAAAAAAAGTTTAGAAGCTCTTCAAAATAGACCTAAGTCAAGCCCTTTGGAGCCGGGTTCCAGTGTGTCGGTCTTGTCGGACAAAGACTTATTCACCGTCGTCCTTATCCATCAATTCGACATATTTCGCCACGTGCCCAGTCAATTGGTCAGAGGCCCATGTTTCCACTGGTCTCAACACTACTAAATCACCCCTCCTCTCTTTCGCCCAACAACTCCAATTTTAGTTCCTCTAGGCCAGCCCTCAAAACACGAGTTCCGCCCTCTCTGAATATAATCCAGGTCGTCGTCCGAACTTCTCTGGCCAGAAATCTCCGATAACGGTAATATACACATAAACACGTATATACATTATATATGTTGATTATTGGACGGATCTGACGTTGTTGCGGTGCGATTTTGTTTATTTATGCGGTTGTTGTCTTATTGCCTCGGAATTAGGGATAGGTTAACGCTTGAAATGTCATCGACTATAGATTCAAATTGTGCTATATAAGAACACCTGTAGATAAGAGTTGACTTGTTTTGATGATCTTAACAGATTTTGGTGAGTTTGTGATTGCTTTTGGCGATTAGTCCGTTGTTTTCCTTTTTTTGATTTACATATTTTTCTTTGTTATTGACGCATCGTTGTTCCGTCAGCTTTAGGAAGTACTTCCATTGATTTTGAAAGCAAAATCTATTTTCAGTACATTGGAAAACCTCCGTAAAACTACTTTTCTTGTTACATAGATCTCAACAGTAGTTTTCTTTTTTTGGGAACAATTCGATTGTGAGTATATGTAAGTTAGGAATTTTGCATAGCAAGCCAGTAATATATGTGATTACCTAGGCAATGAATTCTGTCGTTCCGCTAGGTTCTTTTAACAAATTTGGTTGTGATATAAATTAAGAAAAAATAAATGATTGAATTGAAATATTTATGATGTTTTTGAGTAGTTATTGTTTTTGTTTATGGAGCTTTGGTTTTCAACTACTTTATGGTGTGTGGGTTAGGTTTCTAATAGCATTTTTTTTTGTAGTATTAATATATATATATTTTTTATTTGATTGGTGTAGTGTTAATATAAAATTGTTGAGATGAATGTGCTGTAAGAAAAGAAAAGAAAAGATAAAATTAAAAATAAGTATATTCGTGAAATGGTAGGAGTAACACCTACATGAGATAAAAATAAGAGAAAATTCGGTTAAGGTGGGATGACCATGTACAACAAAGACCACTATGTGCACTAGTAAAGAAGTGTGGCATGGTTCAAAATTAATTTTGGTAGAGATAGTGAAAAAAAAGATACGATAATGTGTGGTCTAATTGCAGGATGTAGCTAACCATAAATAGTTAGGATAAGGTTTTATTGAGTTGAGTAGTGTTAATACAAAATTGTTGGTATTTGAAGACTTTTTTTTTTCCTTCTTTTTTGCATCGGTGGAAGAGGTTTACTCATGTTGTTTAAGCGAAGAGTAGACTAGTAGGCGATGGCTTAGGAATCACATGTCTTCGGTTTGGTTCTCCCATAGCTTGCCTGATGCACATGGGCGATTGCATGCAGTGGTAGAAATTTGTCTTCATTCAATTTGGTTGAAGAACTTTGATGTGAGGGAGCAAAGAAATTTGCCTCGGGTTCCTTAAGCACTGCGTCTAATTTTTAAAATTTCTCATATAACATTTGACTTCCAAATTTCCAATCTTCTTTTGTTCTTATATTAATATTGTAATGTGCCTTAGTAAGGAGAGAAAATTTATAAACCCCGGTATAGTATATTAGGCTTGAGTTATGTATACTATTGTTTCTTATATAACCTTAAAATCTGGGGGAGTGGATACCGTAGCCAATTTAGTGGTATATATTTTGCTTCTCTATTTACTTGATACTTATGGGAAAATTTGATTACAATTCAAAAGCAAATGTCATGTTATTCTATATATATATATATATATGTGTGTGTGTGTGTGTGTGTGTGTGTGTGTGTGTGTATAAGGGTTGATGCTTCACTCATGTTATCATGTCTGTTTATTGCGGACCATATTCATGTAATCTTATATTTTAACTGGCTCTCTGGGGGAGGTATTGAAAGAAAACTTTGATTGGTGTCATTTTGGTTTCATGAAAGTTGTGTAGATATTGATGTTTTTTATTCATGAAAAATATTGTTGGATAAATAACAAGATCCATTCTCTTGTAATGAAATGATTAGGAAAACTTCGATTGGTGTTAAACTAAATAAATTCCACCATTCCAAACTTTCAAAATACTGTTGGTTACTTGGAATTTTAATCTTATTGGGAACATCTAATACTAGTTTCCTTATCTCTTTTTTCCCTCAAAATTAATTATCTTTTTTTAATAAGAAAAAACGGGTTTGATATGTAACTTTTGGAGTTGGTAAAATACCAATATTGTTTATTTGGTTGGAATTTTCATAATTTGATGAAGCTTTGAGAAGTATTTAGTATTTCAAAACAATTTTCTTTTGTCTATACACTTGCCAAAAAAAATTTCTCATGTCTGTACTCTATAGGCATATATGAGAAACATATATTCATTGTAAACTGATCCTTCGGTTTGGCTCATCATTTGTATGATCTCTCTCTCTCTCTCTCTCTCTCTCTCTCTCTCTGTGCTTTCTCTTACGCGTATATGCATATATTGAGGCATAAAGCAGTTCAAGATGATGCTAATCATGAATTAGAACTAGTTGCCATTCAATCCAGATAAACTACTGCTACTACTAATATATTAAAACAAGTTCAAGACATGGTTGGTCTCTACCAATTGTTTTCAGTTGGATCCTTTCTGGAAGTAGACTGGGCCAATTTCCTGTGCTCCCGAAGAGGCCCGGTCCACTTTGTATTAAGTATGAACTCTAATCACTCAATGTAATTGGTTTTTTTTTTGTTAATGCCTTTCTTCCTTTTTATGGTCTAATATTTTACTTTAATTCAAAGGGATAGCGCTCAATAAATAAAGGGATATTATTGATGAATGTTACTTTGACGATGACACTCATGATAATTATTATTCTATTGGGCATTCATCTGACTACCTAGTTCTATGCTAAGAGTTTGAAAACTGCCAATTTGGAATCTTTTGTGAAAATATCAATGACCAAGCTGTTTTGCCTTTCTACATAGTGACATTTTCACGATACCTTTCTAGAGGAATTCCAAAATAATTAGCGTATTGATTAATGTGTATGCTTTTCTTGTTGATTGTAATCTGCTTGGTCTCATTTTGGATATGCTTAAATATGCCTTCAAAACATCATAAATGCTCTGCATCATTGGATGTGTGTTGCCTGTTAACTTATCTTATGCAATCATAATTTTTTTATGTTAAAGTTAAAGTGAAAGTGATAAGAAAATGTCCTAGCAAATTTCCCTACAGGGTCTGTCATGGAAAAAAAAAATACTTATTGCATCTGATTGAGTTGTTTGTAAATGGGAATAAAATATGGGATAACTATTTGTTGTTTGATTACTCAGTATTGGTCTGACCAGACCCAACACAACCCCCCCCCCCCCCCCGGGCGGTTGGGCAATGCAACAGTTGATGCTTGTACTTTTTCATTTAATATAAATTCTCTTTATATATTTAGCATCCCTGTTTTTATTCGACTTATGTCAATGCATTGCATGGTTATTTAATATCTATAATTCTCAAGTGGTGAAACTTAATATTAACATACCTTCACCACTCATTCTCAAGTTTTCTGGTCTGTTGTCAAGCTTTTCTGCTTTTGTACGTATGACTCCAATTCATTTGCTTTTAGATGTCTGACTTTGTGATTACAACTGGTCATAGGTATTTGAGCAGAAATAGTTATACATGGCGGCTTCCTTCCGAGCATTCTTGAATAGTCCGGTTGGCCCCAAAACAACTCATTTTTGGGGTCCCGTTGCCAACTGGGGATTTGTCGTTGCTGTATGCATCACTACGATAAATTTTGTTATTTTCTGTAGTTGCGTAACTATTTATTGCAGATCTTAAAAAATTCGTATTGTGCACTATGTGGCTCATTTTTCTGTTTCAAATTATATTTGTGGATTTGGCAGGGATTGGTGGACATGCAAAAACCCCCAGAATTGATATCTGGCAACATGACTGGAGGTTAAAAATGTGGCTTGAAAAGATAGTAGATATTCTTTGGCTTAATCAATTTTTGGGAATCGAATAATAACTTTTATGTGGTGCTGCAGCAATGTGCATATATTCAGCATTATTCATGAGGTTTGCATGGATGGTACAGCCTCGCAACTATCTACTTCTAGCCTGCCATGTCTCAAATGAGTCAGTGCAACTCTATCAACTTTCCCGTTGGGCAAAGGGTCAGGGGTAAGTAGTTGAAGATTTTATTTTGCATATTTATGTAGGTTTTTAAGCTAATTTCACCCCACGGTTTGGGTCATCCTTCTGTTTGTGCCTCTTCCCCCCCACCCCCCAATGGCAGCCCCCAATCGGGCCAATCCCAAATTCCGAACTCCCAACTTCCTTTCAAATGATATGCATGTGTGTGTGTGTCTATATACAACCACACATTTAATTTTAATACCTCGTCTGATTTATAATAGGTACTTGCAGCAGAAGAAAGACGAAGTTGCATCCAAGTAACTTAACGTTGCCTTTCTTTTTACCTCCCTGGTTTTGTTATTTTTGTGGTGGTTCCTACAGATTCTCTGTGGATTCTTAAACAGCATGTATTTTACAACTTCCAAGTAATGGCATAACTTAGCAGATGACTTCCAGTCCCATTTTGTTGTTTGTATTGCAACCACTGTTTCACATTTAAATATTAAGCATGATAAACTTGCAAGAGGTGCAAGAGATTTGAACCATAAGACTAGAATTATTTCTATGAAATAGAAAGCATGTTTTGATTGTTTGTGATCATTATTTCCAAGGGCTCCTACTGTGTTTTTTTTGTTAATTTGTAGTTTGTAAAGCTTCCAAAGCATAAGTTTGTTCCGAGTAGTTAATAGTTTGGTGTTCTCAAAAACTGATAATCAGCGTCTTTATCAATCAATATGATCATCTCATGTGTTCAGAACAGAACATAGACATCTTCATTCATTCAAAGCTGTCACCACACACAAAGTTCTTCCACTGGGATATCTCAGTTCAGATTATTATTTTTGGCTACTAAATAAAAGGGCTAGCTTAGTATACGATGCTCTCGTTACTGTGGGGTCTGGGCAAGGTTAAATGTACACAACTTTACTGCACGAGTGAAGAGTTTTCTCGATTTGAACTCATAACATTGTGGTTCAGCTGGAAATTGATACTGTGGACATTCATTGAACTAACAAAGGAGTTTCTCAAATCAAATTTTAAAATAACCAAGGCAGTTTATAATGTGCATGGGCTTATGTTTCACAACTTGATCCAAAAATATCCCATGTAAAAGGAACGCAGAAGCAGTAGTGCATGTATTCATTCTCTACACAATTAGTGTGAGTTCCATTACACTCCTGCATGCCTTAGAGAGTGAAACTGCAATGCAAATTTTGCTTAATGCTTGAATCTAACCAACAAAAAGGCCAAAAGGAGTAAAAAAGCAAACCCAAGGGGTAGCCAAATGGTAGTCAATCACAAGATAGATAAGAGTAATTTCCATTAGTTCTCAAAAACTTTTTTTGGAGTTACCCCAAGATCTTACACCAAATGCTCACCCGCTTTACCTCATTCGGTTATCCAAAAAAGAAAGCGGAGTAAAAGGCAAAAGACTGGCCCTCTTTCACAACTGGATTAGAAGATGTATATTACAATGTTTTAGTGACTATGAATGGAATTAGCTCGCTTAAAAATTGACAATTTCTCAAAATGAGTTATAGCCCAAGTTTAAAATTGTTGCTTGTTTTGGTAAAGTGGAAGCAGTTAATTCATCCGATAGTCCACTTAAAAATGCTACAATCATTCAACTTGATATTAGCAGGCACTAGACCACAAACATTAATAATGCGGGTTAGTCTGATTGATTGTATAACGATTGTATTTCATTTTTGAAAAATAATGAAACTTTATAACAATCCAAGGAAATGGGCAAATGCACTAGTCTGAGACCACAATAATACAATCAAAATTCTTCGGAGCCCTGAATTTGCCACCCTATGTATTGCGAGGTTATAGCTGGAGAACCTGGTCAGCTGATATGCAATATTTCAACCTGTTAAATGATTTAGATGTGAAACACTTATCTAGGAGAAGCAGCAGGCATGAATGTTCATGTCATCTGACCTTCCCAATTGTCATGCATCACAAGGTTTCATCTGGATCACGACGCATCAATGCTCTCACCTTCTAGTCTTTTGTTTTTTTTCTTGGACTTTAGTTTCTTGCTGCTTCTGTGTTCTTTGGATGCTTTTTTTCGTTTAACGGTTGGCAGCAATTCTTCCTCATCAATTATTTTCTCATTTCCATCTGGTGCTTCGTTAGGAGGTGTATCAGCAGCCGAGCCAGTAACTTCTGTTTCAGCAAAATTGACACATAAGGTGGTAATAAGCCAATTCAGAATCCTCAAAAATATAGGAACAGATGTTTACAGGATATCTTAACATTGCATGTATGACCTGGAAAAAAACAGCACTACATACAAAAGAATTTTTTTAAAAAAAAAGTGTATACGAGGACTA
Source organism: Nyssa sinensis (assembly GCA_008638375.1). Lineage (NCBI taxonomy): Eukaryota > Viridiplantae > Streptophyta > Magnoliopsida > Cornales > Nyssaceae > Nyssa > Nyssa sinensis. The sequence goes on from CM018036.1 coordinate 6,541,893, forward strand.
GAGTCGAGCAAGTTCAAAAACATTGGGGATCATTATAGATGGACAAAGAAAAACTAACCTTCATCGCTAAAATTAGAATCAAAAACAACATTCGTCAGATGCTGCTTCAAGAAAACCTGCATCCAAATTTGTAGACACTCAGAATTATGTTGAAGGCACAAACTTAGCAGTGCAGTAATTTCACCAAGTGGATTCTGATATACAATAAAAAAACATAAGATTGAAAGTTTAGTTTAGGACAACATAACTCTAAGCACCATGTTATGATTGTAGGACTGTCAAACTGATGGAACCACTCCAAAACTCGTATTAATTGCAAATACAGTGATACCATTTTAATGTCAATCTGTTAAGGGCAGTTTAGCCCAATTAACAGAGTTTTTTTTTTTTGTTGGAATATGCAAAAGAACAACTAATTAACAAAGAATTTGAGTCAGTAGATACTTGTATAATGGATATTTTCTTGGTCAACCAAGGATACAAGCTGTTAGGCGTAAAATGGCTGGCTCTTCTTTTCATCTCCATTTTCTCCTTGGCTTAATGATAGCCTTAATAATTCTATCTTTCTCTTCTTCTTTTTTGGATAAGTCATAACAATTCTCATTTTTTAGGAACGGCAAAAGGATATGTTTTGTAATGCATATCCTACTGCAATGTAGATAGCGGCTGAGGAAACTGTTTTGGGATGAAACAGAAACAGTCAACTAATGCATTCAGGTCCAAGCTTAAATGTTTAGGTCCTTCATGCTTTTATGCAGCCAGTACCGAGCACAGGTAAGGTGGAGAGATGACAGCCAGTGCAAAACCTCTACTTAGGCTTTCATCAACATAAATCCTAACATTATTTTGATTTAGGAAAGCGAAACCACGTAACCCAACCCTAATCAGGATATTTCTTTCTTTAGTTCAGTATGGCCACTGACATTTCTTTTTTTTGATAAGTAACGAGAAGTATATTAAAAAGGAGCCCAAGAAAGGCACCACGGGCAAAAGCCCCAAGAAGCTTTACAAAGGTCTAAGCGACCCCAAAAAAAGATATTGTAAGAGAAGACGGACTCTTGCATGATACATGGCCAAAAGGGATCTCATACAGGATAAGGAAAGGCCAAAAAACCAAAAGGTAATTTTAAATCATCCAAAAGGTTCTATTTGTATCCTTTCAACAGAGAAGAAAAGATTCAAAAACATCAGGACAAATGATTAACTAAGGAATTGCAAACAAATATGGAGACATCAAAATACACAAAAATTAATAAATAACTTCTGAATAACAATCTAGAAAAGCAAAATTTTCATACAACTCTAAACTTTTGACTTCTCAATAATAATTCTCAACAATAGTCTGATAACATACCGCAGAAAGAAGTTGCCTTGACTTTATATCCCAAATGCGCAAATAGCTATCCAGTCCTAGAGAAAAACTTAATTCTTTCAGCAGCTCTAAGAGAAAACTTAGCACAAAAAAAGAAGAAGTTGCATCTAATCTATAAGGGGGGTGATGCAAATCTTTAAACATTTGCCCACAGATGCACGAGGTAAGAACATTTTCAAACAAGAATAGAAAAGAAGAACTTGGAGAAAAGGTTTATACATAATACAAGGTTATATATTGCCTTTAGTGATTACTACGTGATTTCAAGCACAAAGCAAAAACCAATACCCAATTTGAAGTTTTACATCAATATGCTTAGATTATATTAGGTATGTGATAAATGTGTACAAATCCCCATCAAATACTCACCACATGAGGCTATGACTGGGTGCTCTGGGTGCCTGGCTATGGATCTTATACTTCCAGAACATTTACCCAAAAAGCATCCTAGCAGTTTCCCTGTAATACCCATTAAAAAAAATAAAAGAAAGTGCTATGAGCTTTAAACCTTGCGAATTTAACAGATATATAAATCTCAGTATGATAAGGATCTTACCCAACAAACAGGACATGGATCAAAATCTTAAACCAACTGATTTTGAATATCACTTGTCAAAATAAATGAAAAACTGAATATAAGAGAAAGAAAACCATTTCATGCTATTCAAAGGATTCAATTAATCAAAGCAAGCAGGAAAGAATGTGAAGACTCCAACAGCTTTTGTAAAAATATAATATATGCAAAATATGAAGAGCAATCAACAATGTGAATCCAAACATCATGAAAGAAATAAATCTAATGAGCTATAAATACTACCAAGTAGTTTGAATCCAAAGCACAATAAATACTCTATATGGTGTAGACAGAACTCATTATCCCAGTGAAATTGACAAACCCATGAATTAGTTACTTTAATGATACAATTTTGGGTAGTGTACTGGAAGAATTAGGACAAAGAAAATAGATATAACCAACAAAAATTTGTTGCAGCACACAGACTAAAAAAAATTTTGTTGGAGCACAAATGAAGCAGCTGCTTTTGTAGACAAAAGGAGCTTGGTGATCTTTAATGGAGTAACCTCAGCTATGACCACTGGTCAATATCCAAAACTTCAAACCAAAAAAGAATGCAAGTAACTCTATAAGCACCCTCCAAAATCACTTAATTATTGTTTTGTGAAATTTTTATACTCTTGGGTTGTGGAATTGTATCCTTTTGTAGAGTTTTTGGGAGCTCTTAGGCTTAAATTTTGTGCCGCCTCCTTACTGTATATGGGTCTGCCTCCCTCAGTTGCCTTTTAATATGTTGCTATACCTTATAAAAAAAAATCACTTGCCCAACATGAAGATCAATTTTGAGACTTCAAATTCATCATCTAGTCATTAAGTTATTAACTTTCCCTTTGAATCTTGGTGTTGAATTCCCTTTATTTTTGGGCTTCGGGGGTTCTTCTTTGTCTATAAGATTCTTTATCCTCTTTTCTGTATTCCATGAGTACTTGGTGCCTTTAATGAAATTATTACTTAAAAGAAAAACAGTTTTTTGAAAGCATAAAAACAGCTGCTTTTTCCATGAAGCATTGAAAATTTACAACTTAAAGAGCAAGCTACCAATTAGCCTACTTTCAAATTTTTATTGATTATCTATCTGGTTCAACTCAACAACACGTTGTCCCAGCTATTTGACATCAAATGCATAAATCATATTCCACCATTCCTGCTCTGTCTAGCATCGTAAATTTAGTTCAATTACAGGTTACCTTGCCTTTCATACTATCTTAGCACACTTTAATTTTGATGTTCCCTTCTCTTAGTATTGCTCTTAGAATGATCGATGCCTGCCCTTCCTTATTGGTGCACATATTATCTTTTCTCCACATGATCAACTCTAATTATATCTCATTTTTTCCCTACCACACATTCATATCGACATCCATTTTTTAGCATCAAAATCCATTTTCTTGCCACTCATTTTATGATAATGTTGTTTCTTAGCTACCAAAAGGGCCCTATGTGCTTCCAATGTATATAGTTATCCTTGAACTCCTAGACAAGATAGGCTTCATGCTGATCAATGGCACGGCTGCACAGGTATTGGCCCAAATGTGCCAAGTTGGCCAATGCAGTCCCACTATTAGACCCAGTTAAAAAAATGAAGAGCCAAACCTCCACCAAGATTGATAATGTCAAAATTTTCAACTATTTACTCAAGCACTAATCATGTTGCTCAGCTGTAGCAATCATAATAATGAATCTGAAATACAGAACATCAATGTAAACATTTCAATATGGCACACTATGAACAATATTTTACAGACAGAAAAATATATGGAAAATCAACTTCTTGGGACTGTGTGTTCAGAGAACTGTGAATACCAGTGCGTAAGTCAACAGAAGCAAGGTCGCCAGACCCATTTCCTAGATATATTGTATGACCATCTAGGTCTTCACAGATTGCTTTAATGGGGGATTCCCGAAAGTCAAACGATATAACAGGTCTTCTCTGAGCAGAAATATCATAGAGGCGAACCTGCAGAAGATAACAACGAATACAATTTACCAAGTGGCCAGGAGAAAACTATGATAAGAGTAAAAGAGATTAAAATACGATAAGAAAAAGAGATTTTCTGTTGTGGACCTAAATTAACCACACTTCCCTTCGCAGTTCACATATCTTCTTTATTCCTTTATGTTATGGTTGGATCCCTATGCATTTACAGATCACTAACAAATTTTGACAAACTCAACAAACAACTGACTAATGTCCTGTAATAACTTTTAACCAACAAAAGGCAAGGGTATATGTACTACAAGAAAGAAATTCCAATCTAAAAGATCAAGTATCCTTGGCTTAAAGGACATTAAAAACTTCTCAAAGCAATATCAACAGTACTCTTATGCACTGATCTTCATAGAGGAGTTATATCCTACATAAACTTGCAAGTTCCTGAAAATATTAGTAATCAATGATACAGAAGACATTAGATTTCTGCCTTTCCATGCTTGGAGACATCAACTAATCCCTGAAAAATCAACCCATTCTAGAACACAGGTTGCTTCACACTACTAGGACAATGTTTATATAGTTAATCAGTTAGTAGAATTATTTTGACAGTATCCTATTTCCCCGATGCCTCGTACTAGGGTTGCTTCCCTTCCTAAACATTTCTCGTATAATTCACACATATAAAAAAAATATCACCCTAATGCAGCTTCTTTCCAGCAAATATAATATCTTCTTTTTTATGAATTTTATCCAAAAAAAATTAAAATCTTTATTTTATCAGGGGCAGCATATCTATGTTCAAACTTCAGAGTACTTTTTGAATGGAGGTATCCAACAAATATGTACAAATAAATTTTGCTCAGAAATGTATGTCCATGAATAATAATGGTGTAAAACATAAGTTTGAATGATTAAATTGTTGATTGAAATAAAGAAATCTCTCTAATAGATTAAAAACTGTCAACATCATTATCAGTTATAAAAGAGCATACAGATATACATATAAATATAGCATATAGATACATAAATATTTGAATAGCATATTCATATATGACATCACCATCGGTTCACACTGAGCATATATCATGAAAGTCTCCCATTCTTGGTTATTAAGACAACTTATTAAGTAAAGATTAGCCAAAACCAGCAAGAAATTAGAGAAATGAGAAGGAAACCAAAATTCTAATGATCTAGCAGAACATATTTGTACAGGTATAATTACTTAGTTTTTCATTAAATCTACCCCCAATATGCTTTTGAAATACCAGGCATGCATACTAGCAAGCAAGGATAATATTAAAAAAAACAAAAAAAAAAAAGCTAACTTGGCAGAATGTATTTGCACTAGAATACTTATTTTACTGCTAAATGTAGAAGTCAAGAAGAAATACATTTTCAATACAGTATTAAAAGTTAGGGTATTTGCCACAGCAGAAGAGAGGGATTTGATGTAAACATTACCTGATGGCTGTTGGTGCCAGCTGCAAATTTACGGTGATCATCTTTATTTAAGAATGTTGCAGATGTGAACCAAGTTGGGGTAAATATACCAAGACTGTTTTTAACAGGCTGCACAGGTTAGATACAGTGATACAAATGTGTGAGTCAATTGGTGGAGGAAACTAGAAGCCTCTTCAGTTACATTTCAAAAATTGCTTTTCAATTATCAGAAATGGAAAAAAAAAATGAAAATATTGACAGGAAATGCCTTCGGTGAGCATTTTCAAGAACTGTTTTAATTTTTTTTTTTTCTTCTGAAAATGGCATCTTTTTAGGAAATTACTAAAAATAATTTTCTGTACTTTAAAAAACTCAATTTCATTGGAAAATGAAAACGACCCAAAAACTAAATGTATTTCCAAAATTCTCATTATTTTCATTATCGAAAATGTGGAAAAGGAGGAGGAAAGAAACAATAAAAATGAAAGTGTATCCAAACATGTCCAAATATTTGTGATTCACATTTAAAATTGAAAAACAAAAAAGGAGGATAGAGAAGCTTACCGATTTTGCAGTCCAGATCTTAGTACATTTATCAAGATCCCACACATTAACTTCAACACCCTTCCTAAATTGGAAACCAAAGAATAATCATCCCCCACACCACTTCATAAGCCACAATCAAGCTTATATTAAAGTATTATGGCACGAACAGAAACTCACCCCCCAAATAAAGCATAGTTTTCATATCCATCCACTTTAGAACATAAAATATTGCCGGAAGCACATACATTCCAAGTTGTTGAAGAACCATTAGAGATAGGATCCACCAGTGGAACTTCAATGGACCTCACACTTGCATGCCCTTTTGTTGTACACGTAAGTAAGGTGCATGACCTAATTGAAGACATAAAACAATGGATAGTTGGACACTGGAGATGTCAACAATTCACCATGCACTATGCATCCAATGTGGTGACTTGAACACATACAAATTAAAAACTATAGTAAATCACACAATCATGCATGAAAAATAGCAAACGAAGAGAGACATCGAATATGAAATCCACCTAGTTAGTGGCCCATAGTGCACAAAGATCTTGTGGTGTTTGCATACAAGGAAGAAAAGGCAAGCCTGATAAAAGACAATAAGTACAAGAAAAAAAGCATCTAGAATCCTAGATGCATTGTGTGGCATCATAGATATGAAAACCATGTATACAGTAAGCTACATTAAATCACGTTATCATGTGTCAGCAAACAGCACAAAGTTAGGAAAACCTGAAAAGTAAATCCAGGTATTGAGATTGGTGAAAATTTTTATTATATGTCTGTAAGATCTGAAAACCAAACTGATGCATAACTCACATTTAGTTGCCACAAGTTAGTCAGTGAAAAATATAAAACGTGCAGAGGAACAAGTACTGGAGAAAGACACATAGACCCTACAAGATGCAATACAAATAATGGCAACAAAAATGGCCATAGTAGCAGACATTATCTACACATTAGCCATATAATTCAAATGAACAAATCTTCACAAAGGTTTCATATTAATCACATTTGTCGAATGTATTTTAGAGAAATGTATTCTTCTCTCTAGGAGGTCAATATTTATATTTACAACTTACAAGTAAATAAGGAAACTATTCTAAATTAGTTCCTACAAACAATCAATCAATCTAATGCCTAAATTAAGTTACAGATTCGGTCAATATTTTACAATCAACATTTACAACAACATTTATGTCTTATTTTTCCAAAGGAAGCTGAACCCCCATAGAGCCCATCATTTTTTTTTTACAAGTAAAGATTCATTAAGAAAACGCCCAAGGGGGGTAAACCCATGTACAAAAAAGGACAGCTCATACAAAAACTAGAGTCGCATGTTTCCCAAAACTCTACAAAATCCTTTGGGGGTATAAATAGCTTTGATTTTACTAAGGAACAATTCTTCCCTTCAAAAGTTCTCTTCTTCTGCTTTCTCCAAGGACATCAAAAAAGACACACTAGCGTCCCCTCCCAAGTTTTCCACACCTGCCTCATTTTACATCCCCCATCCCAAACTTTAAAAATCTCCACTACTGACTGTGGCATAACTCATGCGCATCCAAAGAGAGAAAATAGCATATGCCACACTTCTTGAGCCACTGCACAATGAAGGAGTAAATGATCCACCGTCTTCTTCCTTTTGCACATGGGACCGAAGGATACTACTTTGAGAGACACTTTGTGGCGCTATCTGCTCTCCCAAAAAGCCTACAACTCCAGCTCTAGCCAGCGTCTTATAAAAAGATCTAATAGAGATGTTCCTCCCCCCCCCCCCCAAATTGCCCGTTAGCAAAAACAATTAAGTTCTACCCGGGTCAAATTATCCTCAAACTGGATTTTGGGTTTCCCAAATAGACGTTGCAGGAGTGTTCTGGCATCATCTCACTTAGATGATGAATGTAATGTTAACTATGGATGAACAAAAAGCCATCAAGACTAGCTTGTTTGGGAGAAATAGATATATGATCATGTCACTCCCCCATAGGCTAGTTAATGACACACCAACCTTACTCCGAAGGTCTACGAATAAAGAACCCAACCAAGACAAAGTAGGAAGCCCGAATCCAGAAAAAGCTCCCTTGATCTGTGAGTTCAGCAGCTGATAGCTTATCACTCCACCCATGAACAGTAGTTCATTTTTACTTTAGGAAAAAAAATATAAGTAAATAGTATCACTTTGAAATAACATGACACGAAAAATAGTCAAAAAGGAGACTTTACAGAAGATGTAAATCGGCAAAAGGAGTATCAACGGTGTTTGAAATGTATCACGCTTGAAACATCGCCGTGCTAAAGTACCGAAAGTAAAAAGTTCATGCTAGCAAAAAAATCATTCTATCCCAAAAGTTCCTCCACAACAGAATCTTCCATTGGGGTTAATTTCTTCATTTCATTATCAAACTACTCCCAGGAAGTTGGCAGCTGCTAATCTTTCCTCTAATCAATCTAGCAATGGGTATTTGGATATATTTTCATTGAGAAAGTTGATTCATTCATATTTTTATCTTCTCATTAACTCACTCAAAATTGGCCACCTAACATCGTCAAGATACAGAATTACAGATTGCCAAGAAGTTCAGGAAGCATAACTTTTTTGGTTTATCCTATTGGCTCAGCCTCAATAGAAAGAACTTTCTAGAAAATATAATTGCATAATATTTTGTAACTGAGGAGTTCAATATCAGCCTACTATTTCAAAAGTGGAATCTCAAAAGAGAAAAGAGAAGAGAAGTAGTTTAAAATAACATACAAGGCAATTCCCTGCATTATGAGAAACTAAAAAATCTCATTAAAAAATTACATCCCTTGTTGATATAGAAATTAGTTTTCCATCTTCTTAAGATTTGACTAGACTCTTAATATTTGAAACATTACCTAAAGCGAATAAATTACAAATATATATATATATATATAATTGATGATGCAATATAATATTGATACATTTGATAACACAATAAGAAAATTAATAATTGATTATGCAACATAAATATTGAATCATTGATACATTCGATAACTCACTAAGATAATAGTTATTTGAATCTTGGATGTCAATGATATATGAATTGATGTATTAGTGTGTCAAACTGACATTTTGAAAATTCATAAGCCATAATTGAAGCTGCTGATGCCCCAAAAAATTAGATAAATCACAAACAATCGGATACTGAAAACACAGTCTCATGCTTCCCTTTCCTTCCCTCACCATCTCTTTCAATATGTGTGTCTACGGTTGTCTCCATGTGTGTGCACACCACATGCACACAGATGTGAAAGTTGATGGTCACAAGCACAATGTAACAAAACATGCATGATTATAATGGCACCCAAATTTACAAGAGGATACTAGAGTATCTTTCATAAGAAAACATAATTGGACTAAGGTTGATATGTTAGGTGATAATCAAATAATGTTGTTTCACTTCAGTTGGGAGGAAGTATGTTACCTAGAACACGGATCATTATTGTACACGGAATGGAAATGGGATCGCAATTTGCTACATTCTCTAAATGTTGTACGACATGGGGTAGGCTTAACTGTAATAGCGTTTTCTTGTCACCCAATGAGAAGCAATGAGAATTAATATTATTGAAGTGTACAAATTCTTCAAATAGTTATAGAAATTTATTATATTAGAATGGAAAACGTAAAAGTATTGAATTAAGCACACCTATTTATATTGATCTCTTGATTTGTGGTGGTTTTTTTATATTAATTTTTTTAGGAAGAAATTTCTCAGATATCTAAATTTAGTGTTCCAATACATCAGCGTTTACTGAATGGAACACACGTACCAAAATGAAAATTCGTAGGCGCATTTTCTGGTAACTGTGGGAGGAACCATACAAATTCTGACATTTTTTTTGGATTTTAATTTGATAATTAACAAAATCTCAAGAAAAGAAAGTCCAGAAGAATACCTGGATGATAACTCCAATCTCTGCTTTTTAAATATATGCAACCCAACAAAAGCATCATCTTCAGGCCGAAAATCAGCACCAGCAGCATTGGAAATCGAAACAGAAAGGTCCCCATTAAGAGGACTAAGCACCTCAATCTGTGTAGTACATATCGTGCTCGAGAAGTATTAAAAAGAGGCTTTCCTAAACTTAAGCAATAATTCAGAACCAAAATATTCTGAATTTTCATAGTTCTGAGAAGAAACTCACCAGACCGCTTTTTCTTGCAACAGCTAAGAACTACACAACAAATAAAAATGGCGCCATTATAATATATCAATATTTGAGTGATTGAAGCATTTTGTCAACTAAAGAATCAAAATGGTCATGCCAAGTAAGGAAGGGGGAAAATGGGGTCGGAGAATATCAGGAAAATCCCTTAGCCTCAAAGATTTAAGTTGATGTACAAAATATAGGCTACTGTTTTGCCTAGTCGACCCACTTAGCATCTGCACCGGAGCACACACACTCATTGCCCAGGTGCACTCAAGCTGTTGGTTTTTTTGCTGAAATACATAAAATAAATAATTATCATGTTTTCTTTTTAATCTTCAACAAGAATTATATTGATTCATTTCATAAAAACAATACTCTATTATAAATTATTTGACAAACTAAAACATGACAGAAAACAAGGGTGATGCAACCTTGGCTATAAAATCAATGTTAGAAATACTAAAGAAAAGAAATAATCAGTTTGCTTCAAGGAAATCTTAGCCTAAAATTATTTTCCTTAAAACAACTGGAGAACGGCTATCAATTTTTTTTTTTTCCAGATATTCAAATAAGAACACTAAGAAACTGTAACCTAAATATATTAATATACTACAACTCAACCAAACCAAGTCCTTGTCCCAGTTGGGTTCGGCTACAACTGTAAAATAAATAAAGAGAAATTCCAATTCCAATAAAGGAGATACACATTTCATAAAATATGTAAACTTAATTAAAAACCAACACCATAGCAGACCTGAAGTAAACTATATGCTAATAAGATGGTATTGAAATGAAATTTACCACAAATGCTTGCAAAGTTCAATAACTGCTACAATTTGAAATACGCATATCTAGATTGAACTTATACACACGTAAATGCGTGACATACAGGGTCAGTTTTACAATCATTAATCGAAGTGGCGAGCACGCATCTCGAGGAATCCGGCTCCCCCCATCTCTCAACCACCTTAGGAACTCCTCCTTGCTTACTACGAGCTTCGATAACTGTAATAATAATCATCACACCAACAAATTCACGAAACCATATATGTATGTATGTAAGTACGTATACAATCAAAGTTACGCATTTAGTTTCAAACAGATAGATACAGGAAGCGATAATCCATCACCTTTAACGAGACCAAGAACGTCGAAAGTTAGGGCTCTAATTGGAGGACAACCAGGGCACTCCACCTTGCTTGTACGCGGCATCTTCTATTTCATGCTCTCTCCTCAACTAAGGAAACAAACACTGCCACATAGTGATATATATATATAGGTATATATGTATATATATATAGATAAACACGGTAAGGGAGGGAGGGAGAGAGTGTTTTGTCTTCGATTTTGTGTTGAATCCTCAGGTTCACTAATTGAATCGTAACTGATAAAAGCGATTGGTGTGCATTAGGGTTTAGTCCGCACCATGGAAAGAGATCAAGCACCACCATTAATCCTCCACAGCTCTTGGAAATTGGAATGAGACAGATGGGCCGGAACATCGTTGGGCTTCACCTGGATGTCAAGTGATCGAGTTGAGGCCCATAAAGCTACGACTTTATCAAGACGTTGCGAGCACTCTTCCCATGGTGTTGGTGCTCCGGAGAGAAGGATGTGCATTTCACTATCTTTTTATTGGGTAAATTAGACTGAATTTAAGATTATTACATTAATTTTTTTTATTTTATAAAATAATATATAAATATCTTTTTTGTCAATTTTTTTAAAAATAATAAAATTGTCTATTTTATTTATTTATTTTAAATTTTTCTTAATTTTGACCAATTTATTTTAACTTTTTTTTAAAGATTTTTTTTTTATTCAAAAACAAATTAAGGTAAATAACTTCTTATTATTTTATATAAAATATATTTAAGATTTTTATTAATATTTATTTAAATAATGAAAAAAAATGTCAAGATTTAAAAAATTGAAAAAATATATATAAAATGAGTAGTTTTTTCATTTTGAAAGAAAAAAAAAATTGACTGGAATAAAGTATCTGTATATTATTTTGTAAAATACGAGAAGTCAATGTAAATTCAGAAATTTCGTGAAAAGTCAATGTAATTGTTATAAATCTCATGAAAGATCAGTATAACTTACTTATTTATTTATTTTTTATCAAATATATTTAAAATTTGTAACCCAACACTCACACCACATCCTTGTGATGTAGAGTAATCGTCTCATCAAATACAAAAAAAATTATATTTTTATTAAAATTGTAAATGAGTCGAATCGAACTTGACTTGTTAAAATAAACGAACTTTAAATTATGTTGAAACTCAGGTTTGTTAATTTCTCAAGTTAATATCGTACGAAACTCTAATCAAGTCAAGTGCAAGTAATTTGATCTTTATATAATATTAAACCATTAATGACTTACTGAATCAAGTTCGAGTTAAGTTAAATAAATTAATGATTCTTAAAATATATTTAAACTTGAATTTTATCTCATAAGTAATCTTAAAATAATTTCTAATAAAAAATTAAGAGTTAAACTTGAATAACTTTTATTTTTTTTATGACCCTAGTTTTTATGAAGGCCCATTTATACTTGTATATATGCAATGTATTTATTGTATAGATTTGTGAGAATAAACTACGTCAAAGAAGGTAGGATCCAAGAATTTATTGTAAAAGCGAAAATTTTGTTCTTAATAACAAATTTTAAAAATATTTGTAGAATTAATTAAATTCATTATTTCATATATATATATATATATATATATTATAAACTGTCGGCTATTAAAAAGAACCCAACGGAAAAAAAAATTGATAAAATCCTACTGGGAGGACCAAATGGAAATGAGGATAAAATTTAGCAAAAATATAAAGTAAAAAGAGATATTTGAATTTTTTATAAAAAATATAAATTAAAAAAAAAATTGAGGGGGGAATTGATCCCTCGCCCTGAGGTGGCTCCTTTGTAGGTCAAAGTACTGATTAACCATGCACACGTGAGATGACTTAATTGGTCTAGTTCATGCAGCGGTCCACCCAAGAATTTCTATTGCGAGAGTCGCTGCAGCCTCCTCGCTTGCAGATCCTGTACTAAAGGTGAACCTTCTTTACGGCTTCGTCAAAATCTTCTATAAAGATGCAGATGGGGCATGGAAACTAATATGACCAAGAAGATGCACACAGCAAAAGGGGACACACTTCACCCAGGTTAACAAAACACCAATGCAATGTTTTCTAACTTCAAATTCCCTTGGTGGAGCCAACATATAATGGTGGGCAATTGTCATCTCTTAGGTCACTTGCAAAAAATGATCTGGGTTGTTCAAAACCCTAGTAATTGCTTGGTTGGTGTTATAAACCAAACTGTCGTACTAATGATACATTCCTTTAATGTCAAAGTAATTCCTGGTTCTTGAATATCAAATGAAATTATGAAAGAAACAAATTGAAAAAATTGTGAACTCCAAAAATGGTGGATTACCATAAAGAAAATAAGTCTCACTGGGAAAGACACACTGGGGCTGCCCTGTGAAACAGTGCAGAGATGGATTGCTGCCATAGAAGACTTCCCTGAGAATGTCACTTGGTAGTGATTGTGATGGTCTTTCCAAGTACAAAGAAAACGAGTGAGAGCTCAATGAAGAAGATGGTGTTAATTAGTATCCGATCAACCGTCCATCCAAAAATGGTGAACCCTCTGGGGTTTGACTGCAAATATGAAACTGCAAAACCAAGCAAATTCAAGTGATGTTGTCATGGAGATACAAAACTGTCTCTTCTGCAAGAATGTAGATAGCAATTGAAGCAGTAAGTGTTATACAAGCATGGAAACTAGATGAATACATGACAACCAAGGCATTTAACGGCGTACAAAATTCAGAATACCCCCCACCCCCCCTCTTCTCCACCACAAAAAATAAAGAATAAAATAAAAGGAGGGCTACATTTTATGCATCTTTTGTGGGGAACCAGCATGTGAAAAAACTGTCAGGACCCACATTCTTTAGAGCCTCTTTTTTTCACTGTTCTTCTATTAGGTCAAAAGCCCAGAAGAAACTACACAGAAGCCAAAACAAGATGCACCATTCATATCATCAAGATGAGATGTCCTAGCTGGGAGGAGGGCGGGGGTGGATAGCCAGACCAATCTGATGACCTAAAAATGCAGTTCACAAGCCAATTCACACAATGGTTGCCCTGCCTATGGGTATGAATGAGAATGAATAAGCTTGCACCCCCTGTTCTTGTTTAAGAGACTCCTACAAGCTTTGTCAAGGTTCCAAATACGATGAATGTTTGGTTGGCTCTTTAGGATTAGAAGCTCCTTGATTCAAACAAAAGCCCCATAACAATCCAAGCATCACCATGAAACTGACTAATTTATTTGGCTGGCTGATGTTGGCTGAACATACCCATACTTTTAAATAATGACTGCAATGCACTCTTCCAGTCTCAGTTCACATGCGAAAAGCATAATCGGTGAGTAAATTAGTAAAATATTTATTCAACATAGAAGGAAAGAAGAAGTAAAAACTGGTTTCAATGGTAAAATATGAACCAGAAACCATTGGGAAAACATTCTAGTGTGGATGCCTAAGAAAAAGATTGTCAATGGCCAGGGCCAAGCATAATTCACCATGCATATACACTGACCAAAATAATATACATTGCAACATGGTATTATTATTATTTGGCAAACAAGCACTGGAGCAGATAATCACTCTTGTGCTTTTAGAATTCCCGTGCACCAAAGATGAATTAATTCACCTTAATGAGATTATAATTCTATATCAACTAAGCTGCTCGGTGTTGAGGTTGTCAATCTTGAAAAATAGAACACTGGTTGTCTTGGTTTAATAATAAAGTTGCAAGTGGGTTCAAATTCTATAGTCATGCGCACAGAATAAAACAGGAAAGAAAAAGAGGCAAAGTTAAAAGAATGAAACTCTACACAAGCTTGAAGATAGAATTCTCTTTATTATGAGATTTTTAAAAGAACAAGATTCAGGATCAAAATCCAAATCATGAGTTTCTTTACTAGTTCGATTACCATTGTACCTTAAAGTACAAAGAGACCACATATTTTCCTATAAAATGGGAAAGGAAAAATGAAGTGCTAAAACATTTGGAGTGTTGGTTAATTGAAAATACATATCAAATTGAAGGAAAATTCTATAAGACTGATCATTGGCACATGGAGGGTGTCCTAAAGGACCGCTTCCCTAGTTTGTTCAACTTGGCAGTGGAAAAGGAGGACATTGTTGCGAATTGTTTAGAGAGGGTGGGGGGAGAAGAGTTTGGTCCCCGAGATTTAGAAGACACTTTCATGACTAGGAGCTTGAGGCGGTGGACGACATGATGGCGATGTTACATAGGTTCGGGTGGGGGGGAAGAGATGGGATCGTATGGAAGGGTATTGGGGATGGGGTCTTCTTGGTGTGCTTTTTCTACAGGATTATGCAGGAAGAAAGGGAGTCATCCTTTCCCTGAAAACTGATTTGGAGATCCTGGGTGCTGACTAAAGCAGCTTTTTTTGCTTGGGAGGCGGTTTGGGGTGTTATTTTGACCGAGGACAATTTGAAGCAACGTGGGTGTCATCTTCCGAACAGGTGCAGCCTTTGCAAGAAAGAGGAAGAGTCAGTAGATCATCTTCTCCTCCATTGCAATTATACTCGTGATCTTTGCACTATGCTTTTTTGCCCTTTTGGATACTCTTGGGTAATGCCGGCAAAAGTGGAGCATCTCTTTTTGGATTGGAAGTGCACCAAAACCCGTAAAGAGCTGAGAAGTGCTTGGAAGATGGCCCCCACGTGCCTCGTATGGTACACTTGGCATGAGAGGAATAGTAGAATTTTTTAGGGGAGGAATTACCCCCTTGGAAATTGAAGAACACATTCTTAAAAACTTTTTGTTTTTGGACAAAAAAGGATTATCCTTTGTATGTAAATATTTTCGTTGACTTCTTAGGAAATCTAAGGCTTTAACTGTTGTAGCCGGTCCTTTTTTGTACTTTTTAGGATTCTTGGGCCCTTGTGAGTAATACAAGTTACTTTTACCAATCAAAAAAAAAAATCTATAAGACAGCAAGGCAATCCAGATATGACCCATCATTCTCATGATTCAGGGAGTACATAGGACTTAATCAGTTACTAATTAAAGGTATTAATTTCAATAGTTGTATTTGTCCAAATCTTGTTAACAAAAATCAAGTCACACATGTAACCAGCGTTTTTTCTTTGATACTTTTTTTTAGGTATTTTCATATTTGGCTATAGGCAATAGATAAATATGTTGTTGATATAAGCATCATTATTGAAGTTTCATTTAGATGATGGGGTGGTAAAACAAGGATTCAAGTAAATATGAATGGATTTGTGGGGAGCATCCTTCCAATTGTCTTCAAGATGAATGGACTTGTGGGGAGGTAGAGTTGATGTAAACAGGGGACAAAATTAGGAAGACAATCAAAGTGGTCAGATCATGTGCTTTGAGGACTGATGATGGAACCAGTTGAAGTAATGATATGGTTTGGACCTTTGAGATGACTATTCTGCAAGGTTGAGGGGAAGACAAACGGAAATAAACTATAGTGAGGAAAGATACATACACTCTTGATTGAACAAATAAAGGGCTATCAAGCAGAATGCTTTTATGCAGCTAACCCCAAACAGTTGTTAAGGTGAGTTATAGCATATTTCCATTGCCAAATAGTTGATGCTTGTACTCACTCTACTATAAGAATGGTAACCGTAGATGTGCACTGGAGAACATCCTGTCTGAGAGTATTAACTCTACCACAGCTGTCACTAAATTATCGGCTTGTTATAAGGGACCTTAATGCACACCATTAAAGCCTAACTATTTCAGATAACATATAATGAGACCTCATTTGCTATATGGAAACCAAGGAAAATATTCAAGATTATATTCAACTGAACCTATCAAGATTGAGAATGATCTCTTGATTCTAGGCTGCAATCAGAAAACACTTGAAAAGAGGATAAAAAATTAATGCAAAAATGTGTTAATTATTATGTAAACATACCAAAGGCTTGTCTCTTGTGATATGAAGACATATGAGAAGACAATTGGATATTCGAGGGCAAAGGCATATAATCGATTGATTCCAAATCACTTGCTGAGTAGCTTATTGGTAATGAGCTTGTTGGATAGGCAGCCTCCAAGCTTCCACCATTAGTTACAGTTCCTGATTGAGAAGCATCATTTGAATTGCATGTAACTAAAGCATGCCATCTACTAGCAACTGATGCAATGCCCTGAGCTCTATGTGTTATCTTTGCAGCAGCATGCAAACAAAGAATTATTCCAACGAGTTCGACAATTGAGGAAACCTATGATCATTGTAACAACACAATATTAACAAAAATCTTGAATATTTATCTCTAAGAAGTTATGACAGTATCATAATCAGAATCCAAAATTTTTTATGAGCTCCCTAATTCATCTGTTGTTTGGAAATGGTATGCCACTTCTGAACATAAACTAAAGGCTTAACGTATAGTAATGAATGCCAAAAGAATAACAATAAGTTTTACGGTTGCAGTAACCATTCCAACTCAAAAATGATATTTGTGATTAAGAGGTTTCCTAGGTTAGAATGTTTGTAGTAGGCTCTGACCTTGCTACATGAAAGAACTGTCAAATAATAACTACACCTAGCGACAGGAGTTCATCTTCCAAAAGGGTAAGCATTTGTCAGGAATGATTTTGATAATTTTAATAATGATTAATACTTTTAAAGCTTAGAAGTAAAGGAAAAAATCTACTAAAAGTTAAATTTTTGTTGATGAAATTAACAATTTTTTTCTTGACAACGCTATCAGGTTATCCTTGACAATGAAACTAACAAAATTTTCCTTAACAATGCTATCAGCCCCATCTCCCTCAGTCAAAACTCAAAAGATATTCATGACTCATGTACACCACCTAGTATAAAAATATACTTCTACACTTTTTAAATAATAAGTATAAACATATCCATACTTACCATGAAATCACCACCATTGATGATATTGAGGATTCCACGGTTCCCTGTTGTCTGCAATAGAGCCACAAACTGGCTAGCTGTTACAACCAAGAACTCCAGAAGAAGAAATATTCGGAATCTATGACTTATTTTAGATAGATAATGTGTTAGACGCATGTGCTCCTCGATATAAACTGAAACATCTAAATCCCTCTCTAAAAGGTTCCCATAGCTTTCAAAGTGTATCACTTGCATATTGCAAACCAAATTGAACAGAGCAATTCCGGATAGATAGATCGTGATCAAATAAGTCCATGACACAAGCCAAGCTAAACAAATACCAACAGATTGCCACCACAAATCATGATGTACATAGATGGTGCGAAGGACTTCACGGGCAGCCTTCAACAGAAAGCATGGTAGGACCCACACGGCCAGGACACGGAAAAACCCCTGAACAATTAAAATTTTAAATTCAATTTTTCCATATGATTAAGCCCAACATATAGATTACAAAAAAATAAATTAGAGTACAACAGCTGCAAGAGTAAACATATTTGTGTTGCAAAGTAATAAAGAGGGATGTTATCATTACAGAAACTCAACAAACTTCATTACTCATCAGCACCTTGTCTGAATAAGGTATGCAACTCCATCCCAGGCCTATAGTACTCAAATGTTCTATGTAGTATAAAAACATCTCTTTTTTTCTTTTCCCATGTAGCTTCAATCATGAAAAATGAGTTTTTATCCACTGGCTTAGTTCATACTTCATAGAACACTATCCCGTGAAATTAACCATCCCCCTCCCCCACCCCCCACCCCCCCGCGCGGCAGAGAAAAGGGTGCGCGCACACATAGAAGCATTTTGTAAAATCAATATAGCCCAAAAGGATCATTCATTCTCCTACAATAGATTCTGAGGCAGGTTTTCTAGTTGGATTCGATTCAGATTTAAATAGAATTGAACTAGTATGCTATTACTAATAAATGTTTGCATTCTGCCTTTGCAGTGTTGGGTACAAAGAGCAACCTGACAGCAGAACTGGAACCGGATCTTTCAATTTAATTGCAATTCCTTCATTTTATGAAAGCAAACTTAGCATCTACTTTTTCTGTCTGTCTTTATTTCTTTTTTTAAAGGAAAAAGGAAAGAAAAGCTTTGTAAAGTCTGAACAACAAGTTTGGCAACCCAGAGGAACAGAACAACTTCACTAAAAAAAAGTCAAGTATATCTTCATCTTTAAGCAAACTACTATTAGTATTTTACAGTACTTTGGATGCTCTGGAAAGCAGAACTTACGTTTAAATAGCAAGAAAAGAAGTCTCGAATTCCAAACAAACAGAATGACCATGTGGATTGGCATTTTGGAAATGGATAACTTACTTTCAGCACAAAAACATAAGCAATTTTCTGCTTTTGAAAGCAAAATAAATTCTTCTGGAAACAAAATTGACGAGTACCAACTCCGGGAGATTACTTACACGGATCTTCTGAATGTACTCGTCGCGAAACTGGATCGTATGACCATGATACCTATCTACGAATAGGAGTTTCCGTACACCATACTTGCGAAGATTGTGCGAAATGCAGAGAAGAGAAATCGCAGCCAGAATAGCTTGGGAGATCAGAATCTCGAGCTCAAACGTTTTGATTTCATACTTCTCGCAGTCAGAGCAAGACCAGAACTCGATTATGAGAACCGGCAAGACTACTCCCACGAGAGCGAATGCGAACCACGAGAGAGTGGAGCTCAGTGGAGAGTACTGACAGAAGCCAAAGAATCGGAAGAACAATTCCAACTTCTGCAAAGCTTTGTCGAGTTGAGCGTCTTCTGGTTGAGTCGCGTCGATGAGAGAGACTTGAATCGACGATTCGTCGTTACTTGGGGATTGAGGAGCGGCCATGGTTCACTTCAGAGAGAGCAAAGTGTTTCAGATTTCTGATTATAATACGTTACAGAAAACAGAGTAGAGAGAAAGATTAGTTAGACAAGTGACAGAGGTCATTAATTATATATATATATATATAGTTATAGAGAGAGATAGAGAGTAGGATCTCTGGTATTAAGTTACGGAATCAAGTGGTATTTGTGTTTTAAAGAGAGATTAAGACAAAGGTAAGTTGGGAGAGAGTTCCGGCGTAACTAGCTAACGGAAGGCAGAGGAAAAACGAAAGAGGCGAAGATTGAGGTCAGAGAACTGTAGAGAGTGAGAGTCACAGACAAAGAATATATATATAGAGAGAGAGAGAGAGAGAGTAAAATACTAGAAGAGGAAGACATGACAAAGGGTGGGCAGAGTGCTGGCAATTTAATGTTCACCGACTTTGCAGTCCCATGGGAGGGGATCGAGGTGACGTGGACCGTTAGATGTCGAACCCAAAATGAGAGACGGCGAAAGTAAAGAATATGACGTTAAACGGTTGAACTACAAAAGACACTGCATAAACAGTTGACTAAACAAAAAACGGTTGAATAGTCCTATCAATTGCATATTATCTTTTCAATAAAAATTATTTTAATTTAATATTCTAAATACATGTCACTTTATATTATTGATCTGAAAGCATACACTAAATTCTCTAAAATTTATACTGACACGTAAAATTAACAATTAAGAAAAATTCAATGCCTCGTGAGTGAGTAATATTATAATCTCTAAATATTTAGAGTCTGTTTACATTTTCAAAAATAATTTTTTAATTTCATAACGTGAGATACGTGTTTCATAATAATTTTTTTTTAATTTTTTAAAATTTAAATTATCATATCTAAATATATTTTCATAATTTTTAAAAAATTAATTACAAAATTTTGAAATATATTTCAAAATTTTTTTAAAAAAATTATATCTGAATCACTATCCAAACAAAGCCTTAGTGTTCAAAAATGTTCAACATTCTTTTGGAGTGAGACTACTTAGTGAAATGTATTATAAAAGGTCCCATTTCATTGAATGTTAGGTATCATTTAAATATTGAATCATTGCTCTTCTTAAACATGTAATTTAAATTTAGCATTTCAAATGATGTGCACCATAATATTCGTCATGTATTGAATCACTCTTCTTTCTAAAATATGTATTTTAAATTTGGAAGTTTCAAATGATGTGTACTGAAATATTAGTCATTTATTAAATTATGTAATTAATATATCATAATTATATACTATCACAACATTTGAAATAAAAATTTAAAAGTATAATAACTGTTAGACAATTTAACTGGTTGATTAGAAATTTATCATGTCTCATTTCTAATAGGATGAATTTAAGAGAAGATATATTCCATATGGTTAAGATTTGGGATGATGAGGCCCCTGCCCCACCCTGCTTCAATCCCATCTTGATTATATCAGCATAAAATAATAAATGAATTTTGTGCTACACGATCGAAGTGATATTTTTTAGTTATACAAAGTTTATATAAATTTGAAAGAATTATATATTTGAAAAGAAAAATAATCGTATTCTAATTCTTTATGAACATGCATATTTTTCAGTTTAATACGTGTAAAGTTCTGTTTAAAATTTGTTAATTATAATTAATTTAAAAATAAAAATAAATTTAAAATAATGGAGATTCTGATGGAGACCAGTCCCTCTCATTCCCCTTTATTTTTCAGATCTTTCTCACATCCTTTTCATTAAGATATCTCATTTTCTTTGTTGTTTTTTTTTTATGTCCATCATGTGTGTGTACATGGGTGTGTCTGTTTGATATAAGTCTCGTGGGAAATTTCTTGACATAGAATACTTCATAGGTCCATTGAAATGTAATAAGTTTATCAAATCTTTCCTTCTATAATTGTTATATGAATTAATAATTGTATATATATATATATATATATATCATATATAATTTTATTAAAATATTAATCAATCAATCAACAACTATTGATAGACTGAGGTGGGCTATAGCCACCTTCCCCATCCCTCCTGGGCTCCCCTAAATTTAAAATAAAAAATAGGATAAAATTATAGTGATCTTCTTAACTTTGTGATAATTATATTGATATTTTATGAGTTTTTTAAAATTATACTTACATTTTTTATTTTACTTAAAAATATACAGATACCTTTCTCCAGTCAATTTTTTTTTTAAAATAACAAAAATACCATTCTTTTTTTTTTTTAAATTTTGCCCCTTTTTTATTTTTTAAATAAATATTGATGAAAATCTTAAATTTATTTTTATATAAAATAATAAAAAAACTTTAAAATAAAAGTTTTAAAAAATTTGATCAAATTGAAAATATTTATTTCTAATTTTATAATTTCTTATCTTACTACATATTCATTTTAACATTTTCATTTGGATGAAGCTCATCTAAAATTTTTAATTTTTTCTAATTTTTTTTCCCTTGACTCTCCTCTTGAAGAAAGAAAGAGGAAGAGAACATTAACTACAAGAATTTGATTAGACTAACCAACTACCTAGAAAAACTATCCATTTTATTAATACTTTAGATATTAAACATTACATAAGATGATATAAAGATTGGAATTAATATATATATATATTATATGTATCATACTTATTTAAAAAAGCATGTACCCAAGTGAGATCCAAATCTAATGGTTTTTTAGTAGAGGCCAGTGAAATGGTGGTGGTGCCAATGGCGGTGGACGTACTTGTTGAATATAAAAAAGAGAAAATTAGGAAAGGAATGTGAGGAAACTTTTATATAAGCATAACACGTTGGCCGAAAATGTGGGAAAGTTTTGGATTTTAGTCATTGTTTCCTGGTCTTGTCTCGCAGGTAATAATACTGGTGTGATGTTAATCATGATCACGTGGGCCCACAGTGACGAAGACTTGCAACTTTTGCCATTGATACTGAGTAGTATAGGATCATGCCTCCTAACGATGGACCCAAAGATTATGTGTAAAAGACAAAAATATATACTCTTTAGGAGTGTCAATTTTTAACACGAAATGACAACACAATTTGAACATTATACGAAATTAATGAGTTTGAATTTAGCATAAATGGGTTTGGATCATAAACGGGTTAACAAATATAACACGATTAATAAACAGGTCGGATTTGGGTTTTATTAGTGTCAATCCGTTTAACACAACTTAACACGTTTAATTATAAAATATATTTTGAGTTAAGGTAATTCATCTCACATCAAATATTTGTTAAGGTTTTGAGATTTTTTATTTATAAAATAGGTTTCTACTTTGATTTGGCTCATATCCAAAGTTACTAAACTTGAAAATTATCTATACATATTAAAAGATAGGTAAATTTTTTTATTTAAAAATAAAAAAATTAAAATAAACGGGTTAAGTGTGTCGACACGTGTAACCTGTTTAATAAATGAGTTGGGTTT
Organism: Nyssa sinensis; assembly: GCA_008638375.1. Taxonomy (NCBI): domain Eukaryota; kingdom Viridiplantae; phylum Streptophyta; class Magnoliopsida; order Cornales; family Nyssaceae; genus Nyssa; species Nyssa sinensis. The sequence goes on from CM018036.1 coordinate 6,565,234, forward strand.
GGGTTTTGAAACTCAACACGATTAGTTAAAAGTATCGGGTTTGGGTTCACATATATTTTCGAATATATATGCCTTGACACAACCCGAACACGACACGATAACACGAATTGACATCCCTACTCCTTCCGTCTCATTTTAAGAATATTTTATTTCATTTTGTCTTATCATATTTTAAGAGTCTCATTTGAAAAATCAATGTACTTTTAACTTATGAATTTTTAAAACTATTCATTATTACACTTAATGTGAAGATGATTTATAATTAAATGAAAGTAATATAAAAATTTTAAATAGTTTCAAAATAATAAAATAATACTTCTTAAAAAGTTAGAATTCTCAAATGGGACTATCATTTGGGACGGAGGGAGTACAAAATAAGATTGTCATAAAAATATAAAATTTTATTAAAGGAGACAATTTTTAAAATATAAAAATTTTAAATAAATTACACTTATTTTTCTAATTTTTTTTAATAATTATATATTTTTTTATAATTTTTAAAATTATACTAATATTTCATATTTTACTTGATGATATATAAATATTATTTTCAATTAATTTTTTCTTTAAATGATAAAATTATTTATTTTATATTTTAGATTTTTTCTCATTTTTTTAATTTTGACCTATTTTTTTATTTTTAAATAAATGTTGATAAAAATATTAAATTTATTTTTATATAAAATAAAATAAAATTATTTATCTTAAATTTATTTTCAGATAAAATAATAAAAAATCTTTAAAAAAAATAAAAAAAAATTAGTAAAATCTTATTTTTTTCTCTCTTTTTTTGCATCAGAAATTTTTTGAATGACATTAGTAGTCAAATATGTTTTTTAATAATATTATGTCATAATATTATTAAATATATATATATATATATATGAGTGAATGTCATTAAATAACAAGATTTTTCTAGGCTGCCCTTGCACACTGTTTGGGAATCTACACTTGGGTTAGCCTCACCTATACAGATGCATTATTGCTTTATGAATACTATCATTTTTGCGATCTAATCCAATAAGATAATAATAATAAATAAAAATATAACACATAATATGAAGAACATTAAAAAAAACAGGATTAAATACAATAAATGTTTGGATCTCGTATTTAAGTATTCACTTAATGATTTGGATTTAAATTTTAATATATTAATGAATCAAATGCATCCTTTACATGGGCCTTAAATTTATGATTAAATACAATAATTGTTTAGATCTCATATTTTAGTATTCATTTAAATTAAGAGCTGATTTGAAAGTTTCTTCCATTCGAGAAAAAAAATATTTAAAAATTCTTAAAATAAAATTTTTAATTTTAAAAATTCATGATACAATTTTTCTTTATCTAAAAAATCTTTTTAAAAAAATTTAATTAATAATTTCTATTTTAACACCGTTAAAAATTATTACTAATTAGAATAAGATAACATTTAAAATATATTTTAAAAATAATACTAAAAAATATTAAAAATAATTTTTTCAATCCAAAAAAAACATAACATTTTATGAAATAAAAATTTTGTTTCTTATAAACTTTTTAGTATTTATTCCTAAAATTAAAATTTATTACAAAAACATATTTGATTGTTTGATCAAGTTTTAAAACTATTTTCGTCATAAATTATCATAAGATTTAGTTCTTATATTAAAACATATTTACTATTTTTTTAAAAAAATTAATGAATTTAATTTTTCTAAAAATTTGTTTTGTCAATACCTAATAATGAAACATAATTTTTATAAAATTATTTAAATTTTGTTTAATTACATGATTAATTATGTCATAATAAAAAATAATAATTTGTCCAAACATAATCTAATTGTAATTAATATAAGCATGGGTTTGGCACAGATAGTTGGAGTGGTGTCGCATTAAACGACTCGTGAAAACCAATTAAACGGTACATAGATACTTATATAGCAGCCTTTAAAATGAGTAGAGCTTTATTTGAAAAGGAGGTAAAAGGGGAATCGTCGAATCTCCAATTTCTTCATTCACCAGTGAGTGCCCTCCCACTCTCTTTTCTCTTCGTCCTGATTCTGAATCTATAAATCCTGGTCACATATATATATATATATTTGTATGTATATGTGTGTATATATATATATATATATATTATTTTCTTTCAGTACAAAAATGGAGAGAGAAAAAATTATATCTTGTATTTGCTGAGTCTCGAACACCTCGGTCCAATGTTTATGTGTGTGTGTGTGTATATATATATATATATATTTATTTATTTTCTTTGAGTACAAAAATGGAGAGAGAGAAAAAATTGTATCAAGATCTTGTTTGTATTTGCTTAGTCTCGAACACCTCGGTCAAATGTTTATATATATATATATATATATTATTGGAGTTTTATCAGAATTTAGTGAGGAGGACAAGAGGTCCAGGTTGAAGTACTGTTTGTATTTATATATATGCTGACAGACGTGTAAATCGGTGAACAAATTTCTAGTAAGATGGGTAGTAAAAACTATGAGTTTTTTATTTTTGGATTAAACCCACGTTTTTGAATCAAAATTTTCAAACCCACATTGTTTTGATTTTATTTCTCAAACCTGTCTTCTTTTTTTTTTTTTTTTTTGAAGAAAAGGATTGTCTTTGTTAGGATGAATGTTCTTGGAGACATTTTATTATTATTTAATAAATTTAATTTATTATTAACGAGTTTCATATTATCATACATATGAATGTTATTATTTTATATAATGAGATAATTATTGGACTTATGTATTGAATAAAGACATTGTTCAACCATATAGATTTTAGAATTGCACCCAAGTCCATTGGTTGCGCTCTAAATATTTATGTTACATGAAGACGTATATTCATTGTCCCTTAAATTAGAAGGGTCAAGCGGAAATGAATGAAATTATAAGAAATCTTTGCATAACTTTCCTAAAATTATATTGTTGTCTAAAAATTATTGAGTTTTTGGGTTTTACGTTATGTTCTTGCTTGACTCGTGATCTATGTTCCCCTAACTGATTAAAAATTCGAAATTAGATAAAACAAAACAAAGGGCAAACACTACTGTAAAATTTAGTTCTCAACTCAACAGTGTCTTCTTTTCAGTTATTTGAGTTTAGTTCCATGATTCTTGTTTTACTATTTTACTTCATCTAAGGTCATGGTTGAAACAATAATATAAAAAAATAGCTTATGATTTGTTTGAAATTACAATGCAAAATGCCAAAACAAGATTAATGCAGTCAATCCTAAATAGTCGAAAAAGTACTTTATTGTGGTGAGTTGAGAACGTAATTTCGTATTAGTTTGTGTCCTCCGTTTAGGCTTTTATTTTTTTTTTTACTACAAAATTAAGTTTAATGAAGAAAAAGTTGATTTGTAGCCATGAATGGATTTTTTTCTTCTTCTTTTAATTTGGTTCCCGTTAGGGTGATGAGACAGGCAAGTTTATGGAGGATCAGATTAGTCAATTGCCAGATGAAATTCTTGTCACCATGTTGTCCTCCTTGACAATGAAAGAGGCAGTTTGTACCAGTATTCTTTCTCATAGATGGAAAAATCTGTGGACATTCACTACTGGTAGTTTGGACTTTGATTGTTCAGCATTAGTGTGGGAATTAACAGTGAAACAGACTCGTCAATCTCTTGAAGATGTAAGGCCTAAATTTATAAGTTGGGTGAATAAAGTCTTGGCATTGCATCAAGGTCCAACAGTTGATGAATTCAAAATTGGTTTTGATTTGGATACAAGAAGTTCAATATGTGACATTGATAGGTGGGTTAACTTTGCAGTAGAAAAAAGGGTTAAAAGGTTTGTGTTGGCCTTAAGAAGTTACCGTGGACTGTCTCCGGCTGGGCATTACAATTTTCCACCACATTCTCTTCATGTTTCCAGCTTTAACTCCTTAACATCTCTCACTTTGAAAGGCTTAGATGTGAGTGGAGAAGTTCTTGACTCCTTTTTATCCAATTGTCCATTTCTTGAAGGACTATGTGTGGCCGACTCATGGTGTCTTAAAAATCTGAAAGTTTCTGGTTCATCAGTCAAGTTGAAGCGTTTGGAGATATATTTGTGCCATTGTTTGGAAACTGTAGAGATTTTTTCCAAAAATCTTGTCTCGTTCAAATACTTGGGAAAAGTGATAAGTATGCCTTTGAAATATGTTCCATGTCTTGAGGAGGTATCTTTTGGGGGCGTATATGGTAGGTTTTTAATTGATAATTTTGAACAGTTTTCGAGTTTGAGTTTTCTTTCACAGTTGCAGACACTTGAATTGGATTTGCACTCCCTGGTTAGTTTGTAGAACCATCCTCTAGTGTGTCATTCTCATGTCCTCTTTTTTTTTTTTAAATTAGAGAAAATAAATTGTTCCTTTGATCATTCAGCGGCCTGTCACATTCCCTGAATTTCCTACATTAAGTAGCCTCAGGCATTTGGAATTGAAAGTGGATGCACTTGATGGCGAGAGCCTCATTTCTTGCACTTCCCTGATAAAGGCTTCTCCCTTGCTGTATAAATTTGTCCTGCAGGTGAATAGTCGTACTCTCAATCTTGCAACATGAAAGGTTACTGTTTATTGGATGAATAATATTCATGGCTCATTGACTATGTAAAAGTCCTGAATAAACCTTACATTATTCTTACCAATCCTTTGAAGGAAATTAGTCATGCACTTATATTCCATACTTACATAATTGTTTTGTTGTCAAGACTCTGTCACCTGTCTGAAAATTTTTGTTTATTTTGTTTTTCATGGTTAATTAAAACTACTGGAGAAGTGTTAGCCATCAGTATGTGTATTGCATAATGTTTACGGGTTTATGGCATGTACATAGACATGGTTTTACATTGTAGTTGTGTCACATAGGCTCCATATCAAGTGTAAAATTATTGAATTGCAGACAGTGATGAATGTTGTGATACATTTATATGCATATAGTTCAATGACATTTTAAACTTTGGGTCTAGCATTGACCTGGGTAGAAGGGTTGGTTGATTTGAATTGGGTTGCATCTAAATTTCTCTTTATGTGAAAGGATGATTTGATTAGTATAATACAATATTAACTATCATTTTTTGGTAAAATTTGGCGAAGTAGATGAAAACACTTGCTACTCTTGCATTCCTCCTTTTAGTTTCCTATGATGCTCTCTATATATCTATCTGTCACCGGTCGGATCTCTAACCCAAAAAACTAGGCTGTTAAATGGAGGTACCACACTCGCTTATAAGGTCTAATTGAATCACATACATAAACTTCCTTTCTTTGTTTCAAGAAAATGGCAGTCCTGACAAAGATTTGTTGGGCCCAGTGACAATTTAGTGCAGAGTCACTTGGTAACCCACTTGCACTTTTAATTCAACGTGGCAATGATTTAATGGCAATTCTTCGTCCTAATTCTAATTATCTATTGACAGCATTGATAATTTTGGGCTACTTAATTGGTATTTGAGGCTTATAGCCTCCATTATTTTCTTGTTTCTGTAAGCAAGCATTTTAATGCTCTTTTCTTTTCTTATTTTTAATCTTTTCTGGCAGTTATTATGGTCAGAGAACCCTCAAAGAAGAAAGAGGAAGGCACAGAAAGTTAGAAAATGCCCACATCATGGCCTAAAAGTGGTGGAATTGATCGGGTTTATTGGGTGTTCAACTGATATTGAGCTAACCAGATATTTGCTTAAGAATGCTTTGTCGCTTGAGAAGATAACTATTAATCCTCGAGCTCCATTGCCTCTGGACTTTATGGAGATTGAGGAGAAAGAGGCAGCCAGAGAGCCTGCTAGGCGGTTGAGAACAGAATTACCTCCTGGGGTTGAGTGCGTCATACTTTAAGTAAAATGAACTACTACAGAAAAGTTGTGCATCAATAGTAGCGGGAGGACTTGTGAAGTGAACTCATGTCTGAGGTCGCGGTTCCAAGCTGTGTTCTTTGCCCTTCAGGGCATGTCATGTCATAACACTTGCAACAGTCTTGAAATTATTCTTATAAGAAATATTTATAATAGCCAATCTTATATCCACTTCTATTTTGTATCATGTTATAATTCACCCCTAATACTATTGTTTATATATATATATATATATATATACATATACACATACACACATATATAGTTATTAGGGTATTAATTAATTAGGGCGTTATAACCATTAAATTATTTGTATTTTTTATTATTTCATTTGCATTTTCTTAGTAACCATAGCCATTCAAGTAGTAAAGCTCAGCTTAGTTAGGGTAAGGCCATGTTCGATTACACATAAAAATTGGTGCCGTTACTGCATGTAGATTAGATATTCTTTGCCCAATAAATAATTTCTTCAAATTACACAAAGATAAACATTTTCTTCATAATTTACAAATACAATAATATATAAGGTTTTCCCATTATTAAAGTAGTTATCGGACATCCCTTATTATGAGAGTAATTATTTTTTAGTAGTACAATTAAATTGTTCTAACAAAAAATGTTTTTCATACCCTTTTAATGACTAATTAAAGAGACAAAAATCTAATAATAAGTACAAAATTTCAAAACTAACTTCTATTTACATTATCAATACATTCACATTAATAAAAAAAAATCATTTGAAATTTTCATAGTACCTTTTTTTTAATGAATAGATAAGGGCCTTGGTTCAACTTACGTGCACTAGATTAAGTCTTATTTTCCTTGACAGTGGACCCATGCTTTAAGTTTTAACTGCCAACGATTAACACAGAAGAGACTCGAACTTGAATTTTATCATTAACATCTTTACTGTTCAGTCACACCTGCTAATGATATTTTCATAGTACTTATTATACATTAAAATTTTGAAAGGACATAAATAAGTAAGGCAAAATGCACTATCCCAATCCTAATGGGATGAGAATGAGAAGTCTACAAACGGGATTAGAAGAGAGAGTTAAATTCTTGACCAAGTTGGGGTCAAGATCTGGGAAAGGTGACCTCAACTCCGACCCAAATTTGTTTAAGCAAAATTAATACATTTTTTTTCTTCAATGCATCAAACATAATATATGAGTATTTGAAACTTGAATAATGTGAAGTATTTTTTTTTTCTTCTAATTCTAGATTTAAATCAATTATTTATATAGACTTGGGTTGAAGGCATGAGGGCGAGGTCAAAATCAGTGTTACTAATGGGACGGAGTTGGAGACAATTCTTTTAAGCAGAGTGGGGGTAGGCCATTTCAATTTTGATCCGTTGCCATTCCTAAGGGTGCAATTCATGCAGGATGAGGTTATGTTGAGTTATGTGCAATTCATTCGAGTTTGATTCAAACTCAACTAACCCAACCCAAGGTCGACCTTTTATTACTATCGAGTTCAACATGACCTGACCTAAACACAATTATTAATTTTAATTTTTAAATTTTATTCACAATTTTTTTAATAAATTATTTCTATTTTGATTATATACAAAAAGCTCTAATAATTTCTATCAATTTTTTTTCTTCTAAAAGAAACTAAAAATTATTAAAATGATTCCTTCAACATAATTTAATTTTTTAAAAAATGTTAAACTTCAACAAGTTTTTAAAATTATAAAAATATAAATAATAATTCTTATAAAGAATTTTTATTAATCTAATAATGAATAATTAAAGTTTAAAAATATAATATTTAAAATACTAAATTTTGATTCAGGTTAAACTCAGATTTCAAAGTCTTAACTAAAGTCCAACTCAAAATGTGAAAAATATAATTCACGCACTAAACAATTTAAATCGAGTTCGAATTGACTCGCTCAAATTACACTCTTAACTATATCTTGTCATAAAAGACATAATTTTAATAATATATTGTTGTGATAATAAAAAAAAATTTCCATGTACACATGAATTTACATGTGTTTATCATAAAGAAATAGTTAAATGGCTCTCTCAAATTAGGGTTGCTTCTTAGGGTTCTTGCTAACGTAAGCCATGCTCAATATAGGTTAGAATATATTATTCCAAATGGGTAGTAAAGAGATCTCTCCCAAAAGCCAATGTTCGAGCTGTTTCTTGGATTTGGAAAAGTCACAGAAACCTAATCTTAGAGGTCTCTTGTAGACCTACCTATCTTGATGAGATGCCCCCTAGATATGCTGTGATTGGTATCCACAACAACACGTGGCACAAACCCAATACTGTTTTCCAACTTAAGCTAACATCAAATTATGAAATTAGGTCATTGGGAAAGGAATTTTCAACATCCCTTCTTTCTCCCCATTTTAAAATTCATATGCAATGCTTTTTTTATTTTATTTTATTGCTTTGATATGTTCAAATCTCATTGGATGTAGATGATGGAATCATGAAAGGTGGGCCAGCCTTGTATCTAAAATTGGCAAGCAAAAAACTACAATAATCAAACATGAAATTGTGCTTTGTGTTTTTGTTCCCTTACCCTTATTTTTTAATCAAAGATTAAGGGACATAATCAATGTCTTTCATTAGCATATATAGTATACAAACTTCTGCCTAACTTAAAACTCAAACCTTGTACTATTTGGAGGAATTGTTTATCCAAGACTTCTAGAACTGATGAAAAATGAAGCTAAAAAACAAATTAGAGGCCAGAAAACCAGGAAATTAGAGTCAAAACTTAAAAGATAAGCAAACACCATTTGATTGGCTCTAACTGTCATTGCTTCAATATTGCAAAATCAATGGAAGCATTTGTGTAGACCAAAAAACAAAATTTTGCTTTGCGTGTTAGACCAATCTACTTTATCTATATTTTAGCAAGTAATAGGAAAAACTTCTGTCAAATATAACAAGAAGATAGAAAATCTTATTAAAATCTTATGTATTTGTTGTTGCTAATTTTCGACTGCTGTGATGAATCTTTTCTTAGGTTCTGCAAAACACTGATTAGTGAGTCATCGGGTTAGTTCTGATGATAATCGTTCCAATAATAAAATCAAAAAAAAAAAAAAAAAGAGAATTGTATACTGAAATAAAGAAATTACCATAGATCTTAGGACATATCTTTGAGTCTTAGTTATAAGTTGTGTTTGTCCTAATTTTTAGGATTATGAGAAATCAGAATTAGAATATATCCTTAAATGAGAGTTATCGTATCGGATTTTATTATTTCATTTTTTATTTGAAATGTGATTTAAAGGCGGTGGGTAACTTAGTACTTCATTACATCGGTAGGAGTAGTGCCCAAGAGGACCCTATCATTACTGACTTAGTGATGCCAGCAAAAACACGTGTCATGTAATACGTCAATGCATTCAAATATGAAATATCAATACTATATTTTCTAATAACTTAACAATTCAATGTCTGAAAATGATATAGCTATATTTTAAAAGTGATAATTATAAAAAAGAATAATTATTATACCAAAAATAACATTTGAGTATTGACATTTTGATATTGCAACAAAACTAAAATTTAAATTTAATATGTTTTAGCATTGAAAACGATTTTAGATGTGTAAGTCATGCTATTATCAAATCACTCTGCACCATGACAGTGGCAAGAATTGTAATCTTTTGACTCTCATATATTGAATTAGCTTAGGACTAATAATATATTTTGGCTATTTGATCAATATCTACCCAGAACTGCACCATGATTGGCCAGGAGATGACTTCCCAATGTTCACACACGTAGCAACTAGATCTTTAGAGTTTTATTTTTTATTATTATTAATTACAAGCAAGAAACATTGAAGTCATTCAGATGATATATACACACATACAAACATCTCTCTCTCTCGCTATATATATATATATATGCATGGATTGGTACGACTACTAGCGTGGCCTCTTGGGAAACAGAATACTATATTGATCAGCCAATAATAATAATAAATCATGCTTTAGTTGGTGCCAATAATAATGAGCTTTTAGGCCAACTCAAAAGCTGATGGGATGATGGAATACTTTGAACGTGCTTGAGATTGTAGAGGGCCATGTGGACGATTGAAAATGAAGAAGGACAAAATAAGGAATATGTATTACGATATTAATGCAAGTTTAACACACACACACACATATATATATATATATATATATATATCTGTATGTGTGTGTTAAAACTCCAAAATTTCCTGTCCTTATCATTCCATTTTTTAGATTTTTTTTGCCATAATTATTAAAGCGACTGATACCTATCAAAGTGAATTAATCATCAAGGCAACGAAAGAAAAATAATAAATATAATACGATTCAGAAGGACAACATACCTAGCAATAACAAGAATTTTACATAGCTACCAATAAATATATATATTTATGTATGTATATATGGATGAATTAAGAGAATAATAGCTTAGTAGAAGTGACCTAAAGATTAATAAAATCATGCAAGGATAGAAGAGGACAATTCAGATAAAAGTCTATCGCATTGTCTAAGCCTTAATTTGAAATTTTGAATGATTATAGAGAGAGAGAGATTATACTTGAAGAAAAACCAATAAACGTAATTGTAATATGTGGAATAGGATAAAGATTTGATTTCTGTTTGCATTTGTCAGAACAGAACTGAAAATTAATCCACAAGTTGAAGGGTGGCTTAACTGGATCGGATCAAATTTCTAAAGGGGCAGACATACAGGTAATCTTGTCTGCTTCAAACCTAAATGAAAATCACTGTCACTTTAACCAAAATGCCACGTATTTGACTTAGCAGCTCATTAACCTAATTTTTAATTTGAATTACTATCTAGGGACAATACTCTCTCTCTCTCTCTCTCTCTCTCTCTCTCTCTCTCTCTCTCTCTCTCTCTCTACATATATATATATATATAGTAAATGCTAGCTGAATTATTTTAGCACTGTTACGTTGAAATGGACTAACACTCCCATAGCACCGTGCAATACTGGCAATTGCTCCGATGTAGCCATCGAGGATCATCCCCAAGAGCAATTTCAATAATATAAGCAATGGCCGACACAAAGTTTACGTGTGAGGAGCAAAAAAATAAATATAACTGGACTTTTATAGAAGGATTAAAAATTTTGAAGGGGCAATATCTAATTATAGTAAAATTTTAATAGAAAATTTTTATATTCTCAAAATTGTGGGGAGGCATTGCCCTCTGCCACCCCAAGACCGCCGCTGAATATAAGCACCCAAAAAAAATTGGTATAAGCAATATTATTTTTTTTTTGATATTTATGTTCTAATGTAATATTAAAATGTTTTTTTTAATAGAATTAATATTTTTTATCAATTACCAATGCAGTTTAAGTATTAAAATAAAAAAAAATTAATCAAATATAGACTGTATATTTAGAATAATCTAAACTATTGAAATGAATAACAGTTATTAAAATAAAAATTTATATTTAATCAAATTTTAAAAATATAAATAATTAATTATTAAAATATTATTATAAAATTAAATTAAGCTGGCAAAAATCAAAATTGTCAAAGACTGTTTTTGTTTCTTATGCACCTCATATGGTTGCCTAGATCTGCCAGGTCATCCCAGTTTGCCAACCCCTAAATTCAGATAAATCTGCCACATGTGACACGATGCATGGACTGATGGATTAGACTTTTTGGCTTGCGTTGAAAACGGTTATTATGATGGTGGTGGTAGGTCCCAGTCTAGGTGGCTACAAGAAGTTTTGGGAAAATTATGAATCTAGTTTATTATATCGTATTATTTTAATAAATTATTTAATTTTTAAAAAATATATAAATAATATTATTTTTACATGTCAAAATAGGGTTGATAAGATTCATAGAACCCCATCAACCTAATTGATGTAAGAATTTTTCCTACGGCTACAAGAATGACACTATCATTGTCTCTTGTATTTTTATGCAAGGACTAGTACTGTACGAAGTTAACGTTGCCCATATCCTTTCGAGGAAATTTCTAAGAACACGTATTTCTATATATATACATACATACAAGAACACATACTAATATATATATATACATACATACATGTATGTATGTGTGTGTATATATATATATATTATAGTATGCAAAGTTTTTTGAACGTACAAAGTTTAATACATGACACAATATTAAATTTTTATTGAGATAAATCAATTCTTTATCTATTCATGAGTTAATTTAAAAAATTTATGAGTTTTAAAGAATTGAATTTGAAATTTTTAAATTTTTAACATATTTTTCAAATCAATTCACACACAATGAGATGTTTCGAGTCTCAAAATTATCCTATTTCGAGACTGAAAAAAATTATACATTTGGATTCTAAAAATTGAGATTTATCAAATAAGATTCATATTATATAGAAAATTCTGTTCACATAACTAAGACAGAGAATATTCTCTGTCCCATTACAAAGAAATGTCTTGTCTTAAAACAAAGAAAATAAAAAATCTCTTTAAATAAAAAAAAATATTACACATATTTTTAACAATACATTAAACAATTTTTATTTCTTAGAAAAATAGTAATACTTCATCATTGATAAAACAAAAAATAAATAATACAGAGAAAATAATACAAAGACCTTTTAAAAAAATAGCAACAAAGAAAATCCTCTATCCCCAAAAAAAAAAAAAAATTTGAATACCCATTGCTTATTGTGTTTTGCAACAGTGTACAAAGTTGTCAAACAAATCGCAACCATCTTGTTCATCACATCCCATAGTCGTAAGATTAGTTATTTCTTTCCTTTCATCTTTTCTCATAAAAATTCATTCCTTATTTTAAAATATAAAAGTTATTTCAAAATTAATTATCAAAAAAAAAAAAAATTCTTGAGAATTTAAGAAAGACATCTTTTTACTCTATCCGTCTCGAATTAATAATCTTTTTTGAGAAAACTAATTTTTAATTTTTATAATTATTTAATGCTTTTATACTTAATTAAAATAATAAATTTATAAAACTAACATTTATTTACATTGAGTAGTGCATTCACATTAAATTTGTGAAAATAATTTAAAAATTTTATAATTATTTATATATTAATTTTTTAAATATAACTCTTATTATGAATATTTTAAAATAATTTTTAATTTGGGACGGAAGGAGTAATAAAAGTGATGGGCAGGAATGAATCAAACGATGATGATGCCACTATATGCTATATACTATATGCAGCAGTGGAATCATCAGGTGCTTTTCGACTTCCCTAATTCTAGGCTTGGCGTGATCATGAGCTTTGTACCTTATTTTTTTGTTTTCTTTTGTGTTCACGTGATGAGTCGTGTTTTATAGGTACTTTGCTTTAGTTGAACTTCTCTTTCAGCATGAGTGTTTTCTTTTCTAAAGATGCACGATACATTTTTCTATTAAAAAACTCAAAAATAATTTTTTAATACAAAAATATTTAATTAATTGTTAATTTTCATCTTAAAATCGTTAAAAAATATTACTGATTATACTAAAATGACCTTCAAAATATATTTTAGAAAAAAATATATATATATATATAAAATACATTTTTCAATCCCAAAAATCACAATATTTTATAAGTAAAAATTTATTTTTTAGGCATTCTAAATAAATAATAAAATGTTATTTTTTTTTATTAAAGAATTTGTTGTATTTATTATTTAGTATTTTTAAAAATGTATTTTGAAGGTTATTTTATTTTAATTAATAATATTTTTTAATAGTGTTAAAATAAAAGTTAATAATTAAATTTTTTTATATTAAATATTTCTTTTTAAAATTTTTTAGATAGAAAAAATATATCATGAATTTTTTAGATTAAAAAAATTATTTTAAAAATTTTTGAATATTTTTTCCTTAAAAAAAACCTAATTAATTTTTTAAAAAATCTAAAAATAGAGTAGTGGTATCACCCGCATAAGTCAGATATTCATAGATCTAAGCCTTCGTGCGTTACACGCATCCGTTATGCTTGTCTGCTAATAATACACTAGCGATATAAATCCAAAATAAAAATAAAAATCATCTTTTAGAGTGACGAAAACGTCCCAATAAAATTGCCAACACCCCAAACTTAAAAAAAAACCTGCTTGGTAGTTCACGGATCCTATTTCCTAGACATTTTAGTTTGATCAAACATCTCAGCATACAAATGCTTACAGTAAATTTGTATAAAATAAAATATTTTAATTATTAAATAATCTTCCTACTAAAAATAAAATAATTTGTATTAATAAAAAATTAATTTAAAAGTCATTCAGCAATTAAAATAACATATTTCGAATATGAGTTCGAGCATGTGTCCTTGCTCTTTCAAATTTAAAAAATAAATAAATATAATTCTCACAAATATCAAGAGGCTTATAAAGGTTTTTCATTGAAAAGAATGGTAGTGTCAGTCGCGAGTGTTTATATTCGTGATTATATTAATACGTGTATTACACACATTTATTTCACTCGTAATTGTGAATGGACGTGTATTACATATGTTAGTCAAATTGTGAGTGTTCAACACTCGCAACTGATGTTAATATTTTTTGTTTTTTTATTAAATTCATGTTGTCTGAGTTTGATTTAATCTGATTCATGTAAGTTTTTACTTATTTACCAAACTCATGTAATTTTTGAAATTATACTTTTAATATGCGATTTTAAAATTAATTTTTTAAAGAAATCACATTTTCAAAATGTGAGTTAGTTTGCATAAGTTATTTTAATTTGTTATTGATTTAAAATCATATCTTAAATATACGATTTCGTTGAAAATTAAATGTTAAAATTACATTTTGAAAATGTGTATTTAAAAATTACATAAATTTTAAAAATAAATTAAAAAATTTTATTATAAAAAATTACATAAATTTGATCAAAAATAAAAAACTGCCACGTCAGATTAAATACAATTTTTTAGATAGTGATTCAGATACAATTTTTTAAAAATTTCTTAAATATATTTTAAAATTTTATAATTAATTTTTAAAAATTGTAAAAATATATTTAAATATGATAATTTAAATTTAAAAAAATTAAAAAATAATTATTTTAAAATATGTATCTCAAATTTTAAAATTAAAAAATTATTTTTTAAAATATAGGGAGCCATCATATTTTCTTTTCACCGGTTCTTCTCAGTTTTTAAGTACTGCTCAGGTGGCAAACAACTACTAGAAGCCTATTGTTTAAAGTAATAATGATTGACGCGACCTGTTGATGTGGTGTTTCAAAAATGATGGAATCCGACTTTTGGCGATGAAATCTATCCGACTCCTCCCCATTTGGGGTGAAATCCCACGCTCCTAAGGGGAATCTTGAACTCACAGCCAACCAGAGGACTTAGCTTTGCTTTTTCTTGGAGTAGTTGATTCACATTGGCAAAATTAGCCAATGCAACACTTTCTTAAAATTGAATTCTAAATTTATATTTAAAATAATGTCATATTTTATTTAAATTATTAATAAAATTTAAAATTATGAATTAATATAATTTTTTTTATATCAATATCATATAATTTGAGATAAAAATTTAAATATAAATTTAAAAAACATAAAATTTCTTGACAAAATTATGTCCTCGGAGAGTTTCGAGTGGTTGATTTTCCACTTTTACTTATGTTAGATTCTATATTTCTATGCTTGTACTTAGATTCTTAAAACAACAAATAAAGCAATAAAAAAAACTAAATTATACTGACTATTCTTGGAAGCTTTGGTCAATTATATTGACTACTTTGAATTTTTTTTAAAATTACACTGATTATTTTAATTTTACAGGAATTCTAAATAACCCTTAACGACCCAAGAATATTTTTTTGATTTGTTTTGTTTGAATAATCTAATTCATTTTTTATTTTGTAACTCATGTATATAGAAGTTTTGTTATTAGGTTTTTTTTTAAGAAAAATATAGTAGACTTTATATGAATCGTTATTAGATGTAAAAGAAATTTCAGATTTGTAAGTGTTTTATTTTTATAATTTCTTAAATACATAATGAATTGATTATTACTATCAATAGACATAAGTATCTTGCAAAAAAACATATCTCATGTCTTCTTTTGTATTATTTATTTATTTTCCTGTTTGAAATCGATTTACTATTTAATTTTATCGTTTCCACACAACATATTATAGTTGTTAGAACCAGATTGAACTAGTCGGTTCAACTGGTTGAATCAAAAACCAAGCATTAAACCGGTTTGATTCGATGAATTTTTACATGAATTAAGTTTATTGACCTGAGTTATTCTACTATAAATAATTTTTTATTTATTTAAAAAGCATATAAACATAACATAATTTGATCGAGCCCAATAACACACTAAATTCACCTAAAATATTCTGTAATAACATGAATCCTCGATTAAGGTTTATTCTTCTTTTTAGTAAGTTAATTTATTTAGGATAAATTATAATGAGTTTTTATGAGAATTTTGATAATTATATTGATTTTTACTGTTAATTTTAAAATTACACTGACCTTTTTACTTTACTTAAAAATATACAAATACATTACTATAGTCAATTTCTTTTCAAAATGATAAAACTATCTATTTTATATATTTTGTTATTTTGACCAATTTTTTTAACTTTAAAAAAATTATTATTTTATTTAAAAATAATTTAAAATTTTTTATTAATTTTTTTAAATATTTATTTATAAAACCAATAATTAAAAAATAAAAATATATATAAAAATTATAGTTTTGCCATTTTATCCTTGCCATAAATTAGGTAACGCAACCTCAAAAACTTTTCATATGTAAAAATCTTGTTTGAAAATTACTGTTTTGGCCCTGTTTTCCCCCTAGAGCACCTGTGTATCTGAATTATAAGGTCGTACGCAGATTGTTTATGTTTTTAAAATAAGATTTTTAATTTTAAAATATGAAATATGTATTTGACAAGTTATTAATTTTAATTTTTTATAATTTAAATTATCATATTCAAATGCATTTTTATAATTTTTAAAAAATTAATTACAAAATTTCAAAAATATTTTTAAAACATTATATCTAAATCATGTCCTAGCGTAGAGTTTACTCTTTCCTTTTTTGGTAAATCTTACATGAAGGGTAGGTTCGTAATCTCAAGTAGAAAATGAAACGGTCCAATTCTTTTCCCCAATCACGGGGACAAAACTAAAGAGAGAGAATCGTTCCACTGCTGCTGACGTCACCGATCTCAACCTCAATCTCGTAGTTATCCGGCCGTCCAAGTGGCAACACTTGACCAACTGATGGTAGCAACACAATTTGTCGCCTGTTTCTCGTCGCTATCCAAATTGGATTGGACCACGTGTCAGCCTTTTGGAACTCCATCCCCCTCGAAGGCATTTTCACGAAAACAAATACACGATGCACGAGGCCACAGGCCTACGTGCCCCGCGTTCGGCGCCAGTATGAGACACTCCTCGCTCTCTCATTGGTCCATTGGTGGGGCCCGATCCCAACCTCTGCCTATCTCCTGTCACGTGGGTCCCGCTCTCCCCCTAGCGCCACGTTTCACCCTCCACGAATCAACTCTCTGCGCTGTTCGAACTACTGTTAGCACACGTGTTACGTCTCACACGCGTCACTCATAGAGCTGTTATAAATGTATCGCTTCTGTCCAATTCTTCCACTACCATTAGTGCGTTGAGTTCAGAAATACAAATGGCGAAATACTTTTAGAGAGAGAGACGATTTAGAGAGTGGGGGTTATACATATGGATGGTAGGGGAGGCTGCTGTATTGCACGCTACGCCGGTGGTCCGTACGATATGTCGAAGGTGGACCGTATAATGCTCAGATTCCGGCCGATCGCACCGAAGCCAGCCAGTAGTGGCTCAGTTTCCGGTCGTTCCCCGCCGGAGAACAACGATGTACACGTCCGAACTGGACGAGGTAAGAGAAGGTACGTCAGAGATTCTAACAACAACAACAAACGATGTTATAACAGAAAGAGAAAAGCTTCTCCTCCTAGTGGTGGGTCAATTTCTGGAGGGGAAACGGTCGTGACGCTCCCTTTGTTGCCCGAGACACCTGACGGGAAGGAGACTCCGGCGAGAGGGTCTCCTAATGACCACTTTGATTTGACTGGAGCAAAAAAGCAGGTACAGAACGTGCCGATCTGGTTGGACTTCACCAACCAAACAGTGAACGATAATCACGTGTCACCTGCCGTTGGACAGGTATCTGTGGGTTTAGATCGGACGGTGGTGATGATGCCACAGGCAGTGAGGCTGGTGGGATCGATTGTGACGGTGGAATGTGTGACGGACACGTGGGTTGATGGGAATGGGCTGGGTTGTACGGACGAGGAGAGGAAGAGAAATCTGGAGATGGACACCTGTCCTGGGTTCATATCAGACGGTCTGAATCGAGTGGGGTGGACCAATGGGGCGTACAGGGAGATGGTGGTGGGCCGGGATAGGGAGGTGGTGGTGTGGTTGGTGATGAAGGAGAAGGTGCCGGTGCCGGTGATTCATCCGGCGTTCAGTTGCAGGGTGAGGATGCAGTACACGTGTGGGAAGGAAAGGAGCTCGCTGACGCTGCCTTGTGATGTGTGGAGAATGGACGGTGGAGGTTTTGCATGGAGGTTGGACGTCAAGGCTGCGCTCTGTTTGGGTCGGTAAAAAAAAAAAACGATTTTCACCCTAACCAAACACACCCTCCAACCATAGCTCTTCTAATCATATAATGGCTGAACAGAAAGGGAGCAGCTTTAGAATTGTGAATATTTTTGGACATGGTCGAGTACTTACTGATCTTTTTGAACTCTTGACAGTTTGTTCAAACCCCCCATCCCTTTCTCTCTCTCGTCCCCTTGTTGTCTGCTTTTCAGTTAGCATTTGTTCACAAGCAAAGATTTAAATGTAAATTATATGTAATGATATGCTTTCTTCTGCTATTTCATGTGTTTCTCACTTTTCACCGTTGTCAAAAAAATTAGGGACAGAATTTCATAGTTTTGCGCACCATATTTTATGCCATTATATATATATATATATACACACACACACACGTATATACACTAAAAATTACTGCACATTTTTTTAAAATGACGAGATGTTATTGGTTTTGTTAATGAACTTGAAAATAAAATTTCTCGTGTGATATGGAGAGTTTTTTTGATAAAATTAATACAATAGTATGATAATATATTTTTTTAATAATTTTTATTACGTGTGATATGATATAAGTATTATTAAAATGACATGATATGTCTCAGATTCAATGAACAATATCTGGAAAGGAAGGAATTGTACGAAGATCATTAAGGGATTTAACGGCTAGCAAGGGAGACTTGGGGAGGGGGTTAGGTAGGATATGTTGATATTTTTGTGAAATGACAATATAGAGAAGGAAGATATTCTGGAGTTGGGTGGAGAGAGAGAGAGAGAGAGAGAGAGAGAGGATAGGGGGGAGGTTAGTGGGTTTAATTTGAAGGTAGAAAAGCTGAAATTATGCGGAGAGGGGGGAGGTTAGTGGGTTTAAATTTGAAGGTTGAAAAGCTGAAACTATGCTGTGTTTGGTTGAGAATGGAGAATAATAGAAGGGGGTAACATGCATTGAGACAGGTGGAGGATCAGAGTTGGTTGGATCAGTGGTATTGAAAACTTTTGTTTTGGTATCTTTCTTTGTTTGGTGATCATCACTTGGTCCAATATTTGTGGCTTCGTTTTCTCTCTCTTTGTTGTATTTGTACCATTCTGCATGTGTCTCTGCAAACTCTCTGCATATCCATTGCCCTGCTTTCTTCCTCTGGCCTTTTACCATTCGTTGGCACGTGATTGGCAGGTGAGAGAACATAATTATTACTCTCTGGCTCAAATTAATAATCTTTTTTGAGAATTTTTTTTTATTTTACACTAATTATTTAATGTTTTTATATTTAATTAAGAATATAAATTTACAAAACTAACTTTCATTCACACTGAGTAGTATATTTACATTAAATTTGTGAGAATAATTTGAAAAATTTTACAATTATTTATATATTAATTTTTTAAATAAGACTCTTATTATGGGACATCTCAAAATAGAATAAGAGACTTTTAATTTAAGACGAAAGGAGTATTATGTTTTGATGTTAGAAGTTCTTTCAACTCTTATTTAAGAGGACACCAAACAATTTTAACAATTTTAAAAATATTCAAAATTGAGAAATGTTGTGTGTGTGTGTGTGTAGTATATATATAGGTGTGTATAATCTAGTCTTTTTCTTCCATTTCTGGGTCTATGGAAGTATCATATTTTTCTTTAATATAGTAATTGGAATAGAGAATCGAATTCACGTTATTTTCATAAGGAATACGGAATAAGTATTTGCATAATTCGAGTAAGAATTTGATACGATACAAATTTTAATGAGATTGATTTAAACTTAATATTTATTGACTCGATACAGATTTTTAAAATGAATTATTAGCATAAACATAAAAAAGATAAATTTTTTTTACAGCCATTGTTAATTAAATTTTTTAACAATATTTTCTTTTGACAATTTTATGACAAAACATAAAATAATAAATTTTTATTATACAAATTTCTTACATTTGTTAAATTAAAAATAAAAAAGATTATATTGGACTAATCAATTAGGCATTTTATACAGATCTTCAAACATCTGTCTACATCTATTTGTTTTATCCCCAATTTAAACAAATCAACCAACATAAAAGTGATACCCAACTTTTCAAAGTCTTTGTTACATAATTTTTCTTTGTATTGCAATATTTTTTAAACTTTTAAGCTAATCTAAACACACCAAATTAAGCAATTCATATTGTCTTAACATTTGAATTTCTTATAATCAACATTTATTTTTGAATTTCTTATAAATTAATTAGTGCATAATAAATAAACTTTTAGACATTTACACAGATTCAAAGAGAAGTAATAAGGTAAATTACACTGATCGTTTTCTAGTGTTCTAAATTATACTAAATCCCTTCTAGTCAATTTTTTTTTCCCTTTCAAAATAATAAAACTACACATTTTATATATTTTTAAACAAATTTTTCAATTTTGATCCAATTTTTTTTTTCAAATAAATATTGATTAAAATATTAAATTAATTTTTATATAAAATGAAAATAAATTTATTTACTTGTTTTTATATAAAATTAAAAATTTTTAAAAAAAGTTATAAGAATATTGGCCAAAATTAAAGAAATGCTGAAAAACATAAAACTTGAAAGGAACAATTTTGTTTTTAAAAAAAAAAAACAAACTTGAGCAGGAGGGAATATGGTCAACTCTTTTATAATTAATGTACATAAGAGACAAAAAATTTATTATCTATTAAGTTCTGTTGTACTTTCATAAATGAAAAAGTGTTCCTTCAATTTATTTGACTTTTGATTAAAAAAATATTTTATATGTAACTTTTCAATGACATTCAATTTATTTATAAATATATATAAGTTTATTTATAAATATATATATATATATATAATGTTTAACTTAAATTATGAAAATAACTCTTAATATCCTTTAACTAAAGAAGTTGTATTTCTTGCTTTTGATGTGTCATAATTTTTTTCATTAACAAAACTTTTACTCTAATTATGTAGAACATTAATAGATAAAATTACCAAGACTTGGGATATATATATATATATATATATAATTATTTCATCTGTCTTATAACTAATATTATAAATAATTTGTTTTGAAAAAATACTAATTATTAGGTAATAAAATTTTTAAATATCTATCATAAAAATAAGTTATTTCCTTAAAAATTTATTAATTATTAGATATTATTAACTTAGTAAATATTAATTATAAGAGGGTTAGTTGTATTTATAGTTTATTTGTAAAAATAGAAAAACTTAATGTAATTTCAAAATTATTTAAAAAAATTAACTTAATTATCAAAAATTCCAGGAAAACTTAATGTAATTTATCTTAAATAATACATCCAAAATATTATTATCTACCACATAAATTCTGAATCCAAAAAACATTTCAAGCCCAATCAAATCTTTCTTGATTGGGCCATGGATAGGTGACCCAAAGTGCCCAAGCAGCATAGGCCCAGCGTGGATTTTAATTACCGCCCAAACCCAAACAAAACTAAGAAATCAAGCACGTGGGTTTTTGAAGTAGCTCACTTGCCGCGTCACATGCCCGTAAAAGTCAAGACCGACACGTGGCCGAAATTCTCAGGCAATTCCCGTAAAAATCTTAATCCACATTCTTAGGAGGTACTTTATTGACCATACTCGAATTATAAATCAGACACGTACACACTTAGTGCTTTTTCTACACGGTGTCACATTTAGACAGCGAGTATTTATCTTTTAAATACTCGAGAGAGTACCTTTATTGTTTTTAATTTTGAATTAAATAATTATTTTGGACTCGATTTTTAATTAATTCACGGACGCGTAAGCGTGACAGAAAAGAATCACTGCCAGATCTAGAACCGAGGGGCGAAATAGAAATATACTCCCAGCCATTGGATTACAGATTACTGAAGATTAACGTCTGAGATTGCTCTAAAATCGGCGGGTGAGGCGGCAAGTCGCCTTTAAGTGGAGGGGCAAACAAGCCAAGCGGTCGCAAGTATTAGATTTCTCTCTCTCTCGCTCGAATTTTTTTCTCTCTAATTTTCTCTCTCTCAGATTACGAAGAAGGGTTAGGGTTTCAATGCCCCCGCTCACTCAAACGGCTCTGCTCAGGAGATCCAGGTTTTGAATTGGACTCTTGTGAGGCATATCTAGGGTTTCCAAATTTCAACCATTTTATTCGCCTCTCTTAGATTTTTTCAAGCTTCGTTTCTTGGTCTCTCAAATCGTTTGATTTTGAGTTTAGTTTTCGCTCCACTCGGTTTAGGGTTTAAATTTTACCCAGTTATTATTTTATTTTGATTCTTTAGTGCGAAGAGTCTTGAATTGAATCAACGAAATAGGGTTAACTTCTCGAGCGTAAAAGAGAACAGCTTTACGGTTTCTGATTGTTGTCTGCGGTTGGGTTTTTATAAAGTCGTTCAATTTTCGTTGCTTGGGTTGAATCAGTGAATGCGTTGAGGTTAGATGTTTTTTCCCTCGTACTTTATTAGTGTCCCCATCAATTATTTATTTGATTGCTTGTCATTTTATTTACATCTATATTACCCGCGGACGAACATTGTTTGTAATTAAATAAAATCTATAATTTTCACACCATTTTTGAGTTCGGACCTTGTTGGGAACAAAGCCACTATCCACAGCTGATGCTTCTGGGTCGAAATATTGTAGTTGATCTTATTTCTGAACTTGAATGAGATTGAAGAATTGGCTATGACAGAATCCATGAAATTCATCTAATTCTCCAAACAAAAGCTAGATAGGTGTTAAACGATATATTTGTGAAGTTGGGTTTTTTAAGATAGACACAAGTGGATAAATCTTAAACCCAATAGTTGATATGTGCAGATATTGGGGGTTAATCTTATGGCACCAACTGTTCCCATAGAGTACACTGGGCATAGGGAATCCAAAATTTTCTCAAAGAAAGTTCTTTCCCAAATGATGGGGAAAACAAGGAAATTTTCTAAAGGTCCTTCTTCTGGGTTTGTCCCAGATTATCGTCATGCCGTTGAGACCATGGCTGAATCAGAAGGCTTTGGTAGCTCAGGACGAGTTGACATGGAGATGACTGCTTCAGAGGATTCATGTGCCCCCAAAAGGAAATGCATTAGTTTGAATGTGGATAGTTATGATCGTTATGGTGTCCCGATTCAAATTTTATCGTTGTCAAAGATGTCACAGTCTGAGAGGAAGGATTTAGAGTTGAGATTGAAAAGTGAACTTGAACAAGTTAGGATTCTTCAGAAGAAAATTGCTTCTCTGAGTTCGGATGTTGTAGTTCTGTCACCCTCTAGTGATATTCCTAGTTGCAGTGACGGACAAAAGAGACCCCCGTTCGAGAGCTTCGGGAGGTCCATTGAGGTGTCTGCTCCACAGGGAAAGAAACGGGCTCCTCCTGGGCGGAATGGGCCCAGAACAAAGCGGGCTGCAGCAGGGCGGATTGAATCAGTGAAGCAGGCTGCACGTCCAAGTGCCTCAAATGCTATATTGATGAAACAGTGTGAAACATTACTGAATCGGTTGATGTCGCATAAGTTTGGTTGGGTATTCAACACTCCTGTTGATGTAGTAAAGTTGAACATCCCAGATTACTTCAATGTTATTAAGCATCCTATGGATTTGGGGACTGTAAAAAGTAAGTTACTATCAGGGGAATATTGGAGTCCGATGGGTTTTGCTTCAGATGTGAGGCTCACTTTCTCAAATGCAATGACTTACAACCCGTCTGGAAATGATTTCCATATAATGGCTGAAACGCTGAGTAAATACTTTGAAGCAAGATGGAAACCAATTGAGAAGAAGCTTCCTGTAACCACAGAAGCACTGGCGCCTGCACCATCGAGATCAAGGGTTCATGTTGAAACCGAAACGGCTAATCAAATGCCTCCCTTGAAGAAGAAGAAAATTACATCGGTGGAGAAGGAGGTGAAACAAGAACCTGTTAAGCGGGTCATGTCTGATGTGGAGAAGCATAAACTGAGCACAGAATTGGAGGCTTTACTTGCAGAATTGCCCGAAAGTATTATTGATTTCCTAAAAGAGCAAAGTTTCAATGCAAGTCAAACCGCTGAAGATGAGATTGAGATTGATATTGACACTCTCAGTGATGATACTTTGTTCATGTTGCGGAAGCTCTTAGATGAATATTTGCTGGATAAACAGAAAAAGCAGGGCAAAGCTGAACCTTGTGAGATGGAGGTAATGTGTGGCGCGCACCCTTTTTTTTTTTTGGGGGGGGGGGGGGGGGGTTTGTGTTTGCATGTGTGCAGGGTTTTCCTTGCAAGACATGTGCAATAGTTATATTTATCTTTATGTATGTATATATATCTGATTAGTGCTATTTTTTTTTTTAATAAAAAATCTTATTGCAGCTTCATAATGAGTCAGGGTTCAGCAATTCGTCAGTGCAACCATGTAAAGGTTATTTTCTATTCTACTTAAATGCAATAGGCAAATGCTGAACTAGTGAACAGATGTGTCACACTAGGCTTTCTATGGACATTGACGTTCCTTCTTCTTTGTTTCCTTTTATTTTCAGCCAATGATCCCATTGATGAGGATGTAGATATCTGCGGGAATGATCCTCCTATCTCAAGCTACCCTCCAGTAGAGATAGAGAAAGATGCGGCCCTCAGAAACAGTAAATGCAGTAGTTCGAGTAGCTCCAGTAGTGAGTCAGGCTCTTCATCCAGTGGTTTGTGTTACCATTAACCTTTCCTATGTTATTCTTTCATAAATTTTGTGCCATTTGCTTTGTTTTGGGGTCCAGTAACCCTGGGACATCAGTTTTGATTCATGTTAAAGAACTCCCTCTCTCTTTCTCTGTGATAATCAACTTTGAACACTTTCACTTCACTTAAAAGCAAACTTTGGCTGGAGGCACTGAATTGAAAATATGTAGAAAGATTTTCATGCCTAATAATACATACTTGAGGTCAAATTCTTCCCTTGTCGAACTTGAAACTTTTTGTTTTTGTTTAAAGTTTAACTTTGTGTGTCTTTGCATGCCTGAAAACTTACTTTGTACCATCTAGCAGAACCAAACGACGTCAATTGTATCTCCTAGCCCTGATATTCCATGAGGCCTCAATGTAGCATCGATGTATTCCATCTATCATTTCAATCACTAGATAAAAGGTTTTATAGTCTACAACCTCATCCCATAGGAAAAGTCCCCCCCCCCCCCCTTTTTTCTTTTCCCCCTCAACTTTTTTTAAACCCGAGGCCATTGCTTCTTGTAATGGTATAAGATTTGTCTATGAAGTAAGGAAATACAGGTTTGAGATTGAGAGCAGTTACTTTCTGTAAATAATGTCAATGGTTGTTTCTATTCAATTCACCACTCCCATCACCCCTCATTGGTGTACCATTTCTGGCTTAATGTCTTTTCCCTCAAGCTTAAGAAGTCTAATGGTGGCTTTTCAATTGACATCGTTGAGATAAAATAAACTTCCGGATGCAGGCTTTTCTTTGTTTTTTTTTTCAATTCTATTCTCTTTCAATCATGCTTACATGTGACCTTGAATGAAAGTTGTTTGTTATTTGATTTGGTGTTGGACTCAACTTGTTGGGGTCTGTACTACCTCTCTAATACTTCTCATAAGCACTCCCATACCCCAAGCCTTTGCTTTTTCTTAAATTTTTTTTTGGTCCAATGGCCTGGCTATACAATTTTTTCTTTCTGAGGGGGGGCTACCCATAGACTCCCTAAACCCAAATGAAGGTGGGAGTTGATCCCACATCTCTGCTACAACTACTTTAGCAGCCAACCTTACCCTCTATCTGGGAATTGGATGAATACCCAATCCAACCTTGTCTCTTCTTTTCTAAAATAAAATTTAATATTGAATATATGGCTTCGATGCGTCAGGCATGCTGCTGCAAACACTTTTGAATGTAGGAAAGCAATATAATCGTAAAGAAAAATAATATTTATGACTCGTAGTAGTATACATTATGTAATTATGTATTTGGTATGTTTCAAATTCAGCTTCCCCGTTATGCCTTTGCTAATAATGAAAATTAGAAAATAATCTGTCTTATATTATTTATGTGTCGATGTATAAATAGTATTACACCATGTTTGTTTATTTGTTTTTTGATTGTGGTGTTTGTGTATCCATGTCATGTTGTGCCCTTGATTATTCTACTCAATGCATTTGCTTATTAGGGTGCTACCATAATTATTGGAAAATGATAATAATTGTTGGACAATACTCAAGTGGTGGACGCGGGATTAGATCAATTGAGGGAAGTTATTAAGCTTGTTATTTTCCTAGACTTGTTACTAACTTACTACTAACAAGGAAATTAATTATTTGAAACTTTCCATTAAGAGAGTTCATGGTGGAAGTTTATACTCATATGAAAAACAAAAGCAACTAATGATTCGTACTTTTGACTCAACCTTGATTTATTTTTCTGAGAGCTATGTACCATGGTGTCATTGACACTCATGTATCTGTGTCGATGTATACGTTCGGACACCTCCTGGACAAGTGTCGCACACTGCTTTTTCAGGTGTTCAATTTTTTTTTCCCTAAATTTCAAACATGTCCTGTACACATTATGGACACATTTTCTGTTTTTTCTTCTTTTACTTTTTTTTGGGTTTTTTCCTTGTCTCCTATTTTCCTATGGTTTATATATATGTTCTATGTATTAGTAAGTAAATTTGTTTTAAAACTTGAATCATGGATGTTGATGATTAAATGAAGAAATTCTTGATTTTTTATTTAATGGTTGTGATATTTTAATAATATTTTTGTGATTTTTGTGTTTTCATACCAATTTTGATTAGAATAAGGTTAGGTTTTTATTATATGATCATATAATATATATATATATATATATTCAACGTGTTTTTCACGTATCTTTGTCACACTTTTTTTGAAAAATGTCGTATCCGTATGTATGTGTTATGTCGTACACAAAAAAAAAAGTGTGTCATGTTGTATCTATATACCTTGTACGTGTCCATGCTTCTTAGTCTGAGTGATATTGAAGACTAATAAGAATTACATGTGAATGTGGCTGTCAAACTGTGAATCTTGTGGAGTATATGGTTTTGTAGTTTTTTGTTACATTTTATTTCGGAGATAAGTTTTTAGAGTTTTTGTTTACATGTATAATATAATATATTATGAAATGCACTTGTATCATTAAAATATACTGTAAAAGTTAGAAAAACCTATGAAAAAGATATTGAATAGTTGACAAAAATTTATATATGGCTGGCATGTAATTTTATTTTCAAGACCGACTAATTGTTTAATATTCATTTCTTCATGTCCAACATTTAAAATAAACTCTCTCTCTCTCTCTCTCTATATATATATATATGTATGTATTTTAAAATATTACATCAAAGTGTAGAAGATGATCTATTGTAGTTAAGCTACAAACTTCTTTGATATTGAACACAAACTAACTGATCTAACGAGAAAAAATCTAGGTTGACTACGACTGAAGATCTAGGTTGACTACGACTGAAGAGAATTCTACAATTCTTGTGAAACCTCTCAAAGTCCTTTGACCTCTTTAAGTCAGTTTCTTATTAAAAAAAAACTTGGAATTCATACAAAGAATTCGTTAACTATGAATATCATTAACTCATATTGGGGTTGTGAATTGTGTACCAGCAATGGTATTGAATTTCTCTCTCTCTCTCTCTCTCTCTCTCTCTCTCTTCCCCACTAAGTTCTATTATATTGGGTATTGAGGATTTATGGGTCCTTTCCTTGTCTATCTAGAGATGTGATGCAGAGAATGCTAACAAGGAAAGAGGCAAATCTGAAATTTCACACAAAGTACAATTTGGATCATGTGTAATCAAGTTTTGAGTTGCATTTGATAGTTCATTTATGTTTGTTTTAGTTGGCAAGTTTCTGGTCAGATTTTTTTTTTTTTTATTGTTTTGTTTGGTTTTAAAAGGCAAAGGTATTTTGGTAACTTCTAGATTTGTTGGATATGAGTTATAGTCTAAGAAGCACGGACACGAGACATGGATACGACACGACATAGACACAAACACTTTATTTATCAAAAAAGTAGGACACGAACACGTTAGGAACATGTTGAATATATATAAATTTTTTATATTTTTTATATGACCATATAATAAAAACCTAATGTTATTTTAATTAAACTTGGTATAAAAACACACAAATTTAAAAAATATTATTAAGATATTAAAATAACAAAGCCATTAAATAAAAATTAAAGAATTTCTTCTTTTAATTATCAACATCCATGATTTAAGTGTCCGGACACGTGTCTGGGAAGTATCTGAGAGTGTCAGTGTCTAACACGTGAGCCAAAATAGAGTGTCCGTGCTTCTTAGGTTGTAGTTATGGTTGTAGTTAAGATATTAAAATAACAAAGCCATTAAATAAAAATTAAAGAATTTCTTCTTTTAATTATCAACCTCCATGATTTAAGTGTCCGGACACGTGTCTGGGAAGTATCTGAGAGTGTCAGTGTCTAACACGTGAGCCAAAATAGAGTGTCCGTGCTTCTTAGGTTGTAGTTATGATAAATGGTTTATATATTTTATCAAGAAATCTCGTCAACTCATTTCTCCACTCCCGTATCAACCAGCTAAAAGTAACAGACTCAACTTTTAGTTGAACATGAGAACAATCAGCTAATAACTTTTCTTCAAAACCTTACCAACAACTATCTTCAATGACTCCTGAATCTTGGTTGGTGATCAACTCTCTGTCATCCACTGATTTAGAATCAGAAAATAATCTTACTGCTCCATTCCCAGTTTTCATGGCTGAACCTGTTTCGTCCTCCCAACAACACACTAATATGCTAGTAGTTGGTGAGGATGTTGAAAATGGTTCTCAAGCCACCTTCTTTCTCTTACCCTTGGAGAGAACAACAATAAATTTTCGAATGATCCTTCCCAAGGTTTTACTTTTGACAACACCCCACCATCACAATAGAGAGACAAGATGTATGAAATGCATGCTTGGTGCATTATAGAACTTTTCTAGCCAGGAGCTTCTATGCCTAAAATTGTTGATAAATTCGTTACTCCCTTTGTCCCAAAATAAGAGGCCCATTTGGGAATTCCCACTTTTTAAGAAGTATTATTTTATTATTTTGAAACTATTTAAATTTTTCATATTGCCATCATTTAATTGTAAATCATGTTCACATTAGGTGTAATAAAGGGTAGTTTTGAAAATTCATAAGGTAAAAGTACGTTGACTTTTCAAATGGGACTTTTAAAATGGGACATTCCAAAATGGAATAAAGGACTCTTAAAATGGGACGGAGGGAGTATAAAATTCCATGGTTGCCTCCACCAATTTTGGATTGCTTTGGGACCTTATAGGCAACTCCAAATCAGACAGACACCTATTGTAGACACTCATTGTACATATCCACCCTGAATTTCTTGCTCCATGAGATCACTACCTTTAGATGAAGTGTTGTTTCTTTCCAAAGAAAAGATTTGGAAATGTATTATGAATGCTTGTCCAAGCGATTCTATACTCTCAACGGTGTTGATGATATCTATGCCAAGCAAGTCTTCCTCAATTCTCTTCCAGAACCCCTCGGGA
Source organism: Nyssa sinensis (assembly GCA_008638375.1). Lineage (NCBI taxonomy): Eukaryota > Viridiplantae > Streptophyta > Magnoliopsida > Cornales > Nyssaceae > Nyssa > Nyssa sinensis. The sequence continues at coordinate 6,595,185 of CM018036.1, forward strand.
ATGAGACCCCGCCAGGTCCTGTTTTACAAATTCCAAGTTATAAGAGACTCCTTCCATGGCAAATTATGAGTTCCGCAGATTTTTTTTCTTCTTTTTCTGTTAAGAAGACAAAATGAAGTAAATAGAACCTCTAATTTTTATTTTTGGTAATCTCAATGCACCATTGAATTGGCAGTGTTGTAGTGTATTTTTTATTAAAAAAAGTTTAAAGTGATTATAGTACAAAAATGTCAAAACCAGCCAAACCATAGTTGGGTCTTACATACGGACTTTTGTATCATATCATTTATATATAAGAAACAATCAACTGGTCAACATGTTATACATGTTTGATAATATTGTTTGGGCTATGAAATATATTGTATCTGTATCATAATGCACTACTCAAACATGCATGCAGCTGAAATGGTTTTTCATTAAAGTGGACTCCTATCGGTTCAAGTCATGATCTGCCCCTTTACCCTGCATACCTATGAGTTTTAGAATTGGGAGCTATAGGACAATCATGGGTTTGACGTGGATCTGACCATTTTTGTTGGTATTTTCCTAAATTCTTGTGTTTTGATCCTTTGTTTTACATGCTCTCTTTTTGGCCTCTGATCACTCTGCTTGTGAACTGGTCTAGATGTGGGCATGATGTAGTCCTCGGGCTGAGCTTAGGTTCTGCACTAAGTCACACAACAGGAGAGTTAGCTAGCGTGAGAGCATAGAAGCAGCAAAATCCCAAGAATTACTTGGGCAGGAGTGTCTCTAGATATTGATAATAATATATTTATATACACAGAGACACTGCATACATAGTAATTTATAATATTTATATAGTAAAAAAATTAATGTCTTTTGAAAAGTTTGAGAATATAGTGGAAATGGTGAATGCTTGTTTGGTTTAATAAAAAAAAGAATATACAAAAGATGTAGTAATGTAAATAGAAAGGGTTGAGGGTATGATTAAAATAACATACATACATACATATATATATATATATATATGGGATCAAGATGTAATATGCAAAAAGAAAAGGATTTTTTTTTTCAAATTCTCATGCCAATCAGTCATTGTTAGGCCTCTTGGCATTTATCTCTTGGGCCCAATATATCGATCGATATGTGATATCTACTTAACAGGACATCTGGAGAGAGAGAGAGAGAGAGAGAGAGAGAGAGAGAGAGAGAGAGGATGGCCACTGAGACATGACAATCTCAATCACCAATAATGCTATTCTCACCATCAGCAATGCTACTGACCAAGCTGAAGCTGCTTCTGCTTCTTCTCCTCATTATATTTGTAAACATTATAAAATCCTATAATTCCTAACATGTGATTTTAAGAGGAATATATGAAGAGTTTTGGATTGTTTGATGGCTTGGATAACACAAAATCAACTAACGATAAGAGTTTGATTCTTCTTTCTTTTCGTTGTATTTGTAAATATTATAAAATCCTATAATTCCTAATGTGTGATCTTAAGAGGAAGATATGATGAGTTTTGGATTGTTTAATGGCTTGTGATACCACAAAATCAACTAACAATAAGGGTTCGAGGTCAGATGATGGAAAGGGGAATTTGCGAACCTGAGATTTCATTGCAAATTGTGCAACCTAAGTTTGCAGATTGTAGGCAAATCCACTTTTGATTTTCTGATTTGTGCTCAGAGTGAGAACAAAAAGAAAGAAAAAAAGAAACCCAACATATGAATTACGTGACTGGTTCTGTACCGTGTTGTGTTGATGAGTCTGGCCTTAAGACACCTTGGCACTTGGTTGTGGCTGTGAGATGACTTGCTGGCCGACAGCTATCTACTTTGGTCAAGCCATTGCCGATCTTCCCAGTACCCTTTTGGTGGAGCAATGCATGATTTCACATTTCCAATCTTTTCAAAGTGTTGGATTATCCCATATTAAGTTTAAGTGAATATGCATTGTCAAGTGGCTTTAGAACATGAGGGGAATGTAGGTTTATTCTCAAAATGTAGAAACCGATGATGTATTTTGAAATTTGTGAAGTGATACATTTATTATTTTTATGACTCAAATAATAACTATCATTTTGCATATTTGTGAAATGTTTGCTCAGGTGTTTTCACCGTTGTGTGATATTTACATTTCATGCGTTTATATTTATTTTTGTATGACTCGGAGAATAAATAAACATTTTTGCAAATTTGTGAAATTTTTGCTCAAGTGTTTTCACAGTTGTGTGAAATGGTCATGATGTGATTTTATGACTCGGATATTAAATTATCATTTTGCATATTTGTAAAATGTTTGCTCAAATGTTTTCAATGTTGTGTGAAATGTTCGTGATGTGATTTCTATGACTCAGATAATAAATCTAACATTTTTGCATATTGGTAAATGTTTGATCAAGTGTTTCCACTGTTGTGTGATATTTATATTTTCAAGCATTTACGTTCTTGTTTTCTTGAACTTGGGAGATGTTAAGTTTCTAGTCTGCAAAGGGTTTTGGTGATTGTTATGTGTGTGTGTTCTCTTGGGTCCGTGCATAGCTTAACTGGGTTGGTAAATGTTTGATAAAGTGTTTCCACTGTTGTGTGATATTTATATTTTCAAGCATTTACGTTCTTGTTTTCTTGGACTTGGGAGATTTTAAGTTTCTAGTCTGCAAAGGGTTTTGGTCATTGTTATGTGTGTGTGTTCTCTTGGGTCCGTGCATAGCTTAACTGGGATACTAATGCTAACCCTTGGAACAATCTGAGTTACTGTAACTGCAATTTGCTATATCCTCTTCATTAGGAAATACATCTCTCTCTCTCTCTCTCTCTCTCTCTCTGTCTTGTTTTTATTTATTTATTTTTTTGGGGGTGGGGGAAGGGTGATGCACATTTTAGATTCTTAAAATTTCAGCCCAGCCAAGAAAATGAATATATGATGCTGTTTTGAATTTATAGATTTGGCTAATATCATGGTTAGTTTAGTATAAAAAAATTAATATGTTAATAATTAATTTTTTGACGGAAATATATTCAGATCGTGTGTTTAACTCTGTTCTAGTGTAAATAATTGTAGAATACATTTTGTAGGTTCCAAATTCTGTTTTACCTATTCTATGTTTTACTATGAATCAGTCTTAAATGGAAAATCGTGTGTTTCCAGACAAGTGTGACCTCCTGCTATTGAAATTGTGTTATTTTCTCCAATTTTATAGACAAAATACAAAATCTTCCCATAAAAAAAAAATCATACTCAGCTATGTAATTTTATAAAATACCAACAATGACCTTAAGAGTGGCATAAAAATTATTATGCCCTTACTAAATGGCATCAAAATACAATTTAACCCATATCAAGATTACAAATTTGCTCGTGTTAATTTTGTTTGAAATTTATTGTCCATGAAGCAAATTAAAGATTTTTGGTCATAGTAAAAGAAGTTTGATAGTCCATTTTTATTGTGTGTTTAGGAGTATATTTTCTTTTATCTTATGAAACAACGAAATTTCACTATTTTGTAGTGAATTTTTTTTGAAAAAAATTTATATGCAATATGGATCTTGTTCAACATATTTCGATTTTTAGAATATAAATATATAAATTTTATCAAGAATAAATTTTTAATTAATAATATATTAAATTTAGAAATTTGAAAAACTTTTTTTGAAATACTTCATAAATTCATGGAAATTAGTTTTCTGTAGATGAAAATTTTATAATAATAATGGGTATTTTAGTCACATTAATATTGAGTAATTTTTAAAATTAAAGTGTTTGGTGTTAGGCTCGCTCTTAATTTTTAACTTATTCATGGACCTACAGTCGAGAAGCCCTAATTTAATACATTTGTCAATATCAATTTCTATTTGTGGTAAGTGTGGGCTGGAACGGAGAGGGCCCACCGCGAAACCGCCTGTATCCCCCCCTGGAATGGAGTGGGCCCGCCGCGAACCCGCTTGTATCCCTTCCCATTTTCCTTTCACTTCCCTGAGACCATCAAAATCCAAACGAGCTGTTGTATATGCATCACCACAGTCAATGTGTTGTCGGAGATTGCAGAATAGCCTAAACGTCTCTCTATCTCTATGTATATAATAAGTGTATTAGTCATCTCTTTTATCTGGCGACCTCCTTTGGTTCTCAGTCTTCATCTTCTTTAGCTCTTACAGTTCGGAGATTCTCTGCATTAACCATTTTAGATTTTTAAAATTTCAGCCCAGCCAAGAAAATGAATATATGAAGCTGTTATGAATTTATAGATTTGGCTAATATGGTTAGTTAAGTATAAAAAAAATTATGTTAATTAATATTTTGACGGAAATATATTTAACATCCTATTCATTTTGTTTTTATGTTGGGACTTTACCTCCAGATTCAGACTCGGGCAGTTCTTCTAGCAGTGAATCAGATGGTGCCAAGGCTTCAGTTCCTGCTGGTGCTGCAAGGGTATGTTGATATTGAATATTGAGGAACTTTATTACACAAATTTGGGGTTATATTGCTGGTTCATGGCTTTTTGCTCTCTCTCTCTCTCTCTCTCCCTCCCTCCCTCTCTCCCTCCCTCGTATGTGTGGGGGTAGGGTACTTAAATTATATTTTGATAGCCTAATTTATATTTCGATTTTTCCATATGGTAGGAGAACTTAGGTTCTGGAGTAAATTTAGAGCCGAAGACAAGTGTTCTTGGTGATCCAGACATTGAAAATCGTGAGTTTGTTGGTTCAATGACACTTTTATTTGTTCTCAGAGTATGATATGGTAGCAGTTTGTTTATTTTTTTATCCAATGTTTTGTGAGATTCTGCTATTCTGTGTTTCCTACAGATGCACTAAATGGGTTGAGCCAAGTCGAGCAGAATTCCGAGTCTAAGTCAGTTGCTGTTGAGGCTGATGGCAGTCTAGAGGGTAAGCAATGAAAATCATGAAGAAACTGTGCTGTTAGTTTTGCAGCATCATCTTACCAATCATGCTATAACATTTTAGGGGAGAGTGCTCCATCTGAGAGGCAAGTCTCCCCGGAGAAGCTTTACCGTGCAGCTTTATTGAGAAGCCGTTTTGCAGACACCATTCTCAAAGCTCAAGAAAAAACCCTTGAGAAGGTTGTTTTTTTATATGTTGGCCTTGTCTATTTTATCCAATTTCAGGTGTATATTACGTACTTGTGATGCGATCATTATAAATGTAATATGTTGACACCAGGGTGAGCAGGATCCTGATAAACTGCGTTTAGAGAGAGAGGAGCTTGAACGGCGCAGAAGAGAAGGTTTGAATTTTGTACCTTAAATTTGAAATTGTGGGCGCATCCATGGCTAATATATATTGTGTATGGAGTTGAGAGGTTTGATTTATTTTGTTTTTAGTCTCCTGTATAATTTTTTTTGTCCTTCTGGTGGTTTTAGAAAAAGCTCGATTACAAGCAGAAGCCAAGGCTGCTGAAGAAGCCCGAAGGAAAGCTGAAGCAGAAGCTGCTGCTGAGGCCAGAAGGAAGAGGGAACTCGAGCGAGAAGCAGCCCGTCAGGCTCTGCAAAAGGTAATGTATACTCGTTGTAAATTAATGCAGGGTAGGGCAGGGCAGGGCAAAAGCCAATTGTTAACTTCCAATTAGCTCATCAATGCATCTATTTTTTTTTTCTTTTCTTTTATTTATTTGTATTTTTGTGGTGCCATTTACAGATGGAAAAGACAGTTGAAATTAATGAGAATTGTCAGTTTTTGGTGGATCTTAGAGTTGCTTAGGACTGCCCCGGATGAACATTTACAGAGCTTAATAGATGAGACGAGCCCAGATCATTCTCAAATTGGTCTAGGTAGTTTCAAACTCCAGGGAAGTAGTAATCCATTGGAGCAACTTGGGTTATACATGAAGGTGGATGATGAGGAGGAAGAGGAAGGTGAGTCCCAAAGTGTTCCAGCTGCTGTAAACGATACAGAGGAAGGAGAGATTGATTGATTTAGTTTTCACCCCATTACTTCTGCACCTTTTGAGGAGCGACATTAGAGGATGTTGAACTAAATTACCCTTGTCATGCACGGGTTATCCCTATCCCCATCCCTCTGTACCCTTCTGTTTTGATAATTTGGAGCCCAAAGAAGAAGTCATGGCAAAATTCAAAGCATTAGAAGAACAATATGGATCTGTTGGGGGGAGCATAATCAGTGCCTTTGTGTTTTAGACTGGCGTTGGGTCTACTTGGAATGATCATTCGGTTTGGACTATGAAGTGGGAGGTGACTATGAAAGCTGAAGCGTAAGCACTACTTTCTATTCGCCTACAGGGTATTTGCTTGTGGGTTTATATTTTTGCTGGCAGAGATGTATCAATCAGGATTTTATTTTTTGGTGTAAAAAATAAAGTTCAGCTCTGTAACCAGTTATCGGGTGGAAAAAAAATGAGGTTATAAACTGGCATTGTAATAGTGGCAGAGCAATTTTGTTTCATGCAGGTGTTAAATCTCGGTGAGATATGGGACACTTGGAAATTGTTTTAACAAATATGAAAATGCCATTCATTCTCTAGCTCTTTCTGGGATTTGGAGGAGTTCATGGGGTATTGGTTCTTCCTGTTTCTATTTTTTCTATTGGGTTGAGATGCAAAGAAGTTGAGAACCTTTGTGATGTTTATTTTGTTTTTAAGCTGTTTGATGTTGTATAACATATGACGGGTTCTTTTCTTTTACCCAAAAAAGGGCTAATTGTAGGCAAGCTTTACATATATAACCACACCCCCTCCCTTTGCTGCTACTCTTTTTGTTTTTGTTTTTTACATTCAATATAACAGCTAATAAATTCATGAGGTTTCCTATACATGGGTTCTTTTCTTGTATTGTTGGTGCGTGTGTGTGTGTGTCCATATCTATATTTTGCATTGTAATGCTGATTACTTCACAAATGAGTGTTCTTTTGAGGAAGCTTCAGATTATGATGAAGTGCTGACGGGAGTAGTAGTTGGATATAAGTATTAATGCTATTTTCAGATGTGGAGTTTGATTCTATTGCATTGAAGAAGATACATGTTTGATGTTTGACATTCGTTCTTTGCATCAAGTTCTGAAGTGTGAACCCTTGCCAAAGGTATTGAAAGATAAAATTGTGAACAAGATTTTTTGCCTAAAGAATTTTAGAAAAAAATTGGAAAAAAACATGCAGTTTCTAGTTTAACTCTGTTCTAGTGTAAATAATTGTAGAAAACATCTTGGAGGTTCCAATTTCTGTTTTACTTATTCTAAATTTTACTATGATTCATTCCTAAATGGCAAATCGTGTGTAGGACAAGTGATCCTTTTGCTTTTGAAATTGTAATTTTTCTCCGATCTTCCTTGAAAAAAAAAACACGTATTTGGTTATGTAATTTTATATAACATATTCGGTCTTCTTTATTCAGTTCAATACTCAATATAATTTTATATCCTATCTAATCTTGCAATTTTATCTGATTGTCCAATTATCCGGATCAAGATTGCAAAATTGCCTTATGTTAATTTTATTTGAGATTTTACTGTTTTACATCAAGAAATGTGTGATCTAATGCTTTTCCATAATTGATTGTCAATGAAGCAAATTAAAAAATTGGCTCATAGTAAAAAAGTTTGATGGTCTCTTTTGTTTGTTTGTTTAGGTGAATTTTTTTTTTTTATCTTGTGAAATAGTGAAATTTCACTTATTTTGTAGCAACTTTTTTTTTAAAAAAATTTTCATGTAATATGAATATTTTTTGATGAATCTTGGATTTTAGAATTTAAATAAATAAATTTTGTCAATGAAGCAAATTAAAATGTTTTTCTCATAGTAAAAGAAGTTTGATAGTCTATTTTCTTTTGTTTGTTTATGAGTATTTTTTTTTTTTTTTTTTGTCTTATAAAAGAATGAAATTTTACTGTTTTGTTGAGACGAACTTTTATTATTTTGTAGCAAATTTTTTTTTTTTGGTTGCAATTTCAATATGTAATATAGACTTGCTTGATAGATCTTTTTTTTTTTAAATTAAAATATATAAATTTTATTAAAAATAAATTTATAATTAATAAGTTATTGAATTTTGAAATTTAAAAAACTTTTTAACAATATTTCTTGAATCATGAAAGTAAGCTTTCTGTATATGAAAATTTTATAATAATAATAGATTTTTCAGTCACGTAAATATTAACTAACTTTTGAAATTAAAATATTTTTTGTTGGACTGTTCTTAATTTTTAACTTATTTATAAACTTATAGTCGAAAAGCCCTAATTTATATAGATATGTCAATTCAAATTTTTATTTGTGGTAAAGGTGGGCCGGAACAGAGAGCGCTATGTCTAGGAATAACAATTTGTCTTGCTCCGTTGGGGACGCGCCCATCCCCACCTCACCCCGCCCCGTCCCTAATGGGACGGGTATGGGGTGTTTATAAACAGGATCAGGATTATGACTTTTAAAACTTTGTCTGGTTCTAGACGGGTTCAGGAGATGGTCACTCCTTCCCGACTCCGTCCTGTTTATATATTAAATTTTTTTATTTATTTTTATATACATTATATTTATCCAATAAATAACACTATATAAAATTAATTTTAAGGTTTTCATATAACACTCATATTTTTTTTTTAATTAGTTATTTTGAAAAAAAAATAATTTACTAATCAAAATAAAAATTTTAACTTACTTAAAAAATATATATATCAGGAGTTCGAAGTAAGACGGGATAAACTCAAGAAATATAAAAAAAGTCGGGAATTGGAATCGGGTAAACCTCTAAACAAAATGAGACATGATCAAAATCAAAAAATATAAATAAAATCAAAATTTGAAAAGGAACAATCCGTCCCAAACTCGTTCCGTTATCATTGTTAGCCATGTCAATACAAATTTCTATTTGTGGTAAGGGTGGGCCGGAACGGAGAGGGCTGCCCCGAACCCGCCCGCATCCCTTCCCACTTTCCTCTAACTTACATGCAGACAGTCAACATCGAAACGAGCTGTTGTATACGCATCGCCACAGTCGCTGCGTCGTCGGAGATCGCAGAATACCCTAAACCTCTCTCTCTATATTTATATGTAATAAGCATATATTACTCATCTCTTTATCTGGCGACCTTCTTTGGTTCCCGCTCTTCATCTTCTTTAGCTCTTAGAGTTCGGAGATTCTCCGCAGCTTCTTCAATGGCCGCATCTGCTGCTATTGCTTTCAACTCCGCTGGGACTGCCGCGAAATTAGCCCCTTCCGGTGCCCCTATTTATCGCCAATTTTCTCATTTTCGCTGTCTATCTTTGATTTCTTCAGGTGTTCGATCTCGTCCTATCCAGCCAAACCCTGCCATTCAATGCCGTTGGTCCTCTTCGTCTTCTGGTATCATCTGCATCCATTACTATGTATAGTCACACGCATGTGTCAATGTATACTTGGCAAAAAATATATTTGTATGTTTGTAGATGTATTTAGCTGGCTTAATCTTTTATGCTACTTGTTTATTGATTCATTTTTTTTTGTGTGTGTGTACTTTTGTGTGAATTGATTAATGTTTAGTGATCTGGATGATTGAGTGAGCTTCATCTCTCGGTAAAGATACCCACACATAGGCAAATTATAGGCAACTTCATAATCCTTAGAAATTTTAATTATATGCTATGACCATCTTTTGTGTGTCTTTCTGCTATTATTTGACATTTGTTTTTCTGTCTGTTAGCTGATCCGAAATTCATAAAATGCGATTGGACCTCAAAACAATAATGTCATTCCTTATTCGTATGGATAATTTTATTTATATCTATCATGAACTATGGATTATACAGGTGGCAGGGCTCAGGTTGCAGCGACTGAACAAGCAAGTGTTGATGTTTCTCAGAATTTTGAAGCTCCTGTTGTTATTGTGACTGGAGCTTCTAGAGGAATTGGCAAGGCGATTGCATTAACTTTGGGGAAAGCTGGTTGTAAGGTCAGTGAATTCTACTCTCTGCATGATTACATAGAAACAATCAATGAAAAATAAACAGCCACATACTTTTGCTTATGTGTTCAAAAGACATTAAAATATGGATATAAATTTACTTTCTTTGCTGTTTGGTGACTTTTGTTTGGATTTGGTGGGGTAGATATTTTAGTCCAAAGCACATCTTCGAATTGTTTGTGTTGGTATTACATATAAAGGTTTATTGTTAATGGTCTTCGGCAAGGAAATTTGACCTTCCATAAGAATTGAGTCTAGGTGACAAAACTCTTCATTTTAGTATTTCTTGACCCTGATGTTCACTACATCCCCTCTTATATTCCTAGTTATGTAGATTTTGTGGTCTCCATGGCAGTTTTTTTTACCAGTCACAGAACCAGCTAAGAACAAAGAAGGAGACCAGCTAACCTGATCCTCCATGGAAATCTGAGCCTTTCAGTTGTAGAACATACAAAAGGATGGTGGTTCTAGGAACCATCTGTATTTTTCTTGTTCTTTCTAATGATTCTGCACTTAGTTAAGATTGAGATATTCATTATAAAGGGGTACAGCTATCATGATCGGGTTGCTTCCTAGCCCACATTATTTGCTGGTTAACAAGATCAAGTTGGAGGCAGGTTGCTATGAGAAGTTTTTAAATGGGGAAATGGATACAGAGGGAATTCAGCAAAACAACACCACTTCTGCCTTTCATTCCCCAGTTTGTTGGATAATGTTCAACCTTGTTTCATTGATAAATTACCTTCTTATGAGTCTTGAGTGAGAATGTAGACCAACCCTGAAATTTTCTTACATTACAGAAATATACTTTGATTTTTAATTTAACTTTGTCATTTGAATATGATGAGGAGGGTAGAGTTCATTCATTGCTTTTCCGGAAAAAAATTGTTCTTCTAAAGGTTTCATTTGTGATAGCCTCCCCTTGGTTTTGCAAAAAAGGCACTATGTTTTAGTAGCGCCAACTACCAAGTGAAGACCATGGTTGTTAAAATCCCGATCCAGATCTTGCGATTTTACGATCCAAAAAATAGTTAATTGATCTAGATCCCATTAGAAATCCATAGAGTTTAGAATTACTATGAAATCCCTATAGAATCAGTGAATCACTAGGATTCCAAATTCACTCCCGATTTTAGCGAACTTACAATATAGCTATATTATGTTATTCTCGCATGCGTCTTTTATAAGTTACATCCCAATATCATAATAATATTATAAAACAAATACCAGAGTTTACTAAAATATCTTGAGTGAGACAATGATGTTAAAACACTTTGATTTTTTGAATGACTCTTATAATTTGCTTTAACTCTTTATTTTTTTTAATAAGTAACTTTTAACTCTTTATTATGACTAATATAGGTCTGATATTACCATTTTAAAAAATTGTTTTAGGCTAATTAGCGCCTCTCTCTCTCTCTCTCTCTCTCTCTCACACACACACACACACAACACAAACTCAATAAGTTTGTTTTTAACCTGATCTCTTATATTAAATAGATCCTAGCGCTAATTTTTCCCCCTATGTGATAGGATCTGTTATAAAGCCTTTCATGACCAAGTGACCCAAATATTTTAAAATAAATTTTTTCTTATGTAAATCAAATATTTAATATATCTAATATTTTAATGTACTATCTTAGTTAAATGTTATATAATTAAAGCATTTCTTATACTATTGTACTAAAAAATATTAGGACTAGTGGAAGTTTTTGTACTCTAAATGTTTATTACAATTTTTTCATATTTGCATGAGTTTTAAATTAATTTATTGTATACTTTTAAGGATCCTTAAGATGCAAAAGTATTAGTTAGTATCAGTTTTTTCATTTTGTAGAATCTTACAATTCTCGTTTGATCCTGAAGACTCTCCTATCGATCCATTGTGGGATCCCAATTTTAACAACCTTGGTTAAAACAATTATTTTGTTTTGCCTTTTCCCTTCTGGCTGCTTTCAAATATATGATTTATGTTATACTGTGGAAAATAAATGGATGTTGCACTGTTCTGTACCTTTTTTAAGTTTCAAGCATGCTTCTCTTTGTATTATATTCATGTCCTAGACGTGAAATTCCCATATACTTTTCAAACCCATCCTCGATGATTGTGGACTTCACTGTGCTTTTACAGGTCCTGGTGAACTATGCAAGGTCATCTAAGGAGGCTGAAGAAGTTTCCAAAGAGGTCTGCTTTATTCTTTTAAATCATTATATGAAGCATTTAATAGGATTACATGGTACAGTAGAAATTCTGTTAGCAGGTTCTTTTATGTTGTTGATGGTTAATTTGCATATCATTTTTTTTTTTTGACATTATGGTCTATTTTTTATTCCCAGTATATGATTAATGATTTTTGGCTATAGTCATGTTACAAGCACTATGATCTTCTTGACAATCTAAAAATCCCTCTATATTTGTGTTACAGTAGAAAAAAAGTTATAGTAAAGTATGTGCTTGTTATAATTGGAACTATATGGCTGGCTGTAATTTGATTAAGCAAAAATTATGGGGAGAGAGATGCACAAGGAACACATCAACTTCATGTTATCTATAATATATTATGCTGAAGGATTTTCTCTTCATCATGATTTCTGGGTGGATAAGTAGGGGACCAGGACTTATCTGACTCAAGGTTGATTGAGATAAATATAAAAATTGTCCAGCCCTGTTATTGGATCAATACAAGTATGTTACCATGGAGAAATTCTGCAAAAGGCCAAACAATGGATATCTTTCAATAAGGGGATATTGGATTTATTCCAACAAACACCATGATTTAATGGTGTTATGTCAGTCTGATGTATGGAAGGAAACCTTTTAAAGACACTTATATAAACAAAGTTTGCTAACACATCAAATTGTAGAAACAGCTTCAGTATGCAGATTCTGTAGAATTGAACTATCACCTTAAAAACCTGACAAGACCCTTTATCTCTTGCAATTTTGTTGGAAACGTTGCAAATTTCCCTTAATATTTTTTTTGGATTGGTAAATCTGACACAAACACCCCATTTTGCCCCTTAAGGAGACTTGAACTCTCAACCTCCTATATGGGGAGGTGGAGGAGGTACCAACCAAGCTAAAGCTTGTTGGTTCCCTTAAATATTTTAAACGTTCAGATTGAACCCTTCTTGGAAACTCACAAACAACCCCCCTTCTCTGATGACCATTTTAACAAATCCATACTCTTATTGTTAAAAGAGTTTGTTGCCTGGTGCAATGATAAGGTCTTGTCTGCCCAGTAGAGTGACCTGTGATGCAAGTTGAAGGTCCTGGGAATTAGCCTCTGCAAAATGCCGTAAGACTTTTGCTTGTCCAAAAAAAAAATTTGCAGTGAGGCTACCTATCGTTCACCTCTCACAGACCTTGCCAAGTTCAGGACCCTTATTCACTGGGCACAGCCTTTCATGCTTTTATTGTTAAGCTGTGGCATTTATGGTTCTCTTAACTCTCAGTTTTTGTAAGATCTTTTCTGAAGATAGAGCTGGTTGATGATCTCATATAACTTGGTACCATCTCATGTTCTAGGTGGTGGCATATTCAGTAAATACTAGATACTAGATAAATGATATTCATGTTAATTACTTAAAGGAAATCAGTTTCAATTGTTATTCAACTAGTTTAAAGGATTAATTGTATCATAATTATTAGAAAGTGCCACTTATAAAAAAATAATTATCAGAATTAGCTTATCTGTGGGGTCTGGTTTTCAATCTGTGGAATGTGATCGCAGCACTTTGATTATAGTTCAGATGCGTAGGTGTATTCCATACATTTAACTGAGTTGGTTGATGAACAATCTAAATTCTATTTATATTAAAATGTGCATACACATGCTGGTGGTTATGCTATGACACCAAGTTGTCTGCCTTTTGTTTTATACTTATATGTGTCAATGATCATGTCATACATCATATTCTTTATGCCTGAAAATTGTCATTAAGTTAATGTTGGAGACGACAAAATATGAAATTTATAGCTCTTGTTGTAGATTGAGGCATGCGGCGGCCAAGCTTTTACTTTCGGGGGTGATGTTTCAAAAGAAGATGATGTAGAATCAATGATTAAAACAGTGAGAAAACTTTTCCTATGGTGATAGAAATTAAGTGTTGATTTTTCTACACTTAATGCTTGTAATATGAATTTATCCGGTTCTCATGTCCACAGGCAGTTGATCGATGGGGGACAATTGATATATTGATAAACAATGCAGGTTAGCAGCAGGTAGTCACGTGTATCATTGGAGCCTTTTGTATTTCCTTCCACTAATTGTTTCATAAATGGTTTTAGGAATTACACGGGATGGTTTGTTGATGAGAATGAAAAAATCCCAGTGGCAGGACGTTATTGATTTGAATCTTACCGGAGTATTTCTTTGCACACAGGTGTTGTAACCGGGTGATCTTTTTATTTAGCACTCACATGCTTTTAGATTTGAGTCCTCCAATATGTAACTAAGATTATCATTCTTGTTGCAGGCTGCAGCCAAAATTATGATGAAAAAGAGAAAGGTAAATTTAAATCCCATACCTTCTTCACACAAGCTCTGGCCAACACAAGTTTCTGACCAAGTGATTAGTGGAAGAGCCAGGATCTAAACATGTTCTTTTAAATTAGTGTTTTTCAGCCTTTCCTGTTGTCCTTGTAGAGCTTTAACTTGAAATGATTCTTATGGTGCAATCATTTGTTTGTTTGTTTGTTTTTTTTTTCCGGATAAGTAAGGTATATCATTAAAAGGTGCTTGAGGGAAGCAAACCTATTTACAAAAAAAAAAAAAAAAAAGAGGCAGAAAAAATTAAAGCCTAAAACCTCCCATAAACTCTACAAAAAAATTTACATACAAAGGATGACTCCACAACCCAAAAGTATAATATTTTTAAAAAAACAATCTTTAAATCTACAAGGGGTCATTTCTTCCCATTCAAAAATCCTCCTATTCCACTCCTTCCATAAGCACCACAAAAGACAAAGCGGGGCCATCCTCCACACCTAAGATCCATCCGGACACAACTTCCTATCCAACAATGAAAGAAATCCTTCACCCTCAATGGCATAATCCAAGAACACCCAAACAAAGAAAAGAGAAGGCACCAACAATCCCTGAGCAACCTCACAACGGAGAAGTAGGTGCACAATCGTTTCATCATCTCTTTTGCACACACAAGTTCTCCGTGGTCAACACAGCTTCCAAGTAGGGGATCAAGGAAAAAAAGCCACCTTGAGGGGGATCTGAGAGCCACCAAACCATCTTCCAAGGAAAATTCACTCCGTGGCTCCCTGTCAAAACTTATAAAAAGACTTCACTGTGAAATTCCTTGAACTATTTAATGTCCATCTGACCACATCTTCCCTTCCCCTAACTATCACCATCCTTCGAAGAATCCCCAGTAGACTCAGAACGTCCTCTAATTCAATCCTGGATGTCCCTCCTGATGGTAGGTGACCACACCAGCTCCTCTCCACTCTAAGAAGCATAATTTGCCACCCACACCCCCCTGTTCGAGGCTATCCTGCAAATATTGGGAAATCAAACCTCTAAAGTGGCATTCCCACACCAAGCATCTTTTCAGAACCTCACCCTTGGCCTTGCCCCCACCTCAAAACGAATGCAGCTGACAACCATGACCAAAACCATTTCTACTGCCTGACATATAAATAAATTCATGTCATATAATTTTATTCTTTATATTGACTTCCCAACTTCACATTGGTTTAAAAATAAAAAGCTACATTGTCATTTTATTATTTACAACCTTGTGCAGGTCAATTACTTGAATTGTATAGTATGGCCCCATGACGCAGTATCCTTTCTCTAGACATGGATTTACTTCCCAACAATTTCTGAAGCTTACTTATTTGGAAATAAGTGTTAAAAATCAATGTTTCTTTTTTGTTGACTTAGCCGACTTGAATTGACTCTAGCACACTTGGTGTTGAATCAGCTAGGGATCTATATTGACACAACTGTAATTGACTCTTCTGACATTGGGTGACTGGCAGGGCTTGCAGTCATTAATTGAAGAACTTGGGAGTATATAAATTGGGAGAGAGCATCCTCTAAAATCTCTTAGTCTAGAGTCTACACTTCCTACTATAACCTACTTTTTAGGCACTATATAGGATTGGTGAAAACATTTTCTTTAAAACGAAGGACAATGCTTCTCCACAAATTACAAAGATTTAAAGCAGTTGTATGAATTGTTGCTGCAGGGGATATGAATCTATGAATTTTTTTTCCTGTATAAAGGGATTGATGGTGAAGAGCTATATTCTTTGCTTCTCACCCGTAGCTTTAACCACACAAAAGCTCAGAGACCTAATGATGGGGAACAAGGACCCCACGGGTCAGTCGTATTTTATCCTAGAAGATATTTTGATTTACATATTTTTTATTTTTTTAGGGCTTATTTACTTTAGGAGTTATTTTTATTTTGGTAAGTTTATTTAGGGTTTGATGTTTTGGAGACGGGCAAACTTTGATTATTGAATATTGAATTGATATTGAGATTTTGGATTTGGATTTCTTTTGGTTCTCTCTGCTCTCTTGGTTTCCCTCTTTCTCAATCTTTCTTCTCTTATCTATTCTTTCTTTTATTGTCCTGCACCACCTAAAATCTGAACAAACCACATCATGAAGATGAGACTAGATGATTATAATTAGGAGAGTAAATCCATTGTTCTTATGTAGTTTCTGTTTGAACTTGTGGCCTCAGTTTGCATTGTTGACACTTTACTAGCTTACTTAAAAGAGAATTATTCCAATCATACTTTCATCCCAGAATCATAAGATATAACTGTTGATTAAATTTTACTATGGAGGGAACAATTGAAGAAGAGTGAGGACTGAGTGACAGACCTAAATATTTATTTTTCAGTTTGGTTGGCCTTCCTCGTTTTGTTTCTAATCTGTACTCAAAAGGTACAAATATAAGCATTGTAGAGTTTCAAATTGAGATTCCTGATAGAATTTTGAGTAGCGCCAATGAAGCTGAAGAATGGTAGTTTCATTTTTATTGAAGCAACTGGCTTTTGTTGACATTGGGAAATGACTTTTCCAGGGGTAATTATTTTTGGAACTTGGTTTTGTTACAAGTTTATTTCTAGATAAAGGTTCATCAACAGGAATTGAAATGTTTTAACTTGCAAAAATATTTGGTCATCTGCAATGAAGACAACTGATGGCATTAGTAAAGAGGACCAGAAAACTGTGGACCATGCTGTAGGAAAACACATGATGACCAACAATATAATATATAAGATATGGCCCCAGGAAGAGCTTGTAGTTAGGGGTAGAGTTTTAGCCAATCCCAAGTAGTTGGCTAAAACTTTATTGTGTTGAGTGACCAGGATTGGTTGTGAGCAGCAGAAGAATGCAGGGAAAGGAAGTCCATTTACCTGATACAGAACTTAGAGAAAGGCTATTAGTTGTTTTGACATTATAGACCCGTGGGCCTGCAGATTTCAATTCCCAAGTGACTTCTGAGCCTTCTTAGGTTAGTTTAATTTCTGAGTTGCAGTATTAGGAACTCATTGTAAGATGTAGCATGAGAATGATATGGTTGGGAATGGGGTTCAACAATCAATTTTATTGTGGAAATACTCAATGTTATCCTGTTCAACCCAGGTTAGTTACATTGCTCTATCGGGTTTTCATAAGCCACTTTGAAAACCTGAAGCAGTTTGAAAACCTTAAAGAGATATCCAAATCAATTTGTTGGTCTTTAAACCTAACACTTTTGGACTCCTCATAAACACTTTCCATCAGCACTCCCTCCCAAGGTCTTACGCATGCTTTTGTGGTTGAGACTCGTGTTCTAATGATGCACTACATATCTGATGTGGATTTCTTTGCCAATGTTGCATCCAAACATTCTGGAAACTTCGTTGGACATTACCTCCCCATTTTGTCAGACATCTGTGCTTATTATTTTAATATGTATTGCAAAAGCACTATGCATCTTAAGAGCTTTGGACAAACCTCAATATTATTATTATTATTATTAGTTTTTTTTATGCAAGTAACCTTAATAAATTTTGCATTGTCTAGTTGTCTTATTCTTATTGCAAGATGTATCTGTCAAAATTCAACAAGAGCAAGTCGGGGCAGTTTTGTTGGTTAATATAGATTTATTGAAATGCATGGCAGTGTAAATGGTGAAGCCCGATAGATTTATTGGAATCTAGAGCAGTGTAAATGCCTTCATGCCCCTAAGGTTACTAAAGTCTGCTCTGTGTGTGTGTGTGTGTGTGAGTGTGCTCATTCAGTTATTGCTCAAAACATGTTCTTTAGTATGATCGGTGGGGTTAATGTTTGAAATCTTCTTGGCCTATAAACTTTCAGCCTCAACCTCCATGAAATCCATGACGCTAGTTTTGATAGTTTGCTGCCTCATAAAGAAGCATCTTCAATCAAGTTAGTCTCTCTGGGCATTGGCTAATGTCAGGAAGTTGGAAAGTGCGACCAAACATAATAAATATCACAAAATCATTAATCCTTGTATGGATATAATATGATTAAGCATGCCCATGTGCACATACATCATACATGCAATTGTTTTCTGCTCAGTTAAGCATATTTTTCATACATGCAATTGTTCTCTGCTCAGAAAAGCATATTTTTCATTACATGCAATTGTTCTCTGCTCTTAAGCATATTTTTGACTTTTTATTACGGGGTTCTGTTCATAAGTGAAATACTTCGTATTGCAATTTTTTTTAATCCTATGCAGGGCTTTATTTTATATTTTAATTAGGCTGTCTCTATTCCAACTCAACATTACTGCATCTACACTAATCCCATTTTTGAAGCTCAAATGTATAGAATGGAGTGTTAATAGCGGTGCCCTTTAACTATTATTCTTCTTCTGTTTAGTCTCAACCTAATCCCATTTTTGCAGGGAAGAATAATCAATATAGCATCCGTTGTTGGTTTGGTTGGCAATGTTGGGCAAGCCAATTACAGTGCTGCAAAAGCAGGAGTGATTGGCTTTACCAAGAGTGTTGCAAAGGAGTATTCAAGCAGGAATATCAATGTAAGTGTCCTAAATTGGTACCTACTTATTATACTGGTACAAAAAGATGTGTGTATTGCATACTACATTGAAATAAACTTTTACCTCAGCCATGTTTTGACATGTTAATGCCAAACCCAGGAACTACAGGGGTGAAATGAAAAGTGTTTCTTACGATTACGCCCAACAGCCCACGTAAGCAATTTGCCATTCACCCATTGATTCTTGAGGCTTTCTTTTTCCACAGGTTAATGCTGTGGCTCCAGGGTTTATTGCATCTGATATGACTGCCAAGCTTGGAGAGGACATTGAAAAGAAAATCTTAGAGACCATCCCCTTAGGTGAGTGCAGAATCATTGGCATTTTCCCTTTTCTTTTTTAGATAAATTTTTGGCCTTTGTCACTCAAATTGCATTTACATAGTTATAGTCACTTGGGACATTATTGTCGAATATGTTGCAATTACTGGGATTAGTTCGTAAAAACATAAATATCGGGACTCGTGAAACTAAGATTATCTTCCCATTGGAGTAGACTCTCCAGACTTCATTCATTTTCCCTCCTAGATTGGTTTGAATGCCTACTCAGTTGGCCATATTTTTTTTATGGTATTCATATCATAAATTTTAAGAATTTCATGGAATGTGAGGTTGGAAGGGTTTTTGGTTGATAGATAAAGCAGGGCTCTTAGACAATGATCAACTCCATCTGTTTAAATTAAATTTTTTTAAAAAAACTTTTTGATATCAAGACTATTCGCAAATTAAATGAAGTGCCCGTTCATTCTAATTGTGATAATAGGCCGATATGGTCAACCAGAAGAAGTTGCTGGACTGGTGGAATTCTTGGCACTTAATCCCGCTGCTAGTTACATTACTGGACAGGTATTGCTATGTAATTGGATATGTTCCTCTCTTTTTTACATTTTTATGGGAAATAGCTGCAAATTTTATCTGCCCTACTGTCTAGGAGGGAGGTTATCAGAGATTTGCTGTCCTATTGCAGGTTTTCACAATTGATGGAGGAATGGTGATGTAGGAGGCCTTGCAGAGCCCCCACCAGTTGCTGGCTCCACCCCAAGAAAATTATAACCGAAAACTACTGAATTAATGTCATTTGAAGTTCTGCTGTAACACCAGTATCATGAAGTTGGCCTAGAGAGCATAGACAGATTATAGCTGTTAGGTACGGTTTAGAAATACCAGGGTTCAGCAGTTTTTGTGAATCTCTCTGCTGCTTTCATAAGACTAAGCTCAAATCAGATGGCCTTCACAATCTGAATTGTATGAGATCGTGGGTTTTCCAGTTTGTTATAGTTTGTAGCTTCTGAGTTGGATTGTGATGCAATATTGTGCATTTGGTTGGATGTAATCTGATGGTGTTCAATTGGCCTCGTGCCAAGAAAATTTCGGACAAGACATCTGCACTTAAATCTTCTTCATCCCTGTTATTGCTTTCTCCAAGACTGCATCCCTGTGATAGTAGTGAGATTTTGACAATTGGATAGTCAAACCAGATATTTCGGAGTCGCCTAAATTGATCCCTGCCTAGCTTGCTCAAACTCAACCTGTTGTTGGCAAAAGCAGTTACACAAGCTTGGCTTCCATTCCATGGGAGCCAATATTTGACCATTGAACAATGATGAGAAAATAAGAGGATGGTATTAACCCTGCACTTAAATCAAGGTCAACTGCAGCTTTTGTAAGATTAATATTGGAAAAAGCAAATATATGTATATACACAATTAAATAATGTAGTCCAAAATAGAATATACAATCCTCCACCCAAAAAATAAAAATAAAATAAGCAATTGCTGCAAAGTAATAGATCACCTGAATTAAATATGGTTTTTTTTTTTGGCACACCTATTCAGGTTGAGCCAAGCCATATTGTATTCTCGTAAGATGATACAGACAAGCTAACAATCAACCGGAAATAACATCATATACAGGATATACAATCCTCGGCCCAAAACAAGAAGGGGAAAAACTAAAATAAGTGATTGCTACAAAGCAATAGATCACCTGATTTAATTCTGTTTTGTTGTATCAATCTTTCAAACAGAAGATCTTCCTCACTTTTAAGTTTAAGATACCTGTCCATGTCAAACTGTGATTTTTGGTGTCTTCCAAGATCTTTGGATATGATAGTGGTATCTTCTCCAGTATTCATTGAAGGACCGTCAAGTAATCTTGGATTCCAACTCCCACCACTGCTAGTGGAATGACCACTTGGATCTTGTGCCGAGATAACTTCCTATATGATTGATTACAAGGTAATACAAAATTGGAACAAAATAAGTAATAAGGACAGAAAAGGAGAAATTAATTCAGAATGGATTTATACAACTTCTATTTGTAGTAGAGGTCTAAAATACCTAGAGAGACCAGAACCATATCTGAACAGACGGCCTAACAATAATCAGTTAAAAGTGCAACAGAAGCTCCAATACAAGTGTTGCACAATAAATGTGCACACCTATGAAGTACGGACACTCTATTTTGATTTATATGTCCATGTCGGACACTTCTCAGACACCTATCAGACACTTAAATCATGGATGTTGATGATTAAATAAAGAAATTCTTTAATTTTTATTTAATGAGTTTGTTATTTTAATATCTTATTAATATTTTTGTGATTTGGGTGTTTTTATACCAAATTTAATTGCACTAATATTAGATTTTTATTATATGGTCATAAAAAATTTATATATATTTAACATGTCTCTGACGAGTCCGTGTCTTACTTTTTAAAAAAATAATGTCTATGTACCCATATCATGTCGTATCCGTGTCAATATCCGTGCTTCTTAACTTATCACATTTCTCCACTGCATACAATACAACCATGTGGTTGCTTATGTCCTAGCAAGGTAGCACAATCTCCCATTGACCCGTGGCTGCAACTTATTGGGAGATTGCAAAGCCAATACACATCTTGTCTTGTTATAGATCTCACAACCAGAGAAATTATCATGATGATGGTCTCCAAGAGGCATTATCATGATAGTCTCCTAGCCCTCCAAAATCACCTCCATCACAGAAGCACCAAAATATTGATGGTTGCATAGGTTGGGAGCTAGCTCAAGAAGCTTCCTAAGCTCAATGAGCATCCATAATGTGGCCCCTCTTGCAGCATGTACATACAAGAATCCGTTTGGTTTTGTGGCTTGGCAATAAGAGTTGAGAGCTAGCAGAAGTGTGACCACGCTGTTATGGCCCCACAAACAATAGTTGCCTGTTGGCCAGTACTAGAGAGAGAATTCACATGTCCTCTGGGAAACATTTTGGCTACCAGCTGGGACATGCATTGTGCTAAAGAGAATTCTGTCTATTCTTCTTCTAACCCATTCTGTATATTCTTTTGACAATTTTTGTTTAAGCTCTTGATTGGTTGTGAAAACCTTTCAAATGTCCCCATATATTACCTCTCTGTTTTTCAGGGAAAAGTGAAAGATCACATTATTTACTATCTGAAAAATATGCACCCTTGAACATCTTTGGCATGAAAATTCCTAGCACTCTTGGCTAACTCACCACTAGAGAACTCTAACCTATCCGGTAAGGGTGCACAAAAACTGAGAACCGTAAACTCGAACCAACCCAAACTGAATCCGAACCGAATAGGTTGGGTTGAGTCAGTTCTATAACCGTAATATTCGGGTTGGTTCCGGTTTAAAGTTTGGGCAAACCAACCCAACCCAAGAACCGAACTCCAAATAAAAAATATTTTAAAAAAAATTATATATATAGTGTGATTTACAAGTATTATATTTATATATATTATAGAATTAATTACACTTACCTCTCCTGTGATTTCTGACAATCACAAATCTCCCCTATAAATTCTGAAATTACAGTGTCTTCCCTGTCAGTCTTGTCTCCTTAACGCTCTTAACGGAATTAGTAAAATTACTAATTTAGCGTCATATTTTAATATTATAATTTTATTAAAAAGTCAATAACACTCTCTCCTCTCTCATGTATATCCCAAATTCCCAATTAGAAGCAAAATCCCTTTCTTCTCATTCGTAATATCAAAACCCATCTATATCTCTCTTCTCTTTGTCTACCCGGAGCCACCATAGGCCACCACCAAAGGGTCATTGCCATTGCCACCGCCAAAACTGCCGTAGCCACCACCGTCGCCGACACTGCCAATCACGTGAACCATTAGTGACAGTGCACCATTAATCATCGCAGTACCATTCCATCTCTTTTCAACCTTTCTCAAAAAAACCACCAAGCCATATCTCTCCCTCCACCCCCCCCCCTCCTCTCTCTCTCTCTCTCTCTCACACACACACACACAAGAAATTGGTGAAGAGGCGAAAATCAGAATGACATCGATCTATGTTCTACATGATCAATTTGGGGATAATCAATTTGCCGTCTTCTTTAGTCCAGCAGATCAATTTCACTTCGAGAACGTCCCGTTCCTCCTCCTAGAAGCTTCTGACACCGTCGCACGTTGTGTGTGCATGGCTTAGTGGCAATCTAACAGTAAGGAGGGGCAATGGTGATAGAGGGGTATATATATATATATATATATATATATATATATATATAATTCTGCTTCTAGATTAATGGTGGTTTATTACTCTGTAATGGGTTATGGGCTTTGATCGGTGATGACGAAATATGGCGAGGGATTGGGGCTGTCTGTTCATTTTTTCCTCTTTCGTTTATTGCTTTGTAATGAGTTATGGTATATGTATTTCATTTTAGTAAAAAATTATTTCATCTTTCAAATTGTTTAGAACAATTTGATATGAGCTGAGACATTCACAATGGTCAAATTCTATGGAAATTTCTGTTGAATGGAGTGCATCATGAGATCTTTCTATATATTTCTTGTTTCTCACTCTCTAAAAAGCGATAATTTTGTTGAAAATAAAATAAATTAGGAAGATCATTTTTAAACTTGTTTTTTGCCTTGATTTATGTATTGTGGATGACTAAGCATAATTTTCTCTTTTGTATATTTGGGGCAGATCCTTTTTAGGCTTTTTTTTTTTTTTGCTTTGAATTAATTAAAATTATATTATACTCTCTCTGTCCCAAAATAAAAGACCCATTTGGGAATTCCAACTTTTTAAGAAGTATTATTTTATTATTTTGAAACTATTTAAACCCATATTGCCCTCATTTAATTGTAAATTATGTTCACATTAAGTGTTATAAAGGATAATTTTATAAATTCATAAGTTAAAAGTACGTTGACTTTTCAAATGAAACTCTTAAAATGGGACATTCCAAAATGGAATAAAAGACTTTTAAAATGGGACGGAGGGAGTAGATAAGGTTTAAGACGAATAGATTTAGAGAGAGAGAGAGAGAGAGAGAAATAAGGCTTTAAAAGATTTTTGATGATTTATTTTTCAAGGATTATCTAAGAGAGATGTTTTTTAAGTAGTGACCCGTATATAATTTTAGAAAAAAAAAAGTAATGAAATATCAAAGATGTTAAGTTAATGTAAAACTGGCTGCTCTCTTTTATTTGGGAAATAAATTATGATTTTTCAATAAATTAAGTGTAGGTGGTCATTTATTTTGAGAACTAATAGGATGATATGAAGGTTAATTTTGTTATTTTTCATTATTTTATGAGGACAATATAGTCTTCTATTGTTTCTAAGGGGTAATTTGGGTATTTCATAAATTGTTTTTGCTTACATCATCTATTTCCATCCATTTTAGTAACGTTGACTAACGGCAGGAGAAATCTACAACTAAAAAAAGCCAAAAGCAAAAGGGGGGGCAGTGTAAATTTACAAATTATAGGGGAAGTGTGTAATTGTCAGAAACCAGAAGGGAGGTAAGTGTAATTTACCCTATATTATATTATACATTTAAGACATTAATATTATATATATATATATAAAAAATTAAGATATATATTATATTTCATAATCTAGTTGTTGTGTGTAGACTCGCGAGCATGGTTCTTATCTCGTTATCGGTAAACAATCAATTACTGTTATTTTATACTTTATATTTCAAAATAAAATACATAATATATACATGCATATATATATATATATATCAATTTAAATTCATATTCGGATCAGTAGATACAAATGCATTGGTCCACTAATACTTCTACACTAAAACTCTATTCATTGATATATATATCAAATGAACTCCATGTACCGCACACCCCAACCAATTTCATTATTTATATATATATAAACTGCTATATATATATATAATATATATAACACATATACATACATATATATATACATATATAAACTGTTGTATATATAATATATATAATCTGTTATATATAACATAAATACAAACAAACATACATACATATATAAATTCATATAATCTTATATAATAAATATAACATGTATATATATAATATATATAACTTGTTATATACATACATATACATTTATAACTTGTTATATATAATATGTATATAACATATATACGTACATATAATTGGAACTGGAACCGGAACCGAATTTTTAGAAAGAAACAAATAGTAAATTTAGTATTTCTAGTATAACCAGAATCGACCTGACCCGACCCCAATATTTTTGGGTCGGGTCAGGTCTATTAGTGTTGCAGTTCAGTTCCGGCCCTTATTTTTTAGAACCGTTCAAGGTCTGGTCGGTTCCGATTCTTTTGTAACCCAGCCCATGTGCACTCCTACTGTACAACATACAACTTGCTAAAAAGTTGGCAACTGCATTAATACAGCCACAATATTCAGTAATTCTGAGTTTGCTGATGTCTTAAAACAAAGCCTAAGGTTTCCAAGGCACACCTTGAACCTTTAATAAGATGCTTCAGACAACAGGTAGAATCTGCCAACGAGTATCCTACTAACCTTCCTGTCTACTGCTAACTGCTAACTGCATCCCGTTCTTTTTTTGATTGTCAGCAATAAGTTAAGAATCGAACCCTTAATCCCACCCTTCCCTTTAGCTGTCATGTCAGCAGCTTAATATTGTGCTACAATTTAGGCACTAACTGCATCCCTTAATCCCACCCCTCCCTTTAGATGTCATGTGAGCACTTAATATTGTGCTAAAACTTGGGCACTAATTCTATCCCAATCTTGATAGTGTATTCATTTTTGTCCATCACTACATTTATTAATGGAATTTTTTTTTATGCAGCACGACGCAACTAGTCAATCTGGTGACTCGGGCAGCTGAACCACCAGACATTGAACCTATCTTATATAGGTCAGTGGACGTTCTGGTTTGAATATATTGACTATAGTAGCAGTATTGCATTTTACCAAGTGACAGCCTTGAGATGAACTCAGAGGCAGGCTTCCTAAAGTTAATGGTTCAATTTAGTTTGTCATTCCCCTGCAATCCCTAGGCGCAAGTTTATACTGTGGCCAGCCATCAAAGACAAGCTAACTACAAAAATTTGATCCATTCAGTAACTAATTTCTTATAAGCTGGTATATAGCTAAATCAAAATTTGATAGATGTGAATAACTTCTTAGTCATTGCCAGCAATATTGAGACAGCAACATAATGGGTAAAGAAAAAAAATTATATTACCCAGATACTCACAAGTCAAACATTACCTGAGCTGCATCCCATGATATAGTTTTTGGAGTAACAGGAGGCTGAATCTTGTTCTTGCACGGTAGAGAACCATCATTACTAGTTTCCCATTGCAACCAAGGTAGAATAACACCATCTATTTCAGTGGGAAGAGAATTAGATGTTGCTGGACACTGAAAAGTTTCTGTTTCCGCACAATGTGCTGCAGCATCTCTTGGCTTTGTTATTACTCCTAAAGTTGAACTCCCATCACTTCTTTCTCCATCAAATGAAGAAATATCGGTATCTTCAACATTTGATATGAAGTCCTCCAAATATTTTTCTGCCTCTTCAGTCAATCGCTTAGACAACCTATTTCTGTCATTACTCCTCTGAAAATTGTGAAAGAATTGAAGTCAACAATCAGTTTATCACCACTTCTCTAAAGTTGGGATTGGCACCATATCAATATTATCAAAGTATTAACCAGGAGTCAAGAAGGATTAGAATGCAAATCTTGCAGTTGATCAAAATTGAAAAGAGAGAATCATACCTTTCTGGCTCGTGCTGGTTTTTCTACAATGACAGAGCTCTTTGGATCAGGAAGCAATTCTCTCACAATCTTAGAGAGCTCCATAGCCTCGTTGGTCCTCCAAAACTATTTCAGCTAATAGATCTTGTTTACGCTTCTCTGACTAAAAATTTTGGAAAAATTCAATGCACTGCTACTTCAAGTTCTTAGAAAGAACATCATGATAACAGTTAAGAAAGCCTATGCATGAATATTTTTCGTAGTTTGCTCATCAGTTGGCTGCATTCATATTATGCATATTTTATTTTTCTGATAAGTTATGGATACTTGAATGTAACATTGATAAATCAACTGACCCTCATTCACTGACGTTGCACAATCAGTGCTCAAATGGTGCTTCAAGATGCATTTTAACATGTTTTGTTCTTTTGTGTCAAAGACAACATTAATAATATATGTTGTTTGGGTGAAACACATTTTCTACCATGACATTAGGGTCACATTAAAAAAAAAATTTGTGATGCATGGGTTCCTCCAGCCAATGCGAAATTGCCAAGCTAGAAGATATGCCAGTGCTCCATTTTTTACCAGACATTATCTGAGAATTAAAAATAGTTCACATCCACAGATTTAGCAAGTAAAAGAACTTCTTATACATCATAATAACATATCAAAAGAATACATGCAAATAAACATTCTCCTTGACTAGCCATGGGCCTCTGGCTAACAGCTGGAACAGACCGCAAATAAAACCTTGCAACCTTTGACAATTGCTTCAAAATGAACGAAAGTGACTGTGAAAAACATACACACCCTTTTACCCTAGAAAATAGAATATGAAATTTCCAAAAAGTAGAATATGAAACATTTTGGATATTTATCCCTGCCCCTCTGTCGTCAGATTTGGAATTGGGGATTAGATAGATCTGCTGCGTAACACATTACCCACAGACCACACCTACCAGAGCCCATGTATCATAGCCTAGACCAACAACCAATCTATGAGTCATTGCAATCTTCATGTAAAAAAAATTTCTCAGGAAAACATAATATTTATTATGAATGAATGGTAAATCTTTTCATGCATGTGTTCCTTTCTTTGGAGAACATCAAGCATTGCACACATTGTCACAGTATAGACAATAAGAATAATCATAAACAAATAACAAATACAGAAACATGATATCATGAGATGATGCCTTTAAAAGAGAAATATTATAATTGACCCTACATACCTGTTCTAATTTTGTTGTGTAATTTTTTCTAATCACAGAAACAGCCTGAAGAACATCAGAGTTGTCTGACTGCAAACATTCACCACTTGCTAAAGCAGAGCTTTTTCTCGTCATGGCCTGCATAAGTTGAAAGAAACCCCAAGAAGTTTCATCAAATAAGGATAACTAATTTGCAAGGTAAGACAAAAACATATGAATGTTGGAAAGCAAGTCCATAGAATGCCAAGTTACAACACTTGTTCAAGTTCCATCCTGATTTCATCAACAGCATATCTAAGTTCTTTTCCGCATTGCTTCATACAACCCACTATTCACGTCATCACCAATAGGGTGCTCCACCTGAAGGGTAACAAAAGATAACAGAAGGAACATTTAAAAAGAAATAGAACTGACACACTGATCATCACGTAATTAGATGTTACTTTCCACACATACCCTGTTCTGTGCATAAACTGCTCGAATTGTCTTCTCAATAATCTTTTTACTAGAATGAGCATCCCTTCCTTCATCATCAGTTAGGGCAGAAGAATGGCTCTGAAAGACCCAACATTATCTTAAAATTGGTTCAGTTCTAGAAAAAATCTAATGAAAAAAAAAAATTAAAGAAAAAACTTTAAAAAACAAAAAGTAGCATTTTAAACAAATAAAGATCACGAGGGTCTTGATTCAACCAATGGAATTGCTCTGCCAGACAGATTTAATAAAAATTCCAGTGCAATTCTTCCTCAACTAAATAATTATAAAGAGAAGTCCTTCAAAATAACAAAAATAAACTCCTTGTAGCAGCAAGACATGGATAACTCTTACAGAATAGCCATCATGCAACTTTGATAGATCTTTTTGGCTGAGAGACCTCCCCAGTAATCGACAATTAAAAGCTGTTGGCTTCTGTAACATAGGCATTTGGCTATTTCCATTATTGAAATTCTTCCTATTTGCATGATTGCTAGAATTCTGAGAATGATCTATTTCACTCTGTCATTTAAAAAGTAATCCAATTTAGTAAAAAAAAATCTAGTTTACTAGGCGAAAAAGAAACTCACTATATATGTTTCACAAAATTTAAACAACATCCTTAAGACTGTATAATGAATACAAAATGTCCCCAAGTCTATAAGTAGCAATCTGTCATGTTAAGTAGCCCTGGAGACATCCTGAATTCAGGCGTCGATTGAATGTGAGGGTATAACAACACCCAAGAAACTATTAACAACGACATCTTGTTTAGGACAGGCCCATACCCAGCATGGTCAATGCTCCCCAACCTAACCAAAGGAACCTCAAACAGACAGGATGAAATGTGGCATTACCAACAGAACTAAAAGGACACACATCACAGAGATTTACAGTAAAATCAGCTGGTCCAGATTCAATGCAAGAAGAGCAACAGTTAAATCATCCAACCAATGGGTTTGTGTGAATTATAGGGGATAAAACCAAATGAGACCAAAGTCAAGAAGTGGAATGGAAGGATGGTATTTTTATAGTGATGAACCCCAACTAGTTGGGATAAGCTCTGTGACATTAAACATTGAACCACAGATCCTGAAGTCTTGAAACAGAATTCGCTAACATACCAAAAAGATCAAACACCTAATTAACAATGTTATGTTTGTCTCCAAAAGTAATAAAGTTCATTTAAGTTGTAACAGAGGAAAAAAGTACATTTCAGTTATAACAAAAAATAACAAATAAGAATTTCTTCTGAAAGTTGTTATGCTTACAAGACAAGATATGAATCTTTAATCAAACACCTTCATAGTGTTTGATTAAGATGCAATGTCTGGAATCAGATTGCATCTTAGTCATGATCATGTGACAAACATTATGTAAATGCTTAAAAGTAAAATGCTATATTCTCAATTTTACCTCACAAATATCACTTGCATTATTTTCAGAGGATTAAACCACGAAGACAACAAATGACTATAAATTTCATCAGAACAAGCTACAACAAATAAAGTAATAATGCTTTATTTGATTATCTGGAATATGGAACCTATATCATGCAGAAAAGGAGTTTTACTATGCATAGGAAAGACTGTTTGTTCATATGATTTGATTTTGTTCTTAACAGAAGCAGAGACTAAAATTGTTTGTTCGCTTCACTTCATGAGTTGGTGGCACGCCAATACCCATTGTGATCTGATGGCAGCAACATGATAGAGAACTTCAGATGGTGCATGATTTCTTAATGTCATTTCTTACACACTCATTCTGTCAGTGTTTTCAATGCCTAAGTGTCATGCATTACTTGAAACCACAAGCCAATCGCTGCAATTACCTTCTAATTATACCACAAAACAGTGTGCCAACCAAATAAATGAGCTCTCCATGTACATTTTATCCATGAAACAATCCAATCTGCAAAGATGCAGAATATTTTCTAAAGAAAAGGCCACACTTCTGACCTAAAAGACCTGAAATGTAACTTGTAGACCTTCAGTCTAATTGGAATAAAGTTATCATAGTCAACAGATGGGATTCAACAATAATCCATATGGTCTAGCTGATCTATGCCAACCATAAAAAATCAAATGGATCATTTTTAAAGACTGATTTTTTAAGGCAAGTTGCATGTGGGCAATCTATAATGAATTGCCTATCCCACTTGGTTTCTAGATGTAACTTCTCCTAAAAAGGACATTTACTTTTTTTAGCACACATGTGATGATGCAACAACACATGAGAAAAAGCACAGGTAATGGACATTGTGTCTTCAACACAGCTGTTGTCAAACGCTTTCACTTTACGGGGTACACCTAGAGGCTAGTGTAGAGATCATTTCAAGATGAAAACTGAAGAATGAAACAGTCAAAATATATTTTTGACACTTCCCTCCAAAAATAAAGAAAGGACAATAACTGTACAAAATTTTCAGTACTCCCAAATAAGACAAATCCAATTTTTATACAGACTAGCACCCAATATGCATAATCGAGTCCATGTAATGTATAATACACTCATTGCTCATGTCAAAAAAAGTAATTCAAATATAAATGGAAGTATTCAAGTCAATGGCGGTCGCGGGGGATGGCCCCAAATTTTTTATATTTTTGGTTTTTTGCCCCTCTTTTGTATGGAAAATAAAAAATAAAAAATTAGGAGCTGCCCCTCATTTCTTTTTTCCCACAAAATATCTCCTTAAATTTTATTTTTTGTATTCTTGTCCTCTCAATGTCTAAGGTCTAGATCCGCCACTGATTCAAGTAGACAAAATAAATATATATGATGCAAAGAATTATCATAAGAATATTCAAAATGAAAGCATGCGATTCATTTTCAATGAAAACTTCACTTGAAAATTAACATATGTACTTTAGTATATGCATATCCTTGCATGTCAATCAATAATACTCATTTGCTTACATAGACAATATATAAACTAAAGAAGATATACATCAAATGTTAACAATAACTTAAACATTCAATTTATAAATGTTAATAAAGTAAATTTCATGTATGCATATGTGATTAGTTTTAGAGTTCCTTCTTTGAATCAATGATTTGATAACACCGTACGAGTTACAAAGAGCGCCTTTTTTTTTTCTTAATATACGAAGAGCATTTTATCGCAGGCCTACGCATAATGAGCAAAAAATTCCAGCCAGAGGGGAAAAAAAAAAGGAAAAGCAACATAAAGAAAAGCAATCAAGTTATACCTCAGAATCACTAATCTGACACCGAACCACCGAAACAGACCGCCTTCTTCTCGAATTAGCATCTGAACCCACCCTCACACCACCAGAACCATTAGAAAAGGCAGTGTTTCCATCACCAACTCGAGAACTTTGTCTCGACACCGACCTCCCTCGTCTTTGCGACGACATTGTCGCAGTTGTCGAACGGCTAATTTCAGAACTGCGGGAAGACGACCGACCTCTCTCGCTCTCTCTCTCATCCAGCGGGTCCTTCGAAGGGAAGAATTCGATTGCGAGATCGTCTAGACTGATTTCAGGAAAGTCCGAACCTCTGACTTTGTTCACGAATCTGTCCCCTCGCTGCCGGAACCTCGCCAAATTCCTCCGTCGGCTGCCTGGAAAATCGGCTGAGACTCCTCGACCGGCTATAAGTTCTACTAGAGGAACCAGACTCTTCGGCTTTCGACGGCGTTCCAATCGGAGTTCTCTTCGTCGTTGATTTGAACGCCGATGTCGCCATTTCCAACAAAACAGAAAAAACACGATGCTGTAATTAATATATAGATATATATATATATTAGGGTTTACAACTCTCCAGTTGAACTTCTCGAACTCTGAATCTGAAACATACAGAGAAGAAGGGGAGTTAGCAGATGAAGGTTTTAGAAAGACGGAATAAATACGGTGAAGGAGAGAGACAGTTTTAGAGAGAGAAAGTTCTCTCTCTAGAGAGAGAGAGAGAGAGAGAAAGCTCAGGAGGAAGAGCTGAAAGCGAAATGGAAAGAGACGGAGAGAGAGAGAGAGAGAGAGAGAGAGAGAGAGAGAGAGAGAGTAAGAGAGTGATTTTTGCAGGTGAAGGTTTGGCGGAGAGATCGAATTCTTTAAGAAATTTGAATGGCAAGTGTTTGGCCGGTCGTATTAGCCCTGGTTTTGATTCAAAATTGCGTAATCACCATTGACCATTCACTGTTATTTGCTTTGTAATTATTCTCATAATTTTATCATAAGGTGAAATTACCATTCAATCCGATGAAGACTCGTGAAATTTTTCATGTCTTAAAGGGCAACCAAGTAAATGACTCAAAAGTCAAAACAGATCAAAGTCTCTTCAATTTTTCGAATAAGTTTGATTATCATTTAATTTTATATATTATTTTTCAATAAATATGTTCATTCTTGCAAATATATACACATGCTTTATTTTTTATAATAAAAATTGTACAATTATAAAAACATTATTAATAAAAATTATAGTAAAATCTAATAATTAATATTTTAGTAACTAATTTTCTTAATCTAAAATATTATTAATAATTGCTTTTTGTTTTCCAAAATAAATCAATACATAATCATTTTTTTATAATTATCATCATTCTTGCAACTAAGCTCTATTTTATAATAAAAATTGTATAATTATAAGAACTTTTTTTTTAATAAAAATTATAGTGAAACTCAATAATTAATATTTTTATTAATTAATAATTTTTGAATCTTCTGAGATTATTAATTGTTAGAGAATTGTTAAAAGATTAACAATAATTTCTTTTTTTATCTCCAAAGTAATTAATACATAACTATGGAAACTATGTCTTTATTTTTTATTACTGTAATTATTAATATTTTTTTTGTACATAACAAAAGAACTTAACAATTTTCTTTTATTTATTTTGATTAATTACACTTTAATACCTTGAAGTTTTATCCTAATTTCAAATAAAGTTCTCGGTTATCAATTGTAACGATTCAGTTTCTTAATTTTTAATTTCATTTCCATTGAAACCAATTGCAAATTAGATGTCAACCGTGTCATCCAAATTGATTATATTTTAATATCCTATAATATCATGAGTTTCAAAACTGTACCCTGTAATTATGTATAGATTTCAAATAAGGTCCTATAATTTTATACGAGTTTCAAGTAAGGTTTTATAATTTCAATATGTAAACAGCTATGTTAACAGTTGTTTGCAATATGTCAATGGTCGTCCCAAATTGATTATATTTTAATATGCTATAATATCATATGAGTTTCAAAACTGTACCCTGTAATTATGTACAGATTTCAAATAAGATCCTATAATTTTATACTGAGTTTCAAGTAAGATTTTATAATTTTAATATGTAAACAGCTGTGTTAACAGTTGTTTGGCAATTGACCTTAATTGAAATGAAATTAAAAATTAAGAGATTGAATTGTTATAGTTGATAATTAAGTGTTTTATTTGAAATCAGGATAAAACTTTAAGGTACTAAAGTAGAATTAACATATCAATTTATTATAAGTGTTACCTCTATTATTTTATGAATATATTTAGTTTTTAATTTAAATTTCTTTTATATTTTACTACACGTCTATATCAATTTACCGTATCAAACATACTATAAGTAAAACTTATGTTGCCAAACACAACAAAAGTGTAATTTCATTATAATAAAAAATGGTAATTCAACCATAAATATTTATTATAATTTGATGAATTGACTAGTGAGTTTGTCAATTTTCACTCACTTAAGGTAATTAAAGAAAGAACAAGCATGTTTGTGGAAAAGCATGGCAATGAATTCAATATAAATTTGGATTTTTTTTTTTTTTTAATATATAGGAAGTGATACACTAGCTTTAACAGACTAATCTACTTCATATATTTGAAGTAAATCAAAAATCCCAAGAGCGGTAAACTTGGCACTTCCGGATTTGCATCGTCACGAAGCAAAAAAAAAAAAAAAAACAGAATGTATTTTTTTTACTTATAAAGACAAGATAGTTATATATATAGATATATATTTATTTATTAACAAGATTTTCTAAGGTTGGCTCGATTGAAACCGTAAACTCGAAAAAGTATTCATTGATTTTGGAACAATGCACCAAAATCAATGAATATTCGACGAATAAGTAAATTTGCTAATAAAACTTATCGATTTTATTAATTTACTAAGTATTCATTAATTCGGATGAAATATACTTGAGGACCACTGAATAATAGCCCAATAAACTCACTTGGATGGTGCAGTTTCTATACATTGATAACCGCCCAATTTACATAACTAGTTCTTAAGATGTGGGGATGCCCTACAAGATGAAGGGTAGTTGTCGTGGGTTGCTGTTGATGGTGGAGTAATTGGGCAGGCCCATCCATCTGAGAGGTTTTCATCAACCTAGTTATGGAGGATTAATGAGCTAGCATGGCCACATTTGCCCACCAACGCAAGTACATTTCATTTGTTTTTTTTTTTTATTGAAGTTAGGTAAGAGGCTTTTCTCAAATATAATGTTGAGTTGGTATTACATGACTTACTTAGGATTGCTAAACGGTCAGGTTAAGTTGAGTTAAGGGTTGCTTATTTTTAGTTCCGATAAAATTAAGAAGATTTAAATTATATTTAAATTTGACTTATTTATATCTTGATTTGATCTCGAACTTGTCTTAAATTGAACCAATCACAAGTCGAGTTGAAATAATTTGATTTTTAATATAACATTAAACTACTTATCTAATCAAATCAAATTCGAGCCAAACTCAATAAATTAATGGGTTTTGAAATATATTTCAACTTAATTATCGAGTAGTTTAATTTGTTTTATAGCAGGTCATATAGTTTCTCTTACAACCTGCCTTGATTTTACCTGTTTTCACTCTATCATGTGAAATTTTTTTGGATCTTGTTGAAATATTGTAGAGTTAGAAGAGGGAGAGAGAGAGAGAGATCAGAGATAGTTTATACAAAGAGGGAATATTTTACACTAGATAACAAAAGGATCTTAAGTTAAAATGATAAAGAGAAAGTAGTGGCAATCTAAAGAGAGAGATTCAAAGAATATAGGACACAAGATTCCTAAGAGGTAGTACATGTGTAACACAAAACTGAAAATATACTCCCAATAATTGATAATAATTGGTATTATATCATTTGGGGAATTAGATTCACTATTTATGGTATTGGTGACATGTGCCAACTATTAGGGTTAGCATTGTATGCGAAAGGTTATTATGTGTCCCGTAAATGTATTTAATAGTAGGTAGTTAGAAGATTATAGAATATTGTAAAATCTTTTTATTTTTAGAAGTTCCTAGGCATACTATACATAAGATAATGGTGCGACATAAGGTTATTATGTGTCCCGTAAATGTATTTAATAGTAGGTAGTTAGAATATTGTAAAATCTCTTTATTTTTAGAAGTTCTTAGGCATACCATATATAAGATAATTGTGCGACATAAGGTTATTATGTGTCCTGTAAATGTATTTAATAGTAGGTAGTTAGGAGATTATAGAATATCGTAAAATCTCTTTATTTTTAGAAGGTCTTAGGCATACCATACATAAGATAATGGTACGACATACACCTTTAAGAACTTAATATTTTAGCCAACATACTACAAGATCCTAAGTAGGGGTGTCAATTTTTAACACGACACGACAATACAACTCGAATACGACACGAAATTAACGGGTTTGGGTTTAGCATAAATGGGTTTGGGTCATAAATGGGTTGACATGTATAACACGATTAATAAACAGGTCGTGTTTAAGTTTTATTAATATCAACCTATTTAACACGACTTAACACGTTTAATTATAAAATATATTATGAGTTAAGATAATTCGTCTCACATCAAATATTTATCAAGATTTTGAGATTTTTTATTTATAAAAGAGGTTTCTACTTTTGATTTGACTCATATCTAAAGTTACTAAACTTGAAAATTATCTATACATATTGAAAGATGGATAAATTTTTTTATTTAAAAAATAAAAAAATAAAATAAACGAGTTAAGTGTGTCGACACGTGTAACCTGTTTAATAAATGGGTTGGGTTTAGGTTTTGAAACTTGACAAGATTAGTTAATAGTGTCGAGGTAAAGTTCAAACATATTTTCAAATATTTATATCTTGACACGATCTAAACATAACACAATAACACTGAATTGACACTCCTAATTTAAGTATCTTGTGAGAGAGCATCATAGACTTGCACAAGCTTTACAAGCCTCCCAAGATGTGAAATAAAAGGGTGTTAGAGAGCTTGAGGATTGCTTGCGGAGAACCCATGAGTATTGTGTTGTGTTAAGGAGTCAAGAGATTGGTTCAATTAAATTTGGTGTAATCGTGACACCTCTAGGAGTCAAAAAGTAACTTGAATATGTTTAGTGAGTCGACCTAGAGATTGGTTCAATTAAATTTGGTGTAATCATGATACCTCTAGGAGTCAAAAAGTAACTTGAATATGTTTAGTGAGTCGACCTAATAAACTATGCTTGGGTAGATAGATCCTAATAAATACTGGATACTAACTTCTCGATTGCAATCGAATTTTTTTGAAGATAATTTTTATATTTTATATTATTTTTTTTTATCTTAATATTATATCTTTATAATTGAAAAATCGTATCTTTTTATACTATAATTTGTAACTCTTTTATATCATAATAAAACTAGAACAATCGTGAACGTAATCCTATTTTAAGATGAATCATGTAAATCTTTATATCATTGTATATACGTATAATTTTAAATTTGTCTATATTTTTTTTTATCTACTTCGTTATCTCATTTATATTTTCTTATTTATATTATTGTGTGTGCATATAAATATTTTCTTATTTATATAATTCTTTTTCATGAAACATATCACACATAAAAAAAAAAAATTATTAAAATTGCATATTACCATATGGTACGGCGAAGAATGTCTCTAGCTTGTGAGAGTAACTCATGGGGCAGTACACATGATTTTGAAAATGGGAGTTCTCGTGATGATCTGAGCTTCACGCTTGAGAATTGCTCAACCGTCAATCTAACGGAGATATGTTACGAGATAATTAATATTTATATGCATAGATTTTTAAAAGCAATTACGATGATAGAAGTAGATATTGGATATTTCATTAATTATTGATAATGAAATGTCCCATTTGAAATTTATTTTTTAAAATAATTTTTGATGTATTTGATCACAGGATATATAAAAGAACTTTAAAATAAACATAAATAAATAAATAATATATATTAGAACTAAATTAAATAAATATATAATTACAAAAAACTTATTATAATATTAATTATATAAAATAAAATAAAAAAATAAATATTAATTAAATAATTAATGTTTTTATTCTGTATGTTATAAAACTTAAAAAACTAAAAATTAAAAAATCAAATAAATATAAATACAATTTATACTATTGTATACAACTTATGACGTGTGTGCACACACGTGTAAGATGATGCCCGAAACGGAAGTGGGGAAAGGGTTGATAAACCCTTTTTTTTTTTGGCATAAACCAGATTCATAAATCCGGTCAATTATACCTCATCACATATGCCATTTATTGAATTCATGAATTAGATTAATAGATTCAGCTCATGCAAACATTTATCGATAAATAGCAGTAAACAGGGTGCATTTTTATTAACACTAATGCTACACTTAACATCTTTGTCATTATCCTCTCAGATGACTGTGACCTACTTATTCACGCGACCCTCAATAAGACCCACACATGTGAGAACGAGGTAAAAAGAAGTGGCAAGTGCAACACAAAAATGATAGATGATAATATCCCTTCGACTCTCCTGTCTAAAGATAAATAGTCCTTTAACTTGCATATTTATCACTTTGAAGAATTTGAAAATATTGCAACAGCTATAACTATATCTAAATTCTAAAACTAAGCCTTCTCCCATGCACATTATTCAGACCCACTGCCCAAGAGGTTGACAATAGAAGAAGCAGCAGCTTTATTCAGACCCACTCCCTCTCAGGGACCATTTCACCCCAACCCTAAGCCTAACCACACCTGCAAACACTTGCTTAGGGCAACATTGCTCTGTAACAGTAGTACCAACAGCTATAACCATTGTACATACACTTCTAGCAAAAGTCAGAATTGCTCTCTACAGTTGCTCTAATACAACAAGAAATACCGAAAACACCCCCAGAACCACCACTAAATTAAGTCTTGAACCTAGAGAGAAGGTATGAGAGTAACTGACCTTCTGTCACAAAAAAAAATTCTTAAAAAATGCATGCAAAGATAGAGAGTGATGGAATTGCAACAACTACTCTTATATTGATGACCAAACAAGAAACGGAAACATCTTGGAAAATTCATTTACTAAACCCCCTTTAGAAAAATGGGAAAGTTCTCATGGCGCACCACCTGAACCTAGAAGAGGACTTTTTTAACTACGCAAGCCCGCTGAACAAACACATGGTGTCATAATTTTATTCAACTCTGTGCCTCTCATAACTGTAGACACAACACTTACATTATAACGCCCAAGCCAAACATAGTAAGCATACAGGTAGCATATCCAGTCTTGACCATCCGACTTAGCAAGTAGATGCCATATGGACAATCAAGTCAATCACACGAGAGCTGCAATACCACACAAATGAATGTCACGGGTCAATGGCATGACAATTTAATATCAATGTAACTGGAAACATTTTATGGCTCTGCATAGTTAAACCAAGCAAGGAGATTTTGGCTACAGAATGTCAATTCATCATGCAATTATGTAACCAAAGAAAGAGTAGATTGTTACCTGTAACCCCACTCGTTGTCGTACCATGCGACGAGCTTCACAAAGTGATCATTCAAAGCAATTCCAGCCTTGGCATCAAAGATGCTTGACCTGAAAATTTGAACAATCAGCAGATTACACAATGCTTAACAAATGCAATGAGAGCAGCTATTGAAAAAAGTCATTCCCTCTCTTAAGCATTAATAATTTAATCGATTGAATTATGCTAAGGACCGTAGGTGGAATCTCCACGACCTAATTGGTCCGTGCAATACACAAGTGGATGTATTGCACACCGCAAGGTCACTCCCTCCTCTTAAGCATTAATAATTTAATCGACTGAATTATGCTAAGGATTGTAGGTGGGATCTCTGTGACGGT
Source organism: Nyssa sinensis (assembly GCA_008638375.1). Taxonomy (NCBI): domain Eukaryota; kingdom Viridiplantae; phylum Streptophyta; class Magnoliopsida; order Cornales; family Nyssaceae; genus Nyssa; species Nyssa sinensis. The sequence goes on from CM018036.1 coordinate 6,634,917, forward strand.
CCAAACTCCAAAGTGGTCCTCTAATTGATTATGACTGAGTACTTATCCAAATCCAAATAGATAGTCCACCCATGTTAAAAAATTGAAAAAGATAAAGAAAAAAATTAACAAAATAAAAACATAAGCCACAACTTTCAAATATCTCCATCATTACCTGTTGTCACCCACAAAGTCAGTGGAGACCACGTCATCTTCAGTGTAACCCAAGATTCCCTTCAGTTTTCCCTGAGACTCCTCCCTGATGACCACCCAAAAGAAAAAAATTAAGTACCTATGTAGCTCATTAAACGTCAAGGGAAAGAGTTAAGCATCTCGTTACTAACAAATACTCCCCTAAAGCCTTCCTAAGTGACTGTTATAAACTTATAAAACATAAAGAATACTTACTACAGATGCAATTTTCCTAGAAATAATAATAATAATAATAATAATAATAAATCCAGATTCTTTTACGTGCTTACTTGATAGCAGCTTTGATTTGTTCATATGAAGCCGCCTTCTCCAGCCTCACAGTGAGATCAACAACAGAGACATCGACAGTAGGAACACGGAAAGCCATTCCAGTCAATTTCCCATTAAGTGCAGGCAGCACTTTACCAACAGCCTTACAAATTGAAAATTATTACAGAAGAAAAAGGAGAGGCATTAGGTACCACACATGACTTATACTTTGGAACACAAGACCAAGCAAAACAATTTGAAAAAATAAAAAAGACCCAGTAATACAGGGTACTGAAGTTGTCCCGCATGTAGTTTTTTTTTCTTTATTTACAAAACAGAATAAAATAATGATTATCTATTTAATCTATGTAACTACAGTGTCCTTGAATACCTTAGCAGCTCCAGTGCTGCTGGGGATGATGTTGAATGAAGCAGCTCTTCCACCTCTCCAGTCCTTGCTTGATGGCCCATCAACAGTTTTTTGTGTGGCTGAATCATGAAACAAGCAGCATAAATATACAGTATGGCCTCTTAAAATGACAGTATAACCAAACACCTAAAAAACCAACCAGTGATAGAGTGAACGGTGGTCATAAGACCCTCAACAATGCCAAATCTGTCATTGATAACCTGCGAATCAGGGACAGAAAACCTTATATTAGTCTCAAGGCCCCACTGTTTTTTTTTTTCACTAGTGTCAAGGCCCACTATTCTACTAGAAAGGAACAAGGAAAATGCTCTAGAGTTTCATAAAACATAAAGAGTCATACAATAAACATTTATATACATATATTGAATAAATGGAATGGAAGAAAGAGAGCCAGAAATAGCAAGCAAACCTTTGCTAGGGGAGCAAGGCAGTTGGTTGTGCAGCTAGCATTGGAAACAATGTTAAGTTCAGGCTTGTATTCCTTCTCATTGACACCAACAACAAACATGGGAGCATCCTTGCTAGGGGCTGAGATGATGACCTTCTTAGCACCACCCTGATGAATCAACAAAACCACAGCCAAACTGAACCTCACAGAATGCAAAAGAACAAACAGCATCCAACAACTAATGGCAAATTGATTGCCCAGACAATTATTACTTAAATTGAAAAAATTATATATAAAAAAAAATTCCCCCAGACACAAGCTGAAAAACTCATTGGATGGTCACCACTATTCACTCATGGTCATTAAAATGCATTAATGCTGGCATTTGCAATCTAATCATTTCTTGAAAATCACTCAGGAAAATCATTGCTAATTAATCATTAAACAACATTACAAACAAAATTAACAGAATTGTCGTTAAGTAATCTTATCTTTGAATTTCAAACATGTCCACTCTCAATAACCAGAAAAAAAATTCCTTCAAGTAAATCAATCAGTAGACCCATGATCCGGCCATACAAAGTGTAATGTTTACGAGCATGCACATTTGTACTCTATTAAATAAAGGAACTGTTAGATCGTCACTTTGCAAGTAGTTACTTTGCTTTCAGGAGCAAAAATTGACACTAACATACATGAACAAGTAAGCAATTTGACAGATCTTCTACAAAATATGTAATCAGAAGTAATATACATTCACTCAACAAACCTAAGTATATGTTTTGTGTATATATTGTGCGAGTATCATGACTTACCTTCAAATGGGCAGCAGCCTTGTCCTTATCAGTGAACACACCAGTTGACTCAACAATAAATTCAGCTCCAGTCTCAGCCCACGGGATCTCCTCTGGGTTCCTAAAATCCCCGTGAACAAATTAGACTTCAACAATTTCCCAGTGCATACACATATATACATGTCCCTATGCCCCTATGCATATATCTATGTGATATATGTGTATACAAACATATATACTCGTGTATAGTTTGTGTTTGGGTTTGTGTGTCTGTAATTGAAGATTCTACCTGACACCGAACACAGTGACTGACTTCTCACCGAAGAGAAGGGTCTTAGAATCCTTAACTTTGATATCGTGATGCTTCCACTGACCGTGAACACTGTCATACTTAAACATGTACGTCTGCAACAAAACAACACCAACAACAAACAAATCAAACCAAACCCAATTTACCAATACTCATATCGCTACATAGATCGGCCCCAATATACTTCCCCAACAAGCCAAAACTATCAATCCCACAGATAACCACCAGATATCATAACAGCATACTTCCGATCTACTAGCTCTAGTTTAAATCAAAGCCTGCTTAAGTAGTTCTTACCAAACGCTTAATCCTGAGATTAACAACTAAGAAGTAAGAAGGCAGTTAATTACCATGTAGTCGGTGGTGATGAAGGGATCGTTAACAGCAACGAGTTCAACATCGTTTCTCTGCAGAGCCACTCTCGCCACCAATCGACCAATCCTTCCAAATCCTACATATCATTTCTAACTTCTATCATTTTAACACAAAATTAACAGAAACAAGACTCTGATCATATTCATAATTTCATGATTATGTTCGTGAGAAGTTAGATCTCATACCGTTGATTCCGATCTTGATCTTGCCTGTACAGAAAAACAAAAACACGAAAAAAACATTATTTTACAACATTAATATAAAAAAAAAACGCAGAAGAAGAAGGACAAACTGTGTTCTTACCCATGACTTTGCGAGAGAGAGAGAGAGAGAGAGAAATGAGTTAGATTTTGCAAAAAGAGAGAGAGAGAGAGAGAAGACGACTTAGATTTTGCATAAAGAGAGAGAGTGGGAGAAACAGCGAAGCGTAAAGGAGAAGTAGGGTTTAATATAGAGTAAAGAGGGGACAGGGAAGAGGGAGACCGGAATGACCGGTAGCTTGGGGGTAAGTAAGGGAGAGCGACTTTCAATGCGGGTGCATGGTATTATATCGTGTGGTACCTCATTTTCTGCCGTCTGATTCAATGACTATTAACAAAGATGACGAAAGATAGTACCCTTGCTGTTGGATTGATTTGTAGTGATGTAATAATTTAACACAATATCTATATTATATTAAGGTTTTGAAATAGATGCTAAGAATATTCTGGAAGAGAGTGTCTTTTTTCTCCACGTAGAAAAACTGAAAAAGTTGTAGGGACCGTTAGGTCGCCAGCTCACTGTCAAACAGACAGCTGAGGCCCTCGATTTGCGCGAAAACTGGATATGGAACGGAAAAGAGTCTACGATTAAGCCCAACACTGGCGGATTGGCCCGAACAGTTAAAAATTCAAGCCCAGTTGGGCCCAGTTTTCACCTCGTAATATTTCATCATGCCACGTAAAATGAGTAAAGTTCACAATTTGATCCTCGCGTATATTATATATATTTATGTAATTACATATGATATGGGTGTACGTAATATATGTGTCAATTAGGTTGCAGAGAGTGCAATCCAAGGGTGGAACTAGAATTTGCCCAAGAAGGCCAAACTTTATTAAGAAAATATTTGATAATATATTAAAAAATTAAATGAGTATACCTTTTTTATAGGCAAAAGTGATTTTTGTGATGAGAGTTAACCTGAAATTTTGGAGAAAAAACAGTATAAACTTAATATTGATTTATAATATTTTTTTATTAAAAAAACTAAAATAATTAATATAAATTTGCTTTCAAATTAAATAAAAAGTTTAACAAAAGAAAGAGATAATTAACTTAGAATATACAAAAAAAAAAAAAAAAACAAATTTGATAAAATTTCATTAAAAAGATTAAATTAAAATTAAATTAAGGTAAGGTGTGAAAAAATTTAAATTTAGGAATGACAAAAAAATAATTTAAAGATTTATGTTAAAAAATATTTTAAGAGTTATAAGAAAAATTATAAATAAGAAGATTTGAAGAGACAATTGACCTTAGCCTACATTGGCTCCGTCCGTGCCAACAGAGGCCTACTATTCCAGTGTCTACAGCTCCAAAATGGTGAATTTTCCTCCCCCACCTAACTATCATTTTCTTCATTATTAACCTCTTCTGATACTCTGACAACATGATAGACATGGTTGGACTAACATTAGAAACCGTGAACTTTTACCAAACCAACAATGCCATTCCCCCCCCCCCAAAAAAAAAAAAAAAAACCAACAATACACTGTTTAGTGTGTGCTGTGTGTGGCTTTTAGTTTTGGTTGTTGTTTTAATGGTGGTCCAGATGTTGCATTTTGCATGGTGGATCTCACCGACAAGTCTCAAAAGAAATAGAGAGCAAGGCAAAGGGGACAGATGCAAATGTTGCATTTTGCATGGTGGATCTCACCGACAAGTCTCAAAAGAAATAGAGATGCAATGCTTAGTCAACAAAGAAATAGATTAAGATTTTAAGATAGCCATGTTTTAACATAATACACTACCATATATGTTCTCTTTGCACTCAACTTTTTTCTTTTTCTTTGTTAGGCGAGTAATCGGACACCACAAGATGGGACAGGAGAGAATTACATATACACAAATATACAGTTTTACTTTGTAAATAGAGAATTTTATTTTATTTTTTGTGATTCGAATTCATGTTTTTTGTATCACAATGAAACAAACTTATATTTTATCATAATTATAATTTTAATAGTTTTTAGTTTTGTCATCCATTGGAGTGTACGAAAAATAAGAAATCTTTTTTTCGATGCAACGGGAATCATATTTATGTCATTTACAAGAAGAGTGGATAATTCCACCACTTGAATAGCATCTATGATTTTTTTTTTTCTCTTATTATAAGAACTCCCAATACCCTTTGGACCAATGAAAGGCTTAATCCAATAACCAGACATCTGACTATCTTACTTACCCATACCCTCCCAGCCCACCTCATAGCTAGGGCTTAGATCTCTAACCATTGATGGAGATTGAACCCTTTATCTTCATTGTGAAATAGCCATCGACACGAGCAGACGAACATATGTCAGTTGGCTATAAAGCCATCGACACGTGCAGATGAATATTTGCTTTGTTAATGTCATGTTATAAATAAAACGAGGGACAATGTTTGACTCCACACCCGGTTTGAAAGAATCTTCTTTTGTCCACATATTTGTCACAATTTTTTTATATCACACATGCAATTGGGCCTGTAAACGGATCGGGTCCGACTCGAATCCAGACCCGTTTATATAAGATTCGGGCCCGTTAACAAGATCTAATCTAGACCCATTAAAAATAAATTAAATGGGTCAGGTATAAATTTGTTGGATAATACCCGTTAAATTATTAACACACACACACACACACACACACTCTCTTTCTAATACAATATTGAAGTTAGAGTATTTAATCTCCTAACAAAGTTACTATATACATACATACATACATAAAAGTTAGATAAAGAGAGAATGTCTTAGCGAAGTTGTCGTCTTCAACTTTGTAGTACTGTCTTATGCTATGAAAATGTATTGGAAATCATCTTATAAATTGTTTCATGAATCTAGCTATCAATAACCCGATTCTCTTGAATGCACATTCCATTAAAAATCATTATAAACATTCTTTTATCTCGGATGAATAATATGTATTTCATTCTATGTTATTTTCATTCCATTTCCTATTATATTTAGGACTAAGGAAACCTTTTGTAGGCCTAAATTCTTGATAAAAATTAAAATATTTTTAGATGACAATTATTGTTATTTTGCCATTCATTATGTGTCCGATCAGTAAGAACGAAATATACAAATAATAGTGGTTATCACATGAAACAATTTCAATCAATAATGACATAATTGGGGCCAATAAAATCTTTTATTTGTAAATCCAAGTTGGATTACTCCAAATAGAAAATTTTAGCTCTCAATTTTTTATTTTCATTTTTGCAAACGAGTTCAGATTTTGGGGTCTAAGACCAGGATATGATGAATCCAAGTCCGGGTCTAATTGAGACTGGTTTTAGCGGGTCTAGATTCAGGTCTAGACTCCTTTAAACTTGGTTGGTCCGGGTCCGAATCTTAGAGGGTCTGCCCAAACTCGGTCCGTTGACAAGCTTACATGCAATTACATATATATTATGTTATATATTATAGGACTATTTAGTTTTAACTAAAAAATAAAAATTAAATAAAATTTAAAAACACATGTATAATGTATATTTGGTAAATTGTAGTAATAACGCGTATGTGGGTGTGATGAGGTTATTCCTCCCTAGAATAGAGTCAAAACGTTGTCCTAAAATGAATTCAAGATCAGAAATCCAACCGAGAAATTGACCCAAATCAAAAACCCAGATAAGTAGATTTGGCCCAAATGAAATAGTAATGGTGACACAGTCGGCCCAAAATCAGACCCTACCATGTTAAGACCAGAAAACAGGCCTAGCTGAAATTTATTTCTTTAGTACGGACCAAATGAAATTAGAATAATAATTCTCGGGGATCCAATCTAGAAGCAGACCTAATCCCAACCTCAAAGAGTAGGATTGGCCCAAATAGAGATCAAGCATGAACTTCAGCCCAAATCCAGATGGGATTCGGCCCAAACAGAGATCGAGAATGAACTTCAGCCCTTGAACTGAGAACAATGAAGGTGATCCATTCCACAGGTAGTTGACTTGTGTTCGATTCTCCCACTTTCATTATTGTATTAAAAATTGATATTCAAGATAAAAGTTTTTTGGTCCTAGTTGCATGAAAGTGATTAAACAAATAATAAATTTATTTTAAACAAGAAAAATAAAAAAAAAAAACACATAGAGTAACCACTTGATTTACATGATTCGGTAAAATGCCTATGTTTATAAGCTAACGATGATCAATCTACTATGTGTCAAAGATATTACAAAAACAGAAAAATTTCAAAACCCGAAACCTCATTTTTCTTAAAAGGACTTTTATTTTCTCATAAGTCGAAACCTTAAAAATAAACTTATTATATGAACGAGTTATAATATAAGAGACGAAACATATCAAAAAACCCAAAACAAAAAGGCGTCAAAATGAGCAATGGCAGGATAAACTTACACACTGCTCATTTTTTGAGTCGCATCGGGTTATTAAGAATTTACATTAATTCATAACAATCACCCAACAATGAGACTACCTTTTCACTATACATTTTTTTCCCATATTTTACGTCATGTTGGTTACATTGGTATCCAATTGCATAATAGTTTGAAAGTTATAGTGTCTGTGTGCTTACATATTTTCCTTCCATCCAAACAGTAGAAGAATGTTGCATGCATGGTTCTGAATTGTCACATATTATCATATGAATATCTGATTTAACTTCACCATTAAGATGAAATGTAGCCAGCCAAGAGCCATTTCATGTATTTGATCTGGTCAACTTTGCAAGCAATTAAAAAGTAATTGGAAAGTTAGTCTTCTGTGAACATGTTGTTGAGAAAATAACAGATCTAATATGTATACAAATGGAGTTTATAGGAGGAGTGTTAAGAAAGAATAAACATTATTTGGAAGCATAATCATCAGAATCAGTTGAATAAAACATGACAAATGACAAAAATACACATAAAAATATGAACATAAGAATATACATGACAATATCTAGTAAAAATGGTTGTTATTTATCAAAGTTTACCAGCATGATTAAGTGTCCGGTTCTCCGAGTTTGTGGTCTAAGTGGTTGGGCCGGGCCGGGTGGGTGATAACTATGTTTGGAGGGTCCGAAAACCCAATTCTCTCCCTTTGGGGAATTATCAAAGATCAAATGGTCATAATCTCTAGGATGGCTGGCAATGGGGAAAAGGGATATCCATCTATGAATAAATGCATGGATATAACAGCTAATGGGACCCTGGCAGAAAAGACATCCACATGGTCTGTCGATTCATCTTTTGCCAATTCACAGTGTTTACACGACTTTACTTGCTTTAAAATACTGAAGCCCTCGTTTGTTTATCCCATCTCCAGTAATAACTTAATTTTTAACTCAAATTTGAATAAAAATGTAATTAAAAATTTTATTTAAGTTTGATTCTCTCTATTAGTCACTTAATTTTTACTCAAAATATTTTTTTAAAATTTATATCGTATTCTAAAATAATTCTCATCATATCCTAAAAGATTTAAATTTACTTTGAATAATGATTTGAGTCTGTAAGTAGTATTGCACTAATTTGAGTAAAAATAGATTTGATATGAGTTTTAGTCTACTACCGAAGAACATTTTTTAGACTTTTCGACTTAAATTTGAGTTTAAGTATATGCTTTGGTTCACTACTGGAGATGCTTTTACACCAACATAAGAGATCAGTTGTGATGAAAAACTATCAAGTGTGACAAGTAACTCCCTGTCATTATCTGATATGGAGTGACTGTTTCTCACAAATACAACTATTTCTCCTTAATTGTAGTTGAAGATCTTTTTTGTATTTTAGAAAAACTGATAATGTTTGTGAGAGACAGTCACTTCACATCAAATAATGATGTGGAATAACTATTCCACTAGATAATTTCTCAGTTGTGACATAAAATAATTGGCTGAAGCCTGAAGACGTCTTGAAAAAATGAGAACGTCACAAGTCTTATTTTAAGTCAAAGTACTAGTAGACACATTTTTGTTAGATCCTTTTTGGAAGACCCAATACTCCTATTTTTGACCCAAAACGATAAGATAAACCAAACTAATCATATTATAACCATGACTGAAGCCGCTTTTTCTGATTCCACTCTTGATAATGATGCAATGTTATATCAATGCAATATTATTTGGAATAATTTTTTCAAAAAATATAGCATGGTTTAAAATGTAATTTTCTAACTCTTTTAAAATTGAGATTAAACACAGAAAATAATTGAAAAACTTATATGCACAAGACTGAAGGATATGGGCGTGAAATTGAGTGCAATTCAATTCATTGAACTCAAGAAGTTGATCCATGTTTCATTGAATTTGGAACAAAGCTTCAAATTTTGGAAATGATATTTTGTTGGGACGTTCAAGATGAAAGACTCCATGATCTCAAAGGGTGGGGCACATATGCTTGGACCATCCTTCAATGCACGGATATATATATATATATATATATATGTGTGTGTGTGTGTGTGGGGGGGGGGGGCTTATCTTTAATTTTGTTGGGATCATTGAGACGGAACCATTTAATATTGAGACTATGGTTTCACGAATTAGATAAATAGTCATGTTATTGTGTGTGTATATATATATATATATATATATATATATAATTTATTATTTAATTGTTGAGACTATTAAGACGGAACAATTCAATATTTTTTCATACTTTCCATGTTTGCAATGATGCATTTGAATGAGTTATATGTGTTTTTTTTCAATCTTCGACCAACTAAATTAAAAGTAATTATTAGAATGTTTGAGACGAGAAAACACATGTTTTCTACTATCAGATGATATATTATATGACACAAATATACATATAACGCATCATTTGATGCTTCCGGAACATGAAATATTCAAAAATAGTACTAGGTATATAGGAGGGCAAAATGAGAGTTAATGCCCAAGGGTATCTGGTTGTCCCTATTAAAAAAAAAAAAAAAAATTAACCACCTAATACTAGAGAAAATATCACAATTAGAATGGAAGTTAGCTTAGTTGGTTCTATCAAATGATAGACAGAGGTTAATAGAGTTGTCAATGGAGTTTAGTTTTAGGGTAAAAAAACCAACTAAAATGGAATGTTCTCAGAAAGGCCAACATCCCATTTTCTAAACCCATGGCTCCCCCTGCCTCTTAAGAATAATAGGGTTCATTTCCTCACACTCCATTTCCTTGTCTGTTTCACTCATAACAAACATTTGCAATAAAGATTGGCCCCTTAATGTACAATATTGGATAAACTTCACAATGTACAGCACTTATAGAAGTTGGACCCTTCATGTTTGGTCGATAAACTCCCCCCCCCCTCTCTCTCTCTCTCTCTCTCTCTCACACACACACACACACACTGTCACACACACACATCAAACATACCCCATGGCTCTTTCTTAAAGGTGCTAATCACTGTGTCATCTGAAGTTGCAACAAGTGCTCTTATCAGAGTAACTTGGATGTTCCTGATAATTATCTATAACTATTCAACATTTAGGTATTGACCAGTGTGGGGGAAAAAATTTGACATCTAAAGCTTTCTTTCTTTTTTTTTTCTTCTAAATTAATATAAATTTTTTTCATTTAAAATTTATTATTCCCGCTTTTTGAGATACAAAAAAAATTAATTTTCTTTTCAATTGATCGTATTCATATTTTGCTAACGTGTCATTTTCAATTGATAGTTTGAATATTCTACATATTTTTTTTTTCGATCAACTGTGATTGATCTTGTTAGATTGTCCCACATCGCTTGTCTATAGCTCCTTTAGTCTATATATAAGGGCCCTCTCTCCCTCTTCTTAACACCTGGGTTTTAAGGATTGAGTTAATTTAAAGTTGGGCCTCCAATTTTCAACATAGTATCACAGTCAGGTCAGAGCTCTAACTTTGGGTTAGCTGCACGGGACAGCCCACCTGCCTTCCATCCGAGGGGCAATGTGGTCCAGGGGGCGTGTTGGATTGTCCCACATCGCCCGTCTCTAGCTCCTCTGGTCTATATATAAAGGCTCTATCTCCCTCTCCTTAACACCTGAGTTTTAAGGATCGAGTTAATACATCGCCCGTCTTTAGCTCCTCTGGTCTATATATAAGGGCTCTCTCTCCCTCTCCTTAATACCTGAGTTTTAAAGATCGAACTAATTTAGAGTTAGGCCTCCAATTTTCAACAGATCTGACTTGGTATTTTTTCCTAGCACTTGGATGTTTATGGGATCTTCTCTGTGAGGTTTAGATTTTTACTTTGGATTATTATACTATAGAAATATATAAAATTTAGAACATTTTTTTTTTTTTTCTAATGGGAGATAAAACTATTGTTTTATTCGTTTAATTTTAGTGTTGGCCTTGATATTAACTGCACCCGTATACTGAAAAAAGGTGCGGTATAATTGAAGTTAGAGGAGCCTGAAGTAGGGTTGAATGTTTGTGCAATCAATACCGTAAATAAGAGTCATACTAAACTCGATGTTTATGAGATAGAAGTTTTAACTAACCGAAGATTCGGTAATTCAGTTTTTATTTATTTTAATTATTTTATTTCTATTTTCTATGATATTCAATAGTTAAAATATTTTTTTATATAAGTTCAAGTTTACTAGTAACATTACCCATTAAATAAATAAAATAAAACTTTGTTCACATAATTAATAAACATTAACAAAACTAAGACTCTAGGTATGTTTGGATTAGTGGTGGCGTTTTAGAAATAGGCATTTCGGAGTTCAAATCGGACTTTTTAATATTTAAATATTTGGACGTTTCCAAGTCTAAATGTCAATTTTGAAAATGTGTCAGTAAGTGACTTTTTTTCAAACGCCCGTTTTTTATTTATATAATACATTCAATACTTTTAACAAATCATTCAAATATTGTAATAGCATTTGAACTCGTTTCAAATATATTTATTCAAATACTCATAACTTAACTCAAATTATACTTTTCTAAACTGTATTTTTTTCAAATAACATGATTCTCGAATTACATTTTTTTACCACTCATTCAAACAAACAGTCTGAATTATTGTAAACAAATACATATAGTGAGGGCTAGGAATGCTACAAATAAGGAATAGTCTTTTCAATCTTTTAAGCTTAGACAACACATGTGCCTTGTCTAAACAGGTTAAGGATACAAAGAACTCTTTAAGTCAAAGCTTAAATCCCCACTGAAGATTAGTTAATTGCTTCTGGGACTAACTGGGTTTGCACTTATTCTTGCTAAACTTGCATGCCATTAAGACAACAAATACATTGAAAATCCTCCCACTTGCTTGTCAAAATTTTGTTAACCAAAGTCCACACAACTAGGCATATTCAAAAACTTAATTAATTCATTTAATTTGTATGCTTCTGTAATGGATTAATTAAGTGGATGTGGGAAGATGGACACACATCGATCTTCTCTGCTACTTTTTCTTTTAATTTCTCTTTGAATACTTTATATGCATGTTATATCATTTATTGTTTAATAATTTAATAACAAATACATAATGTGACGTGACATGTGTATTCAAAGTTATATTGAGAAAAAAATGTAGTAAAGATCGAGGATCCCGATCTGAAGAACACTAGCATAACTAAAATAAAGGAAAAATCATGTATGCTAGGAAAATTGTGTGACATGGGTTTTGTTGATGCCTAACCAAACTCTTATATAATTAAAACTATTTAATCCAGCTATATACTAATTAGGATTGAATCATAACATAGAACTACAAGTGTAAAAAAAATTTACTTACTTTATGAGTTACAAAAATCTCTCAATTCTAAATCTTGAGAAACCAATAACTATTCAACACTTTCAGAGGTAAAGTCAAACTAAAAATGGAAAAAAATAAATAAATTACACATTCCCTCAAATGAGAACCTTCTTTTAGAAGAAGTGACGAGTTACCCACTAGTCTAGTCTTAGTTAAGCAAAACTAAGTACTCGTTTGGGTAAGCGGTGAAAATAGATGTTTTGGAAAATGACATTTTGAATAAAGTTACTTACTGACATTTTTTCAAAACGTCCGTTTTGGTTTTAAAAATGTTCAAATAAATATTTTGAGAAATTTAAATAAATACTTATTTATTTCAAAAACTCATTTAAAATGTAAAAATGGTGAATCGGACGGTCATCCAATAAGTGTAATTAGTACAAACAAAAATGTGGAGAAAATTGGAAGGAAAATTATATATATGAAGGTGACAGATATAATCAAACAAATGAAAGAAAAACATTGGGCCCTAGGGCACGCAGTGAGCCTAGAAAGAGGACACATGCTCACATGGCTTTGCACATTATGATTTCTGGCTTCGGACAAGGAAGACTCGGGTTTAACTTATATATTATTTATATATACTTCTTATATACACATATTTTCTTCTTTCTCATACAAACCCAACCCACCAATCATTGTCTTGTGGCTTGTGCTATTCTGGTAGTGCCTATGATGGGTTAGTTATCAGTTTTTTTTATTCCCCTTTCATTGATTTGCCTATATAATGTGTTCAGGCTTAAAAGGCTATATATATATATATGTGTGTGTGTGTGTGTCTGTGTACACACACACACTATACTAGTATACTTAATGTAATAGAAATTTTAATATAGTACAGCTAAGAAAATTATTAGCAGCTGATACTACCTGTAATTGGGCAATTAATCAGCAGAGAATCCAATGTTGCATATTGCCAAAATTTCCAGCTGAGTTTGTACTAATTAAGAGGTTAATTGAAAATATTCGATGGATGCTTAATGATAATTAAGCAAAGACCAATTTTTTTTTTAAGAAAGCAAACTAGCTATTGTTTGATATTGCAGAGAAACAAAAGTTCATTGCTGGCAATCTTTTGTTCCTTTATATCTCATGCTGGATTTGAGCTGACAATAACTCAACCTTAGACATGAGCATCTTAATTTGTATCCGAAGTACTATAAATTATAATGTCTTGGTGCATGTTATAGAAATATAGAAGAAAAAAAAATCTAATTAAAAAGTTTGAACAATGGATTTTCTCACTTTATTTTTTCACTCTTGATATAAAGTGATGGGACTCACATGCATTAAAAAAAATATTAAGCATATATAATTCACTCTAAGATACAAGATATTTTTCGATGAGTTTAGTATAACATGAGACAATGTACCTTTTCAATGACACTATGTTGTATGTACTGTGTTCTACTAAAAAATGCGAATCATATCACACGTGACGAAATATTATTAGAAAGCCACATTGTCACGTCATTGTACCAGTTTCATTTATTCAAGAATTTTTGGGACTCATTATAGTAAATGCATGTGAGTCCCATCACTTGATGTCTAAGAGTGAAAAAATTCATTATATTTAGCATTATTCTTTAAAAAATTATGTCACCTACCTTAAAACGTTAACAACTTAACACTATACCTTCCAACTTTTTTTTCTTTTATATTTGTCGTGGGAGTATTCCTTTTTTTCTCAGTAAGGTGGAGGCCACTGCTCTTCATCATAGATAATCTCATCGAAGTGAGTAATGACTTGACTCTTAAAAGAATGAATAGTCGAATCTTAAACCTCTTACTAAACAAACATTTTGTAAGAAGTCCCATGACCAATTCATCCATCTATTCGGATTCTATACCTTCCAACTTTAATCCCTCCTTTTATGTTTTTGAACTTGAAAGATATTGCCATGGAAATTACTGTCATAACTGCAATATCAACAATTTGCATGCATTCGATCTCATCGAAGTGAGTAATGATTTGACTCTTAAAAAAATGAAGAGTCGAATCTGAAACTTCTTACTAAACAAACATTTTGTAAGAAGTCCCATGACCAATTCATCCATCTATTCGGCTTGTATACCTTCCAACTTTAATCCCTCCTTTTATGTTTTTGAACTTGAAAGATATTGCTATGGAAATTACTATCATAACTGCAATATCAACAATTTGCATGCATTCGATCACAGACTTCTTATGGCGTTTTTAAACTTTCCTTTCCCTTTTTCTGTGCTTGGTTGGCTTTTGGGGTACGTTTCAAATGTAAAGTTTTGGCATTATTATTTTCAGTGGGAGGTGAGAATTTGAATGGCTGCAATAAATATTTCTTTTCAGAGGGAAGTTAAAGACATTGAGCGCAGGTATGGACTGTCCTTGTGGTCACCACATAGCTAAAGATCACCTTGTTGGGTCCCACGAGTTTTAACAGCCATACAGGCAAAATTATTTGGTGCATAACCTCACAAAATAGTAAAATTATCATGATAATTACACAAGTGCTAGAGATTCACTGAATAATTTTTCAGGATCTCATCTGTTCATATATATATATATATATATAGTGCAGACTATTATATATTTTGTGATACGGGTCTCAACTCAATCATGTCTTTCACCTTAATTTATTAATATATAAATAGATATAAATATATACAATCATAAAAGCGTTAACATCTTCACATGAAAAGTGGGGGTGTGGTTCCAAAGTCCTTGCTTTATTGGATAGAAACCAAGGGCGTGGAGTCACCTCTATGGTTCTATGGACTATAAATATTGGAGCCATGTCTGGTTGTTCCCCATGCATAGTCTCTCTTTCTCTCTCTCGACTTGTATTGTTACATATAGCGAGTTCCCTGAAGACATCTCTGTGAAAAGAACATGGTGTCTAAGGTGGAAGAAGCCATGAAGAAGAGGCAACAACAACACGAGCAGCAGCAACAACACCACCATCAGCAGCTGCTGCAAAGGCAGCTACAATTCAACAAAGGAAAAGCTAGCAAGTTCAAGAGGAGCAGCTCCAATCTTGAAGAAGATGGTGCTTCTGCTGCTATTCTTCTGCTTGCCTGCATTGCCTTTGCTCCCTCCTAATAGATGATTTTGTTCCCACCTCTCCCCCCCCCCCCCCCCCTTCTCTCTCTCTCTCTCTCTATATATATATATATATATATACATATTTGATTTCTTTCTTTCCTGTTCCATGTTGTAAGAGTTCAATTTTCTGTTTGATTGCTTTATTAACTAAAAAAAATTCCTTAGTTCTCTCAGTTGTCAATGTATTTATACTATTTCTCCAATAATTACATCTATGCTTTAATTAATTAATTTTTTTCCTTGGCATAATAATGTACATAAAGGATCAATTATCTATTGTGCATGTGCCCTCTTATGGTAAATAAATGCATTTTCTAATTGCAAACATATGGGGGAAGATTACAAATTGAAGCTTTAATTTGAATCTTTGCATTGCAAGTATCAATTCATGAGAAGCAATTTCAACTACAACACAAAGACTAAAGCAATAAATTATCTACTTCACAGTCCAATTTATAGAACTACACAAATGTAATAAACCTGTGGGTGATCAAAGCCAAACCTAGCTAGCATTAGTGGTTCTACAAAAGTAAAGAAGCTCTATTGTAGAACAAGTGGAGGAGACTTTTGAAGCCCAATGGGAACGTTTCAAGTCTAATTTTAAGAAAATGTAATAGTAGACACAAAGTTGGTTAGCGACGTTTTTGGGAACAGGAGATCCTATCTTGACCCAAAACGGCGAGACAGATAGTAATCATGGCTTTGCGGTGACCGAAGCTGCCAGATGGTCCAAATGACTTTGTTTGGGTCTTCAATTTCACTTTTTTGCCATTTATATTAATTTTTATTTTCGCGATTACCTTGTTTTGGAAAGTCCGAATTAACTTCTATTTGCTGCCTATAGTTTCTTACTATGATAAGGTTTCTAGTTTTCTAAAAAGCCCTAATTTTTATTAATTTCGAATTTTCCCTCCTTTTCGTAATTATAGTTTTCTAATTGTAATAGGATTAATATAAGGAATTAGTAGGTTCTTATTCAGATTAGTAGTAGTTTTAGCCTATATATGTTGTAATTTAGATTTTATTATACAGATTATCAATAATATATTTTGAAGTCTATCGTGTTATATGTTTTATAAGGAATTTAATGTGTTTAATTTTCTTTTATGTTTCGTACTGCTGTTATATATCCAGTGCATTACACATGATTTGAGAAAATTTTTTAGTGGAAATGTCTCACGTACGGTGATACTGTCATTGAAATTAATTTAGTATTTATGTAAGATCTACGTAATCCTGCAAATACTCAAATCTTAGTACGGTAACACTGTATGAAACCTTTCCCCACTCGACTTATGTGCATATCAAGATATGTACTGCAGTTAATCCTTGTTAAATTATTTGGTATTTACCCTCTAAAATAAAACAAATTGGAAAAGAATTCATGAAGAACTGGGAATGTGAGAAGTTTCATTTGTGACGGACTCATTTTAAGCTGACTAGATTTTGGGATTCATGACCCCTATGATTGACCATAATGAGATGGATCAAACTATTTTTTTTTGGCCAATTTCTAGCATTTAAAGCTTCAATTGTGTGTTTTTTTTTCTAATTTAGGAAAGTTTTAATTGTTTAATTACTTCCTGTAGAAAACTTCAGTATGTTTTTGTTGGGGCAGACTTCCTTTTTCTTTATCTAATTTTAAAATCTGGGTATAAATTAAATTTTTCCTAAATTAGATTTTATTCAAATTTCTCTCTTTTTCTAAGTTTTAATAGGATTTCTTTTCTGTTTTGATTTTTTAAGTTAAAGTAGGAGTTTTCTTTCTCCATGAATATGATGTAAGAGACATCGATTATTCAACTTTATCAATAGTATTTCAAAATTTGAATTTTAAAAATTTGTTCTCTTATATTCATAATTAAATCGTACTTGAGAATTTAACGTATTCAATTCTTATTCATA
This sequence comes from Nyssa sinensis, assembly GCA_008638375.1. NCBI lineage: Eukaryota > Viridiplantae > Streptophyta > Magnoliopsida > Cornales > Nyssaceae > Nyssa > Nyssa sinensis. The sequence continues at coordinate 6,652,576 of CM018036.1, forward strand.
TTTCGTGCGGTGTCATCTTTCATGGTGGTTGGTCTTGGTCACACTATATCATATCACATGACCAGGCTTTGTTTTGGGAAGACATTCAGGTGGTGCTATACTCCAATACTCCCACTTGACTTGCAAGAGTTGAACCCACAACTTATTCTAAGATGGACTGTAATGAAGGCAAGGGCCATGGTTCATCAAGGTGGATACCTTTCATGCTATCATCATATCCTTGTCTTTGAATGTAGACAGTCTGAAGTAATAATAGAAACAAAAACTGTGCAACAGGGTGACAACTAAAGGCCTATCACTAATAAGCAGTAGAAAAAAGTTTATGGGAAAGTCTCACCATAGACCCACATGAGTCTTGTAAAATAGTCAAATCTGTATGTGATATCATCCGGTGAAACCTTCTCACAAAACTTTTTTTTTTTCATTTCATCAACAACCAAATAATATGGCACATTTACTTAGTGATTTTTTCAACATTAACCAAGCAGCACTGCCCCTGTGAATTTGATTAATTTATTGTATTTGATCCACTTGACATGTATTTTTAGTGTTGGTATATATGGGTATTTCAAAATACGTATTCCATATTGATTAGAGAGAAAAAAAATTTAATTTGATTGTCCAACCTTTATATATATATATATATATTTGTTATGTTTTCCATTTTAATAGTCAAAACTTCCTAATTAATTTGATTATCAAACCTTCTTCAAATATTTGATTTGTTTCCCACTTCAATTGTCGAACTTTCTTCTTATATTTAATTAACTAATCAGTTGTAGACAATGATCCTTAATCAGGCCGGACTATATTCCATGAAGCAAGTGATCTTTCTTTATTTCTCTCTCTTGCAACTCTATATAAACCAATGAAATCTTGAGATAGAACACACAAGCTTTGAGCTCTGAATTGTTAATATAGTGTTTTGAGAATTTCTTTAGTGTTCTTTTTATTTTGTTGAAAGTTCTCTTGTTGTCCATCCTTTCTTGAGATTCCATTAATTTTGTTGAGAATTTTTGTTATTGTTGATTTCGTATCTATCAAAGTAACAAAGAATTGTTCATTTAATCCAAATATTACAAGTAGTAGCAGCTTATGTGAATCAACACGTTTCATCCTGGAGGGTGAAGCGTGATTAACTTGTTGCATTGAGATTTTTCTTCCAAAGAGTAAAATCACTATTAAGAGCAATGTTACTGCACACGCCTCAACTGCTGAATTTTCTTACCCTATCCCTATATCATGTTCATTATATTTTTTTTGGCAATATGCTTAGCCCTAGACATATAAATTCTCCTACAGTTAGCTACATATGATTATAGATGAGCCTATATATTTAAGAATACTAAAGACTAAATATAGAGTAACTTGAGATAACATAATAAAAGACATAATAATATTGGGGTTTTTGTAATAAAAAAATAAAATTTTATTTATTAGGCAATTATTTTTTTTTGGGGGAAAAATTATAATTAAGGTAAACTCCCAACCTTAAATTATATGTAAGTATTGAAATTTTTTAAAATTGCAGTTAAGACAATGAGTTAAAAAATTAATTGCAAAAAAGGTAAAATAATTTACACTTAATCTAATTTGGATGAAAAGTTAACACGGACCCCTATCTGTTACAAATTATACTATATTTTTTAGAAAAATTAACAATTGGACCTCTAATTTTATATATATATATATATATATATTCATAAGAGTTCGTGTTTGTTAAATTCTAATACTTTTACTTTTACCCCTCTTATCAGTAATTTTTGAATCAACTAAAAAAGATTTTGATCAAAAGATAAAACTCTTAACTTCATAAAGGAAGTGAATAAAAGCAATTTACATCACCATCCAAAATAATAATAATTATAAATAAGTAACAATCAACAATATATTTTTCCTTTATTCTCTCCTCTCTCTCTCTCCCTCTAAATATTTAAAATTGAGACAACAAGAGGTCGGAGTTTTGTTGACCCGAAGAAAAGATTCAATCACATAACTTAAAAATTTAAATTAAATTATTAGTAGTAAGACTTGTATCTATATTCAATCAAACACCCATCCGATATGGCATATCACTATTAATTAGTGACTTGGAAATGATGTAATGAAGGTTTGTAGCTCTGGATTGTGCTCAAACTTAGCCATTTGTTGTTCATCCATGGTTACCCATGCTTCTATTCCATCACCCTCTTTGGGATCCAAAAGGAAGATCACATTCTTAAAGATCATGCCAGCACTACTCACCCAAATGGGCTTTCCCCAACCAAAATCGGCTTTATAGATAGGAAATCTACACCAACTACTGAACCTGAGAAACTGCACTTCCCCTCTGGAAAATGCCTCACCAAGATTCTTGAAATGATCATCACTCTTCATGACCACTGCATGGCCATCTCCAGTTTGCAGTTGTCTTACATAATCATTGTCAATTTTCTTTATTGCCAACCTCAGCTGATCCACCAAGCTAGCCAGCTCTGGCTGGCCATATGCTGCTGTGATTGACATCTGAAAGAGATTTCCAAAAGAATGTTCCGGCAATGGTGGGGAAATTCTCCCCCTTAAATTCACTGAATGGGCTGCAATTTGAGGCATGGCACACTTCCATATCAGTGCTGACACCACCTCAACACGGGTAGGTTTCAGCAAGCATGAGCCAAAAGACACTTGAGCTTTCAGAGCAGCTATTGCGGATGCCTCAAAAACAAACCTCCTGGTGACAAGTCTCTCTTTGGGAGTTGGTGCTGCTGGCCTGGGCCTGGACAAGTCCCGCGGTGGGAAGAGGGAAGCTGAATCAAAGCTTGGAGACACCAAATTGGTTTCGCCACCACGAGCTGTTGCAGCCCATCCTTTGATGAATGTACTCAATGTCAACCCATCAGCAATCCTGTGTGAGATGCATATACCAATTGCTATACCACCACAAGCAAAGAAATTGACCTGAATGGCCAATTGTTGTTCCATGCTCAGTTTGGCACTGTTGTTCTTGAATGGAATAAATTGGTTCAGTACCTCAACTTCTGGCTTTTTCATGATGTCTGAAAGCTGGCCATCAACATGGGCTTCCAAATAATCAACACCCTGATCATTACAATCAACCAGATTGTCACCTCTCATCCTTCCAGCCAAAGGGTAGAATCTAGTTAAGGTGTGAGACAATGATTTTTTTAGAAGATAAGATATCTCTGCAGGTTGTTTGAGATTGGTAGTTTCATTGTGGGAGTAAAAAAGAATAATGGGGACATAAACAGGAGGAATGAGCTGATCAAGAAATGAGAGCTTGAAGTCTCTGAGGTGATGGGGTGTGGGAATGGATGGTTTAATAACCTCCCTAGAAACAATATCAATCTTCATCATCATTATATATATATATATATATATATATACACACACACACACACAAACGTGTGTGTGTGTGAGCTAAGGTAGCAAAAAAAAGAGAATTAATGAGTTATGGTCCTTCATGCATGGCAAGAAATTGCAATCTTATATAGAGGGACAGTAGAATATGTATGGACCTCCCATGGTCCTTCCTGGGATTGAAAAACGGCTGTGTCCTAGAACACGTAACGAACTTGATTGAGCTGCCAGTGGATTTGCCTTTCTGAGCCAACTAATTTGACCCAACAAACTTCCCACATTGAATTGATTACTGACAATTCTGGATTTGGGATGTCCTGAGATTAATTTGGATTTTATGTTTACAGAGTTTGTGACACTGATGGAATTAATTTTGCAGTATTTTTGTGGTCATATTAATTAAATCAAATAAACTGCGGTACTTGTGGCTATTTGGCCCAGAGGTTGGTCAGCCAAAAATAGGGAAGAGAACATCCTCTCTAGAGCTTTTGATGAAAATGTTAAAATTTGCATGAAAATTGCTCTGCCAAAAGAAGCTCACATGGACCCATCAATGGATTATGACACTTACCTACCACGAGATGGACAATCTTATTTTGACACTTACATTAGACAAAAATAATAGCTTTAATTATCAATGAAATGGACAATCTTATACAGCTGCAACAAAGATAGAATGTTCAAATAAGCAACCACCATTGATTATTTTTAAATGATAATGTGTACCAAATGATATTTTCAAACGAGTCTGTATACTAAATGATATTGTACTCTTCTAATAATACTATACCATGAACTTCAGATATGGCTGAGTGAGTAAGATCTTGGGATTAATCTCGAAAGTCACATGTTTGAGTAAAAGATGTAAGATTAGAACTGTTTCACTCCTCTAGTTTATAAGTCTGACTATGCGATCAAAAATTACAATTGATAGCTGAGTTACTGAATTTTTTGAGAATATGAGGGGATCCAAACCAAAAATAAATAAATAAAAGGGCATATTTGACAACATTATGTACAATACGAAATTTTACTAGTAGTTTCTTCATTTCAAGTTTGAACCGTATTTATCACATTGGTTTTGATGCATCTCTCGGTCAATCATATCACAATCTTAGCCAAACCCATACCTTGTCATGGTAGCGTTAACGAACCTTTCTGAACTGCCTTTGAATGATCTCTAATGGCTGAAAATTTTGAATCGTCTAACTGTTGTCAAACCACGTTGCCCTTTCCAATTCCACGCTGGTCTTCAGTCTAGGACAAGCACAAATAGGAGATTTTAACATTCGAGAAATGCATTTGCCAAGAATATGAGAAGTCAAAGTATTGTGTGTCATTCTTTTTTTTTTTGGGTAATACAAAACGTTTCCAACAACTGCAATCTTGGAGCGCATGTTCGGATCGTAAATCGAAGACCTTTCTAGGATTATTTTGCATAAATTTATACTTGATACTTTTTATGTACTTAGTCCCTTAATTTACTACTACTTAAACTAGTTCTTGAGGTTATGTTATTCTTATTAGTTACCCTTATTAACAATCTAGTTGTGATAGTCTTCTCGCCCCTTTCTACCATCTTGTTACTCATTCAAATTCTCACATAAAATACAAAATGGTTGCAACCCAATCCCAAAAACCCAGTGGCCAATCCAGGAAAAATAGTTCAATGAGATGGTAGTATGATGGTATTTTTATTGTGATTTAAATATCATTGTAGGACTTATATGGATCCTACAAAAATAACAAATCATAATGGGAGTAGTACCATGCTATCGTTCTACTGGACTTTTTCCATAATCTAGACCAAAAAAAATTTGGATAGAAAATTTGATTTTTTTTCAAAAATATTTATAGAAAGGAGTAAAAAAAACTTTGGACAGGCCCTTAGAGCATATGTACGTGTGGCCACTGCAAAAATCTTAATATTATGCTTGGATAAATAGTAGAAGAAGAAGAAGAGGCGAGGATAACATTAGTTATAAGAAAAATGAGAGGGGGAAAGTGTAGTCTATCTTTCATGTTAGGATAACAAATGAAAAAAAGAGAGTATAATCCTCACATCTTGTTGAATAATAACCAAGGAGTCCACGCCTCCAGAGTGAGATTGGAGAGACAACTCCTTCAAGGCTAGGGATGGCAACTTGTGCAGGTCTCGCCCCTAATGAGATGGGTATGGATTGTTTATAAACGAGGTCGATGATAAAAAATATAAATGGGATCGGAGTTGTGAACGGATACTTCGCTCCTGTTGCCATTCTTATTCAAGGCTTTGACATACATTTCAAAAGAAAATGATTATATAATTTTTTATTATTAAGCCCTAAAATAAAGATGTTTTCTTTTTCCTTTATAATTTTATGAATAGGGGTGTCTTTTTCTATTTTTTCCTTTATAATTTTATGGATAAAATTGGTATTATAACAAATTCATTAAAAACTCTCATTTCTTTTCGTTTCTATCCATTTTTGAAATGAGAATAAATTGAATAAAATAAAAATTAAAAGACTCTTCCATCTCTCTCTCTTCCTCTTCTTTTTATTTTCTAATTTTAAACAAAATACAAAATAATATTTTTCACCTTCCCTTTTCCTTATACTTTTTTTTAAATCCCTGGATTCAAGCGGTGTAACTCACTTATCAACAATGGGCTCTTTGTATCATGTGACTCCCGAATAAGCTATTATATGTTCGGGCCCAACAATACGAGAGAAATACCCATATAATTGAAACCGTGTGTGCTTGTAGGCTCTGAAGCCTCTAAAAATTAAAAGATCTCTTGAACTCAAAATCTAAGACACCAACTCAAGAGAGAGTGGGCCTCAATGGCTCATGGGCTAGGACAATTCTGATAAAAACCCCGTGAACCTTGACTGCAAAAAGAAAGCTATAGAAAAATGACACGGTTTTGTGTTTGAAACTTGGCTTATGATTTAGAGCAGAGCAGAGCTGTGAACAAAACTATGGAGCATGTATGAATTTTCATTCCGACAGTATCTTTTAAAAAAACATCTTTTTGACTCGAAATATAAAAACTTAAAGAGTCACGAATTCTTAAATATTTGAAATTTTATCTAACAAAAGTTATTTTTTCAAAAATTACTTTTAGATTAAAATTTTGGGTTAAAAACGTCTTTTCAAATATGCATGTCTCCCATCAATAATGAAAAAATAACATGGATTTAAAAAATTTAAGAAAAAAATTGCACTGGGAAGGTAAAAAATTCTTATTTCTTTGTTCCATCCACCATGATGAGAATTTGTGTCAGATTTTCCTTATTTCTTTGTTCCATCCACCCATTATCAGGCTTCAGAAAGAAGTGAGCACATTACAGTCAGTTTTGGTTCTAAAGAATTAAAAAACTGTCAATCTATACATTTTGATACCCAATATGCACACCAAACCCCCAATACTACTTTATTTCATCTGTTCTCTTCACCTGAACAGCTCAAATTCAAACTCAGATTTCTTATTTTTCCCTCCAAAGTCAGAGACTGCACTCAACTGAATTTGGGTATTACTGCATTACATTGAAGTAGCAGATAATATTTATTATACAGTCACATAGCTTCTGAGTTCCCATGTAACTTGAATTTCCTTATTGTTTATTTGCAGGACTTCAATCCTAGTCTGGACCTGCAAATTGAGCAGCTATGGCTCAGCATTTCCAGCAAGAAGCCGCGACAATTGGCTTCGATTTCCAGCCAAGAACCAAGCAGCCCTTCTCTTCCACAATGGTGTAACCATCACAAACCTTCATCTTCCCCAGCCATTGCTTGGCCTGAGCCACCATCTTAATGGGTGAGGGCTGAAACCCCGCCCGGCTCATTCTCCTGCGCCACTGGTCCACCCTCTCATGCCTTTCTACCCTGGCTGGACCCTCACAACTCACAATGTTCTTGATCTCCTCAGCAAAGTAAAACTGTTCCATCTTTGCGCGCCTTGTGTCATATTTGGGCAGCATTGCATCAAGAGAGTCAAAAATTGCAGAGTAATAATGTAGTGCTTCCATGAATCTGCCAAGAAAGAAAGGCCCATTATGGCTAGAATCCTGCTCAACCAGGACTAGAGCTTTTGGTGAGAGCTCATGAATTATCTGCAGAACTGAGTTTAAAGCTCCCCTACTTTCCTTCACCACACAATGTAACTGCAGAATGCTATTAACCACCAGGACTTCACCATCATTCATTTTGATGTCTTCAGGTTTTAGATTTTCCAAGTTGCTTTCCACCACTGAAAACTCCAAATTTATGTCCAGGCTTTGGGCATAAGCCACAAGCTCATCACCAATGATTTGGAATCTTTCAACACAAAGGCCAACCGCTGTTATCCTAAGGCGGCGAGGTGGTTGGCCTGGCACGGTTGGCGAGGCTTTGGATCAGTCCATGCCATTGCTGTCCATGGGGCAAACCAAGGGTCATGCCCAGGTCCACCACATGAACAAAGTTCTCTCCCTCAAAGGCTTCCAATATTGAAGCATTGGCCACAAAGTGACCAAACTGAATATGTGGGCAAATTTCATAGACAAGCCTTAAAGCTTCTTCCTTTTTCTCATTGGCAATGTCCATTATATTCATTGTTGGTGCAACAAAACCAACTGTCCCAAGTGGCTGAACCAGGGTCAGCCTGTCGGCGAGGCCCTGGACAAAGCAAGAAGCCACCCTCTGGAAAGAAGAGCCAAAGACTAGAGCACTGGCTCTTAGCTCTGACAATAAAACCGAGGCGTGGGACTTGTCCCGGCATGCCACTGCTTCAGCACAAGAAATGAGCTGCTGGACCAGCCTCATTCCATCCCCATTTCCATCTTCTTCAGCTTGATCACAACCATCCTCAGAGCCAAAAATAGCTGCTGCAGCCTCTTCAACTGCCTCAGCTGCAAGATATCTCTGGGTATAAGTCCAAACATGGTCCCGGAATTTAAGCCTCCCCAAGCTATTCAAGCTATTAGTGCTGCTATTCCGGGAGATGATGCTGCCATTGTTCTCGTGGCTAATGCTTCCACCAGAATAGAGGCTGCCTGCAATTAGTTCCAAGAAATTCGGCAACACTTCTGGTTCGTTTCAGCCTCTTATAGTTTCCATTTTCATCAGACAAGGCGGGGAACCAGGTAGGAGCAGTGTTCCCCAAAATGGGTAAAAAGGGATAAGAATAACAAGCCATGGGAGAAAGACTGAGCTCTGAACCACCTACCTCATGATCATCTCTTTCATCACTGCAGAAGTCATAAGACAAGGGGCAAGAAGCCATAGCCCTTAAAATCTCTCTCTCCCCCACTCTCTTCTTGCCTCTGCCAAAAGTTAAAAGATATTCAATAAGGCTCTGAAAGAACCATTTACCAGGTGAGAGAGACTTATATAGCCGAAGTCAGCTGTTTTTGTTCGATAAGAACAATAAAAAGGTTTGTGATATTTGAAAAATACTAAATTACTAGTGGAAAATTGGACAAAAGATGTGAATTTAATAAGTTGTCTTCTCCAAGGGAGGCACACAATAAAATTAAGCATAGAGCAATCGAAGCAGATGAGTCTGTTATTCCCCATTATTTTGTTCCTGGGGCATTGGAGGATTGTCATTGTCCCTCTTCCTGTCATTCCAGCCTTGGTGGTAACTATTTCTTAATCACAGTGCCACTTTGTAGAACCCTTAAATTCACTTTTTGAATTGCCCTAAGCTCTTTATATCCCAATTCTCTTCTTTTTTTCTTCTAATTCTAACTCTTTGTGCCATCCAAGTTGAGTAGTTAGCGCATTTTTTGCTGTGGAACGAACACATACTCGAACTTAATTTGAGTCAAGCTTTTCTAAAAGAAAATAATATTCTTAACCGTAAATTCAAACTCATATCAAATACATTTTTATTGAAACCCAATTCAATTACGAACTCAAATCACTATTTGAAGTAAATTTAAAACTTTGGGACATGATTAGAATTTTTTTGGACAAAGTGAGAATTTTTAAAAAAAGGATTTCAGTAAAAATTAAGTAATTGTTGGAGTGTATTAAATACAAATGAAGCTTTTACTCAATTTTTATTACAATTTAAATAAAAATTTGAGTTATTATTCGAGATGGCCTTGTAACAACTAAACTATTGCAGTATGTTTCATTTTATTGACTAATTTCAAATTCAAATCCACGTTTTACATTTGAAAGCTGAATCATATTAAGTAAAAACTAAGTAATTGTTGGAGAAGATCAAATTCAAATGAAACTTTTACTCATTTTTTACAAAAATTTGAACAAACTTTTAAATCACTAGTAGAAATGGCCCTATAACAACTAAACTATTGCAATATGTTTCACTTTATTGACTACTTTTAAACTCCAATCCACGTTTCACATTTGATAGCCGGATCATATTACCATTGTACCAACCCTTAGTCTTTAACTTTCATCTCAAAAATAAATTCATGAAGTCATCTTAAATTGGTCACCAATTTGAATGTCCGACCACTACTAAGTCTTGTAAAAAATGCTAACACTTGTCACAAAAGTCAAAAATCGATCATTTGCGACCTTATAGGACCTGTGATTCACGCACTCGCGGGAATTACACGGTTCAATGTAATCACAAAAACAGACCTCCTCCACAACTGACCAAAGCGACCCTCTAGGCCTCATATGGTTATTCTACAAATATTCATTCATCAAAATCATGGTACTAAGTACATCAAAATAATTTACATAAATCACCTTACCAATATGATGGCCGGCTGACATGAAAAACTTAGGAAAAATCAAAGTACATATGAATAAGATGCTGCAATATAAAATAAATTAAATGTCTTAGAGCCTTGTAACATTATTAATTCTATATGCATTATATTAATGAGAAGGTATCTCTATAGAAGGTTTTAACTTTATATGTATGGAGTATTCGCAATTTGGCATTCCTAAAAAATTAGGGTTTCGATACAATCAGGGCATCTTTTAGAGCCCCACATCCGACCAAGAAGAAAATGAAATTGGCATATGTCTGGCCCCAAACATTGGTCAGCAGAAGAGCTGGCTTCAGACTGAATTTTGAACCAGTCCATTCCACACAAGATTAGCCAGAGGCAGCACAGAGTTTTTCTATATTGAAAATGGCTACATGGTAGCGTCATGGTAGACGTCAAAGGGTGATTTCTTAAATGTGGAAAATTGAGGTTAGCCCGTGATGGCGTTGTCTTGCAACCAGTCACGCTCAAGCACAAACAACAAAGCAATAAGTTAGGGTCTGATAATAGGAATGTCAATAGATTGGATTGTAATCTGAATCCTATCTATTTATTCATATAAGAAACAAATAATTTAATATAATAATCTGATCTGATCTGAATCTGTTAATTTTTTTAATTAAATAGGTCCCTTGGGAGTGGCTGAGTCGGTAAGGCCTTGGGAGTAATCCTCAAGGTCCCCCTATTCGAGTCCTTTCTACCACACCAATGGAAAAGATGCGAGATTGAGTTTGTACCACTTTCTTCAGGTTTATACCTGATTACGGAACCAAAGGTTGCTATTGATAGGATGCGGTTATTGGGTTAAACAAAAAAGATCATATATGGATTAAATAAATCCAATCTGTTAGTGGCCCAATTCAATTAAATATAACATATATATTAAAATATATATTTTTAAAATTTTTACACTATTAAATATTAAATTATGTAAGACTCTCTTAAATTGAGTTTATATATTTTAAATTTTACACATTACTTACATATTATAAAATACTATTTTATATATGTGATATATATTATTATATATATCATAACATAATTTTTTATATGCAAAATATATAATAATATTATTATCAGATCGAATTTGATCAAATCCGATAATTAACAAATTAGATTTGGATTAAGAATTTGTAGATTCGTAAAAAATTCGATCTCATTCGATACTTTTTTTTAACAAATAGAATTCAGATTACTCCTAATCCAATCCGTTTACAATCTTGTATCTTGGTTTCTACTTATGATATATATTGCATATCAGGAAAGAATTGGTAAAGCAACTGGGAAAAAAAATAGTGAACCCTATTATAATTAGTATTCTTTAAACCATAACTGTTGACATCTAAATATTCTTCAAGAAATTAGGTAGCTTTAGCAATTATTATTTCCTCACCTTTTCTTGCTGTCCCTTATTTGTAATCTATAGTAATTTGCTTTCATGAGACTAGATTCCCAATTTTAGCTTGCAGATTTTCAATTATGATTTTTTTTTTTGTGCCTTTTTTCTTTGGAATTATAGAATTTGATAAGCTAAAATTGGTTAGATTTAAATAGATAAGCAAAAGGTGATGTTAGCCCTATCTTTTTTATTTGAATAGATTGGGACATCCATGCATGCCTTTTTGCTCTCGTTCTTGTTGATTTGATTTGAGGTTTGTTTGCTCATAATATAAAGAAATTAAATTTAATAGCTAAAATTGGTTTGATTTAAATAGATAAGCAAAAGGTGATGTTAGCCCTACCCTTTTTTATTTGAAGAGATTGGGACATCCATGCGTGTCTTTTTGCTCTCGTTGCTGTTGGTTTGGTTTGGTTAGAGTTTCGTTTCAGATCAACTCATAATATAAAGAAATTAAGTTTGAAAAAAATTTTGAGACTCGTTAATTTATTAATTTCAGCTCGTTAAATTAAAAGAAGTTTAATACTTATGTCAAAAATCAAGCTACTCGAGTTGACTCATGATCGAGCTACTCGAGTTGTTGATTTGGTTAGAGATTCGTTTCAGGTCGACTCATAATATAAAGAAATTAAGTTTGGAAAAATTTTGAGATTCAATAATTTATTGAGTTCGGCTCCTTAAGCCAAAAGTAGTTTAGTACTATATAAAAAATCAAGCAAAAGTAGTTTAATACTATATAAAAAATCAAGCTACTCAAGCTGGCTTATTATGAGAAAAAAATCTAGTGATAAAGTAGTATAAAAAAATTCAATAATAATGCAAATAAGTTTTAAATACGTGGCATGAATGATGTTATAATGATGCTTTAGTTTAAAATATATCGTACATATCAGAATTTGATTTATATTACTACTAAAATTATTCATACTACCTTACTACACTACTTTTTTTCCTCACGATCCACTCGATTGGAGGCTTATTTGAAATTGACTTGAAAAATTAATGAATTGAACTTAAACACAATTTGAAATTCATTTATTTTAATAAATCAAATATGAACAATCCATTATTCGACTCAACCCATTTACAATCTTACAATGACATATGAGATTTCTAATAATCACCGGTCCTCCCAAATATGCTCTAAGTTTGTAATGTACTTTCATCTCATACTTTCTCCTGAGTTTTGCTATTTAATAAAGCAGAAGTCAAAGGTTTGCACGCAAAACATGTCACTTTTCTGATCCATGTATAGGTTTCAGGGGATGATTTGAAATCTTATTGAGATTGGGAGTGTTCTAGGTCAAGTCCCATCCTATTATATTTATCTCATTAAATTAAAACCTGCATTTTAGTTGGTTTGAAAATTTTCTTCTACCTTGCAAAAAAAAAAAAAAAAAGAACTATTCTCAATTCATCTGTTTTTTAGATTTCCACCCAAAAATTTTATTATTATTATTATACCCTTTAATATTTTTTTGTAAAATTCTAATCATTAGTTTTGAGAATAAAATACCATTCCCTTAAGAGATTCTTAGTCTAATATGTGATTCTTAACTTAAGAATGAGATTCCACATTTTGAATTTACGACACACACGTTATATTAAAAAAGAAGGGATAAATTAGACTTTTCATCCTTAAACTTTATTTTGAATTTTATTTTAATCTCTAATATTACATGTATCTCGCCCGTGATTTTTTAAGGTGAAATTGAAAAAACTAAGGGTGAAATTGAAAAAATTAAAAAAATAAGAGTTAAAGTAAAATTCAAAATAAAATTTTAAGGTGAAAAGTGTAATTTATCCTTATAAAATTTTTCTATTTATTATTTTAATTGTTGTATTATATACAGTCATCACATTCGGCACATATATAACAATTCTGAATATTATACATTGTTAATTTAAAATATGATATTAATAGAACAATTCTGAATATTATTTTAAGTTTTAACACATAGAATATGCGAGGAGAACATTCAATGCATCTACTAGAGTGATGCAGCACAAATTATATAAAAATATTCTGAATTATGCTAATGTAATGTCACTATCACAATGTCATGTACTAAGAACATCTTGTTTGAAAAATATTTTTCTACAGTTTTTTTTTTTTAAAAAAAAGTAAATATACTAACGTTGTAAAAAGATGAAAACTTGAACTTAACATGAATTTCGGAAGATAAATTATAAGTGAATTTAATAATTTTGATCAATTATATTTAACCTAACATAAAAAAAAAAATCGTGCTTAGGGTGATGTGTTACCATACTATGTTCGCTATGTTTATCATCGATTTTATTAGTAGCACGCAATGAACTGTTAGTTTAATTTAAGTGTAAATTTTTTAGCTTAAATATAATTTTTTTTCATATTAACCTAAGTATACTTTTTAAAATTATTAAATTCATTTATAATTTATCTTTCAGAGTTTATGTTAAATATAATTTTTTAAAAAATAACATGCCAATAAAATAACCAATAAGCGGTATTTTTGCAATCTAAGCTTTTGCATATGCAATTTCATGTAGAGAGTAGGGGTGCAATTCGTGCAGATCAAGCTCGAGTTGAGTCATGTCGAATTTCAGTTCAAGTTTTAAAACAGTCAATTCGAGTCCAACCTGACTCCGACCTTGAATCCAAAAATCTAACTCGAGTTCAGTTATTAATTATAATTTTTAGATTTTATTCACAATTTTTTCAATAAACTAATTTTTTTTCCGATTTTAATTATACACAAAGTATAATCAAGCTTGAGTTTTTTTGTCCAAACTCAACACAAAGTATAAAAGATAAAACTTAAATCTTCAAGAATTTGGGCCAGCTCGAGTTGGTGCAACCCTAGTAAAGAGAGGGAGGTGGAGGCTCTAGCTGTGATTGGAGGAAGTCCATGTTCTCACTTCCCACTTCCCACCTTGGCTCAACAAAGTGAAAGAGATGGCAGCTTCACCGACACCTCTTATCACTAGCTCACCGACATTCCAACCACCATACCATCTTTTTCTCACATTCCAAATCTTGTTATCATGCCCCCCCAAGAAGAGCCACAAACTCCACGTCTTCCTTCCCACTAGGTTGCTTTCATGGTTTGTTTTTCTCTCATTTTCCCATTTTTGCAAAGAAAAATACTTAAAATCCATTTGAATTTACCCTATCATTTTCTTGATTTGGGAAGCCGGCTTGATTTAGGAAGTTGAAGAGGCTTAAGTTTGTAAGATTTAATCTAATAAGTAAGTTGACAAAGAAAAATATATATCTGTATTGCTACAGTGCTATTGATCATAAAGTATCAAGTGTGTTTTCTCAATGGCAATTAAACTATAGACACTAGGACAGACAAGAGAATGGCAAGCGTGAAATAGGTAAAGCCTTTTATGCTCTAATACCAGTTATTGAATAGAATGAAGCACTGGTCGTCATTGGTTTGAGCCTTGTTTAAATGTATCTTGGGAGGTATAAGATTATTAAGGGCCTGTTTGGTGAGCTTCACAATATACAAAAATTTTGTTTCTGAAACTTGTAATATTTGATGAAAAGTATTCCAAATCATACTTTTTCCTTTTAAGTAAATATAATATATATATATATATATAAATACATTACATTACATAATATATTTAAATTTACTACATTATATAATACCTTGCACTTACCAAATTTTCATTCCAAATGATGTGGTAATTACTTTCCTAAGATGCTGTATTTCAATGTTTTGTGCAAGTCCAATCTCTTTTTTTTCTTTTTTCTTTTTCATGCTGTGCCTCCTAAACACTGGACGTGTTTAAAGCTGTGTCTAATGTGCGTGCGCGCATGTTCGTGTCTGTGTATGTGTGTGTGTGTGTGTGTGTGTGTGTGAGAGAGAGAGAGAGAGAGAGAGAGAGAGAGAGAGAGAATCAACCGTGGTAAATTGATGAAGAAACAATTGTCGGCTTAAGCTTATTAATCCAAACATTCCATTAAAAAACATATTGACTGGACCACAGTTCCAAGAGAGAATGCATTTTCTACATTGGGAATTGATTTTTTTACTTGTAGTCCAGAAAGTGAAATGGCCCACAAAATGGTTTTCATATCTGGAAGGGTGGATTGCACCCAATGCAAACGATTTCCCTTAAAACAGACCGTAAGTAAAATTTAAAATTAAAAAAAAAAACTTGAAAGTTTATAAAAAAAATTAAAAAATAAATAAAAACCTCCATCGGACTAGTTACATAGATAACTGTTTTGGAGGGAACTTGATTCTTCAAAATCTCCAACGGTCTTTTCAAATCTCACGGGCAACAAACAATACAAAAAGGTGAAGCAACCATAGCATAGCATGCCGTGTGTAAACACACAAACCGATAATCACCAAAGGATATTCCAACCAAACTCATCAAAAGTGGCAAAATGGAAAGTAAAGTACTCATTAACCCCTGAAATCAGAAAGCTTGAAAACTTCTAAAGACTATAGAAAACAATAAGAATATGTTTTAAGAATTATTCCATTCGTTGTGTGAAGCAACCAAAATGAAGTTCCCAGGCTCAAGTTTGGGTGTCATCTCCAAAAAAACATAAGAATCAGTTACCTACTTCAAAGATCAATCACACGAGACAGCTTCTGGATCCGATTTAATAAAAAGTCCCCTTGCTTGATAGTTGCTTGGTAAAGAGCATTCTTTGCATCAGGACGGTTAGTCTCTAAAACACCTGCAACTTTATCAATCTTGCAATGAAGCTTCCCCGCTGCAATGAAACGCGATAGCTCCCTAGAGGCATTGAATACACAATTAAACAAATCAATTAACTCCCCACCAAAACAAAAACCATCTTACACAAAAGATCAAAGGCACCATTGGGAGTATCCAAGAAAATAAAACACTTACACGTCAATGAAATCAACTGTTACCCCAAATGCCTTTGCCATCGCTTCAATCGTAACACTCTTATAGGATTCCAAGAACTGTGAATACAGAACAGTTCTAATCTCCCTCATGTAATACCGGAAGTGAGGGTGCAAATAGCGGTCCAATTTTATATGCTCTGTCAGCCCAGCTGGAAACCATCCAAATAAAACTCCGAATTGAAAACAAACCATAAAATTATATAGAATCCAATGAAATGTGAGAGGTTCAATGAAGTACAGATAGGTATAGCCTATCATCACACTAGTGCAGTGGGCAAGTGCATCCCATCTACCATTGTAAATTCTAGCCTTACCTATGCCTTTGTGATAGTAACATGAGAAATAGATCATGACCCTCTATCATGATTAGACTATTTAAGCTATTCAATTTCAATCTTATTCTTTGAACAGAGCAAAAACGTACAAATACTTCAAAGAAATGATGCACATCAAAAGCTCAAAGCTCAACAAGTCAGACTAAAATTTTAAATTGCTGATCTGCTGAATGTGACCATCTACTTCAAAGAAATTATGCAAATCGAAAGCTCAAAGCTCAACAAGTCGGACTAAAATTTTAAATTACTGATCTGCTGAATGTGACTATCTGTTGATGGGTCCCAATCCTTTTTCTTCCATTTTTTGTCTTCATGCTTCAGGATGTGACTCCCTAGGCTTACTCAATGCAGCTCACTGAGTAGAGCAAATTAATTTAATACATTGTACATTGAGAAGCTAGTCAGATGTTAGTAATTGGAGAGATGCATACCAAATGCAGTTATTTTATATTTTTCAGACAACTTACCATTCTTATAGCCACTACTAAGTTGCAAATTAAAGGGCATTACCTAGTGTTGGTCCACTTATGCTGTTACACATAGTGCTGGGAGGAATAAATGGGAGACAAAGCTAACTTTTTCACTTAATGTTTTTTTTTTTTGAACAAAGTGGATTGTTCACAAACTCAAACACGCGTTCTCAAAGCTTGACAGCCGGAGCATTTTACAATTACACCAAACAAGTGGACCCTCAGTGTTTTAGAAACAAAAAAATAGATTTTAGAAGAGAGGAGTGTTTTTGCAAGCAAATTTTATGTTATAAATTAAAATGATGACAAAAGCACAGGTGAAAAGATAGGCAACAGCCAAGGATGCAACAAACTAAATACATAGACACACATATGTACAAATACATAATTCTGAACAACTTCATAGAAGAGGAAGAGAGTATGGATACACATCACATTTACTCACCAAATGCTGAGAAAAATGATTTGTATTGACAATCATATAGAGAGTTCAAAAACTCAGACAGATATGGGATTTTTCCAATCACTGTCAACATTTCGGGAGCATCCACTACCTGCCACATATATCAATCATAATAAGAATGTTGTCAGGCAGGGAAAAGAACCCCCACAAAAAGAAAGAAAAAAAAACTCTCTTGAGGGAAAATACACCCAAATCAGAAGTAACTATGCCAGGCCAGACTTATGCAGTGGCAAAACTGAATACCTTTTGTTTCAGGGAAACTCTATCCAATGATATAATGCTTGTAAGTGCGGTGTAAAATATAAAGGTGTCATAAGGGAAGAGTTCAGAAGTCGTGAAAGTTGAGATCGAATCCAGGAAAAGATCAGCAGCTTTTTTAAAGTTACGAGTGGACATGCAGTACAAGCCTTCATACACCTTCAAACGGTTCTTCCTTTCCCAGTCACCTCCCTCTTCAAACAAGCTGTCATTGGCACATTGAAGTAAGAAAGCAGAGGACTCAACTGCAATATTTTAAATAAGAAAAACTGCAGAAGAAAATTAAACAAAGTAAAAACTCCATATCCAAAACCTACTTTTTCGCCTTATCAATGCTTTGGGAAATGAGATCAAAATCCATGTAGAAAAAGCCAAGCTGTAGTGTATAAAACACCAAGTCCATCTTTTGGCCAACTGCAACTGTTTTGCTCTCCGTTACCTTGAGTTGTTCTAATGCCTTCTCCTGGGTACATAGGAGAAAAAGTCAGGTGTGAAAAAATGTTTTCTCATTGATATAAATAAACAGGTAAGAGTATCAATACTGGTAAACAGTAAGTTACAATTCTTATCTACCTTGTCCCCAATTCGGATGTAAAACAAAGATTTAGCCAAATGAGCTTCTCGAACTTCACTTTCACCCAAGTTTTCTTCAGCATCAGCAATCCTAAAAGAATGCAAACAAATAGACATAAGAGGTACCAAAAAATTAAAAATTAAAATCACTTGGTTCACCATTAACAGCCAATGTAAAGATCAAATTACAACAAAATGCAATCTGGTGGAAACAGGAGTTGCAGTCTAATCAGAGCAACCACCAGTCTTTCATATAATTTAGTTTACAAATTACTCCACAATCATCCACAAGATCAACATCAAATCCTCTTTAAAATGGATCCAGGCATCCACTATACATGGTACGGTTAGAAATTCAACACATTAAAGTTCCAGTGGGAATAGTTTCAGACCACATTGCCAAATAATTTTTTTAACCCCACTTCCACGTGCACAGAGAATAAATAAAAAACAACCAACACCTCCAGCATAGACTAACTAGAAATTCAACACATTAAAGTTCCATTCCACAGTGGGAATAGTTTCAGACCACATTGCCCAATAATTTTATTAACCCCACACACACAGACAATAAATAAAAATCAACAACCACCTGCCAGCATAGACCAAGTAAACACCAAAAAAAATACTCCGAATATGAATTTACAATGGCCATTTTGTGTTTCCAGATTTAGTGAATATGCATAGTTTGATGATTTGAGAACACTGATGATAACTAACAGACATTTGTTGAATTTTTTTTATCGGTATTGTTGAATTGAACACCTACTTCGCAACCTGTGGAGAATTAATCCTATTTTTAAATTCAAACATCAAATTTATTCAATCCATATTACAACAGAAAAATTATATCTTGCACTAAATTAACAAAAAAAACAGTTGTGCTTAACTAATTCACCCACATCAAAAAAAATAAAATAGAGTAAAATAAAAGTAGGAGCTATCAATTAGTGCAGCGGATAAATGCCGGGATTTCCAAGCATGAAAATATGGGTACGAGTTTCAAAACAGTACTTTGTACCAAATAATGCCAAATGTTAGGTTTGTAACTTTGTATCCAGTCTACTGCCCTCCCATAACTTCACATTGGCAGGGTCAACACTAGGTAATGGCCTTTATTATTAGTAAGTTTTTTTTATGAAGAGGACCCCTATGGCAACAATTTTCATCTTTGCCAGTAAATGTCTCCAGACTCGTGCAACACCTTACTAGCCACACAAGCCAGTGAGACGCAAGACTTACGATTCAAGTAGCTGGCCCTTGGGGTGGGGATTGAACCTGGGATCTTGGGATATTACCAAACCCTCTTCCCAATTCATCCAACCCCAAGAGCTTTATTATTAATAAGTTAATAACAAAAAAAATGCACTGGTGCATTTTATAGGTCTTCTTAGAGGACCGTATGTACAACATGATAGTTCAGTTTCTCCATATAAAAAATAAATACTCACCTCAACAAAACTTTATTCCAATTATTTGTGTTGTGCTTAGTGTCATATCATTACACAGTCCGTCTCAAGCCCAGATAAAGGAGGAGGGTTGTGTTAGTTAGCTGACAGCCAGCGTAAAATCCTATTAGAACCCATATGAACGCATAAATAAATAAATAAAAACTGAAATAAAAAACTAATTATTATTGCAACTCGATTCTGGTTAACAGCAACCCATAACCAGAGCCAGGTCGGTTGTCCAAAAACTAACCCAGCACCTTAGCTATGAGTATATAAAATTGAAGCAGACCAACCTGAACAAGCGTCAAGCTAATTCAGGTCGATCTGGGGTGATGGGCAGATACTTTAACAGCATTCTCAAGAGTAAATCTCAAAAGAAAACCAGAATACAGAATTCCGACCACTGAAAACAAATTCTGAACATTATTTACAACAATACCCTAAAACTGGAAAAGAAGAAACAAAATTGAAGATTGGGGCAGTGGATGGAAGAAGACTGGAGCATTTCCAACAACCTAACACCCCCCCCCCCCCCCCCAAAAAAAAAAAAAAAGAACAAAACAAAAACAAAAACCGAGAGAGAGAGAGAGAGGAGGGAGGGCAGAGGGAGAGGAGGAAAAAGAGACATATTGGCTAAGACCTCTCAAACTAATTATCAAATGCCTATGCTATTAAATTACAGCACCTTTTGTAGTCATATTAAACTTTTTTATGTTTCCATAGAGAACCAAACAATTTCTAACTCACAAACCTAGTACAAGATGCTCTACAAAAGCAAATTTTTATCATCAAACAATTGTTTGCATCCATTTTATTTATTTTTTTGTAAGTGCATGTCTCCATGGATAATGATAGTGAATAGCAAAGGAAAGACAAACAAACATACTAGAGGGAGCAATGGAGGTTCACATTGACCCATGCACTACATGATTAAGCTGATTTCTAAACGACTTCTCTTAGAAGTAAAAAGTTGCCAAAAAGTAATTCCCCCCCAGCTGAACAATAAAGAGAAATTAGCAACTAATTAACAGATCCTCCAAACAATCAATAAAGGAATCCAAGGACTGTGACAACCTCCCAGAGACCCAACATTCTATAATCTACACTGGTTTAATCATTGAAAGGAAGTCCCTTGTTTACTGAACTAAAGAATCAAAAGACAAACATAGAGGAAGCAGTAACAGAGGCTTGAATTCGCACTGTAGTAAGCATTCAATCTGATTTGGAAAAAACTTGGGGCATCACAATTATACGATTGAATACTTCCTATTAGAGTATTAGTTTAATTGATGAATAAGGAAATGACTAGCTTAATCTATCTGCAAACTCAAGATCTTTACAACCAAAATCTTTTATAGTTTCAATTATATGTTCATATAAAGCAAGGTATTAAGCATCTGAACTATCAATAAAAAATTTCCCCCAAAAAAGAAATAAAATAAAATGAACATCAACCTATAAAACTGGGAGATCAACTAGAACCCTAAGTCATCCCATTACCAAGGAGGTTGACAAATAATGAGTTAGATCCAACCTATGTATGAAAATCTCTCTCTCACACACACATAGCACCCCCCACCCCCCAAAAAAAAAAACAAAAAAGAGAGAGAGAAGTAATACTAAAACTAAAATGAACCGTAACATAACAGATAAGAGACAAGATTAATCAGATTGATAATCATGTCAAAATCCCATTGATGTAAATCACTGAAAACCAATTCCACTTAAAGTGCAAATATCATCGGCATGAGATCAAAAAAATATTATTGGCATGAATGATGGGGATTTTTTTCTTTTAGGGAAATTGAGAGGTGTGTTAAGGCATGCAGCTCACTGAAAAGCCTCAGATACCGCCCACCCACACACACACATGTACATATATATATATATATATATATATATATATATATATATATATATACACAGAGAGAGAGAGAGAGAGAGATTAACCTTGAAAAACCAACCCAAAACAGCAGGGAGTGGCAGCTGAAGATGATGGGTGTCATATTAATGACATCTATGAAGCACGGACACTCTATTTGGCTCACGTGTTCGTGTCGGATACGTATCGGACACCGACACTCTCACACACTTCGCGGACACGTACCCGACACTTCAATTATGGATGTTGATGATTAAATGAAGTTTGTTCCTTAATTTTTATTTAATGACTTTATTATTTTAATAATATTTTTGTAATTTATGTGTTTTTATGCCAACTTTAATTGAAATAATATTAGGTTCTTATTACATGGTCATATAAAACATATAAAAAATTTCTATATATTAAACGTGTCCTTGACATGTCCGTGTCTTACTATTTTTAAGAAATAACGTGTCATATCCATGTCCCGTGTTTGTATCTGTATCTGTGCTTCTTAGAATGACGTGAATAAGCCCACATATGTTAAACTTTTGAAGGTTAAGCAGCAACAAAACTCACTATACTAGTTGAGACACAATAAAACATCTAAGTTTGAGCACTGATTCTCACCCATTATTTCACATTAAAAAAAAGGCTAATCATAAGGCCTGAAACAAGTCCCTTGTTAACTTTCCATTCTATATACCGTCTTGTGCGTGCATTGGCACTAGGAAGAGGGATTAAGATTATGCTTTCCCATCATTTCCATCCAAATACAGAAAGTCTCCCTCCTCAGTCAAACCTTAGATTAGTAAAAAAATCATGGGTCACATAATCACGTAGAATTCTCTTGTATTCCTTTTCATTCGGCATATCACAGAAAATAATTCCACTTAAAGTGCAAATATCATCAGCATGAGACCGATCAAAAAAATATTAGTTGGCATGAGTGATGGGGATTTTTTTCTTTTAGGGAAATTGGGAGGTATGTTAAGGCATGCAGCTCACTGAAAAGCCTCAGATGCCGCCCACACACATACATACGTACATATATACATGCATACATATATATATACATATATATATATATAGAGAGAGAGAGAGAGAGAGAGAGATTAACCTTGAAAAACCAACCCACAAACAGCATGGAGTGGCAGATTAAGATGATTGGTGTCATATTAACAAGTAACAACGTGAATAAGCCCACATATGTTAAACTTTTGGAGGTTAAGCAGCAACAAAACTCACTATAATAGTTGAGACACAATAAAACATCCAAGTTTGAGCACTGATTCTCACCCATTATTTCAAAAAAAAAAAAAGAGGCTACTTTCCATTCTATACACCGTCTTGTGTGTGTATTGGCACTAGGAAGAGGGATTAAGATTATGTTTTCCCATCATTTCCATCCAAATACAGAAAGTATCCCTCCTCAGTCAAACCTTAGATTCGTAAAAAATCACGGGTCACATAATCACTTAGAATTCTCTTGTATTCCTTTACCATTTTCTTACACAAATTCCAGGTGCTCTGGTGGGAGTTAGGAGATGCAAATTTAATCAAATTTTAATACTCAATTATGGAAAAAAAAATCCTACAGAATACAAATGCATATTATGCAAACAATTAAAAGGACATCGAATCCCCAAGGACCACTTACCTATCAAAAAATAAAAATTAAAGGGCATCCAATCACAAGAAGTAGCATGTAATGAGTCTAAATGAACTAACAACGTCAGTAATGTAAGTTTAAGAAGGCACAAGACCAAATTACAGAAAAAGGCAGCACGGTGATTTTTAATTTTCCAAAAATATCGAACTTCAAATATTTACATTCATATACATAAATGGTAGAAAGAGAAGAAAAACTCACTTTTCGTCAAGCTTCTTGAGCTCTTCGTCAATCTTCCCATGCATCGAATCCAGGACGGACTGATCCATATCCAACACCGAATTGACAGCTAGGGTTTCGTATAGTGGAGCCATATCTACACCAATACAACATATCAAAAAACAATTTTTTTTAGGAAAAACAAAATCTTCCCGGTATACTTTTTGGTTGTGGTGGTGGTTACCGTCGGCTTTGACGGAGGCGAACACCTCTTCACGGAGGCGGATTTTCTCGATGTCTTGGACATCTGGGTGCGTGAGCAGGAATAGCTTGTTAGCTAGCACCAAATGAGGTTGCTGTGGGCCCTCTTGACCTTCCATGGTTTCTCTTTTTCCTCTCTAACGCAGAACTCTGAGTTAGCTTTGTTCGTTTCGTGCAGAGCAAGAATGAGTTCCAGTACGCCTGTGCTCTAGTGCTTATACTCTGTTTGGAAACAGATCTCGCGGGGAAAGGAATTTTGGAATGAAAGTAACATAGAAAGGATATATACTACTATTCATACAATACAATTTTATTAAAACTTTGGGCAAATTACACCTACCTCTCCTGAGGTTTCTGACAATTACAGAAACCTCTTCTATAGTTTCTGAAATAACACTGTCCCCCTTCTGGTTTACTGATTTGTAACAGATTCCCCCTTGATCGTTAGTTGACCTAACGGAGTTTGATGATGTAAGCAATTTTTTGTCTAAATGCCAATTTTACCCTTACAAATCATGATTAAATGACAAAACTACCCTCACTTTAATAATAATTTTTTTAATTAAAAAATAAAACAAAATTCCTCCAACCATCTCCCCCCCCTCTCTCTACAACGCAAATTCCTCTCTTCTCCATCAATCTGTTTTTTCAAATTGCATTCATAAGCTCAGCAACATATTAACAACAAAAGACACATAAAATAGATCAAACAAGAACAGAGAAGCAGTTGCAGTAATCTTCCATCTTCGACTCCTTAACTAATCCATCAACCACAAGCTGCATTGTTGCTGTACCAATAATGAAACGCCTAGTGATGACCTCCTTGCACAACTCGAAAGCAAAATCAAAATCACCCTTTTCACAAACAAATGGAAGAAGCTCCTGCAACAAAGGCAATCACAATTGGCATATATTTTTCAGATTTGACATGCACACATTGAACAAAAAAACAAATATATATATATATATATGTGTGTACATATATATATATATATATTAGTGGGACTTACAGCAAGTAGAGAGATGAACAGTTCCCAATCTCTTCAGGAATTGGGCCTGTCAAGGAATTTCCATCCAACTGAATAATTCCCAAGCTGCCAGAATCGCATATATCGCCTGGGATTGAACCATATAAGGCACTGTTCCCGTCTGCCATTGAACACCACCACCGCAGTTATGAGTATGGAATCATTATTAAACAGAAAACCGGATTTAGGGTCAACAATCGTAGCTGCGTGAAATCACACCAACCATGCGATTTCTTCTTGCTCGAGAACCGGTGCCACGAATCGCGATGAATCGATTTAGATTCATCGAGAGGGTTAACGACGGCAAGGCGGTAGCTGGCGAAGCAGTCCCATTTGGATGACGACGTGCCACGGGGGTCCATGATTTGGAGGAAGATAGAAATGTAACCAGGCAAAGCTTGCGAGTCTCTTTTTTGGATACACGAGCAGGCGGCAATCATATCCCCCGACCTCAAAGTACTTGCTCCATAGTGCCCTAGCTTTAACCTTAGCGAAATTGAATATGCTCCATTTACACACCGCTGCGAATTCGCCCCGCCGTTCCACCATCACCGATTCCTGGCCACCGGTAGCGTCACGCGGCACCGCCGGATCCTCCGCCGCGCCTCCATCTCCTTCGTCTGGCTCATCAACCATATCCATCTGCTTGTGTTGACTGATTATTGAAGTTTTGGGATTATAATTTTGGATAGAGAGAGAGGGGGATTTGGGGTGTGCACTGTTTGGGTTAGGGTTGAAGGATAGAGAGAGGATGGAGGAGGAGGAGAGAGAGTCTCATGAATTTTTTTTAATAAAATTATAATATTAAAATATAAGGGTAAAATAGTAATTTTACTAATTCCGTTAACGGAGTTAAGGAGACAAGACTGACAGGGGGGGGACAGTGTTATTTCAGAAACTATAGGGGAGGTTTCTGTAATTATCAGAAACCTCAGGGGAGGTAAGTGTAATTATCTCTAAAACTTTTTATTTTTTGATATCACTGTTCAAGTATTAATCAATATAAATACTATTTAATTAAGTTTTTTATTATTAGTCAATTAAGTTCTTATACTCCTCCTATCAATACTAATACCGAGAAACTGAATTTATTAGCACCAAAAAACTAAATTCACTTACACTAAGAACAATCACATAAATCGATAAATTTTTTTGATAAAATGTTAAGATAAGAATAATATTACTCGTAAAACCCTTTTACCTTCCATCTCATTTTGTTATTTTCTTGTATTTTTTTCATGGAGTTCTTGAATCCGTTAATTTATAAATGTACTTCAATCAAAGTCAATTGTAAATTATAGTCTTAAAATATTAGCGAAGGCAAATAATTTAAATAATTAATTTTTTAATTTATAAATTTAATTACACATGTAACATTAATAATTTATAACTGACTAATATTATTAGTCAGTTATAAATTATTAATATTATTATTTTAAATTATAATAACAAGTTATAAAACTACATGATTGTATTTGAAATCGACATGAGGTCTTCTTTTCAAATTTGACTGTAGTTTTATATATTGAAACATTGATATGACTGTGATAGATTTGTGTTTGGATCGCCAAATTTGGATTTAAAAAATTGCAATAAAGAGAGGAATAAAAATGGCAAAAGAGATAAGAAACTTGGGAGTGCAAAGATTGACATGGGAAATAACTGGAAATAAGTTAATCCTCTGTTTTTTCATGACAATGCAGTCCCCTGCTTGGAGATATATGTATTTGTGTGTGTATATATGTGTTTGTTCAAAGCGAACTTTCGAAGCCCACCGCTGGGTTCGCATTGTTTGAGATTGTTTACCTTCACTGTCAGCTGCCAAGGAGAAACCATAAAAAAAAATTAAACAAAGGGACTGTGAGAGTGCAAGAGAATGTACATCTATATAGAGCTCTCTGGTAGATTTGTTAACTAAGTTTGGTTGTCCCAGAGGATACCCATAAACTGCCTTGCAGTTACATATATATAGTCCTCTAGTTTTCACACCATATACAACACGAAAAGAGCACAAAGACAAGGGAAGATGGCTAAGAGTAGCATGTGCCTTCTCTCTTTTTGCCTCTTCTTCTTCTTTGTACAATCTCAAGCTCGCCATCATTATCTTGCTTGCACCAGCTATATACTTATTTGGAGACTCAATTGTTGACAATGGCAATAACAATTTTCCGGAGACACTGATGAAAATAAATTTTACACCATACGGCATAGATTTTCCTGAAAGAGCCACAGGCCGATTCTCAAATGGACTTACAGTCATTGATTACTTGAGTAAGTTGGAATAAACTTTAAATTACATTCATGCAATAATCTGTAGTAATCTGAATTATATATATATATATACTGAGAATAAATACATATATGTATATATACTGTAATATGAATTAAACAGAATAAATAAACACTGTTATAATAATCAAAACAGAATGGAAATACAATAAAACTCACTGTATTTAGAATTAACCAGAATGTAAATCCGAGCCTTGTGAAATTCACAATTTCCTTAAGACGAATTTGCTCCCTCTCGGTGCTCAAGGTGATGAGCAATCGTCTCCCAAGATAGAACGGATTTCGATTCTAAAGAAGCAGCACTTCTATCTTTAGAACCCTACGAACACAACAATGGCAGCACTCGAACTAGACTTATACAGACTATGCAGAGAGAGAGAGAATGCAATAAATCGGATGGGATGATATGCAATGGAGGTCTGGTATTTATAGGCTTCTTCATGACTGTTTGGTACAGTCATGAAGGTTCAGTTGTGTCTGTTCGCCATGAACAGACACAGGGAAGATGACTGTTCAGTCAAACCAACACCATCGCAAAACGACGGCGTTTAGGACTCCCAACGGTAACCGTACGCATGTCACAAAACGACTGCGTTTTGGACTCCCAACGGTAACCTTACGCTTGACGTAAAACGACAGCGTTTCGGAATCCGAATGGTAACTTAAACGCAAATTTAAAACGACTGCGTTTTCTGGTTTGAAAATTTTAAATAAATTTTCTCCAAAAAGATATATATACACAACAAGCCCAAGCCCAAGCCCAAGCCCAGGCCCAGAACCTAGAACCCAGAACCCAGAACCCGAACCCGAACCCGAGCCCGGCCCGGCCCGGTTCGGTTCGGTTCGGTGCGGTGCGGGGCGGGGCGGGGCGGGGCGGCGGCGGCGGCGCGCGCGTGTGTGGTGGTCCAAGCATTTGCTTAGGTCCTCCCTCTTCCACAAAATTGGGGTGCCCCTTGGGGCCCAAACCCCAAAGCAAGGTATGTGTATATATACTCTTTAACAGCCTTGTTTCCATCCTATGTGGGACACAAGCTTTTGCACAAGTTTCAAGGCTCACAAGTTTCAAGGCTTAGTTACCATTCCCAAGTGGTGATGTTTGGAGGCAATTTCTCATTCACCCCTTAATGGTTTTGAGCAACCCAATATTTAATCTTTATCTCCTCATGGAGGAGAACACATTCCCATGTGGACCCACTAAAATTAATTTGTGGGACCCACTTTAATTTTAGCTCAAAGTTAGCTATTTATTATGCTCAAACCCATTATTTTCCAACAATCCCCCACATGAATGAAATTGACTGAAAGTAATGCAAATGATATGCAGACACTAGTTCGAGTATAGTGGAAAAGTTACTGCATTGGGTTAAGTAGCCTACTGGCTTTGAACTTGCCCTAGTGAACGACTATCGGATTTACTTAGCTAATCAGTAGACATGAGGTCTTTGAACTGTCAGCCGTTTGTGTAAATCAAGACAATAGAAATCACACAGTACCCTCTCGGACATAGTTGGTTCTCACGTTTGTGTTCATTTTGGCCTTGAACACCTCTTGGTTCTGTGAGTGTTTTAGAGAATTCAGCCTTTCAAATTCTCATAGAAGTGGCCCCTTCTTACTCACATAGGTGATTTCTATGTAGAGTATCCTGCAATACCCGACTTGGACATCTTTCCAAGATATAGAGATCATTAAAAGCGTAACTTATCCTTGGTTCTCGCGGCAGATGTGCACTGTCTCATCATAGGAATGGTTAGGAGTAAATATCTCCTCAGTGCGTACTGAGTTGTTTCATAGTTCGGTTGGCCCTTTGAACCTAGATCTTGGGATCTCCAGTCAACTAGGTTGGGTTGCCACTATGACAACTCTTGTTTAGACATAGGCTTTAAACCCATTCCCTTCGATGAACTTTCCACTTGCTCTCGTGTTAGGCCTTTTGTAAGTGGATCCGCAATATTATCTTTTGACCTTACATAGTCAATGGTGATAATTCCATTCGAGAGCAATTGTCTAACAGTATTATGTCTTCGACGTATGTGTCGTGACTTACCGTTATACATATGACTTTGTGCCCTTCCAATTGCTGATTGACTATCACAATGGATACAAATAGCGGGCATTGGTCTTGACCAATTTGGAATATCCTCTAAGAAATTGTGAAGCCATTCGGCTTCTTCTCCAGCTTTATCTAAAGCAATGAATTCAGATTCCATTGTAGATCTAGCAATACATGTTTGTTTGGAGGATTTCCAAGACACAGCTGCACTTCCTAGAGTAAAAACATATCCACTTGTGGATTTGGTGTCTTTTGAATCAGATATCCAATTAGCATCACTATACCCTTCAAGGACAGCTGGATATCTCGTGTAGTGCAGTCCATAATTTTGGGTATATTTTAAATATCCCAAAAGTCTTATTATTGCTTTCCAGTGATTGTTTCCAGGATTACTCGTAAATCGACTAAGCTTACTCACTGAATATGCTATATCAGGTCGAGTGCAGTTCATGACATACATTAAGCTGCCTATTATACGAGAGTACTCTAATTGAGATATGCTTTCTCCAATATTTTTCGCAAGATGAAGACTTACATCCACTGGTGTCTTTACAGGATTTATGTTATACTTCTTGAACTTATCAAGTAATGTCTCAATGTAATGAGATTGTGATAAAACAAGTCCATCAGACATTCTAGAAATTTTCATTCCTAAAATGGTGTCTGCGACACCTAAGTCTTTCATATCAAATCTATTGGATAACATTTGTTTTGTAGCATTTATCATATCAATGGTGCTACCTAAAATTAGCATATCATCAACGTAAAGACATAAGATGACATATCCTTTTTGAGTGGTTTTGACATATACACATTTGTCACACTCATTGATCTTGAATCCATTTGACATCATTACATTGTCAAATTTCTCATGCCATTGTTTTGGTGCTTGTTTTAATCCATAGAGGGATTTGACAAGCTTGCATACTTTTCTTTCTTGTCCAGAAGCAATGAACCCTTCGGGTTGTTCCATATATATTTCTTCATCTAACTCACCATTTAAGAAAGCAGTTTTCACATCCATTTGATGTATTTCTAATCCATTTAAAGCTGCTATCGCAATCAACATACGAATAGATGTGATTCTAGTAACTGGTGAGTAAGTATCGAAATAATCTAATCCTTCCCTTTGCTTATAGCCTTTGACCACAAGTCTTGCTTTATATTTCTCTATTGACCCATCAGCTTTCATCTTCTTTTTAAAGATCCATTTGGACCCTAATGGTTTGGAACTAGGTGGAAGATCCACTAATTCCCACGTATGATTTTGCATGATGGATTCAATTTCACTATTGATTGCTTCTTTCCAATATGAAGCTTCGGGAGAGGACATTGCTTCCTTGAACGTTTGAGGATCATTTTCCAACAAATATGTTAGAAAATCAGGTCCAAAGGACGTTGATTTCTTTGCTCTCTTGCTACGTCTAGGTTCATCAATTATAGACTTTTGGTCTATACTTTCATGATTATTACTAATTGTAGCTTCTAGAGGCCTTTTCTGTAAACTTGATTCATGTGTCATGTTATAAGGAAATACATTTTCAAAAAATGAAGCATCCCTTGACTCAATAATTGTATTAACATGCACATCAGGAATCTCAGATTTATGCACAAGAAATCGATATGCACTACTGTTATTTGCATAACCAATGAATACACAATCAATGGTTTTTGGTCCTATCTTAACCTTTTTAGGTTTAGGAACTGCCACTTTAGCTAGACACCCCCACACTCTTAAGTATTTATAGCAAGGTCTATGACCTTTCCATAATTCATAAGGTGTTTTATGAGTTTTCTTATGAGGTACTTTGTTGAGAATATAATTAGCGGAAAGCAAAGCTTCCCCCCACAAATTCTGGGGTGAACCAGAACTTAACAACATAGCATTCATCATCTCTTTTAATGTTCGGTTTTTGCGTTCAGCAATACCATTAGATTGAGGTGAATAAGGAGCGGTAGTTTGGTGAATTATTCCATGTTCTGAACAGAACTCCTCAAAAGGTGATTCATATTCACCACCTCTATCACTTCTTATTGCCTTGATCTTTTTGCTAAGTTGATTCTCAACTTCATTCTTGTAATGTTTGAACATTTCTATAGCCTCATCTTTACTTCTTAGCAAATATACATAACAGTATCTAGTGCAATCATCAATAAAAGTAATAAAATACTTTTTTCCCCCTCTAGTTTGCACAAACTTTAAGTCACAGATATCACTATGAATTAAATCTAGAGGTTCAGTACTTCTTCCAACAGAATGGAAGGGTAATCTTGTCAATTTAGATTCCACACAAGTTTCACATTTGTGATTAGGATTAATATCAAATTTAGGCAAAAATTCTAAGTTAATTAATCTACGTAAAGTATCATAATTAACATGTCCTAATCTAGCATGCCAAATATTTGAAGACTCAACCAAGTAAGAAGAAGAAGCATTATTATTATTATTAATAGATTTTGGTACAATAGTCATAACATTCATCTTAAACAACCCCTCAGTCAGATAACCCTTTCCCACAAACATCTCATTCTTAGTGAGTACAAATTTGTCAGACACAAAGACTAACTTGAAGCCATTCTTGCTAAGCAATGATCCAGAGACCAAGTTCTTTCGAATGTCAGGCACATGAAGCACATCGTTGAGAGTGAGTTCTTTGCCAGATGTCATTTTCAGTATCACCTTTCCACGTCCTTCAACCTTGGAACTTGAAGAATTACCCATGAAGAGTTGTTCTTCTTGCTCAACAGGTTTGTAGGTAGAGAACATCCATTTGTTTGAGCAAATGTGGCGTGTAGCCCCAGTGTCTACCCACCATTCCTTGGGGTTTCCCACCAAGTTACATTCGGAAACAACGGCGGAAAGATTCATCTCACCAACATCAATTGAAAGCCTATCACCTTCTGTCATGTTTGCTTGAGCATTTGGTTTCCTTAAGTTCTTAGGTTTGCGACAGTCCTTTGAACGATGTCCTTGCTTACCACAGTTGTAGCATTTCCCTTTGAACTTTTTAGAAACTTGAGAAGGACCCTCTCCTTCACGCTTCCTTTTATTCTTTGAGCCTTGTTCAACAACATTTGCCTTAGCCCCCATGGAATGATTTCCATTCTTCTTTTCAGACCCTCGGTTGTCTTCTTCAATTCTTAATCTCACTATCAACTCTTCAAGATTCATCTCTTTGCGTTTGTGCTTGAGATAATTCTTAAAGTCTTTCCATGATGGTGGCAATTTCTCAATCACAGCAGCCACTTGAAATGAATCACTTAGAGTCATTCCTTCAGCATGGATGTCATGAAGGATCACTTGTAGATCTTGAACTTGGCTTATTACCTTTTTATGGTCTACCATCTTGTAGTCAAGAAATTTGCCAACTATGAATTTCTTCATGCCAGCATCTTCAGTTTTGTATTTCTTGTCCAAAGATTCCCATAATTGCTTTGCTGTTTTGATTGAATAATATACATTATATAATGTATTATCCAATCCATTTAAAACATAATTTCTACACAAGAAATCTGCATGTTTCCATGCATCAACAGCAGCCACTTTCTCCTTGTCAGTTTCTCCTTCAGCAAGTATAGGAGAATCTTCATGAAGGAACCTTGCCAAATTCAAGGTTGTGAGATAAAAGATCATCTTTTGTTGCCAACGTTTGAAATCTGTTCCATTGAACTTTTCAGGTTTTTCTCCATGAGACACATTCATGGTGGGGGCAGTGCTTGTAGGTGCATTGCTTGTAGAGGCCATTTCTGTTACAAAAACAGAAAGTTTTGTCTCAATTATTTATTAACCAAAAATCTACTAAACAGAAATTAATAAGTAGAACAAAATCTACTAAACAGAAATTAATAAGTAGAACAAAATCTACTAAACAGAATTTTAATAAGTAGAACAAATTCCACTTAAACAGAACTGCTTTTATAAAACAAAGAAGTTTATAAAAACAGATTCAATGTTTTATAAAACAGTGAAAACAATGAAATAGATTCAATGTTTATAAAACAGTTAATATTTTATTAAACAATGAAACAGATTCAATGTTTAATAAAAACCAGTGAGTAATATAAACAATATATATATATATATATAACCAGATTCTAGTTTAAACAATATATATATTACAACAGTATGTATATATATATATATAAACAGATTCAATAGTATATATATAAACAGTACTCTATATTTATATATATAATAAACTAGTACTGTATTTAATAATTAACAGTACTATATAAATAAGAAACAGTACTATAACAGTAATATTTATATAATAATATAAATAACAACAGTACTATATAATATAATGAAACAGTACTATGTATAACAGTACTGTATATACATATATATATATATAACTTATGACAGCCCAGTATGTATAATATATAACAGTATATTATCACAGGAAAAATCGAAAATTCGTCTTAAGATTGTAGTAATCTGAATTATATATATATATATATACTGAGAATAAATACATATATGTATATATACTGTAATATGAATTAAACAGAATAAATAAACACTGTTATAATAATCAAAACAGAATGGAAATACAATAAAACTCACTGTATTTAGAATTAACCAGAATGTAAATCCGAGCCTTGTGAAATTCACAATTTCCTTAAGACGAATTTGCTCCCTCTCGGTGCTCAAGGTGATGAGCAATCGTCTCCCAAGATAGAACGGATTTCGATTCTAAAGAAGCAGCACTTCTATCTTTAGAACCCTACGAACACAACAATGGCAGCACTCGAACTAGACTTATACAGACTATGCAGAGAGAGAGAGAATGCAATAAATCGGATGGGATGATATGCAATGGAGGTCTGGTATTTATAGGCTTCTTCATGACTGTTTGGTACAGTCATGAAGGTTCAGTTGTGTCTGTTCGCCATGAACAGACACAGGGAAGATGACTGTTCAGTCAAACCAACACCATCGCAAAACGACGGCGTTTAGGACTCCCAACGGTAACCGTACGCATGTCACAAAACGACTGCGTTTTGGACTCCCAACGGTAACCTTACGCTTGACGTAAAACGACAGCGTTTCGGAATCCGAATGGTAACTTAAACGCAAATTTAAAACGACTGCGTTTTCTGGTTTGAAAATTTTAAATAAATTTTCTCCAAAAAGATATATATACACAACAAGCCCAAGCCCAAGCCCAAGCCCAGGCCCAGAACCCAGAACCTAGAACCCAGAACCCGAACCCGAACCCGAACCCGAGCCCGGCCCGGCCCGGTTCGGTTCGGTTCGGTGCGGTGCGGGGCGGGGCGGGGCGGGGCGGCGGCGGCGGCGCGCGCGTGTGTGGTGGTCCAAGCATTTGCTTAGGTCCTCCCTCTTCCACAAAATTGGGGTGCCCCTTGGGGCCCAAACCCCAAAGCAAGGTATGTGTATATATACTCTTTAACAGCCTTGTTTCCATCCTATGTGGGACACAAGCTTTTGCACAAGTTTCAAGGCTCACAAGTTTCAAGGCTTAGTTACCATTCCCAAGTGGTGATGTTTGGAGGCAATTTCTCATTCACCCCTTAATGGTTTTGAGCAACCCAATATTTAATCTTTATCTCCTCATGGAGGAGAACACATTCCCATGTGGACCCACTAAAATTAATTTGTGGGACCCACTTTAATTTTAGCTCAAAGTTAGCTATTTATTATGCTCAAACCCATTATTTTCCAACAATCCCCCACATGAATGAAATTGACTGAAAGTAATGCAAATGATATGCAGACACTAGTTCGAGTATAGTGGAAAAGTTACTGCATTGGGTTAAGTAGCCTACTGGCTTTGAACTTGCCCTAGTGAACGACTATCGGATTTACTTAGCTAATCAGTAGACATGAGGTCTTTGAACTGTCAGCCGTTTGTGTAAATCAAGACAATAGAAATCACACAGTACCCTCTCGGACATAGTTGGTTCTCACGTTTGTGTTCATTTTGGCCTTGAACACCTCTTGGTTCTGTGAGTGTTTTAGAGAATTCAGCCTTTCAAATTCTCATAGAAGTGGCCCCTTCTTACTCACATAGGTGATTTCTATGTAGAGTATCCTGCAATACCCGACTTGGACATCTTTCCAAGATATAGAGATCATTAAAAGCGTAACTTATCCTTGGTTCTCGCGGCAGATGTGCACTGTCTCATCATAGGAATGGTTAGGAGTAAATATCTCCTCAGTGCGTACTGAGTTGTTTCATAGTTCGGTTGGCCCTTTGAACCTAGATCTTGGGATCTCCAGTCAACTAGGTTGGGTTGCCACTATGACAACTCTTGTTTAGACATAGGCTTTAAACCCATTCCCTTCGATGAACTTTCCACTTGCTCTCGTGTTAGGCCTTTTGTAAGTGGATCCGCAATATTATCTTTTGACCTTACATAGTCAATGGTGATAATTCCATTCGAGAGCAATTGTCTAACAGTATTATGTCTTCGACGTATGTGTCGTGACTTACCGTTATACATATGACTTTGTGCCCTTCCAATTGCTGATTGACTATCACAATGGATACAAATAGCGGGCATTGGTCTTGACCAATTTGGAATATCCTCTAAGAAATTGTGAAGCCATTCGGCTTCTTCTCCAGCTTTATCTAAAGCAATGAATTCAGATTCCATTGTAGATCTAGCAATACATGTTTGTTTGGAGGATTTCCAAGACACAGCTGCACTTCCTAGAGTAAAAACATATCCACTTGTGGATTTGGTGTCTTTTGAATCAGATATCCAATTAGCATCACTATACCCTTCAAGGACAGCTGGATATCTCGTGTAGTGCAGTCCATAATTTTGGGTATATTTTAAATATCCCAAAAGTCTTATTATTGCTTTCCAGTGATTGTTTCCAGGATTACTCGTAAATCGACTAAGCTTACTCACTGAATATGCTATATCAGGTCGAGTGCAGTTCATGACATACATTAAGCTGCCTATTATACGAGAGTACTCTAATTGAGATATGCTTTCTCCAATATTTTTCGCAAGATGAAGACTTACATCCACTGGTGTCTTTACAGGATTTATGTTATACTTCTTGAACTTATCAAGTAATGTCTCAATGTAATGAGATTGTGATAAAACAAGTCCATCAGACATTCTAGAAATTTTCATTCCTAAAATGGTGTCTGCGACACCTAAGTCTTTCATATCAAATCTATTGGATAACATTTGTTTTGTAGCATTTATCATATCAATGGTGCTACCTAAAATTAGCATATCATCAACGTAAAGACATAAGATGACATATCCTTTTTGAGTGGTTTTGACATATACACATTTGTCACACTCATTGATCTTGAATCCATTTGACATCATTACATTGTCAAATTTCTCATGCCATTGTTTTGGTGCTTGTTTTAATCCATAGAGGGATTTGACAAGCTTGCATACTTTTCTTTCTTGTCCAGAAGCAATGAACCCTTCGGGTTGTTCCATATATATTTCTTCATCTAACTCACCATTTAAGAAAGCAGTTTTCACATCCATTTGATGTATTTCTAATCCATTTAAAGCTGCTATCGCAATCAACATACGAATAGATGTGATTCTAGTAACTGGTGAGTAAGTATCGAAATAATCTAATCCTTCCCTTTGCTTATAGCCTTTGACCACAAGTCTTGCTTTATATTTCTCTATTGACCCATCAGCTTTCATCTTCTTTTTAAAGATCCATTTGGACCCTAATGGTTTGGAACTAGGTGGAAGATCCACTAATTCCCACG
Source organism: Nyssa sinensis (assembly GCA_008638375.1). NCBI lineage: Eukaryota > Viridiplantae > Streptophyta > Magnoliopsida > Cornales > Nyssaceae > Nyssa > Nyssa sinensis. Next base: position 6,689,534 of record CM018036.1, read on the forward strand.
TATGATTTTGCATGATGGATTCAATTTCACTATTGATTGCTTCTTTCCAATATGAAGCTTCGGGAGAGGACATTGCTTCCTTGAACGTTTGAGGATCATTTTCCAACAAATATGTTAGAAAATCAGGTCCAAAGGACGTTGATTTCTTTGCTCTCTTGCTACGTCTAGGTTCATCAATTATAGACTTTTGGTCTATACTTTCATGATTATTACTAATTGTAGCTTCTAGAGGCCTTTTCTGTAAACTTGATTCATGTGTCATGTTATAAGGAAATACATTTTCAAAAAATGAAGCATCCCTTGACTCAATAATTGTATTAACATGCACATCAGGAATCTCAGATTTATGCACAAGAAATCGATATGCACTACTGTTATTTGCATAACCAATGAATACACAATCAATGGTTTTTGGTCCTATCTTAACCTTTTTAGGTTTAGGAACTGCCACTTTAGCTAGACACCCCCACACTCTTAAGTATTTATAGCAAGGTCTATGACCTTTCCATAATTCATAAGGTGTTTTATGAGTTTTCTTATGAGGTACTTTGTTGAGAATATAATTAGCGGAAAGCAAAGCTTCCCCCCACAAATTCTGGGGTGAACCAGAACTTAACAACATAGCATTCATCATCTCTTTTAATGTTCGGTTTTTGCGTTCAGCAATACCATTAGATTGAGGTGAATAAGGAGCGGTAGTTTGGTGAATTATTCCATGTTCTGAACAGAACTCCTCAAAAGGTGATTCATATTCACCACCTCTATCACTTCTTATTGCCTTGATCTTTTTGCTAAGTTGATTCTCAACTTCATTCTTGTAATGTTTGAACATTTCTATAGCCTCATCTTTACTTCTTAGCAAATATACATAACAGTATCTAGTGCAATCATCAATAAAAGTAATAAAATACTTTTTTCCCCCTCTAGTTTGCACAAACTTTAAGTCACAGATATCACTATGAATTAAATCTAGAGGTTCAGTACTTCTTCCAACAGAATGGAAGGGTAATCTTGTCAATTTAGATTCCACACAAGTTTCACATTTGTGATTAGGATTAATATCAAATTTAGGCAAAAATTCTAAGTTAATTAATCTACGTAAAGTATCATAATTAACATGTCCTAATCTAGCATGCCAAATATTTGAAGACTCAACCAAGTAAGAAGAAGAAGCATTATTATTATTATTAATAGATTTTGGTACAATAGTCATAACATTCATCTTAAACAACCCCTCAGTCAGATAACCCTTTCCCACAAACATCTCATTCTTAGTGAGTACAAATTTGTCAGACACAAAGACTAACTTGAAGCCATTCTTGCTAAGCAATGATCCAGAGACCAAGTTCTTTCGAATGTCAGGCACATGAAGCACATCGTTGAGAGTGAGTTCTTTGCCAGATGTCATTTTCAGTATCACCTTTCCACGTCCTTCAACCTTGGAACTTGAAGAATTACCCATGAAGAGTTGTTCTTCTTGCTCAACAGGTTTGTAGGTAGAGAACATCCATTTGTTTGAGCAAATGTGGCGTGTAGCCCCAGTGTCTACCCACCATTCCTTGGGGTTTCCCACCAAGTTACATTCGGAAACAACGGCGGAAAGATTCATCTCACCAACATCAATTGAAAGCCTATCACCTTCTGTCATGTTTGCTTGAGCATTTGGTTTCCTTAAGTTCTTAGGTTTGCGACAGTCCTTTGAACGATGTCCTTGCTTACCACAGTTGTAGCATTTCCCTTTGAACTTTTTAGAAACTTGAGAAGGACCCTCTCCTTCACGCTTCCTTTTATTCTTTGAGCCTTGTTCAACAACATTTGCCTTAGCCCCCATGGAATGATTTCCATTCTTCTTTTCAGACCCTCGGTTGTCTTCTTCAATTCTTAATCTCACTATCAACTCTTCAAGATTCATCTCTTTGCGTTTGTGCTTGAGATAATTCTTAAAGTCTTTCCATGATGGTGGCAATTTCTCAATCACAGCAGCCACTTGAAATGAATCACTTAGAGTCATTCCTTCAGCATGGATGTCATGAAGGATCACTTGTAGATCTTGAACTTGGCTTATTACCTTTTTATGGTCTACCATCTTGTAGTCAAGAAATTTGCCAACTATGAATTTCTTCATGCCAGCATCTTCAGTTTTGTATTTCTTGTCCAAAGATTCCCATAATTGCTTTGCTGTTTTGATTGAATAATATACATTATATAATGTATTATCCAATCCATTTAAAACATAATTTCTACACAAGAAATCTGCATGTTTCCATGCATCAACAGCAGCCACTTTCTCCTTGTCAGTTTCTCCTTCAGCAAGTATAGGAGAATCTTCATGAAGGAACCTTGCCAAATTCAAGGTTGTGAGATAAAAGATCATCTTTTGTTGCCAACGTTTGAAATCTGTTCCATTGAACTTTTCAGGTTTTTCTCCATGAGACACATTCATGGTGGGGGCAGTGCTTGTAGGTGCATTGCTTGTAGAGGCCATTTCTGTTACAAAAACAGAAAGTTTTGTCTCAATTATTTATTAACCAAAAATCTACTAAACAGAAATTAATAAGTAGAACAAAATCTACTAAACAGAAATTAATAAGTAGAACAAAATCTACTAAACAGAATTTTAATAAGTAGAACAAATTCCACTTAAACAGAACTGCTTTTATAAAACAAAGAAGTTTATAAAAACAGATTCAATGTTTTATAAAACAGTGAAAACAATGAAATAGATTCAATGTTTATAAAACAGTTAATATTTTATTAAACAATGAAACAGATTCAATGTTTAATAAAAACCAGTGAGTAATATAAACAATATATATATATATATATAACCAGATTCTAGTTTAAACAATATATATATTACAACAGTATGTATATATATATATATAAACAGATTCAATAGTATATATATAAACAGTACTCTATATTTATATATATAATAAACTAGTACTGTATTTAATAATTAACAGTACTATATAAATAAGAAACAGTACTATAACAGTAATATTTATATAATAATATAAATAACAACAGTACTATATAATATAATGAAACAGTACTATGTATAACAGTACTGTATATACATATATATATATAACTTATGACAGCCCAGTATGTATAATATATAACAGTATATTATCACAGGAAAAATCGAAAATTCGTCTTAAGATTGTAGTAATCTGAATTATATATATATATATACTGAGAATAAATACATATATGTATATATACTGTAATATGAATTAAACAGAATAAATAAACACTGTTATAATAATCAAAACAGAATGGAAATACAATAAAACTCACTGTATTTAGAATTAACCAGAATGTAAATCCGAGCCTTGTGAAATTCACAATTTCCTTAAGACGAATTTGCTCCCTCTCGGTGCTCAAGGTGATGAGCAATCGTCTCCCAAGATAGAACGGATTTCGATTCTAAAGAAGCAGCACTTCTATCTTTAGAACCCTACGAACACAACAATGGCAGCACTCGAACTAGACTTATACAGACTATGCAGAGAGAGAGAGAATGCAATAAATCGGATGGGATGATATGCAATGGAGGTCTGGTATTTATAGGCTTCTTCATGACTGTTTGGTACAGTCATGAAGGTTCAGTTGTGTCTGTTCGCCATGAACAGACACAGGGAAGATGACTGTTCAGTCAAACCAACACCATCGCAAAACGACGGCGTTTAGGACTCCCAACGGTAACCGTACGCATGTCACAAAACGACTGCGTTTTGGACTCCCAACGGTAACCTTACGCTTGACGTAAAACGACAGCGTTTCGGAATCCGAATGGTAACTTAAACGCAAATTTAAAACGACTGCGTTTTCTGGTTTGAAAATTTTAAATAAATTTTCTCCAAAAAGATATATATACAAGCCCAAGCCCAGAACCCAAACCCGAGCCCGGCCCGGGGCGGGGCGGCGGCGGCGGCGCGCGCGCGTGTGGTGGTCCAAGCATTTGCTTAGGTCCTCCCTCTTCCACAAAATTGGGGTGCCCCTTGGGGCCCAAACCCCAAAGCAAGGTATGTGTATATATACTCTTTAACAGCCTTGTTTCCATCCTATGTGGGACACAAGCTTTTGCACAAGTTTCAAGGCTCACAAGTTTCAAGGCTTAGTTACCATTCCCAAGTGGTGATGTTTGGAGGCAATTTCTCATTCACCCCTTAATGGTTTTGAGCAACCCAATATTTAATCTTTATCTCCTCATGGAGGAGAACACATTCCCATGTGGACCCACTAAAATTAATTTGTGGGACCCACTTTAATTTTAGCTCAAAGTTAGCTATTTATTATGCTCAAACCCATTATTTTCCAACATAATCGCAGGAGGATATGTGAATGAAATAGACTTAACTGATTGAGCAGTGCTATATATGACAACATACTTAATTTTTCTTTCCATTTAAGAAGTAAATTTATAGTTTTAGTGATATTGCTGCTAACGTTTCCTTGTCACATTTGTTCGTTGTTTGAATAGTGGTTCTGTGATTCTGCACAAATGACATATTGAGTATTTTAAAACTATTAATCTCAAATTTATGATTCCATTGCAGCTCAGTGGATAGGAGCACGGGTGCCACCACCAATCATGGATCCTCAGAGCACCAAAGTGGCAAACACTGAAGGTTTTAACTTTGCATCTGGGGCAGTTGGTATCCTCCCTGACACCGGCGCAAGAGTTGTAAGAATAAACCAATAGATCATTCCTACTTGGTGTCTCATTTTTTCTCTTGGTCTTTTATAAACAATCAACTATTTCAATGTGTCTTTTAAATCATCACGTTCAATTGTAGCTTGAGAGAGATTCTTTCTATATATATATATATATATATGTACACATACAAACACATATATATGTATATCTATACACGCAATGAAACTAGAAAACCGTGTTGTGCTTTCAATGGAACAGGGCAATGCAATCAGATGACAATCCCTCGCCAAGATCGGAACTCGCATCAATTTTAGGATAATAATGGCCACCCAACACAAGCAGTACACAAGATTGTTGCAAGTAGATGTTTCAGTGACATTAGTTTATGCACTCTAATAAATATCATTGAACTCATGCACAAAAATTAACTTATTGGACCTAAGCTTGGATAATGTTCATAGCACCTCAATTGTAGTTTTAACCGATCCTAAATAGATGGGATGAGACTTTATTAAATTGAATTAATCTCGAGAATTATAATTTTCTCTCTTTCTTTTTTTTAACTGATGTGTCCATATCTCAATAGATGAATAAACTATATAATTTACCGTTACAAATAAGGGATGCATTTGTTCATAAAACATGTTTTGAGTTCTTAGGATTTCTTCGAAGTGCAAAGAACTTAGGCTAATGATTAGGCTAAAAATTTGTTAGAAATTTGGCAATCAGATTTATTTATTGTAAAGTAATTTTTTTTTTTTGCATGATTAGAAAAAATATTTACTATTTTCATATCATTTTAAAAATATTTAGGAAACGCCTATTAGATAAGAAGACGTGATTATAGATGATGCCTTTAAACTAATAGGAGTGAATTATTTATATTAAAAAGGTTATACTTTTTATATGAGAAAATTCAAAATTCACTTTAATAAGAAGGTTCTATTTAACATAAAATGTATTTAGAAAATATATTTTGAAGCGATTTCTATATATTAAAAGTATATTTTGTAATCACGACTTTACAATGAATGTGAGCTTTTTAGATACTTTTAAAATGATTCGAGAGTGTAAAATATTATTCTAAAACACATATGCGTGGCAAAAAAAACTCTATTATTTTAAATCGCGATGATGTGGGTATGCAACAATTAAGACATGTATTTCTCAATAAACTCCAAAAAATTATTTTAATTTGCAAATTTTAAAATTTCAAAATTTTATTAAATTTTTAAAAATTTCTTTAAATTTTTGCTTTTTGAAAAAAACGAATATTGATTGCCTGACCTACAAATGTGCAAGGTGGGGGCATCCTAAGTGGCATAAGCAAATACCTTTCTTCCCAAGTTATTGTAGCATAGAAATTGAGTGCTAATATTGCACGGGAGAGAGAAATGAAAATTATCTTCACTTTTTTTTATTTTGGGAGGTAAATTATATTGATTTGTCATGTAATTTTTAACAATGATAAAGATTTTTCTTGCAATTTTTGAAATAACATAAATTTTTTTATTTTTACTCATAAATACTTGATCCCAGTCTATTTTTTTTCGAAGTGATCAGATTCCTAATTATATTGATTTCAAGATATATTGCCTCAGGACTACCTTATTATCTTGAAATACTCAAACTGTTTAAGCTGACAAATGATGATTGCTCAGTATATTTCTGTGCTCAGATGTAGAAATTACCTGCCTGAGCAGCTTGTGGACATTGTAGCCAGGATCTTGGCCATGGTACCCCCTTGGACACTTGTTTATAGAGTTCAGCGGGATATTCCTATGCCTCTTGTTACTTCTGGGGTTGAGAAGGGGAATCTCCGGGAGCTAGCTTTAGCTCGGATGGATGACTTGGGCTTGAAATGCCGTGATGTTCGAACACGTGAAGCTGGAATCCAGGCAAGTGAATATGATCTGCTTATTTGGACAGGTATATCCTATAGACTGCAACAGATTGAAAGTTTTGTTTTGTCTTATATATTCAGGACATTCACCATAAATAAAACCAGAAGAAGTTGAGCTTGTTCGTCGTGATTATACAGCAAATGAGGGTTGGGAAACTTTTCTTTCATATGAAGATACACGACAGGTATCCAGAACTGAGCCCTACCTCCTCTCCTTTTCTTCTCTTTGTGCCTCCATTACATGCCGATTGATCATTTTAGTATGTTCCACTACTGATCTGAGACACAGCATGATGTCTAGACTTCTTTTCCATTCATAACTTATATTGGCTTTCATATAAAATTTATGCTTGAGGATGCATTTGAAACAAGATTTGATTCTAATCTTGAGATAATGTTGCTACGGATCTTCTAGTCGAACCATAGCTGTCTCTAAACAAGCTGTATTTTTAGAGCCAGTGTCCGGGTGACAAACACTATTAAAGTTGTTTTGTCTTGCACTGCTGCTATTGGTTGATGAAGTGGAAACTGGAACTTCTTTCATCTGGTGCCCCACTTCACAACTAAACACGGTTTCTTGTTCTTATTAGTAATTTGTAGATAAATCAAGGTCGTGTGCCTTGTTTAAATCTTGGTTGCTCTAGTAAGTGCTGAAACATAATATGCCACTTTTCTTTCTGGATTGCAGGATATTCTTGTTGGGTTACTGCGCTTGCGAAAATGTGGCCAGAACACGACTTGCCCGGAACTCATTGGGAAATGTTCTATCGTCCGTGAACTCCATGTCTATGGGACTGCAGTTCCAGTTCACGGGCGTGATGCTGATAAGCTGCAACACCAGGTAACACTCTATAACTTTAATTTTCAAATGAAACATATAGTTAAATAAAGCAGAAACTGTATAAATCAGCCCTTAAGCTACCCCATTGAAGTCATTATAAATCCTTCTACATTGGGTGGATTTTATTTTGGTTTGACACCATATATTCCTCAAACAAATACAAAATTGTCTGTACCAATTTTTGACTGTCTAGAGCCAGTAATCTATCTGACAAATACAAAATTGTCTGTACTAATTTTTGACTGTGTAGAGCCAGTAATCTATCTGTTGTCTTACTGGATTGTTTTTCTCTTTCTTCCTTCTCTTGTTGATCAGGGATATGGTACACTTCTGATGGAGGTGGCAGAGCGGATTGCTCGGAGGGAGCATAGGTCAACAAAGATAGCTATTATTTCAGGTGTAGGAACCCGCCATTACTATAGGAAATTGGGCTATGAACTTGAAGGTCCTTACATGGTAAAATACCTCATGTAAGAATAAGAAGACTGGAGTGAAAATTAACAGAGTTTTGAAAGCCCCGTTTTAGATTAAGAGTTCATTTCTTATGTAACATAATACTAACCTCCATCCACTTGTACATTATGGGTTTATTTATGCCATTTTCTATCTATGAAATTTTCATTCTTTAACATCTTTAATCATTCATATTTGCCGTCATTTGTTTTAAGAACTGAGGGCATGGATCTAAGATGCAGAATTTGGAATCCAAAGCTCGAAATCAACATAGCCTCAGCTCTCAAGTGAACCTAACCATTACTGTCCATTGCAGGATTGTATGCACGTGGAATCAAGAAGTCTTACTTTCATGAAAGAAAAGAAAAAAAGGGCAGGCCAATTGTGACCAAAACTTCACCTATGTGGAACCAGATGATGAAAAACTAATACAAGCAAAAGTTTGTTTCTTATTATTAGAAGTGGTTTAAGATTGGAGATTACCTTATATCTTTTTCAGCTTAAGTTCACATCCAAAGAGAATATATCCGTTTTTTTATTAGGTCATCTCCTGATTATGACTCAAAATTTTATTCAAATTTAACTTAAATGAGTTTTATGTTCTTTAATGGTCTTACTCGAAGTTAAGTTACAGTTAAGGAATTTTTTTTTTTTTATTTTTGTAAATTTTGATTCAAATTTAAATTTAAATTTAAGTTTAAGTAATTATTTGAAATGTCTTTCGGGTTTCTTCAAAAGCCCCCATTGAATTTAAATCGTTTCATTTACAAATTATATAGTATTTTAATATAGAAACTCATAAATGAAGCAATTCACAATAATAGAAAATCTCTTCATATCTTTTCATACAAGATCATTTTTAGGTTTTTTTTTTTAAGTTCAAATTTATTATTTGTAAATAATATTTTTTATTTTTGTATTTATTTTGTTCAAATTAATTTTTTTAATGATATATATATATATATATGTGTGTGCGTGTGTGTGTGCTATTTGGTGATAAGAAATCTAGACATACTTTTATATAACCGAATAAATATCAACTACCGGCAACCCAGTAAGATATTTCAATTCAAAATGTCAATCAAAGAAGTCCTTACCTTATTAATTTTTCACTTGGACTAATATTATCGCTAAGGTTTAATTTATACTGAGACCTAATTTTTTAATGATTAGATGATCTAAAAATTTTATAAAGTGATTAAAATAAATAAAAATTTAATTTTTAAATCATTTAATAGGTAAAAAAATAAGTTTGGAGTGTTATAGGTAAATTGCACACACCATTGCCCGAGTTCGAGTTTACAAGTTGCATGACAATTTGTTTTTGTACAATGGGATGACTGACTCGGTGAGATAGTGATTTTCATAGTCTTGAATGTTGCTCAATTTGGGTGGACGCTACTGGAACTTCTGGATTTTCTCATTCTACGTCGCCATTTTATGCATTAACCGAAACCTATTTTGACACTGCCAACCCTCCTCCCTCCTTCTCCCTCTGTTCTCTGCGGCGTTAACCATATATTTATCACCACCATCTTATCATGCTCAAAGCAACCTTCACTTCCCATTTTGACAACCATTCCCTTCAAAACCAATTCTCTAAAGCACCCGTGCTCCATCCACTAGTGCATTGACACAAACCCCACCAACTGTTCGACAGAATGCCTCAACCAACCCTCCAATTACAACCCCGTCACATAAGCTCCCTCCAACTTCAGCTTACGTCCACCTCCCTTTCTGCCGGAAACGCTGCCACTACTGCGACTTTCCAATTGTCGCGCTTGGGTCTTCTTCAACCAGAACCGACGATGACCCACGAATCTTTAACTACATTGAAGTCATCCGTCGGGAAATCAAAGCAACCTCGTTAGAATTTGACGACAACCCGCCTCTGGAAACTGTATTCTTCGGAGGTGGAACACCTTCACTCGTGCCTCCAAGGCTCGTTTCGTCGGTACTGGAGACGTTGAGTTTGAAATTTGGGTTGTGCTCGGATGCTGAGATATCTATGGAAATGGACCCTGGGACATTTGACGGTAAGAAATTGAGGGAATTGATGGAGCTTGGGTGTGAATAGAGTGTCTTTGGGAGTCCAGGCCTTCCAAGACGAGTTGCTCAAATCTTGCGGGAGAGCCCATGGAGTCAAGGAGGTTTACGAGGCAATTGAAATTGTTGGGTCATCTGGGGTTGAGAATTGGAGTGTGGACCTCATATCATCTCTCCCTCATCAGACACCGAAAATGTGGGAAGAGAGTTTGCAGCTCACCATCGAAGCACTACCTTCCCATGTATCGGTCTATGATTTGCAAGTTGAACAAGGCACCAAATTTGGAATACTGTAAGTCAACTAGTAGTTTTAGCAGTTGAAAAAACAGTTTGTGTTTAGTTTATAATTGATATTGGAATGTTTATAGGTACACACCAGGGGAGTTCCCTCTGCCTTCTGAGACCCAATCAGCCGAATTCTATAGAATGGCTTCAAGAATGCTTTCCAATGCGGGCTACGACCATTATGAAATCAGCAGTTACTGCAAGACTGGTTTTGAGTGCAAGCACAATTATACGTACTGGAAGAATAGACCTTTCTTTGCTTTTGGCCTTGGGTCAGCCAGCTATGTTGGTGGAGTTAGGTTCTCGAGGCCGAAGAAGATGAAAGAGTACATAGGTTATGTGGAGAGTTTGGAGGATGGGGCTGGGGATCGATGTCAGGATAATTTTGTTGATGCCAAGGACATGGCCATGGATGTTGTAATGCTCTCTCTTAGAACTGCAAATGGATTGGACTTGAAGTCCTTTAGAGAGACATTTGGTGACTCTCTTGTTCTCCCTCTCTTCAAGGCTTATCAACCTTATGTGGAAAGTGGGCATGTGGTTTGCTTGGATGAGCAGAGGAGGATCATAACTACAGATGAATTCAACTCCTTGTTATCTAACGAGCACAAGGTGAAAGAGGTCATGGCATTTATTAGGCTCAGTGATCCAGATGGTTTCCTCTTATCTAATGAGTTGATATCCCTTGCATTTAGGGTCATATCTCCATAAGCTGCAATTTGCTTGAAAGCAAGCATTTCTGAAGAAGCAAGAGCTTGAAACCAGTGTTTGATTAAGATTTGATGACCTTAACAGCTAGCAAGTGGATGAATCTAGAGATCATCAAATACAAGAATGCCCGTTAGAATAGAGTTTTTATGCTTGTCCTTGTTTTGGCAGTGTCATTGATGTGAGGCTGTGTGAAGGTTGGCTGGTGAGATTGAACTTTATATCCACTAAAGCAAGCCAGTCTTGCATCTGGCTTGGGTATTTACATGCATATACAGAGATTATATCTTCTTCGTCGCCCATATTGACCAAGCTATTGACAATCTTTCAACAGAACAACCAATTTGGTTTTATAGTAAGAATTGTGTTCATATTTAGACGACTCTGACCTTGTCATGGTGAATCAAGCAATAAATATGATTACTTTGACACAATAGTAAACAGTGTATGGTCACACAGATAGCTTGTGGCATTCAACGATTTCAGTTGAAGGTTCTGTTTGTTTCAATATGAAATAAAAATCTTGTAAAGAATGATACTGTTCCTGTTGGATGAGACTTGCATTGTTGTAATTGACATAAATTATCAATATTCTTACAGTATGAGATGAAAGAGACTTGCTAATTATCCTATTATCAGGAATGTAGCACATGGAGATGAAAAAACAACTTTCTTGTGTGTGTACAGTTGTTCTGTGGAATTGTCAAGAACTCTTTGGTGCAAAACCCTTACAAGATGCATCATTATATAATCAAAACTCATAGCACTACAAGATTGATTAGGAGAAAAAAATGCTTTAAAAGGCATGAGAGGGCTAAATCACGACTGAGGAAAATGGTGAAGGTTTCATTCATAAAAAAATGTTCCTTTACGTCTTTTACATTTTCCGTCTACAACAAAAGCCATAATTCTGGGAAGTAGGGATGGCTACACCAGGAAAAATGGAGCGAGGTAGCAATTTATCTCTTGACAAATTCAGTTTTACAGGTTGAGACTGACACATATAAGTCAACGGAATGAGGGGAAATAAATTTTGTCGGACGGTCTCACGGCGAGACTACATTTGAGTGTTTCATGCACGATCCACTGTGAATCTCACATAATGCTCCAATTTGAGCTAGTGTCTCTTGAGACCTTTTCACTATACTTTTTTTTTTTCACTTTGAGAGATTGTGTATCATCCCCAAATGTTGCCCCAATTGATGACTAGAAAAAATTGACCTACAAATAAAGAAGAACGGAGGGGTGAGACTGCATTTGAGTGTTTCACGTGGAACCTAAACCGGACTTATTCTCTCTTTTTTTCCCCAAAATGTGAGATTATGTATCATTCCCATATGTTATATTCATTTGCACTGAAACCTTGCTCAGGCTAATTGCACTTTGAAGACATCCTTAGAACTCAGAACCTGTTTTATGAGCAAATGCATTAATGGTTAATTATATATTACTCAAGAAATCGGGGAAAAGGCAAAAAGAAGAAGAAGAGGCAAAAAGAGAGAAGGGACATGTTGCTCTTAGCCATCTTCCCTTGTCTTTGTGCTCTTTTCGTGTTGTATATGGTATGAAAACTGCAGGGGCTATATATATGTAATTGCAAGGCAGTTCATGGGTGTCCTCTGGGACAACCAAAATTAGTTAAAAATCTATTGTAGAGCCCTATATAGATGTACATAGTTTTTTTTTACTTCTCATTCTAATTTTAGCACTCATGTACCCCAAATGTTTAGTGCCATTTATATTCATTTGTCAATTTTTAAGGGGTAAAGAGGCCTTAAATTGGTTGATATTGTTCACTGTTGATCCCTATTTATAGGACATGTGATAGCCTAAACAATTTATATTCATAAAATACCATTGATTGATTGTGTTACTTAAGCAAAACTAGTTTTCACAGTATTTAATTAAACATCCATTATCAGATGGACATGCTAAGAAATTTTTGGCATTTGATGGTGTTCATCCATATACGGTGTTATATATAGATGAACATTTTTGAATTGTGCCTTCACTTTCACAATCAAACAGTTTCTGCTATTGTTATTCAGCATTTTTATAGTCAAACACTATTACCATAGTGGGATTAGGATTTTTTCTTAGGTAATTAGTAGGATTAGGATTTAGGACCAACATATTATAAATCATGCCAAGTCAACATTGGTTAATTTAAGCCCTCTGTACTTTTTCAATTTTAAATAATAAGTGTGAATACTTTTAATTTGTTGGGCTTCCTATTGGCTCAAATCAGGTGTTTTCTTCTTCTTCTTCTTTTGGTTAGTGTGGGCGGTGGTGGTTGTGGTTGTTGTGGAGATTTAATACCAGTTGTAGACTTGTAGTAATTATTGATAAAACTAATTTTTTAGTTACTATATTTATTTATATGTATTTCTAATGGAAGGTCAGATCATCCTAAACTATAAAGTTATTAATCTCTCACCCTCTCTAAGTTCCTTTGTTTAATTTTTAATGGTTTCAACTTGGCAGTTGATACTGAAGGTAATCAACCTGAAACAACCTTGAATATTAAATAAACATAACTTTGCTTCAAGAAAACAACATCCTAACATTTGAAGGAGAATCAGTCCATTAAGTGTTGCTTGCTAGTGAAAGCAACCCCTTTATGAAGTGAGGATTGCTGTCAAAGCTTTTGTGTTGATTTTAGGAAGGCTACATTGGATACACAATGGAGAATGCAGCTGTTGGCTTAATTTGCTTCTTAATCTTGGCCTCTGTAGCTGCTATTTATGCTTCCCCTGAGGTCAATATTCGCCGTTATGATTTGTATACACCTTGTAATATTTTTCTTATTTTGCTTCTGATTCTTTTCATTACCTGTCCCAATTCTTTTCTTGTTGCCCTTTATCATGGGTTTCTGCTTTGTTGCATTGTTGGTTTTCTCCTCTTACTGATTTCCATTTGAGGGAGGAAGTCGCCTAAGGCCGGTAATGTTTCCATTGTTGCATTTCACCAGTGATTTCTTATACTGATACCAGTGATTTTTCTCTTCTCTTAGGCTCAAAGGTAAAATGACCATACACAGATTTTCCTTCTCTTTCGAGTTTATTTACTTCCTAGTGACCCCCCCCCCCCCCCCCGGGCACACACACACACACACAAAACAAAATTGTTACTCTTGAATTTGCTGCAGATTATATTTCCAAGTAAACAGGAAGTTTTCACTGGCTAAAACAGTTAGAAGGTTGAGGGAAATTTGATTGAGTTCTGATATTTGATGCACAAACAATAATCCAAAGCTCCAGTAATACACCATAAGAGTTTGGCAAGATTAAAGCCTGGTCCATCTTCTCTTGACATGGTTTTAGAATTCAGTCCTTTTGATTTAATTAATTCATCTATATCACACCATTGGCCGTGGCCCTTTCTCTTTTCTAGTGTTGTCTTTTAATTTGGTTTTAGGCTTCCTGCTTTACTGTTGCTCGTAACTTACATGAAACACAAGTTCCCAAGAGAAATACCCTTCAGTAGTGCAAATTAAGGTTCAATCTGCATTCAATCACAGAATAGAGGGGGCTGCAAAGTGTTTTGTTCATTTGGAAACATGAGAGATGAAGAAATCTACATATTATTCAAGCTCATGAGCAGCTTTCTAATTTTGTGTGCAAATGAACAATATCAGTTGGAGTGCGAAAGACCAATTCCATCGAAACATTTTCTTGCAGCATTCTTGTATAGTGAGTGCTCCAGCTGGGTGAATTTGCATTGCCAAGCGAGTTCCTATCTTGGCTGAGGAACAAAGTGCAGGGTGGATTGTCTGGTTCCATTAATTCAGAGAACATGTATAGATGTCTTGTATCTTTAGAACTTGAAGAAAATGGATTTGTTATCCATCAACTCTCAGGATATAATGGCAATCAAGCCCAATTGAAAGACCAATAAAAAACATGGTGAAAGAGCCCGTTGTTGAACCCCACTGGTTAACTCGGGCTACAAGGTCTTAGCGTTACTATATTTGTGTGGGTAGTGGAGTTTTTGCGCACATTTGGAGTCTTGTCTTGTGGCCACGCATTCAAAGAGCTTGTGGTTGAGAGAGTCATTTGTCATTCACTAAATGTAACACATAATGAACTGTTAGTAACACATCTTAAGTATAATTTATTTATTTTTCTTCTCAGACTAAGTGCAATTTTCTGATATTATTAAGCTCACTTATAATTTGTCAGTCAAAATTCATGTTAAATGTAATATTTTTAATAAAAAAATGGAAATTAACTTTTACATCATCATGATTTATAATTAAAATTTAATATTAAAAACAAAAATTTTAAGAATAAATTTATTAGTTCAAATTTTAGATTTAATATTTGATGCTGCACTTTTCTGATTAGTGGGTTTCAATCTCCTACGCCTACCGAATACTCAAAAGAGAAAGATCAGAGGGCCACCGGATTGGCTCCGGTGGTAGCCTGCTCCGATGATTAAGTCAATAAACTGTTTTGAAAGACTTTAATTGAAAGTAATAGAATCAGCATGAATGTAACAGCGTACCTTAGGGTTTTATTTATAAGTTATGAATTTTTTTAGTTTATTAGGATTTGGAGTCCTGAAAGTATGGATTTGATCATCATAGAATGCTAGTTACCAAGTTGAATACTGCGCTTCCATGAATAGCACTTTCCTTATCCTTTACTCGGTAGGATGTTTAAGGCGACAATGAGATCGGAACCATTCTTCTGTAGAGCTTCTAAGCTAAAGGTGAAACTAAGCGTCATGCGAGATATCAATTTGAGAGTTCTGGATGGCTGAAGCTTTAACAGTTCTATAGTTATACATGTCATATAGGTGACTGATCTATTGTTTTACTGGTATATCAATATTCATAATTTTTTTTAAGGGCACCCGATCACGTACAATAAAATTTAGACTTTACTAACTCATTCTCCTCTTATGCTTTCGCTTACAGCGAAGTTTGAAATTGTGACTTCCCACCATTTGGCTACATCAAACTTTGAAAACAAACGTAGTTGATTGAAAAATTAATAAATATATTTTTTCAATTCAGTACTTAATAGATATATCAAAGAGTCATTTTTTAAAAATTATCAAGAATGTTTTCTAATTAAAATTTATCCTTTAATAAATAACATTTTATAACTTAATAATCCTTATTTTTTTTGAAAAAGTAAATTATTCTATGTTAAATGATCCATAATTATTTTATTTAATAATTAATAAGCTTTTGAAAAAAATCATCCCAAAATATTTATTATTAGAATAAAAAATAATATGTAAATAAGTATACATGTTATATAAAAATTTACAATAACATTAATATATTAAATATTGGAACATCAGCTCCCCTCAAGTACAAAATATGAAACAAAGATGTTTTTATTTCTTTTAAAAACATTGTTGTTTTATCAATTAATGAATAATATATATATATATATATATTTATAAAAACAGAAATTAATTTTATTTTCAAAAAATTTAAAACTAAAAACATGAAGCTTTGCCTCAAATTTGTGTGTTGTATTTTTATATGATAATAATGTTATATACTTTCCGAATTCCGAATCCGCCGCGGTGGTTACAGGGGCCCTTTATAGATGATGTACGTATGAAATTTTCATCTCTCTTCTCTTGCCGCAATAATGGTCACTCTGTTGCTAACTCGCTTGTGAAGAAGGGGAAAAATGGGGAAGAAAACGAAGAAGCCCGGGAAAGGCAAAGAGAAAACAGAGAGAAAAACAGCGAAAGCAGACGAGAAAAGAGCTCGCAGGGAGAGCAAGAAAGTCTCTGTCGAAGACGATATCGATGCCATCTTGGTACTGCATCCCTTTGTCCCCACCCTCGATATTCGTTTTCTTTTTTTTTTTTGGTCTCATGAAAAGCATTTACTGGTATATGATTGTATGTGAGTGCACAGTTGAGTATACAAAAAGAGGAAGCCAAGAAGAAGGAAGTCCACGTTGAAGAAAATGTGCCGGCGCCATCGCGCCGATCCAATTGTTCGGTACTTTTAAAAGTTTTATTCTGTACTTGGGTTTCAATTAATTATTTCTGTTGGAAATTCAAAGATTAATTTGATGATTATGTTAAATGATTGTGTAGCTGAATATTAATCCTTTGAAAGAGACAGAATTGATACTATATGGGGGCGAATACTATAATGGCAACAAGGTTAAGATTTTTATTTTTGTTAAGGGATGGTAATATATAAGATTTGTGCATTTGTGTGTGTTTGCATATTTGCTGGGAACTTACTGTGTGAGTATATGGAATTGGATTGATGCAGACATTCGTCTATGGCGATCTTTATCGCCATGACGTGGAAAAGCAGGAATGGAAATTGATTTCAAGCCCCAATAGTCCACCACCTCGCAGCGCACATCAGGCAGTTGCTTGGAAGAACTATCTCTATATTTTTGGTAAAATATTTGGTTTTACGAACACATCTGTAGAATAGTGTGGTCACACATGCGTGGAGACACACTATAAGTCTTCTACATCGTGTCTATTATGATAGATTTGTTTTCATTACTTACTAGGTGGTGAGTTTACGTCTCCTAATCAAGAGCGGTTCCATCACTATAAGGTAGGAATCGTTCACCTTTCTTATCTTTTAAGACGTTAAGGCTTATTTTGCATATATATTGGTCAAACCTTTGCTTGAGGTTACAGTATCATTTTTGGAGTTTGTTGTTTGTAGGACTTTTGGATGTTGGACCTGAAAACAAATCAATGGGAACAACTGAATTATAAAGGATGTCCAAGTCCACGATCAGGTCATCGGATGGTAAGTCGAGGGCTATTAGAATTGACAGAATTGTTAGAATTATAACTAAATGAAACTCAAACTACGTTGTGATCTACGTTGCTTTGTTTTTTAGAAATATACCCTTTACTCATCAGAAAAAAAATGTAAGTTGTTTGTCACGATACTCCATTCAGTCTGCACAACTTTTATATACTCATTTAAGAAATGACATTGGGGGCCATTGTTTGGTGCAATGGTAAAATACTTGGGTTATCAAGGATGAGAACACGTGTTGAGTCTAAGAGCAGCAACTTTGTGCAACATAGTGTCAAGTTCAGGGCTATCTCCCATCTACGCCTCTGAACACCTTGCATTGGCAGGACCAACACAAGCTAATGACCTTTATTTAAGAAATAGCACTATAAGATGTTTGACTTGGTGGGTTAATGCTTATTAGTCATGGCCTACGGGTTAATGCTCATTATCATGATGTTGGGCACTTTTCTATCCACGTGCAGATGAATATTGGATTATTGGGGTTCCCTCTGTCAACTCTTACTTTTAAGTTTTAATACTTAGTAATTTGGATGTAGTAACCGTGTTGATTTCTTTATTTTTTCTACTTCATTCAGTGGATTGTATGACTAATTTACACTTTTATCTTTTGCACACCCCCCTCCCCCCCCCAAAAAAAAAAATTAAAATAAATAAATAAATAAGGAAAAAAAAGCGCACACTCAAAACACATATATGATTATATATAGTCCTCTCTATTTTAGTGATTGGGTTTGCACTGCTT
Organism: Nyssa sinensis; assembly: GCA_008638375.1. Lineage (NCBI taxonomy): Eukaryota > Viridiplantae > Streptophyta > Magnoliopsida > Cornales > Nyssaceae > Nyssa > Nyssa sinensis. The sequence continues at coordinate 6,707,953 of CM018036.1, forward strand.
TTTGTGTCCAGTTCCTATATTGATTTCCTCTCAACATTGAATTATGTGCTAGTTATAAAGGTTCTTATACTACAATTTCTTTAATTGATTGCAGGTTTTATACAAGCACAAGATTATTGTTTTTGGTGGTTTCTATGACACTCTTAGAGAAGTGAGGTTGTAGTTTTGGTCTTTATCAAACAATGTTAAAGTTTTCACAATTATTAACCCTTGTTCTTCTGTTGATTTTTTTGGGTTTTCGAATGTTGCATGCTGTGCCTTAACCAATATAGGGGACTGCATTTTGACCTTCCATTATTTTATTTTAGCTTGTTTGGGTGTTGCTTCATTGTATCTCTACTATTTTGATTTTGTTTAGATATATTTATTTTCCCTTGAGGAGTTATGGCATGCATTGAATTTCTTTTCTTACACAAGTTTGTTCAGATGTTTAGATAGAAAGATTGCTCATTCCACTTCACTGATAGGTAATTTTGGTTGAGAAGGCATTAATTATCAATATTTTAGAGGACTTGCCTTGTGGGGTTGACATTGCCCAAAAAATGATCAAGGATCGAGCATGGTACAATTCATTCCAAATATACCAATATGGATTTTATTTGGTGGGATTACTTGATAGGTTTTAATTTTTGGGGTTCACGGCGTCTGATTTGCTAATAAAAGTTGAGACGTGAGAAGACATGATGGCCATGTCCATTTACATTTTATGGAAATGCATGAGTTGATATTAAAACAGCTGCATTGGTGGGGGGGATTGAATTTTTTCCTTTTTAGTATCGTGTGATTCTGTCTTATTGGTAACAGTTGACAATATCTACCACAATGTATTAGGATTACTTAATTTTATGGGCAGTCCTAGTGCATGAGGTTAGATGTATGTAATCTTACCCTTGAAGTGGAGAGGCTGTTACCGCTAGTTGAAATTCTTTATTTAATTTATAATGATTAAAAATTCAGTATGCAGGTTTTTTTTAATCTAATATTTTTTCCTAAATAACAGAAACGACAAAATTGTGACATATTAAGAAGAAAGAGGAAAGCAGTACAAGAAGGATATCATTGGAAACTAGGAAAAGGAAAAAATGGGTAGAAGAAAAGAGCAATTAGTGAAATGGAAAACTAATGTAGCATATGATCCCCAAGAAATACTCTACCATGCTAATCGCATGTTTGCTGGATGATCAAGGAATGCAGTAAATGCCGATTCTCTTTTTCCTAGGAAATTGTGGATCTTATCCCAAGAGATTTAAAGAATCCCTTTGGGCTGCAACTGTCTTCTTTGAGTAAACAAATCACATTTAAAGAATCACTTTGCACCAAAATTTGCTAAAGACCCTACATAATTTCCACTAGATCCCTTTTGAAAGAAACTTTATCTAGGCAGGTCCCGATTTCACTGTAGAGTGTTGAGGAGGATCAGTTGAGGTACCTCATTGTATTTTGCTATATTCTGAGGCTGTGTCAGGTTTGAAGGTGAATTTGGGCAAGTTTGAGCTCATCCCAATTGTTGATGTTGTGCACGAGTTCATTAGCTGTTTATATATGTTATAGAATGAGTGCCCTTCTTGTTTCTTATTTGGAGCTTTCATTGAGTTCCACCTTCAAGGTAAAATCAGAGTGAAAAGCTGTGGTTGAGAGGTTTGAGAGAAGATTACTAGGTTGGAAAATGCAATGTCTTTGAAAAGTGGGGAAACTTACTCAGTTACTCGTATATCTAATCTTCCCACACACTTATGTCTATTTTCACCATTTTAATTTCATTAGCCAAGAGATTGAAAAAGATTTAGAGTAAATCCTTTAGGGTGGGATGAGTGATGGATTCAAATATCCTCTTTGGTTTGGAATAAAAGGTGTTCGCTTATCAAAGAAGGGTTTTTGTTTATAAGAAAATTTAGATAGTCCAATCAATCTCTTTTAAGAAAATGGTTTGGCGCTATACTTGTGAAGCTGATTATTTATGAAAGAAAGTGGTTGATGGGAAAGTTGGGGAATTGGGCTTTGAATTTCTCTAGAAGCTCCTGCAGGTGGGGTTGTGGAAGGGTATTAGGAAGGGTCAGGAGGATTTTTCTAAGTATATCAGTTTTGTGGTGGGTGAGAGCATGAGGGCGCCACTTTTGGCGGGATATTTAGCACGGACTTTGTTGAGGAATGTATTCTCAGATGTATTGGTATTACTGTATTAGTGTGGATGAGGAGGCTTGTGTTGCAACTTAGAGTCTTTCTAGTGAGAGGGTGGTTTGGGATCCTCATTTTTGTTAGATTGTTTCAAGATCAGGAGTTGGAATCTATAGGGGCTTTTATGGAGCGGCTTTACAATTCTTCGGTGGGTTAGGGAAGCGATGATGCTCTTTATTCGAGGATGGCGAAGAGTGGAAAATTTTCAATGAGATCTTGTTATCAGTTTCAATTTTTTTTTAAAAGTAAGATTGTATTAAAAGACTACCTATGGGCAGTGTGAAGTGCGAACCCATTGCTAAAAAGGATGCAACTCCAAATTAGAGCCTCAAACCTCTCAAAAACTCTACAAAAGAATCAATGTAAGACGGGTAAGATGTAGTTTGCACTGTGTGGGCATGACGTAGTTTTTGTTGTGGGCTTTTGATTGTACATGTTAGTTGTCACTGCTGTACATGTCAGTGATACCAATTAGCATGAAAACTATTCGGTTTTTTCTTCTCCGCATGGTATCCATTTTATGCTCAACAACTGAATGAAGTTTTTCTAAATTTCCAGCAATAAAAAGTAAATGATGTTATTGTTTTTCTTAAATATCATATCTCTTTGCCATCTGAGACTTTCCATTTGTGCAGGTATTATAATGATTTGCATTTATTTGACCTGGATCAGTTTAAGGTGAATCGTGAACATAATTGGCTCCTCTTGTACTAGGCTAACAGCCTCAAGTTGAACTTATTATAGTTCATACTTGTTTGACTAAACCAAATGCAATGTTGTATTGTAGTGGCAAGAGATAAAACCTAGTCCTGGATGCATGTGGCCAAGTGCTCGGAGTGGTTTTCAGTTTTTTGTTCACCAAGATGAGGTGAGTGAATTGGTAATGCCCTTCAATTGGGCATGGATTATACTCATGTATTACTATATGTGTGTGTGGGTTTTTTGGTCTACTAGATGTTGCAAGCAACATCAAATTCCAGGGGATATCACTATTGACTGATTTTTCAGATTCTGTTGGATATTAGATGTTTATTGTTTTGCATTTGAAGTGTTTAATTGTATTTTGCAAACTTCAATTTGATGGTTCATATCCTAGCGTTGGTAAGAGAAGTGTTATAGTTCATATATTTTACGGATTACTGTTTTAATGTTATTTGCTGTAGTGTTCTATTAGGGACAATATTGTAATCTTTCACTATCTTTATTTTAGAAGAGCTAGTAGAATGTAGGTAAAATATCATTCTACACTTATGAGACTCAATCTATGCTCCTCTCTCTCTCTCAAAACCCTATATTCATAGATTGTGTATTTCAACATGGTATCAGATTATCGATTGAAGGCTAAATATCACCAAAAACACAGTAGTAGGCTTTGGCGTCTCTTGGATGGAAACTGGCTATAGATGAGGAAATAATTGCTCTTCATAAGAATCGCACCCGAGATCTCACGCCTCTTCCTTCCAGGAAGTAATCCGTTGGCTATTGTTGGGTCTAAACTTTGAAGTATCTTTAGATGGTTCCATTGAGCGCTTGAAGGCTCGCTTGGTTGCCAAAGGCTACATATAGATTATAATGAGACTTTCTCTCTCGTTGCCTGTCTTAACTTTGTTACAATTCTATCAATTGGATATAAAGAATGCTTTTTTGCACAGTGATTTACAAGAAGTTTATATGGCTCAACTACTGAGGTATGTTGTTCCTTGAAAGGAAGACTTAATATGGCGTTTGAAGAAAGCATGGTATGGCTTGAAACAGTCTTCACTTGCATGATTTGATAAGTTTAGTACCATTGTACTTTAATATGGTTTTCAACGTTTTACTTTAGATCATTTTGTATTCATACATCGTTTCTCCTCAAGTGTCATTATTGTGATAGTTTATGTGGATGACATTACTCTTAGTGGCAATGCTCTGGGGGTATTGCCAACTTGAAGACTTATTTGAGAAAGTAGTTTCATACCAAAGACTTGGGTCGTCTTCATTATTTTCTTGGAATTGTGGTCGTGGGCTAAGGATGGTAATTTTGTGGTAGCAAAAGTATCTATTGGATTTACTCTCTGAAACTGGTATTGTTGGTGCTCGTCTAGTTAACACTCTGATGGATTCCACAGTGAAATTTGATGTTGGAAATGGAGAAGTTTTTGATAACACAGAGCATTATCAGACCATCCAAGATGGTTGGTTAACTGATTTATCTCATGGTGACATGTTCAGATATCACTTATGCTGTTAGTGTAGCTAGTCAATTTATGCATCTTTTTTTTTAATCCGTGAAGTTAGTCAATTTATGCATGCTCCTTGTAAGCCTCAGTGTGGAGGTTGTTTGTTGTATTCTTCGGTATCTAAAGGGAGTGTCAGACAAAGGGTTGCCATATAGGCCATCATTATCCTTATTTGTTACTGGGTTCTCTAATGCTGATTGGGTAGACAACCGTAGTGATTGGTGGTCTATATTTGGATATTGCACATTTGTTGGTGATAATCTTGTTACTTAGTGCAGTAAGAAATAGAATTAGTATATTCTAGTATTGAGGTTGAGTACCACACTATAGTCTACACCGCTTGTGAAATATTGTGGGTTTAGTCTCTTTTTCGTGATATGGATGTTAATGGACCATCTCCTATGCAAATGCATTGTGATAACACGACAACTATTTTCATTGCTAGTAATCCAATGTTTCATTAATGGACCAAACCGAAGTTAATTGTTATTTTATTTGGGATCTGCTATTGCATAAGCAAATAGTTACTCCTTATGTTTAGTTTGAAGATTTGTGTGATATTTTTACCAAACTGTTGGCTCTAGGCATATTTGATCTTTATGCTCCACCTCGAGGGGAAGTGTTAAGAGTTCTTATTTTTTACAGTTTCTATTTTTTATTATTATTTCTAGAGTGTTCTAGTAAGGTCAATATTGTAATCTTTCAATATCAGTATTTTATAATAACTGGTTGAGTATAGGTAAAATATCATTCTACACTTACCAGATTCTATCTACATTTCTTTCTTCTCTTTCTTCCTTCTCTCTTTCTCTTTTGCTCTCAAACCCCTAAAGATTCATGCATGTTTCAACTTTCAAGTTTCAACTAGAACTACAAGATGTAAAGTTAATACTTACTTTCTCTGAGCCTCAGCTTGTAGTTGCTTTGCCAAATTCTATAGTTTTAGCCTTCTAGGGGTTTTTCTTGAGGGGAAAATAAAAAAATGAGGTTGAGGTGAATACTTTTGGAGCATTTATTCAAAAGTTTCTAATAGAATTGTGAACATATCACGAGTAATTGGGCTTTAGTTTTTACATCTTTGGTCTTGTTTATTGCCTCAGTAATGAACATGATTGGTGTATATGCATCAAAGTGGTGGTTAATCTCATTTATGTGTGTTGGTGGGCATATGCCTGACCATTGCCTTGCTCAAGAGTTTTATGTTTGCAATTGAATGGAAAAATGATCTTTTCGACATACATGGTTTATAGGTTTGTTTTGGAGATGAATTTTGGTCCTTCTGAAAAGAAGGGATAATTAAAGAATTGTTTTGAAAAGCATGGAAGCAAGAGAAAATTTGTTTAATGTTGGAGATGTTCCAAAGAAATGCTAGCTAAGTAGATACAAATTACAAACATATTCGGACGTGCATAGAAGTAACATTGGTGATGTGCTGTGTACTTGTGCCAATGTATCAATGCATTAATATAGTGAATTAGTCCTTGTACAAGTGCATGGGATCTGGCTGTTATATTAACTAGAATGTGCTGAACTTTAAATGTGAGGGCAGAATATGGAAAGTTGAATTTTGAAATACAAATATGGAAACCCATATCCTATCATGTTCATTTTTTAAAAATTTAATGTATTTTAACAATTTTTTAGAAGATATTTTGGACCTCAAATTGCAATAGAAAAGGGGTCAAATCCATGGATTTGACAGATAACTACAAATGGATCATTTATGTAACTTACTAACTTCCATAAGTTTAATTGATATACTTTTGAAAGTCAAAAGTCCATGGATTTGATGAATCACTTTAAATGGATCATTTGTGTAACTTACCAACTTCCATTAGTTTAATTGATATAATTTTGAAAGGTAAAAGACGCATATTTTTTGAAATTCATTTTTTTTTATAAGTTATATTTTTGACATATAAATAATAGTTAAGGTGATCCTTTGTCTCTTATGCATGCTCATTGTAAATGATAAAAATGATATTTGAACTTGAGATGAGTTCAAGTCTCAAGACCATATTTTCTATAATATAGGTGTCTTACCATTTTCATCAGATTCATCTGCGCTTCATTTTTTTAAAGTTCCAATAGTAGAAAATGTTTAGATGAATTTCTTCTTTTGCCTTTTATTTACAAGTTGATTTGAGTAAACAGATGAAATAAAATAATTACTGATTGCGTGAGTTATGAGCTTTGACTGTGTGATTATGTTAGTATTTCTTGTCCTTTTTTAGTATGATTTCATTTGGCTCATTAATTGATTATTTTGTTATGTTTTTGGTGAGTCATTAACTGATTATTTTTATCAAATAGTTGTAGCCATATGTGATGCTTGCATTTGGTCCATGTGTTCTGTTCTATTTGTAGCCCGCAATTAGAAAAAAGAAAAAACCTATCAACAACTTTCCGATAGGACATGTTATTTTTTATTTTTCTTTTGTATGAGTTTAGAAGCTTATATTCCTTTGGATTTTAATCAATTGGTGGTTTATTATATCATTTGCAATACAAAGACATTTTTTTCATAAATTAAGTTTTATGTGATTTCTATGAATTTATCTGTTTGTCTTTCTTGTCTTTTGACGTGAAAATATCCTATATTTAACTCAACACCATTGACATTGCAGATATTTTTGTATGGTGGTTATTCCAAAGAGGTTGCTTCTGATAAGAATAACTCTGAGAAAGGAATTGTTCATTCAGACTTGTGGTCCCTTGATCCTCGGACTTGGGAATGGAACAAGGTTTGTAAGCTTTGTGTGCTCTCCCGAAGCTAAATAACAATATACATGTTAAGGAAGGGAAGGTTGCATGGTTTTTGTGATATTAAGCTTCCTTTATATGGACAATTTTGCTGCATCTTTGGTATTTTGACTTGATTTTTGGCTGCTACATATTCATATACAACTTACATAAACTCAACTAAACAAACCTCGTTCCAACTGTTTAGGGTCAGCTATAGGAGCCCTGTTCATATTCATATATGATTCAAAAAGAAAATTAACATGATGCTTTTTTAAAAAAAATTCATAATTCAGCAAGTACTCACTGCCAATTGTTGTACTTTTACTGTATCATCTTGCTTACTATTTTCCCCTGTTTGGCAATAATCTTGCCTATATTATGCACACTAAACATTTTCACAATTTCTCACAAAATCATTGAAAATACTATTTCATTACCTGCTTTAACAAGGAACACAGGTCACTTCAGTCAAATTAATGCCTGGCGTACATAGGAGGCCAAACTTCTGGTATTCTTATATCTTTGCGTTAAGAAAATCAAATTATGTAAAATTATGGTATTACACTCTTTGAGATACCCATATTCATCATCTGATTATCTGTTGTTCTTAGAGAAAGATATTTGGGGGGGGGGGGGGGGGGGTGGCCGCAGCTTTGTTACATTCTGCTGGATTTTTGCGTGATTTGTGTACAACACAATGTTCCTTTTCTTATTTACTTCTATTGTGTGTTATATTAAGATCCTTTTTCTTTGGTATGATTTGCATATATTTCATGGCTCCATACTTTTATAAATATGTCTTATGTGTAGAGAATCCCTATATTTTGCTACTTTCAATGATTCTGCACCTTGGTTGCATGTTGGTTGTTCACTTTACTTTGTCTTCATAATTCTTAGGGAAGTCCAATTCTTGAGTGGTTGTTGCATCTTGAAATTCGAATAATTAATTTTTCAAAATTGTATTATTTTCTTTTACAAATTTGAACAATGAAGATAACAAGCAGGGAACTTTCATAGTGCTCCTTTTCTTTGTGAAAGAGCACACTTTTTTCCTATATTACGTTCTCCATTATTTTGTGGAACTTTGTTTGGCTAATAGTGCTTTCACTTTTGTATTCATATTTTCTCTAAAATAGGTAAAGAAGAGTGGGATGCCACCCGGGCCTCGTGCTGGGTTTTCTATGTGTGTCCATAAAAAGCGGGCTCTGCTATTTGGAGGTGTGGTGGATATGGAAGTCGAAGGTTAGTTTCTTTTTATGTGCACATGTTCTTGTTTGTGTTTCTCTTGGTTCAAGTTTGGGAGTCAGGGGTTCTGATTCTAGTTTTCCCCTTTGGTCTCTACTTCTATGTGGCAATCTAGGTTTTTTTATCTTGTTGCAGATTTCATCCTTTGTTGAAGAAAGGAAATTCGTGTCATGGCCTTGATCGCTTGCAGAGCGCTATGAAACATATAAAGAGTGGATAGTTCTTAAGGTGGATTTTGAAACCAATTGTGTCCATGTTGATTGGATTTGTTTTTTTCCATGTTATGGATAGGAAAAGTTATGACCTTAGATGGAGAAATGGATCCAAGGTTGTTCAGTGTCAGTTAATTTTGCTATACTTATCAATGGAGAGGCTAAAGGTTGGCTAAGAGCTTCCAAAGGCTTGAAGCAAGACTGGGAGTGCTGATTTAATCAAGGGCACTGGGGGTTGGTAGAGACATAATTTTAGGATCAGGCCTTCAGTTTTCGGATGACACCATCTTCTCCTTTAATGATGAGTGTAAGATCTTTGAACTTACGTTGATCCTTGAGCTTTTGTAAGATCTTTGAACTTACGTTGATCCTTGAGCTTTTTTGGGAGCTTGTCAGGCTTAAAAAGCAGTATGCACAAAAGCACTCTTGTTGGCATTATTGTCTAGGGGAACACTATACAGACTTTAGCTGGATCTATAGGTTGGGATGTGAGTGAGTAGTCGATGAATACCTTGCTTTCCTTTAGGGGGAAATCCTAGGGTTGAAGTGTTGTAGAGGTTTCAAGCAATGTTTTCAGACCCAGCCTGTTCATCGAACCGGAAAAATGTCCGGGTTACGGGTTAGTGGTTCAACTGTCGGGTCAACCGTAATTGAACCGTGACGTCATAATTATATAATAAATATAATTATTAATAAATAATAATACATTAAATTAACAAAAAAAATGAAAAAACCATAAAACTTATTCTATAATTTTTCTCACTTTCCTAAATTAAATTACCTTTTATTTTACCACTTCCCTTCTAGAAAAGAGAAGTTTAGAAATTGATTTGCAATTTCAAACTTTGAATATGCATGAAAGATAAGATTAAAAATTTAAAAGCAATCCAATTTGTATTCTGTTGTCACAGAATTAAATCCCTCAATAAAGCTAAAAAAATCAGCATATGTAATGAAGCAATCTATGTAAATCGCATCAAACAATTTTTCATATTAAAATTCAAGTACAAGCACCAAATGCATTATATTATTAACTAATCATGTCATAATAAAACATCAAGCAACTCTTCATATTAAAGATCCTATTAGTATTGCCCAAAAACAATTTTTACCTTCAATGTCAATAGCAATTTATGAAGCAGTAAGCAGATCGTCTTCCTGCTCCTCTTCGTCTTCCTGTTCCTGCACTAACACCAACGCCAACATCGTAAGAGACAGTCTCTCAAAAAAATTGGGTGATAGCAGGCATTCCACCATTTCTGATCATGTTTCTCCTTTCTCGAGATACACATGACAAGAGTCGTCTTCCATTTCCATTGCAGTTTTAGGTGAAGCAGAGGAGAAAAGGAAACAGGGGAATCATGAATACAGAGATCACGGAGAAGAGAAGAGGAAACAGGGGAATACAGAGATCCCAGAGAAAAGAAGTGCGGCTTGTGTATATGTAAAAAGTGAACTGATTTGCCCTAATTTTTTATCCCTTTTATAGATAGAGAAGAACCGGTGTGAACTGGTGACCCAGTGACGAGTCGAATGGTTCACTGGTCGAACTGTCCGCTTCTGCCGGTTTGCTATTTTTAGAACGGTTTTGAGTTTGGAAACGGGTTTGTGGGTTTGACCAGACCGTTTCGTGGACCGGTCGACGGTTCAACCGGTTGAACCGTCCGGTCTAGGTCCGGTTTTGAAAACATTGGTTTCAAGTGCTTATATGGGCGGAGAAAAGCTTTCATTTCTTTAGGAGGCAGGATCACTCTCTCTGTCTCGCTCCCCCTCATCTTTTCTTTTTCTTTTTGGCAAGGAAAATTAGGGGCCTGGATCACTCTTATACACTCTTGTCTGGCCAACATTCCTACATGTTATCTTTCTTTGTTCAAAATTGCTGCTTCTGAAGTAAACAAGTGGATCTAAAGGGATTTTCTGCAGTCAAGTACTGGTAAAAACCAGTAAGACTTCTTGGTGAGCTGGGATGGAGTCTGTCGACCAAAAAATGGAGGGTGGCTTGGATTTAGGCTGAGGTGATTCTTGCAATCAAAGCCTCATCAATGAGTAAGGGTTGTGGCCTCCATGATAGTGGTTGGGATGTTAACTTGGCCTTGAGGAGACTCATTGCAGTCCCTGGAGAGCCATTTTTCAGGGTTATTAAGAGTGAGTTCCTCATACGAGTTTCATTATTGGAAATGTCTGAAATGTGATGCTGGTAGGACATAGGACCTCTCCTTTGGGGGGAGAGGGGGGGGGGGTCCCCTTGAAGATCATTTTCCCTAATCTTTTGTGAGATTATGTAGATCTCAGGGTCTCCTTTGGCCAACAAGTCAACCTCTCTCTTGGAATTTCAACTTTTTTAGAAATCGCTATGATAGAGAAACCACAAGCTTGCTTCATTTGTTACTCGAAGTCTATTTATCCCCTTTTTGCCATGCTGAAAGGTGGCCTATTGAAAACAAAGGGTTCTTTACCTCAAAATCTATTTTCTTGTTTCTCCCTTTCTATCCAGCCACTTTGATCCTAAAAGTAAAATCTTTGGGGTGGTTTGTGGCTCATAAGAAAGTGAATACCATGAGAATTTTCAAGTGAGGAGACCGAAGAGAGCCATTTACTCTGCATATGCTTCCTTTGTTAAAAGAAAAAAGGGTGGTGAATGAGTGGACCACTTATCCATGCATTCATTGGTGTCTATGCAATAGTGGTTTTTCTGGGCTGGGATTAGCATGCTTGGTCCCTATGAAATTTTGGGCTTATTTATTATATCCCTTGAGGGTTCTGTTTTGGTGAAAGAGCAAAATTCAATGATCTAGTTCTTTGCTGGCTACGTTTTGGGTTATTTGGATGGAATGGATTGGAAGACACCCTGGGTGGAAATCAAAATTAATCTCTTGCTGGCTGATCTTCAGGTAACCCTGGTCAACTTGGTATTGGGGTACCTATGAAGGGTCACGATGGAAACATTTTCTAGCTTTCTTTAAGCGTTCAGTTCAGAATATGTGATCAAGGTAGAAATTTTGGCTTTTCTTGGAGGTTCTTCATGTAGCTGAGTCCCTTGGTCATCATCATTGTCTAGTAGAGGGAGATTCTTCAGTGGTTTGTATTGAGCTATCTTAAAGAGATTGGGTTCTTGGCATTATGTCATTTGATGAGGGAAATTTTGGACTTGTCTCATTCCTGGGTGTGGAGCTTCTTTGGGTGCAGAAGAGGACAATGAGGAAGACAATTTGCTAGCTAAAAGAGGACTTTGGTTTTCTTTAGAGTGGATTGTTACCTATTTTGATTGTTTTGTTGACTTTGTCACTGGTTTGGTTTTAGGTTTCTGTTTTCTCCTCCTTGTTTGCTTTTACTTTCCACTTCTCTCCTCCTTGTTTGCTTTTACCTTACCCTTTCGCAATTGTTGTCTTGAGATGGATTTCTCACCCTTCGTTTGTATCTCTCTCTTTTCCTTCTAAAAGAGTTCCATTTCATATTAAAAGAAAAAAAAATATGGATGCTCTTACCTGAAATTCACTCGAATATGAATAGAAGTTGCAATCATCTCTTTCTTGTATTTTGTTCTGGTTTTCTAGATTCTATCGTTCTTCCCGTTTCTCATTCTTAAGGCAATGTTGAGGACTGAATTGATTTTACTGTTCTAATTCTTTTGTTTCACGTGTGTTGATGTTTAACTTCTTACTTCAATTAAATTTGGCCTTTTAAATAGTGGGATTTGATTGTTCAGCATTGTCATATTTGTTGTAACCTATTATACTTGAATCATTAATTTATGCAAACAGGTTCCCTTTTCTTTCGTTCTATCTTGCTCTCTCTCGTTCTTTTATTTTAAAAATCTTTTTGATGATTAGCAACTATGATTTTAATAGAGGTAGTTTTTCTATTCTACTAGTAGTTAAGATTGATGATACTTGATACCCAACAGCAACCATTTTTGTTATCGAGATTTGATAATTCATGAGGGGGAGAGTGAGAATGTTGTCACAATATTAAGAGGAGAGATGAAATAGATAATTGCTTTTGTGGTGTTGTCATTAATATATACCTATCAAATTGAAAGGAAATTTCTTTTGAGGTAGATAGAAGAACAGTCCTACATTTGGGCAGTCATGTCACAGTATGCTCATAAAATTACTATGCCTGAAGTTGGATTTTGATATGGATGTGAGCAAACCAAACAAAGTATAGGGTTAGTTATAAATAGTGTATAACAAGCAAGCACCTGTCAAAAAAGTGTAACAAATAAAGAGTGGCACAAAGGATAGCACCGATAGGGGACAATAAAGGAGAATAGTTATAATATTTTTAGGGACCAAAGAGTTGAAAATACAAGTAAAGGGAAAAAAGATATGTGGCAGGTTATGGTTGTGAGGGAAGACACATTTGCCCACGATATAATAAAAAAATGGACGTATATCATACAGGCTTCAACTAGTTAAAGTAGGGTTTGCTGAGTTGAGCTAGAGCTCTTTCTTGTTTGTTAGGCTTAATTGTTGCCACTTGTTCTTTACATTGAATTCATACGTCTAAATGGCCAAATCTCTGACTTTGTAACTGTATTTGTTTGTGGCTTTATATTCTTGTGCAGGTGATGTACTAATGAGTTTGTTCTTGAATGAGCTTTATGGCTTCCAATTAGACACCCATCGTTGGTAAGTCTCACCTCAAGTTACTCTCAACAAAATTTGGTTGAGTTTAATTATTTTTTGTCCACTCCCTTTAAATAAACATTTGTTATTTTATTGATTTGGCTTCTTTATTTTACTCATTTATTATTATGCAATATATAGAATGAAGTTTGATTTTGCATATGGCCAACAAATTCTTAAGGTATGATGTTCTAGTTTGTTTCATCAATGAAAATTTCAATCTTATTTTGCGTATAGGTATCCATTGGAGCTACGAAAGGGGAAGTCGACAAAAGATAAGGTCATTCTCATCAAGAAATTTGTAGCATAGATATCTACAATTTATGATGCCTCATTATTACTACTACTATTGTTTTTGCGGTGGTGTTTGTGATATTTAATCTTACGTCTTCTTGCTTCTATATTTTCTTCCTCTCAAAATTTGTCATTTTTTGTTGCTCAGAGCTTGTTATACATTGTTGGCCCATTTTGTAACAACTTAAGCTTTTGGAGCAATTAGTTGCTTCAGATGGTAACAAAGGCTTGGTTAGGAGTGGTCTTCCTGTTTGGTTTGCTTTCACTTTGTTCTTCTTTGTATTTGTCTGTGATTTCTTTTCCTCTCTACATGCGAGTCTGGGGCCACATGTGAGAGGGAGTGTTGAGAGCTTAATATACACAGCTTAAACTTTTGGAGCAATCGGCTGCTTAACAGTCCCACTTCTTTCAAATCTAAAATGTTTTATTAGTACTCTTTTATGTTTATATGAAGGGTTGTTTGCAAGTATTATGTAATAATACTGTTGATCTGATATTATATGTTTGCTTGTTGGATTGGTTTTGCAGTTAAAGAAGAGTTCAGAAGTAAAATCTAATAGTGTTGCTCTCGACGATAAAATAAGTCCAATTGAACTAGAGAAGTGCACAGCTAATGACAAATACGAAAATTTGGAGTACGATGAAGACACAGTTGACATGGAAAGCAACATTGATGAAATCTCTCTTCATATGGAAAGAAATGTTGCCGTTGATGATGAGAGGTTGGCTGCCAGATCTAATGGAAAACCTCATGAATCTAGTTTGAAATCTCAGCAAAATTCTGATTTACCGGAGGTTTGTTATATTGGATGGAAATGATTGTCTAGTACATTTATTTTCTTCCAATTGTTGACTTTTGACTCTTGTTTAACTTTCAGATAGTGAAGCCTTGTGGACGTATCAATTCCTGCATGGTTGTGGGAAGAGATACATTATATATTTACGGGGGCATGATGGAAGTTAAAGATCGAGAAATTACGCTTGATGATTTGTATTCACTTAATCTCAGCAAACTTGATGAATGGAAGTGCATCATACCGGTTTGTCAGAATTTCTTCATAGACATAAACGCTCATAATGTCTAGTTACTTTTGGTTGGTTAGATGGGAAAGTATCTAGGTTGATTAGCTTCATGTCTCATACACTGAAATGTAGGTGATTCAACCTATTCTATCCATGGCATTCTTTATCGCCAATACACGCTAACACAATGGAACAGATTATAAATGACTCCTATTGTCACTTATAACCTGCAGGCTTAGTTAAAAATGCATTTATTTGTGTGTGCAATGAAATAGTAACGTGTACTGTAAACTATATTTGTCGTTTTTGAATAATAATGACCTCTTGCATTCACACTTATACCTTCTCACCCAAATTATAACTAAACTTTTTGCTTCATTCTTTGAAAGATGGACACTTTCAAGCATTCTCGATATTCTGTAGTTCTGATAGTTTTTGGTTCTGATTTCAATCAAGTTACTTGCTGTCTGCTGCTTTACGAGGATACAAATCATAATCTGGTTTAAACAAAGTTTGACTGGAGCGTTATTGCCCTGATTTTCAGCATGTATAATTTTTTAATTATAATGAGTTGCTGACCATGTGGTATATTTTGAAAAGCCATTATTTTTTGTTCTTATCCAGTTGTAGGGTCAATTGGTGGTAATGTGTTTTTTTTTTTGGGTAATTAAAATGGTAATGTGTGGTTATATCTATCTAGTTATTGTTTTTAAATATATTCAAGCAACAAAGAGGGATAGAAGGCGGCAGAGAATGGAAATCTGGGAAGATAGGAATTGTGTTGAATTTTTTAGCTGTATTGGTAGGAAGTTGAAATTATTAGAAGAATTATTTATATTTTTTAAAAATAAAAACTGCAGCCTGATGTTGGAAGTTTAAAATGAATCAAAAGAAAGGTAACCATAATCTGCAAAGTAGACGAGTGCTGGAGCAAAACTACTGACTGGAAGGATTTGCAACATGGAACGAAGAAGAATATACATTTAGTATTTGATTGAATGAGGTCTATTGTTAACCATATCTTTTTCCCAAATTTCATAATTTACGCAAGTGGTGGGGCTTTAATGGGACCTTCCTCTCAGAATGGAAAGCTTGATGATGGGACAGAGGTAGGTAGAAAGGAGGGTGAGCAACAAAACAGAATTATGGGAGCTGGGTAAGTGGAGTCACTCCCAGGACAGGAAACCCTAGGACCCCTTTCCTTGTTGGTGTTCCCAAAAAAGATATCCTCCCCTTTGGACAAGGGTGTGTATTGATTGGCGTTATCACATGGAAAGTGTTAGGGTTTCCTAGGATTGTGCTTGATATGATGTGTGTCCCTATCCCATTAGTCTGGGTACAACCGGAAGGAATATTCCTTCTGGCCATACCGAGCCTTTGCCACAATTCTCCAAACCACACAATTCCCTATTCCCGAGGTAGGGGTATATGGCCTGGTGTATTTTTTTATTTTTTTTGATCGGTGAAGTAACTTGTATAAATGAAAGGGCCCAATAGTAGGCACCAAACCTTATCTGTGGGGCTATGACACAGCCACATGGGCTGAACCTTGGCCACTTGGTCTGAGGTATAGCACACTTATACCTCATCCATAGGGTCATGACACATCCTGCAGAGGGGTCACCATGACCACAAGGCATACAACATATCGCAAGCATTGAGAGCATACCGCGGCCACCAGTCAAAATACTCCAAGGGTGGCTAGGTGTATTAAGACTACGTTTAATCTCCGCCTTAGCCCGACATGGTGGAAAATCCTGGGGATCTGAAGGAGAAATATTTTTCGGAGGAGTGTCACTGTGGATTTCATATCCTCAGTGGAAATCTTTAGAAGTCATAACCTCGGTGGGGAGACTGGATAACTGAGGGGACCATTCGAGGGACTTGTTTAATAGTTTGGCTGATCATGGTGGGCCCCACTGCTTACACTTAACTTATTATAGATTTTTATGGTAGCCTTGTGCATTTTCTGATTTTTTATAGTCCTGTGACAGTTAGGAATTCAAAACAGAAATTCCATAAAATTTAGACTGAAAATGTTTCTTATTAAAGCTTTTTCTTCTAGCCATCCAGAGATGAGCTCCAATGAAGCAAAGTAAGTTGTCTTTTTTTATGAGCTCATGCCTTGAGCCCATGACTCCTTGGCACCACTATTGGACATATTTGAGGCATACTTACAAAGTTTGGCTTTTTATAGTTTTACTCTAAGCAGGGTGCAGTTTGGTATATGTACTTGATAGAAGGTGTTTAAACAAGGTTATATGATGCCAATGTGGTCATGAATGTTCTTTTTATTTGATAGATTTTTTTTTTTTTCTTTCGATTGTTTCATCTTATATTTTTATATGAGTGTGAAAAGAAGACATTGGTTCCACTGAGACAAGGGAATCTTGTCTTTAACCTGTAAACTATATTTTTAACTCTTTTTTTTTTTGGGGGGGGGGGGGGGGGGGGAGGGGGTGTAATTCCTAGACCTTGTGAAGCAATATAGAAATTGATCACACATCTCAAATAAAGAACAATTAAAACTGGCATACAGGTGAAATTCTATGATTCTTTGAAATGGCACCGTCGAAACTAGGTCCTCCAATACTGACTTGTCTAATTTTACAAATTCAGTCTGTTTGATGTTAGCAAACAATGAAAAACATTGCAAACACAATTTTTCGTGGGCACATATATACATAATTGAATTTTGTCTGCTCTATAATAATTTTCTTTCCGTATCTCACCCAGGCATCTGAATCTGAATGGATAGAAGCTTCAGAGGATGACGATGACGATGAAGATGATAGTGAGGATGAAGAATGCGATAGTGGTGGTGACAGTGATGAGAGCGATGATGATGATAATGAGGTGCCTCTCTTATTTGCACTCTTTTGCAAGAATGCTTGTGTTAATTTGTATGTCAACATTATGTTTAACCCTTGACATACACCACCCCTTTGTAAACATCTTTGAAATGTGGAATTTCTACTTTTTCTTCCTTTCAGAATGAGTTCTGGCACTTTTTCCTTTCCTTTTCTCTCCCCTACTTCCCTTTCTGTCTCTTTGTCCAATTTAAATGTGGAAAAAATTACAGTTGTCTGGGTTAATTGCTTTACATCATCTTTTGTATGTGAAGCTTTCTGTTTGTCAATAGAAAACTAACTTGGTGAGGTGACACACCAATATAGATTGATGCTTTTTCCTGATCAATGGTGACTTACCATTAAGTATCAATGCTAAAGATGCAAAAGTCTTATTTGATTGTAGTTTTTGCATAAAAAGACATGCATGCACTCAAAAAAAAAACCTATAATGTCTTGCCGGCCTGCTGAAGATGCAAAAGTTTAATTTTTTGCTCCATGTATAATACTGATTCTATGTCAATATATGTAAATGTGTGTGTTATATAGACAGGTTGAAAGAGAGAGACGTTGTGCATAAACAGGTGCTTTGATTTAATATAAAATCATGAATCCGTGTCTGTTTATTTAATTCTGTTCTCTACTTGTTTGTGTGTGAAGGCTAGGAATGGCGGTGCGGGATCAATTGAAATGGGAGATGCTGTTGCTATCATTAGGGGCCAGGGAAAGAATCTCCGGAGGAAGGAGAAGCGGGCTAGGATAGAGCAGATCAGAGCCAGTCTTGGCCTTTCTGATTCACAGAGGACACCTGTGGTACTCATCTTATTCTTTTTAGATATGATTCTGGATCAGAAGCTTGATTTTCCAATTCACAAGTAATTATTGAGTGTCTTTACATAATGAGATTCTTACACAAGGCAATAGAATTTTTCTTGCAATTGCTGATAATAGCTAGTCTTTGCTTTCTGCACCTGAATGTTGCTTTACACTCCTTTTCGAATTATTTTTCTTCACATCACTTTGCCAATTGATTGTATGTTCATATATTATTTGGTGAAGCCTGGAGAATCCTTGAGGGACTTCTACAAACGCACAAATTTGTACTGGCAAATGGCAGCACATGAACACACTCAACATACTGGAAAGGTCTGTTTTTCTTTCAGAATAATAATTGGACTAAAGTTTTCTAGCAATTCATTAATTCTGTTCAACCTTTTCACTGATGAAATTTTTCTTAATTTATTAGTCAATTACAAACGTAAGTGGATGCAGTTTGCTTTCTTGTTGAAGTGTTTGTGCTGGTTCAGTTTTAGATATATTGTTGGAGTAGGGCGGGTAAAAACCCAGAAGCTGACCTAGTTATAATCGGGTTAAAATCTAAACATAACCTATTAGGATGTCAATCCAAATCCAGCTTCTAAATTAATTTAGTGAGAAGTAATTAATGAACACATGAAACTTTAAAAGCAAGCTCAACTCTTACTGAATATGTAGTGAACCACCATGCTGTATTTAATCTACCCAAAGCATTTGTTTGCATAGTGGGCTGAACCTGTTTGTTTCATAGGGGTGGGAATTTTCCTCCTGCAGTGGACTCTCATTCAGTTTAGTTTTAATGCCTAACTCAACCAAACCAAATTGTGTCTGAATTTTTATTTCAGTTAAGGCAGGGGAAGCATCCCCCCAAACTTTGCTGTTATGGTTTTTCTTTCCCCAACTGTTATTAGTGTATGGTTGATTTGGATTTTTGGGGAGGATTAATGCTGAAATTGCAGCATCACCAATTTTGGTTTATAGTACTTGTAACGATTACCTCCAAGAGATGAAGACCTTGAGAGAGAATTGGGAAGAAAAAAGGGTAGTTCAGTTTATTACCAGTTAATGCAGCTTTATCACAATATTTTATGTACGAGGCTGTGACACTTTTAAAATGATGCAGCAGGCAAGCTTTTGTGTACATATTTATATACAAGCCAAAAAGAGCTATTTTGTAACATATAATGTCCCTTCTGTCCTTTTGGCCTTATTCTCGTTGAAAGCAGATTATAGGTATGGGAGAGTTCTACTTTTAGGTTGCCTTCCCATTTTGCTCCCATCAGTTGAAGTCATTCCAAAATCAAAGCTTCAGAACCGCACGGGTATTGGTGAAATGTTGTAGAAACTTAATACAACTGGCTCCCTCTTGCTTTATGAAAGTATATCAGATGCCCACCTACCAACAAAAGAAAAAAACCATTGTAGCTGCCTGTATCTCCCATGCCCTCGCTTCTAACTCTATCAAACCTCCACATTCTGCCACAATCAATTGGCCACCATCACCATGCCACCAGATAGATAACCATCATCTGCTGTTGCTATTGAAACCATCATCACTTCAAATTACCTGTTCCCCTCGCCATTCATCCCCCCACCAGCCATATCTTATCTCGTTTCAAATGCCTAAAATATGCAAAATCACCTTGTTGCAAATGATATTTTAGGAAGATTTGGAAAATACTAAAAGAGAAGAGGATAAATCACTCTCTCTCACATCTTCTCCACAACTGCCTAACTCTCAGATCCTTAAAATCCATCCATTTCCGTCTTTTGGTCGATGGCTCAATCACCTACAAACTCATCCTCAACAAAATCCTTCATCTCTACTCACGCTTTGGTGCATTAGATTATGCATGCAAGGTTTTCGATGAAATTGGTCAACCAAATGCCTTCCTATGGACATCCATGATTCATGGATATGTTGAAAATCGTGGATATAAGGAAGCTCTAACCTGTTTCACCGGATGCGGAGTGAATCTGTCCCACCCTTTACTTGTCAAAAACAAAATTTCAAGGACCAATATCATTATTTGGCAAGATTCTAATGAAGAACTTGCTTAGGAGATTAATTAGTTTTAAGTTATTTTTTTGTTCGTGTTTTATGCTAGGAGTATTTTGGTAATTTTAACTTCTGGTCTGTAGGGTCAGTTGTCATGTTAGTCTTTTGATTGTGGGTTTATTTATGTATTATTGGGTTCAATTTGGTGAGTCTAGTCTTCTAGGAAAATTTGGTCACCAAGTTTACTGGACCACTAAGTTCCCTTTGGTCTGGAAGCTCTATTTCTCTATATAAAAATTTGTATTGGTCTTGTTTTGATACAAAAATGAAATAATTTTTTGAAGTCTGTTATTATGTTTTGTGATACATCTTCTCCTTAGGTGTGAGTGTGAGTGCCTAAGAACTTAGCTGTGATTGCTTATATTTCTTCTTTGTATTTTCTATTATCTCTCTCTCTCTTCAACCCTTCAAGATCTCTTTTTTAACTTGTTTCTTTTTCTCTCTTATTCAACCTGCAAACTATCTTCTTTCAACTGTCTATTCTATATTTTGGTTCTAGAATAAAGATTGCTAGTCATCCCCCATCATTCATTTCCAACTGTGGTACTAGTCAGAATGACAACAGATTGTAATTTTTTTTTCATAGGTAAGACATACGCCTATTTGTCCCATTTGGGACTTAAACCTTCAATCTCCTCTTTGAAGAGGTGGAGGAGATACCACTCAAGCTAATGCTTAGTGGTACAGCAGATTGTAATTTTTTTTTAGCATTTGAAATAAGATTTCCCAAACTAAATGCTGGTGGTGGTGTTTCACTAATCAAAATCCAATGAAATGGAAGTCAAAGAACCCGATCAAAGCAAAACGAGCACTGTCATGGTGCTGTTAGTCATTCTCTTTCATTTCATATATTGAAAATTTTAAATTTGGAGGTCTGAAGGTAGAGCTTTGAACATTAGGTTCAGGATGAATACGTGGGCTACAAAAAATTATAAGCCGGACTGACTGTAAAACTCTCTTTACCTCTCCCTGTTTCTGACATAGAATTCTTCTTTCATAGATACTACTGTTTGCCTTGGAGTTTAGGTCACAATTGATTGCTTAGTTGTTTCGCTGGTAAATAACATTAACATCTAATTTTGTGCCAGATTACCAGTTGGGCTTTTGAGTTGATCTAATTCCAGAGTTACTGGTCCACCGGGGGATGCCCGTTTGACTTTGCATCCTCCGGTTTAGGATAGATTTTTGCCATCTATCTTCCATAAGCAGTCAGTTAGAAGTCATCCTGTGTGCCTTTTCTTTTGTCCTATTGATGGGAAATGAGATCTGACAAGAACAAACTCAGAATTTTAGAAATATAAAAGAGCACTGCAAGAAAAAAAATGGAAGCATAGTGCCAAAAGAGGAAGGAGACCATCTCCTTTTTTTTTTTTTGATAAGTGACCATCTCCTTTTGCATCGTGTTTTCACTTGAAGTGCTCTCTCTCTCTCTCTCTCTCTCTCTCTCTCTCTCTCTCTCTCTCTCAAATGTTAATGTACATATATACGTAGCAGTGTATTCAACCGTTTGTGATGTTATTGTCTTGGCATCACAGGAGCTGCGTAAGGATGGTTTTGATCTTGCTGAAGCTCGATACAAGGAGCTTAAACCCATCCTTGACGAGGTAACCCCCTTTCGCATTATATCTCATGGATTATGATCTAGTTCAGCAGCTGAAATGAACAAAATAAATATTGGCATTTATATGGGAGCATCTGTGCTTGTTTGTGGTTATTGCAGTTGGCCATTTTAGAGGTGGAGCAAAAGGCCGAAGAGGCTGAAGGGGCTGAAACTAGTAGTTCAAGAAAGAAAGGCAACAAGAAAAATAAACATTTATAGTCAACGTAATTTGAGCTTGATTATATGGTATCAATAGATGTAAACTAATTTTAGTTGGTTAAGTTGTAATATTAAAATTATATAACATTATATAGATGCGTTGATACACACACACACACACACACTTGAGGCTTTGCTGAGTAATTTTTTTTGACATTTTATGAGGGATTTTAACAATTCCGAGCTTTTAGGCTATTGTTGTATGTACTTAAGAACTGGCGAGTCAACATGCTTGTTTTGCTTCAGCTTGAAATTTGAATATGAATCACGGATTGGAAATTTGCCTACTGGTTCTGACCTGTTTGACAAACTTGCTCTGGACAATTATGTGTGTGTGTGTGTGTGTGTGTGTGTGTGTGTATATAAGGGACAACCTTGTGACTGAAATAACCTAATTTTAACCCACCAGCTTTGTCTAGAATATATTTAAAATTGCCGAAGTTCTCTTAAGCCCTTATTGATTGACGTGGAAAATATGTCCTTGTGAAAGGGAATATGCTGGTCTACTTTCAAAAATTTTAATTCAAGGCTTATTTAGACATCCTTGTGAAAGGGAATATGGTGACTGCACTTCATCATTTGATATAGTACAATTATTCCTCTTTATTAGAATTAGATGATGAAATAATAAATTAACCGTCTCATTTAATATATCTTATTTGAAAGATCTTTTTTGAATCCCAAATTTTGTCATTTGATAAAGTACATTATCCCTCTTGATTAGAGTTAGATGATGAAATAATAAATTAATCATCCCATTTAATATTTCTTATTTGAAAGATCTTTTTTGAATTCAAAATTTAATATAAATAATTTAACCGATAAAACAATGAGTGAAATGATGAGTGAGAACGCAAGAAAATCTCTTTAAAAAAAGGGCCACTCATCTCTCTCTCTCTCTCTCCAAATCTCACAATAATTATTTATTAATTTTTATATACTACTTTCAAATTAACAAGTATTAATCATAACAACATAATATATAAAATCATAAATCACATGTTAATATAACAAATACTTATTAATAACAGTAAAATTTATTCATTGTAAGAAATATCAAATCAAAATTTCAAATAATGAACATTTATTATTGTTCCAAAATCATTGATCCCGATAAATAATACGTCATATTAGCTCTCTCAGAAGTATTTTTTTTTATTTTTTAATATTTTTTATTTTTTTATTTTTTATCACGTCTGTCATTGTCTTAAAAGAAGAACCCATTGTGAGTTCACCAACATTAAAAATTCCAATCTCTTCGCGCATGCAATATATATATATATATATATATAGTAAAATCGCTATCCTAATGAAAATTGTGTAATAATATTAATTAAAGACATTATTAAGAATGCTCTCTCACTAACCAGGCAGAGATGAATTGTCTCTAAAAAGGTGCGCTAAACCCTTACAAGCTAATAATAACGCGGCAGCACGCGCGGCTCCTAATTCTAATTTGGGAGATGGGAATCTTACAAGTAACGAGGTTTAATCAAAGTTATTGCCACTCATAATCACTTCTTACTTCTTATTTTTTATACTACTTTTAATATATTGTATTTGTGGGTTTGCAAGTAGAATTTGAGTTCCACTTTTCTTTTTTTTAGTAGACTAATGCAATAAAAAAGAATTTGAATATGGTAAAAGCTGCCCTCAAAGTGCATTGTTAGGGTTATGATACACACTGAAACCTAAGTAATTGGTGTAATACAGAGAGCGCAATGGTATCCTTATTCTAACATTTTATCAAACAATAATATCATTATTTTAATATTTTAACAAAAAAATTTATTTGTTGATGTGATTTTTTCAGTGCTAGTAAATACAGTCTTTTAGTATATACAGATGTTAGATGCTTCATTATTTAGTACCAAAAAATTTATAGACTAGCACTCTGAAATACCAAGAGACTTCAGTAATTAACACTTAATTTTTAAAAAAAGTTTTATTGAAATTATATTTTGAAAAAATTCATTTTAAATTAGTTTTTTTAAAAAAATTATTGAATTAAACACTTAACAAATTTAAAAAATTTATTTTAAAATTAAAAATCTCATTAAATACAGCCGACAAGTTGAACCAAATATAGCCGAAACTATTATAAAAAGTGATTCCAAAAGAAAAAGAAAAGGTGCCGAACACCTACTTGAGTTACAAAAAAATCCGGTTTTAGGGTCCAAAAATATTAACCCGAGAATCGGGATTGTGGTTCAAGAACCGGTTCTCTCATGTTCAATTGCCCACTCTTATTTAATCCATAAGGTTTGCAAATAATTGCAAACAAACATTGGAGATCAGGAGTGACTTAAAAAATTAGATTGGGATGATCCTCACATTATAATAACTAGCTAGAAGAATGATAAGCTCATATGTGATAGAAAAAGAAAGGAGAAAAAGTGGGGAAGTATAAGAAAAAAAACAGAAGAGAAACTCTAAGCAAATTCACTTGCTTGTTGAGAAGGGAATTTAGTGTGTTTGGTTCAACTTAAAAGATTTTAAAATGGGCATTTTCAAGTTGAAAATGAAGTTTATTTTTTTTGACAAATTAGATATTTGACTTAACTTATAAATTACATTTTTTTAAAATTGCAATAAATTCAAAATAGACATTTTAGTTAAGTTGTTAAGAGAAACTTTTTCACTGCTAATCCAAACGAAGCCTCAATATCATCAAATAATTGTAACTAATCCCTTTCCCTCCTCTTTTTTTTTTTTTTCAATTTATTATACTTTCGAATAAGGGAGAAAGCCAAAAATAAAATAAAAATTAGAAGGATTCAAAAATTTACAAAATTCAAGTTCAAGTTTGAATTAAATTAATAATAGAGCTAGAATAAAAAGTGGGTCTAGGGCACCCATTTTCCCTCCCTATTTTTCAAGTGGCAAATGTTTAAAAAAAATTATTATTAAATAATAAGTACTCTCCTAACAAAAATATTAAATTCTTCGTTAAATGGCCGGCCTCGTGGCAAACCCTTAAAAGTTAGCTAGAGTGGAAAATTTTTAGGGATTAATACCTCGCGATTATAAGTTAGAGTCCCCATTAAACCGATATCGTGACTTACATTGACAATTGTGGGAGACAAAGGCTCCCTCCCAATTTTTTTTTTTTGATATTTTATTTTTTTATCACTAACTTTATAACAAAATATGACTTGACCTCCTCAAAAATTTGAATAATGCTTTTTTTATCACTAATTTTATTAGAATTTTTTAACAAAATAAGACTTGGCTTCCCTAATTTTTTTTTTTATATATATTCTTCTAAACTTTTTAAATATCTAGAATTTGCCTTATAGCCAATCATTAAATGGTGATTGAAAGGATTCTTTCTAATAAAAAAAAATATAATAAATTTTAAAAATTAAAAAAAAAATTGCAACCAACCAACCAAACAAACAAACTTTATCAAGTGTTTGTCAGCCAGAGTAGAGCTTTACAAAAGTAAATAGTGGCATTATAGTGCAAACCAAGCAAAGGATAATTGGTCAACAATATAGTAGCAGTATGGCAAGGATCCTATGTATATCTACTCAAAATTTATTGTTATAAATTCGAATATTATAAATTAAATTTGGGATTATTCAAAGATTTGGATCTGGATCTTTCCAGCTACTTCTCGAAAATTTAAATTCCAGTCAACAAGTTTTCCACTGGCATGAATATATTTTTTTAGTGGGTTTGGCCAAAAAAACAGTAAGGACATGTTTGGTGGAGCTTATTGAATATGATTCATCTTAATGAATGGTTAAGATGCAAGCACTCTTATTTGTTCCTTTGTCATCTATAGGTCAAAGGTTCAATTACATTGATGTGATACCAACTCTTTCAAATTATTCCATTCTTGGGTTAGTTGGTGTTTGAAGAATTTTTCTTTTTTTTTTTTTGTCTGTTTGAGAAAATAAAATTAATATAAAAAATATTTTTTAAAAAGATGACTAAATAACCAAACATATTTCCTGCAACAAGACACAAAAGTGGAGGTGTTAAGGAATTATTTGGATAAGCAGTTGGTTACAATTTAATGCGTTTTGAGAGGTTTAACCATATTTAATTAAAAGTTGTTTGGATAAGCGGTTGGTTATAGTTTAATGCGTTTTGAGAGACTCAATCGTACTTAATTAAAAGTGGTTTGGATGGAATTTAAATCGCACTTATTGGTTGCAGCTTTTTCATTAAGTTATAATTTGAGTTAAGCTCGTAAATCTAACTTTTTTTCATCAAATTAATAGTTGTTAAACACTTTTTAACTGTTCATCCAAACACTCAACTGCTTAACTTAAATAACATTTTTGCTGTTTAATTTAAAATATACATTTACACCACTCAACCAAACAGGCCCAATCGTCGATTATATTTCCATGTTTTCTTTTTCCTTAAAAAAATAAAAACTCTCAAAATCAAGCTGTGAGTGAATTTGATTTTTGTTAGAACAATTATTGTTATGTGAATTGTATCAACTATTTTCACAATTGTTCATTTTATCAACATGGTAGTATGATTTTTTTGGGACAAAACAAGTTTTATATTCACTAAAATAAAAATAAAAAAATTACAATTTTAACACCTTCAAAATTTACAAACTTTGATTTTGGTTGGCATTTGCATCCTCTCTTGTTAGTAAAATTCATTCATTATGTAGTAATAAAGCATTAAAAAAAATCTTTCATTAATATACAAAACACTAAATATGATGTTTCAAATTGTTTGATCAAATTCCTTAAAACACTTGGAAAATATTGAGGTTGTTGTTGGGTTTTAATTACTTTCTAATCTTGATATTGTAGTATTTGATTTGTCATTAAACCCACAATGGACCTAACCCCATCTCTTATGTATACCATTATATATTTCCATTATTAATTTGTAGCCCCCCCAAATCTCTTACCAAAAGCATTGGGTGTCCTAATCATACACTCTCAATCCAAAAACAACTTATCAATAAAAATAAATATCGCACTTATCATAACTAATTTTTATTTTACCTCTTACACAAAAACAGAATTTATTGTGCATGAGGCTCATTATAAGGAGAATATTTCCAGTGTTTCGAAGGTACCAACGTAGTTATGCCACTAGTCAATGATGGGATGTTATGTAAACTACAACTCACCTATTTTAGGTTATATTTGGTTCAACTTGTTCACGAACTTCATGCGTTTTGAGAGACTTATTAAGCACTTAATTGATAAGACTATTTTTGAAATAGAATTCCAAACCGAATTTACTAGTCATAGTTTTTTCCTTTAAGTACAATTTGGATTAAGTTAGTAAGTTTAAATTTTTTTTAAGTTAATCAAATTTATTATAAATACTCTTATTTAATGATTATTAAATATTTTTTTTAACAATTTATTCAAACACTTAATTATTTAACTCAAATATTTTTTTTTTTTTTACGGTTACTTAATACTTAGTGAAACATAGCCCACCATTGGATGGTTGCACAACCATGGGGCGCCCCGGAACACCCAATACTTTCCCAACCATAGGACCCACTAATAGAATTTGTAAAAGTGGGGGAAACAAAGGAGAGTTATGAAAGAAAAGACATTGCTCCACAACTGATTCTCCTGAAAAGCAATGCTTTTTTGTTTTGTAACTCCTAAATATTCAGTAGTCAGTCCGCATGGAGCGCTTTTCTCCACTAAAACTCTTCAACCAACCCATTCATAAATGCATATAGAGCTCACTCTATCTCACACAAGCACAAACACAAACACAAAGAGATAGAGAGATGGGAGGTGAGCTGTGTGCAAGAATGGGAACTGGGTTCTGCACAGGACTAGGGAAGTCATGGAAAAGAATGGAGAAAAGCTTAAATGAAGCAGTCTCAAAGAGCATGGTTGGAAAATATTTCAAGCTAGAAGCTAGGAAGAGCTGTTTCACCAAGGAACTTTGTGCCGGCACCGCCACTTTTCTAACCATGGCTTACATCATCACTGTCAACGCAACCATCCTCGCAGACTCTGGCGCAACATGCTCGATATCGGACTGTTCGGCTCCGGCGAACCAGACGGCCGGACCAGACTGCATGCTCAAACCTAATGCTGGTTACCAGAACTGCCTCTCAAAAATCAAGAGTGACCTTATTGTGGCCACTGCATTGTCATCCATGATTGGGTCGTTTGCTATGGGCTTTTTCACCAACCTGCCTTTAGCTCTAGCCCCAGGTATGGGCCCAAATGCTTACTTGGCTTACAATTTAGTGGGCTTTCATGGTTCTGGGCCCATGTCATACCAAACTGCTCTAGGCAATTGTCTTGGTTGAAGGCTGTGCATTTCTTCTAATTTCTGCTTTTGGGCTTCGTGCAAAACTTGCCCGGTTAATTCCTAATGCCGTACGGCTGGCTTGTGCGGCAGGCATTGGCCTTTTCATTGCTTTTGTGGGCCTACAAGCCCACCAAGGTGTGGGCCTAGTGGGCCCTGATCCGGCCACATTGTTAACCCTAACAGCTTGCTCGAATACAAATCCGGTCACCGGAGAGTGCATCGGTGGGAAGATGGGAAGCCCGACGTTCTGGCTCGGTTTCGTCGGGTTCCTAATTATGTCTTATGGGTTAATGAAGGAGATCAAGGGTAGCATGATATATGGTATTCTTTTTGTGACTTTAATTTCATGGCTTAGGGGCACTGCTGTGACATATTTTCCCAACACCCCACTTGGTGACACAAATTACAATTATTTTCAAAAAGTGGTAGATTTTCACAAAATAGGGTCCACTGCTGGGGCTATAAGCTTCACTAACTTCAATAGGAGTGAAGTGTGGGTGGCCTTATTGACCTTGTTATATGTTGATGTGCTAGCCACCACAGGCACATTGTATACCATGGCACAAATTGGAGGGTTTATAAATGAGGAAGGAGGTTTTGAGGGGGAATACTTAGCCTATATGGTGGATGCCGGCTCGACAATGGTGGGGTCCGCTCTCGGGGTCTCGCCAATCGCCACGTATATCGAGTCATCGGCCGGGATAAGGGAAGGGGGCCGGACCGGATTAACGGCTGTGATTGTAGGGATATATTTCTTTTTGTCATTGTTTTTTACCCCTCTATTAACTAGTGTACCACCATGGGCTATAGGTCCATCACTAGTAATGGTTGGGGTGATGATGATCAAAGTGGTTAAGGATATAGATTGGGGCAATATAAAGGAGGCAGTGCCTGCTTTTGTTACCATGCTTCTCATGCCACTGACTTATTCAATATCCAATGGAATCATCGGTGGGATCAGTCTCTATCTTGCACTTGGCTTGTATGATCATGTTGTAGGGTGGATCAAGTGGTTGATCAAGATGAGAAGAATGGTGATCAAGGAACAAAATCAAGTATCGGCTACAGCTGGTCCAGATCCAACGGTTGAAATAATTTGAATTTTCCCAAGTTAGTTTCATTTTTACTATGTAATTCTATAACTCCTTTGTTTAGAAGTTTCATCTTTGATGTAATGAAAATAGATGCACAAGCTACCTTAGAGCAAAGCAGAGCAGTGACCTAATTCGAGGCAGAAAATAGTAATAGGACTAGGAACTACCCTACTTAACAACCATCCAAGGCAGCTTGTGCATCTATGTATTAGTATGGAAATTTTAGTATTGGAAATTCGGTCCAACTTATCTTCTGGGCTAGATCATGGTTTATATATATATATATATATATATATATATATTGATTATATAATTGCCTTAATATCATTTCAATGAAGCACAAATTTATAGATTTTTTGGGTAAAAATTAATGTCCCTAAAGTCTCGTTTTCAACTCCTACCCCAAGGTCACTTACCTATCAAAAAAAATGTGTGTGTGTATATATGGGTAAAAATACTGTATCTTCTGGGCTTTATGTATTGCTTCATTTCATCCATGATCCATCTTGTTAGCTCAAAGAAAATCTCCTCAATATATATTAACATTCTTGAGAGGAATTGTGGGTAGATGAAAATAGTATCTTTAAAGTTATTGATCAACCTCTCAACTAAAATTACAGCCAAAAAAAATGAAAAAAAAATTGGTTAAAAGCTTAAAATAGAGTTTTAAAAATCTACTTTTCTTGAACAATTATTGGAAAGCCAAATTGAAACATTACCCTTGAAGTTATAAATTTTCAATTTCATCTGTTTTTTTTATGCCAAGCCTTGCATGCTAAGATAATCATGCTATCTTGTGTTAATTGTAAGTGTATGATGTAAATTAGGTGATACAAATTTGACAAAACAATCTGTTGGAGATGCATGTGAGAAAGCAGTGGAAGCAATTAAAATATTCCTGCTATTGCTATTATACCCACAAAAGATTATTCATTCCTTTTGTTTTAAAAAAAAAAAAACACACACACACACACATATATACAAAAATCAAGCAAATTTAGTTTATTTCATTCAATCAACAATCACAACTCCCCCACTACACAGCAATCTGCATCACTGTCTACCTGATCCCATACAAGCCACGCATGACAAAAACCAAAATCATCATCACGATCATCAAATCCAGTTCCAAAAGTGTCTCCTGATCCAATTCTATCTCTTCTTCCACACAAGAAGATTCAACCATATCATCACTTTGATCTTCCTCCTCATAATTCAAACACTCACTCGAAAGATGATCCAAAACCCAACTCGCAGAAATCCCAGCAAAGTTCAATCTACCACCCTTATCCCCAGCTCTCCAAGAAACTAACTGGTGACTCAACACCACATCCCTTGAATTGAGCTTGTGGGTTCCCTTGGTCTTGTCCTTAGACCTACAAACCATGTGCAAGTGACATCCCCCGCACCTAGGCCGAGTGCATCTGCTGGTGTATTTTGAGTGATTGGTTGGCTTTGAGGGCACCTTGGTGTCTATGTCAGTGGTTGGTGGACTGGAGAACTTATTGATAATTCTGGTTTTAGCTCCCTCCTTATACTGAAATGGCCATGTCTCAACGTACCTGACCATCGCATGTTGACGACCCTCTCTCCTCATAGTTAAAAACTTGTTGATCAATGGAGGGCGGGGTTGAGAAGCCTTTTGAGTCTGCCACTGCAAGCTTTTATAGACTGTTGATTGAAATTTCTAAGAAAATATGGAATGGATACTTGGTCAGCAAGGCTTTTGCTTGGTCATCTGGTGTGTGAGACAAGTAAAAATGAAGCACACGGATTGAGACTAATTTTTATTTAATCCACTTAGTCAAGCATGCACTAATTCAAATACTGAATTAAGATAATACATGCTATATTGTGTCAAGGAAGTTTGAAATAAATGAGAGGTCAAAACTTGATTAATTAATTGTATTATGTATGGGAAATTGGCTAAGGCTCAAGAGAAGAATTGTTCCAATGATAGCTCTTTCGTGAGGAAATACCCAAGAAAATCTGAAGAAGGAAAAAATAAATGCATACATTAAAAGATATGAAAATTTTGAACTTCAAGCTTATAAACAAGTTATTGGAGAAGAAGAGACTTAAGGTTTCATTTGATTCATAAATTTGGTGAGCAAAAAGAAAAGGAAAATCAATTCCCCTCATATTTGGGATCATATTGGCTTAGTTCTGGCTTGAGCAATATAGTCATGCAGTAGGTGTCCCACCATCAATCTCATCTTTACGCTTTCAACTTTAGGTTGCAGGCTTGGTACAATTGTTCAAACTTCAAAGTAGTTACACTGTGCAGATGGGTAACAGGTTGAGATTTCTTAGGTGTGACAAAGTTCATCAGTACTAGCCAACCAATGCCTACATCTTTGACATGAAACAATTATGAGACATGACACAATGAATCTCAGAAACACAATTTCTAAGGAAAGATTTCCAACTGCAGGGACAAAATTAAAAGCAGCACCATGAGAAAGCTTTGAATTTTTTATGTTTCAGGTTATTCATGATATGTAGTTTACAAAACAGAATTGTTTGTTATGGGTTGACTATGAACATTGTCATAAAGAAAGCAAGAGTTGTGGGCACAATTGCTTTCTTTTCTGTTTTTTTTTTCCTCTTCCCCACTTGTTTGACAATAATATGCAATTATATCTGACCAGAAACTTTTAAGCAAGATTTTAGTGTGTCACAGTTTCATAGTTCAGTCCCAAAAAAAAAAAAAAAAGTTTCACATGGTTCAGAAATATTTCTAGTTTCCACTTATATATTGAAATATCTATAACTCATTTTGATGCATCACAAGACCTAATAGGAATTGAGCACATCGAATGATCAACCACGGAAATTACTCACTCAAGAGAACAAAATCTCTAAAATTCGAAATATGAATATCATTGATAAAAGCTGATCGACAAATGAAGACCTATCACACCATATTTATAAACATAAGAAATTACTACTTTAGCTAGGAAATCACAACTCATATTCTTATCCTAATCCTACTTAAATTAAAATTCTAATTCTACGATAATGAATAAATCTATTCAAAATAGAAAAAATAAAACAATATATAAATTTTATCTAAAAGAACTAATTTGAGATAAGTTCAAATTTGAAAATTAAAATTTTCTAAAATAACTTTGACACAAAATACATGTTTTTAACTGATACCATATTTATCCTACATCACAATTTCTTTCCAATAAACTTAATCATTTCCCCATCATGGCATGTAATTTACATAAAAGAATTAAAAATTGAAATGCTTTTCTAAAAGTAACAATTGTTAGTAATGCTATGAGTCCTATTTTGCAATGCCATAACCTTAACTAATGTTGATTTCCAAGTGTTTGGCTAGTTAATAAGGTAGTTGAGTTGGTTGATCTGATACTGAGTCAAAGGCTCTCTCTCTCTCTCTCTCTCTCTCTATATATATATATATATATATATATATAAATTCAAAGTTGAAATTTCAAAGGTATGTATTGTTACCCAAGCTTTGACCATGTTAAGGTGTCCATATCTCTATTCATTGCATGCTAGAGAATTTTGAATAGCAATGTTTTTGTTAGATGGTGGTAGTTAAATCATTTATTACTTTGCTGTGGACGGTTGACGGTATCATTTCTTTGAATGATAATTAGTAGCCAATTATATAGAGTTTGGTTGCAAGATTTTAATATTCAAGCTACTTTCAATCTCCATAAAATAAAACACAAATGGGCTTTGAATTATTTGAATCAATGGACATAGGAAAGAAGCTTGGCTTGGCCACCACCATGTATCTTTATGATTCACCAAGAACCTGGTCTGCTAATAAAACTGCGTTTTATATGGTGGATTACAGAGCAATTTCTTTTTTCTTTGCAAAACAATAAGATTTGATCATTGATTTGATGTGGCTTTCAGCCATCATTTTAAAAACTAAAAGGTGATTATTTTTAAATACAAATTGGCATTGAAACTTAATTATTGCTAATGGTGTAAAGTTAAGTCGGCCTGAGCACGACACAAGCCCTGCAAAAAAAAGTGATGACTCGAAATGAATACTTAATAGGTCATGTCGAGCGGCCTCCCCCTCCCAGCACCGGTATAATATAGCACGAGTCCATTTCAAGCACGTCCCAACTAGATCTGTGGCTGCTGTCTAGCCTAAGTGTGGTCTAATAAGAGTTGGGCACAATTAAAATTAAAACAAAAAAAAAAAAAAAAAGAATGGATTAAGCCCAAAAACGACATATGCCCGTCCTAGTCGTGCTCACGAATTAGACCAGACTCGACTTTTTAAATACTTGGTACAATATGTTACGATTAATAAATAAACCAATCTAACTTGCTAATACTAATAGACTCTATTTTAATGTGTCATGGTGTATTATACCCATTCGTCCCAACCCATCCCGTTTTAACATCTAATTATTGCACAAAGCAATGGTAACTAACACTCATTGTCGAAGGAAGAGGAAAAACAGGTCTATTCATGGTCAGTTAAACCAATTAATTGAAAGTTGGTGATGATTTGGGCAGCTGGTAGCTCTCAACATTTAAAAAGAACATGATGAGGGTAAAAATGTCATACCAAAAGAAAGGGTGAAAATGTCTTTTTCTCAGGTACTAATACTTAATGTGGCACCAACACCCACTGCCAAAAGCAAAGCTAATCTACTCTCATAGTTTGCTCAACCAAAGTAACAGAACCAGTCAAAAGAGCAGATTAGAATCAACAAAATCAAAATTCAAACAAGCAGGAAAGACCAAATCTTTCTCTCTCCTCCGATGTTTTAGTTTTTTCTTTGTTTTTGAGAGAGATTAGGTTTTCCGGACTGCCCACAAGCCACCACTGCTTGTTCCAGACTCCAAACACCGTCCGCTGCCTCCTCATTCAACACCCATTAAATATATATACATGTATATGACCATGCTTTATTGAGTTCTGTTTGTGATCACCGCTCTGTTTGTTCAATACTATTTTTGGGTCGTCCACAATTCCTTTCAATAAGGGTAAGAGTCAAGAGATGACGGATTATTATCAGCTTGCCGCTAGGTCTTACCAAGATTCTCTCAAGGTTCTTGAGGCTGATATACAGCATGCCAATGTACTGTGAGTTTTCCTCCTCCTAAAATGTTTCTCTGATGAATTTTCTTTTCTATAATTACATAGGTAATTTAACTGTTTGATACTGTTTAATGCAATTCAATGAAAATTCCGAACAATGTCTTTTCTTGGAATTTCGGTCATGTTAGATTCTAATGTAATTGGTTTCCTGCTTTCTACTTTACTAATTTTAGTATAGGTACATTTTTTTTTTTTTTATATATCCTCGTTAATCAAATACTCTGTTATTTCACCAGGACTGCATACCTACTTGGAATTTCTGAAGTTTAACTCTTTTTTTCCGCCTTTAGTTTACTTGTGCTTTTGATGGATTGTATGTTAGGAATTAATGAAAAATATAATATTTAATAGTGCATTTTAATTATGTTTGTAATATGAATGTTTATTTAATCATGACTTATTTTAAATGAACTCTAATCCGGGTTTTTAATTAAGAAGCTTGGCTTCACTGGGTATCAATTTATTTTTTCCGGCTGTTCAATATTAAAAGCTCTACATTTTTATGGAATGTTGTGTTCGATGTATTTGCATTCAGGATAGCGTAGTGTCAGTCTATAATCATTTGGAATTTAGTGTGCATACAACCAAATTTAGAAACTATGCATTTTTTTTTTCATTTGCATTTGCAAACTGAAGTGATTATGTTATTGTTGGTTGATTATGAATTATGCGCAGGGCAGCTTCTATTCCGACAGCCAAGGGTGGTGCTTGTTTTCAAATGAAATTGGTCTACAATCACTTGGCACCCCTTTTCTTGTTCTTGCTCCAATGGATGAATTGCTCGTGTTCATGTTTACTTCCAAGATATCTAAATCTCTTTCACATAGTTGTATACAAGGTTTTCTCCCTCCTTTCCTTCTCATTTATTTCTGAAGGAAAAGTTTCTGTTTTAATTCTTACTCTCTTTTGGGAGGTGAGCTTAGCATATGCTTTGAAGTCGGTGATCATAGCAATGGTCATGGCTGATTTCTTGTATTCTTTCAGGTGTGCCCAGATGGGAAGCCGCTTATCTCTTCACAAGGAAGGAAAGCAAGCATTAGAGACTTCTACGGTATGCAAACAATCTCTTATTCCTTTTCAGATAATTTAATGTGTTAAGAAATCAATTGGCAATTACACTTACATAGAAATGAAATCATTGAATTTTGTTTTGCATAGCATTTGAAGTGAGTCTTTTTGCTTCATAGAGCATATTCCAAGAATTAAAGACAGTTTTGTACTTTCTAATGCCATGGAACACTGAATAGAATGGTTTCATTTTTTATTTTTTGTCTGGGTTCAACAGTTATCTTTATTTGTGCATATTCTTAAATAAGTAATATTGCAGCTGTGATATTACCGTCTCTTCAACGTCTCCATGATAACTCATTAGAGCTGGATATAAATCAAGGCAGAAGTCACGGCTTGGAATTGAATGTCAAGAAGAGATTAGAGGAGAAAAGGAAGCATTCAGAGGTTGATTTGGAGAGAGAAGATGAATGTGGGATCTGCCTAGAGCCCTGCACCAAAATGGTCTTGCCAAACTGCTGTCATGCAATGTGCATCAATTGCTACCATGACTGGTAAATATAAACCCCTTTCTTCTCATTTTGCTCAATGTGGTTTGCTGTTAGTACGTGATATTAAATAGAAGTTACTTTTCTTAACACCTTTTTCCTCATATCTGTTCCAGGAACACAAGGTCAGAATCTTGCCCATTTTGCCGGGGTAGCCTCAAGAGGGTGAATTCAGCAGACTTGTGGGTTCTCACATGCAGCAGGGACGTGGTTGATTCAGAAACTGTGTCAAAGGAAGACATGTTGAGCTTCTACCTCTATATAAACAGCCTGCCTAAAGACATTCCAGATGCTCTTTTCTTAGTGTATTACGAGTACTTAATCTGATCCATGGTAGGTGAGAAGAATGATTTAGAGGATGAAAAAAATGCGGACCATCATGTGTAGATAGAGCCTGGTGAGGTATTTTTTCCCTTTAAAAAAATTAAACAGTCTGCTTCGACTTGATCCTTGTGCAGAAAAATGTATATCTCAGGAGAACCAATAATTAATTTAAAATATTTTCATTATTTATTTTTCATTGTCAATTTATTTTGATTAGTGTGTTTTATATATGTTGAGATTGTGCAAGAAAGATTATAGGAACCATACAAGACATTATGAGGCTTATTTGGAATCATAATGAGAATCTTTTTTGCATTGGTACTGATAAAAAAAATCATTTTTGCATTGATGAACCAGTAAACTAAACCGAGGTGACTTGCTTCATTGAATGGCCCACTTTCCAAAAAAAAAAACGATCATTGAACTGGCCTAGAGTCATGGTGCCAAGAACTTGATTTTGTTGATATATACTGCACTAGGTTATACAAGTTATAAATGTGAGCCAACCTATTGTTGCACGAAGGTATTGACCATGTATGAGTTCGCACAGTTTACAGTATTAACAATGGGTCATGAAAAATGCAATTTTATCACATCTTTAATCACCGCTTATTTGATGACTAAAATAAGGAGAAAGTCAGACGAGAATATAATGCTTTCATTGTTTTCCTTTTGGCTTAGGCTACACGGTTTTCATCCTGCTTCAGTTGTCTAATGACAAGCTTGCAGTTGAAATCTGTTGCCTAGCTCATTTCCAAATGATATTAGCATTAGTTTCAATTATTTTGAGTCTATAGTTAATCGGCTTCCTGAAGCAACTGCTTGATTACATGATAATTGTATCTCCCTGCAGCTAAGTGTCATTGGTTCATAGCTTTGCAATGGTGGGATGAATAAATGCCTTATT
Source organism: Nyssa sinensis (assembly GCA_008638375.1). Taxonomy (NCBI): domain Eukaryota; kingdom Viridiplantae; phylum Streptophyta; class Magnoliopsida; order Cornales; family Nyssaceae; genus Nyssa; species Nyssa sinensis. The sequence continues at coordinate 6,745,301 of CM018036.1, forward strand.
TGTAGATTTTGTCATACGTCTTGTGCATTCTAAACCATTGAGCTGCTTTGCAGCTAACATTTCACCTTATTCTGCTTACATGTTTGATAGAATTATAAATTTTGTTGTATTCTCCTATATGTTGCAATTGTTGGAAGTTTTTGCTTCTGCAGACAATCTAATTTCTCACTAACCGAATGTGTGTATATCTATTTGTACACACACGCGCACACATATATGTATGTGTGGGCGTATTAGTATCATATTCTTAAAAGGATAAACTTTATATTTTTCTTGAGAAAAGATTTGGATCTTTTTTGTGGCAATTTAAGTCCCTACAATGTCCTGATTAATGATGTCCAATTACTCTGAGAACCATATAACTCTTAGGTCCTTGTATGGATGTAAGGTCTTCTCCATGTTCTAAAAATAGGCTATAGAAGTAGCCAAGTATAAACTTACATACTGTGGAAGAAAAATGTGAACTTTGCAATTTGAATAGAAAATGCATTCCTTTATGTAGAAATTGACCCAAAGATATGTGGAGCCACTCGGGTTCTACTCAAACTTCTGAATCATGTAAAAAGTTTTCAATTGAGTGTTGAAGTTGAGCACAGTGCTGCATCACTTGATGCTTTATAGAAATAGAGTTCAAGAAGGGCCATGAAAAATGTCTCATTATTGACAAGGCAGACAGGAGTTTACTTGTCAAAAGTTCCATTCTTTCATGGTGAAATTAATGCAATGGTCAGACATAAAAAATTCAGTGCCTTTTTACTTAAGAGGAATATCTTGGAGAAGAAATGAAGTTCATTGGAAAGTATGCATGCTTTTTCAAGTGTTTGACATACTTAGAGAGCACAACTGAAAGTAAATTTAGAAAACGCAAGGCACATTTTTGGCTTGGTATCTCACCTCATTGTAAAGTGCAAAATGTTAGGAATTTGAAGTTTTCTGTAACTTTGGCAATTTATTACTTTAAAAGATTTTAGTATAGAAGTACCTTGGAAGTACTAATATTAGAATCTATCAATGGTATCACTGCTTGCATGCATAAAGGGTTTTGATCCCAGGATGGCCCTTCAAACATGACACATGGTACTATGGCATGGGCTAAGAGCATATATATATTCATACCTCCACAAGGACAGGACTCCTATAAATATGCCTAAAAGCCCGTGATCAAGGGATAGTTTTTTTGGAGAAAATTTGATATCTTGGGATTAGAGGTTGTAGACCAAAATCCTCCTCGACTGGGCTTGCTAACTACCTACCTGTTCTCTACTTTTGGGATGCCCCGCTCTCATCCAGACCGCGTCCATCTATTTAGTGCCCATTACTGTGTAAGGTACCTCCTCTGCTAAAGAAACTTTAACACCATGTTAACGGGTCGAGCATGTGTGTTTGTGTGCTTATGTGTGTGTGGGTGTAGAGGACTAGACTTGAGTGAATCCCATTAGGTATTGCTAGTCCAATAGCAGATGTCATTCTCTTCTTTAGTTACCAAAATAGCCATCAGTATGTGCCTTGAGCCTAAATGATGTCTAATACCTTGTCATTTAGGTCACCAAACATTTCATTTCTGTGAGGCATACTATCTTTGCCAAAAACTAAGCGGACTCTCAAGAATCTCGTTCCTTAACAAGTTCTGTCAATTTAATAACTTGTGACAGGACCCTAGGGGCCACTTACCTATCAAAATAAAATAAAATCACTCGTGACAGGAGAAAATAGGAGTTTAAAGGATGATGCAGCAAGAGAAGAATGATGTAATGATAATGCATTTTATAGAATTTTCAATAGGAGGATTTACAATAGGAACACTGCCGTTACAATACAAATTTCCAATCACTCAATTTTGATGAAGCAATCCCTTCTTATTGGAAGTTTGCATTGTAACAGCTGGGTTCCTAGTGTTACAAAATGATCCCTTCTCTGTTTTCTTCCACATTTGGTATTTTTGTGATGACTCCATTTCGTGTGATGAATTCTTGCATTCAAATGTTGTAGAAATTAAAAAAGAATCATTCTATTTTCGTTTTCCTTTTTCTTCTCTAGCCGAATCATTTCATTTCCATTTAGATTCCAACCACCCTATCAAAAAAGTTCTATTGCTTGTTGATCTTACTGAACATTTGGCAGTATTTTTCAAAAAATTTATTTCTATTGGAAGATATGTTTATCTTCCAACAGAATGTGAGATTGAAGTTCCTCTGGATATCATCTGCCTCTACATTTACCTTAAAAAAATACATCCAAACCCAATACTGTGGCCATGCAGGAGCAAGGCCGCCGTGTGCAAGCTAATTAGGAGAGTTTCTATTCTGTTGTAATATGGGAGCTCTTTCTTGTGTGTTGGTTTGACATAGTCCTGTCCTGCATAACCATGAGCCATTACTGTCTCGCTTTGGTATTTGTAAACTTTTTCTTCCATCTCTATAGTTGCTGTTGTTTTGTAGGAAGTATTAACCACATTTAAGTAGATTCTGATATGATCTGTTGAAAGCAAGAGGGGAAACAGATGAAATGCTCCAACAATGTGATTTGCTTCTTGCTTTAATAAATTGTTTTTGTTCATGCTGAAAATCTTATTAGGCAATTAAGCTTAGTTATATCTTTATTTTGCGAATCAATATTAATATTTTCTTGATCCTTCAATCTCTTCCTCAGATCAAGGGATCTCCCTTTCATATACCCCCAACAAGGTGGTAAAATGCTGTGAATCTGGTCAAAAAAGAAAGGTTCCCTAAGTTTTCTCATTCTCTTCTATCTTACTCTCAGTTTAATAAACACTTAAAGTTTGCTAAAGTAAATACCAGTTGTGTCAATCTTGGAGCTTTTTGTTTCTTCTTGTTCATAAATTCAAGTTTTAAAATGGTCCATCTAGATTGCCCTGTTCTCTCTATGTTTCAATCAGATATGTGATATAATGTGTGAATTCATATATGTATGTGTGTGTTCTGAACTTTGGATAGGGGAAGTTTCAAAGAAAGCTTCTACCATATTATATATATAAGTTTCATATATTTTTCTAACTATTAGCTCAACTGAAATGGTGACAATTGTGACAACAAACACTAGTACTGGAGCTGATCTTCATATATGTTCATCCCAATTTTTGTTTCCTGCTTAACAAGTACTCGAATGGAGGGTGGCTGAATGTTCCATTGAGAAATGAGTCAGAAACCGCCTTATACATTGCTTCAGTGAGGTGAACTCCATCCCAATTGATGTACTGAGAAGGGTTCGAGCAGGAGCTTGAGGTTGGTGAGCCACAGGCAGCAAAGAAATCAAAATTGTAAGGTCCGCCACCGGATCCACAGCAAGCTTTGAAGAGCTCCTGGAAACCATATTTGCTTGGATTCTTCATGATGGTGTGGTAAGCGTTCCAGTAATCAGCATAGATGATAACAGCATGAGGAAACAGTCTCCTGAGATCTTGCAGCTTGGATTGAAGGATGGAGTTGTGGCTGTAGCTCTGTTTGTTCGCGCTCCCCACGCACCCGATATCATCTCTGTCATCTTCCGGAGCCAGTAACATGGCGAGGGGTAGACACCCAGTCGTAGGCAGTCCTTGGATGACAACATATTTTGCACCCCTGTTCAACATTGCCTGTGAACCAAATCAAACACCACATGTTTCAACTGCTTGATTCATGGTGGAGAGTTTGTGTTGTGCATAGAGTCTAGGGCTTTAAGATGAATCAAGTTATTCGAGTTTGGCTCGTGATCAATTCAATTAGAGACTCGTTCAATTCAACATTCAACTTGCAAAATAAATAAGCTAAAATTGAACATATTTTGAGATTTGTTTTAGGATTTCGACTCGATAAGTCAATAAGTCAATTAATACTATATAAAAAATTAAGTTATTCGAACTCGTCTCATAATTAGTTCGATTATATATTCGTTCGAAATCGGCTCTAAAAGTTAAAAAATTGAGTTTAAATATAATTTAAAACTCATTTATTTTAACGATCCAAGCCAAAACAGTCCACTGCTCTTCTTGGATCGGCTTGAGAGTCAACTAGAACTATGGATTTCCAGAAGCAGGAAAGACAAGACAACTGAAAGCTATAGAACAGTTCTAAGTACAGTGATTACCTGTAAAAACCCAGTAACGCTTTTGATGGCGAGGTGTTGAATGGTGCTGCCGGACACTGAAGACCCAATGGTATATGCATAGTCATTGGCTCCAATTTCACCTACCCAGATCAATGCATCATCAAAAGCTGCTCTGCACTCGGGGGTTGTTGTTGCCCCTGCTCTGCACCCCTGAGCATCCAAGAACTTGTTGAACCAATTGAGCTGAGTTTTAAGTGACTGAGGAGTGATGTTAAGAGTAAGGTTGTTCTTAACAAAGAACCTATGTCCAATAGCAGTAGATCCAGCAACCGCAAAATTCACACCATTTGATTTATCTGCTTTTTGGTTACGGTAAGGTGGCAAGTATGGCAAGGACAGTGCTTCTGTGACAAAGTCGATGACGAGGCGGCCATCAGAGTAACGGTTGGTGGGGTGGTGAAAGAATGTGCGGCCATAAGGAAGGTTTGATACATAGGTGAAAGAGCTTGGACCGGAGGATGACTGAGTGTTGCCGGTGTCGGTGTACGAGTCGCCAAAGGCATAGATCTTCTTGAAGGGGCGGGGGTTTGTTCCAGTTGCAGCACCAGAAGCAGAAGCCAAAAGAGAGGAGAGGATGAAGATGGAGGTGATGGCGATCATGAGTTTCAGATGGGAAGACAAAGATGTAAAGAAAGTAAGCATTTTCTCAAAGACTTCAGCTTTACTTTGAGCTTTTAGCCTTCCTTGTGGCTTATATAAACCAATGCCTTACCTAATCAGAATGATAAAAATGTCATTACAATCTTCAGTTAAGAACACCTGGGTATTAGTTTTGTCTATATATGAATGTGTTTTTTTCTTCCTCTTCAGAAATGGGCATCCATCCCCCCCTTCTATCTATATATATCAACTGTTTTTCTGTATTATATCAATTATACATACACTAGATGTTTGACTTTGGTAATCAATGATATTCGAACATTAATATCCATTTCATAATAGTTTCAAAGTTACTAAGTAAGTGAAGAAAAACATGCTAACATGTAAGTTTTAAATATAGAAAACAAACGATATACACTTTTCAAATTTATACCTTAAAGTTTTTATCTCAAATGATGTAATACTGATGTGATCTTACGTAATTAATAACTATTTTAAGTCATGTACAATAATGCCAAGATAAAAAAGAAAAAGAAAATTGAAATACAAATGTAAAAAATATAACATTGTTGATACAAAATTTTTAAAATGGAACATCAATAAAATTATCTTTAATTCTTTATCATGTTATTGTTATGTGGGTGATTTCAATCATGTCTACGTTTTTATTAGGTCATGTGAATAACACATCAATAATATTACTGGAATGAATCAATTAGAATACAAAACAATATCAATAAGACTGGAGTCTGTCCTATTATTATTATTATTATTATTAAAATGTAATATATAACCAATTTTATTTAATAAGATTTGTCATTCTTATACAAATAAGTGATCTAAATACATTAATTACAGTAGAGCTTAAATATGTTATGTGTAGAATCACTCTTCTTCTTCTTCTTCTTCTTATTATTATTATTATTATATAACATGATCCTGTTATATACGTGTAACGGTCTTTATGATTTTAAAAATACAATGAATATAAGGGTGTTAATCGTGTCGTATAGTGTTATGTTAAAGTATGGGTATTCGATTATATAGGTCAATTCGAATACGACACGATTAACTAATCGTGCCAAAATTCTCGACTCTAACACAATAGGTATAATAAATGGATTGACACGACATGACAGGTATAACCCATTTAATAAATAGGGTGGTGCTAACACGAGTTACACGATACGACCCTGTTTAACCCTATTTAATAAATAACCGGATTAAAATTAACACCTGTAACGAGTTTTGACACGTGTAACATGTTTAATAAATGTACTTGTTAAGATGTTTTTTTTTCTTTTATTGTATTTTTTCTTATACATTTTTATTAAATTAAAATATAATACCTTTAAATTTTATATTAATACTTATAATATTAAATTTTTTCTTATACTTGTAAAAATTATTAATTCTTACATATAAATATATAACATATTTTTAATTATTCATATTTATCTGTAGTAATTGTGTCAATGTGTATATTAACTTTAATCCAACTTATTTAAAAATCATGTTAATTATATCAATCTATTTATAATTCAAATCAATTTAACATTTAACTCAAGCGAGTTAACCTTGTGTCTGTCATAAATTAACACTCATCTCACGAGTGTTGCATAAATTTTTTAAAATTCTAAAATTATAGCGGTCAAAAAGCGATCATAGGGAGATGAGAATGTGGGCCCACATTGATTATCTTGACTAAATAAATAACCGCTGGTGTAAATAGGGGAGGTGAGAGAGTACTGAATTTGGAGGCAAGGTCTTCAATTTGTTGGAGGAATTGGTTGGGGCTTAAATGCTCGTGCACTCTCACCCCAACTGTTTCTTCGGAGACTCAGATTTCAGATCCAAGAAATTAAATACAGCCATATCAAGTTTCGATAACTCAAAAAATTTCTCAAAAAGATGCAATAATGCTTAGCTATTATTTAAAAATTTTATTAAAAATATTTATTTTCATAAATTATCAGTATTATATTAATAATTATATATTAAATTATTTTATTGAAGATTGTCTAATAAATTCTTATCTAATTATTTAGAATCGATTACATGAATTCACTCATTCATTCATTCTATTCACGACCATTCCCAAAATCTACCCATCAAAGCTCATTAACTTTTGCTTTTATCTTTTTTTATTTTTGGACATTGAAGTAGGTTGGGGATTCATCTTACCCCCAACAAATTATTAAATAAAGTCGGCATTTGATATTTTGGATTTTAGTATGAGTAGTGGCTATGCTTACAAAACAGTTTTACCGAACGAGTTTATATAAATGAGTTGACAGTTTTGCATTAATTTTATATCACATTATAATGCGTTATAATGTGATAGAGAGCTAATATAATTCCATCAAATCATGTGTAAATATTTTTGGTAAAAAAATTTAGTTAAGTATAGTATAAGGATATTATCAACAACTTAAAAAAGTACAATAATGATGTATTAAATGCTCTGTATTTAGTGTTGAAAGAATTTATTTTTCAAGTCTTAAATTTTTATATTAAATTTTGTACCACAAATGATGTACATTAAAACATTCAGTAATATAAGAAATGTTAGTGTGAATTACGAGTGTGTAATATTTGTGAGTCGCAACTTATATTAGTATTTTTTTTAGTAATATTTTAAATAATTATTTGATGTTTTATCAATAATTTACTGAATGTAAATTCCATAATAAAAGTTTGGGACATCTTTATCTACAATTAAACGGAAATCAACTACTTCAAGACTTAATAAATGCAATTAGGGCACATCTAAAGAAAGAATGATAAAAAGAAAGAAAACAAAATTGTATTACTGTTTGAGTGTTTAAGGGCCAGTTGGAATCATTATAAATTGAGTATTGAAGATATTTATAATGATCTTGGATTTTGGCTTTTGGCTTAATTTCAGTGTACTTTTTTTAATACATGATCTTAGCTTCATTAGCTTAGAACTACACGGAAATGGTATTAACTACTTGACTTGTGAACTTTTTTATTTATTTCAAGATTCATGTAATTTTTAAATACCTTTTTTTTTTCTTTGCTTATATTTAAAGACATCTCTTGAACCAAAAATATTGTTCAAAGAGATGTGTTTAGAATAAAGATGTATCTTTTCAAAAGACACTTGTTAAAATAAACTTTCTCCTTTTCAAACAGTGTGAATTTGAGATATGCGTAAGAAATTGCATAACAATGAGAGATTTGTTAAAAGAAATAATGTTTATAAAGTAAAAAACTACATATTTATAATGATGAATAAAGGTAGTTATGGTAGGATGTGTGTTAAATTATTAACTCTTCTAAAGTTTAAATTGTTAGAAAATGTAGCATGTATATCAAGTTGTTTAATACCCTCCTTCACTTACAATCCCGTTTTGCACGTGACATAATAGGGCAACAGAGTGAATCATAAAGTAATAGGATGAGTGAGTGCAAATCTTGCATCAAATGAACAGGGGAAAAAGAATTGAACTTAAGACCTCTCAGAACCAGAATTCTAATACTATGTTAAACCTCTAACTCATCTAAAAGGTTATATTAAAATGCCAATTTCTTTAAAAGCTTAAGTTATTAGAGAATGGGTCAAGCTATTTAACCCCCTCTCTCACATGAAATCCCATCTTGTACGTGAAGAGTAGAGAATATAACGAACCTCGACGTAAGTGACCCCTAATGTAATAGGATGAGTGAGTGCAAATCTTGCACCGAGTGAATGAAGGAATGCCATGTTTATTTAACGGGATAAGAGGATAGGATAAGTGATATCCTATCCTATGTTTGGACATTTGCTTAGGATAACATTAATTATAATTATATTCCACTGGTGGGATTATTTTTATCTCTAGTAGAATTATTTTTATCCCATGTTCAATGGGATAAGAAGTAAAATAAAAAGCTTTCAATTATTCTCTTATAACAAGAAGAAAAAAAAGAATAGAAGAGGGAGGATAATACTTCCAACTACCACTAGTAACGTTACCAGTATAAATTCTCGTAGCATATTATCATTCATGTTGATGACACTTTTAGACTATTAAATGGATTTCAAATATACTGACTATTTTTTTCTTACATTTATAGTAATCGTTTTTATTAATATTTATAGTGTCTTGATCATGGGATATCATTGAGAAATAGGATCCTATATTATCAAAAGATTTCTTGCGATTATTTCTAGTATGGAATGAAGTCAATCATCCACTTTGGATATCTTATTGAACCAAAATGGCGATATTCTTAACAATACAAATTTAATATCATATAAGATTTTATTTTCATAAGAATTTATTAATAATTATATTGATCTAAGTATAAAATTGAAATAAAACAGCATATCCAGACTTTTTATCCGAGAATGTTTCAAACACTGAAATAAGATATTTTATTGGATTTTATTTCATATTCAATCCGACATTTTTATCTTGTCATCCAAACGAGGCAGAAGAGACTTAAATCCAAAACTTTATTATCATGTTAAATCATCAATTGTTATAAAAGCTCACGATTTTAAATGAGTTGATTGTTTAACATTGGGACAATCAAAGGAAATAAATTCTAAACATTTCATTCTACTCAATACCCACTTAGTTATGAGTTTTTATGCCAAAGCTTTGGTGATGATTCTTAAATTTTCTACAGTTACCCATGTCCTTACGAAATTTGACACCTCTATTTCTTTAATGATTGATTTTCAGTTCTCACTCATTCAAAGAATAATTGAGAACTTTTTCTATTTTTTAATATAAAAAAAATGTTGAGATTCAAGTTCTCTCACCTAAATTACATTTCGTTTGGTAAGAAAGAAGAATGGGAAGAAGAAAAAACGGAAGATATAAGAAGGGGAAAAAATTTAAGATTTTTTTGTTTGGAAATAAAAAAAAGAAGGGAAGGAAAAGAGGGGCCTTTCTTGGTCCATAATATTCTTTTTCTTCCAAAAGTAAGAAGAGAGGAAAGGAAGAGAGAAAAATTATGTTCCTTATTTACTTTTTTGCCTCTCAAAAATTGGGATGCAACTTGGGCGAGTTAACCCGAACTCGGCCCAGTTCAACTATAAATTTTTTGCAAAACTGTTTTCGATAAAAAAAAACATAAGTCTGACTTCAATTTGGATTGGGTTTGGGTTTGGGTTTGGGTTTGGGTTTGGGTAAGGGCCTCGAGACTTCCAAGTTTACTACACTTCTTTCAAGTCAACTCGTCCACCACCCGGGCTCCAATAATTCAAACCTTTGGAATTATTATGTGCAGATACTTTCCCAACTTCTTAATCAATTGTATTGTGGTCATTGTTTCAAAAGAACGTTCTAAGATATGCCTTCTCAGTGTAGAAGATTTTTGGTAGGTGTAAGTTCATGTGTGATAGAATCATGCATGATGTTTCACAAATAAAAGTTTAGGGGAGAACATCATGGATGATTCTAATCAAAATAAACATTTTACAATACTATTTATTTATACTAGCCAAGTGTGTTTGCCGACAATATGGCAATCAACAATGATATTAGCCCACTTGCATAGTTCAATGTGAAGTACAGCTATCCTCTATCTTTCTTCCAGGTGGAACGATTTACATTTTAGGAAGTTATGCTCCGTCAACGAAATGTAAAGAAACCCTTGCCTGCGACTACCCTTACTTCTGCCCATTCAAAAAAGCAAGAGCACGGGTTCTTGAAGTTTAATATGTGGTTTCTTGGGAGCAATGTTGACTAGTGTCGGGACCCTTTTTGCACTCGTATGTCTTGAGTATGCCATAATCTATTCAAAATATTTGAACACCTAAGAGCAATTCCAACAATGAGAGTCATTTTTAGATCCAAAAAAACTCATTTAGGTATACACCACTCCAATAATAGTATCCAGAAGGAGTATGTATTCTGTATTTTAATATATTTTTCTCTATTTTTCTCTCTCACAACCTATCTATTTCTCTATCTTCCAACAGACCCCTCTCTCTCTCTCTCTCTATATATATATATATATATATTCCCATGGGATCCATATATACATCCAATTGGTGGTTCGTGGGCTAGATCCATTTTTGCTCCCAGTGGCAACTCCTCTGTTAGAGGTCAAATAATGCTTTATTGGGAGCCAAAGTGATAATTAGCTTAGATGAATTTGCTCGTACATTAGGAATGGCAACGGGATGGGTTTGTGGCAAGGTGGCCCTTCCCCAACCCCAACTCCGTTTATATTCCTCGTCTCGACCCCATCTCACCTCGTTTAGAGGTTTATCTTGACCCCGACCCCGATATATATATTTTTTAAGTAAGTTAAAACTTTTATTTTGATAAGTAAATTGATTTTTTTGCCAAAATAATTAATACAAGAAAAAATATATGAGTGTGATATGAAAAATCTTAAAACTAATTTTATATAGTGTTATTTATTGATAAATATAGTGTACATAAGAACAAATAAAAAAATTTAATATACAAACGGGGTGAGGTGACCATCCCCCGAACCCGTCTTGAACTCAACGGGATTTTAAAAGCCACAACCTAACCCCGTTTATGAGCACCCCATACCTGCCCTATTAGGGGCCATCCCTATCCTACATCCACTCTTGGAAAAGCTCTATGCAACTCTTATTTAACCTATTATACTAAAAATATAGTTGGTAGTCCAAAAATACATGCACCAATGGCCTGCTAAGAACTACTCCAACCCAATGTGCTATTATTCTTTGGTCTCGGGTATATTACACCCTGAGCCAATGAACATTAACTATATCAACAGGTGGCTCACATATTTAGTTGACATGGCTGATACTCATTGGTCTGGGTGCAATGCACTGAAATTAATGAATAATTTTCTAACCCAAGAATCATTAGAGTTGTTATCTTCAAAATTTAATTAGTCACTTAAAACTCCAATATCTTACCAAATGTTCCTTTCAACTTTGAGTTTGATAAACTCTCTCTCAGATTTGAGAGTACTTTTAGTAGGCTATCATAATTTGAACATCACAAATCTTTTCAACCCAACAACTCAAATTTGACCAAAGCTATTTCTTGGAATAGAAATATTAAAAAATAGTTTTTTTTGGTACTGTAACTGTACTAAAATTTGGCTTTACCATGGCTAAAATAACGTTTACCGATGGAGTTGCTCTAATAGTTACCTCAAATTTTGACTTTGTCAAAATTTCTCTCAAATATTGTCAAACTTTAGCAGGTTGTTATTCAAATGAATAACTTGAATGCTTTCAATCCAATGATTGAAACATTCCAAATGTAAAATGTGCATATAGTTGAGAATGGTAGTTAGAAGGAATAATGATTGTTCTGCTAAAAAAATAGCATGAGCATCTCCACTACTAAAAGTCATTTGAGTCATGCTAAAATTAAATTTTAGCAATGCTATAGTACTAAAATGCTATATTCTGACCATTCTGCTCCAGTGCTAAAATATTATTTTTAGTAGAACAATAGTTACTCTTACCAACTACCAAAAATTTAATGGTAAATTAAGCTGACCTTTTCTGAGATTTCTGACAGTTACACTGATCTCTCCTAAGTTTTCTGAAATTACACTGACCTTCCCTACATTACTTGACAATATACAGATACATCCCTCCAGTCAATTTTTTTCTTTAAAATGATAAAACAGCTCTAAATTTTTTCTTTACTTAAATAGATATATATATATACATAAATAATTATATACAAATAAGCTATTTAAATTTATATATACATATAATTATAATAAATATGGATGTGTGTATATATACAATTACATATATGTATTTAATATTATTAATCAAGTGAAATTGTTAGTTGTTGTTGAACAAAAGAATGGAATGGAATAAGGAGGAATGACCATTCTTATTCCATTTCCAGCATCTAGTCATTCATTTGTCCATTCCATTCTCATGTTATTTCATTCGAGCGTACCAAACGTAGTATTAGGTCATGCTTGGTACGGCGGAATAAATATTCCTTACTCTTATTTGGTATGATTGGAAATGCCTATTATATGGAATGGACATTCTATTAAAAAGTATTTCAAACATTTATTTGGCCTAGATAAATAATCTCTAGTTGCATTCCATTTCATATCATTTTCATTTCATTTAATTTTTTATTTTATTTTATGAATTAATTTTCCTATTCATGCATATCAAACATAGCCTTAAATCTATCTATTTAATATTTATCCTAAAATGTATAATTGTCGGAAGATATTATCTTTACAGAATGAAATAAATTTATTTTAAAAAAAATCCCAGATGTTTGTTACATAGATTCGTTGCTACTAATCCAAAACAATCTAGAACTGTCATAACACTAAAAATGTCATTTTGTACCTTATTCTTATAAGATTTATTTGCTTTGGACTGAGATTGAATTTTTTTTTTTTTTATATCTATATACACACACACATACGAATATTATTACAAATATAATCAAATAACATATCACGCTCTAAATAAACGTATTTCGTTTCAAACAAAACGATCTTGAAGAAATTTATCCCTAATATATCATGTTTTATAAAAAGTAACGATTTGCATTCCTGTTTCACGTATCATGATGATCCATCTTCCAAGTAACATAGAATAAGATACTTTAATTATTAAGAAGTAGAGATAAAGTGATTGAAATAAATAAAAACTCAATCATCTGATAATCTAATCAAATATAAATTCCATCGGCTTGGTAAAAAAGAAACGAAAAATCTCATTTTCTTGTCTTATTTTATTATTTTTAAATTTTACTTTTGTTTGAAAGTTTTGAAAATAAATGATAACTTAAAATGGAAGAAAAAAGAGAAGAAAAAGAAAAGAAAAGAAAAGAAAGTATTAGTTTTCAAGAAGAAATTTAAGTAAATTTATGTAATCAAGTCATCACTAATCTGTTCAAAAAATACAAATAATTGTTTACTGAAATCAAATATTTTGTTTTGTAAGTCTTAAAACTACACCATCAAAACACTCGAGGATAAAATTAAAAAATTGGGTAATCAAGTCCATAAAACTATAACCATGTTTTAGTTATTTTCATTTCATAATTTTCAAACCAAATTCAATTATACCCCTGCGCTTTTCCCCAGAGATAAAAGAACTTAAGGTAAGGAATACAAAGATAATCTTCAAACCGAAGAAATATTTCCTAAGCTTGATTGTAAAATTTCAAATGGAGAAAGCCTATTTGTAGTTGGGCGGGAAAGAAGAGAGGAAGAAAGCAGCCCATTTAGTTTTTTGTGTTGTGAGAAACTTTTGGGCACAAGAATTGTACAGGGTTGTTTGATTTATTTGTGTCACATCACTTGTGCACAAGTTGTGTATGAGTTTCTTGTGACAAGAAACATTACCGATACTTAATATAAATATAATATTTTATAGTACAACTAAAATTTAACACAATTAGTCTATTACAATTCTCATAAATTTACACTAAATAGTTGTGCTAGTTGTATTGATTTTTAGTTGTGTTAGAAAAGGTTACTCTTAATATAAAGCATCCCTCGCTGCCTGTTCGAATCGGCGCGTTGTGTACGAAATGTCAACGACGCGTTTCTTCTTCCCGACGCCTTCCCTTCCTTTCCTTAGCAACGCCTATAACCTAGTCGTCGCATCGACCGAATTTAGTCCACTGTAACTCCTCATTTAAAGTTATAACCCCTTCCAATTTCTGATCAACATCTTCAATTGTAGATCTGTGCATTGAACATTCAATTCGGGCCGAGTTAGGGCTTTTATCGAACTTACTGCGTTGTAGACCATTCATCTCCGTGCAAATTCTAGGGTTTTGTGGCTGAAGAGATGGTTAGTCCTCACAACAATTGGGAGCGACTGGTACGAGCGATTCTGCAGAGAGAGCGGCTTCGACAATCTGGTCAAGGCCACGGGAGAACCTCAAGTGGAATAGCCGGTGCGGTTCCGCCTTCGCTTGGACGGGCCACCAATGTCGAAGCGATCTTACAGGCCGCTGACGATATACAATCCGAGGACCCCAATGTCGCCAGAATTCGTAAGTTCTATATTTTGCTATCGAACAGTTTGTTGAATACATTTGCTTATACATGCATAATTGCATATACAATTATATATTGTGTATGTGTTAATACATGTCGTTGTATTCGTTATTTACCAAATTATATATTCTGTCGTTGGTTGGAGGGGCTGAAGTTCAAAAAGAAGTTTGTTATATCTATAATTAATGAAATTGAAAGCCAGTTATTACATGAATATACTACTGAAGCAAAAGAACGGATGGAATGCGAGCATAGGCAAAAACGCACATATATCTAGGTACATTCTATATAGATATATACAGTAATATACTTACCGTATTATTGGAAAACTATGGGGTTCCACTATGTATTTGGATATGGGAATGTAATATTGTGGGAAAAAATACAAAGGTGGTCATGTTACTGTGATTACATTGAGCAAGTGGGGATTGAGCATTTGATCTCTTGCATGGCTATTGCTATTTGTTACTGTCTGCACAGGTGGCAGGAGTCATGTTATCTAGTTATAATGGTTTCTTGCCAGGAGCGGAGCAGGATCTTCTCTTAGTGGGGGCAATCATAATTACACTAATAAAATCAAATTTAATTTTATAAAATTTAACTGTTATTGTATGTGTCTTCAATAATTAAAAAAGATGAAATTTTAAAAAATTTAATCATAAAATTTAGAAAAATATATATTGACAAGTTTCAAACATGTCGTTCCCCTGTAGTCAGGTCTTCTATATATCTTGTACTATTATTTATCCAAATTGTATTTACAACTAGATTTACATAATGAATTAACAACTAAATAAGGGCCCAACAACTAAAAGCTTAATTTAGGTTTCGTAGTGCAATTATCTATGAAATTTTGTAAATAAGTTGTGCAGTAGACATGACTTAAATATCCAAATATATAACTTGCAGTAAAGACACGCTTAAGCATGACAATTTGTTTTAGACTTGACTTCGAATGTAAGAGAATACAGTAAAAATATTGTATTTTCAAATTATTAGCTTTTTTCCTTATCTTCAAGGTTTTATGTAAATGAACTCAAATTTATTTTATATAAATATTCATAATTATTTTTTGCCTTTTAAGTTTATGTTTCCTTTCCCCTGTAAAGCAAATGCTTCGCACCTATTCCTTTGGACCTTCACATTTATGAATTTAATAGTTGAGAGTCATAAAAAAAAAATATGATGGCTTATGCTTTTGCAAATGATATGTCCCTCAATAAATATGAATTTTGAAAAAAAACCTTCATATAAATTAACCACAAATAGTTTGATTTCAAGTATTCATATGTTATATTGAACTGTACCTAAAAACTAGCAATCACTACGATTATTTTTGGTTGGATTTTTAAAAATAAAACTAAGTTGATTATGATGTAAATAATTGATTAATATTTAAATAATTTAATAAATAAGCATGTTTGATTATTACATATAAGTAAAGTAGTCTCATTGAAATTTCAAACTCTATCTACAAGCATGAATTTGTTATAAATAAAATTAGATTGAAAGCTGCAAGTAAATATCATGTATGAAATAAATTTAGAAGGGGCAAATTTAAAAATATTTATTTGGTGGGGGCAAACATTAATTTTTTTTTAAAAAAACTATAATATGAAACCAGCCCCACAATTTTTCAAAATTTGAGTGGGGGCACTTGCCCCCAATGCCCCCAGCGCAGATCCGCCACTGTTTCTTGCCATTTTGTCATGTTATCTATAATGCAGGGTTGAGTATGAAAGTATCCACTCTGTACAAAATAATGCAAATGTTAGGTTTATCTCTAGGTCACACCTCCCACATCTCGTGAAGCGGGAGCAACACCAGATAATGCCCTTTATATAATAATCCACTTCCATGCGCCATGTAACTAGAATAGGTATTCCTACATGTTAACATATGCCACCTCATGGCTACTTGTCCTTACAAAAGATACACTCACTCACAGTTTATATAAAATAAATATATTAGTAAACATCTCACTGTATATATATTCCCCTTAAGTTCTTAACCACCAAGCTTTAGCTTGAGTGGTATTTTCTTAGTTTAGTATTTGGGTTATAAAATTATATTTTAATGCCAAAATATTTTGTTGAGTATATGTTGCCGGCAAAGCATTATTTTATCAAATGACCTAAAATTTAAATGTTCACTTACATAAAATTAAGTACAACTAAGGATATATTATCTAATTAGATTAAAATTTCAATAACTTCTTTTATAAAATCCGACATTCCCCAATTAAAATTTTTCTAAAGTGTCAAGAATCTAAAAATTATTCTTTTATAAAATCTGATACAAATTACAAAAGTTTCCCAATAATGATTGGCGGTCCAATAAATTTATGAAATAAAATTTCCTTTTAATTCCAATTATGTAATTTGAAATTTCAAATATATAGTAATTTTTAAATAATTTCATAAATTCCAATTTAAATTAATTACTAAGGTACGTTTATGTTTTGGGGTATTTAATTATATTTTTGATAAGTAGGGGTATTTAATTATATATATTAAGTTATTATGCTGTTTGGTTAATGCTTATTGAGTTGACACCAACATATGTCTATGTTTGACATCAGTTTGAATGTTTATTGAAGAGTTCACTTGTATATCACCAAGGACCACTTACCTGTATTTTTTTTTTCTAATTAGTAAAATGTTAGATATCTATATATATAAATGGTGCTGGAGGGGGGCGCAACCCAAAGAACGAAAAAAGGGAATGGCGACAATAATTAACGCCCAAATTCCCCAAAAAAAATCGATGTAAGAATCTAAATACAGGGGCTTTGCCTCCTTAAACTAAAATAATACAATTTCAAAACAAAATCCTTCAAACTCCAATATCAAAGCTCCACCCCTTCAAAAGTCCTTTTATTCCCCTCCCGCCATAAGCTCTACATTATGCAATGGGGTGCCATTTTCCATGCTATTTTATCTCCTTCCGCACTCCTTGGCATCTCCAACTAGCTAGAGCCACTTCGATTGTTGCCGGCATCACCCAACTAAAACCAAACAAAGAAAGTATCAAATTCCTAACTTATCTAGCCATAAAGCAACGAAGAAGAAGATCGTTAACCGTTTCCTCCACCATTTTGCACAAGCAACACCTACTAGAAAGATGAAAGCCTCTCTTAGGCTCTTGCATTAGTTTTCCGTTATCAAAATTGTTCCCCATGTTGCAACCCAAACAAGAAAAGCCATTTTACTTGGGATTCTAACTTTCCAAACATGTCTCCAAGGAAAATCATTCTCTCTGTCTCCCATCAAACTCCTGTAGAATGACTTAATAGTGAATTTCTTCTCTTTATTTGCAGTCCACTCCATATTGTCCTCTCCACTTCTCCTGACCTTGCTGCCATTCATTACTTCCAAAAGATCTAATTCCTTCCCAATCTCCCAATCAAAAAAATGTCTCCTAAAAGGAGGACTCCAAACAATCTTGTCTCTCTCCCAAAGCATATAGTCCGCCACTAAGGCTCATGGATTTAAATTGCGGTCGCGAGATATGAGTCGGTCGCGGTCGTGGTGTAACAGTATTGCGAGTATCGGGTCATTTGTAACGGGAATTGGAAATCGCAACCGTGAATTTTTTTTCAAACACTAGCAAATCTTTTAAAAGTGACTGATACACATATCTTGACTACAATTATTATATTTTAATATTTTTACTATTTTATTTAGTTTTCTAACACCTAAAAAATATTTTTCTTACAAATAACAGTTAATATTTTTTTTATAAATATTTTGTTAAGTATCTCTCTTGTATATAAATCTTATAAAAATAGAAATCATAAGAATTATGTAGGAAAAAAAATAAAAATAAAAATTTAATAAAAGAAAATTAAAAATTTGAAAAAAAAACATAAAACAACAGTAATGTTCTTGTAACGGCCGTAACGGCCAATACGACTGTGAATTTTGGTTACACCGATATATCGGCCAGTATTGATATCGAAGGGTAAAAAAACCAATACGTAACGGTCGTTATTTAACACCATAAGGCCTCCTTGTTTTATTATTCATCTTTTATAGGCTTCAAATATCGTAGTTTGAGGAACTCAGAAAAGGCATGAAGATCTACTTTGACTGCATTTTAACAAGTGATGAAAGCGGAATGAAAGAAGTGTTCATGCTCCTATAAAAACCTCCATGCTCCTACAAAAGCCTCTTTGCTCATGGAAGTTATGCAATGTGGCCATCATGTCACCCTAAATGGCCTCCTAACAATGATGGTAAAAACTAAAAAGCCAGAGTCGTGCCATCAAGGCCTGACTTGTACCTTTATAACCATCACAGTTCCTCAACACTGCCAAAACTTCCTCTTCATCAAAAGGTCATTCCAACCTAGCCCCTTCCTCCTTCAAAATGGACCCCCCTCCAAATTTTTAATGAGTCGATACTCCTGTTGTTCCAAATACAAATTTTCATAATACTCTTGAATCTTTTGCTTAATTTCCCTTTCTTCTTTGCGCTCCACCCCATCAATTCTGAATCTCCCAATATGGTTTGTTTTCTATTGAGCATTTTCCATGCGATGGAGGAACCTCTTAATTCTATTTCCTTCCTTAGGCGACACCAACTAATCTCCTCCATCAAAGCAATCGAAACCAGTTCTTCTTTCAATAATTATGCGAGGATTATTTAGATATGTTTTACTTATTGCATGAATGTATACATTATTAACTTAGAAAGTAAATTAAATTCAATTTGACTATGTTCTGATTTTGATTGTTAACTTGTTTACTAAGAAGCAGGGATATGGATACGACACGGACACGCAGACACGTCAATTCTAAAAAAAATAAGACACGGGCATTGACACGGACACGGACACGTTGAGGACATGTTGAATATATATATATATATATATTATTTTTTATACGACCATATAATAAAAACACAACGTTATTTCAATTAAAATTGAAATAAAAATAAAAAAGATCAAAAAAATATTATTAAGATATTAAAATAACAAAGTCATTAAATAAAAATTCAAGAACTTATTCATTACATCAACATCCATGATTCAAGTTTCAAAATAAATTTACGAACTATTACATAAAATATATATATGTGTGTGTGTGTGTATAACCAAAAAAAGAACTAAGGAGAAGAGGAGAAAAAAAGGAAACAAAAAGAAGAAAAAAAATGTGTCCCAAACGTTTGTATAACATGTCCGAAATTCAGAAAAAATAAAAAAATTTGGACACTCTTTTTTCGAGTGTTCGGGAAGTGTCTGAGAGTGTTGGCGTCCGACACGTGTCCGACATGGACACGTGAACCAAAATAGATTGTCTGTGCTTTATAGCTTGTTTATAAGTATATGTGGCACGTAAAATTATATGAGGAAATTTAGATAATTTTTTTTTTTTTTACTTATATGATATATGCACTCTTAACTTGGAAAGAAAGACCTGAACATGCAGAGTTCTTTTTTTGATTTTTGAATTAATATTGAATTTTGATATCAACCCAGAATTAATTATTCAGTTATCCCCTTGTATCCGTTGTCTAATGAACTTGATTTAACGTAAAATATAGCTCTAGATATAAGGTTGAATGGCAGTTTGAGTGAATCGTTTTCTTGTTCATTAGTGTGTTCTATCTGATTTATTGCTTCCTGTTGTTTTGTAGCTATGGTATTTTGCAAAATGTTAGTTCCTATGTTTGATGTACGTTCCATGAAAGTCCCAGCATATTGTTAGCATTATGCAAAAATATAGGTTGAAATGTATGGTACAACAATTATACAACACCTTTAAATTATTATTATTTTGATAAGTGTACGACATTGATATATTTGATTTTATATCTGACATTGATTATTTTGTTTGGATTTTAGTGTGCGAGCAGGCATATTCCATGGCACAAAACCTGGATCCCAATAGTGATGGTAGAGGTGTTCTTCAGTTTAAGACTGGTTTGATGTCTGTAATCAAGGTACTATCATAGTTTTGAATTTTGGACAATACATATTGGATCGATTAGAATTTTGTAGTTATTGTCATTTTATATACTGTTTATTGATTCACTCTAATGATATGCTTATTTACTCTGGTTTATTTTATGTTGCGTGGTTATAAAATCCTCAATTTAAACTATGAGAATTTGATTATTTCCTGCAGCAAAAACTTGCTAAAAGGGATGGTGCGGGAATAGATCGTGATCACGATGTTGAACGCTTATGGGAATTTTACCAGCTCTATAAGAGACGACACCGAGTGGATGATATTCAAAGAGAGGAACAAAAATGGCTGGAATCTGGAACTTTTAGTGCTAATCTGGGAGAGTATGGCCAACTTATGTTACTCTTTTAGCTTCCTTGTAACCCATTTGTTTGTTTATTTCACTTACTATTTTCATGATCATTGTTTCTTGGGATTGGGAATTGAGATTATTTTTGGATCGGGAATTGATATTATTTTCCACATATATTTATATTATATGTATTCTCTAAATCATTTCCTTCATTGAGAACTCGAAATGGATACTGCTTAATCCCCACAATGAACTTGGTTTTGTATTTGGAACTAGTTCCCCTGAGCTTTTCCAGGCACATTTGTAATATTTTTGAAGTCACTGCTTAGTGCTTACTAGCATACAGTTTTTGTATATGAATGAAACACACATTCATATCTCCTATACAGTTCTATTCTAGGCAAAGAATTAGCTCTTATATTATTTTCGACCATTTTCTGAGGTAATACATCTGAACTAGTTCCAAAATTGGATGACATAATATAAGAAACATTTGTTTTATTCATGGAAGAAGGCCAAAATTGAGCATTCAATTTGTAAATTCTTAAATTTGGAAAATATAGCGTGTTTATTATGATGAGGTCCCAAGTTTTCAGTGTTGCCTTAGCTTCATTGATAAAGTAAGAACTATTGAGATGCTTTTGACTTTTGTTTGATAATTCAACTTTTCAATGGTATCTTAATTTCATCAGTAAACAGAAATATTTTAGCTCGAATCCTTCTTTTGGTATTGAATCTGCAATAAGATTTGTTTAGTGGTAGACATTTTGCAAAATTTTTAATCATTGCCAACCTGACCTTCTATCCTGCAGCTTTTAAATTTTTGGCACTATGCCAAGTTTATGTCACATAATGCCTTGAATGTCAACGTCTCCCTCTGGGATTGAATGTGATGCTTGATTGTTGTGAGTCCTTTCTGCAGCTTCAAGTACATGGGAGGCTGGGAGAGTCCTGGGATTCCTGAATGTTTGCAGGATGACTTTAGGGGCCTTCTATTTCTGGTTATATAATTCTGTTTATTGTATTGATGACTAGTAGCTAAGATGATTCTGTTTCCATGTAGGGTTTCTATCTCTCTCACATCTTTAGTTGTGGTTTATTTTCTGTATGATTAACCATTGGTTCTGGTCTCTAAGATGATTATTTAAATATTCTAAAATCATTTATAGAATTCTTGTTAGTCAGTATGCTTGTATTGTTACTGCAGAGTTTAATAAGTTCAATCCCTTTCTAATTTTTAGTTTGAAATTAATTAACAAGTTCTCTAATTAAATCATATTTTCTTCTTACTAAAAGTAACTAGTTCATTTGTGCATTGGTTTTTGTTACAGCTTGGAAATCAGATCTTCAGAAATGAGAAAGGTATTTGCCACCTTGAGGGCCCTGATTGAGGTGATGGAGGCTCTAAGCAAAGATGCAGCTCCTGATGGAGTGGGAAGAATTATTATGGAGGAGGTACTCCTGGATGCTTACAACACATGCTGTATTCTGAATGAACTGTCTCCTTATTGTTTCACATATATAAACTGTTTTGAGCGCTCTTGTTTTTTGCTTGCATAGTATTTGATATTTTAAACATATTGACACATAAAAGGGCGAATTATTGATGTAATGGTGGGAAATATTGATTGACATCCTTCTTCCGGTTGGTTCATTTCAGCTGAGAAGGTTAAAGAAATCAGATGCAGCACTATCAGGGGAACTCACTCCGTACAATATTGTACCTCTAGAAGCACCATCATTGACCAATGCTATTGGATTTTTTCCGGAAGTAAGTCAAATCTCAAAAGATGCATCTGACATTCTTTGTCCTCCAATTTTTTTTTTTTTTTTCCAATTTCTTGTTACATAACTTAAAAGTTAGCTGAATCTCACCTCTAAGTTTTCTGTGTACTTTATAATGGTTGTCTTCTAGGAATTGTAAATGCAAATTCATGGTTGTTTTAAACAATGTGATGATATACGTGCAGTTGTTCCATTTTATTTTATTATGGAACCTCACCCATTCCCTGGACTGCATCTTTTTAAGGTTTGCTCTGCCTAAATAAGAGTTTTGATTTCTCAATTTTTTTCATTCTGTAACCTGTCCAGGTCAGAGGTGCAATATCTGCGATTAGATATACTTTCCGTAAACTTCCAGCTGATTTTGAGATATCTGGACAGCGGGATGTGGACATGTTTGATCTTCTGGAATATGTGTTTGGTTTTCAGGTTTTGTATTCTTTCATATCTCGATCTCTATATATTTAGTTGTATTCTCTAGTGAGCGGTTAACTTTATATTATTCTTCGACTTGAATTTTGTATGTTGAATATCTATTATTTTCCTGCTTTTTCTCTGTGGAGCCGTGCCTGCCCTTTATATGGTTTTTCTCTTCCATTTTATATTAAAATTGGTCCCCCTCCCCACAAAAAAAAGAGAGAGAAAAAAAAAGCCTACGTTACAGAATAAACTTAAACTAGAAATGAACTAAATGATAAATAT
This sequence comes from Nyssa sinensis, assembly GCA_008638375.1. Classification (NCBI taxonomy): domain Eukaryota; kingdom Viridiplantae; phylum Streptophyta; class Magnoliopsida; order Cornales; family Nyssaceae; genus Nyssa; species Nyssa sinensis. Next base: position 6,768,730 of record CM018036.1, read on the forward strand.
CTTCAACCTGGAAACAGGCATCTCCACATCTTCAAAGGTATAACCATTCTACTCTCGCCAAGTACATTAACTGAAACATAAAAGGTGCAGCTCAGGATGCCTTTCACACCCTATGATTAGGACATGCTCCTAGCTGACAGACTATAGTTGACTGTCGGTAGTGGTCAATGGCTCCTCGACGGGTTTCTTTCTCTCTTCCGGGGTTTAATGCAGGGGGATCCATCGTCTCCGTTTCTCTTTGTGATTTTTATGGAAGCTTTGACTCGCATGTTCGGCAAAAGAGGGCCAAGGTTGCCTTTGAGGTTTCTCTTTGGTTAATGGTTTGAGCGGAAGGGTGGAGGTTTCTCATTTGCTTTTGTTGATGATTCAGCTGATTTTCTATAGGCCGGATCTCCATCAGTTGTGCTTCTTAAGATGTCTTTTGGTGTGTTTTGAGGTGGTATCTGGTATATGGATTAATATGAGAAAAAGTGAAATCATCCTGGTTGGGGAGATGGTGCGGAGTGTTGGGTGTAGGGTGTAGGGTAGGTTTCTTGCCTATTGTGTACTTGGGTTTACCGTTGGGTGCTTCCACAAATTCTTCTGCTGTTTGGGATATGGTGTTGGAAAGGTTCCAGAAGAGATTGATTGGATGGAAGAAGTAGTATCTGTCCAAAGGAGGGAGGATTACTCTCATCAAGAGTACTCTTGAAAATCTCCCTACCTATTACATGTCATTGTTCCCGCTGCCGGCTAAGGTGGAGAAGAGAATGGAGAAGATACAACGTGACTTTTTGTGAGATGGGAAGGAGGGGGAAAGGAAGCATCATCTTGTTAGTTGGAAGAAGGCTAAGAGGCCTAAAGAGGAAGGTGGTTTGGGTTTCAACAAAGCTCTTCTCGGTAAGTGGCATTGGTGGTTCATAGATGAGGGGCAATTGTTATGGAGGGATGTGTCTACAGAATATGGGTGTGAAGGCTTGGGTTGGTTTCTGAAGGAGACTAGGGAGCCTTATGACTAGGGAGCCTTATGGGTGTAGTATATGGAAGGCTATTCAAAAAGGAAAGGGAGAGTTTGGTCGAGCAAGCCGTTGTGAGGTTGGAAGGGGGTCTTGGGTGATATTTTGGAAGGATCCTTGGTGTCGTGATGCTCCTCTTGAGATGTTATTCTCAGCTCTATTCAACCTAACTTGTGATAAGGAGGATTTCGTGGAGGATTTTATGCAGGTGGTAGGGGATTACTGGGTGTGGTCTCCTTGTTTAAGGAGGATTTTTTTTGATTGGGAGCTGATGGAGGTGGAAGGGCTTTTTAAGGTGCTAGATTGTTGGAAAATTCATCTCCAAGGGAAAGATAGGATGATTTGGAAGCTGAATCATGGCAAGAAATTTATAGTGTGTTCATTCTACAAGCACTTGGTGGGTCAAAGGGATGTCCAGTTTTCTTGGCAGCTTGTTTTGGAATTCCAAGATTTCAAAGAAAGTTCCATTCTTTTGTTGGTTGGCGGCTTGGGGTTCTATTCTCATGGTGGATAATTTGAGGAGGAGGGGCTGCCATCTTCTAAGTAGGTGTTATATGTGCAAGGAGGCGGAGGAAACAATGGATCACCTTTTTGTGCATTGTTCAGTGGCAAAGGATGTGAGGAACATGGTGTTCTCTATTTTTGGTTTGCGAATAGGCTATGCCAGGGACAGTTCGGGAAGTTTTTCTTGGTTGGAGGTGTAGTCATATCCAAAAGGATCTGAAGCGGGCTTGGAAAGTTGCCCCTCTTTGCCCCTTGTGGTGCATTTGGAAGGAGTGGAGCTTCTGATTTTGAGATTCAAAGACTCTTTTATGAAGATGCTCTTTTTTTTTTTGGCTTAAAGAAGAATACCCTTTGTGTTTGGATAATTTTATTACTTTTTTAGGGGATTTGAGGCTCTGATTTTGTAGCCTTTTCCTTTTTGTACGTGGGTTTGCCTCCCTTGGGTGCTATGTAAAATTGGTTTTAAATAATGGCCGTTATGTATCGGTTTTTTGACCCACCGGTATCGATATTGGCCGATATATCGGTGTGACTAAAATTCACAATTGTATCGGCCGTTACGACCATTATGGGCCGTTACAGGACTGTGACGGCAGTTATAGGACCGTTACACCTATTATAAGCTTTTTTTCCAAATTTTTATTCTTCTTTTAATTTTTAATTTTAATTTATTTTTGCAGAATTCTTATTACTTTTATTTTTAGAAGATTTATATACAAGAGAGATACTTAAAGAAATAATCAAAAAAATTTTAAAATGGGTTATCTAAATATTCAAGTCAATACGAATTCAAAAAGGCCTCTTGGTCCCAAAATTTTTAAATTTTTTTATTCCATAACTAATCACATTAAATTGATTTTCATGCTTATGATTAATTTTTATTATTATTTATATTACTTGTTGTAATATTATTCAAATGAAATGATACTTCTTATCAGTTTAATTTTAAAAAAATTATATAAAATAATAAAATATCTTTGTAAGTGTTATTTATAATTTTTTTTTAGCTGTTAGAAATTTGAAAAATAATAATAAAAAATATTAAAATGTGATAATTGTAGTCAAGATATGCGTATTAATGACTTTTAAGAGATTTGCTAGTGTTTGAAAAAAATTCACGGTTGTAGTTTCCGATACCCTCTACAAATGACCAATACTCCCGATATTGTTACACCGCGACTATAATCGAATCGTATCCCGCAACTGCAATTTAAATCCATGCGTGTAAAGAATACAATATCTTTACTGATTAAAAAAAATCTAAGAAATATTTTTTTTTTTTAAGGAACCAACATCATACACCACATGAAACACAAAAGGTGCAACCTATTTGGGTCATTTTTTGCACCTCACTTTTGCATTTGCTAAAGTTGCCACGACAAACTAGCTGTTTGGCCAAGCCTTTAAAACCACTTCGGTTTTGATTTTGTTTTTCCATGAAATGCACTTTTATTGGATGTTTGGTAAAGATTGTTCAAAAGTGATTATGAACTATGAATTTTTATTTTTTCCTTTCACACACACACACATGTATCGAAAGCCGTATCGTTTTTAAAAAAATGCGTATCGTATCGTGTTTCGTAAGATAGGGTAGTTTTTTTAAGAATACATTTTATATATATAATGTTTAAAATGATATGAATAATATTTCAATTCACTTGTCATAAAAATTAGATATATAAATTATTAGGGTAAATTACACTGACCTCTCCTGAGGTATCTGACTATTGCAGATGACACTCTTTTAGTTTCTGAAATTGCATTGCACCCTTTCTGGTTTAAATGTTGGATACAAATTATCCGTCGCCTTTAACAACCGTTACTTAAATTGACAGTTTTAGATGATGTCATCAATTTTTTGTTTTTGTTTTTGCAAATAGCAAATTTTCCCTTACAATTAACGCAAGTTAATTTAATCCCATCTGTCGAATTAACTCAATTAATGAAAGTCAATTCCTTCAACTAAAACTTTGACCCATCTAGCCCATCTGATGGCATTAATACCAAACGACGGGCAGCATCTGAAGCGCTTCACCAGAGTTCTCTTCAGTTTGGGAAGACACAATCACCAAAAACCGATTTGAATTGTTCATCTCAAGGTAAGAATTCAAGAGATAAAGTTAATTGTAGAGAGAAACCAAGTGAAACTGATTAAGCTCCAAGGGTCCTTAACCATGGGCAATTTCATACTTGCATGTGTTGTTTGATCAGAAACCATGGTTGGTTTCAATGGAAAATTCGAATTCTCTGAGAAGCCCAAATCATCTTCAGTTGGCCCCTCCATCCACTCAATTCCCAAAGAGACAACTGGCTATACAAAAACCAGTCGAACCAGACATTTTCCTGCTCACTCCTACCCGATTCGAACGCAATTCGAGACTACTGACATAGTCCTGCACTGACCAGAGCTCAAGAAATTGATTCAGTTCTTGAGAGAGAAGAGAGAGAGTGGTAGGTCCGATGGTGGGAGAGGAAGAGGCCCCGAAAATGTGTTCTTGTTGTGTATATATACATGTGTGTGTGCATATGTCTGTTGAGAGAAAGAGATTCACAGATAATTGAAGCTTTAGAAAGACGAAGATGGCATTGGTGGGGATTCAAGATCTGGAGGAGATTAGTGAGAATGGGTGTTGTGGGCTGGTGATGCATATGTTTGTTGAAGAGATTATGCTATAGTAGAGGAGAATATGGAAAAGGAAAAAATATGGTGAATTTTCCAAATCTTTTCTAGAATGTGTGTATATCATGGATTTAAATCGCGGTCGCGAGATACGACTCAATCACAATCGCGGTGTAACGGTATCGGAAGTATCGGGTCATTCGTAACGGGAATCGGAAACTGCAACCGTAAATTTTTTATAAACACTAGCAAATTTTTTAAAAGTCACTGATACGCATATCTCGACTACAATTATCATATTTTAATATTTTTTACTATTATTTTTCAAATTTTTTAAAAATATTTTTTTTTATAAATAACACTTACAAAGATATCTTTATTATTTTATATAATTTTTTTAAAGTTAAACTAATAAAGAGATAATTTCATTTGAATAAATAATAAAAAATAATCATAAGCATGAAAATCAATTTAGTGTGATTAGCTATGGAATAAAAAAATTTAAAAATTTTTGGACCAAGAGGCCTTTTTGAGTTCGTGCTAACCTGAATGTTTAGGTAACACATTTCAAAATTTTTTGGATTATTTTTTTAAGTATCTCTCTTGTATATAAATCTTATAAAAATAGAAGTAATAAGAATTCTACAAAAAAAAAAAAAAATTAAAATTAAAAAATTAAAAGAAGATTAAAAATTTGAAAAAAAAAACTTAAAACAGGCATAACAGTCTTGAAATTGCCGTAATGGTCTTGTAACAGCCCATAACGGCCGTAGCTATTGTAACGGCTGTAACGGCCGGTACGACTGTAAATTTTAGTCACATCGATATATCGGACAGTATCGGTATTGGTGGGTTAAAAAATCGATAATGTAGCGGCAGTTATTTAAAACCGTGGTGTATATATATATATATATATATGTATATACACATTATTCCTTATTTGCAAAAGTTTGACTTAAATATAATTATTTTATTATATGTAAATACCTAAATGTGAGGGTAAATGTGTCTTTTAAAATTTTCGTCAATTCCGTCACTCTCACAAACATGACAGGGGGTGCAATTTAATTTCAGAAACTAGAGAGGTGGTATCTGTAATTGTCAGATATCTTAAGAGAGGTCAGTGTAATTTATTCAAATTATTATTATATATCCAATAATTAAAAATCAAAGTGCTACCAAGCATAGTCATCTCGTTTTTGAGATATATAGTATCGTGTTATATATATACAATATACAATGTATAAAATGTGTGTAAAAATAAAATGATAAAAATAACATTTCAACTCACTTATAAAAAAAAATCCAACTTAAATTCCTTACAATACAAGAATCAAGATTTATACATGTTACGAGTTTCAAATCAAAATTTAATGATCCAAGTTTCCAACATAGTTCATCAATATTGAAAGTTGAAGACAAAATCCAAAATTATTCATTTTTATATTCCTTCCTATTTTCATCTTAATATCGAATTTCAATGCATCGATATTATCATTATCATCATCAGATGCCTACAAATTTTCACTTTCTTTTTCTTCTTCAATTTCTTGTACATGCGTACTTCTCATCCTCATCCTCCCGAAATACTTACTGTTCCTTCTTTTTTTCGAGGAAAGATTTCTATGCATTACAAAGAAGTAATATAAAACCAGACCAAACAAAAATACATATAGCAAAACAAAAAGAGAGGTCAAAATGATGTCCTTTTGCTTGATTGCACGTATCATATATATCGTGCATATCGAAACATATCGTAAGATACATATCGCGTATCATGTGATACACTGCAAAAGGATAGAACTATAAAGATACGTATCGTTTTATGTTTATATCAAAACGTATAGTAAGATACATATCGCGTATCATGCGATACATTGCAAAAAGATACAACTATAAGATATGTATCGTTTTATGTTTATATTGAAATATATCATGCAATACTAACAACTATGCCCTTAAGATTTCTGAGAATTACAGATGACACCCCTCTAGTTTTTGAAATTACACTTCACCCCCTGTTAGGTTTGTCGGAAGAACGGAGTTAACGAAATTTTTAAAAAGATACATTTACCCCCCAATTGTTTATTTACATATTTGTCAAAGGTCAACAGAAAAATCTCTCTAAAAAATTGATGCATCAACGATTAATATAAATGTCGATGAATATATAGACAAATTTGTATATAAACATACGGACAAAGAATCCCTAGCAAAATCAATCTCTTCATTATAAAAATACCAAACAAAATCAAAATCCAACTTTCTGTATCCTAATCGGATATGCATATGTACAAATTTATAATTACTTGGGAACAAATATACACCATATATATAGATTCATATGGTGAATATATTTACAATTACATGGGCATAGACATACACATCATACATATTGTCACGGGGTAACTTTTTGCTTCGCAACAATGACACCCCAATGATGGCGTTGCCTATGCAACCAGCCGTCAAACTCATAAGGCAACACACACACACACACAGTAAACACAGCACAACCACTCGTTTATAGGGAAAACACTCCCAAACCTTTATATTGACATCAATCAGATTACAAAGGAATACAAATCCGACCAAAGGCTCTCTTCCTTCAAATGTAGGGCCTTGGTGTGCTTAAATACACAGAAAAGATGGCGGTTGATACCCCCAACCGCCCAAGGGTTTGCTGGACAAGTCTAGGCGCGCCACCTGTGGCATAGCATGTTATCCAAAACTTGCTCTTGCCTTGCTGCGCTGCCCCCAAGGCTGCCACCTGTATGGTGCAGTTGAAACTTGCAGCAGACCACTACCTTCATAGAGGAGACCTGTCAGCCCACTTGCTTGCAACTGCTGTGCCAGCACATCATGCACATGTATTAAATATATACTCACATGTCTTATATATACACACACGTCTGATATGCACTTAATTGCCTTTTCCACGTGTCCACGCACAAACCACCTTTGTGCATGGTGGGTTGCAGCCAAGCCATGCGCCCAATTGCCTACATGCTGGGTTGCACCCATGCCATGTTGTCAAGTCATGTGTCCCGCACATTCCTATGACACTCTTTCAGTCAACCTTCAGCTGCCATAGTCATTCCCGCACTGAGTCATATCGAACCCAACCGCAATGCCACCGAGCCATGCCCTATGCTCCACCCCAATCCAAATAATCAACACCGATGGGTCCATAGGGCTTGGGCAAGCCATGTCCGTGCCAGGGCTTGGGCAAGCCATGCCGTGCCAAGGCTTGCCTAGACATGCAGTTCTCATGCCTTGGGGTGATGGGGAGGAAGACCCCCCTATATATGTCTTAGGAACAATTGCCGGTCCGACAGGAATGATCATGACCTCTTGCATATAAGGTCTTCACCACCTTGCTTGCCTGACTTGGATCATGACCTGGTGCAAGGTGCCACCAAGTATGTCCATGACGGCTAAGCTTACTTAGGGTCTGACACATATAGATTCATAGGCCACCGTCACCAGATTCATATGCTTATAAATTACTACCGTAATATATCATTAATCAACTAATGAAATTAATCAATGTGCTCCAATCACACCATCACGAAGACCTTTATTACTCAATATCTCCTATGTTAGAATTGAAGAAAAACCCCAAACTACCACTAAGACAAGAACATCCTTGGAGCGACATTGGCTTGTACATAACTCTTATAAAATAGGCAGCTGTAACTTGTGCTGAATGATAATAAAGCAGAGATTAGGGTCTCTGTTTTGATTGAAGCTATAAAACAGGGAAGGCCTCTCTGAGTTTTTATATGTATAAACGTTTGTATATGTAGATATATAGAGACAAAGAAAACAGTGTATGTTTACTCTGTGTGTGTGTGTGTGTATATAGATATAGATATAAGGGTATATAGGTATATATATAAAGAGATAGAGGATAAATTACCTAGTGGAGAGAGAGAGAGAGTAGTGGTAGAGACATAGCTTCGGGCTCCTCCAATGGCTATCGTCCTATGTCCCTCCTGGGTGTGACTTAGTGAGCTCCACAACATCCTCCTTGCTCATCTCTTCTCCAAGTTCACATATCTTTGCATGCTCCAAGAAAGTCCTCATGGTGGTCGTTGATCAATGATAAAATAACCCGATGGTCAATTGGGGTGTCGATTTGGGGGCAAGGATCAAAATTTCGTTTCTTTTCTATCGAAACTTGCTGAAACATTTCCATTTCTCAGTGAACCGAAACAAAATAGTAGTGTAATACCGAAATCCACATGTTTTCATAGAAACAAAATCATTTCCGTAAAAACATATCGAAACTGGTGAAAACATACTGAAACAGTGGAAACATTTCTTTCATATCAACAATAATTCTAAAAGTTAATAAAAGATAATATTTATTTGTTTTTCAAATGAAGGACAAGATTAAATGATTAAGACCCTAAATTACAAGAAGATATTTTCAGTTTTTTTTTTCAAAAATAGTATATAAGAAAAAGTAGAAGTATTGAAATAAAATTTAGATAAACACTTTATTTAAATACTTAGTTACTAATTATAATAGGTTTAAATTGCTATTTGATTTATTTATTATTGTATATGTAACTTGTGTCAATTGTCTAATTTGTGGATATTACACAGTATATATCTATTATGTTGTGGTATTGTATTGTATTTAATTATAACAATTTTATATATTTTATAACAAATATATAATAATTTTATATTACATAAAAAACTCTTTCTAAACTTTTTATACTAGTTTTAATTAGTAAATAGTTATTCGGTATTAGTAACTAATTTACATTTACATTTTTTTTTCAATTTCATCCTATTATCTTCTTATGTGAATGGACATGTACCCTAAAACATTTCTAACTAATTAATTATTATATTTATCTTCAAATATTCATATATTTTACTCTATGTTTCCAAGTATTTCTGTACATTTTAATTCTTTTTATCGCTTCCACTATGTTTTCAAAAATTTATGAATTGTTTTTGTTTTTTGGGTGACTGAAGCAATACTACGAAATGAAATTTTGATCCTTGTTTGGAGGTATTAAGTAAGGCTGAATTGGGGTCAATTTGGGGTGAGAATATAGAAGTAAATTGAATGCAATGGTTTTGAACTTCTTTGGTAAGGTCATTCTTGTCATTTTATAATATCATTACGAGGATAACATTGTCCTTTTAATAATAGGAAGGGTGAACTTGGTATTCAATTTTTTTTAATGCTGCTGTCACCAATTTCGGTCTAAGTCATTAACGGCTCTTCACGACATGGAGTTTTTGTTAACAACATTCAAAATATAAGGGGTGCGGTGTAATTTTTAGAAACTAGAGGGGTGACATTTATAATTGTCAGAATTCTCAGGGGGAGGTCAATGTAATTTACCCTATATATATAAATATATAATATATTATAAATGAAATATAAAAAAATATGAAATATGTAAGGTCATTCTTGTCATTTTGTAATATCATTGTGAGGACAACATTGTTCGTTTAATAATAAGAAGGGTAAACTTGTTCTTCAATTTTTTTTTTTAATGCTGTTGTCATCAATTTTGGTCTAATTCATTAACGGCTCATCACAGCTTGGAGTGTTTGTTACCAACATTTGAAATATAAGGGTTGCGGTGTAATTTTGAGAAACTAGAGGGGTGACATTTATAATTGTTAGAAACCTTAGAGGAGGTCAATGTAATTTATCCTATATATATATAAATAAAATATATAATATATTATAAATGAAATATAAAGAAATATGAAATATGTATAATATATATTATTTATTATTCAAAAATGTATATTACATAATTATACTACCTATCAAAATAATTATATATTATAGTATATAAGTATAATAGTAAGTCCCCCACAATATCACTTTTGAAAACACCTCCCCCCCCCCCACCAAAAGAAAAAAAAAAAAAAAAACAACATTCAAGAATGAGGCGCTTTTGTGTTTTCTACTTCAAAACGCCAAAATGGTTGTCTAAACGCCCCTAGACATGCTGTTTGTTGTTTAACATTATGTCCTATAAGACATGGTTGGTCTATCTGTTATTGTATAAAATTTACATTTTAGTTTTAAAAATATACATCGATCACACAAAATGCTCAAAGCTCACTCTCCTGCTTTATTTCTTTGAGCCACATCTCCAATCTCTCTCCTTTTGTGTATATCAAGTCCAAGCAATGAAACTGATTGTTTTTTGGTATCTCTTGATTCTCAGTCTTCATTACATCCCTATTTGTATTCCTAGTTTTGCTTTACATTCTTATATTCAGCTTTAGTCCGTACCTTAAACACGACAATGTCTCTTTTGGACAGATTCCTTATATCTATGGGGTGGGAGGACCAATTTCCAGTTGCACTCAATCATGTCTTGCCAAGCCTATTTTCGATTATCTTCCTATCATGTTGGATTGGGGAGATGTGAGGTGGGGGAGGTGCCCTTTTAGGTTAGAAAATATGTGTTTGAAGGTCTGGACTTTTAAGGACAGAGTGGCTGCATGGTGGCAGGGGTACAGCATCACAGGGGATCCATTTTATGTGCTGGCTAGGAAACTAAAACTCCTTAAGGTTGATTTGAAGATGAGGAAATGCAGCACGGACACTTTATTTTGGCTCAAGTGTTTGCGTCAGACACACGAAAAAAGTGTCCAAATTCAAACACATCCTGAACACTCTAGGACACGGTGGAAGGTTATGCTTTGTGGAAGGATGGCGTGGCTACAAACTATGGGTGTGGACTATGAAGCATGGATGCTCTATTTTGGTTCACGTGTCTGTGTCGGACACTGACACTCTTGGACACTTCGTGGACGCATGTCGGAGATGCGAAAAAAGTGTCCAACTTTTTTCCCTTAATTTCGGACACATTTGGGACACTTTTTGTTTCTTCTCTTCTCCGTAGGTTCTTTCGTTGCTGTTATATATACATATATATTATTCTATATCATAGTTAGTAAATTTGTTTTCGGAACTTAAATTATGGATGTTGATGATTAAATAAAATTTTTTTGAATTTTTATTTAATGGCTTTGTTATTCTAATATCTTAATAATATTTTTATAATTTGTGTGTTTTTATACCAATTTTAATTGAAATAATTTTAGGTTTTTCTTATATGGTCATATAAAAAATATTCAACATATCCTTAATGTGTCCATGTCCTACTTTTTTGAGAAATGACGTGTATACGTGTTGGGGTCGTGTCCCATGTCCATATACGTGCTCTTAGATTGTTGTTCTGGGTTGTAGTGGATTGTTGGGTTCTGTTTTTTTTTTTTTTTTTGTATCTCTCATCGTCTCTTGTATAGCAATATTTCTACTTCTGAAGTGAAATTTGCTTTGAGTCCCATATAGCATCACTTTTTATGACCAAAAGTGCAGCAAGAGAAACTTTTTGTTTATGACATCTAGGGGTGAAAATGAGCTTATCCAAGCTGAGTTTCAGTTGTGTTCTAAGCCTGGTCAAGTATTGACTAATGACACTTGAGCTTGGCTCGAGTTTATTTGAAATTGCAAACATTGTGATTGAGTTTAGCTCGAGATGAAAAGTGAGCTACTCGGGCTGGCTTGGCTCATAGCATCCCATGCTTGTGCCATGTTGATTTCCAGAATCAAGTAGCGGTTTTACAAATTCCGATTTTGAAATTTTCATTAAATGGTTTTGTGCTTGGTTGTTGTCTCATTATTGGTATCTTAGAAAAGAACATTATGAACTTCGATGGTATTGGATACAAATTAACTATTATGTGAGTCAGCTGTCAACATTGTGAATTTTGACGGGTTTACGCCAGTTTTTGGAAGCTTTAAAAATTAAGTGAATGGCTATGCAGTATCATACATTACAAGTTGACCCAGTGAGATTAACCAAGAGACATCTTATGTTCCAAATTGATTAATTTACTGAGCCTAGTTGAGCCAAGTACCAACCAAATCACAATGGACTAAAGCCCTCCTTTTCGTTCCAGTTAGTGGGATTCTATCACTTACTTGGGAAGTTGTGCGATAATCAGGGTCCATTTGTTTTTCCGATGAACTTATAACTTGTGCCCAAACTTGGCTAGTATTATTTCCTGAACGAGTTTGAACAAGCTTTTACTAAACTGAACTTGAGCCAAATACATGGCTTGGTTTGTTACAATCCTGAATTCCTATGTAATTGAAATCTATCTTAGTGTTGCCCTTGATTTTCTAGGCTGTGTCTTGGTTAATCTCCTTTATTGGCTAATCACACCGAACGTTTTGCAGAAAGACAATGCAAGGAACCAGCGGGAGAATGTTGTTCTTACTATAGCAAATGCACAGACACGACTTGGAATACCTGTTGGTGTTGATCCTGTGAGTGATGCAGATGGTCTCGTTTCCTAAACAATTTATTTGGCATGTCCTTTATGATAAATTAATATTCTAATCTTTTAAGGCAATTTACCAAGTTTTGATTAAAGTCGTTATTTTTACAGCTTTTGAACTTCTTTTTTGGGTTATAATTTTTTAAACTTACATAATTTATGATTAGAAACCCAACTTACTATCTCTGCACGACCTTTTCTGAACATTCTGAAGCGAGAGAGACATACAAAAATGTGTTATGCCCAAGCTAGTCCAGCATATTGTTTTCATGTTTGAATATATATAGTAACATGAAGCTTAAGAGTTTGTATAGTGTCAACTGTATCAGTATTGATACTTATTATCCTTGTGCTTCTTTATGTATTTTTTGTGCTGTAACTGTAAGGCATTAGAATATGATATTTTTACAAGATTTTCTTAGCATGTTTGTGATTATTATTATGCCATTTTTTTTTTTAAAATTGTAGTAAAAATATTGAGAGTGAGCTTTTGCGTGCTTGACATCTTTATGGCAGTGTTTTTTGTTATATTTCATAAAGGTGCATTTGGAAATGCTAACACATCTTGTTTATTATACATGTAGGAGCTCTGACGGATCTATGCTGGTCCATTATTGGATTAATAATTTAGGCAACTGCTACCAGTTGCTATCTAGTGCTGAACTGATAAATGGTCTTTAGGTTTGATTTGTTATATAGAAGGCATGAGGTTGTGATGTAGACGTAAATTTGATTATTTCGTCAAAAGCAGACCTGAAGTTGCAGGATGTACGTGAACTCTATTGCAACTTTATAGCAGATGATGTTAGAGACTGCAGGGGAGTCATATGGTATGCCGAAAGCTGGAAAGAATCATGAAAAATCTGAAATTTACCATTTTCAGGTTCACAAATAAGCAACTCAACCCAATTAAACGTAATCGTAGAAAGTAAGAGCAGCAAACCATTAAAGAAGAAACAGGGAAATTGAATAAATTACGGCTGGCAAAACTCCCTACTACACCACTTGAAGATTGTTTGCTATCATCTTCGCTACATCACAAGTACATTTAAAAGTTTTAAATCGTGGCAGTGGCTTTATGTTTGGTTACAACATAAATTTAAGACAACAATAAATCCGTTGTGGAGGTTTGCAGACATAGCACAATCATGTCTTCCAAGACCTGTTTCGGACCATGTTCCAATTCTCCTTCACAGCGGTGGGGTAAGAGGAGGGAAAGGTCCTTTTCGTTTTGAATACATGTGGCTAAAGGAAAGGGGTTTTGTGGGCATGGTGGGAGAGTGGTGGCAGGGGTATACTATGGAAGGGAAACCAAATCTTGTAGTTGCTCGGAAATTGAAGATGCTCCAAAAAGATCTTAGAGAGTGGAACAAGAATGTTTTTGGGCGGCTCGAGTTGAGGAAGGCTAGAATTTTGTAGAAGATTGGAGAGTTGGACTGTAATGACTAATCACTAATGAGCAAGAAGGTCCCGAGAGTTTGACCATAAAGAGAAAAAAGCCCCCCCCCCCCGCGGCGGAAGAGAACAGTTGGAGACAAGCATCTTAAGAGATTTGGTTGAAGGAAGGCAACTGTAACACAGAGGAACAACTTCATAGTGAAACTGAAGGTGGAGGGTGAGGAGTGTAGTAGGGATAACTTCGTAAGGAGGGAAGTGGTTAACATTTATAAGGGTCTTTACAAGGAAGGAACAAGGAGGCGGCCTATGTTGGATGGGATGGAGTTCAGCTCCCTAAGTAATGAATAGAGAGATTGGTTGGAGAGTCTTTGAAGAGGAAGAGGCGGTGGAGGCTTTGAAGGAATGCAATGATGATAAAGCACTAGGACCGGATGGTTTCACCATGGGTTTGGTTCGGTAATGTTAGCTAGTAGTATGGAAGGATGTGTTGAGGGTGTTTGAGAACTTTTTTATGCATGGCCAGTATGAGAGGTGTTTGAACGCGTCCTTTATTGTTCTTATTCCAAATAGATTTCAGATTGGTGGGGAGTGTATACAAACATCTTGCCAAGGTCTTGTCTAATTGAATGAAACAGGTGGTAGGGGATGTTATTTTGGAATCCCAAATTGCCTTTGTTTTTTGGAGGCAAATCTTGGTAGCTAATGAATGTGTGGAATGAGATGGTCTTCTGGTGGTGGTGTGTAAATTGGATATTGAAAAGGCTTATGATCATGTTAATTGGAACTTCTTAGTTTGCATGTTAGAGAGGTTGGGGTTTGGTGTAAGATGGAAAATGTGGATCCTTTTTTGCATTTCCATGGCTAGATTCTCTATTATGGTGAATGGAGCAACTGAAGGTTATTTTCAGAGTTCTAGGGGTCTTCACCGGGGAAGGAAATGAATTGGAAACTTTTGAAGAAAAGGAGAAGCATATGACTGAGCTCGAGGGGATGTTAATATTGCTGCTGTCTTTTTGGATACGACTGCGCTTTTCTACATCGACTCATTTTTTTGCAGATTTTTATGTAGACATGAAACTGATGTAATTATGTGCTGTAGCTTTTGTACCTGCTAGCTGTTGGTTGAGATTGATTGAGAAGGGGAGAAAAAGTCCAAAAATTGATTCATCGTTTTACATGATGGATTAAGTGGTATTTCCTCCATCTCCCAGAAAGGAGGTTGGGGGTTCAAGTCCCAATAGGGACAAAGTTTGTATGTCTTACCTATCCAAACGAGAAAAAAAGGATGGATTTGAAGATGAATTCAATATATTTTCTTGTGAATCAAAACTCAAATTTGATGATATTTGCGACATTTGAAAGAGAGAGGATCTATAATTTGAAGGCAACTGAGGAGAATTCTAGAGCGAGGGAAAGTATACATAGTCTAGAGATAAGTGTAGAGATAGAGAGACCAAAGTCAATCTCTTTGTTTTGGTTCTGTCGACCTAATTCTCCTTAGCCAGAATTTGTTCATACTGTTGTCCCCATCTTTTGGCCTTCTTCGCTGCTACCATCTTGAATCACTCCCTTAATCGTCACGGTGGCTACCTAACAGTAAATGGTAATACCTTTGGCAAAGGTGGTCGTGGGAACTATGATGAAATTGGGGTTGTGTTAATGGTGATATTGATTTTGGTGGTAGGATGATTGAAAATTGGGGTAGCTTAGGGTTGCTATGCTGTGCTGTCATGACCATAATTAATGGCAGGAAATAAGAGAAGAGGAACAAAATACATGTGATTAAATTGAGGGGAGGGTAATATGGTCAAGTTATAAAAATAAAAGAAGTGTTACGTCGAGTGTGCATTTTCTGTTAGTTTGATATATGGCACCCTATCGGAGTGGTTATTAGTGTAACCTAATGATAATTTAGGGTGTAGTTTGATCACTTTAAAGTTGAGGTGAAAGTGAAATCACACCCTTAGTTTGGGGGTGAAAGTGTAATTTACGATAGAATTACAGTTCAGCCCACTTTAATGGAACCTCTATACAAATTTCTATGTGCCTACAAATTTTAGCACTATGCTGGCTAGAATCTTGGTACATTGGGTACTTCTGTCAAAGTTCAAATTTATAAGAATCCATGCTGCTTGGTAGAAATGTTTGACAAAATCCAGAGATACATATTTTTCTGGTTTATGTACTTTCAAAGGAATGATTACAAGAATACATTTATATGGCCACTTTTTGCTTGTGAGACAAACGATGGCATCTAATATTTAAATATATAGATATATATTTTTGACTCATGAACTGTGTTAAACAAACTGGATAATCATTATCTTTTTCCCACTGTTGTGCTGCTAATGTTCTGAGAGGTTGCAGTTTCTAGCTTCACATGTTCATGCATTTTGGTGGCAACATATGGAGAGGTAATAGGTGTGACCTCTGTCACTGCAAGGAAAGCTGATAAACTTTTTATGAATTTTTTTTTTGACAGAAGATAGATGAGAAAGCTATCAATGAGGTTTTCTTGAAGGTACTGGATAACTACATGAAATGGTGCAGATATTTGCGCATACGCCTTGTATGGAACAGGTCACTTCCGCTGCTTGCTGCTATTTTGAAACCTCTTCTCCCTTGTGCTCGACTAATTTGCATTCTAAATTTGTTTCAACAGTTTAGAAGCAATAAATAGGGACAGAAAGCTTTTTTTTGTTTCATTGTACTTTCTCATCTGGGGTGAAGCTGCAAATGTCCGTTTTCTTCCTGAATGCATTTGCTATATATTCCACCATGTAAGCATTTTTTGGCTGCTGGATAATTCCTCTACCGTTTGATCTATTAAATTCCTCAATGCAGTTATACTTGATTTGGAATATATATATATTTTTTTTGGTTTCCTTTTTTTGTTTTCAACATAAGGGGTACCTTTTGTTTTGTTTTGGAAGTTGTGCTAATCTGTGTTTGTTGTTTATGTTGCCATGTGATCTCTCAATTGTGGTGTTTCTTGACTTCCTTGCAACTGTGTTAGATGCCGTTTGCCTTATTAAAAAATACAACGATTTGAATTTTCTCCTAACCTTCAGCCTGACTTCCTCAAAAATTTTTGCTAACTTTGTTTAGGTAAATTAAGGTGTCTGAAATAAAAGATATAAAACATGCTGAGATACACAGTTATTGTTTGACTTCCAAATCATGAATGCTAATATAATCAATTTTGGACTGTGCAGATGGGCAAAGAGTTGGATGCAATCTTGGATCACGAGGAAGCTTATCGTGCTGCTAGTTGTATTATTGGTGAAAATTCAGTGTCCTTCCTTCAGCAAATTATTTGTCCCATTTACGAGACAATGGCAGCGGTCAGTGAATATCAGTTTTGGTTTTCTAGTTGTGTAGTAGACTTTATCTCACATGTTTTTAATGTTAAAATATAAACTTGATTTCGTGTATGAAAAGTTATTATGTCAATAAATTCATATTGAAAGTTCATAATACTTTTTTGCTCTGATTTTTGCTGAGCAGAATCTTCAGCTGGTTCCAAGTAGATTTTCCGCATTATCTTACTGATTTAACAGCATGATTTTCTTTTAATCGTTATAACATCCTTTAAAATTATTCTTTAGAGGAGTCCTTTCTATATTTTGGGTTTGCAATCTAGGCTTTTTTTTGTCGGATACAAATTCTTCTTGGACACTCTTTGAAACAAATTTGTTGTGTCCTGGTATCCACAGTTTTAGAATAAATTATTATATTTCAGGCAGGCACTTAATGGACACACTTAGACCTGTTTGACATGCCTCGAACTTGGGTTTATAACTGAAGTACATAAATAGTATCATTTTTAGGCATGTATATAACATTTGTACCTTTTTTAGAAAGACGTGACATGGTATTTAATGAGGACACTGGAGTTTCAGTTAGAGAAAGTTAGGGAGGTTGAGACGGTGGTGTGTTGTTGCCATGATGTATGTGTATGCACATGCCCACGCTTATGCACTGGCACATACACATATATGTCATGGTTGAAAATTGTAATATTGGTTGCTGTTATGGTGCCTTGGTTTTAGGAGTGTTCCATGGTAAGTAATGAGAGTAGTAATTGGAGTCCATGTAATTTTCTGTTTGATAAGGAACTTGTGTCTGGTATTTTGACCAAAAGGTTCTATAAAACAAATGTTTTAAACATAAATGTTAAATGCACACCTCAGCTCAAATGAATCCCTGGCTCATCAAGGTGCATCTAATGGTCTTCATTCTGTGCTAGGCAAGGCCCCTTCAGTCAAGTGCATGATAAGTCCTCAGGCATTCACTCTTTAATAGTCTCTAGGTGTAAGAAAATGCATTTTTGGTTCGTCCTTTTCTTTTTTTTCTTCTTTTTTTTTTAAAATTTAATATTTGGTGTTTGGATACTTGGTCTCATGGTTAACCACTCGAATAATTGTGTCTATTGCCTCATAATGAAATTTATGATAATATAATAGATGTTTAAAATTATCCTTAAGAAATATAATATATGTTTAATATGTATTGGTTCAAGCATTTTGTACATTCATCATGGTATTTGATTTAGTTGATCCATATGCAAATAAAGGATATATGTACATTGATTTAGCTAAGTCTCTCAGTTGCTATACCAAAAAATTCATTTCAGTTTTTTTATTTCACTTTTTGACCAGTTTGTGTTGCATATTTTGTATTGTTGCAATTATAAGTATGTTTAATATACATTTCTATTACACAATTGCCTTACTTCTCTTAGGCTTGCGCCTTGTGTTACACTTGTGCTTTGACCTTGGGAGACCTTGCCGTCTTAGAATTCCTCAATCCTTTAATATCTGGTTTTAATGATTTGTAGTAGTTTTTTCCCCCCGATAGGTGAAGTGTAGTTGTATTAAAAGCGCCCATGGGCATTTACAAGAGAGAGACTCATTTTAATTAGAGTCTATGATCGCTCTCCAACAAAGGATTACAAGACCCAACTACCCATACAAAGTATACAATTTTTTTTTCTTTACTTTTAACTCTATAGGGGTAGCTTCACCTAGGGGTGTCCATTTGTGTTATCGTGTCGTGTCAAGGCATACATATTCGAAAATATGTGTGAACCCTAAACCGACACTATTAATTAATCATGTCAAGTTTCAAAACCCAAACCCAAACCCAAACCCAACCCATTTATTAAACAGGTTACACGTGTCGACACACTTAACCCATTTATTTTAATTTTTTTATTTTTTAAATAAAAAAATTTACCTATTTTTTAATATGTATAGATAATTTTCAAGTTTAGTAACTTTAGATATGGGCCAAATCAAAGTAGAAACCTCTTTTATAAATAAAAAATTTTAAAACCTTGATAAATATTTGATGTGAAACGAATTACCTTAGCTCATAATATATTTTATAATTAAACATGTTAAGTCGTGTTAAACGGGTTGATACTAGTAAAACCCAAACACGACCTATTCATTAATCGTGTTATACGTGTCAACCCATTTATGACCCCAATCCATTTATGCTAAATCCAAACCCGTTAACTTCGTGTCGTGTTCGAGTTGTATTGTCGTGTTGTGTTAAAAATTGACACCCCTAGCTTCACCCCCGTAAAAAATTATTCTATACCTTTCTTTTCATACACTCCAAAAAAGACAAAACCCCCTCAAAAATACTTTTTACAACCACTTCTCCAACTTCTAAGAAAGTCCACTACAGTTCTTGGCAAAGCCCAACAGCATCCAAAGAAAATGAATAGAAGCTGCCCGAACTCCCGCACCACCTCATAATGGAGCAATAGGTGATCCACTGTCTCCTTCTCTTTCTTACACATCACACACTAATTGGCAATAGAAAATCCACTTTTCTTGAAATTTCCAATAGATTTTTTGCCACCTAAAGATATGCTCTATTTTGGATATCAAGATTTTTTTTGATGGCTTTTACTTTTTGTTAGAAATTCTTGCTATTATTGATGAAATAGTGCCATCTATGAAGCACAAACACTCTATTTTGGCTCACGTGTTTGTGTCGGACACTGACACTCTCAGACTATTTCCCGAACATCGACACCCTCGGACACTTTGTGAACACATGTCTGGACACTTGAATCATGAGTGTTGATGATTAAATGAAGAAGTTTTTTAATTTTTTTTAATGGCTTTGTTATTTTTATATTTTAATAATATTTTTAAAATTTATGTATTTTTATGCCTATTTTAATTGAAATAACATTAGGTTTTTATTATATGGTCATATAAAAAATGTAAAAAATTTATGTTTCATGTTGCTGTACATTGCAAAAATTCATTTATGGTAGAAATTACATTACATCTTCTTAGCTTCACCTTCATGTCTCACGGTTGATTATTAAGAAGGGTTAATCAGCCTTGAGTCCCTAAACAGGATGCCATATTATTATAAAATCCGTGAATATTTTTAATTCAAGGTAAAGGACGTGGTTGTTTTTATTTTTGAACTCAGGTCCATACCTGATGACATGTCACTTGTAGTTTTTTTAATAATGACACGAATACCCCAATAGCACATCCGTCCAAAATAGAAACCCACAAATAACACATCCGATTAAAATAGGAAACTCCCAAATTGATGAAACTTTCACGCTGCTCTATCTTCCTCGCCGAAATTCGTAATCCTCCATTGTTGATCTAGTAAAGATGAATAAAACTCTCACTTAACCACTTATCCCTCTTCTCTCACTCTCTCGTTCCTCCATATCTCTCCACACCATTTATTCCTCTAACTTTTCCCTAACCTAATCACTATCGCCAACTACATCTACGAACAATTTAGTGGTTTAATATATATATATATATATATATATGTAGTGAGAGAGAGAGAGAGAGAGAGAGAGAGAGAGAGAGAGAGAGAGAGAGAGAGAAGCATAATTCTTGTTGATAATTAAGTTTGCAATGATGATGGAATGGTTGTTCTGTGGTGGTTCTCTCTAATGGTCGGCTATGGATTGGTGGTGATGGAGGGTGATTCTATGGTGCCAGTGAGGTATTGAGGTTAAACTAGTGGCGCAATTTTGATTGCTTTATGAAATTCTACATTGGTCTCACATATTGTAAAATTTCATAGTCTCTCCCTTTCACTCTCTCACTCATTCTTTTTCACTATTTTTTGAGTGGTGAGCCCTGTTTTGTCAGCCTCCTTACAATCTAAGCCCCTCATTCCAATTATGATTTGTGTTAATTCATAAAGCAACGCAAATGTGAAATTTTACCTTTTCACTACTCTCTCTCCCTTTCACTCTCTCACTGATTCTTTTTTACTTTTTTTTAGCAATGAGGCCCAGCATGCTAGCGTCCTTGCAATCTAAGTCCCTCCTTTCAATTATAATTTGTGTTAAAGTGTATTTATTCATAAAGCAATGTAAGTAGTAGAATTTTACTCTCTCACTACTTTTATGTCTACACTGATTTTTTTTGTTGTAATTTTTACTACTTTAAAAGTCTCTTTTTAACAAGCATCGCAATTGTAAAATTTTACTCACTATTTTTATGTCCTAAACTGATTTTTTTTCTTGTTGTAATTTTTACTACTTTAAAAGGCTTTTTTTGACATCCAAAATGCAACTTAAAAAAATAAATAAAATTGATAACAAGCAAGAAACTCATAGTGAAATTGAAAATTTCATTACCTTTATAAATGGGAAATTTTATAGTTTGAGAAGCATTTTTTTTTCTTTCAAAATTTCATATTACATATGGATTTTGTTTTATAGATCTCGATTTTTAGAGTCCAAATATATAAATTTTATTGAAAACGGATTTATATATTTTGAGTTATTGAATTTTAAAATTTTAAAATACCTTGAAAGTTGGGCAGAAGTCATGTACATTCAACTTAATTATTTTCGGAGAAAAACCACTAAAGGGGTATTTTTGTCCAATAAAAGATGGTGAACTTGGTTGGTAATTAAGTTTGAACTTGGACTTGTTGATAATTTTGTTACTTTTTATAGACCTAAGGCTGAACGGCCCTATTAAGAATGGTCCTGTGGGTCCTGTAAAATCATAAAAAAAATAGTTAAATTATATTGGTTGCCTTATTATTTAATAAATTCTATATTTTAAATTAACAAACAAAACCAACAAGCACTAGCTTGGTTGGTACCTCTTCCACCTCCCTGGTTCATGTCCCCTCTGGGGCAAAGTGTGCATGTTTGTGGGATTTACCTATCCCCAATAAAAATGTAGTTTCTAAAAAATCTGAAAAGTAGTGAAATCTGGTGGGTAATATTTGGAATTTTGTTATTGAACGATAATGCATAGTTAAATTGAATATAAGAATGTTTATGTATGTGTTAGAAACATCAAATACAAACACTTCAACTAACTAATCAACCAAAAATGTTTATTGCACAATATTTGTAGTGCCTCAAAGACTTTCATGTAGTATTTGGGCTGTCATATTTTTCAGGGAATGGAATAATATTCAAGATTAAGGGGCAGTCACAGTGGACAAGGCTCCTGCCAATGCTGAGAATGAGGAGGGTTTATGTACACTGCCTTACTCCAGCAAGTGGAGAGGCAATTTCCGCGACTTGAACCTTTGACCTCCAAGTCAACCTTGTATATGATTTGTTTTTCCTTTTTGATATCAACACATGCAATTCAGCTTAGAAAATTAATTTCTAGCATTAGAATGTGAGAAATTAGTGGAAAATGTGAATAAAAATGAAGTATAACCCGCATTCGAGCTCTCTTTTGAGAAAGGGGGAAGGTTCTAACTGAACTGGTGTTATATGTGTAAAGAGTAGGATGAGATGTTATGTCTGCTGTTGCACAGATGGAGATGGAAGAATGTTGGTGGCTTCTCTTCTTGTTCATTTTCAGAGTGGTTTAGGTGATAAAGAAGTCCATTGTTGAAAGGCAGCTGTCGGGGAAATTGCATAGAGAATGTTGGGCTTTTATATTTTTCAGGGAATGGAATAATATTCAAGATTAAGGGGTGGTCACAGTGGACAAGGCTCCTGCCAATGCTGAGAATAAGGAAGGTTTATGTACACTGCCTTACTCCCTGCAAGTGGAGGGGCAGTTTCCGCGACTTGAACCTTTGACCTCCAAGTCAACCTTGTATATGGTTTTTTTTTTTCCTTTTTTGATATCAACACATGCAATTCAGCTGAGAAAGTTAATTTTTTAGCATTAGAATGTGAGAAATTAGTGGAAAATGTGAATAAAAATGAAGTATAACCCCCGATCTGAGCTCTCTTTTGAGAAAGGGGGAAGGTTCTAACAAACTGGTGTTATATGTGTAAAGAGTCGGAGGAGATGTTATGTCTGCTGTTGCACAGATGGAAGAATGTTGGTGGCTTCTCTTCTTGTCCATTTTCAGAGTGGTTTCGGTGATAAAGAAGTCCATTGTTGAAAGGCAGCTGGCGGGGAAACTGCATAGATAATAGGGAAAAGGTGTCTTGGAAGGTGGCATCTTTTTCCTTTATTGGTTTGTATAGAAGGTGGGAAGTAGGCAGCTCCTTTGATGGGATGTAGATGGATTTTTGGCCAAAATAATTCCCTATGTAACACTTTCCAAAATATAATTCGTATTTTAATGCTTTTCTGCCATGTGCTGTTGTGTTGGAGCAAGCAATTCTTTTTAATGACCTCCTCTCTCTCTCTCTACACACACACATACAGATGCTTCACACATCATCAATGGCAATATCCTTGGAGAAATCTCCTTTCCCGAATTCAACCATGTGAGCGAAATTTGTATTTGAATAATTGTGAAATTTCCTTCTAAACTTGTGTAGGCAATTCATTCCAAAAGTCAATTTTTTGAGTTTGTAATTGTAAGGTTAGGTTGAGTCTCACTGCTAGTCAATCAATTCTCCAAAGACCTGATCGAGATAAATTTAATTATAGTTGCGTACTTCTAAAGATGATAATGAAGCTTCAAAATTGCTTTGGGAAAGGTATAAACATACTTGCACGTCATGCATACATGTTAGGTGCATTTATAAGATGTACATGCATTTAGTCTTTCGCTGTACAGTTCTTAGAGGGATTTGCATTCAGATATTCTCACGATCTAGTTTCTTTCTTGTTTTGACTATAGGCTTCAAAAGACCTTAGAATGTGCTATTAAAATGTCCCTTGGGTACTTTGTTCGATTTAATTTCAATTAGAATTACAATTGCAAAAATTAGTACCTCAACAGTCCAAATGCATCTGGGAACCGTTTGGACGCGCGTGTCCCTTCTGTCCAGATGCATGTAGCATTTTATGAGAACCTGATTGGTCACTTCAATCTGAGTGTTATTAGGGTTAACATACTCTTATATATAGTGACATTCTTAGGAAATAATAACGTGTTCGAGAAAAAGGACGAGTTTTTATTTATTTATTTTTATCAGAGAGCATTATTTGCATTATATTGTGCACTGTCAGCATTAGTGTGTCCTTGAGAGATGGGCCTTTTATCTTGAATTTCTTTCTATATCAAATTTTCTGTTTTTTTTGTAGAGGGATAAGAGCGTGTGAGAATTTTTGAGAGAGACAGAGAAAGGAAGCCAGAGAATCTGCATTTTTTGTTTTGTCATTGTTATGTCATGATCATTAGTGCACATCAAAGCTTGTATAGTTAACTCTTCCACTCATCTTGGCAAGTTGTATTTTAATCAATAAAATGTCTTAGATTAGATTAGATCTAATATTTTTATATGTATGTGTATGACACCAATCTTCCATCTTGATGCTAGCCATTTCTCTTCTACTTCTTCTTGTTTGTAAGTTCTCTATATTTGTGTGTGTTTTTTAGGTCTCTTTCTTATATATGTATATATAAATATATATTTATGGCCAAATGGTAGAGAAATTCCATGAATGTCCTGGCCGGATAGATTCCTTGCTTCTGTAGGTTGGGAGGACATCATTTTGGGGTTTCGCAGCTTTGCCTTCCTCGGCCAACTTCTGATCATTGCCCTGTGCTTTTAGATTGTCGGGGGATAAAACGCGAGAAAGGGCCATTTAGATTTGAGAACACGTGGCTGAGACAGGAAGGCTTCAAGGACATGGTTGGAGCTTGGTGGAGGGGTTACTAGGTGAGTGGAAATCCTAGAAGCCGTTGAAATGGATTTGAAGAGGTGGAACGATGAGGTTTGGGAATATAGCAGTTAGAAAGTCTGGGGAAATTAATGACCATGATGTGGAGGAGCAAGAAACTATTCTAACGGAGCAAGAAAGAGCCAATCGGGTTGAAGTGAAAGCGGAGTTGAGCAGAGTGTGGCTAATGGAGGAAATTAGTTGGTGGTGAAAGTCAAGGGTTTTGTGGTCAAGCGAGGGAGATTGCAATATGTAGTATTTCCATAGGGTGGCCAATGCACACAAGAGAGTTAATCATATTAGGAAGATGACAATTGAAGGAGTTTCTTTGGCGGAGGAGTTTTTCGAAAGGGGAATCACAATGTTCTAAGTAGCTTTATGGGAAGACTTTGGAGGCTAGTCCTTGATAATTTGCACTTTGATTCGTTGGAAGAGGAGGAAAAAAGGGGGCTGGAAACTAGATTTTGAAAGAAGAGGTGGTGGGAGCACTCAATTCATGTGATGATGGTGATGAGGCGCTAGGCCCTGATGGGTTTTCTATGGCATTCTTTAAAAACTGTTGGGAAGTGTTTTGTGATGAAGTCATGGAGGTCTTCCAGTTTTTCTACGAGCATGGGAGCTTTGAAAGGAACTTGAATGCTACCTTCATTACTCTTATCTCTAAGAAAGAAGGGATGGAGGACATTAAGGATTTCATGCTTATTAGCTTGGTGCGAGATGCTTATAAGCTTTTGGCCTAAGTCTTAGCTAATAGATTGAAAGGAGTTATGGGTAAGCTTATAACAGATAGCCAAAATGCTGTCATTGGCGGAAGGCAAATTCTAGATGTCGTTCTTGTGGCCAATGAATGCATAGATTCATAGAAGCAGAAAAGAAAGGAAGGCTTGATTTGTAAGTTGGACTTTGAAAAGGCGTACAATCACGTGAGTTGGAGATTTTTGTTATATATGCTTGAGAGGATTGGCTTTGTTGAGAAATGGCAGAAATGGATTTGGTCATGCATCTCTCCAGTTTCCTTCTCGGTTCTAGTGAATGCAGTGGCAACCAGATTCTTTAAGAGTTCGAGGGGGCTTTGTCATGGTGACCCTCTCTCTCCTTTTCTTTTCCTTATTGTCATGGAGGCATTGAGCAAGTTGGTGTTGAGGGCAATGGATTGAGGTCTTTTGAGGGGGGGACTGTGAAGAATATGGGGTGGAAGTCTCTCATTTGTTTTTTGACGACGACTTTAGGTTTTTTGTGAGGTCCGAGATACAACTTCATCATTTAAGTGGATTTGGTTGTGCTTTGAACTGGTGTCGGGCTTCAAGGTGAATTGGGGGAAAAGTGAGCTTATTCCGGTTTGTAATGTAGTGGGAATTGAGGAGTTAGTGTGGAACTTGGGTTGTAAGGTGGGTTTCTTGTCTTCAGTTTACTTGGGATTACCGCTTGGTGCAAATCCAAAATCTAAAGCAATTTGGGATCCGGTAGGGGAGAGATTTCACAAGAGATTGGTGGGGTGAAAGAAACAATACTTATCCAAAGGGAGCAATATCACTCCAAGTAAAAGTACGTTGGGAAGTCTTCCTGCTTATTATTTGTCTCTTTCCCTATTCCGGCTTTGGGTTCTTCCTAGCTTGAAAAGATCCAAAGAGATTTTCTACGAGGAGGGAAGAGGGCCGAACTTAGTAAGTTGGGAGAAAGGTGAAATTTCGTTTGAAGGGAGGTGGTTTGGGGGTTTAGGATATGAGAGTCTTCTTGGTAAGTGACTTTGGAGAAATGCAAAAGAGAATCATGCTAGGTGGAGAAATACAAAGGCAAGTGGTGCTCGAAGGTGGTGGAGGGCCTAACGGGCTAGGGTTATGGAAGAATATTAGAATGGGGATGGAGGATTTCTTTGATTTCATTTCTTTGGTGGTAGGAAATGGAGAAAGGGTGAAGTTTCGGAAAGATAAATGGTGTGGGAATACTACATTGGAACCTAGATTTCTAAGACTTTTCCTCATTTCTTCCAACCGTTAGGCTTGGGTGAAGGATTATGTTATCTTCAATGATAATGGTTATGTGTGGGTCCCTTCCTTTAGGAGAAATTTGAAAGATTGGGAAGTGGAGGAGGTAATTGACTTGATAAGAATATGGCATGACACTTAAGTTTATACGCAATGTAAAGAGGGTGTGGCTTCTTGTTCCACTTTGTATTAGGGTGCAAAATGGCAACAGTACCACCAACCTCTACTCTCTCTAAAAACAATTTGTTTCTCTCCTTCATTGTCACGATTCACCCCTCTCTTAGACTTACCCATCAATCCCTAACCTTATCCACTGCCACTGTAGTTTCGACTGGATCATTTATTCCTTATAATCATGATGTACTCCCGATCTCTCTCATATTTCTTTTTGTAGTAGCCGAAATCGCAGTGCTGTGAGATTGCCGCTGCATGAGTTAGATCGTTGCCAAAACATTGGTGTGTGATTACCGAGTTTTTGCCACAATATTTTTTTTTTTCCAAATGGAAACTGCCACAATATTAGAGTGATCATCACAATAGTGGAGATTGAATAGTGGCTGTGGTAGAAAAGTCTGTGGTGAACATTGTTGAGTGATTTAATTTCAATAAAATATTACATCGTAATCCTTGAGGGATCAATTTTGCAAGTTTAAGTTTGGTTTTTTTATTCGATACAAGAGAATTGCATGACATGATTCTATCCTCAAACTATCTCAAATGCTACTTGTTTCAATTCTTATTTTCAATCTTAGGTGCCTTAGAGAGGGGGGAAAATTGTTGTCTTAGTGTTTTGGACAGTGAAATTTCACTGTCTAGGAAAAACAGTGAAATTTCTCAGATTTAAGTGATATCATCCCATGAAATTCTTGTCTTTATGAGAGAAATTTTTTTGTTTTGATGAAACAATGAAATATCGTTGTTTTTCGTGCTCTCTCCATGAAACAACGTAATTTCACTGCTTTGTAGTGGGATTTTTTGGCAACTTTCATATGCAATATGGATATTGTTTGATAGAACTTGATTTAAGAGCTCAAATATAATATTTTTTTTTGAAATTGGATTTATATATTGGGAGATGTTGAATTTTAAGGTTGGAAAAATTTTAGACACACCTTTTTAACTGATGGGAAACCAATAACAGAGATGGAAGTTTTATTGATTGAGGGGTAAGTATATGATGTAAGTTGTTTTTATATATTTTCCCTTCTTGTGCCTTTTAATGAATTTCCGTTATATTTACCTATGAAAATATATATATATATATATTTTGCTATTAGTTGATATTTAGAGAATTTTGGAGGCAAATATCCATGTGATGGATTTGTCTCATCGGAGACCTTATTTGAGGGTTGGCCTAGAGGCAGGGGAAAGAGAGAGATAAAGGAATAAGTAAACCTTTTTTCGGTCATTTAATTAAAAAGTAAAACGTGCACATATTATCTTTCTCTAAAAAGTAGCTGATATGGCAGGAAAAAGAAATCATAATGGGAATATTTTTTCTGCATAATGTTATATACTCAACTCAATAAAGTATCTCAAGTTCAACTCACATTCCAAGGGCCACTTACCTATCAAAAAATAAAAAATACTCAACTCAATAAAGCCTTATCCTAACTGTTTTGGGCCAGCTATATGAATCTTGTCTCGCAATTCATTCAAAATTAATCTCAGGATTCATGTTGAGAGATCTGACAAAGTTTTACGCTCAGCTATCTAACACGATACTCCATTTTTTGGGCTTGGGACTGGCGTTGTAATTGTATGACACTAAGCACGACCCAAGCGGAGTCTGCATAATGTTATATTAGGGAATTATTTTAAAAACGGAGTGTTATTTTGGCCAAAAACTTGATAGACATGGTATCCACAAGGTGAAGCCTGTGCTTCTGAGCTAGCTTTTCCTTTCGATTTGTTGGAGGATGTAAGTCCTTTGTTTCATCTATAGATTGCTTAACAGATTTGTTTAGCTCACATTTTGTTTTTTGTTTTATACTTTTTATAACTTGATTGTACTTGGGTTGCACGTTTAGTTGATTTTCTTATTACTAATCAACAAAGTTCTAGAGCTTTGCATTTCTGGTTTAAGGATGTATCTTAGATCTATTTTCTCTTTTGTGCTGCTGGTCCCTTTATATTGCCAGCGCCTCCTCCCTGGATTGTATACGTTGTTGAAATATGGATTTTATGGGGTAGGGCCTTTGTATACCTCAATTCTATCAGGCCCAGGCCTCACCTTTCTTTTTTTCTACTGTACTCAACTCCACAATGCCTTATCCATCCAAATGCAAAGTAGCACCATGGCATTCATGAACTACAATTTGGAATTCATGTTTCTGTAAACATTGTTAGCCATCCAAACCCAAAATACTCAGGATCAGCTCTCATTACAATATAGACCTTCCCTGTGAGCATCTTGTTCTTGGTGAAGATGGTATTGTGGTATGGGGTTTACAATAAAGTCAGAGTACTTTTTTTTTGAAATTTAGAACTGAATCTCCAATTACCACATCTGGCTCATACTTGGCAAATCTTTTATTCTGCTTGCTAGCTATAATGAATTTTGTTTTCTAATGAGCCTCTTACATTTCTTTCAATCACACTACTCTTGATTTTTTTTCTCCAGCTCATTACGGTCTGGCTTAAAAAGGCATCTTAATTTATCTTAAGCATTCAGTTCGTACAACTGTTTAATTGTTATTAAAAACTTGGATCTTCTTCAAAGGCTTCTTTCTATAGTTAATCATCAAGGAGTTATTTTTCCATCATATCTGATTTCTGCTCTCAAAGCATTAATTTTCTTTCATGCTGTATATCTGCCTGAGAATGGAATACTAGTAGTGAACTTTAATATTCTTTCACGGTCCCAGACGATACGTACATGATTGGTTCCCATACAGGGAACTTATTTGTTGGAACACCATTAAACAATTTACTTGCATTTCAGTTATTCTTTATTTTTTTAATACAGCATTTGATATAAGTGTTTTTTGATAGGCAAACTGTTGTATTGATTTTGCTCTCTCACTTTTCTAGAATTATAACTTCCATGCCTGAGACACATGTGGGTTCCTGTCCCAAAATTATTCGAATGAATTTAGTTGCGCAGATTACTGAAAATTTTACTTATATAATTTCTCAGATCTGATCTTGGAAATCATCCTGATTTTTTCTTTTGGTATAAGCTTGACTTGTTTTTGTATGTGATTTGAATCCGCGATTTTTTTTCCCTTAATATCTGCAGGAAGCTGCTGCAATCAATAATGGGAAAACTGCACATTCAGCATGGAGGAGTTATGATGACTTTAATGAATATTTCTGGTTTGTTTGTTTCCTTAAATCTAGTAATCTGGAGTTTGGTACTCCGTTTAACTTCATAATTACTTTTTGATGGTTTAATTCTCATTATATTTGTAGGTCACCTGCCTGCTTTGAGTTGGGCTGGCCAATGAAGAGGAATTCATCTTTTCTGTTGAAGCCTATAAAGCGGAAAAGGGTTTGTTGTGATGATAATTTTTAACCAGTATTTGTACATAAATTGTATACTTCAGTTTATATTAGAAATTTGTATTATAGTCAATATTTTGTTTTAGATGATTTAGACTCAATCACCCCCCCCCCCCCCCCCCCTCCTGGAGCGCGGGGGGTGGGGGACCCCTTCCTCAACCTTGCCCAACTTAAAACATTAAAAATATTAGATGTATTAGACTTGAGTGTGAAATATATCGTTTTTCTGAGTCTTTTCCCTTGATGTTTCTAACAAGGAAATTGACTTGGATTTTATTGTTCAAATTGGATATGAGTTGTCTGATCCGGTGATCTCCTATAACTGAGAAATGATTTGACTGTGACATTGATTTTGTATAGAATGAAATAAGCTAAATATTGGAGTTCTATATTTCACGATGATCCGCCATGAATTACTATTTGTGGATGAAAGAAATGCACTATGGAGAAGGGTGATATACTTCAAGTTTGGTTGTGAGGAGGGGGATGGGTTGTCTAAGGAAGCTAGAGGCGTCTATGGTTGCAGTTTGTGGAGGGCCATTTCTAAAGGGTGGGAGTCCTTTAAGTAGGCTGGAGGTAGAGGAGGGTGAAGTTTTGGGAGGATGCATGGTGTTTTGATGGGGCTCTAAAGGAGAAATTTCCCCTTTTATATAACATTGCTTCTAACAAGGAAGTGCTGGTGGTGGATTATGCTTCATGGACAAGCGATAACATTGCTTGGGATCCTTGTTTTCAAAGGAATTTTTATGATTGGGAATTGAAGGAAGTGGAGGTGCTGATGGGTTTGTTAGAAAGACGGAAGGCTAGAATGGGGCGGGAGGATACCATGATGTGGAAAGCGGAGAATAAGAAGACTTTCACAGTCATATCTTTGTACAGGTATCTGATGGGGAATGAAGTGAAGTTGTTCCCTCGGCAGCTTGTTTGGAATTCAAGAGTTCCAAAGAAAAGTGCATTCTTTTGTTGGTCGTTCTCATGGGGTGCACTTCTCATGGCGGACAATCTCAAAAAGAGAGGTTTTCAATTGCCTAGTAGATGTTACATGTGCAAGGAAGAAGAGGAAACGACAGACCATCTCTTGCTTCATTGCAAAATGGCCATGGACCTTTGGAATCTGATTTTTTCTTTGTTTGGCTGATGTTGGGTGATGCCAAAAGCGGTGAAGGATGTTTTTTTGGGGTTGGAGATGTGAGAGTTTAAGGAAAGACTTAAGCCGAGTGTGGAAAATGGCTCCACTTTGCTTAACTTGGTGCATATGGAGGGGAAAGAATCATAGGATATTTGAAGGAATAGAATCTCAGATTTGGCACTTGAAGGATCATTTTTTTGTGCTTGCTTTCTTTTGGTTGAAAGAAGATTATCCTATGTACTTAGATACTTTCATAGGTTTTTTTTTTTGGGGATTTTAGGCCTTAATTGTTGTTGCCCATCTCTCCTTTTCTTCATTTGTGTTTGCCCTGCTCGGGCTTCCTTTTAATGAATATACTTTGATTTACTGATTAAAAAAAAAAGGCAGTTTTGTTTGGTCTGGACCCTAATGTGACGGGATTGCTTTGGAGTGATCTCCATTTTTGTGTGTTTTGTTCCCACTCTCTTCCGCAGCATCCAATATTTTGGAACTTGGTTTTGTGAAAAGTTCAAAATTCTTCTCGTTTGCTGACAGCTCATAAAGTTGGTATTTGAGTCTAATACCTTTCGTTGAGTTTAGAGTTTTGTTATGGTACTGAAATGTTCAAGAGTTATTTAATAGAGTCAATAATTTGATGTTGTGGGCTGATCTAGGATTGTGTTGAATGCTGGAAAATGTCTGTACTTCTGCCAAAAAAGTCTTTTAAAGCCTCTTCTGGGAAATGGTAGAGGATCTCTTTAGAACTGTTTCTGGTTTTGTTTCTTTTCCTCCATAAAGCTATTTAACTTAGATGCTTTTGTGTCCCTATGAGTGAGTGTGGATAGACTATTAGGGTGTAAGATAAATTTTTTTTTTTGGGTTGGGATTTATATGGTTGGCTCCCCAGGAATCATTTTTATTGTAGATACAATTATTACTTGTCAAAAAACAAAAGAAGAATCCATAGCTTATGCTTTTTTCATGAAGTCCTATTTGTCTTTTAATGATGAATATATGCCTGTTTTTGCTTTTACCCATTTAGCACATGTTGTAATTAATTAAGAATGTTGAATTATTAACTATCATTTACCCATTTAGCACATGTTGGAATTAATTAAGAATGTTGAATTATGAACTATCTTTTCAGGTTTTTTGGATGTTGATGTTACAAGTGTTATTATTATTTGGCAAAATTCTGTGTTCATAAAAAAGTTGATTCTATCTTTGGATCAAATACTTGTATCTTATGATTTATTTCCTCCTTTTATTTAGTCATTTATTTATTTTTTTAATCTGTGGACTTGGCAGACTGGGAAAAGCTCTTTTGTCGAGCATCGGACATTCCTTCACTTATATCGAAGTTTTCATCGTATGTGGATTTTTTTGGTTGTAATGTTCCAGGTAAATTGTGTCTATGTTTTATTATTAGTTAGATCTTCAATGCAGGATGTTCGTTGCTAAAATGAAATTCATGTGTTTTTTTTCTCCTTCCTACTTCAGGCTTTGACTATTGTTGCCTTCAATAGAGGGAAAAGTAATCTTGATGTTTTTAAAACCGTACTTAGCATTGGACCAACATTTGCCATCATGAACTTCATTGAGAGTGAGTTCTTTTCTGTCGCTGTCATTTGTTGCTTATTACTTTGAATTCTTTCAGATTCAGATTCAGATTTTACATTGCTTTCTCTTGCACTTTCTTTTTCGTCCTTTTGTTCATCGGGTCATGTGCTGCTTATATAGGTTCTTTAGATGTCCTGCTTACATTTGGCGCTTACACCACAGCAAGAGGCATGGCTATATCCAGGCTGGTTATTAGGTTTTTTTGGTGGGGGTTGAGCTCTGTATTTGTGACATATTGTTACATGTGAGCCTACAATATTCTTCTTCTTTCTCTTTTCTCTTTTCTATTTTTTAAAACATGTTTTCCCAGTTGTTCAATACTTCATTACTGCTTATTTACTTACATACTACACAAAATGAGTTTTCAGGAAGGTTTTGGAGGAGAGAAATAAACAGAGCCCAGAATCATTCTACTTCCGAATTTATATTCTTGTATTGGGTGTTTATGCTGGCATACGCATAGTTTTTGCGTTGTTACTTAAGTTTCCAGCTTGTCATACACTTTCTGAAATGTCTGATCAATCATTTTTCCAATTTTTCAAGTGGATTTATCAGGTATTTATTCTTCAGTATGAAATCTTTGAAAATAATGTTTGACCAATGTTTGATTTTCAGCATTTTTGTTTTATATATTTTTTGGTTCTTTTCAGGAGCGGTACTTTGTCGGTCGTGGTCTGTATGAGAAGACCACTGATTATTTGAGGTTCGCTAGCTTCATTCATTTGGAAATTGATTGTTTTGTTTCTATTGTTTTCTATTTCTGTAATTTAAGAAGTATGGATACGGATACGGGACACAGATATGACAAGACACGACACGACATGACATGAACACGAGGACTTGGCTTTTCTAAAAAAAGAAGGACACGGATACGTCAGGGACATATTGAATATATATTTTATATGATCATGTAATAAAAACTTAATATTATTTTAATCAAAATTAGCATAACAACACACAAATTAAAAAATATTATTATTAAGCTATTAAAATAACAAAGCCATTGAATAAAAATTCAAGAAATTCTTCATTTAATCATCAAAATCCATGATTCAAGCTTCAAAACAAATTTACTAACTACTACATAACCAAAAAAAAAAAAAAAAAAGTTGACTAGCAGAGGGAGAAAAAGAGGAAAAAAAAAAGAAACATAATGTGTTCAAAATGTGTCTTAACGTGTCCTAGAGTGTTCAGTATGTGTCCGAATTTGGACACTTTTTCTTTTTTTTTGCGTGTCCGACATAGACACTTGAACCAAAATAGAGTATCTGTGTTGTAGTGCTTCATAGTCTGTAGTACATTTTTTCCACTGAGCCTAGTTCTTGTTTCCTATGTTGAAATCATTTATTCTGTCATTGCCTTTCCATACCTTCTTCTCTGTGAAGCTGTATCCTCTAACTGACAAGTAGATCTATGTTTTCTTTGAATATTGAGTCACATTTGTTGGGAAATCATTAACTTCGAGGGAAGTTGAATTCTTTTTGTATGAACTGGATTGCATGATTATAATGGCTAGATAAATTGAGCTTGAATCTTTTTTTTTTTTTTGACTTTTTGGATACTGGATGATTTACCTTACCAGTAAGAGAAGCCTATACAGTATATCCCCGTCTTGCACAATTTTACTGTACACGTGAGACAATTTTGATTTATGCTTACTTTGACCAAAACTCAGGGGATATAAGGCATTTTAAAACTCACCTATTTCAGAAGAATGGTTTACAAAGTAACTTTTGAAAAAAAGGTTTACAAGGTATCCTAACTCTGATCTCAAATGGTCTTATGTTAAGCAATATTTGGATTCTTCGGGGGCTTTGTTAGAAATACTTTGTTAGGTTGGACTATGATTTTTCAGTATCATAGACTTGCTTCACTTGCATTTGATTTCAGTTATGTTCTCATCCCTCTGAAATTTTGTTGCCTAAATTTTTTGGGCCTAAATGTTTGTAGTTCTTCGTTTTCGAAGGATTTTGGGACTTGAAGTAAACAAATTGAATATGGTTTTGATTTGTGTGGTAATTAAGTGATATAGAATGCATTATTATGAAACCTGAGTATCTTACTAAGTTTGTTTTGTAGAATGATTGGGATGAGATCATTTAATTAATCTTTTTATTAATCAAGGCCTTGCTGGAAATGTTGGTTTCCCAACTATTTGGTTTTAGCACCTAAGTTGTATGTATTAGAGAATTACTCTGCTTGTTTGTAATGGATAAATGTTTCACTATTATTGTCATCTTTATTATTAGCACCATATTATTATTGGGATTGATACGTATACTTTGAGTCGGACTTTGGTATCAATCATTTTGAAATGGGACTGCATGGGAGGTTATATAACAAGAGCTCAGATAGATAATGTGTTTTATGGGCACTTCAAAAATTGCGACGTCCTGGTGCTGGACACAACATTTGGTATGGGTTTGGGAAAGGTGTCTGACACATCTACTGTTTGCACATACCCAGAAGGATTGTCCAAGGAAAGGAAATATGTAGTCACTAGTCATAATTCAAATGGCATTTCCGGAATATACCTTCTTATTTTGCTTTTATATCTATGTTTCAGTATGGATGAAATAGTTGTATGTAAAAAGCTTTTGTTATGTGGAGGCGTAATTTTACCCCAACTTTGAAATGTATAAAAATTGGAAAACCTTGATAATACTGCATGTTCTCCATCCAAGGAGTTGCAGATCAGATGAATTCAACACCTTAGGGGGCACCCATGCTCTTCATGCATACCTGAGCCCATATGACATGGATCGGGCAACAAGTACTGACTGCTTTGTTGGAAAGCACAAATACAACTAAGCTTGAGATAGAAGTTTGATTTGAAGTTTCGATCTCATTTTCATATTCATAATTATAGGGCAGTGAAACAACACATTCTAATCAGACTCTTTTGTTAATTTTATTTGGTAATGGCCAAGGGCAATCTCCTTGTGATGAGGAAATTTGAGAAGCATAAGATTTGAAATCCAAACTGTTAAATGTTATTGAGCATGTCTTTTAAAAATGACATTAGGGCAAATATGTTTCAAGGAAGTAGTAAGTTGGAGGAATAAGGTGGAGAGTGGCAGAGGCGAGAAGTTTATTAAGAGTCTGGAAGCCAAGCCAAGGATTTTTTTTGGATGATCAGAGGTTGTTTTAGAGTAAATTTTGTGGTTTATTTTTTAGCTTTATTGTAAAAGGGATTCAGGTGGGCCTTGGTTGGGCTATGCAGTGGTTCTCTGTTTCATATAGGAGGACTCTGTGGCTCTAGAGACTCCTGGAGGAGGTGATTAAGGAGGCCCAGGGTGATTGATGTCTGGTGTTCTTTGCATGGTTATACCTCAGCTTTTTCTCTGCCTTGTTGGGACATTTTGACAAGTTCTTTATGGTTTTTGGCATGATTAAACATAGAAGCAAATCTACTATTATTGCTTGGATTTTTAATCAGATAGTTTCATCATCAAGGGCTTTAGATCAATTGATTTTCTCTATTTCATATTGGAAGGCTATGTATCTCTAGAGACCCCTAGAGGAGATGATTAGAGAGGCAATTTTTGGGGTGATTGATGTCTAGGATCTTGTTTTGATGGTTTTTTAACTAGCAGCTCTATAGTATTGCCCAATAAGTTGCAAAAGGGACTTTCATTTTGACAAGTTCTTTTACCTCAGTTTTATCTTTGTGTTTTTTGGACATTTTGACAAGTTCTTTATGGTTCTTGATGTTCTCTACTCTAGTGGCATGGTTACCCATAGAAAAAAATCTACTATTATTGCTTGGTAACTCAAGAGCATAGCTTTATCATCAGGGGCTTTAGACCAATGGATAATTTTCTCTTCTTCTCAATCATTTTTTTATCGGCAATTAAATTTTTGATGCAGACCCCAATTGCTAACAAGATGGTCTGGGAGTTTAATGTTTCCATGGAAATGAAATTGTGTTTGGGGAAGTTTAGAATGGCATGCAACCATGTATACTTTCTTGATCATTTTTGGTGTAGGAAGAGTTTTCAAAATTGATGGAGGTCTTGAGCAAGATGATGTTTGAGATTTACCAACTTTATAGCCTGTCATAAATGGGAAGGCAATAGGTTGGTTTTAATCTTCTAGATGGTTGAGAAAAGATTTTCTTTGTCATTGCATGAAAACAGTCATGGTCTGCGAGAAAATGATTGAGATGCCATTTGGCTTTAGGAATCCTTGTTGTTGTCCTTGAAAATCCATATTTTTGGGTTATTCTCTGTTTTCTGCTTCCACATGAGAATTTTTGATGGAAATGGTTTCTTCTGAAGATATTTCCTGGGGAATTATTCCTCTGGGGGTTCCTCTTTGAAAAATTTCAAGCTTTTTAGGCTTTAGAAGTTTGTTTTGCTGGTTCACTTAGAATTGATCCTTGTTTTGGGAATTTAAAGATCATGCTTCTGTTCTTTAATTTTGAGCGGTGTCTACTTATCCTATTCCTATGATGATGAGATCTGTTGGTCCTTGGTGAGTAATGGCTCATTTCCTTTTGAATCATATCTTTATTTTGTTTTTGGTGACAATTGATCTTCTACTGTTCATTTGGCAAGTTTTAAACTTAGGGCGGTGCAATAGGTTGGGTTAGAGCAAAGCCCTTATTCCGTTCCTAATATTCCTCTTCATTAGAGCAAGTTTCCCCCTAGTCAAGGATATTGATGGTTAATACCAATAAAATGCTTTTGAGTTTGTTGGTCTTACAGTGACCTTTATCTAGTTTTGTGGCATGTACAAAATAAGTGGGAGACGATTGATCCTTATTTATTTTCCAACATCACATTTATTATTATTATTATTTTGTAAAAAAATTAATTGCTTTGGTGTATATATATATTAGGTGATCTTTGTAGAATATATATTATAAGGGCTATGTATCATTTGGGGGCTTCACAATGGTGATAGTAATGAGGTCACATGAAGCAGACACACTAAGGGAGGAGCCGTGCCTAACACCATGTCAGGCATGACACTTACAAAATTTCCAAAAAGTCACATGTTACATGCGTGTCTAATATCTTATTTCGAAATAATCTAAATATGTCGATGTTGCTGAAACAAATCATGCTTGCAACGGGCACCTTAATATTGAAAAAGAGTATTTTTCAAAATGAGATAAATAATGGAATAGTAATAATTTGCTGGGAGGGTGTGTTGTGGCATGTGCAAAATAAGTGGGAGACGATTGATCCTTATTTAATTTCCAACATCACACTTATTATTATTTTGTAAAAAAATTAATTGCTTTGGTGTATATATATTAGGTAATCTTTGTGGAATATATGTGATTAGGGCTATGTATCATTTGGAGGCTTCAATCATTAAAGCTTTTTAAGGCGTACTGCTCATAATATACTGTCTGAGTTGTTGCCAATTTTCTCTTTTCACTGACATTCTTGAGAAATTCACATATCTTGGATTCCTTAGCCAGTTAGGTTGGTGACGCTTTTGTTTTTCTTTTTTTTTACTTCGGAATCTGGGACAATTCACATTGGCGTGATAGATTTTTGAGGAAACACAGTTCTTGCCTTTTCTCAGCCAACATGCAGGGCAGGTGATCTAGCTGAAAACGTAGTCCTTTTCGAAGGGTTTTTTTTTTTTTGGGGGGGGGGGGAAGGTTTAATTGTATGCTTGAATTAGTTATGGTGGACTAAATTATTTTTTTATTGTTTCTTTCGTTAGATGTGGATGTTCAAGTTGTTGGTTTAATCTGCATCTCTTGAGGTAGTTGGAGACATCATTTCTTTGGATATTTGGATTGGCCGAGTCTTCAGAGATGTATTCAGGAGGTTGATTTTCTGTGTGCATGTACGTTGCTAATGTTGTAAATTCCTTGACATGCTGTATTTTAAAAAAACAGGCCATCCCAGAGTGTTAGCTGAATCATGAGCAAAATATTAAATTGATGTGAAAAAGTTTTGTTCATTATAGGCAACTTGCTGTTTTGGTAATATTTCCTCCAGTTGGACGTAGAGTGAAGGTTGTGTCACAAAGGATTAGATAAATGTTCTTGCAATCAATTAATAAATGTGGAAGAAGCGGTTGGATTTAAATTAAGGTTTTGTATAGGCTTAGTGTGGAAGCTGAATGATTCATTGCTTGTTGAAAGGGGAAAGGCCCCAACTGTTCTGTTCAGTTCACTTTATATTTGAAACTAAAGGACCATAATTTGTAACTGGGCCATTAAAGATATGGGTGCCATCACCACAGGCGATGGTATTATTTCATTTTTGGTTTCTTTGAAATTACATTGTTTCAACCTTACACTGTTTTCTCTAAGAGGGCTGGTATCTCATTTGATGACTCTTTCACAATGTTGGACTTGCATTGATTGTTATACAAGAGATGTGGAGGAGAAAAGGTAGGGGGTGGGGAATATCACCACTAGAATCTGTTGGATCACAGCATTTTGTTCATAGGCTTACATATATAACTGATGTGGTTTTCTGAAATAACTTAATATCCTAGACCATTTGATTTAGTTTGTGTCCTGTTGGCCTGCTTCCGTTGTATTCACTAAATCGACGCTACTGTTGATATTCTACAACCCACGTGCATAATGTCTTGTATGACTTATATTATTACTGCAAATAAGTGCTTCCTCTTGATTGATGTTAGAGAGTCTGATATTGAATGTAATTTGATAAAATTTGGACTGACTGAGTTTCAAATTGTGATTTTTCAGTAGGCTTATGAGCATTATTACCTGTGTGAAAGTTAAATTTGTTCAATTTTGATTTCAACTACTGCAGATATGTGCTCTTCTGGTTGGTGATCTTTTCATGCAAATTTGCATTCACCTACTTTCTCCAGGCAAGCTAAAATTCCTGAGTCTTGAATATATTGTTTATTCTATAGATGGGGGTGACTAAATGTGTAGTTTTATAAAACATGTAGTGTTAGGTGCACACAACTTATGACATATTGTTAACTTTTAATGTGTATTATTATGCAGATTAAACCACTAGTCCGACCCACCAAAATTATTGTGGATCTTCGATTTCTGAATTACTCATGGCATGATTTGATCTCAGAGAGTAAGAATACTCACATCTGTTTACTTTAATAACCTCTTTGCTTATCTATTATCCTTTCTTGAGTTTTTTGAGCACTACAACCAGTGATTTTAGTAAATGTTATGTAGTGCTTCTGGTTAGTTTGCCTTTTAAATTTTTTTTAATAGGTAAAGAGTAAATATATTAACAAGACACCCAAGGGGAGCGAACCCATATCAAAAGGGAAGGCGTAAAGCCTTAAAGTCCCAAAAAATCAACTAAAGTATCTATATAGATTTTTAGCTGAATAATAATTGCATGGAAAGAAAAAATAATGTATGATGAGTGGGCTTCAGATATACACTAACTGAAATAAAACTAGGACATAAGCTCAAAATTCCACCTTTGACAAGTAATACAGTTTGTTTTGACAAGTATGATGTATTTATTTGTATTAATTTTGCATGAGGGAGATGAACCCATTTATACAAAAGGGACCTGACACTATAATTAAAGCTACAATTCTCCCAAAATAATCAAGAAAAGAAACTATACACATGGGGTAATCATCCTTAACCCAAAGGTGAAGCAACTTCAAAAAATTTTCCTTAACCTACCATGGGGAAGCTCTCCCCCCAAAAAAATCCTCCTATTTCTCCAGAAGCACCAAATAAGACAGAATGGGGCCTTATGCCAAACCATCCTCACATCCTTTCTCCCCCTATATCCTCCCCAACTGGATAGAAGGCCTTTGACTGAGGCCGGAATGGACCTCATACAACCAAATACGGAGAGAACAAGACTCTACGCAACCCGACTTCCCAAGCCACCTTACAATGAAGAAATTCTGCTTCTTCTTTGCACATATAACATCTTCTAACGATAAAATCCCTTCCTTTGCAAATTATCCATAGTTGACACCACTTATCACGTAGTTGTCCAAGCAAAATTGGCTACCTTAGATGGAACTTTGGTAGACCAAATCATCGTCCAACAAACCCACCCCCCCCAAAAAAAAACTCTTCCCTGCCGCCACTACTCTATAATACGAGCAAACAAAGAATGTTTTCGAATTATTCAATGTCCAAAACAGGGAATCCTCCCTATGACTCCTGATTCGAAAGCGACTTAGATGCCCCCATCAAACTCACTACAACTCCCAGTCCTGAAGATTCCTCCTTAAAAAAGGAGTTCACACCAGATCCCTTCCAGCGCCAGAGACACAATCCTCTAGTAAAGCAACTCGATTTAAAACAATCCTAAAGAGCTGTTGACATTGATCCATCAACGACAAATAATACAACTTTTGCAACTCAATCAAAGAAACCCAAGATCTATGGAAGATTTGAAGCAATCCTAATGAGCTGAAGACATTGATTCATCAACGACAAATAATACAACTTTTACAACTCAATCAAGGAAAGCCAAGATCTATGGAAGATTCAAAGTCAATTATTTAGACTCCTTTAAGCATCTGAATGCACAAACACCCAAAAGCTACTGTGGAATGGACAAAATAAGCTGTAATCCCTAACTACTTGGGGTCAGCTACATAGATCTATTGTCTCCAAATGGTACTTTATAAATCTATATCCTCGACTAATTCCTAGGCAAACATGTACTTTCTCACAGCCTCAACTTATGTTCTTTTTATGTTCCCCTTCCTTTTTTGGTGCCTAAAGAAGAGCTATCATGGGAACAATCATCTAATTCACAATTTCCACCTCTAACTTAGCTACTTGTAGTGTTGTCAAAGGCGAGTGCCTGGTCCCCTAGGCGACCGGACACGACAGTTTTTAGTCTTAGTACTTTAACATGTTTTATGTCAGGCATCTTCTAAGAAGCGATGTGTAGGCGATCGCCTTAGGAAAAGAAAGAGGTGACCGAGTGATAGATTTTTTAATTGACATATTTTACTTGTATGTCCGTTTATGTTTATAGTATTTAATGCTTTTAATTCAACAATTCTTAAAGAGGCACATTAGTATGAAAGAACATAATTGTTGTCTAAAAGTATTATTCTCCAATAAATCATATTAATACAAGTATGTTACTAAACATTAGCACAAGACTGGCCTAATAAATATTTAAATTATTTGAGTTTTTGCCAAACATACAAAACTTTGAAGAGAGTAACATTTTCAATATGTAAAAAAAAATTAGAAGTTGTGATTTACACTACACTATAACCAACATATTGTCATCATTTTTTGCAAAATCTGGCTGTGATTACGATAAAACCTTTTTGCTCTATCAATGAGATTGACCACCAATTTTTTTTTTTTTTTTTGGTTGATAAGTGTGAGATTGACCACCAATAAGTGAAGTCATCCTAACATAGGCTTGACCTTTGAGAATCAATTTAGAGGTTTATGAGATTCTCCTTATCATGTTTTCTACATTATTAGGACCAACAAGTTCACAAAAGTTTATTTTATATAAGACTTGGATAGATAGAAAGCTTTTGAATATTCATTGAGAAGGAAGCACCAAAGTTTTTGTTTTTAATAAGTAAAAGTGTAATTTTATTAGCAAAATGCCCGAGAGGGGTGGACCTATAATTACAATGGAAAGGCCATACCATTAAAGCCTCGAGGACCCCGGAAGATATACTAAAGTGTCTACATACAAAGCACCAAAGCTTAGAATGGTCATACCACTTAAATACATCATATGTCACCTTTTGATTGAAAATTTTAGAGTTACCCGATAATTATTCTAACCATAAAATATTATTTAACTTATAATAGATTAACTTTTAATGTCTAATATGTAATTTTTATAAGTTAATGCGTTGCTTCACTCAGATCGGCACTTTTTTGTCAGTGTTTTTTGGGCAATGTAAGACCTGAACACCTTAAGGGTGCATTTCACCTTTTATTGCCCTGGCTCCTTGAAAATAATTCTATTTCTTTTTATCTAAACATTCTTGATGATTGGAAAGAGAGTATCTTTCCTCTCAATGCAGCCTTTAGGGCCTTGTCCTTGAATATCATTTTATTTGTTTTTATCCAAGAGGTCTTAATGTTGCCATTAGGCCAAAGAGGCATAATTTCATGTTTTGCTGAATCTCTTACAGATTGTTGTGATGGATATTTTTCATGAATCGCCTTAAATACCAATGAGTTGCTCAATTACTTAATGCACTCCTTCACATGTCCCTCATGGATCCATTATGTGACACCTACAACTTGATCTCTTGAGTAACCTCTATATATGGTTAATGCTCTCCAAGAGCTGCAATTTGGGGGATGTTCTGCTAGTGTCGCTGAGTACCATTATTCTGACCGATGGTGGTTCTGCAATGCAATTCAATGAGACTACGTGAGCAGTTAGCAATTTTATATAACTTCTCAGTATTTAGGTATTAAACCACCAAGTCATTTGAAAGTTTAAGCTATTAGAAAGGGTGTAACTGAAGTATTTAATATTCTAACATGCTCTTTCACGTGTTGCTACACTCTTCATTATGAGTGGTCAACACGTGCATTAATTTCAATTATTAGGGTGGCGGTGAGATTCAAACCCTTGACCTCCGTCTTCTCTGATACCTTGTTGAACTACCAACTTATCTAAAAGCTTAAGCTATTAAAAAGGGTGTAACTCAAGTATTTAATATTCTAACAGTGAGTTATACAAAATGGGGGACTAAATTGAACTTACAAATTAGTGGACTAATTGAAATGACATTTTTTTGTACATGATAAAGTTTTTTTTTTTAAATTTCTCCTACCCTTCTTACTTTATCTATAGGCGTAGAAGGTTCTAGGAAGTACTT
Source organism: Nyssa sinensis (assembly GCA_008638375.1). NCBI lineage: Eukaryota > Viridiplantae > Streptophyta > Magnoliopsida > Cornales > Nyssaceae > Nyssa > Nyssa sinensis. The sequence goes on from CM018036.1 coordinate 6,812,634, forward strand.
TGACCACTGTTTGTTTGTTTGTTTCCTTCTTTCTTTTAATTGTTAAAATCTTGCTATGCTTGTTATGGCGAGCATTCTTGTTGATTTTTATTGACCTTGCAGGTAATGATTCAATAGTGGCATAGTCATAGTTACCACGAATCGCTTCCCACCTTTAGCGAATTGCGAATTGGGATCACACTATCTAAAACATGGATCATTAGCGATGTGGAATTCAAGATTTAGTGTTCCAATCTAAAATATTAGGAGTCTCAAAAAAATCATACAACATATAAGAAAATACATACACATATAATTGGAATTTTATTTCATAATGGCTTGGATTCGTTGAAATTTTTATGGTGTATACATATATTATATATATAAATGAATACATACGAATATCATGTTCCAAATAAATATAATTTGTTTTAACAAAGCGATCCGATGAAGCCTACTTCTAGAGTATCATGTTTTATAACAAGTGACAATCTACGCTACCGTTCCATTCCCGTTTCACGTACCATAACGATTCACGTTTCAGGTAACATTGGGCATAGCCATAATTTTTAAAAACATTGGAGTTATGTTGATTTTCAGAAAGAATAACTAATTAGAGAGTACGTCTTATATGTAATAGATGTTTGTTTGAACCTTTTGTTAGCTGCAATATTCTTCCCTTAACCATGTCACTTTTGATGGTTGTTATTGCATGTAATAAATAGTTGGCATCTGTTCTGATCTATTCCTGTGTTATTTTTGCAGACAATCATAATACATTGACCATAGCTAGCCTGTGGGCTCCTGTTGTGGCTGTGAGTATTTTTCTTTCTCCATTAGCTTCATAAATCTTGGAACTATTTCATCATTGGCATGCTAGGAAAGTAGTTAAATCATAAGAAACACATCTTTTACTAATTCAATTGACTCCAGCTTTAGAAATTTTGACAGTTACATTACTGTTGAATTGATAAAGGCACATTTTAAATTTGTGGCTTCTAGAACCAAGATGCCTCCTTTTTTTTTTATTCTGTCTGCACTTAAATGCTCTTTCAATCCTGTATCATGATAAAACTTAAAGCTTTGTGCCTCGGTTAGTAAGAATATTACCTATCAATTAAAAGGTTATCATAATAATTATTGGGCATGTCACTTCAATTGGGGTGCCTACTTTTTCACTCATCTCCACCGAAGAGCTTGCTAAAAAACTCTTTAAATTCAGTACCTTGATTGAAGCTTACAACTTTCTGGCATTAATTATTGTAAATAGTTCATACTTATCAGAAATAATTTTAATAAATTTTCATAGGTATTAGATGTTATTTCAAATTGGTAAATGCTTTTCTTTTTCTTTGCAATTCTCCAGATCTATCTCATGGACATTCACATTTGGTATACAATCTTATCTGCAATTGTTGGTGGTGTTATGGGTGCTCGGGCTCGGTTAGGCGAGGTATTGATATAATCTATATTTGTTATGATTTATGAATTCTTTGTTCTTAAAAAATTTGGCGATTTCAGTATCTGTTTTTGGCATGCATGTTGTAGTCTGGCCCTGTAAGTGGGTTGGATTTGGACTGGATCATGTTTGATCCGAACCCAATCTGTCAAGCAAAATCGGCCATCGGTTCTGTTTGGATAATTTGAGGGATCTCTTAAATTTCAACTTGATTCTAGATCAGTTACTTAACAGATCTCCAATCTGATCTTATGGACCATATTATTTTCATAATCTGTTCAAATAATATTAAGAATGGTAATAATTATTACTCTTACCTATCAAAAAAAAAAAAAAATCAGCATCGGCATCAACATTAATTTTTTGAGAGAATATGGAGTTACCAAAATGGGGGTTCTGAACTGATCTAGTCTTCAAGAGATGGAGTGAACCTGAAGAAAAGGGGGGGGGGGGGGGGTTCCAAACATGGGTTGGACCTTCGAGCCTTCAGCTAGCCGGCATTAGTGAGGAACACTACCTGGAAATTATAAATTGTCTGGAAGAGGCACCATTAGATTCTCGAGGATCAGCAGCCTGCTTGATATGTAATTTGGTGTAATAGTAAGCTTATTTTTAATCAGATTTGTCCTCTATCGAATAGGGTTGAGCCTAATCCATATCCAGTCTATTAATTCTTGTTTCTAATGGGTACAGATTATTGTTGGGTTGGGTTATTGAAAAAAACCTTCTCGACCCAATCTAGACTATGGGGTGGATTCATATAACAATATCAATTAAAACTTAAAAGATATATTCTTTCTGGTCTCTTTTGCTTGGTCTGATCAGGATTTTTGGACGATGTCGCTTTCTACGGAGGAGGTCACATTTATTAAAAACTAGTATAAAAAAATTAGAGCTAATTTTTTATATGATATAAAATTATTATATCTTTATTATAAAATATGTAAAATTATTATAATTAAATATAATACCATAACATAATAGATATATACTATGTAATATCCTCAAATTAGACAATTTGACAAAATTTAATATAAAATAATAAGTAAAACAAGTAGTGTTTTAAACCTATTATAATTTGTAACTAAGTGTAAAACAAATAACAATTTAAACATATTATAATTAGTAACTAAGTATTAAAATAATTGCTTATCTACACTTTATTTTTCCTACTACTTTTTTATTAATTTAGGAAAAATAATAGAAATATCTTCATTTTAAGTCTAAATCCTTGAAAAATAAATGGATATTATCTTTTACTAATTTCTATAATTATTATTTATATGAAAGAAATATTTCTTCTGAATTTGGTATGTTTCCACTAGTTTTGGTATATTTCCATTGAAAAAGTTTTGTTTCCTATGGAAACATGTGAATTTTGGTATTTCACTAGTATTTCATTTCGGTTCCCTGAGAAACGGAAACATTTCGGCCGTTTCGATGGAAAAGAAACGAAATTTTGATCCTTGCTTACAGGGAGCTCCTTTTTGTCTATAGACTCTTTTGAGTATGGTCATATAGTTTTTGTATGCCTTTTTTGTATTTGGGTGCACCCCCTTGGTGTCGTTCAATGAAATTATCATTATTTATTAAAAAAAAGACATATTAAAGTCTGTCTATTGATTTCATAGGTTATATTCTGCCTATTTTGCAATTTTGATTGGCTTGTTGATCATATACAGTTGATTTTGACAGATACGTTCAATTGAGATGGTGCATAAACGCTTTGAGAGCTTTCCAGAAGCCTTTGTCAAGAACCTTGTGTCTTCACAAACAAAAAGGTGGTTTTCTGTTCAACTTTTAGATTGTCAGTTTACATAATGAGGCTCAGTGGTTTGCCAATAATCAAACTGGGTTCCACGTGTTTAAAAACTTTGATCACTTAGAATACTGTGAATCCATCTAAAACTAAAGTCTATAGAAAGCTTGTCATTCCACTGTTCGACATATTAATAATATTGCGTTTATCATTAAATAATTCTGCCTTAATGTTTCTCTTCATCATGGTCTTCATCATGGTTGTGAAAAAAGGACATGGCAGCCCTTTCTTTAGTGGAGGATGTATAGCACCTGTTGAACCGGATGATAAAGAAATGGTTTGTGTACCTCGCTCCATGTAGTTATATGGGGCTTTGTGGAGTTGAGAAATGGAAACTTCTCTCCACCATATCTCACTTTCGTAGTTTGGTATGAAAACAATCTGCTTTTTAGAGGAATAATAATAAATTTGCTAAGCTTGAGTTTTGGCTTCTTGAAACAATGTATTAGACAGTTTACTTGCCCTGTTTAAAGGGTGGCTGGAAACTCATTTAAAAGAAGAAACTCAAATGTCTTTTAATTTAGAAAATAATTGAAATGAGTACCATAGTTGAGATTGTTCATCTGAACATCATTTCTTTGGCCCCAGATGAGAGCAGGCTCCAAAAAAGAAGTAAATTCTGTTCATGATTAAGCTCTTCGGTTGAAATTAATTTTTAATTTTTGAATTCAGTGACAGCATTTATTTTTCTTCTCTCTTCCCCCCCTCCGCCCCAAAAAAAAAAAAAAAAAGAAAAGAAAAGAAAAAGAAAATTATATATGTATTTATTTCAATTAGCATGGGGCCAGTTGTTTGCAGTCAATGAAGTCTGTCTATGGATTCAGGCTTCATGAATGTTCAAGCTCTTGTGAAGCTTTGAAAGCCTTGTTTGAGGTGTGACTTTCACTAGACTTCACCACCAAAACCTATCTCTTCCATGCCAACTTTTGTAGTGACAATATGTTAAACTAGGTTCATTAATTCATATTGAATGTACAAGGGATTATATTACAGGGTCACTGCCTCACTATTTTGTATAAAACATTTTGTATTGGCTGTAATACCCTACATATGGATATTGTGTGTGCCTGTGTCTGGGCCTTTTTTTTTTTTTTTTTTGTTTCCCCTTGCAATGCAAAAGTTAATTTAAGACCTTATACCGAGATTGCATAGGAGATGAGAAATTTACTCTAAAGTTGTTCCCTGGCAATTAAAAATATGAGTATCGAACTATCAAGAACACTTGATTAGATTAATTAAAATGGGGTGATACATTTATTATCAAAAATTTGGGTTGGGGGGGGGGGGGGGGGGTTTAATACAAGACAATTCGTATTGCAGATGTTTTAGATTGTCTTGTCCAATATATAATTCCAGTAATATTGATCATTGTTTTTTTTGGTTTTTTGGTTTTGGCTTTCTTATCTGGTAAACTTGAATGGCTATGCATAAGTAAGTGTGTGTGTGTGTGGCTATTAACAATGTTAAATTGGTATCACTTATTGCTTTTTACCAACAAGGTCTTACTTGGTTGGTACCTCCTCTATCTCCCCATATGGGAGGCTGAGGCTTCAAGTTTCCCTATGTGGCAAAGTGTGTGTGTGATTTACCAATCATAAAAAAAATAAAAAATCACTTATTACTTTGAAATTTATAGTGCATCTTCCTTCTCTGTTATCTCATTTTGATGACGTGTTTGTTACTTTGCTCCTACAGGATCCCTTTCAACAGACAGTCATCTCAGGTGGGTAATGTTCTTGATATTTTTAGCCGCTTTAGTGTCCTCTCAGTTATTTTAGATGGCATCTCATACAATAGTTCATTTAAACTGCATTTGCTTATTGATTTTAGTGAGGGAAAAAGAAAAAGAAAGGATAAGGTGAAGAAAATATTTTCTTACTACTTCCTTGCCATCTTACATATATTTAGAAATAAAAATTTTCAGAGATAATTGGAAATAAAAACAAGAAAGTGAAATGATGTGTAATAGTAAAAAAATTTTTCCACATTTTCCTCATATTTTTCTTTTTGTTTCCTATTTACCATGGTACCCAAACAAGAAAAAATGTTTTCCTGCACATTATCTTGTCCTTTTCCTCCCTAAATCTGCAAGTCAAATGGAGCCTTAATTGTCCTAGTTACTCGTTATTGCCTGCTACTCTTATCTTAAATATATATATATATATATATATATATTTAACTTTCATTTGCTGCATCATAAAATGTGGATTATTTTTATAGTTATTATTCTGATTAGAAATCGAAGTTGTACAATTCTAAAGTATCTTTGTGCTTATTTTGGATCTCTAAATTTGTGAAGAATGTCTAGATGCTTGTTTTATGCCTTTTTAACTGCCAAAATTCTAATATTTCTATGTTTTGATCCTCTAAAAATGAGAATCCATCTGTCATGATACACTGGAGCATAATATTGAGAATATGGACAATATGGCAGCCAAATATTATATATTTTAAAGTGTTTATTTAAGCTCTTTATACCAGTTGTAGATTTATTTATTCAGCATTATATACCTGTTAGTTCATATTGCATGATGTCTTTTATATTTTTCTGTCTTTATCCGTGTTTCTCTAGGTTTTCCTCATCATTGTAGCCCCTACAGCTTTGAACAATTCATATCATCTCGCTAATCTTTGCTGTGTTTATGAACATGAGCAAACTGTCTTAAATGAATCCTTTGTACAAAAGAAGCTAGCTCCATGCTTTCGTATGAAAGAAACTTGTATTTGAACAATTTATATCATCCCGCTTGCTCAAGCTTAATATTCTATTCTAGTAGTTCTCATTCCATTTTTGTTTTGGGTGTTTTGTTTTCAGGTGCTCTTTCATTTTCAAAGTTGTTCTTATTTTTGGACTCGTTTTGTTATGACTCTATTGGTTATTTGCCTATATGTTGTCACACAGGCACTTGAGTTGTCACACAACTTGCACGTTAGAGCTTTTGTTTATGGTTTTTCAATGATGATTTAATCTTACTTATGCTTCAATTTAAGTGGAATTCGGCCTGAGCGATTTTATGTATTGGAAATTCAAGTTAAGCTTATGTAGGTTTGTTGTTGCCAGGTAGTGTAGGTTGAAGATGTGAAGGCTTAGCAATTTTTAATTTTTTTGGTTTCTTTTTGCTGCAAATAAAATTTATGAATCTTTGAAAATGAATGAATTAAGCTGCTACTTCTTCTTCTTCTTGTTAGTGTGTGTATGACATTTTTTATTCATATATATAGCAATCAGTTCATAACAAATTTCTTTACGGCTGCCTTTATCAGCAGTTGTGCTTCTTTGTTCTGTGATTTGTTTTTTGTTTAGTTGAATGATGCACCTTTGATAGATTATGTTGGAAAGCTTGAAGTCAACATTCTAGCCGGTTGTGGTTTAATGATACTCAGTTTTTGCTCAAAATTGCTTGAGACTATCAGAATACTGGCTGTTTCATCAGAATATAACTGTTTATAAATAACCCTATGAACTCTTAACCTAAATCAAGTTTACTTCAGGCTTTAAAAGTAGATAGTTGTGAGATAATGGCTGAAAGCATTTTTTTTTTTAAATTTTTCGACATGAACTTGCTACAGGTGGGTTATTATGGATATATTTACTGCCTGAAGGCCTTAATTTTATTGTATGTTTTTGAGCTGTGCTTCTGTCTGTTACAAACAAATGCTTCTAGTGTTTTGTGCATGTATAATGCTGTGAATATAGCTGCACTATGCTTTGTGAACAAAATATTCTTCTCCCCTGCCGTTATTTCTAAACTTATCTGAATGGGTATATGTTTGGTTAGCAGGTTTCTCAAGATAACAAGAAGACATCTGCAGTCAAATTTTCCCCATTTTGGAATGAGATCATCAAAAGCTTGCGTGAAGAAGATTACATTAGTAATCGGTAAATTGCTGAAGCATGCTTCTTGATTTTTGAAACTTGGTCTTGATTTGTTATTTTGTTTCTTTTGTTCTTTAATTAATTTTATTGATATCAGAACCGTTAAAAAAAATGGGAGAAAATTTTATGGATATCTGAATGGATTTTATTTTTCCAGGGAAATGGACTTGCTCTCTATGCCTAGCAACACAGGCAGTCTAACATTAGTACAGTGGCCTTTGTTTCTTTTAAGCAGTAAGGTGCGACCTGCTAATAGTTTACGTTGCTAACTTGATTACCGACAGAATCTAGCATTAGTCTGCTGCTCCGTATGTGTTGAAACTGTGTTACTTTTACAGATCTTGTTGGCAGTCGATTTAGCTTTGGACTGTAAAGATAGACAAGAAGATCTTTGGAGTAGAATATGCAGGGATGAATACATGGCATATGCTGTTCAGGAGTGCTACTACAGTGTTGAAAAAATTTTATATTCCCTCGTTGATGGCGAAGGGGGAGTCTGGTATGATTCTTTTTACACTGTAGAATCAAAGAGGTTACTATTACTAATTAGTTTTTTTACATATTTCATGTAATAGAGGGTGCACCTGTAATTCTCATGCCTCCCCCCCCCCCCCCATTTTAATGCTTAACCTTCTTTGTGGCAGGGTTGAAAAGATCTTCCGTGAGATCAACCGTAGTATGGATGAGGGTTCACTTCTCGTAACCATATCTCTTAAGAAACTTCAGCTGGTGCTGCAAAGATTTACAGCATTGACTGGGCTCCTGGTAGTTGTTCTGCTAAATATGAGTTCTTTTAACTTGTTGGAATTTAAAAGAATTCTTCTATAAAGATATCTCTAACATCTTTTGCCGGCTTCTATTGTTTGCCCCCCCAACTCCTCCATTTGAAGTGTTGGGGCTTTAGATTGACATCCACTTCCATTATTTATTTTTTCTGTTTTTTATTTATTATTTTTTTGTCGTTCTTTTTCTTGCTTGTAACATCCCCCCCCTCCCTCTCCTCTTCCCAACAAAAAAAGAAAGAAAGAAAGAACGAAATCACTCTTTTGATTATTAGCGAATTCTGCAATATCTGCTGATATTATATAACAATGGTTTGCAGGTTCAAGTGTTAGTGATTATGTACCTTCTATTGTGTACCATATATATATATATATATCTATTTTTTTTTTTTTTTAAATCTTTGGGATTTCAATATCATTTTATCAATTCACTAAAGTAGGAGGAGCAAATGGCGGGGAATATTGGTAATGCAGGAAAAGACATGGAGGCGTTAGAGGGGGTGCAACCCACATACATGAATGTGTGGTGAGCAGAGTGCACAGTTTGCTTGGATCCAATGTTTCCAAGAAAAATTTCTATAACATGTTACATTTAGGTAATGGAAATAACTAGGTAATTGCAAACAAAATGTACACAGCCCACAGAACGAAACAATCCAAAATGAAATAGATGTTACCCTCTATCAACATAACTGTTACAACTTACAAGTATAATATCATCTTTGTTATATATATATATGCATAAATATGACTGTTTTCAACTAAAACAAACTAAGATATTTCACTCAAAAAATCCAAATATTTACCCAGTATTAGGCACTGCCACATTATTTCCCAAATTTGTATATTGTTTTCAAGCTGGATTCCATTTATAAACAGTTGGTGGGATCTTCCGGGATTTCCTTTCCCTGGAAAGGTTCCTTCGAAAATGGCATTCTTCCACGGAAGATTTTGACCACTGATTATTTAATTGCAAGGGGTAAACTTGTCCCCTTACCATATGATCGGGCGTAAGGCCTTGTATTACTACATTTTTTTATGGTGCTACCATTTGCTATTTGGGCAGTTTTATTTCTATCCTTTTTGGTTCTGTCTTGATTTATTAACCATGTTAAATTTGATTTCTACGTCTCTTATCTTTTTATCGTTAATTTACTATAGGTTTTTAAAAACTCAATGTAATTTATTTTTTCTGTTTTCTGTTGCCGTTCTGGTAGTTTATATTTATTTATGACAAAAAATTATGTATCAGATACGGAATGATCCTAATCTTTCTCAAGGAGCTGCGAAAGCCATGTATGATGTATATGAGGTTGTCACACATGATCTGGTGGCAATCGATTTGAGGTATACAGTTAGCCAGACATTGTTGCTTGCAAAAATTTATGTGAAATATTTGTCTATCTTGCTTAAATTTTCAAGAGTTACATATGTAGTTTAATCCCCCAGGGACCATCTTGATACATGGAATATATTGGCAAGGGCAAGAAATGAAGGGCGACTATTTTCGAGGATAAAATGGCCCAAGGATCCTGAAATTGTAAGAATCTCTCTAAGTTTTTTTTTTTTTTTAAATCTTTATTTGATGTGTTGTTTGCATTTAGAAGAACCGTTTTATACTTTTTCTTGTTGTAGATGGAGCAGATAAAGCGGTTGCACCTACTTCTTACTGTAAAGGATTCTGCAGCTAATATTCCGAAGAATCTGGAAGCAAGAAGAAGATTAGAGTTCTTCACGAATTCATTATTTATGGACATGCCTCCGGCGAAGCCAGTTTCTCAAATGATGCCATTCAGGTACATTCTGTCTTATTTGTTCAAGCGGGTGATGTTTCATTTGTTATTTCAAAATGTATTATTGTAACTTTTTTTTATTTACTTTTGTTTTGTTTGAGAATAGTGTCTTCACTCCATACTATAGCGAGACTGTACTTTATAGTTCCTCTGATTTGCGGGTTGAAAATGAGGATGGAATATCTATTCTTTTCTATCTTCAGAAGATTTTTCCAGGTACTTTTCTCATTGCATTCATCTGTCTTTCAATTTTTTCCCATCTCTCTACTTTGGCCGAAGATTATTATTTGGTAGGTTGACATTTTATGTCCCGAATGATGTTAAATGTGCTGATTCGTTTCTGAGGCCAACTATAGTTTGTTCAAGGTTAAATATATTTTTTTTGAACTTTTCATAGCAGCTCCCTCTAAATCATTTAAGAACCAAAGGGTGGTGCTGAATGTTGAATATGAAAAAGTGATAAGAAATTCTTAAAACAGCTAAGGTAATCAGTTCTAGGGTCCATCACTTTTTTGTTTGAAATCACTGTATTGTTTGTTTAATTTATTTGAATCTTTTAATTGTTACTGAAAAAAAGTAATTCTATTACAGAATCAATTATCTTAATTTTTGATTTGTATTAGTTTTAACACATTGTTTTTAGTATGGGACTAAATTTTTTGTCAATGTTTATAATTACCATTGCTTTTATCAATTTCATATGGAAGGGATGCTATGATGATGTATTCACTTAGGTTGATTTTGTAGATTTTATAAAGTTCAAAATGGCATTACATATTAATTGTTGACCGCTCCACTCTGGAATCCCGCTCTGCCTCTAATAAATTCATATTGAAAATTTTCATCTTGAGGTTTTGGTAGTGGTAGAAATGCTCCTGTTTACTTTTTATCATGTCTGTGGATTGTAATGTTCTATATTCACGTGGTTCTTCAAGACCCTGGTTCCCAGTCTATTATGGAATGCTGGTAAATTGCATATCTAAACATTTAGGAATTGGTGCAAACTTATTTTTAAATCCTTTATGGCAAGGATCAAAATTTCGTTTCTTTTCCATTGAAATGGCCGAAACATCTCCGTTTCTCAAGGAACCGAAACGAAACACTAGTAGAATATCGAAATTCACATGTTTCCACGGAAACATACCGAAACTAATGGAAACATACCGAATCAGAGGAAACATTTCTTTTGTATCAAAAATAATTCTAGAAGTTAGTAAAAAATAATATCCATTTATTTTTCAAGGATTAAGACTCAAAATTACAAGAAGATATTTCTATTATTTTTCCTAAAATAATAGAAAAGTAGTAGGAGAAATAAGTGTAGAGAAACAACTATTTTAATACTAAGTTACTAATTATAATAGGTTTAAATTACTATTTGTTTTACTTTTTATTTTATATGTATCTTGCGTCAAATTATCTAATTCGTGGATATTACATGGTATATATCTATTATGTTATTTATCATGAATTAGTGTCATTTATCATTAATATGATGTATATGCCTTAAACATGCACAAATATTTAATAAATAGGTTTATTTGTATAAATAAATAAATTTTAAGTTATGTTTCCACATGTTTCCATTTTTTTCTCCGTTTCCATTATGTTTCCGAAACGTTTCCGAAATGTTTCCGTTTCCTGATAGACCGAAACTATACATCGAAACGATATTTTGATCCTTGCTTTATGGTACTGCTTGCACTTTCTTTCTGATCAGTGCTTCTGTTTCAATTGGTGCTTTAGCACTTCAGAAGCTTATCTATTGGCTCTACCCCGCTGTTCAGTAGCTGGAGGTGCATTTCTGTATATACTTACAGAGATTGGGGTGGAAAGTGTAAAACACTGTCTTTATGAACTATTCCAACGATAGACAATCTGCAAAGGATAGGTATTCGCTTAGCGAATCGCTGTGTGATGTGCAAGGAAGAGGAGGAATCAGTGAGTGTGAGTTACCTCCTACTTCATTATGAGGTGGCTAGGGATATGTGGCACTTGTTACTGTCCCTTTTTGGTATCCAATGGGTTTCCCCTAACTCTACGAGAGAGTTTCTTCTGGGTTGGAAGTGTCGGGACATTGTCAAAGCTCAGAGGAAGGTGTGGTATATGGCTCCCCTATGCCTTTGGTGGTGTCATTGGAGGGAGCGAAATAGAAGAATTTTTTGGGGGATTGATCTACCTCCTTTTTGTGTTAAAGATATTTTCCTTCGAACCCTTTTCTTATGGGCCCAGGAGGCCTCTCTTTTGTATGCAGACTCTTTAGTCAATTTTTTAGGGAGCTTAAGGCTCCAATCTCGGAGCCTTCCCTTGTACATTTGGGTTCATCCCCCTTGGGCGACTTTTGTTTATAATACTTTCTTACTTATCAAAGAAAAAAATATATATATATTTTTTTTTAAAGAGATACATTATAGGCCTGGAATGAACCAATGGGGATGCCTATATGTAAAGGTTGAGGTCAATAAATCGGGTAAAAAAAAAAAGTTGGCAATGTCCATTTTACATAGAAAACTGGCCTGGAGTATTAATAATAATTTACTTTAAATTTTTTACCACTATAATAAAGCAAAAAGAAGGAAGCTTTTGAGTAGAGAAATTATACTGTTTCCTCTTTTAATGATGCACCAGTACACACACAGATAATGATAGTTTATAGTAATATAGAATTTAGTATGGTTTATAGAGGGAAAGTAGATGGAATAACATCTCCAACCAGTAGCTACAATGCTTCCCCTTTTTTATTTGTTATCTAGTATACATGGAGTTCATATAGTTGCATATGCCAATTTTTACATGAACAAGATGTTATGCATTACCATGCATACTTGTCATTGATGTTTATACTATATAGTGCTTGAGAGATCAATATGAGGCTTGATTCTTGTGCTTCTCCTCTTCTATTAACGAATTGTGTTATCTCTTTCTTTCTTTCTTTTTTTAACGTTGTTTTCTTGTCTGAAATCTCACAGTACATGTCACTGCAAATAATTGAATATTTCTCTATAAATTTTCAGATGAATGGGAGAATTTTTTGGAACGGATTGATGGAGGTGCTACTGAGGATGCAGAACTTCAAGAACGACATTCCTTGGAGCTTCGGTTCTGGGCATCTTATCGGGGCCAGACTTTAGCTAGGACGGGTTAGATTCGGCCAATTTTCAACCCCTATTCTTCTTTAGATGTTGTTTGAACATTTTGTTTATTTTATAATTTCTGCATTATGACGGGAAGTTCACAAGGCATTTACCTGTTTCCTCCATATTCTAATAGTGTTTTGTGTAATGGCTGCAAATTCAGTTCGTGGTATGATGTATTATAGAAGGGCATTAATGCTACAGAGTTATTTGGAATGGAGATCGCCAGGAGGTATTTTTGTTTAGTGAATTCTTTGACCCCTAATTTCTATTTGAGTAAAAACTACAGGGTGCTCATGCATTTATTTCTTCTTATATCAATAGAGGAAGATTACTCCCAGGCAAAATTGCCCACAACTGAAGGTTTTGGGTTGTCGCGTGAAGCACGAGCACAAGCTGATCTAAAGTTCACTTATGTGGTTTCATGCCAAATTTATGGGCAACAAAAACAGCGTAAGGCTCCAGAGGCAGCTGATATTGCTCTTCTATTGCAAAGGTACTGTATACTGTTAACTTTTTAATCTTGTACAGTGATTATTATTTTTTGGGTCTTTTTTTTGTTTGAATTTGTTGATTGTTTTTGCGTGTTTTTGGACTGTAAATGGAAAACTAGATGGTATTTAAAACGGTCTAATATTAATAGTCCACAGGGCTCTTCAACAAGTTTGTATAAAGATTTAATTACCCCCCCAAAAAAAAAAAAAAAAACTTGCCTAAAGATTATATGCTAATTGGCCTCCGGTTTTAGGGAGGTGTATAACATGGGTGTGATGTGCTTGGGATTCTCATATTTTGTGCCTCAAGCCTTGAATGTTCTAGTGCAGGAAAAATGGAAATTGTCTTTATGTAATCTGGAGTGGAAAAAAAGAAAAACAAAACAAAAGAACAGAGAAACATCACCGAAAAAAGGGATTGAAATGAACAAAAAGTAACATTCTAATAAGTAATTCTCAGTCTAGCTTAAATTCTTTATTGATGCAAATCAAAGTGAGAAATTAAAGGAAGTACTGAAACTAGGGATATCTGAGGGCAAGAGAGAGGGGAAGGGATGGGAGGGGACAGAGGGAGGGGGCCTGAAAAAGTTTATATTTACAGAGGTGATGACAGAATTGCTGTTGACCTAGGGGGGAGGGAGCTGAAAATAGCGAACATGAATGGAGATAATGATCAGGGCACTGCCACCATGGTTACCCTTGCCGGTTTTTCTTTCCCAAGTCAATGAGCTACAACCTATTTAGGACAGAGAGCAAGGCTCTAATGGTTCCTGGTGTTTCAAAGAAACCATATTGTGGATTCCTGAAAAAAGGACATGGTCTTGTGTAGTTCAGATACATAATTGATTTGTTCTCATTCCACTGAGTTCATGGTTTATACATTTTATTTGTTTTTTATTTGTTGCTAGGAATGAGGCGCTTCGAGTCGCTTTCATACACATGGAAGAGAGTAGTGCAACTGATGGAACACTTTCGAAGGAATTTTATTCAAAACTTACTAAAGCTGATATCCATGGGAAGGATCAGGTATGCAACAATTTTCAGTGATCACTGTTTGCCCATGGTTTTCTCTTTCCCATTGCTCTATTTTCTTCTCTCTTTTTTTTGTCTTTATTTTTTTTTTACTGGAAGCAAAAATGAATAAATAAAATTGATTGCTTGATAGAAAGGCTGCTAATCGGCTAGTTAATTATGATTCACTTAGTCTATAATACATAATGATGTAAAACAATAATAATAACAAAAGGAAATAAGAAAGCTTAATCTCGCAACAGTGTTCCCTAGATAGATACCCCGGCAAGGTGAATAGGGTATATGGTAAACTTTTTGGATTATTTTCAACTTCGATGAGTTATATGAAGTATATAAATGATACGCAACTCAACAATAAAAGTAAAGTAGGTAGAGATAGATAGTTAGAGAGAGAGAGAGAAATGCAATATGGTGGTTTGGCCATGTCCTCCCTCTTTACCAGGTGGAGTACAAACTGATAGGGAACAAGAAAGATCACCACTCAAGATATATATCTTTAATCCTGGAGGATAGGATAAGATTTATCATTATATTTTTGAATACCCAAGGAACACGCACCTAGGGAGATCACCACTAAAGTTGTTAATGTTGTACTGCATCACAAACCTTTACATCCATGAGTACGTGACTCTCACGAAGGCATCCACACTTCACAATTCTCTTTTCAGTCAAAGTTGCAAGAGCACATTCAAATGACTCTTTGATTAATCTAATTTACATATCAGTCTCACTCCAGAATGATGTCGAATGATTCATCAATAAATGCTCAATAATAGCTAATTAAATGTTTGGTTTGTAGGGCTAGTGTTTGAGGTAAAAAATACATTGAAGAAGAAGAAAACAAGTACGCTCATTCATACGCATTGAAGAGTGGAAAAGAGACAGCCAAATAGGAGTAGGTTTATCAACATTCCAAAGTTATGAAGTAGTTTTGACTCAAGTATCTATGTCGAACATGCTTGGACACATGAAAAAAGAGTGCCAATTTTTTTTTTTTTTTTTAAATTTCGAACACGACCCGGACACATTATGGACATGTTGGGGATATATTTTTGGATTTTTTTTTAATTTTTCTTTTGAACCTTTTGCCTTTTTTTTTCTCTTCTTCTCCAATTTGATACACACACATATACATACATATATATATATATATGTAGTAGATAACAAATTTATTTTGAAACTTGAAAATGCTTAATTTTTATTTAATGGCTTTATTATTTTAATATATTTACTATATTTTTTATGATTTGTGTATTTTTATGTCAATTTTGTTGAAATAATATTAAATTTTTATTATATAATTATATAAAAAATTTAAAAATATATATTCAACATGTCTTTGACGTATCAATGTCCTACTTTTTTGAAAATGGTGGTGTTCGTGTTGTGTTATGTTGTATCCATGTCCTGTGTCCGTATTCGTGCTTCTTAGTTCTGGAGGTTGATCAAGGGGGAGGGTGGAGATTGGCTGCTCGGGCTTTCAAAAAATTGGGGCAAATTCTGTCGAGAGGCATTATTGAAGAAGGGAAATCATTCAGAGAGGCTGCCATGGTTGAGAGTTGGTCAGAGAATTGTTTTTGGCAGTGAAGGTAAGAAGGAAAGGCGATTGGGTTGATTTGGAAGTTAAACCATCTTCGTGCACAGATAGGTTTGAGTTTCTCAAAAGATGTCTCCCTGTAATCTTGGATTGTTGGGTTGCAGTGGGGTGTTGCCATAGGGAAGAATAGAAACCAAAAATGGTATGGGTGTGCTTTATGGGGATTCCAACATTCTTTTGGTGCTCGGAAATTTTCTGGCAACTGGGCTAGGGGGGGCCTGTGTGCTGGTTTCGTTTCTGTAGATGAAGACACACAGCTTTGATGACACTTCTGATGGGCTCAAGTACTGGTGCAGATATCACGGCGAAGTACTCCAACGGCTGTCAGGATCAGAATCGGTGATGGGGGTTTGAAATCCCGATCTGGATGAAGGAGGCCCTAGATATTGGTCCACAAGGCAGATTTAGGCTGGTGGAAATCTGTAACGAGGTCAGGGAAGATGAGTGGCAGAGGATTGCTGAACTGTATGCACGCGAAGGGTGTGGGAATGGGAGGATGCTAGAAGGCTCTAGAAACGCCTCTGACAATAAAGGGAGAGTACAAGTGGATGTTCAGAGGTTGAATTCAAATTTTGAATTAGGTATTAAGGGGAGCGGGTCTGTGAATGGGTTGGGCCCAATTAGGGGAAGGAGAAGGGGTCCAACAGTCCAACTAACTATGGGCCAAATAAGTATTTATTATGGGAGGAGGTTTTTACATGGAGAACCCAAGGAAACTAGAGAGTGGGATCAGATATTTAGATGGAACGATAAGGATTTGGCCAATGTCAGACCCATAGGAGGTTTGGTAAGCATAGGTTTGTCTGATCCAATATGCACCTTGTGCTGGTAGTGAAATTGGGTCAGAATAAAGAGGATGAGCCCACTTCTAAGGCTCCAGGACGGAGCGCAATCGGGGCAATCTCTATTGTCTCTAAAGAAGCTTTGGAGGAGTCCAACCATGCATATGCACAGGCGAGGCAGAAAGGGAAGGAGACAGTGGGGGACTTAGGGCACAAGGTGGAGCTCTTTGATCATTAAGCTCAAGTTCAGTCCAAAGGAGAGAGTATTTGAGAGACACCGGAATGTAGCAAAGAAGCATGGGTAATGGGAGGACCAAGCAGTGATGGAGAATGGTGACAGATTGAAGGATATTGAGGCAGGGGTGGGGAGTCCAAGAACATTATCTCAAATTGCAATTGGTGACTCGACTGCAATCAACTCTGGTCAAAGTCACGAGAAGTGGGGATACGAGTCAGATAGAGAAGTCAACACAGTGACAAAGGGGACTCCGTTGGGGTCCAGAGTGGGAGCAGAGTATGTCGGAACCAAGCACAGCTCTGGTTGCTTTTTCGGTATGCAATGAGTCAGATAGAAGATGGATCCAGAGCTGGGTAGAGAGAGCTTGCGGGGTGGAAGAGGCAAGGAACTCTGTTTTGTCATCTAACAGAGGCATTGGAGATTGTGTATTGTGCTCCTTTGGTGGTGATGTCCCAGGATCAGTCTGGAGATGGCTGGGAGTTGGCCTGTGTGGACATGAAGGAGCAGAGAATGGATGGGTAGAGAGAGCTTGCGGGGTGGAAGAGACAAGGAACTCTGTTTTGTCATCTAACAAAGGCATTGGAGATCGGGTATTGTGCTCCTTTGGCGGTGATGTCCTGGGATCAGTCTGGAGATGGCTGGGAGTTGACCAGTGTGGACATGAAGGAGCAGAGAATGGCTGAAGCTTCTAAATGCCTTCTATTCCTATCAGTCTTCTCCAAGAAGGCTAGTTCATCCTCATAGCCTCTGCAAGGAGAAGCTCAGTCGAAGTAGGAGAAGCTCGGCGTCGAGATTACACAGGGAACTGATGAAATTAAAGAGGTCAGTGAACTATGAGAAAAAGGAGAAGATTATACAGTAAGGGGGAGGAAAGATGCAGGCGCTGAGTATAGTTTCGATATGAATCTGAAGTTGATTTCCTAGAACGTTAGGGGGTTGAATGAACCAAGGAAGTGTTCAGCAGTCAAGAATTTCTTGAAGCAATGGAAAGTTGGTGTTATTTGCTTGCAAGAGACCAAACTGGAGCAGGTCACTCAGAAATTAATTTTTTGAATAGAAGAATTGTATTAAAGTGCACAAGGGGGGCGAACCCATTTATAGCGACAGACACAAAATTAGTCTCATGCTTTACAAAAAATTTACATATTATAAGAATGGTATGCTTTTCATACCCAAAGTGTAAAATTTTCAAAAATTTGCCAATTTCTTTCCTTCAAATGCAACAAACCAACCATATCGACGCCATCCTCCACACCTTCTTTCTTGTTTCCCTATCACATCCCCAACCCACCCTTTCAAAAGATCCATCACCGACGATGGCTTGACCCAACAATATCCAAATAAAGGGAATAACAAGTTCTAATTGAAGTCAAAAGGTGCCCTTAAGGTGCTAAGGTTTCACATTATCCGAGGTGATAAAAAAACGCTAGCATGAGTGAAGTAAGGCGGTAACTAATAAAAATAATTAAAATATATTACACATCAAAAGTTAATTCATTCTAAGTTAAATAATATATTGTCATTAGAATAATTATTATGTAAAACATGGTTGTCAATCTCGTACGATACGCGATTACATCACGGTACAAAGGAAAAATGATAAGTTACATTAATTTGTATCGTTTTGCACCGTATCATACGATATGGTTGTGATATGTTACAATATGTTGTATCACACGAGACATGCAATTATTAAAATGACATGGTTGGACACGTTGGTAGAGAAAAAATGGGTATTCAAAAAAAAAAGGAAAAAATGATTAAGAAGTGAGAAATCAAATTAGGTCTACCTGGAGATGACACCAACAGTTAGATCTGTCTTCTTCTTCTTTTTTCTCTGTCCAGAGCGATCTGTCTCTGTTCAATCTGCACGATCTCGTTCCTTCCCGATATGCTTCTTTGGCTTCGAAAACAATATGTTTTCCTCATTTGCAACCACACCATCACCATCATCACCACCTTCGGCAAGCTTGAATTAGAAGATAATGGATTCACTGATCTGGTCGCACACAAACAGCCGCATTATTTACAAGCCTGTGAACATGCTGTAATTCTTAATAACGGCACTAGCTTTTGATGAACATTGTTTCAAGAGAACCCATGACAATCTCTATATCTTCAATCAAAGTTATGTTCTCTCTATATCTATACATTTGTATGTATATGCATATATGGGTGTGTATTTCTCTCTCTAGATACTCCAGATCTCGAAGATAGAGAGTTTAAAAACGAAGGAAAGGGGCTTAAAGTTTAAACAATAAGAAAGAGTATAAATTGTAGAGGTTGAGAAAATCAATGCAGACTCAGACTTCCATTGTCCCACATCCAAAGACGATGGAAATGAAGAAAAGCCCTTCTTGTTTACATCTATATGCTTGCGGCGAAATTTTTGATTGACAGTTGTAAATTGTCAAATAAAAAAATTAGTTTAAAATTTTAATGAAGAAAAGCATTCAGATTAAAATCTGTGATTTTGTCGGGCAACCCGATTAAGTCCGATACCAAGCTTGGGTTGGGCTCAGGCTAGATATTTTGGGCTTATGATCGGGTTTGGTACTGTCACAGGCAAATGTTTTTAAAACTTGGGTTGGGCTTGGAATGATCTTAACCCGAGCCAAGGCCCACCCGAGTTGCACCCCTATTGGAGCCTTCGAACACCACACCACTTTCCATGGGAATTGTTTGTCTGCCTTCCGAATAAACTTCTTATAGTAAGATTTCACAAAAAAATTCCCGTTGCTATCCTTCTTCCATCTCACCTCATCCTGTGCCATTCCCCTAAGAATGTGCTGCTGAAGAATGCCCAATAATATAACTACATCCTCTATCTCCCAATCGAAACAACCCCTCTGAAAGAGAGGACTCCAAATAGGTCCCTCCTCCAAAATAATTAAATAAGCTGCCACCTTTGCCTTCTTATCCATGACCAATTGGAACAAACGAGGAAATCTATCCTTCAAAGGAGTATCATCACGCCAAACATCCAACCTAAAGTTTACTCAGGACCCATCCCAATCGTCAAACCCAATTTTGTTGAAGAAATCCTCGTCCCCCCTTCTTATTGACTTCCATATACTGATCCTTAAAGATCCATGTCCTTCGGAGCCCACTCATTTGACTTGGACCTCTATTTTGCATCAATGATTCTCCTCCACAACGCCCCTTCCTCAGTTTGCGAATCTTCAATGCCTCCTCCCCATAAGGGCCTTATTAACGACCCTCCTTTACTGAACTCGAATCTTATCCCAATTCACCAAGTACATCTTCTTTCCCCCTTTTTGCCATCCCACAAAATATCTCAGAGGATTTTATCCAACCTACACTCCACCGATGCTGGGATTGGAAATAAAGACATGTAATATGTAGGAATGACTTGCCAACGTGCTCTTAATTAATGCCAGCTTGCCTTAGACAAATATTGCTTCTTCCACCGCGCCTGGTGTTTGTGGAGCATGTCCAAAATTGTGTCCCAAGTAGCCTTGCTTCTCACAGGCACTCCCAAAGGTAAGCCCAAGTAGACCAAATGAAGTTTCCCCACTTTGCAACCCAAGTTCCTAGCCGACATAGTAATCCCCTCAACTTCCCCCTATTGGGATAAGTCCACTCTTATTCAAATTAATACTCATTGCTGATACCTCCTTGAACATAATAATACACATCTGAAGGATCTCAATTGGTCTTCCTCCATTGCACAAAAAATCAGTGTGTCATTGGCAAACAATAGGTGAGACACCTCGATTTTCTCCCCCTTCCTCTCTCCCATCTCAAACCCCTCAATAAGGTCACCTATCACAACCCGTTTCAGCATCAAGCTCAGAGCTTCCATGACAACAACAAACAATAGTGGCGGGAGAGGATTGCCTTGTCTCAAACTCATAGAACTTTTAAAAAAAACCTACTGTTGCACCATTAACCAGGAGTGAGAAAGATATTATAGAGATACACCATCTTATCCACCTCTGCCACTTCTCACCAAACCCCACCTTTTTCAACATGAACAAAAGGAACTTCCAGCTGACATGATCATAGGCCTTCTCAATATCTAGCTTGCTCACCGACCCTCCTCTTCTACATTTTCTGCGAGAATCAATATATCAGTATTAGATGCATCAAAACACCCTCCAGTCGACTGGCCAAAACTTTTGCAATTATCTTGTATGTTTATCGCACCAAGTGCGTAATACATATAAATATATATAATTAATATTAGTAACATCAAACCGATAATTGTGTCTAGACTCTGGCTAAAAGATGGGGGTTTCTCCATAGAAAATGCTTTTTGTAGGTTGGAGGGATTATTTGTCAAGCCACATGCTCAGCAGTTACTGGTTGGTTCTGTAACTTCTCTCTCTACTTGTGTCTGTGAATGTTATCATTCATAATATTTTGATTCCCACAATCTATTTGTGCCGGATTAGTATCTCTGTAGATGTATTTTTTGTCCCTTTATTGTCAGTGGTACTTGGGTATTTCTATCATCTCTCTTTCTCTCTCTCCCTCTCTCTCTCTCTCTCTATATATATATATATATATATATATTATAGGTTCATGTATTCGTATGTCTAGACAGTCACATGTTTATTGAAAGCTCTTGTCAGAGGTATTAGATTGCTTCCATTATGTTTTGATGAAACTGTTTAACGTGCGGCTTTCGCCTTTCAGTAGCTCCTGAATATATCAAAACAGCCAAAGCAGTTCTTTATATTTCATATCCTTGACATGTTTTATGGTCTCTAGCGCACACGTAAGGAGAACGAGTCGAGGCAGCATCTGGACTATATAATATTAAAACCAATTATAGAATTGGTTTATTGGGTGTTTGTTGTTTAAAAAATAGGGATTACCTTCATCAAATTGAGGGCAAGCCTTGGCATAATGGTAAGGTTGCTCCATTATGACTCGAAGGTTGCATGTTCAAGTTTGAAATAGAGGTAAGGCCCTGTACATCTGACCCTCCTTAGAACCCATAATGGTGGGAGTCTCGTTAGCTGGGCCGCCCTTATTTCCTTCTTCAAACTTTTTGCAAATTTATATTGTCAAGTCTTAATAAATTTTATTGATCTGATATTTAATTTCATCTTCAAACCATTTCTTCACTTTGTTTAATTTTATTTTAGAGATGCTGCTGTCTTTTATTAAATTTTGGTATTTACTGTTGACATTTTAACTAGGAAAAGTACGAGATTACTGTGACATATTAGTTTCTATATTTTTCTCTTGAATCTTATTCTAATCCTTGGGTTCCAGAGTTGATCTGTGGTTGTTGTCCAAAAACGAAAACACAAAAAGAAAGAGAAAAAAAAGGGGGGGGGGGGGGGGAATGAAAACGGAATTGATATGTACTTCGGTTTGGGAATGGTTAGTTATTATCTCAATTTACTTTATATTTTTGTAAATTTTTTACTACAACCTCATCAATGGATCACAGTAACTGTAAATTGTCTTCTTTCCAAATAATTGTAGTCCTATAAAATCAATGTAAGTTATATTCATTCAGTTATGCTCATTATTTTTAATTTTGTAGGAAATATATGTTTGTAAATGCTGAAATTCTGTTTTGCACGGTTCTCTTGTTTGTACTGTGTAATATAATGTTTTGAAATGGGACTTCATTTTGATTGGTATATTGTCCGCATGTGCTGGAATCTGTCGTTTACCAGTTCTATTGTGTTTTCTTACCCTGCTGATCTTTGCAAGTTGTAATATTTTCTGTACGAGTTAGTTGGGATTTGGCTTCTCTGGGTTGAACATTGAAGTTTATGTTGTGTTTACGGGTTCTTCATCTATATATAGGAAATATATTCAATTAAACTTCCAGGAGATCCAAAACTTGGAGAAGGGAAGCCTGAAAACCAGAACCATGCTATAATCTTCACTCGTGGGGACGCTGTTCAAACCATTGACATGAATCAGGTGAGTCATTTATTTTTTACTGTGTAATAATGTAACGTAGTTGCTTAAATTGTGTTCTTCATGTTTCTAACTAATCAAAACTGATCCTTGCTTTGTATTAGCTGGTTAATAATGGATTTTTTATGCTGCAAAATTTGGTCTACAGTTGATTATCACCTGCCCAGTCTATTTTTTTTATAATCGTTCTTAATACTCTTAAGCAACGGCAATCATCTTGCAGGCTTTAATTGAATCTTATAACTTTGCTATGTTTAATGTTGTGGGTTTTGTAGGTGAAAACTTTTGGTGGTAAGAGGGTACCATTGTGTACCTTTCACAATTTTGTTTGTACTAAATTAGGAAGTGATCATATATCCTTCAAAAAGAAAAAGAAAATCTGATATTAGTAATAAATTTAAGCACGCCTGTCTTAGCAATCAGAGATAGAGAGGGAACTTTCCCTGAAATCCAGGGGTGAGTTGGTTAAAAGAACATTGCAGGTATAATCACTTTTCTCTACGTACAGAATATTTCTTCAAAACAAGAGATGGGAACTGTGGAAGACAGGAACAGCCTTTACACAAGTTGTCTGAAAGACATTATGGATAAAGGATCTAATGTCATTTGATGATTGAGCGTAATGAAAGGAGAATTGGAATGGATTTTCAAAACCCTAGAAGACTCAATGCGCCAATAAACGCTAGGGAGTTCTCAAGGTCTCTCTGAGGGGGAACAAGGATCCCACGGCCAGTCGTATTTGAACCTGGACGATATTTTAATTTATCTATTTTTAATTTTTATGTAAGGATTATTTATTTTAGAAGTTAATCTATTTTAGGAGTTATTTTGATTTTGGTAAGTTTATTTAGGGTTTGGCTATATATAGGAGTTGATGTTTTAGACACAGGCAGACTTTTATTATTGAATACTGAGTTGATATTTGAGATATTGGATTTCTCTTGATTCTCTCTTTTCTCTTCGTTTCCCTCTCTTTTTCATTCTTTCTTCTCTTCTCTATTCTCTTTCCTGCTGGTCCTATACCAATTTGGTATGAGAGCCTAAAATCCGATCATTCATCACGTTCACAACTCCTGTACATTCATTACCATGCACTACTGTGAGTACTGTTCATCACTTATTACAAACAAAATGACCATTTGTTGTTCATTTGTATTGCTACCACCACACTTCTTCCTCTCTCTAGTCGTTGCCTCGCACCGAACCATAAGCATAAAAAACTGCCATTGTTGACCACTTGTTTGCTGTCTCCCATCAATCCGTTGTTCGATTGTTGTGTGATTTCACCATCCAGAGATCTCATTCCATCGCCCATATCAATCGCAAAACTTGGGTCGCAGTAGTGTTCCCCAGCCTCCATCATTGTCGACAACTCCTTTGAACCATTGTCAGACTATAGTTATCGGCTGCCACCTCCGCCAGAAGCCCAGTATCAAACCACCAGTCACAGAACTCCAACCTCACAGTCAACACTTACCTTTCACCTATCAAAGTTTCTTCATCGTCCAGATCACAAAGGAAGCTTTGCGCAGAGGAAGGGAAGTTTAAAACATGTTGAGCCAAGCTGAGCCGAGCCAAAATTCAAGCCGCCAAGCCGAGCCAAAGAGCCAAGCTGCTAGGCAAGCATAGCCTTGAAAAAAATCCATACTGTACCTAAACCCGTATACTACCCAGACCATGCCCCAACCCATCTGACTTTACCCAATCTTGAACCCACCATGGCCCACACAGAACCATCAACCAAAGCCAAGTTCAGCCTACCATCCAAGTTAGCCCCAATTCTTAGTCCAACCCAAACCCATTTGACACAAAAAAATCAAAGAAAAGAAAAGAAAGCAGCCCAAATTTCCAAATTGTACCATAGCTTTCAGAAAATTCTACAAACAGCCTCAAATTTCAAAACTCTCTTTGAAACATCCCTCAGCCTTCCAAAAAATTATGATAAAGGCTTATTGGACCTCAGAACGGTATGTAACTCCCTTGAAGATTTTTCATTAGTGTGACATTCAATTTAATGGGTTAGTAAATTTGCACCAAGGTCCTTAACTGAACATTAAACCATTATTCAACTCATTGCTTGCCTTTAATTGATTCTATAACAGCATCACCCTTAGCTTTTGCTTCTTTTTCACCATCTAGCTTAGATCTTGCATCGTTCTTTTCTTTCAAATTTTATTTTTTGTGTATGTATTTTACATTAAGGTATAACTTAATTTACTTGAACAATTTTAAAGCATATATCAACTTCTTCCTTTCTTTTGTTCCTTTCTTTCATTGTAGTTTGATTTGTTTAAAAGAGGAAAGAAAAAGAAACAAAAAAAAAAGGTATATTCCTGATGCCATGAGTTATAGATGTAGACGTGTTCGTAAGGATTCCACAGACTGTCGTAGGTTAACCCATGCATGGGATCATCATTGTGATAGATTTTCTAAGTTTTTTTGGGGGAGAAGGGGTAGATACCTTTAGACCCGTTTATCCACAGGATAGGTATCCAGAAAAGCACTTTAGATGTTCTCCACATAGATACTATTATGATTCGCCTAGATATTTCCATGATGAAGTATAGGATTTTCATTCCGAACTAAATGAGCCTTTCTCTCACTTGGATGTACCCTTGGAACATCATTCTACTAAGAACATGAGAGGTGAGACACTTGTTTCCCCAACATTTAAGAAAAGTAGAATCCAAGATTCTAAAATTTGGCGTAGTCCAATTGTTATCCCTAACCAAGTTACCAATAATTTTGACACATTTAATCCTTATGGTGAAAAGGTTTGCAACATTGTTATTGATGATAGTTTCCCCATGAATGTGATTTCTAAATCTAGAATTGAAAGAATAAAACTTGAGTTTGAACCACATCCACAAACATATTTGTTGACTTGGGAAAATAATTCTACTTTTCTAATCTTAGAGAGATATTTAGTGCCAATCAAAATGAGTGATTTATATTCTGAAAATATTTGGTGTGATATTTTACCCACAAATATTGGGCATGTCCGTCGTCCTCCTTGGATGGATAATTATGGATTGATTATAGGGAAGGAAAATACCTATCTTATTTGGTGTAATGGTAAATATATCTTGCTAAAGCGTGCAAAACCTGCACACAAAAAAAACAAAAAAAGATAGAGAGCCAACACTCAAATCCTCCTCTGAAGTTCCAAGTAAGCGAGACCTCCCCAGTTTGCCCCTAATTGAATCTAAGATAGAAAAGAGTGAGACTAGTCAAGACAAAGATTTAATGGTGAAGGGAGTTACTAATTGTCCATCTGAAGAGATAGTTGCTTCACCATTTGGGTCAAATGAATCCTAAGTATCCAGTTAAGTTAACATATCAAATAGATGGGGTTTCACCAAAGAATCCAAATTGTGATAGCCCATGTCATTTCCCTTAAGTCTCAAGAATGGTGACTCTTTGAAAATGTGTGTTGATAGCATTTTCATTAATAAAATACAAGTCACACGTAAAGTTCGCATCCTTGGTAAGCTTATTCATGAGAGCATTTATCAGCCCTTACCTCATCAATCTTTTGGCCTTGGTTAGTCTCCTTCAGACTCTTCTCTGTTAGTTGGCCTACTTCCTTTGCCAATGGAGTCCTGTCCATTTGCATCTACAATTTCTTTTGTTCAACAATTTCATGATTTCCATGCCGATATGCATTACAAAATTGCTTTGGGTAATGAAAATAATATGTATGTTGTAACATTGCACAGCTAGAAATGGGAATTTAGTGAAACCAGCCATGACATATTTCATTTTCCCCCACATTTTCAAACCTTTGATCTTGTTTGCCTTACCCATAAATTGGACCTTAATGCATGTTTACTTGACTTGTCATTGAATATGGGTACTAATATGGATTTTCATGTGGAGAATAGTTCCGTAACGAGTTATTTTGAGCCTCTACTATTACCAACAGACAATTGATATTGTTTCTTCCTCAGTATTGATATTTGTTTCCCACTATTTTAGTAACAGAGTATGGATCAGTCTGGTCACCATCTTAACTCACCAGAGTCGAGTTCTTCTCAATTGGGGAGAAATGATGGGAACATGGACCCCATGAGCCAGTTGTATTTGATCCTAGAGGATATTTTAATTTATCTACTATTCAATTTTTTTTAGGGAATGGGATTTAATCTATTTCAGGAGTTATTTTTATTTTAGTAAGTTTATTTAGGGTTTGGTTATATATATGAGTTAATGTTTTGGAGACATGCAGACTTTGATTATTGAATTGATATTGAGATAATGGATTTCACTTGATTCACTCTTTTCTCTTTGCTTCCCTCTCTTTTTAAATATCTCTTCTCTTTTCTATTATCTCTCGTGCTAATCCTGCACCACTCTTCATTGAGATCTTGGAGCATATGCATGTGAAGGGGAGGTAATGTGGAAGGTGAGTTTGTGAAGATTAAGGAATCCTTTGGGGAGGAACGCTGCTCGATCTTTATTTTGGGAATTGATCGAGGTGGGGGATGGGTAATGGAGTCGCAAGCATTTCACAAACTAGGGTTTCATGCAGTTGAATGGAGATGGTGTTGTGAAGGCTTTCAAAGAAGTGGTAACAATTCAGTGATGGTTAGAGTCTTCCTTGGAAGTGATGGTGCACGGAAGGAAGGTGTTGGAAGATGTGGCCATAGGGACAAATCTTGCAGGGATAGGCTTGACTACCTTCAGAGGTGCTTGGTGGGCGCAATTGGGACATGGAATACTCTCATTCCGGGTAGAGATGTAGTCCAAAATTCAATGGATCGGCAGTGGGGCGTCTCGGTTGGGGTGAAGGTTCTCAACATGCTTGAGGCTTATTTTCTCTTCAAGCTTTCATCAAAGGTAGAGGTTGATCAAATTCGGTCTAGGCAAGATTGGATTTTCAATGTGAAATTCTTTTGGATTAATTGGCAATTGTTGGCTATTGTTGGCATTTAAAGAGGGAAATTGAGATTTCAGTGAGATTTTTGGGGCTATGATTATTCTTGTAGTGTCCAAAAGTGTTTCATTTGTTGGGGAATCGATGTGGGGAGTTTGTTCACATCAACATGGATACAACCCATAGGAGACATCTTCGTTGGGCTAGGGTCTTGGTTTGTTCATTGATTGATGAAATCTTGGCCACGCTGAAGGTGGTAGTAAGCTCATGGAAGTTTGAAGTCCCATTATGTCAAAAGTGGGACCTTTGTTCTAATCTAACAATACTAGGACGAAAGGATATGATAGTTGTTTTTTCCTCATTTTCATATATCTGGGTTTTTTGAGAGAAACCTCAATGCATCCTTCGTTGCTTTGATTCCAAAGAAAGAGGGAGCTAAAAATATTTAGGACTTTGATCCCATTAGCTTGGTGGGAGGGGTATATAGGTTGTTAGCTAAAGTTCTGGCTTCTAGATTGTGGAGGGTCCTCCAACATGCTTTTGTTGAGGGTCGTCAAATTTTGAATTTTGTTTTGGTAGCCAACTAAGGTATTGATTATAGGAGAAAACACCTTGAGAAAGGGTTGGTATACAAGCTAGATATCGAGAAATCTCCTATGATCACGTGAATTCGGGTTTCCTTTTGTTCATGCTTCTGAAGATGGGATGGTGTATCTCGATGATATCTTTTTCTATGTTGGTGAATGCAGCTACGACAGGGTTTTTCCAAGTGCTCTAGAGGCTTGAGACAAGGAGACCCGCCTTTCTCCTTTCCTTTTTGTTGTCATCATGGAGGCGTTGAGTTGCATGATGTCTAGGGTAGTGGAGGGAGGTCTCTTAAGGGGCTTTAGTTTGAGGGACGGGATAGGGGATAGACTTGAGGTTTCTCAACTCTTTTTAGTAGATGACACTAATGTTTTTTGTGGAGCCGAAGAGAAGCAGCTAAGAGATTTGCATTGTAAATGGATCATTCCGATTGGGAATGTGGAGGAGGTGGAAAGTCTAGCTTGGAGTTTGGGATGTCAAGTAGGAATATTTCCTTTAGTTTACATTGGATTGCCATAGGTGCTAACCCGTGTTTGAAGGCCATTTGGGAGTTAGGGATTGGTGGTGGATAGGTTTCAAAAGAAGTTAGCATAAATGACAATATTTATCAAAAGAAGGGAAACTAACAAGCCTTGCGACTTATGAAACTCTTTTCCCTATTCCAATGTCAGTTAAGAAGTAGCTTGATTAGCTTTAATGAGATTTTTTTTTTTTTTTTTTCGCTCGGGGGGAGGGGTCGTGATAATGAGAAGAAGATTCACTTGGTGAATTTGAAAAGGCTCAAGCGTCCTATTCAGGAGCGGGGATTGGGTCTTAAGGATATTTACTAAAACTCTTTTAGGCAATTGGCTTTAGAGGTTTGTGGTGGAGACCGATGATATGTGGAGGGAGGTTTTAGTGGCAAAGCACGGATGTGAGGTGGGCGGATGGTTTCTCGTAGATATGAAAGGCCCCAATGGGGTGGAGTTATTCAAGCATATTAGAAAAGGGAAAGTGGATTTTGTACTTCACTCTCGCGTTGAGGCGGGTGATGGTAGGAGATTAATTGTTTGGAGAGATATGTGGAGTGGGGAGGTCCCCTTGAAGGAGATGTTTTCCCTTATTTTCCGGATTGCCCTGGATCCGGATGTTTCAATGACAGGCTATTTTTCATGCGCTCGTCAATTTAGAACCAATTTTCAAGATTGGGAATTGGGTAAAGCTGTGCCTTTGTTGGAGTTCCTTCTTTGGTTCAATCCTGTAGAGGAGGAAGACAGCGGTATTTGGGAGTTGGGCCACACCAAAAAAATTTTTTTACTGAAGTCCTTCTACAAAAGATTAATAGGGAGTGTGAGCATAGAGTGTTTCCTTGAGGGATCATTTGGGGTTCCAAGGTTCTGACAAAAGTTACTTTTTTATTTTTTCTGTTTTTGTTTGGGCAGCTACATGGGAGGCTATTTTAACCTTGGACAACTTGAAGAACAGGGGTTATAGATTGGCTAGTTGGTGCCAAATGTACAAGGTGGAGGAAGAGACATCCAACCACCTTTTCCTACATTTCTTTGGGAAATGTGGTGTCTTTTTTTTTTTCACTCTTTGGTTCCTTGTGGATCATTCCCCATTCAATTAGAGAATTTTTGTTGGGTTGGCAAGGGATTTGGGTAGTTCGGCATAAGAGGAGGGCATCGAACTTAGTCCCCCATGGTAGAGTTTTAGAATGAGCGGAAATTCCCCTTTTTAGATTTAAAGATAATTTTTTGACGTTGCTATACTCTTGGGTATTTGAAGCGTACACTTTGTGTGTAGGTTCTTTTGCTGATTTTTTGGAAGGATTGGGGTTGAATTTTTGTTCACTTTCCTTCTCTTGTAAATGAGTTTGTCCCCTTGGCAGCTTTCTATAGAACATCATTACATATCCCGAGAGAGAGAGAGAGAGAGAGAGAGAGAGAGAGAGAGAGAGAGAGAGAGAGAGCAATGCAGGAATGTGAGATTCTTTTAGAATCGAACAAGTCTGAGTAGATTGGATGATTTTTCTGATCTGGAAGTGGATATTGTGGTTATTGCAAAAGTGGTGGTCGTGATAGAGTTTGTGCTACTAGCCTACTTTCTGTTCGTGACTTTGATTTATTTATTTATTATTATTTTTTGGAGTCCGAAGCTATCAGTCCTCGTCGATTTGGAGTGGGATATGACTTTTGGGGGATAGATCTACCTGGGCCTACTATCAAAAGATGATTGGCAGGCAGGCCGCAGACTTTGGGGCTGTTTCCCATTGAGGCAAGCTAGCGACTTCTAAAAGATGCATAATTTTTTTTTTTTTTTTTTTGAATCAGTAATTGGCCCTTGGGCTGGGAATTGAACCTGGGTCCATGGCAATCTAGCAACTTCTAAAAGAAGCGTAAATTCCACATTGTTAAGATAGAAATGCATTCAGGGAGAAAATAACTCATAAAAACTTGTAGGCTTTCTTTAGATGATTAACTAATGTTATTTTTTTATATCAGTAATTAACTAATGTTATATAGTTATGTTGTTAGTTCCAAATACTGGATGTTAAGCGGTGCAAAACTGAATGTTGAGTTTTTTACCTAATAAATTAAACTCTGTTTGCTGTAAAGTGGAGAGGGTGAGTACAGTTTCTCCTTACAATTAGCATTTCCTTCCCTCTCGCTTGCCTAATATAATTAGTTGTGTAAGCATATGGTAGAAGATGCCAAAAGACTAGTAATTGATAAATCCAAGATTTCACCTGTTTTGGATTTGTGTTCGGTGTTGTATGCTAGAACATATCCATGATTTTTTTCTCGTATGATTCAATGGTTAGGATTTAACTTTGTAGACAAGACCATTGTGATTTCTCGTCTGACACTGCTAATCTGATTTTGCTCATTGTTCTTTGTGGTTGTGTATGAGCAGATGGTTCTGGCATAAGCTATATTTGCCTCTCTCTCACACACACACACATGTATTTGCATACCTTTCTCAGTTTAATTACCAATTCTCCGCCCCGCCTCTCTCTCTCTATAGTATGACAGAGTCCTACTGACTTGTATATTTATTCTATTTAGAGTTCTGAACCAGGAATTTTGGAACCATGAATTACTTTTTATATCACAATATTTCTTGATATTAGCAAGCAGTGACTCGGTTCCTTTTTTAAAATTATTATGTCCCTGTTTTGTTATGCAGGATAACTACCTTGAGGAGGCAATGAAAATGAGAAATCTGCTTGAGGAATTTCGAGGAAATCATGGGCTTCGACCTCCAACTATTCTTGGTGTAAGAGAGCATGTCTTTACAGGAAGGTTTGACATTCTTTCTTCTCGCCAGGGCAATCTGGTTTTGTTTCCCTTGTGATCTCTCTTACCTGTTTGACCATTGGATGCATCCATGCAGTGTCTCATCTCTAGCCTTGTTTATGTCCAATCAAGAGACTAGTTTTGTGACCTTGGGCCAGCGCGTTTTGGCAAATCCTCTCAAGTGAGTAGTTTATGATTTATATCTTCAAAAATGAATTGAGTTATATTTTCCTTCAAATCAGGTTCATAAGTAGATGTTCCTCACTGAATTGCAGAGTACGTGTTGCAATGTGAGGAAAATATTTATATTGCATTAACACCTATAGAATTAAAATGATGTTGAAACAATCAGTGTAACACTATCTCTGAATAGGAATTCAGTTGTTCCACACCTTGTTGTCCATGCAACATGCCAAGTTGCCCTTGCTATTGAAGTAGCCCATAATCGGACCTTATGAAGCACGGATACTCTATTTTGGTTCACGCATCTGTGTCGGATATGCACACGTCCCGGACATGTGCGGACACGCAAAAGGTGTTCAAAATTTTGTTCTTTTTTGAATTTCGGACACATCTCGAGCATATTATGGACACGATTTATATATAATTATATATATATACATATATATGTTTTATGTAGTGATTAGTAAATTTATTTTGGAACTTGAATCATGGATGTTGATGATTTATTAAAGTTCTTGAATTCTTGTTTGATGCTTTGTTATTTTGATGTCTTAATAATATTTTTATGATTTATGTGTTTTTATTCCAATTTTGAATGAAATAATGTTAAGTTTTTATTATATGATCATAAATATATATATATATATATATATATTCAACGTATCCTTATCTTACTTTTTTTAAGAAATACCGTGTCTGTGTCGTGTCATATTTGTGTCCGTGTCCATGTTTTTTAGATGGGACTTGACCAATAACTCTCTCTCCTGTTTCCACAATTAGAATATCTCAGTTTGGTGCTTCTTGGAGTTGTTAATCTGTAAGCAAAGTTTTTTCTTGTATTAATGGCACGGAACTTCAAATTTGGGATATATCGGACAAGTAATTGGAGCTTCAAGTTTCATTTTTATTTAAATAAAAAATGTCTATTACAACATTTTATCTTGGGTGTTATCCAATTATTTAGAAGACTAGAATAATAGAATTGTGGTAACGAGTGATCTAAAAGGTGGATGCATAAACTCCTTGCAAGGCGAAATAAGCCTTAAAGAGTTGGTGCTTAATCGTTTTGGGACTTAAAACTCTTTTTATGTAATTAAAGAAATACAAATAATATATTGCTAGTCAAGAAAGATAATTTATGTTATTTTGAAATATGGGACATCATTATAATTTCAAAATGCATGCCATATATTTTGACTAATCTTCCCATAAAAAAAAAACTACTCGAAAAGTATTTCTATACCCAAAAACTCATGATGCAACATTTTTATCTCCCTCCCTCTCTCTTTGCTTGTTGGAGAATAAAAAAAAAAATCCACTATCATGTAAGAGAGTATAACCATCTATGTAAAAGCCCCTTTCATTATGTTTTAGGGTTTTTTAACTCCATGAAAGTGGTCAAGCCTGATAAATTTCTTTCAATTGAGATATGGAGAAATACTATTAAAAGAGGAAATAAATGACTTTGGAATTTCCCTCAATCTCTTTTGTCAATCTTAATTAATAAGGGTTTGAATCTATGAAGCACATACACCTTATTTTGGTTCACGTGTCCATGTCGGATACGGACATGTGAAAAAGAGTGTCCAAATTCGAACACGTTAGGAGATGTTTGGGACAAGTTTTTTTTTTTTTTTGAATTTTTTTCCTCTCTTTTTCCTCTTCTCCTCTTTTTTTTTTTTTTAGATTTATACACACACACACATATACATATATATATATATATGTTCTATGTAATAGTTAGTAAATTTGTTTTGTAACTTGAATCATGGATGTTTATGATTAAATGGAGTAGTTTTTGAATTTTTATTTAATGGATTTGTTATTTTGATATCTTAATAATATTTTTGTGATTTGTATGTTTTATGCCGATTTTTATTGAAATAATATTAGATTTTTATTATATTGTTGTAATATATATATATATATATATACATGTATCCAACATGTCGTCGACGTATTTGTGTAATACTTTTTTGTGAAATGCCATGTCCGTGTCCGTATCCGTGTTTCTTAGGTTTTTATTCTTTTTCATATATTTGAAGTTGCAAAATTAGTCCTAAAATGCATTTTGGATGATCAAAAAAATGTTTGAAGAGGGTCAATCTCCTTTCAAATCTTTCCACCACCGCATCCCACATGCTTGACTTCCTTACTGAAGCTCTAAGAGGAAGTCTCAAGTAAGAAATAGGCAATGTTGTTACAAGGTGAATGCTCGTTTGAAGATGCCTGAGATTGAGTTTGTTTCGATCACCTGAGGATGTTTGCTCAAATAGAGAAGTCTTTTGAGATTGTTCGGGAAACGGAGGCGAAGGGAGAGCTCCTTCAAATCATTGAACGGGGCCCAGGGGTGGTAAGAAGGTTGTGGGTCTTGAGATGGGAGTTGGATTGGCTCTGCACTACCCTGGAGTAGTTCTCTTCAGGCAAACGTCGAGTGTTTTTTCCTCTTGGATTGCACAGTAGAGATAGAAGCTTAATACTATGGAAAGGTTCAAATCATCGCGATAATTTCATGCGGCTTGAAGGGCGTTCTCATCGGGGAACTCGACTTTTGTTCATGCCTGAAGATCAGTCGAATGGTGGGTGGGCAATTTATGCAAAGGCCTTCAGATCAATGGGCTTAGCTGACCTGAGACCATCCATGATTCAGAAGAGGTCTTTTTTGGTACGTATGTAGAATACAGGACTGGCCGACAGAACCAGTGATGGTGGAACCGAGGTCTGCTAATGCCAGTGTCGATCTAGAGGTTTCAATGGGCTCCTGCGACAGTCGTCTCAACCATCTCCGTCGCTGCCTCGTCGGAAGATTTGGAGATCTGAACTCTCCAGTCCCCGACAGGGTGAAGATCCACCGTTGGGCCCTCAAGAAATGGGGGATTCAAGCCAGGCCTGAAAGTCCTTGATCTGAACGGTGCATGGTTTCTTTTCGAGTTGCCGTCGGAAGAGGAAGCCATTAGAATCCTTAACAAGCGGAACTGGTCCTTCGAAGGTCTGACAATGACGCTGCAACCGTGGACTCCATCGGGCTGTTGCTCGAGGTCAGGAAGACAGCAGGCTAACCTGGATCAGGTTCATGGGCTTACCGGCTTTTCTGTGGAGTACCGACGTCTTCCGCGCCATGGGGGATCGTTGTGGCAGCTTCGTGATTTTGGACAGGGACACTGTTGAACGTCGGACATCTCCGATGGGCGAGAGTGTTAGTCAGAGGGCGAACGAGGGATATCCCTGGCTTCTCTTGCGAATCAAGTGTGGAAAATGGTCCTTCGACATTCCGATCTGGTCGGAAGCGGGACCAACATGCTCTGAGGATGAATCCCGTCGGCCGGAGGTTGCAGCGGGGAGAGATACAGACAGAGAAGCTGTTTTGGGCGTCCACGTGTTGAGAGCGTGTCAGTGGCACAACACTCATGTCAAGGACGATCCACGTGGCAATCATCGGTCGACTGTCCTCTCTACAGGTTCAAACAATTCAAATTTCAAATTTCCCTGTGCTCGTAAAGACAAGCGCAGAGATGGGAAGATTCCAGGAGGTCGGAGAGAAACGGGCCTTGACTTTCTTTCAAACAACAGATATGGGCTTGGATTGGGCCACCTCCAAATGTTTAGAAGTGGTCTGGGTTATCAAGAGAGGCCCTGGGTCTACCCCAAAAAGCAGCGCATTCAGCAACCCTTTAAGGCCCAAGACCGGAATTCACATAAGGCCCAAAAGAGAAGTTATTTCCAGGGGAGGGCTGAGGCAGCCCAGGCAGCAAGGGGCAGGCCCAGTTCGGGGCGTCTCACCCATCAGGCGGATCTTGTTAAAAGAACGCCTGAGTCTCAGGCGCAAGGAGATGGCGACCGAGCTTCGGAAGCGGAAGTCGACGCAACCATGGAGGAAGGAGCCAAGGAGCCTGCGTTGGGGAGTGATAAAGGAAAGGAAAGAGAAGGATTACAGGCTGTGATAGTGCCAGTTGATGACATCTCAGAGGGGCAAGCCTCTGATCATAGTGGTATGTTGGACAAGAAGGAATTTCTTCACTACTTGGAATCTAGCTCCTGTAAAGATGTTTGCCCAAACACCTGGGGAGTTGGTTGCTCCTTTGCTGCAGAAATGGAGTTGCAGTCAGTTCAGGACAGAACTTCCAAACAGGGGGACACAATGGTGGTGCGGCAAGGAGAAACGTTCTTGAACCTGGAGGATTACAACCCTCTTGCTGTAATACTACCGGATGTCAATACGAATCCAGAGGCGCACTCAACTGAACTCATCTGTCCGCAATAGCAGATAACGGAGGGGTGGGTGCTGAGAAAATTAGGAAAGGTTAGCAAAATACTGGGTGTCCCTTGTGCAGGCTATGAAGATCGCTTGATGGATCTGTTTAGGGAAATTATGTTGTGCAATTCGCTTGCCTAGGCCCTGCTCCAACAGTGGCAGCACTGAGAAAGCGAAGGAAGATAAGTCAGTGAAGCGAATGAGAAGAGTTATGAAAGAATTGTCATGTTCGGTTAATTATGCCGAGTTATGAAAGAATTGTCATGTTCGGTTAATTATGGGGGCAGGAAACAGCCTGAGGCCTTGGTGGAAGGCATTGAGACATTCTAACCCCTTTGTTTCTATGAATTTAAAAATTATTTCATGGAACGTGAGAGGGTTGAATGATCCGGACTAAGCGCGCAGTCATTAAAGGCTTATTACAGGAATGTAGGCCTGCTATCATCTGCTTTCAGGAAAACCAAAATGGAGAGCATCTCGAGGCATGTTGTTCGCTCTGCTCTGGCTGCCCAGGGCACTGCGGGAGGTATTCTAGTGGCCTAGGGATTCCCGTTTGGTCAATTGTTTGGAGCACAAAGTGGGGGCGTTCACTGTTTCGTGCAAGTTTACTCTGATTTCCAATTCCTTGGTGTGGGGTTTTTGCGGGGTTTATGGGCCAGTGGTGGATGGCGCTAGAAGTTTGTTTTGGAACGAATTACAATCGTCGATCTCTTCCTGGAATGTTCCATGGTGCCTTGGGAGGGATTTCAATGTTGTACGGAGCCCAGATGAAAGATCGGGGAGAGGAAGATTGACTGGGGCTATGAGAAATTTTAACGAGTTCATTAATTCTCAAAGCCTGGTGGATCTTCCTATGGAAGGAGGGAATTACACTTGGTCTAGGGGGGGCAATCAATCGGTTATGTCTCGGCTGGATAGATTCATGGTGTCGATTAATTGGGAGGATGACTTTCCCGGCATCTCTCAGAAATGTCTCCCCCATCCCTGTTCTGACCACCATCCTATTATGTTGTATTGCGGGGGTTTTAACGCATGAAAAAGTCCCTTCAGATTTGAGAATATGTGGCTAGAATATGAAGGCTTCGTGGACTTGGTGCAAACTTGGTGGAATTCGTATGTGGTGGTGGGGACTCCAAGTTATTGCATTGCTAAAAAATTGAAACTTCTTAAAGAGGACCTCAGAGAGTGGAATCGTTTGGTTCTATTCAGGAAAGGAAGAAGGCTTTGCTACAGAAGCTCATGGATTTTGATAAGGAAGAGCAACAGGGTTCTCTCACGGATGAGAAAAGGACAGAGAGAGATGGTCTAAAGGGCCAAATAGGCTAGGTTCTCAAATTGGAGGAAATTTCATGGAGACAGAAATCCCGTGCCATTTGGCTCAAGGAGGGTGACCGTAATACAAAATTCTTTCACAGAATGACCTCCTCTCACTACAGAAAGAACAGAATCTCCTCAATCGTTATTAATGACCAGGTCATCAATGAGGAGGAGTCTATCAGAAGGGGAATTTCTGAGTTTTACTCCAGCCTATACACAGAACCGTGCAGCTGGAGGCCCGGGGTGGAGGATATCCTTCTGAACAGGTTGAACGGTGATGAAGCATTGAATCTGGAAATCCCATTCTTAGAAGATGAAGTGGAGAGTGCTTCGGAGGCATGCAATGGAGATAAAGGTCCGGGCCCCGACAGGTTCACTATGGCCTTCTTCAAATCTTGCTAGGACGTGTTGAAAGAGGATGTGATGGCGGTCTTTGGGTCCTTCTATAGGGAGGGGGGCTTTGAACGAAGTCTCAATGCCTCTTTCAGTAGCCCTCATTCCTAAGAAGGAAGGAGTCCAGTAGCATCAAGGACTTCCGCCCAATCAGTTTAGTGAGCAGTGTCTACAAGCTGATCGCAAAGGTTCTCTCATTACGGCTGAAAAAGGTTATAGGCTCCATCATTTCTCCTAGCCAAAATGCTTTTGTGGAAGGTCGTCAAATCCTGGATGCGGCTCTTATAGCTAATGAATTCGTTGATGCTAGGCTAAATCAAAAGACGAAAGGGCTGGTTTGTAAGTTGGATATTGAAAAAGCCTTTGACCATGTTAACTGGAGTTTCTTGATGGGTATGTTAGATAAGATGGGCTTTGGGGTCAAATGGAGGATATGGATTCAGTCATGTATAACCACTGTCTCTTTTTCAGTCCCTGTGAATGGCTCCTCCGCGGGGTTTTTTCGTTCTTCTAGGGGACTGAGGCAAGGGGACCCTTTATCTCCTTTCCTCTTTGTTATTGCTATGGAGGCTTTGAGCGGATTCATGACCCGTGCTGAGGATGTCAGGTCTTATCAAAGGATTCCAAGTGGGGATCAAATGGAGCGAAGGTGCTGCCATTTCCCATCTGCTATTTGCGGATGACACCATCATTTTTTGTGGCTCCTCAGCTCGTCAGCTTCGTTTTGTCCGATGTATCTTAGTGTGTTTTGAGGCAGTTTCAGGCTTGAGGATCAATCTTGCAAAGAGTAGCATCACTCCGGTTGGGCCGGTCCAGGATTTGGACATTCTAGCGAGTGTTTTGGGTTGCAAGGTGGAATTCCTTCCTCTGGTTTACTTGAGCCTTCCGCTGGGGGCAAAGGCGAGATCTATTAGGATCTGGGATCCTGTGGTTAAAAGGTTTCAAAGCAAGCTTGCAGGTTGGAAAGGTCAACTCCTTTCTAAGGGAGGCAGGCTCACTCTTCTTGAAAGTTCCTTAGCGAACCTTCCCACTTATTTCATGTCCCTTTTCCCTGTTCCAAAGACAGTTAGCAGAAGATTGGAGAAGCTTCAACGTGACTTCTTATGGGATCATGATGGCTGACCGAAGGAAGCTCCATCTAGTAGCTTGGGAGAAAATTAAGAAGCCAGTGTTTTTGGGCTGGTTTAGGGGTAAAGGACTTGAGAATCTTCAATAAAGCACTTCTTGGTAAATGGTTATAGAAATTTGGGGAAAGTGATAGGATGCTTTGGAGGCAGATCATTGTTTCCAAGTACGGATGTGAAGATGGGGGGTGGTGTTCTTGCAAGGTGGGGAGCCCGAAGGGATGTGGTCTTTGGGATTATATTAGAGATGATTGGAGGAACTTCAAAGACAGATGTAGCTTTGTTATTGGGATCGGCTCTAGGGTGAAATTCTGGGACGATGTTTGGATCGGGGTGGAGGCGTTGAAGGTGAGATTTCCCATGGTCTACAGTTTAGCTTGCGACAAAGCGGCCTAGGCTAGTGAGTACATGGAGAGAATTGGGAATCAGTTTACATGGTCTCCTCGCTTCAAGAGGGACTTTCATGACTGGGAACTTGAAGAGGTGAGCTCTTTCATTTGCCACATCAGCCAGTACCGGGTTAGGGGTGGTATAGAGGATAAGAGGGTTTGGATGCCGGATAAAAAGTCTTTTTCTGTTAGTTCCTTCTACAAGAGCATGTGCGGTTCTGAAATCCTTCCTTTTCCTTGGAAGATTATTTGGCACTCAAAAGCCCCCCCCAAAGCCTCTTTTTTTGTTTGGGAAGCTTCTTGGAATGCCATCTCTACTACCGATAATTTGAAGAAAAGAGGTTTCTCCTTGGCTAGCCGATGCTACCTCTGTAGGAATAATGAGGAAAGGGTGAATCACGTCCTCATCCACTGTCATCATTCTTGGAGCTGCTGGAATCTCATTTTTGGGTTGTTTGGCTTTTCTTGGGTTATGCCAGGCTCCGTCAAAGATCTCATGTTGGCTTGGACAGGGTGTAATCTACCTAAAGAGACTAGGAGAATTTGGAAACTGGCTCCAATTTGTTTGTTGTGGTGCATTTGGAGAGAAAGAAACAACCTGTATTTTTGAAGACCGAGAGCTCTCAACTCCTTATTTTAAAGATGTCTTTTTGCGTTTATTATTTTTTTGGGCTAAAGAGGCCTCCCCTATAAATGTCTCTTCCTTTGTTAATTTTTTGGGATCTCTAAGATAGATGTAAGACAGTTGTAATCTTTTGGGGTTTTTGCCCTTGTTGCCCTTCTTGGGCAACCATATATACAATCTTACTTATCAAAAAAAAAAAAAAATGTTTGAAGGGTCACTTTTGAATGCCTTTGAGTTTTCAACACATGCTTTCTAGGATCACTGTTTTTCTTTTAAATCTTTAAAGTGTTTGGGAATATCATGCTTTAAGGAGGACATTGACAAATCTTTTTAAAATACTGGCTTTAATTGAGATTTTTGATGTTCAATTTTCTTCTTTAATACTCCATAACTATTGGACTGCCCGGGGCACCATGTACCTGTTTTTGTACACTATGCATGGCTTGGCTGAGTTTTAAAGTACCATTCTGTGATTATTGGGGGAAACATTTTAAAGGAAGCTTTTTGGTCCCAATGTGATTGTCGAGATTTTGAAGGAAGTTGCACGGTACGAAGTGTGATGTGGGATTGGAGGGAAGATAAGAAAAAAAAGATCAAAGAAGAAGAGGAAGGGTTGTAAGATTTTGATTTGCACCTCCGTTATTCCTGTGTTTTTTGGCATATTGGTCAAGTTCATGACATTTTGTATTAGAGCTGGTACTTAGTATCAGGTTTGAGGTCGAAAGGTTTTTATAGGAGAGGGCTACATCTACTTGCTATCAGGATTTGCCTCGAAATGGGTTATAGTAGGAGAGGCTACATGGAGTAGAGTGAGTCATCTTTAGGGAAAAAAGGGCTACCATTTGCAACAGCGATGCTGCCTGTAGTGAGAGCCCTCATGAAAGGGCTACTTTGGAGAGGACTAAGGGGAAAACAGCTACCTACCACTAGACTGAGAACTACTTAGACTGAGAACTACCTAAATTAGAGCTGGCAAGGAGGACCACTACAAAAGTTGGTGTTTTTTACTGTCTAAAAGGTTAGGATTTGATTTCAGGTATTCTATTAGTCTTGAGGCTTTGGCTTATTGTTTACGTTGGTAGCACAAGTTCATAAAAATGTGAGATTTTGTTGGGAGAGATGGTGAGATTATCTAGATCAACTGCTTGTCATGCCTTCTGAATTCCTTGATTGGCTGATTTAGTGGCCAGTTTCTCTTAGGGTTTAGCTTTATCTTGCAGTATCTATGGATCATTTGGCCGCTGTTGTGGTGAGCTTTTGTTTTCTCATTTTTGAGGGATTCATCTTGTATTTCTTTCCCTCTTCCTTAAATAGAGAGATGATGAATATGTTTATGCAATATAAATTGCTTGTGTTCTTTTTGTGTCTGGTGTGAGAACCTAGATATTACTTGGT
Source organism: Nyssa sinensis (assembly GCA_008638375.1). Taxonomy (NCBI): domain Eukaryota; kingdom Viridiplantae; phylum Streptophyta; class Magnoliopsida; order Cornales; family Nyssaceae; genus Nyssa; species Nyssa sinensis. The sequence goes on from CM018036.1 coordinate 6,853,947, forward strand.
GTGATGGGAAGAGCTTGGGTTATCAAATGAGAATACAGGTGAAATTATGACAGTTGCAACTTAGTACAAAAGAAATTCCAAAGGTAGGTCGATGTCTAGTTCATGGCCCCGACACCTTAGTACGAGCAGGACTAAAATTGGGTAATGGCCTTTTTATTCATTTTGTGTGTGTGTGTGTGTGTTGTGGATGGTCTTTAATGGCTGTTGGCTTTTACAGAAACATATAATTCTATGGGCTGTCTGGGTGTCCAATGAAAATGAGATCATTCTACTTCTTGTATTTTAAATGATACTTTGTATAACATCTTGGTTGTTTTTTATAGTCTTCTTATGGTGACTTCCATTTTATTATAGATTTGGGGCATAAAATGCTACCAGAAACTTGAGGGAGGGATTTAATTTCAATAGAATGCTTAACAACACTAAAGTCATGGTGGAAATTGGAATGACGAATTTTTTGTCGAAGTTGGGTCCTTTTAGATTTGAAAACATGTGGCTAAAGGCAGAGGGATTTCTTGATTTAGTGAAGGGATGGTGGCAGAGTTATACTTTGCAAGGAAATCTGAGTTATGTGTTAGCAAAGAAATTAAAGATGTTGAAGCAAGACTTAAAGAAATGGAATAAGGAGGCTTTTGGGTATGGAAGCCAACAAAATGTAGTCATGCAAGAAATTATAGAGTCGGATAGAAAGGAGGGGGTGAATATGCAAGAAATTATAGAGTCAGATAGAAAAGAGGGGGTGAATGGATTATCTGTTGAGGAGAAAGGAAGACAGGATGAGAAGGCAGAGGAGTTGACTTCCTGTGCATTGATGGAGGAAATCAATTGGAGGCAAAAATCCAGGTCTTTGTGGCTTATGGAAGGAGATAGGAATACAACATGTTTTCACAGAATGGTGAATGCTCATAGACGTGACAATCATATTGGATGCCTTATACAAGGATAAGGGGATAATAAAGGAGAGAATTGTTGAGTTTTACAAGCAGTTGTATATGGAATCGCCACAAGGTCTTAGACCTTGGGTTCAACATTTGGAGTTGGGATCCATTTTGACAGATTGATGAGGAGGAGGTTGTGGTTGCTTGCAGAGTTGCCCCTGGCTCGGATGGTATGTCAATGGATCTTCGTCACCATTCTTGGGAGGTGATGCGCAATGATGTAATGGCTCTTAATTTTTTTTTCTATAAAAGAGAGAGAGAGAGAGAGAGAGAGAGAGAGAGAGAGAGAGAGAGAGAGAGAGAGAGAGAAATTAAGAGGAGTCTGAATGCTTCTTTTATTGAGTTGATTCCTTAAAAAGGTTGAGCGTCAAAATTGAAGGATTTTTGGCCGATTATTTTGGTGGGGAGTGTTTACAGAAATTATTGCCAAGACTTTGGCTATTTGTTTGAAGAAGGTGTTGGACAAGGTGATTTCTCCTTCCCGTAATGCTTTTAGTTAGGGGGCGACAGATTTTGGGTGTGGTTTTGATTGCCAATGAGTGTGTTGATTCACGATTGAAGAATAGGATTCCAGGCATTGCTTGCAAATTTGATGTGGAGAAAGCATATGATTATGTTTAATTGGAAGTTTCTTCTTCATATTTAAGGTATGATGGGTTTTGGTAGTCGATAGAGAGGGTGGATTGTAACATCCCAAACCTGCTGACCAATAACCAAAAGGCGGGCCTAACCACATGGCACTGCTTAAATGCCAATCAAAATACCCCCACCCAACCAATGTGGGATAATATTACATCCCCCCTGGACCAAAAGTCCTTGTGGGGTCAGTCCAAATCTCTCCCATCTACCCATTAAACGGACACTCTAGGAACCTCTACCATCTGGGAGTCGGCTCTAATACCACATTGTAACGCAATAAGCCTGCTAACCCAATAACATGAAGGAAGGGCCCAACCACATGGCCCAAAATGCTTAAGCTAATTTATTAGTAGCAAGACTTGTGGTGTCTTATGTTCCAATCAAATAACTTCCACTCAACCGGTGTGGGATAGGAGTATCACATGGATTTAGAGGTGTATTTCTACAGTTAAATTCTCTATTTTAATTAACCAGTGGGATTCTTTGAGGGTTCTAGAGGGACTAAGACATTGTGACCCATTATCACCTCTTGTTTTTTTACAGTTGTGATGGAAGTGTTGAGTAGGATGATAGCTGAAGCAGTTTCTGGCAATTATCTTGTTAGGTTTTGGGTGGGGGTTGCAAGTAGGGAGAATATTTCAGTTTCTCATATTTTGTTTGTTGGTGATACTCTCATCTTTTGTGGTGCTTAGGAGGATCCAGTTCGATATTTGAGGTGTATTCTTATGTGTTTTTAGGCAATTTCGAGTTTGCATATTAATTTAGGCAAGTAAAAAATGATTTTAGTTGGAGAAGTGTGGGATCTGGGTCTTCAGGCAGAAACCTAGGTTATGGAGTGAAGTCTTTTCCAATTTCATATTTGGGGTTACCTTTAGGAGCTTCTTTTAGATCTACGATACTTTGGAATTTAGTGGTGGAAAGGGTTGTGAAGTGCCTTGCTTCTTGGATGAGGCAATATTTATCCAAGGGTGGGAGGTTGATTCTTATAAAGAGTACTTTCTCTAGTATGCCTACTTATTTTATGTCTATCTTTGCTATTCCAACTTCAATGGCTTGAAGATTTGAGAAATTGCAGAGGGATTTTCTATGGGGAAGATGGGAACGGGAGGATACTAAATTCCATTTAATTTCATGGAAGAAGGTGTGTCATCCCATTCCTAATGGGGGGTCTTGGGATTAGATATTTGCAAAAGTTTAATACAGCCTTACTTGTTAAGTGGTTGTGGAGGTATGGAGTTGGGTAAAATAGCTTTTGGAGGAGGGTTGTAGAGTTGAAGTATGGTGAAGACTCTTGGGGTGTACTACAGAGGTTGATGGTGGTCCTAGTGGGGTTAGTTTGTGGAAGAGAATAAGTAAGGGTTGGGTGGACTGTTTCTCATCTTAAATTCGTACTTTGGGAATGGTGCTCACATTAGATTTTAGTTTGATGTTTGACTTGGGGAGGTTTAATGCAAAATAGGCTCCCAGTATTGTTTCTCATTGTGGTGAATAAGGAGGCAAGGATTCTTGATTATCTTCAGTTTACAGCAAATGGAGTAGTTTGGAGTCTTATCTTTCCTAATGCATTTCAAGATTGGGAGTCGTCTTTTGTGGAGGCTATGCTTGACATTTTATATGATTGTCAGGTGTTGGTGGATAGAGAGGATTTAGTTAGATGGCTTCTTGGACCAAAAGGAGTTCTTGATGATATCATATTATAGAGTTCTATAGGGGAATAGTGGGATGGGATTTCTGTGGAAAGGGATTTGGGAATCTAAAGCTCCTTCAAAGGTGTCTTTTTTTGTATGGACAGCGGCTTGGGTGATGTTTCTTACATTGAACAATTTGAGAAGAAGGGGAATTTATCATTTTTACTGGATGATGTGTGTAAAAATGCAGCTGAGACAGTGATTCACCTTCTCCTTCATTGCCCAGTGGCTTTCAAAGGTGGGATTTGGTATGTTCTATTTTTGGGGTGTATTAGATTATGCCAAGAATGGTTATGGACTCTTATCTTGTTGGTGTGCGGCTTGCCCAACAAGGAGTCACATGAAGGAATGGGATGTGATTCATCTTTGTGTCATGTGGCACATTTGGTTGGAAAGGAATATTGTACTTTTGAGGGAGTTGAAAATTCTATTCATCTTGTAAAGAAAAGAATATTTTGGACACGGTATATTTGTTGCATACAGGGAACTATCTGATTTCTCTTTTTGGTGTTTTAGATTCTTTGGATAAGCTTAATTGTATGGAGCGTCATGTAGAGCTCTTACTTTTTATAATTAAAAAGGTGATGCGTATAGCTCTTACCTTTTATAATTAAAAAGTTGGCATCTTTTTAATTATGATACTTTTTACTTAACAATATATATATATATATATATATATATATAAATATAGTGTGTGTGCGCGCACGCAAATTTATTGTTGTATGAATGAGCTATATTTATGTGCACTGTCCATTTCACCCAACAAAACCTGTAATAGCAGTGTGGGGGATAAGAGTCGAATCTTCCCACCGCTATCCCAATGTTTGTCCATAACAAAAGGAAGAAAAAATGAAGATAGTAGCTTTGTGGATGAAGTATTTAATTGCACTACTTTTACCATTAAAAAAGTTATTTAATTGCGTTTTCTTAAATAAAATATTGCAGAGTTCGTATGCATTATGGACATCCAGATGTCTTCGACCGAATCTTTCATATATCTCGAGGTGGAATTAGTAAGGCATCACGTGTAATTAATATTAGCGAAGATATATATGCAGGTAAGCATGCGGGATGTTGATAATTTCTTGTATTGCTGTTGTAGCTCATTCCCAATAATTTATAACAATTTAATTTCAGTTCTAATTCCATAACCGGACACTATCATATTGAAGAATGATAATTACAAAGAACGAGAAGGCTGCCTGTTATATCCTTGCTCAATTAGTAATATTCTGCAAAGACCATGAGTATTTTTTTGGTCTTCTTTTGGGCCTGGTTAGATATGCTTTGTGTAAGCAGCCTTGGGTTGCTGTCATGACGTGACTACTTTAGTCTGTCTGCAGTACTTGGATTTTATGCTTGCACTTCCATTAGTTTTCCTGATTATATGTAATACGTAGCGAGTATATGTGCACACATCTTTGTTTAGATTCTTGTCATTAATTAGGATAGAGGACTGAAATATTTGGTTCTTTCAGTTCAAGTCTCAAAGATTTAGAGATTTTGGAAAAGAAATCAGTTCCTAGTTGTCTGCAAGAGGATTTAATACATACATGCATCTTGTTTGTAGTGTATTTCTTAAATGCATAAAAATGCTGCAGGTTTTAATTCCACATTGAGGCAGGGCAACATTACACACCATGAATACTTTCAGGTTTGTTATGGTAATATGTTATTAATATATTTTTCTGGTAAAAACATCTATCTTTTAGTTTGTCTCTTGATAGGCTGCATCTTAATACAGGTTGGAAAGGGAAGAGATGTCGGGTTAAACCAAATTGCCTTATTTGAAGGTAAAGTTGCTGGTGGAAATGGAGAGCAAGTTCTGAGCAGGGATGTATACAGGCTCGGACAACTTTTCGACTTCTTTAGAATGCTCTCTTTCTATTTCACAACAGTTGGATATTATGCGTGTACAATGGTATGACATCTTTTCTTTTTCTTGTCACCCTTTCTGTATCATTCAATAGAATTTGATGTTCCCAGATAGCTAGATTCTGGATTCCTTTGGTAACAATTTGTTTTAATTGCAGATGACAGTTCTTACAGTTTATGTTTTCTTATATGGAAGGGCTTACCTGGTAATTTTTTCATTCTTTAATTTTTCCTTCTCATTTTTGTCAGTTCATTTCAAATGATTATTCTAGTGGGTTGACTTATTTGCTCGCTACTTCTTCATATTATAGATGTAAGATGCTTATGATATGAATTTAAAGGATGAATGTTGCCAAAATAATATGTAGGCAGGCTTTGTATAGTACCTACCCACTATGGCAGCCATCATTTTCTACAACTAGTTGAGTGCTTGGTGGACCAAGCTTTTAAGTTTTTGTTTTGCTTCCATTGCTCAGAGCATTGGAGTTTGAAAAAATTATGGTTTGTTTTATGTCAGGCATTGTGATACACTTGTTATCAAAGTTTCTCTTATCTTGCTTTTATAAATCTTGCGTGCAACACAAGAAGATTTGTTTAGTTTATTACATAACTACAAATAGTTAAGCACTGCATTGGTACCTCCTATATTTACAAACTGATAAATTTGTTTTAGAATTTCAAAATTGCATCTTTGAATTTTCAAAGCATTAACCTTTGCCTAGTTATTAATTTTCAGTTTGGGACTTTTTATCATTGAGAGTCACATGGATACCATGTTATATACTTGTGTTTCTAATTAAATATTACCCTATGGATCAGTGATTATTAGATTCGCAGAAATTTCATTACATTGTAGTTTAGTTGTTTCAATTGTGTCCTCATAGGAGTAGGGTGGACTTGTATTGGCTGCTTGGACATGTTTAGTGCCACGATATACTGCTGTCAACCCAAGTCTGGCTTTTTTTAGAATTACGTCTCATCCATTCTCTTGGGTTCAAGTCTCTCCATTTGCATTTATTCTCCCATTGGGTTGTTTGTGCAAAGTTGCACTTTATTCTACTCCATGTTTGTGTGTGTGGTTTCTTTCTCTCTCTACATGTGAGTCCGGGGTTGCACATGAGGGAGAGGGTTGAGAGCTTGATATCCATTATTGGCACATTTTCTAATAGTTTAAGCTTTAGGAGCAATTGGTTGGTTAACACCAAATAGGTTCTTTATGCTTGTACCATAAAAACAAAGCAGGTGCTGAATCTAGCAGTTCTTGGGTGTCTAATTGCTTTACTTTCACATAAAGCCTGTTTGATTTAATGGACACTTCATGCATGTTTCTTTTGCAGCACTTTGTATACTAGTTCTTTTGTTCATTGCTATATTTAGCACTGTTCCTTGGTAGATATTAACCTTTATTTCCTTCTTAATATGTCAGGCTTTCTCTGGACTTGATCGTGGAATTCAACGGGAAGCAAGATTATTGGGTAACACTGCATTGAATGCGGTTCTAAACTGCTCAATTCTTGGTCCAGATTGGAGTTTTTACTGCAGTTCCAATGATAATGGGTTTCATACTTGAATTGGGATTGCTGAAGGTTGGCCCATTAATTTTTATCAGTCATTATCAAATTTCCATTCTCTTCTGACGTTTTAGCTTCATTTTGTACTGGATTCATAACGTTAAATTGTTGCTTGCCATCGGCTAATGACTTCACTTACTGCTTTTATCCACGATTCTGGGGTTTCTTAAAGCTTATATTTACATGATATACACGGTCAAATGTCTAACTCCATTCTGGGCGTCTTAGTATCATACTTTCTGGTTGAACTGTTATTGGGTTGAATGCTTAATTCTTTGATTTTGATCATCTTCGATGTTACATATTTGCAGGCTGTTTTCAGTTTTATTACAATGCAGCTTCAGCTGTGTTCTGTCTTCTTCACATTCTCATTAGGAACTAAGACTCATTATTTTGGACGTACTATACTCCATGGCGGTGCAAAGGTGTTTAACTCTTCTATGATTTATACATGTAAGGAGCTTATATATATATATATATATACATATTGGGATTCATAATTATATATGCTTTGTGAAATATCAACAACAGTACAGAGCAACAGGAAGAGGCTTTGTTGTTCGTCACATCAGATTTGCTGAGAATTACAGGCTTTACTCGAGAAGTCATTTCATTAAGGCGTGAGTGTTATTTGCTTGAAGTGGATGGTTTTTTTTTCCATTATTTTTATTTTGGCTGGGTGGGTTGGGGCTATTATGAAGTATGAACATACATTATTATGAACATACATAATGTATCTGCTTAGAAATCTTAGAACTTAATTTTTCCACAGGCTGGAAGTGGCATTGCTCCTTATAGTTTACATCGCATATGGGTATGCAGAGGGGGGTGCTGTTTCTTATATTCTGCTGACTCTTAGCAGCTGGTTCCTTGTCATTTCATGGCTTTTTGCCCCTTACATTTTCAACCCCTCAGGCTTTGAGTGGCAAAAGTAAGTTTATGTCAGTATGTTTCCGGAAGTTGACTACCTTGTATCTTCTGTGGTTGAATTTTGTCTGTTTTATGTATATGTGACCTTGAAATTTGCATTTCAATGAACAGGACTGTTGAGGATTTTGATGATTGGACCAGTTGGCTTCTTTATAAAGGTGGAGTTGGGGTTAAGGGAGACAACAGCTGGGAATCTTGGTGGGTTGAAGAGCAGGTATATTGTTATGAGATAAGTATGTTCTTGTGTTTAATGTGATACTAAGGACATCTATTTCTGCATTATTTTTTCCTTTGCTTAGATGGTCTATATTTCTTTTTCTAATTTATAGGCTTACACTCTTGACAAATATTTTCAATTTCTTTTTTTTTTCTTACATGGTGTTACAGCATTGTGCTTTCACTTTTCTACAGCCCTTTATTATTATTTGTTTTTTACATTGACTTTTGGGTTTTTTTTTTTTTTTTTTGGGTTTTTTTTTTGGGGGGGGGGGGGGGGGGGGGGGCATCATAAAACTAGACTTTTTCATTATAGGCTTTGTGCTCTTTTTCTTTTCTTCTCCACAAATATGAATGATTATAAGGGAGATAATTTGTTGTCATGAAACTTTGCCAGGGTTGTATCTTTCTTTTTTTCAGTTTTGAAATGCAGTTTTCTTTCCCTTTTTTTTCAATTCATTTAATCCTGGAAGTATTGCTTTATCATATGCAATCTTTAACTCTTTGCACAGGTTTAGCCTGTTATGGTAAAACATGATCTTATCCGAACATCATATCATGTAGGATAGAATTTGGCATTGTTGCTTGCTTCCTTCACTTGCCCATTTTTACTAACAGGGTTACTCTCCATTTTTGCAGATGCATATACAGACGTTGAGAGGCCGGATACTGGAAACAATTTTAAGCTTGAGGTTTTTCATGTTTCAATATGGCATTGTATACAAACTCCATCTTACAGGAAAGGACACATCACTTGCGGTATACCTTTGTTCTCATCCTTATTTTATGACACATTCTGTAAATTATTCCAAATTGGGAAATTACTCTATTATTGTGGTATGTATTTTTTCATGATTTGTGCCATAAATACTACCAATACGGTTTGCGTTTGAGGATACATACATTGCATAATAAGACTGCTAAATGCTAAAGTGACAACCTTGAAACATTAATTAGCCTTGGTATTGGAGTGCATCTAGATGTGACCTTTGACATATAGTGCAGAGGATGGGTTGGTTTATATAAATTTACAGGATACATAATTCCAATTGCAGCATTTAGAAATTAGTTTAACCTGAGTAGGAACATGTTTCACCAAGCTGAACATGGAAATGCTTTGTTCCTACCAGTACAACTTTGTCAGGCCCTGTGAAGGTGACGCTACTATGTTTGCCAGTAGATCTAGAATAATATTAAGAGGGATATAGTAGTCCTCCCATGATTCAGTTCTTTCTTTTCAGTTGAAACCTTTTTCTACTTGTAAAATAATTTAGCATTGTTAGATTTACAAAATTGAAGAATCATTCTATTCTAAACGTTATGATTATAGGGATGATGTTTTTTTACTACCAACCCATTAGTATGTATGGATTCAAATGAATGGATAATGGAGTGTTGAATCCAAATGTCGAAAGGAAATTTTTTTATGCATTGTCAGAGTGCGTATCATAGTACAAAAAGTAAAAAAGATAGAAAAAAAAAAAATTCTGAACAGCACTTCATTAAATAAACCCAGCAATAACGAGAAGTCAAGAATAGTCATCAACAAAAGAAACATAATATCTGAACCCCCTCTTTGGTAAGGATAGGAGCAGGTCCCTAGACATTAAAATGAACAAGGGTCAAAAGGTGCAAGAGAAACAGTTGAACTTACTATAAATTTCGCAACTTTGCATCCACTACAATCATAAATATCATGACAACCAAATAACCTAAACAACCAGTTGAAACTAAAAATTGTAAATGACGACTATAAATATAACCTAGACACGAATGTAGAAATGAAAACTAGACGACTTCGGATTTAAACGAAAAGAAACTAAATCAGTTGAAGAGGCAGCAATAGGAGGAACATGCAACTCTTCCAACACATATAGTCCTCCCTTTTTACGGCTTGTCCCAATCAACTTCTTGAATTGAGGATCCTGCACAACACAACTAGGAGAGGAGAAATGAACAAGAAAGCTAGAATCAAACAAACAGATTTCAAATTTAAAGTAAGATAAGGAATATAATAAACATCAAGAAGAGATAATTGGGGAGAAACAATAGACTCAATGTCTGCCTAAGACATAGAAGTGCCATTGGCAGCTAGGACAGAGACAGGAGATGGAGAAATAGTAGACACAAATAAAGAGGAATCACTAGTCATGTTATGGGGAGCACGGGAATCAAAAACCTAAGAGGTATGAGATATACCTGAAGGTCCTAAAGAGAATGAACCTGCAAATGGGGAGACTGAAAGAGCGTTAGACTGATGGATAGAGAGAAGTTTTGGCAATTGTTTTGCAATTAGGGACAGAGATGGAGCTGATGCAGAGGACTCATTCATCAGGGGTGCAACTGCTGCAGTGTGATAAGGCACTGGGCCACGAACTCCCTTGTTCATTAACTTAGGGCACTGGGCCTTCCAGTGACCCTTCTCACGAAAAAAATTACATTCATCAACACCAACGCGATCTCTTTGCCTATGCTGAGTGTTAGTCTGTGGCTTGGGTGGAGCAGCTAATACTGCTTATGTGGGTAGAAGAATAAAATACTTTTTTGGAAGAGCCTTAAGATGCACCTCTTAGCTAAAAGCTCATTATCCACTGAATCTACCGGGGGACTACAATGAAGAATAGACCCGCGAAGTCGTTCAAAGCCATCTCAGTGCCATCAAAAAATGTTAGTAACCTTTGCTCCTCCCTATATGTACAATACAACTCGTAAGAGCTTATGCCTGCAAGCTCAGTGAGAAGTCAGTTGCTCCCAGAATTAGTCATAACTGAGTAGAACTCTTTTATGCTCTTATCGACCTGTCGAACAGCCTGGATATCATACCCCAACTCTTACCTCTTAGCAAAGTTGGACTGCACAAACAACCTGAATAAATACTCCCAAATTTCCTTAGTTGTGTCAAATTTGGCCAAAAGAACGCCAATGGACTGATCAACGGAATTATTTATCCTAGTAATAATTTTTGCATTAACAACTTCCAATTAGACACCAGCTGATTGCAATTTTCAGCCTTGGTATCAGCTAGGGCCTTTATTACACCAGTAATGTAGCCCCGCATATTCTTACCTAAGAAAAAATTCCTTCATGACATATGCCCAATAGCCATAATTATTTCACACTAATACCTTGAAGTGAATCAGAATTACCACTTGCTGCCATATTTAATTAGAGAACAACAGAACAACAGCCAGAACAATCACAGTAGCCAAACAGGTCCAACAATCAACCTCCAATCTCAAACAATAACTCCAAGACAACCACTCAAGACTGAATCAAGACCAAACAACAAAAACAAAACCCAGTACACAACAAGGTCGCATGTCCAGGTTATGGCCGACCAACCTTTCTTCACAAATCTCAACCAAAAACAGTTAAAATGATCAAATGCACATATCACAAAATCGCACCTTTTTTTTTGAAAATTGAAAAACCCTATCAGCTCAAAAAAATCACCAAAGTGTTCCCCTTGCAAAACCGATCCAAACCATGCGACTCTGTGTCGAAACTAATGACGTCAAGAGCTAAATGGTATCCATGAAACTCCTCTGTGATCTTCATAGTATTTTTGCTAACGTTCTACTTGATTGAGGCTTTGATACCATGAAAACTTTGATTCAAAAGAAAAATGAAGAGAAAAGAGAAGAAGAAGAAGAAGACGAGGAAATCTTATTTCTACAATGGTCAACCGTACAAGTTACTAAACTATTAGAATATAATAAAGAATTCTTTAGAGTAGGGGGGTCACAGAATAAACTACCCTTTAATAAGTAACTAATAATATACAATATTACTCTTAACAGTTGTGACCTCTTACTACTGAAAGTAACTATCGCGTGATTCAGAGACTAGAACATGATCACGGTATATTTGTTTTGGTTATATATATATATATATATATATATATATATATATATGATATGTTGTGGTTATATTTGAGCCTGGTTTATAGTTGTGGCACAGATTGTTTGTGCTTTGATATATGCATTTTGTTTCTTCTTGATGTTGACATTTGTTATTGTTGTCTAGATTTACGGCTTCTCCTGGATTGTACTGATCGGAATTGTCATGATATTTAAGGTTTGTATCAGTTATTGTTTCAGGTTTTTTTTTTCCTTTACTTTTGTTGTCAAGTTCTATTTATATGCTCCATGAATTATATGGTGGTTTGAATTTCAGTATCAAACTCATGTTCTGTGTTCAATCTTATATGGCCTTGCAGATCTTCACCTTCAGCACAAAAAAATCCACCAACTTCCAGCTAATTATTCGATTTATGCAAGGAGTTACATCTTTAGGACTCATTGCAGCCCTTTGCCTTCTTGTTGCCTTCACTGAGCTCTCAATTCCAGACTTGTTCGCTAGCATCCTAGCATTTATTCCTACAGGATGGGCCATTATATGTGTAAGTTAATAGCATACTATTTCTTTTGCATATATGTGTACATGCGTGTATGCATTAATCTGCATGTAACCAGATTTTTGAGAAAAAGAAATGAATAAAGGGTACTTTATCAGGTAAAAATGACAAGAAGAAATAATTAAGTGAGACCATCTTGTGTTTTGGAGTGAGGTGATGACAGAATTTAGGAAGCACCATTCTCTATTGCCTCAAATATATGCAATAGCTGGTGCTAATTTAATTGTAGCATTTCATGCACCTTACTAATGATAATCTATTAGCTATAATTCCGATTAGTTGGTTAATTACACAAAAGCACCAGAGGATGATATCTGGATAAAATGATAAATGCCAATTTGGCTATATGGTTGTTTCTTGGTTAGCTTTTTTGTTTTCTTAGACATCATATGTTTCCTTTATTTTTTTGTTGCTCCACTGGACATGGCCACTGTTGAATGGTGGTCTCTTCATGAGGTTTTTGGCTTTTGCTTTTAACAATTGGGGTAACTTTTGACCGAACTTAAACTAATGCTTGTGCCTCTTTCTGAATGTGCTTTCCTGATACCCCCTCTAAACCGAGTTTTCTTACGCTGATACAGCTAGCAATCACATGGAAAAGTATAGTGAGGACCCTAGGCTTATGGGAGTCAGTGCGGGAGTTTGCCAGAATGTATGATGCTGGGATGGGGATGATCATTTTTGCCCCTGTAGCAGTATTGTCTTGGTTCCCATTTGTTTCCACGTTCCAGTCTCGCCTTCTCTTCAACCAAGCATTTAGCCGTGGGCTGGAGATCTCTATCATCCTGGCCGGTAACAAAGCTAATGTTCAGGCCTGAGTGCACTCTTTCGTATTTACAGGAAACAAAGGCTATGGTTTCTCAACCCCCTGTGGAGATTGTAAATTTGAGCTGATATTTCCTTTTGTATTATATCAACATGGATGCATAATATAATTATGGTCAGGGAAAATATGAAAATGGTATATTTGATTCCTTCGAACATTTAGTGAGGTATATGAATTCCACTAATGTTTTTTTGCTTCCTTAAATGGAATTTATTCCAAAACATATATCCCATGGTTCTTCACTTCTACAGGGTACAAATATCTAAATTTGATATTTTTAGATACTTTTTCAGACCTATTGCCAATACCAAATAGCAGTCAAATTTTTTTTTTTAATCTATTATGCATGGATCAGACATTATGGCGAATTCTTATGAAAAAATTATCTTTCACAATGAAATCTCTGATAAGGGAGATTTCGAGTTAAGTGTTTACATAATATTCTTTTGTCCGATGAAATGATTCATCAAAATAATGAGATCGCCATTGATGTTGAGATATTTGAGATTGTCAAATGTGGGGGAGTTTTTTTCTTTTTCTTTTTTCTAATTTCATATTCACGAGGGAATTACTAGTATTTCACGACTGAAGCCTACCACCCTTGGCTTTCTTGCTTGCTTGAACTACCGGTCTTATTCTTTGAAAATAAGTTTGATAAATACTTCTGTTTTTTCTTTCCTTGTTTAGATGCGAGATAAAATATGGCTGGATTTGTTCCCCCTTTCTGATTGCAATTGCATCAATCAAAGTATGTTTTATGAATTCTCTTACCAAAATAATTCATTAAATTCAAGGGGAAATGAGTAGTAAGCTATGTAGTGCCTCTTTACTGGGTTCAATATCTTTAGGAATAATACTATGCTAACCAAATTTTTTTATCAAAAATATTTATGACATAACATTACTCTTTCTTTATATCAGGCAATTAACTGTTATGAAAGCTGTCTTTCTCTTGGTCTGTGGGGTACATCTGGATCTGGTTGTACCTAGAGTAGGCATCCATGAAGCTCATGAGCTCATGCCCTGCAGTGGCGTCAACCAGTTGGTCTATCCTTGGCAATGGAAAGTTATATTTGGGGCACGCCTTATTGAGGTCTGTATAGTCAACGCAGATTCTCCACTTAGCCGTTTTTCTTCTTGACCAGCACGGTGTTGGCTAGCCACTCGAGATAGAACACTTCTCGTATCATCCTTGGCTTCAAGCAGCCTCTGGACTTCTTCATTTATAATCCGATGCTGTTTAGGAGCAATCGATTTTCTCTTCTGTCTGACTAGTGGATGATCTAGATCTACCATCAGCTTATGAGTTATGAGGCTAGGGTCTATACCCTCCATGTCCCTTGTTTCCCAAGCAAATATAGAGAGAATGTTTTTCAGAAACTTGACTATATTTTCCTGCTCGGTGTGCGTCAGATCTGGGCCGATGTACAAATAATGCCCCTCTACTTCTGAACTGACCAACACTTTGATGGGCTCGCCAACAAGTTTGGCTCGGCTGTCTTGTCCCCTTGGGCTCAGGGGTTCTTCAATGCTGGATGAGCAACCTTCCACCTCAGAGAGTGCTGGTGAGAACTGGATCTGCACGGTCCTGAGCGTACTGTAATTGCTATTTAGGGGCCTTCTCCTTGAGGGCAATAGCATAGGCACTTCCAGGAGGTTGGCTGACACCCTCTGCCAGAGTGAACACTCTGGTTGTGGACGTACTTCAGACACTGATGGAAGGTCAAGGTGACCGCCCCTATCTGGTGCAACCAAGGTCTCCCGATTATGACATTGTAGGGAGATTTCATGTTCAACACCATGTACTCCGAGATGGTGGTCTTTTGCCCTTCACCCTCTCCTACAGTTGTAGGAAGGTCAATTCTCCCCAATGGGGTGCTGAGATTGCCATCAAAAGTTGCCATCACGGCAGTAGTGGGCTTGACGTTGTCATGGTCCATTCTCATCTGTTTAAGTGGCTCATGGAACAGTATGTTGACAGAGCTGTCAGTATCGACCAGGACTCTCCTGATTTCGAAGTTGGTGATTTTGAGAGCGATGACTGAGGGCATCACTGTGAGGGCAGTGTACCCCTGCTAGGTCTTGTTCAGTGACTTCGGATCTTCCGTGCTGGCTTGAGCCTCTTTTCCACGTTGGAGATCTATAATACATTCAGGGTAGCTCTGGCCTCCCGAGCATATCTCTTTCTTGCCCTGTTGGACATTCTTGTGATAGGGGAGTCAGCATGGAGGACGTAGATGACATGTTTGTTCTGCCTCTGAGGCTCGTTTCGTCCTTCCCTCTGCTCCTGCCTCTGCTCGGGCATCTAGGTCTGACCGTTGTTGAGGCTTGTCTTCTTGGGGGTTTTGCCTTCTGTCCTGCTTGACGAACTCCCGAAGACGCCCTTTCTTTATGAGCTGCTCTATCTCATATCGGAGGGTCCTGCATGTGTTAGTTGTATGTCCATGATCTTTATGAAAATTACAATACTTACTTTGGTCCCGAAGGCTGGGATCTCCTTTGATTAGTTCCGGCCACCTCAGGTTTTCCCGATCTCGAATCTGCCGGAGTACTTGGTTCAGTGTAGTGTTCAAAGGAGTGAAGTTGGTGAACTCCCTTAGGTCCGGAATTGTACACAGCCCTGGGTGCTGTTCACTTCTATGGGCTCCTTGGCCCTCTTCTTGTTGGAGTCTCTTCTGTGGTCCTCCTTCTTGTGATCTTCCCTCTTTGGATTATCCCTCTAGGTCTGATCTTTGCCCTTCTGGGACGTGCGGTTGGCTTCTTCCAAGTTGATGTACTTCTTGGCCCGATCCATTAATGCCACCATGTCGGCTGGGGGGCTCTTTGTTAAGGAGTCTCTGAAACCACCTTGGGCAAGCCCAGCAGTTAGGGCTGCTACAAGGAATTTTGAGCTGCAGTCAGTGATCTCCATGAGTTCGGCATTGAAGTGCGCAATGTAGGCTCTGAAGGACTCCTCCTTAATCTGCTTGACGTTTAACAGGAACTCTGGTCCCCTTCTGAGCCTTCTGTTGGTCATAAACTTGTCCAAAAATTGTCTACCGAGCTCATAGAAGCTGGTAATTGAGTTCGGAGGGAGGTTGTGGAACCACTTCAAAACAGTTCCCTTCAAGCTGGTGATGAAAGTTCGGCACATGAAAGCATCAGAGGCACCGTGAAGGGCCATCGTATGCTGGTAGTGCGAGAGATGATCTATTGGATCTCCAGACCTATCATACAGAGTGAACTTTGGCACCATGAACTTTCTGGGCCTTTCTTCTGACATAATGACGTGAGTGAATGGGGTGGCCAGTCTTCCGAGCAGCCTGGCCAACTCTTCTTGCTCTGGAGGATTCTGAGGTCCTCTCAAGGCAATTGTTCGGTCCATAGACTCTGCAATTTTCTCTACCCTCCGCGGATCTCTGAGTCTGACATCTTGCAAACCCTGCCTGACAGCCTCGGCTTCAGGGTAGTAGGGTTGAGTACGCCCTTCGGACGGAGGAGGGTTCCGAACCGGAGGGATTGGTGCTGCATGGGGATGAGGCTCCTGTGGTGCTGGATGTGCTCCCGAAGCCCTTGGAGTTAGGGGCTTGAGTGGTGCTCTGGTAATGGACATCAGGAACGAAGGCTGATGTTCCCCAGCCTGGAGCTGCTGACGGCTGTGGATCTCTGCCAACGTGGGCAACACCTTGGGGGTGCTCGGGCTGGTTATTCGGAGCCTACTCATGAAGTTCTTCATTCTCCGTGGCAACAGGAGGTTGAGTTCCAGCAGCAATGTTGACCGATGGGTTAGAAGGGTTCGTCCCTTGATTCTGTGTGAGCGTTGCCAGCGTTCTAGTGATGGCAAGCAACTGTTCCTGCACCAGTTCATTGTGTCGTTTGATCTATTCGATCTCTTGTCGCATGGGATTAACCGTCGGCCCCCCTTGTTGGTGGAGCAGGCGGCTGACGCTGAGAGCTTTGCGGAATCTGAGTATTCTGTCGCGATCGGAGATTTGGGGCCATAGTTTTTTCGGTGAGGAAAGAGATGAGTTTGTGAATAGAGCACTTGGAGATTAGTCGTTCCCACAGACGGCGCTAAACTGATGCTGCACTTTTCGACTCGCAATAAGTATAGGGTTCCGTGACCTGTAGAACACTCAGAAGGATGATCAGAGGACCACCGGATTGGCTCCGGTGGTAGTCGCTCCGATGCTTAAATAAGTGAAAGGAATTGAAAGACTGTATTGAAAGCCAAAGAATGAACATGAAAATAAAGCATACCTTTAGGGTTTAATTTATAGACCGTGGCCTTCCTAAGTTGATTAGGATTCGGAGCCATGAATGTACGGATTTGATCATCGAAGATTGCAGTTACCTTGTGGAGTATTGCATAGAGATAACCATAGATGGTAGTTTCCTTGTTGAAGACTGTTTCCTTGTTGAAGACTGTCTCCGTGTTGAGGATTGCTTCCTTATTCCCTGCTCGGCATCCGCTAAGGCGATGACAAGGTCTGGAGTGTTGGTCTGGATCCTGTAATTAACTATGAGATCCTTATCCGGATATATATGTGCTCTGGAGGCATATGCTTGGCCACTTCCGACCTTTTGTGCTGATCTGGATGCTAGAGCGCTTAGCCATTAGCTGAGCGAGAGTTGAGTTAGCCGAGCATGAGTTGGATTCATAATCATACGTGTCAAGTGCTCATTAGCCTGCTCTTTTATGGTATATCAAATGGAATACAATACAATACAATCTTCAAACAATAGACTTTTTTTGGGTAAGTCTTCACACAGTAAACTTAATCAGGCTTTCAAACTAATAAGGATACTATGTACAATAAATGCAGGGTCATCATGTCATTCTAACAAATAAATAAACAATAGTATTAGAAAACGCAATTAACTTCTTGGTGGTATCATCGTCTTGAGATCTTTTCTTCTAAACAGATTGTGTGTGTGTGTGTGTGTGTGTGTGAGAGAGAGAGAGAGAGAGAGAGAGAGAAAGAGAGAGAGAACCAAATGGATCTTTTCTTCCATCAAAGCTGCTCAATGTGATGGAAGCTGTGACTTTAAAGTCATAACATAAGATTAACGAAATACCTGATTCCCATTCCATTCTGCATTTGGGGAAGGAACTCCTCGTGTTGGTGAAAACATCATGGGCACAAAAGGAGCAGTCTCATTCACTGTTCTAGATGAGGACCATGCCTAACGTAGTTGATTGGGATGCACCTTGTAATGAAATAGATCCACCATTACCATGCCCAGAAAGAGGCTTGCCTCCACCCACTGCTATAGGATCAGGATGATTAAACCTGCAATTTAATCCATACTTGCAGGAGCCATTTACGCATGTAGTAGGGACACACTTTCTTTCCCAGTAATTAATTTTAACCTTGTCAGAATATTTCTAGATAACTGCTCCAAAAGATTATGAGATATGACTAAAGATAAATTTTTATATAGAAATAAATAAAGTTAAATGTTGCACAGCATTGATCAACAAAATAAAATAAAAGAAATTAGAAAATAAAGATAGAAGTAATACCGGTTGGATTGGCAGGCCCAGAAAGTAAAACTCTAAAATTGGAGCTACTGGAGTTCTTCCTCTACTATGATTGTATCTACAAGCTTTTCCAAACTTACAACTACCTGACCTTAGGTAGTACAGCAAGCCAACATGAAAGAAGGATTGGAACACTGCAAGTACTGTTATTAGACTATAGTACACCATGCAGATTGTACTGACTTAAAGCGGTAACACAACAAAGTCAAGAAAATGTGTGTCATCTGAAAAACACAAATCATAAATTGTTAAATCATCAGTTGCTCTAAAAGCATAAACTATTAGGGCCTGTTTGGTATACAGGAATGGAGGTAGGAATGGAATGAACATTCTTACTCCCATTCCATTCCCGCATCTGGTATGCTTAAACATGATGGAATGCTCATTCCGTTCGGAATGGCTATTCCACTTAGCACAGGAATAAGCATTCCCTGACAAGACCTAAGGAATGCCCATTCCTTTCCTAACGGAATGACCATCCATCTCTACAGCTCACTACTATAAGTACAGTCAACTTTCTTATAATTAATAAACTTGGTAGATAAAAAATTTATTAATTATTAGAATTAATAATTATAAATTTTCTTATACTTTTATTAATAAAAAAAATATTTTATACATGTAGATGAATTATAATATATTTAACTCTAATTTAAATAAAATTATAAATATATTTGAAAAAATATTATAAATAGTATATGTATAAATATATGTATAAATATATGTATAATTATTTTACTTTTTAATAATTAATATTATAAAAGATATATTTTTAAAAAATATTAATTATTAAGTAATATAATTATTAATTATTTATCATAAAACTAATTATATTTCT
This sequence comes from Nyssa sinensis, assembly GCA_008638375.1. NCBI lineage: Eukaryota > Viridiplantae > Streptophyta > Magnoliopsida > Cornales > Nyssaceae > Nyssa > Nyssa sinensis. The sequence goes on from CM018036.1 coordinate 6,873,409, forward strand.
TAAAAATTTATTAATTTATTAATTTATTAATTATTAAATATTATTAATTTATTAAATATTAATTATAAGAAGCTAACTTGTACGTGAAACCAGGATGACTATATAATTTTTTTTTTTTTTTTTGCTAATAAAGCAAATGCAAGTTAAATTAACTTCTTCTTTTTTTGTCAATAAAACAAATGCAAGTTGATTTTTTTTTCCAATAAATTTTTTTTTTGACAATAAAAAAAATGTAGATTGAACGTTTTTTTCATTACTAGGTATCCAAACAAAAGAATGGAATTAATTATTCCCATTCCATTTCAACAATTTGATTGTTCAAACCAAACACAAGAATGAAATTATCATTCCATTACTAGGTATTCAGCCAAACAACAGAATAGAATAATTATTCACATTTCATTCCTACTCTATTCCATTCTTGATACTATTCTATTCATGTCGTATTCCATTCCAGCATACCAAAAGTACCCTTAGAGAATGGGCCAACAATATATATCAAGTTTTCAACACTCTCCCTCACATGCAACCTTGGACATGCAAATTGAGAGACAAACAAACTACAACAAATACGAAGTAGAATACAATTCAACTTTGCACAAACAAAACAATAACAGGGAATAAATTCAAATGAAGAGACTTGAACCCAAAACATCTCATAAGGCTCTGATACTATATTAAATCACCAATTGTTTCAAAAACTTAAACTGATAGAGAATGAACCAACAATTTATATCAACATCTGTAACATCTCGACCCAATTACTAGGTAATTAAAATCACTAATTAAATATTGGAGACTTTATTAAATCAAACAATTGTTAAGAAAAGAATAATTAAATCAAAAGATAGAGGCTACTAAAATAGTAATATTATGACTTGCCTACTAGTGAAATCGACACATGAAGAAAGTAAATAATGCTAGTACATTAGTAAAAATAAAATAAAATTAAAGCACAAAAGCTTAATACAAGGTAAATAAAAAGAAAAGAAGAAAAGTCGGCTAAAGTGTTGGCCCAAGGAATTGAACCCAATACCTAAAGTCATCAAGAGACTTACCTAAGACATAAGCTCACTAGGCTATCAGCACACATGTGCTCTGATAGCCAAAAGAAAATCATATAAGATGGAATTAGGTAGGGAAAATGCTGAAACAATGAGGTGTCAACACCCCATTACACCTCCCTCTCAGCCAATCAAAATTCATGCAAATCCTTCATAATTGTACACAAGTCTTAAAGAGTGTATTCAGACTTGCGTGAGGGACTTGAGTGTGAGTCAATTCAAACCAGACCTTGTTGGAGAGAGAGAGAGAGAGAGAGAGAAAGGAAGAAAAAGAAGAAGGAGAAGAAAGAAAGGAGGAGAAGGGAACTTGCATGCAAACCCTGAAGCAGACTCCAAGAAGTTCAAAAGGCTCAAAACTGAGCCAAGGAGAGGAGACTCACTGTTAGAGGTAAAAACACCCAAAACCCAAATTTCTCTCTAGGAAAAATCATATTGTTTAATAGGGTTAGAATGCATGCATGACCTTGTTGACACTGTATCATGGCTTGGGAGCTGAAGAGGAGACATAAGAAGGCTTAGAACATCAAGATCCACAAGAAAACCACCATTAATGGCAGCCTAAAGTTCGGGTCTGAAACAACTAGAACTAATCCAAGTTCGGTTGATTGAGACTTGAACGAGACTCTCTTAGGATCCCAAAGCAACAGGAATCATCAAAAATGGACCTAAACCAAGAGAGAAAGACCGAGTTACAGTCACAGTCTAAAGATCTAACTTCTTCAAAACGAGCACCAAGCTTGCTTCTTGGAACGTGGTTTTGAAGCCATTGGAGTGAAGATCAAAAGAGAGTAAAGATCATGAAGTTTTATGGAGAAACGAGCATGAATAAACTGAATATATAGAATTGTCACTGAAATTTTAATGGAGATTTTTAGGTCACTTCGATCCATCAAACCAACGCCAAATCCTTCATTGATGTCCCAAAAAACCTTAGGAATGAAAAGCAAGTCAAAAGCACGTTTGAAACCTCACGAAATAGAAGATTCGAAAATTTTGCATTCTTAGGGCAATAGTGGCCATCACGAGGGAGAAGATGAACAATACGGGTCGGGTCGGGTCGGTTTCGGGTTTGGGTTTGGGTTTGGGTCAGAATTTGCCTAAGCGCAATAACGGATAGTTAAAACTACGTTGTTTTGAGCTTTGGTTTTAATGAATTAAGTGAAATCGATCTATTTGACAATGCGAATAGAGCCCCCGATTCAATAACTGCATGTAGAACAGTGATGTCCTATTCCTGGATTACAGCCTTGTCCACTGTTTGGAAAACCAAAAATCAGAAAGAAAAAAAAAATGGGGAGCCGCAACGCCCCAAGGTTCGAACCCCAAACCTTACACACATGAGGAACTAAAGAGCCACACGTGTGCCACTAGTGGCACTTGTGTAATAATATTAATAATATATAAATATAATTAAATTAAATAATTTAATAATAATAAATGTTCCGTACCCGAATAAAATAAAAGAATAGTGTATTCTGACTCTTTTCGATGTTCTAGACCCAATGACGAGATTCGTTTTACGAAACAAAATTCTAAAAATTAGGACACGTAAAATGCAATAATTACCATTTTGTCCTTAATGATGTTCGAAGACAATTGGAAGTCCGAGATGATCTATTTTAACTTTCTTTGACATTTTGGACCTAACGGTAAGGTCTATATTGTCAAATTATGCACTTGAAAAATAAGACACATGAAAATGCAAGTTTACTAAACTACCCTAAAGAGTCGGACTTGACTGTGAATAGCCTGATTAAAAGAAATAAGGAATATTCTAGGAAATTAGAAATCAGTGGGTCTAAGAATAAATTAAGAACACCATCTAGGAAGTGATTTAAGTTAAATGTGAAATTAATAGACTTTCTGTGAATTGTTCTTAGAAACTACAAGGGAAAGGAAAAAGCCCACCAAAAGTGCCAATCTCGAAAACCAAGGTGAGTAATCCTGACTTTGAAGTAGAGATTTTAACTCCATGATTTTCGAAGTATTTTAAATTCAAATTCTTGTATTTACATAACTCGTGTTTCAAACATGCTACTTGTTTCCATTTTCAAATACTATCATGAACTGCAAATATGTTTGTTTTAAATCCCAATTGTTTATAAAGTCCTTATCTCAGCATGTCTATTTCAACTTCAAGTTGTGCCAAATATCTTTTTCAAAAGTGAATGTTTTTATTCTAGTCATGTTTTAAATACTCTTGAAGGTTATGTTTAAAATGTTCTTGAAAAGCATCTATTTGACAAACTGTTTTACATGCCTTTGTTTGCGAACTGGTAATGCAAAATACAGAGCGTGTAAGCACTCATAATTATGAAATGCCTGGGTAGAAAGTTTATCCCCTAGGCATGAGATTTCTCTAGTGATTTGTTAAGCTTGGAGTCCGGTTCAAAACGAATTCTACTAAAACAAAAGTGAAAAGATGTTACGCTCAGAAATAGTAGAAGGTTAATCCCCCATTACTCTAAACGTGATTTATATGTTCAGATTTCATGATCAAAAGATTTATGTTTTCAATTATAACAAAAATTGAATACTCGTATTTTGTATTTTGAAATAAATATTTTACTCAAATGCCTTGAATGCTTCATGTTTATACTTTAATGATTTGTGAAACAAATGTTTTGTTTGAATGCCTTGAATGCTTCATGCTATCTATTTTGAAGATTCTTGTATTCTATATTTGAATTGTACGAACAATTGATAGTGGTTATTTTTATAAATCCTCTTATACTTAGACCACTATCAGTTGAAAACCCATGACAAAGTACCGGAATTACTCACGAACTTTTCATAAAACTCACATGGATTTGTTACCCATGCCTTTTGATGAATGGCTTACCCGTATTAATGACGGGTGTCGAGAACTCTACTCTTTTGATAGTGTATTTGGGTAGTAAGTAAATTAACTGAAGACAGATTTCAGCAAGCGGGATTTTGGGAATGTCAAGACGAGTAGATCGTCAATGCCTTCTTGTAGTATTTTATTTTGGACAAGTTATGTAACTAAGTCTAGTAGGGCAATGATCATGTCATATGTTTAAGTTATCTTAAGTTAAGTTTTAAAAAAAAAAAATAGCAAGTTTAGAAGAAGTTCTGTATGTATGTGTTTCCAGGAAGTCGTGCGGATCGTGTTCACGCTTCCGCAAACCCTTTTCATTTATTTATTCATCAATGTTAAGTTTGCACTGCCATCCAGCACCACCGTTCCGTTCACCCGCCGGCCCCTCTGACCAAGGGGTGGCTAATCGCGTCTCCCTAATCAGCGCAGGGTGGGTTTCGAGGTCATGATAAAGTGGTATCAGAGTTTGTTTTCTATGAACTAAGTGATACCAACAGAGTTTGTAACAGAGCTATAGGTATAGGTAGGTACTGGGCTGTATAAGGAAATTAAGATTAGCAAGTGACCTACTAAAGTAAAACCTAAGAAAACCGTAAGATTCAAATAAGAAGGCGGGGTATGGGACCCGCAATAGAGTCAAGTGTAAGGATCTGATGTGCAGGCAGGGTATGGGACCCGCAATAGACTCAAGTGTAAGTTCTGATGTGAAGGCGGGGTGTGAGACCCGCAATAAAGTGAAGTGTAATGTTCTGATATGAAGGTGGGATATGGGACTCGCAATAGAGTGAAATGTAATATTCTGATGTGAAGATGGGATATGGGACCCGAAATAGAGCGAAGTGTAAGTTCTGATGTAAAGGCAGGGTATGGGACCTGCAATAGTGTTAAGTGTAGTGGTCCGATGTGAAGGCAGGGTATGAGACCCGCAATAGATTAAGTGTAATGTTCTAATGTAAAGACAAGGTATGGGACTCGCATAAGACTGTCCGGATTTTGGCCCATCTCAATCATTATCAATATTAGATACCTGGTTTCTCCTTTTGGGAGGGTGATTGAACTTGCGAGTCCCAGTCCTGCATGTAATAGGAACAATCCTCCGCATAAGGTCTCACTAGGGTAGTGGTACCTTATATATTTCCCACCATTTGACACCGCCACTGCAGTGGAGTCCAATCCAACATTATCATTCCCCTCAGTGTCGTCCTCGTTCTCACTTCTTTTCAATGTCATCTATGTTGTCCTCATCCTTGACAGCTTCATCTTCGTCCTCGTCGTCGTCATAGTCATCGATATTGATTTTGTCTTCCTCCTTGACATCCTCCTCCTCGTTCTTGTCTTCAACCTTGACTGACCTCTTCGTGATCCACATCTTTCTCATTCCATTCGTTCTCTTCACCCTTAATATCTCCTTCATGATCCCTATGGACCGTATCTCTCTCTTCCAAAACTATATTCTGAAGCTCTTCGTTGATGGTTTGTTGATTCTGAATCTCTTCATGTTTTGCTGCCTCTGAAGCCCTTCATTGATGGATTGCTAATTCTGACGTTCTTCATTGATGGTCTGTTGATTCTGAAGCTCTTCATTGATGGTTTGCTGTTCGAGAACATCAGGTGGTGGTGGTGGTGGTGGTGGTGGTGGTGGTGGAAGATCGAGAATCGGATCGGGATTAGGAGGAGGAGGTGAAGATTGAAACCCTAAACCCAGCTCTTCGTGTTGTTGTTGTTGATGTTCGTGTTTTTCTTCATCAAGGTGGGGTTTTGGTTCGCAGTTTTCTTTCGAGCCTTCCATTCTCCCTCCACATTTCAAACCCTAAAATGATTTTCCTTCAAAATTGTAGAGCATACTTGGTGAGATTTTGGAAGGTAGTTTTTTTATTATCCAATTTGGAAAAGAAGAAAAAAAAAAACAGAAATCAATGGTATCAGCCTATCACTCAAAATTAAGCATCAGACACTCCCTTAAATCAAGAAATTATCTCATGACAACGTGACATCACAGTCATTATGTGACTGAATTCCAACAAAAAAAATACTCCTAATTAAAAGTTGAAATTAAAAAAATATTATCTAGGAAACAAAGAAAAATTACCTTTTTGGGAAACATCCTCCCCATGTAAAATATTGTAACAATTTTATGGAATAATTTTCCAGAGAAATTATTGAATAGTTCAGTGTCAATGATTCAACAATCTGAAGATAGATTACATGTGTATATATAATAAATTGTTACAGATGTAATTTTTAATTTAACCGTTAAAACTATAGTCCCAAAAAATCACTGAATAATTACTCCAATTTAGGATATGTCAATTATAGTTGGCAATCAAATTTTTGAACCACAAATTCTCAAGTTTGCACAACCACAAATTCTCAAGTTTGCACGAAACAATATGTGGTCCGTGAGTGTTTGAATTTTTATATTACTTATTTTTAGTACAAAAAGTGGGGAGTGGAAAATTCTATTTAAGTGTGTATGTGCACAAGTATTGAATCTAAAACTTAGATAATATTTGTGAAAAAAAAAAGACAATATTTTGCCATCACGAATTTGACCTCGATCTCGAAACTTTTTTTTCTGAACACACAATTACAGTGACCCAAACTCTAGAAAAAAAATTGGAAAAAAAAAAAAGTGATTGAAAATTACTTTTTTCCTAAGGGCAGGATGCATGAGTAGGCTAAGGTGGGCTATAGACTTCCCCAAACTTGAGGGAAAAAAAAAATTTACACAAAATTTAGGCCTTTTCAAATTAGCCCACCTCAAATCTTGATGTAATTCTAATTCTAATTTTAACTCAATACTTTACCATTTAAATCCCCATTTGAACCTAGTCTACCTTAAGTTTTGTCCCAATTTTGTTTCTAACTCAATCTTTTATTACTTAAATCCTCATTTTGACTTGGCCAACTCCAAGTTTTGGCTCAATTATAACTCAACACAAGTCATTAACCATAACCCCCTATCATCCTCTTCTTTGAGAAAAAAGAAAATTTCACATTCCCTCCCATTTTCGTCTTGAGAAAAAAAAAATCTTAAACTTTTTCCCTTATCATCTTCCTCTTTGAGAAAACAAAAATTGTATGTAAAATTTTTGTTATTTGAAAAAAAGAATTCCAAAAAATTCCCTAAACAATATTCTACCCCCCCCCCCCCCAAAAAAAAAATTTTTCCCTGGTTGCGCCCTTACTTTTTTTACAAACACATATTTATACATTTAAAGAAAAAAAAATTTAATACAAAAAAAAAAAAACCTTCTTCAAAAATTGAGCCAAACAATTAATTACTATTTCCCAAAAATAATACTGATGAGCAGTTTGATAAATATATATTATGTAGTCCATATCAACCCAGATTTCACCTAGTCTAATGGATGGGTTTGGAAAAAAATATTGAATACTTCCATACCAAAACTCTCAATAGTAAGATTGGTTACCTTTGTAGTCACCAATCTCACCCAATATGGTCGGTGAGATTGGTGACTACATGCAATCTCACCCAATATGATTCTCTAGAATTACCTAAAATTTACTCACGGATTGGAGACAAGATGAACTATTGATACTACAAGGTTCTAGCTTGCCATATTTCACACAAAAATTCATATAGTTACTATTATTTATTGTCTTGTGGCATATATATTCAAAGGTGAGAACAGTATGTCCTGAATGGCAAGTTGGGTACAGAAGGCTAAACAACTTTGACAAGATATCTGAATCATTATCAAGAAGAATTTGTTAGATTTAATGACCATATAATAGCATAAACATGTAATGTTAACCTCAAATACTTCTGATAAGACATTGTTAACGAATTTACTATGAGAGAAAGCTAATCAAATTCAATGGAACCAATAAAAGAGCTAAGCAGAAATATGGGAGTGCAGCATAGAACAGATGCTGCGCAAATTAACTGTGAACAAAAGGCAGGCAAAAAAGCAGTCAACTTCAATTCCAATTTAAGACTAAATTTCACATTTGACATCCAATTGGAGATAAATTCTGTTTCAAGATTCAAGCAATTGCACCGGTTGAAGTAAATAAATGGGCCCAATGAAGACCCACCACAAAACAGAATTAACTGTACTCTTGAAGAAAAATTACAGGGGAATCCTAACCCTAAAGCTACCCCTACCTCTTCAATTGAACAACAGTTTCATCAGCCATGATAAATTACATATTTTTTCTCTTAATTCATCACCTGCTCTTCTTTGCTGAGTGACCAGTCTTCCTCTTGTGACGGCTGAAATCTGACACGAACCGGAACGTCTGTCCACAGCCTGCCTCGCTGCAAATATAAGGACGAGCACCTGTGTGAACTCTGATGTGTTCAGTCCGAGCCCACGCCCACTTGAACGTCATCTTGCAGCCTTTCCAAGGGCACTTTAGGGGGCGGTCATCCATATGAACACGACGGTGCTGCACCAGATACTTGTGTGAAAAGAACTTCTTTCCGCACCCCTTGACTGGACAGATGTTTCGTTTGTGCAGTACAAGCTCTTGTTTTGTGCCAAAACTCATGGTGCACCCCTCCATATCACATGCATATTCTCCTTCCTCATCTCTTGTCTTCATGTTGTTACACCCAGCTGGAGCTTTCTTCACTTTCTTACTACTTGTCTGCTTCTTTATTACTGATTTGGCTTCAGTCGGTTTGGCTTCCCACACTTTGTTGGGCTTTGAGATTCTTTTCCTTAGGCGTGTGCTAGGTCCACCTTCCAGCTCATCCTCAGTCTGTGAGTCAAACTGTCTGGTGTGGCGGTCACAATTATTACGCGGCTGAGGGGTCTCTTGTTTCATTTGCTTGTTTCTGAGATTTCTCCTGTGTGGCTGATGAGAATTCTCTTCTAGTAAATCATCTAAAGCTGTAACTGGATACTCTATTTTTGGGCATTTAGGCTTCATGATCGACATGCCTGCAACTGTATCCTTCCTCTTCCTTCCACTCTTTCTTGTTGCAGCCGCTGTTTTAGCAGTGTGAGTACTTTCTGATGATCTTTCAAGCTTCACATCAGGCTTTGCCCAAGCATGAAAGTTTCTCTCCTGTTCTTGTTCTTCTTCATCAGGATCCCTTTCTGCTAACAAAGGATGAACCTGATTTGACATCCAGACTTTTCCACACCATTTCCCAGCCACAACTATTTTTTTCTGCTTTGTTGAACCCCTCCCGTAAACAGGTTTGGATGGGGTGTTAGCTGCAGAACTGCGTCCAAATGCACTATATATAATAGTATTGTATGGCATCTGCTTACTGTAGAGAGGGGAGCGGCTCAGGTTGGCACTGTAGAAGAGATTGATGCCTAGCTTAACAGCCCAGTCCCCGTTTCCATGTATGGCTTCCTCACCATCTAGAGCTGATTGTATCTCCTCTTCATCTTGTTTAGTAGCCTCCCTGAATTCAATATCATTCCAGATATAATCTATTCCCAATTCTTCTGCAACTAATTTTGCTTTAGCCTCTAGCTCAGGATAGTCTGCAAATGTTTGACCAAAAATCATGAATTTCAAAGGGAGGAAAAGAAGCCAACATGGAGAACTATTGGTATAAAGTACAATGGTGACTCTTGCCACATCCCCCCCCCCCCCCCCCCAAAAAAAAAAAATAGAGGGGTATTCCCACCCTCTTCGGAAGTGATTGATTGCCAACCTTACAGGGACAGTGACCCACTACCCCAAACATTAGTAACTGAATCACTGTTTTATTGCTTTCTTGTTAAGTAAAGGTTTCATAAACAAGTGTCAAAACAGGGGCAATGCATGTGTACATGCAAGGAATTTTTGTTTTCTAAGTAATAATATCATTAAAGGTAGCCAGAGAAGGGTAAGATTCAAGTCTAAAGCTACCATCTAAAGCTCCAAGTCTTAAGAACTCTACAAAAGAATCAATATAAGACGGGTAAGATTCAACTACCCATGAGTTTAAAAGTTACGAAAAAAAAACTTCCAATCTAAAAGGGAGTATTTCTTCCCTAACAAAATCCTACTATTTCTCACACACCATAGGCACAAAAAAAAAAAAAGGACACAATGGCGCTAAATGCCAAATTTTCGTAACACTACTCTTTACACAACACCCGTGCCATCTTTGAGGAACTCCACCAAAGAACTTGGCATAGTCCATGCACAACCAAACAATAAATAAAGAAGGCACCATCACTCTTATGATGAATATAAGAATAGACATATCTCCCTAAAACTTACAAAATAATCAATGGGCAAGAACCAAGCCACTGCAATCCAAAAATAACAAGCCCTTGAAAAACCCTATCAGGGAAAAAAAAAAAACAAATAGGAAAACAAAAGAATGGCTGTATAATTATTAAACACTGTAATTTTTTTCCTTTCATTTTAAAGTCATACTAAATAGAATGAGCCTCTTAACCACATCACGGTAAGTACCTTTCATTTAAAGTCCATCTCTTCAACTGAAAAATATGATTCAATGCAAGCATAAGAATGCCCTCACATAATTGAAACCAACCCATTTACCAAGAGTTGAGACAAAATAAATCATAATAAATGATGTAAATTGAATATTCACTGTAGTAAACATCTCAACTTCCAATTTCCATGAGGAATCCTACTTTGCTTTTTCTCCACTACATAAAATTACACAGGAGACAAGGTTTCAGAAAGGATAAGAAATAATAAAGATGAGAAATAGGGAAAAAAGAGAGACGGGGTAAAAAGCTCATTTTATTTATGAAAGGCTGTTTAATCATAAACAACTGAACATTAAAACGCACCTGGATGACAAAGGAGCAGCACATGCACACCACCAAATGAACGGAGTTGCTGTTCTACTTCTAAAGCATGCTGAAGACAGAAGACATGCATTCTAGAAGAATCTTCGTCAGACCTTGAAGCAAATGCCATAGTTGCATTCTCGATTGGTATTATGGGATTGCCAATAGTAGTTGCAGCCCGATGTGCAACTGGAGAACAATTTGATGCAGTAGGTGATAATTTCATTTGATGTCGAAACCTCCCCCCTAAACTACTTGACTCTATGGAAGCCACATTATCAGTTTGAAACTCTACAGAACAGTCAAAAGTTTGATGACTTCTATGCTCTGCAAAAGAATCGGTAATTTGGAGAGGAACTTCATCCCCACAACCAAGTCTTGGAAAGGGGAGACTGCGACAGCCAGTTGCTCCACTATGATTCCTAGGAGAAGGCAATCCAGTATTATCGCAATGAAGTGTACTTTCTGGTGAACAATCCCTTGATTCAGTTTCAGTGGCATAGACAGGAATATCTGCTTCAACCTGATCTTCCTCAGAGTCAGAAGAATTACCATAAGTCGAAGCCAATAAGCCAAGGGCAGAAGTGTCTCTCTCTGGATCAGTATTTGAGACCACCTCCATGCTTTGATCTACCATTCGAATTTTGTCAGCAGATTGAATTGGGACATCGAATAAACCATCTGCAATGCTCCTCTGCATCAATCCTGCATTTAGATGATTGAAAACCAAGTTCATATCATACATCAGAAAGCAAGCATGTGAGTGGTAAATGCTTCATCACAATAAATGTTCAAATAGAGAGGCTACTAATCTAAATGTCCATAGCGCCAAATCAGGTCATGGAGGAAGTCACAAGATGTATGAATTTCCCACTGATTTAATTTTAATAGGTGTCTAAGATTTAGCTAGTCAAGTCAGCAATAGAAAGTGCTACGTAGGGTAAAAATTCTTCACCATCCATCCAAGGGTTGCCATTAAATGTGACACAAAAAGGGGAAAAAAACAGAAAAAAAAAAAAATTGAGGAAACTCATAGAGAAGTGGCCTGATGAGCATGTTTGTACACATGCATGGCCACATCCCGTCAAATAGCTGCAACATGATGATTTACTGAATAAAAACAGAGAGAGCGAAAAAAAAAAAAAAAATTCACCATGATGTGAGACCCCTGAATGAATGCAAGTCAGAACAGAAGAAAATCTAATATAAAAACCCACCAGAACAGGATTTCAACTCAGAAGCATTTGCAGCCCCATAGGCAGCAGTGAAATCATCAGTTGTTACTCCAGAACCAACATCCCGATCATTAAAGATGCTACAATCGGTAGACATGAGGTAACGTGCAGCTGCTTCTCTAGGCTGAACTATGGCAACACAAGAAAAGTTCAAAATTCCACAAGTGACACATGAAAATAGCCCCTGATCTGACAATCTATCGCCTTGAGTAATTCCTTCCCTTTCAGTGTCTGGGTTCTGTGTTTGAGACGTTAAAGTGCATACATCATTGCTTCCAGGTAATAAGGGAAACCTGTTTCCATCGCACAAAGAAGAAAAGTTTCCCTTCATTGAGTAGAAACCTGTCAATTGCCTGACCCCATACTTCCTGTTTAGCATGATTTCATCAGCAATTGAACTTTTTGAGGATTTCATATCTTCATTTGGTCTGTATAAACCAAGGGGCAACCTAGGTTTTACTTTAAATTTGGATCCAACAAATGAATTTGAACAAACTGAGTCGTCTGAAGAATTTTGGGGAAGAATTACAATTGAAGATCCTTTCCCTAAAATATGAAGGAGGTCATTATTCTGTATCACATCCTGCACAAATAGCTCTTTGATCATGGTTTCTCCTTCACCTTTCTTCTTATCCTTTAACCTAGAACTCCGGGGTTCAGTAATGATGCTCACAGGTATCCTGCTGGGGGAGAGGGAAGAAAAAAGTAAAAGAAACAAATTTAGTAGGTACTACAGAATATGACTACTGACTTTATATTTAATTCAAATTGTAATTCTAGCTACCAAGCATACACATGGTGAAATGTTGACACAATAGTTTTTCGTTTGGGATATTCCTCCCGTTACATGGAGAAAAAATGTCATAATTGAGAGTCAGAAACAAAGGAAAACAAACCCAACCACTCCCACCCCCCTCAAAAAAAACAAAACAAAAACAAAAACAAAAAAATTTCTTGTTTGCAACAAGAAGAAGCAACATATAGCTAACACTAGCAAATTTTTTTGCATGAAGGAGATAATGGAGATACATGTCATGCTTCTTCAGACAAATAACTCTCAAGTCTCAACAGATTTAGGTGGACAAAATACCACTTCCGCCTATAAGCAAGGAAGTTGGAAGGACTCTACTGCCAGTATGATATCTAAAAGGAATTTTACCAATAGAAGGAGAACAAACCTTGAACATAAAGATAATGCAAGATCATAAAGCAACTGGAAGTGAGACACCATGGGAGGACAATTAATTGAAGCTCTGCGAATTGCAGCATCTTTTGCTACCCTCAACCATTCAGGAGTTGCAATATTAGCTGCCTCCCCAAAATTAAATCCTACATGGAAAAATCAAATGAATGGCATGAGAATCATAATTTTATAGACACATATAATATCAATATTAGTAATAACCAAAACCCAAAACTGAATTAAAAAAAAAAGGAAAAAAATAACAAATTGAAACTGAAGGATGCCTTACCATGACTAAATCCTGAGTGATAGGCTCTTGGGAAAGTGACAACAAATTCTCCAGCATTCTGCACCAATCTGGTTTGAAGAAAATGAAAAATGGAAGAAAAGGCAGATGTATTTACATCAAAATTCAAGACACTAAAGGCATGCTGCAAGCAACTTTAACAAAGAACAACTTATAATGGTAAGTGATAACTAAAAAAACTTCTTGAGGTGAAACTAAATGTTTCCTTCTTGCGGATGAAAGAAAGGTCAAGCAAAAATATAGTTGCTTGACATGTAGCATTACATGTTTCCTCTCTTTCACCATGTTCCTTCTAACTCCTTTTATAAAACAGGTAATACCTGCTTAGAAAAAATCCCCTCCAACAATGATCCCTAATCAATTGACAAGACCATTATAAATCATTCTAGCTTCAGATGCAGCGAAAGTTAATATGCAGCTAGCCAAAACAGAACATAAAAAATAGAAGATGGCTGTGATCAAAAGGTCACCTGCAGCATGGAACCCCAGCACTGATAAGTACTTCTGGTGACATGACGGTAGTCTTCTCACCAAGAACAGCAAAAGTCACTGAAAAAAATTTAAATAAAACAAAGTTTAGTAGGATTACATAGAGAAACATAGATTCAATTATAAACTAAAATTCTAGAACCAAGTTGCATTTTCAGTTAAACCAAAAGAAGAACAGCTATGAACCAAAATATGCAAGTAGCATCATCCAAAAGGGCATGTCAGAAACCAACAGCAAAAATGAAATCTTATTGGAGATTCAAAGCCCTTAAGGGTTCAGTGTTCTTTAGCTACAAACCAGGATCCTAAGTCTTCTACACATCATCCATGCATATGGTTACAGATGCTTAAATTCACCAAGAAAGAAAAATTTCGGTGAAAAGCTTCAGCAAAGGGTTGGCCAATCAGCAATTGAATCAATGTGACCCAACTCAAGGTAAACAGTAACACACACAAGCACATCCACAAACAAAAATACATGTAGTCATGTATATTCACACACACACACACTCAGTTTATTTGAAGCCATGAAAAAATGTGAAAAGAGAAAACATGGCATGAAGAACGGAAGTCTTGAAATGTTAGCTAACATGCTAAATGATGTCGTAATGGCATGGTGTCAACTAAGTATCAAAAATTGGAACATTCTGCATGGTCACATCCAATATCATGCTATATAAAAAGGCTACCCACCATTGGTCCTGCCAATGTGGGGTGCCGGGCGGGTAGACTGAATACAGACTTAACCTTTGATATTGTTTGCACAATTGCCCCTTCCTACTTTTCCACACCAATTGCCAATTCCTGTTTCAGTAATATTCTATCCCCCATTTTCTTTTCTTTTTTCTTTCGTTTTTTTGTCCTCTGCTTTTGATATGTTTACAGTGGACAGAAAATGGTGAAAATTGGGATGGCAGAGGAGGGGGCAACTGTGGTACATATATGTATGTATGTATGTATGTATGTATGTATTATTGTGACACAAGCCACTTACCATACTTGGCATATGAATAATTAAAATTTAATTTTGCTCAATTCAATTGTCGAGGTAATCAGTTTTCTCATTCTTCTCTAACATATTGAAAATTAAATTAATTAAATATTTAGAGCCATCTCATCAACATGACATTCTAAAATAAAAAATTTATTGTAATATTTCATTAAAAATTGTGAAAAGTATAGTAAATATATCTAATCGTATGGGTTGGAACTTGGAAGAAAATATGAATTTTATAAAAAAAATATTTAAAATTATTTATACATCGTGTATAAGTGGATCCTACAATAAACTAATATAAATGAATATATATAGATGTATATTTTATAATTTTTGTAAGATATGCTTATATATTTAGCCAAAATCAAACACTGAATTCAATCAACAGCGATCTGTTCAGGAAAATGGGGAATAGAAAAATGGAAAATCAGATCGTAGGATCAAATTGAGAATAGTAAAATTCTACAAAATGAGAAAACCAATACAAAATAATATTTGTGCATCTTAAGAATAAGGGTCCTTAAAAATACACAAAGAACAAGCTTAAAACTCATGAGAAATATGAAAAAAAAAATTAAAACACATATTTAGAATAGAAAGTTTTCGACTAGTCCTAATATTATTTTTTAGTATTAGCATAACAAATATTTTATTTATATAGCAATTAAATAAGGTAGCACATAAAATATTAGATGTAGATTATAAAAAGAAAAAAAATTCATGAAGCAGTGATCAATAATTATATTAAAATATTTAATTACATAAGAAGAAAATTTTTATTTTAAAATATTCATGCCACTTGGCCATGAAAAGATCTATAGCAAAACCAATGACATAGGAGGAGGGGGGGATTACTACTTGGATCTATTTCGGATAATAGATCAATTGATTCAAAACAAGTTTATTGAGTTTTGGTATGAGTGTGTGTGTGTGTGTGACGGAGAGAAAGAAGTTGATTGGTCTAAAGTAATTTTTTTTTTTAAATGGTAATATTAGTCCCATACTAGTCACAATAAGGAATTAAATGACTTAACTAGTACAACACTTGGTTAGCCTGAAGCAAACTAGAAGAGATTTAAAGAGTCGTGGAGAAAATTTTGACTTAATTATGTACATGGAATATTCAAGTAAATCTTGTTATTTTTTTTATAATGTTTTTCATCTGGCTATAACCAGTCAAAGATACGTGCAATAATAACATTATATAACTATATTGTAGGATCGGTAAAATCGATAGAATCGAGAGTCAACTCGAGATTCTAGTGATCCTATGAAAATTTCATAAGGAATTATACCCTCTAGGGATTTTTTAATGTGATGCGGATTGAATTGGTACTTTGGATTGTAAAATTGTAGCATTAGGATGAAGATTTCAACAACCATGTTACTATCGTTTCAAAAAGACGACTATGAGAGAATAAAAGTGCTTGTATTGACTTCCATAAGTTATATTTAATTGTCCATAAAAAAAATTGACATAACACGAAAACGTGAAAGAATTAAACACATCAAATTCATTGAAATCTAAGTAAAATGGGAATCACTCACACAACAAGAGAAGAATTCTCTAAAATTCAAAACTGATATTATTGATAAAAATGATAATAGAAGTCTATGTAAATCATATTTAAAGAGCTAAAAGGCTATTATTCCGAATAGAAAATTATTAATTTCTTCTACTAATCTAATTAAAAAACTACTAATACTAAACCGAATAAAATTAGGAAACCAAAAAACCTCAAAAAGGGGTCAAAATTGGATCAAAAATTTTTTGGGTCAAGGATTCTCCACTTGTTCTACATCAAAAACCATCTCTATAGTTATGGCCAAGTGGGTAAGAATTGAACTCTCAATTTGATGAATGCGTCCTTTTTTTATAGGTAAGTGACCCTTATAGTAGGAGTTGAACCTAGGACCTTAGGAATATTGAATGCATCCTAATGAGAAACCAAAAAACCCCTAATCCCTTTTCAATGTTGCAAGGGCCAAGTTCCAACACCAATTTATATCTCAACATCCAAGAAACTGTATGCAACTGCTAAAATGATGCTACGCAACTTGTAAGGTCCAGCCCATTCATCTCCTTAAAACCCAGGTGGTGGTGTTAAGTAGAGGAGAATTAAAACTTTATAGACCGCACAGAAGAGCCATAAATGGGCGATGTAGGATATTCCAACACACCTCCTAGACCACAGCAGCTGGACACTCGGCACACCAGAAGACTAACCCAATCTGGTTCTAATACCACTTGGAAGGCACAGCCAATTCATCTCTTTAAAACGCAGGTGTTAAGTAGAGGGAAACTAAAGTCTTATAGACCGCACAGAAGGGCCATAAATGGGTGATGTGGAACATTCTAACAGCGCATAAAAGCATAAGCTTGAGAAACAATTTATATCTCAACATCATAATCCTCTAATTCCAAGAGATAAACCCTTTTTAATAAAAAACAACTAGCCCAGTGCATAAGACTCCCGTCAATGCGGGGTCGGGGAGGGTTAGATGCCCTAGTGCAGTAAAGTTGTTTTCGCAACTCAAATCAATGAGCAGTCACAATGGAGCAACCTTACCATTGTGCGAACGCCAACCATTTTTTAATAAATATAGAAAAAAACAAGAGTGTGGTATCAAACCTCCATAATCCTCCATTTAATACCTTGTTGAAAAATGCAAATCTCTCCCTTTGGAAATCTTATAAAACCAACCCCTCCAAGGTTTTATGATCAATCCCTAACTTCAAGCATCAAATATAATATAATCTATAGTTTGCAATGCAAATTCTGTATCTGAAATGTTACCTAAGAATCCATCATATGTCCCCTTCAGAAAACTTCATATCTACTGCATCAAATGAAGTTCTAGTTTCTAGATAAAAACATCAAAGAAGGTCCTACAATGGAAAATACCTGAAAAATGAAAGCTTATACGCCACAAAAGTACTTTCATGGAAAGAACTGACTATAAAGTTAAAGATAGTGCCCCAGACGCAGTGACATGCAACATGCCCAACATAAAGTGAACAGTATATATTACAAAAGAAAACAGAGGATGCTCAATTTTAATCTCTGTAGTTTATGGTACTGAACTCACCAAGAGGATTGATCTCTCCTCCATACCCATGAACCCTGATCACCTCCTCAAACGCTACGGCTGCTTCCCTTGGCACGCCGTACCACGTCTTCCCTGCCCCCATATGCAAATAATTCAAGCTATGCAAGTCATGATCCTCCACATGCCAAGCGAACCAGCTAAACATCATTGCAATATACACCATTGGAGACGTTACGCCTGGTATTTCCTCCTTCATGAACCTCAACAAGGAGCCTTTTGCCCTAGAAACCCCTCTCATGTTCCACGCAGTCTCACCAACGGTCACTGCGTCCCCTGCTTCCCTACTCTTCCTCCCACTCACTGGAACGAATGCCGACCCTGGCATGTCATTCGCATACTCGACCGGAAAGGGTTTGTCCACACTCGCCTTCCAATAAAGGGTTTCGATTTCTAATGCCGATATCGCCTTCTTCGTGCTCTTCTTCAAGTAATTTTTCTCAAAACACTTCGCCTTGGTCTCAAATTGCGGCAGAGTATAGTGCTCACCGCTCTGCCACACGGGTTTCTGAACCGGCCGGTGCTTCCGCGGGCAGAACCCGATCTGCTGCTGCCTGGTGGTGAATGTGGGCGGGGACTTAGGGTTGGAGCTCGTGGACCTGGCCGCGAGGGACCTGTTGAGGTTCGCAATTGCAGTCTTCTTCGGCGGAGCCGAAACAGGGGGAACGATTTTGCAGATTCCATACTTGGACGCCTCCTTCTCGATCTTGAAAATGTATGCAATTGGATCTTGGAACTCTGCTAGGGTTGGGTGGTACTCTGGAGCCAAAGGTAGGGTTTTGAGCCATGAAAACACTTCTGTAGCAGGTTGCTCTGCTGTTACTGCTACGGATGCCATCAATTAAAGTGCATACACATACAAATAAATGTATATATTTAACCTATGTATGTGTACACATGAGATCTGTGAGACTCATTGAAAGCCCATTGTGTACTTTATGAGAGAGAGAAGAGAGAGAGGAAGGGGAGAAGGAGCTGTTGAGATTCTATTCCCCCATTTTCTATATATTTTTACCTTTTCTTTTGCTGTCCTCTGCTTTTGATATGTTTACAGAGGACACAGAATGGTGAAAATTGGGAGGGGCAGAGGAGGAGGCTAGTGTGAGAGTGGACATGTGAGTAGGGGTTTCTACTGGGTTTGGGCAAAACTTTTCAAAAATGACCATGGCGTATAATTTATTTACCATTTTGCCATTGCTAATTTTTTTTTGCCTTTTCCATTTATGGATGAGATGAATTCACTGAGTTGTGTGAGCTGGAATTTTGCAGTGGTGTCCTTTATCTCTTTTTATTTACATTTCTTATCCAATGATTTTAGATTTTCTAGTCATCCCTCAACCTTTTTCATTTTTTTCACTGGTACCCCTACCATGGACTAAACTTGCAAAAATGACAATGGTATCGAATTTGTTTACGGTGGTGCCATTGCACTTTTGTTCTTTTGGTCTCTTCCTTTGTTTTATGTATTTTGTTTTTTTTTTAAGGACCAGATGAAGTATTAATTTGGATGATCGAAAAAAAGTATAATTTAATTTAAGTATCAATTTAAATAAATAATTATTAAAAAAATATTATTTAAATTAATTATTTAGTATTTAGATAAATATATTTGATAAATGCTTACATGATGTAACGTTTGAATGAATTATTAATTAGTGTTACTAGTATATTTTAAAAAATAAAATTACTAAACTACTTTGAAAAAAAAATTATTTTTTAGGTTAATTGCGGTGCGGTCCATTAGTCGAATTAGATACTCACCAAATTAAAAGTGTTTGTTTTAGACTTGAAAAAGTTATTAAATATAACTAATAAATTGAATCAAACACATTCAAATACGGTGAGCTAGAATTTGGCAATGGTGTCCTTATATCTTTCTTTATTTTCGTTTATTATATAATTTTTTTAGTTTTTCAATCACTTTTCAACTTTTTTTTATATTTTTTTTTATTCGTATTCTGACAAATAAGAAAAACTTATTTTATATTTAAGAAAATTATTAAATATGATTAAGAAATCAAATCAAGCACATTCTCCGAGTTGGGTGGGCTGGAATTTTGCAGTGTACCCTTATATTTCTTTTTATTCACATTTAGTATACAATATTTTTCAATTTTCTAGTCATCCTTCAACTTTTTTCATGTTCTTTTCACTGGTACCTTACCTTGTGGATATAGTTGGACTTTATTTGGGACAGTTGGACTACTGGTCAATAGAACTTGACAAATGACCCAACTGCAGTATGACATGTCAACAGTGATAATCTTTTTAATGTACGTGTCATCATGCAATTGGCTCATCATGTTTTATTTCTCATGTTTTTCAAAACCAAATCACAAAGAGGGCCCCTCATTTTGTGGGGTAACGAGCCTCATTGGCTTTGTCAAACCGTTGGTACCATTTTTATCTCAAATTTATTTGGGAACATTTGAATTATGTATCTTCATTCTGCCCCTTTTTAATTACCAAAAAATAAAAAGTAATGTTATTCTTATTTTTATATTTTATCAAAAGTATTTATCTTTATGAGTTAATAGTAGTGTATTAACTAGATATCATCATAACATCATGATATAATATTCAACTAATACAACACAACTTATGAAAGTAAACACTTTTAGTAAAATTTTTAAGCAAGTCTAGCATTATTAAAAATAAATAAACATAGATAAAATATAATCATCTATTTGTTTATATACATACATATATATATATATATCAATATATATACACATACAAATACATATATAGTGAACAATCCATTTACAATATTTGGCGTGTGAATAATTATTTTTATACCTTTAAGAAAAATTAGAAATGTTATTTTTTCAAATTAATTGTCGAGTAAAATGATTTTCTCATTTTTTTTAATGTTAAAAATTAAAAATTGTCTCATCAACATTACGCTCTAAATTAAAATTTTATTTTAATATTTTAATAAAAAGTGTGAAAATTATAGTAAATATATCTAATCACATGGGTTGAAACTTTAAAAAGTAATATGAATTTTATAAAAGTTATTCTTTTTTTAGTACATTTAAAATTATTCTTTTATCATGTATAAGTGGGTCCTACGATATATATATTCACAATGTATATATAAGATATGCTTTTATATTTAACAAAAGTCAAAAGATTGATTTTAGTCACCAATGTTATGTTGTTGTCTGAAAAAAGTCAAATAACTTCTTAACAGAGTTTAAGAACTTCATATTTAATCTTGCATCTAATATAGCTAATTTTACCACTAATCACAATTATAAAAGGATAGTCTTATTAGTAGAGCAAATCTATTTTTTTTCAAATTAATTATTATTGTAATTAATATAATTAATTATAATAATATTATTCTTATTTTCATATTTTAAACGAAATCTTAGATGATAAGTATAGCATTACTCTATTAATTATTTATACGTTTATACATTATTCTAATAAAATTGAATTTACTTTAGAAATAAGATTATCTTAATTAACATACTATTTAATTTCTATATTACATATACTAATATTTGACTGTTTTTCCCTTTTCTTTAAGCACCATTATCCCAAGTACTAATAATATATTATCACATCATTTAAAATAAAAATTTAAAAATTATAGTATTATTATTTAAATTCTAATAATTTATTGCGGTTTAAGTTGCACCTTTTTATTAGGTATTTGCTATTGACAATTGGCAAAAGTTGTTGGCCTTGGTATAGAATAGAATCATTAATTATCGGAATCTTTCCTCAACTATTATTATTGTTGTTGTCGTCGTCGTTATCATCATTGCACATAAATTATGATAGTTACAAGTATAAAAAATGAAGGTGAAAGTAATTGTTATTGATGTTTCTTTTGAATTACCTAGCAATGGTTTTTACGAGAATTCAATAATAGGTCCGTATAAAATGTTTAATTAGATTAAGATCTAATTAAAATATTTTAATTTAAAAAATTTCAAATTATTTTTCGAACAAAAATACCCCTTCATGTGAAAGACACAGAAGAAATAGATTCTTCAACTCATTTTTGTCTGCCTACATCATCACTTTTTTGTGTTAAAAACCTCAAATTAAATAACTTGTAAAATATAAATTTATTTTTTATAAAAATTATATATTTAAATTCTAAAAATCGAGATCTATCAAACAAGATAGTTTTGCGTATGAAATTCTGTCAATTTTTTTTTTAACAAAGAAATTTCGTTTCGCACGTCTCTGTCTGAAAATTCTCTGTTCAAAAATTATTGTGTTCGAAAATTTTCTGTCCAAATTTTTATATCAAACAAGATATAATTTTTTTTGCGAAAAAACTAGCTAAAATGCAAATCTAGTTTGTGGGAAAAGTTGTACTTAATAATCAACATAAGGAAAAAAAATCAGTTAAATATTATATTTTGGTATAACAAAGGGAAAGTAGGAGAGAGAATAAGAAAAAAAAAGAGACCTAATTTTCTTGATTCTATGTTTATTTTTTCTGTGGTTGAACTCAGTTGAGAGATCAAAACAATCGACAACTCTTGGGCTCCCATGCCAAGGGTTTCCTTGCCAGCTTCATTGCAGAAGTTCCAACCTTGAAAGGCCACTTTGAGTTCATCTCTTCTCATTCTTGGGTCTCCCACTGCTGATACACTTTCTTGATCACCTTTGTTGCAAGAAAAAACACAAAACAGTAGCACATTTACTCAACAGTTTGATTAATTTATTGCAAAGAATAGATTTCATATGTACGTTTGTGCAAAGTGTTTTATAGAATTTGAATCAGATTTCAGTTCAAGCCACTTCAGGTTTTAGATTACGTGAACTAAATGTAAGGATATCCTCTATATATCATGTTGGTTTACCCCATAAGAGTAGCACATTCAAGAACATCTTTCAAATTTACCTAGAAGAGGAATCCTAGTATCAGTTGTACGTGCGAAAACTTGCAATTTTATTGGCGTATACATTACACACATCACTGTAACGCGCAATCATACACATGCATTTTTTCCCTTTTCAAAGTGTTTCATGCCATAATTTTTTTATTTTGCAGAACTCTATTTGTTATCTTTTGTACTATCATCTTGTTTGTTGGTTTGAAGAGAAAATTAGATAATTTAAACCCGATGACTTTATAAAACTGATGTTTAGAAAAAGAAAAGGAAAGAAATTACTAATAAAACCGGCATGGATAAAATAATGGGAAAGATGAGTTAGGGATTATTATTATTAATATTATTATTCATAGTGAAGAGTGATAGGTTTTATTTATACAAAAGGGAGGGAATCTACACAATCTCAAGCACCCAAGACAAGAAGCTGGCCGAAGCTAAACTGGCTGCATTGCGGTGGGCCATCAGAAAGGATTTCATCAAATATGTGTGCTGCCTCACTTGTTTGTTATGGTTAATTGTACTAAAGCTACGTTTGGGGGGAGTAACCAAACTGAAATTTTCGTGCATTAAAATCACTTTTTAAGATGTTTTGGCTATTTTTTTCAAAACAAACTTATGTAATAAAACCCACAAAATCCTGATTTTAAAACTATCATTTGGAAAAACAAAAAACACCAACCTCTCAAAATAAGTTTTACTTTTTTCAACTTTTATTTTTAAACTTACCATTTACACATGATTCAATATATACATAATTATTCAATAATTTGTGCATGCATGTGATCTATCATCTCATCACTAAGACCATTAATTAATTTTTTCTCAATACATACAATATAAAAAAGTAATTAATATCCAAATAAAAAAGTGATTATATTCTTCAAAATTCATTCTCTACTAATCAATTCTTCAAAAAACTATTCTCCGAAATCCGTAACCCCCCAAACAAGCTGTAAGTGTGTTAAGTTTGTTAAAAGTGGAGTACTGGAAGAGAGAGATTGGATGTAATCATGTAAAGTGTAAACTTAATTACATTATTGGCATAAAGTAATTGATCTCAAAATCCAACTCGCCTTTTTTATACAGTTTAAATATGTATTATTAAAAAAGTATATAGTCCAAATAAACTATATATATATATATATATATATATATAGACTCACTCAGCTCTGTGTATGTAAATACAAATTACTTTATTTTTGTATTTTATAGAATATCAGAAAAGAGACAATCTAATCATTAGATTCCACTAGACTGCACTGCTCCAATCATGCCCTCTCTTTTCTTTCCCATATCACGTAGCCATGCCACCAAAAGGGAGCCTAAGTTAATCCTAATTATTGCTTAATTCTTTGACAGATAGAAAGTTAATCACATGGAACAGAGTATTTTCCTGTTTGACTATCCACCTAGCATCAATATCATCTGGTTTCGACTATTCTCATGTGCAACTAGAAATGACAATTTGTCCTATCCAACGTTAATAAAAAAAAGGTTTGAAGAGAAAATAAACAAAGTGAGACAAAAATAAAAAAAGAGATTAAAACTCAATACGGGAATAGGAAAGGTGCCCTCACCCCAATTATATAAATAACCTTTAATATTTTCAAAGTTCATTAAATACTCATATATATATATATATATATATAAATCAAAAGATGTGTATGTGTATAAAATGAGCATATATATATATTATGAATTTATATTTTTAACAATATTAGTTGATTAATTTTAATTTTAAAAAATTTAAACAATTATTTTTTAAATAAGAACGGGGTATGGGGGCCGAGGCGGGAACAAGGATGGAGGACATAATAAATGGGATGGGCATGGGGGAGGAACCCCCACTATGAACCCGCCCGTTACCATTCCTACCATATAATTGGTTAGCTTTCCCCTGGTGTCACATTAGGGTCTGTTTGATAGACAGCAAACTCATTTCCTAGTCAAGGACTGAACTCCCTTCACCTGAGGAATTTCCTATTGCAGGTCTGGCATTGGGGAAGGGTGGGTGGGGGGAGATGACAGAACCATTCTGCACCAATGGGCCGACGGCAACGATGCCAAAACAGCTATTTCCCCACCAGGCCAATCAGTACTCTAGTGAAATGGCTGATGCCAATGAATCTCCATCACTGATGTGCATACATCTTAGGTTAGTTCACATTGGCCATAAGAAAACAATAAGAGAAAGTCACCTAAAATGATTCCATTTGATCCATCAATAAGGTGACTAATACATCATAACAAAAAGGGCACAATATCTTCAATTACAAAATGGAAACTTAGCTTCCATTGGAATCAGGGCTTGGTGGTGAAAGTTCCAGAGAGACTGGGCAATGATCACTTCCATAGAAACCTGCAAAAAAGTTCAAGATCGAGTCTGAATGCCAATGAATTAGAATCATAAAGGGTTAAGAACACGTCACTAATGGAGCAACCTAGAGATGATGCCATCTCGTTAGTTCATAGAGTCTATACTGATTGTCAAACCCTAGGCCTGTTTCAAGTCTCCCCCAGAGCTTGAAAAATAAATACCATCTTCATCTAAGTTAACCAAACACTAACCACTAACACTGACATATCCACTTAAAGCATTTATGAAACCTTCACTAAATCTGATAAAAAAAGAAAAAGAGAAGAAATACCATTTTATAAAATCCTCTTATGGTTTCAAAGCTAAGAAGGATTTGAGAATAGCATGGAGAGTGGCCCCCCTTTGTCTTTCATGGTGCTTCTGGACGGAGAGAAACAGGAGACTTTTTGATGGTCTTGATCTTCCTCGGAAGTTTAAAGACTTCTTTTTGAGATTACTATACTTTTGGACTAGGGAAGCTGATCCCTCGTATATAAACTCTTATATAGAATTTTTGGGGAAACTTAGGCATTAATTTTTGTTAGTCTCTTCCCCTTCTTTTGTTCTTGGGTTCGCCCCCCTCGGGCATTTTATTTGATACATCTTTACTGATTAAAAAAAAAAATTCCTTAAATGGAACTCTATGAAGAACCAAAACAATTTTATTTCACCACTATTTGTTATTTAAGCAAAAGTCAATGGACTGATCATCTCCATGAAGATATCCAAAAGCATCCCTAGAAGATAGTGGCAAACTTTGAGAGACCAAGAATTTCTTACAATAAAATGAAAGTATAACCACAGATAATAAACTTCATCTAAATGGTATGGATATTGGACAAAGGAGCATATAAGATGAAGATAATAGCTGAGGAGCACTATCAGTCCTTGTGGTTACGGGCATGTATTAAGGACATCTTTTGTAGTCATCCAGAGATCCCGCTGCTACGATATCCAAGAATGCATTTGGGGTTAAACATATTAAACTCATTAGATAGCGATGAGTTAAATATTTCAGTTTTTAACAATATCACTAGCATTAGCTACAATTATTGTTAAGAGTATGAAACAAATTGTACCTTGTAATTCAATCCCCTGCCCGTGCATCTCACAAGCAACAATTCTATCCTTGAGTTTCACTGAAACAATGAAATAGTCTATCCTCATCCTTTTCCCTCGGTACCTGCAAGAAACCCACCAATTCTAATCATCAGGCAATATGTATCAAATCAACCTAAGATAAAAGTGAAAACAAGTTACGTAGGTAAACTAATAAGCTTTACATTTTTCAATTGTGTGCCAAAAATTATATTCTCTAATCAGTCAAAAAATGATATAGAGTTGTTTTTTGCACCAATTTTGGTATTTTAACATCTACTATTCATTTCTTACTTTCCAACAGGGTTTCCTGACCATGAGAAGCCTCGCTCCATGTCCTTCTCCTTGTGTAGGAATCTATATGCATCTGCTAGCTTTCCCCTGAAGCATAATCCATAGTAATAAAATCAATTACAAGTCTAAAAACTTCAATTCCACTAACAAAAATACACATGCGAGAGAAAAATCCATATATATATATATATATATATGAAGCCAATAAGAGGCCAATTCCAATCTTTATGGTGCAAAGAAAATTGCAAAAACTACTGAGTGGATAGGCATCAATCCAAAATAGGAAAATTATAACCAGAAAATGATTTTACAAAACTCATTTAAATGCTTCAACTACGAACCGTAAACTTTAGTAAAACTAGCAATTTAAATGCTGTTTGTGGTGTTGATTCCAATCACCAATTCGTGGTCCAACTCAACTAGTATTCAACCAATGAACCTTTTATCTCAAAGGAGAACCTAAGAGTATGTAATAAAAAGGGGAAAAAAGGTTCCATGACCTACAGACTCATAGTTGTTTCATGAGAAAAGGTTGAGGAAGAACAAAGATACTAAGAAAACGGGACAACCTGCACCTGTGAATCCATTGACTAAAAAAATCAGATAAAGACAACATAAAATAAACTGTTCAACAAGATGCCCATCAACGTTACCAATTGACCTTAGTCTCATGCAAAAACCATAAGTTTAAAGCCTACAGATCATGTTGCTACTATTGTAATCCAAACTATCTAACCAATATACCAAAATTATTAAATGGATTTACACACTCTTTTAATATGGCCCAAAAACGCCTCCTCTCAGCCAAGGTAAATCCAGGCTGACCACAGTCCTGCATCATCAAGTGGTCAAGGGAAAAGTCAGTTTGTTAATATGGAGAATCATTGAATATATTATAGAACACATTTGGATGGCCCATGAAAATTAAATTGCCCCACTATATTTTTATATAATCCTATGTGCAAAGCCAACCTTAAATAGAGAAGAAGGGTGAGATAGGATACATGTGGCCGACCCCAAATAATTGGGATAAGGCTGTGTTGAGTTGAGTTCTATGTGCAAAGCCATCATCATACATGGGCCATTAAAAGAAAATGCCAGTAAACAACACAAATGAGAGTGAAAATTGAAATTGTAGCTTTCATGGATTCAAAAAACCAATCCAATATCACATTCTGGTGTTGGCTCATCCATTAATCACATTCTCAATAATGGTTTTACCTTCAACTGCTATGCAATTATGATGGAATCATTCAATTCTAGTCGGATGACCAAACCCACTCTGACATATGAATTGGATAAGCATCCTACTCATTTAATGGCTCATTTTCTAGTTTTAACGTTTCAAGAAATTTGGCATGAATAGGCATAGCTCGTAACGGTCATGCAGACAAGCCTCAAAGTGATATACTACACCTCTTTATTTGGTGGGATGTAACCATTGAGCTTTGCTGCACTGAAGAATTCAGGATGACTCACGTCAATCTCTTCATGGCTGTAGATGAAAAAAAATAACAAAAAAAAAAGGAAGTAAAAAAGTCCTGATAAGAATGTCCATTCAAACCAAGAATGAGTTCTAACAGTCAATGCTCAACAATAATGCAAATGCAAGTGAAATCGCACATGTTTTTTTTTCCATAAATATATGTATTTCGTTTATTTTTTGAGATCTAGTGATCCAAAACAACTACAGAGGCAGTTTTCAATGCCTGTTTTGAGAAAAGAAGGCCATTATAATCCTCGATTTTTCATTTTTGAGGCAAATTTCGCTGTTTTAGCTACGGATTCAAACAACTATAATTTGAAGTACTGTTATTTGATTTATACAAATCATACATAGAATTCATGTATTTCTTTGAGATCTAGCTATTTGAATGGCCAAAGACAGTTTGCGACAAATGGTTTGAGGAAAAAAGGCCATTATAAGCCTCATTTTTTCATTTTTGAGGCAAATTTCGTTGTTTTGGTTGCCGATTCAAACCGCCATAACTTGGCGCTATGTTATCTACTTTACGTGAATTATATATACATTTCATATATTTTTTAAGATCTAGTGATCCAAAACAACCAAAGGCGGTTTTCGATGCTTGATTTGAGAAAGAAAAAAAAAAAGGCCATTATAAGCCCCAATTTTTCATTTTTCATGCAAATTTCACTATTTTGGATGCGGATTCAAACAGCGATAACTTGGCACTCTGTTATCCGATTTACGCGAATCATATGTGCATTTCATATATTTCTTCAAGATCTAGCCATTTGAATGACCAAAGACAGTTAGCAACAAATGGTTTAGAGAAGGTCTCATTTTTTCATTTTTGAGGCAAATTTCGTTGTTTTAGTTGCGGATTCAAACTGCCATAACTTGGCACTCCGTTATCCTCTTTACTCGAATTATATATGCATTTCATGTATTTTTTTAGATCTAGCGATCCAAAACAACCAAAGGCAGTTTTCGATGCCTCTTTTGAAGGGAAAAAAGGCCATTATAGGCCGCAATTTTTTATTTTTGAGGCAAATTTCGCTATTTTGGCTGTAGATTCAAACAGCTATAACTTGGCGTTCTATTATCCGATTTACGCGAATCATATGTGCATTTCTTATATTTCTTCAAGATCTAGTCATTTGAATGAACGAAGGAGGTTTGCGACAAATGGTTTTAGAAAAAAAGGCCATTATAAGGCTCATTTTTTCATTTTTGAGACAAATTTCGCTGTTTTGGTTGCGGATTGAAGCTGCCATAACTTGGCGCTCAATTATCTGCTTTTTGCAAATTATATGCATTTCATGTCTTTTTTCAAGATCTAGCTATCTGATACTGCAAAGACGATTTTGGATGCCTATTTTGAGAAAAAAGGCCATTATAAGCCTTGATTTTTCATTTTTGAAGCAAATTTTATTGTTTTGGTTGCAAATTAAAACTGCTATAACTTAGTGCTCTGTTATCCGATTTATGAACGTTTTTGAAAGCTGAATTAGTCAAAGGAATTGCCATAATATTCAACTGGAATCACATTAGGTATATGAAAATTTTTTCAGAACAAGTTTCTCCATGTTGGGCCATATTTTGTCTTTGAATAGTGGTAGTTGACCTCTATGCCAGTTTCTCACAGAGGATAGGCTTTATGGAAGAGAAGTATGATGGACCCTACGTTGCTATATGGCACTTCCTCTTTTGACATGCGGCCATCTATCACCATGCTAGTGTCTAAAAATGCCGCTACGTGGCTTTTGGTGTTACTTGTGATTCCCCACTAAAAGCTTGCCACTTGGATAAGCCTCCAGGTGAAATGTGGTTCATGAACAACATGACACATGCCCAGTTGGCCTACCACTCCAAGGTGCCGTGTTCAACTTCTATTCGTTGATTTTGTGCGATATGTTAGTCCCTTGTTGGACTAACACACTGTTACGCATATGGTGCCTTTAGTCTAGGACCAATTGCAGCGAGGTTCTCTGGATAACCCATTGGTCATTTTGCTCCATATAACAGTGCCTTCAGGAAAGCTGCCCCTCAATGCAACTCACCCTGGCACTTTATGCTTGCCTGGGACAAGAGTAGGGTGCAAGGAACTCCTAGAGCTCAATACACAGTCATAGTGTGGCCCCGCTCTGGGCTTCACTGCAGTCCACCCTGGGATCCTAAGAGTTTGTGATTTGGCAGATGAAATTGAGGGCTCCGCCAAGGTGTCCCTTCCATGGCCTACATCTTGGCCTGCCACAGAGAGAGAGAGAGAGATGTGTCCTCCAGGACCTTTATTTGCTCATGTTTCACACTCAGTGCACTCCACTCCTCCAAGGAATATTCTACTATGTGTCGGCATAGTCTCCATTGGCCACTTTGCTCCAGTACATGCACTCCCCAATCCCTAATCCTATAAGTATGGGACCTTACCTGCTTCGTTCAGGACAGCTGGAAGAAGAGGGACTGGCCACCTTGACTCTCTCTCTCTCTCTCTCTCTAAGCTGCCTCTATCCATCAGCTTTGCCAGACCCAATTGCCAAAAACTAGGTTCTTCAAGCATCTTTTCCACTCTAATAAAATGAATTCAAAGCTCAATTGCTAAATGGAAAAAGTCCAAACAACATCACAATTCAGTACAGGTAAGCATTTCAATAATCGAAGTGAATGCTGTGAACTGCAACAGTTTAACTCTTCAAAAACACTGTTGAGAGGGGGGGGGGATTCAAAATGCTCAACAAAAGAAATCACCACTTGAAACATTAAATAGAACAGAATTTGAGAAAACTTATCACAAAATACACATTATCTGAATAAAGTGGTTGTCATCAACAAATTTTGGTATTCAATAACTTAAAACCCCCATCAGAAATTTAAGTTATTAAGAAAAGAATGTCTGCGAAAAAATGTTTAGTGTAGTTGAGAATAATATATAAAAAACGTATGACTAATATGAAAAAGAATAAAAAATAAATAAAGAAGCTACAAGTTACCCGAGAGAGAAGAGAGAGAGAGAGAGAGAGAGAGAGAGTTACCTTACATTAAGATCGCCACACCAAATAAGGGGCTTATCTGAAGATTGCAAAACAAATTCTAGAATCTTTTTATCCCATTTCCGTCTCCTTTGAAACGAATTTTCCTCATCTTTCCAACCATTGTTTGGCACATATGTATTCAATAAACGCAACGACTCAAATTCAGCCAAAATAACACGGCCATCTGGCTCATGCTTTGTAGCTGACAAAAAATGTGTTTATGAGTTAATTTCCACTCTTGTTTCACAAGCAGGGGAATAAAATAGTATAATGGAACACATCCAAGTGCAAATGCTCACAAATTTTCTCCAAAATAAATCAATTGTTCAATGGTTAGAATATAATATATATATATATATATAAGTGGGAATGAACTGCCTTATTTTCTTTGTGTGACTTTTTGACTTCCAAATTAGTCCCTCATTTTATTCATTAACCACTAAAAAATGTCAGTGGGAGTTTCTCAGAACATATTCATAACATCTACTATTATACCAAATATAGATGTTTATGCATTTTAACACTTAAAATTGTATACATGTGAGGAAAATTTTCTATTAATAAAAATCATTGAGAAACTTAACGATTAATAGATCTATTAATTTATAATTTTTGGATCTTCGAAGTCCACAGCTATATGGGATTCAATTATTGAGATATTCTAATGCTGGTTAGCGGGGCGGAAGAAGCAATACCTACCAAAGGAAGGGAAGATCACTCCTACCAAGAGGTAAATGGTTGTGGCATTATGGGGTGGAGGATAAAGTGTTATGTAATGATGTAGTCTCAATCAAATATGGGAGCAAAGAGGGGGGGGTTGGTTCTTGGAGGAGGTGTGAGATACCTATAATTGTAGTGTGTGGAGGGCAATTATGAAAGGGAGGGAGAAGTTCTCTAAATTTGTGTGTTTTATAGTGGGGAAGGGATTTAGGGTGAAATTTTGGTAGGGTCCTTGGTGAAGTGATGGGGTGTTGAGGGAGAATTTTCCCAACTTGATTAGCATAGCTTCTCATAAGAAAGCTCTAGTGATGGATTGCTTACCTCGGGAGGGAGGTAGGTTGGTATGGTGCCCTTGTTTCCATATGAATTTTTTTTTTTTTTTTTTTGAGAAACGGGGAAAGTGGAGGAGTTGATGTCTATATTGTATAGTATTGAGGTGGTTGAAGATAGAGAAGATAAGATGATTTGGTTGGCAGATAATAGCAAAAAAACTTGTTGGGGGAAGATCAAGAGACGGAATTTCCTAGGAAATCTGCGTTTTTTGATAGGTTGGTGACTTGGGGTGCTATTTTGATTGTGGATAATCTTTAGAGGAGGAGATTCCATCTTTCAAGTTGTGGTTGTATGTGCAAAGAGGAGGAGGAGACGACAGATATTTTCTTTTTCATAGCAAGATGGCAAGTGATTGTTGGAATTTGATGTTCTCTTTATTTGGGTTGAGTTGGGTGATGTGGGCTTCAATTAAGGATGTCTTTTTAGGTTGGAAAAGTTGTCACATTAAGAAGGAGTTGAGGATTACTTGGCAAATGACTCCGATGTGTATCATTTCGTGTTAGTGGATGGAGAGGAATCAGAAGATCTTTGAGGGGATTGAGATGTCTTTAGGGCATTTTAAAGATTATTTTTGGGGCCTCTTTTTTGTGGATAAAAGAAAATTTTCCATTGTATTTTGATGCTTTTATAGATTTTTGGGAGGATTTTAGGCTTTAATTGTTATAACCGGCCCCTTTGTTTGTACACGGGTGTGCCCCCTTTAGGTGCCTTGTTAATATTACACTTGACTACTGATAAAATATATATATATATATATGTTAAAACATATAGTTGAAATTTTCTTTCCATCACCATGTAGATCTTATCATTAGATAGGGCTAACAATAAGAAGCATGTTCTGCTATTCCATGTTCACAAATCTAAAGCCAAATCTCTGGCAAATTACAAGAGCAGGTAATTTGAGCTTCTTAATCATCACGTAGTGATTCTTGTCTAGTCCTTGACCAATATTAGGTCCTGTTGTAAAAGAAGAATAAAAGAAAGAGGATGATTGGAGAAAGGCACCCAATTATAACCAAATCCTAGTGGTTAAAATGGTTTCTATATATATGTTTCATGTTGACAATGTTGAGAAATACTATTATTGGACAAGTGCCCATGTACTTTCAACAATTTAATATCATTTCGAAGTCATATAGTACTAGCATTCTATCAACAAGCTTTAATTTGTTTGGTACTTCCTCCACCTCTCCGTATGGTTGAGGGTTCAAGTACCCCTAAGAGGCAAAGTGTTGTGTGTGAGATTTACCTATCAATATATATATATGTACATACTAGCTTTTTAGCTCAAAGACTAATCACCTTACCGATGAAGGAAAATACAACTTATCAATATGTGAAACATTCCCTTTTATGGAATATATTGCATTATAAATTGCAAAATTCGGGGACGGGCCTGGGCTGAAAATTAGATACTCGAGTTAAATTCAAGCTGGGCTTGAACTTTGGAAACCCAAGCCCGTACCTATATACTAATATAGTGATATTTTATTTATTTGTCGTTACAATAAAATGAAACTAATTCGAGTCGTCCATTCAATTACATATATATATTAGTTACATTCTCAGAACCCTAGCCACTACACTGTCTGCAACACAATGAAGAACAAGGTAGGGCCTTCTCCAGCCTTCCTTTCAACCATAGCCCTAGACAATCTCTGGCCTTCTCTAGCGCGCCGATCTCAAAATCTCCGGCCATCTTTGAGCCAGAGATTGACCAGCTGCTCTCATTTTTCAAGTCCAAGACCAAAGACGATCTCAACTTCTTCTAGTTCAAGCTCGTCACCCTCCTTTGTTGACGGAAGTGTAGATCTTGACTCTCACCCAACTCCGTCGTTCACGATCTCGACATGGTTGACAATGATGGTGATTCCGTTGTTTCAGAGCTTTGATTCCACCCAAAAGCAGAGCTTTGATTTAATGTCCAAAGCTTTCATTCCGTGTTTACAACTACTTTGGTAAGTGATTCTTCATTTGCATGTTTGAGAAATTGATATTTTTCTAAGAAATTGAGATTCTGTTTTTATATTTTTTGTGTGAACTTTTTTATTTTATTTTAATCTATTATTGTTCATTTGCTGCCTATTTAAAATCTTTGGTTTAATCTGCAATAAATTGATATGCGATTGTTCTTTAGGTATTGGTTTTGATGTGAATATTGAAAATCTGTCGAGCTCGGTCTCAGCCCGATACTTAATGATTTTAGTTTGGGACAAGCTTGGGCTTGGTTGCTCGGGCTTAAACTCAGATTCAGGACAAACTCAGGCTAACTGTCTCAGAGCTCTGACTGGGCTTGGGTATGCCTCAGCCTAAGCCCGGCCCACCAAATGCTAAGGTATTAGGTTTTCTGGTAACTATGAGACAGACAAAGACAAGATAATATTCAGGTGGACTAAATGCAATGTTAATTCAGAATAATGGGTTTCAAATAATTGTGATCTCCATCTAAGTTTCAAAAAGATAATAAAATAATAAGAAGAAACAATGAAAAAGTACCAAAATACCTGTTCGGTCGAGAGAGAAAGAGACCTTTTTTGGCTGCAAACACTTCTTTATAAACAACGCGGTGCCTGCATACTTCGAATCTGAAAGAGACCACCAAACATTATAATTTTTGAATGGTGGACTCGAAATGGCACGCATCAAAATCTGCATAGTTTGAAAAATATTACATGAAAACTATTAGTAGATATTTATTGAGCCTTGAGACATCTTATGCATAAGATTATTCAAATTGTCTTCTACAAAATCTGCCGATTACGATTATAACCAGTTTGTTGAATTGAAGGAAATAAATAGTGAATATCTATTTTAAAAGTTCAACATCAACACTTGTTTATCCATAATTATTTATGTTCATTCAATGAAATTGCACTTGCAAAAAATTATCTAGGGATGAAGTTTAGAGATCCTTTAAAAAATTACTTGGTTTTTTGCTTAATGCACACAAATCTAGCTTAGACAAGTCAAAACATAAGAGTCATTATGCAAATTCCTGATTTTTCAAAGGCTTGAGTATTCTTGATAAATGGTGCCTTTTCTGTAAATGAAAAGTTCTTACAAAATCTGTTATGTGAAGTTTCTTCAGCAAAGTAATTGTCCTGATAGCAACAGTGAAGCAACTATACTTCTCTGCTCAAATTCAAAGGTCAGCACTCTATGAACTTTTAGAAATGTAAAAATTGTTTTTCACCAACAATGGAACAGTTTCAAATTCTGAACATAATTTTACATCTTCGTTGAAATTGAAACAAAAATCAAATTTTAGAATTCAAGGTTCAAATATTGGATATTATGTATTCAAAAGTACAAGAGTAGTCAATTTTTTAAATAAATAAATAAATAAAAGAAAAGATGAACTTCTATAATTACCATCAAGATTTGGAACTTGATCATGGGATCCATCTGTCAGACATAACCAACAAACAATGTATATGATGCCCATTGTCCCTACATAAACGGCTATCACCAGACCTCAACACTATGTATTATGAAAAATAATTATTATTATTATACTAGTAATAATTCTCACAGAAAAAAATTTTGTTGAAAAGAAGTTATAATCCTAAATCCTCATGTTACACCCTGTAATAAAAGGATATTCCATCTTTTTCTCAATAATCTGATCAATAATGGTATAAAAAGAATTAACAAAACAAAAACAGAAAATGTCCAAAATATTTGAGTTCAACTACACAACCTCATCCCTACTCTACTCGATCAAAAGCCATATCTTCTGTCAAGGGCCCTGGCATTAGAATGAGATTTTCTAAAACATTGACCATGTGGGTTTGTGTAAAGACTCAACTCTAGCTGTTAACCTAATGCAAAACCCTCCTTTCTGCTGGCTTGGAACCAATAGTGCAAATAGACAAGGCTTGTCCATGCACAGAACCACAAGCAGCAAGAATTACTACTTAACGTAACAACTACCAGGTATATGGTGCTTTTTTTTTTCTTTGTAGAGTGAATCATTGATTAGTTTCCATAGTAAGTAGAACACTACAGGCAACCTCTGAAATGGATTGAGCACAAAAATCATCAATTAGACATTCACAAGAACATTATGGGAGTGTTTTAATATAAGAAGAAATTGGATACCTCCATACAGCAATGGAAGGTAGAAATATATTCTCATGAATGGGCATTGCACAAAAATGGCAGCCCTCTAGAGGAAGACAATAAAACATTCAGAAAATGTCTCAGCTATGGATTTTGGTCTTCAAAAGGAGCATAAAAGACAACAAAGCCATGTAATTTTCATGAACATTGAAACAAAGTGCCAAAGAAGTGCTACCTGTGCATAATTTTGGTTATAGATTTTAGCATTACACGTGCATCCTATTCACATTAACATGATTAGTAAGAGGAATTGACAGTGTTACCTGCTTTTCCTCACGTGAAGAGCTTGTATCATCTTTCAACTCTCCTGGGTTTTTAGGTGCACCCTTGGAACCAGCCGCAGGCATCCTTACTTCCTACCATCACCACACCATTAGATAGATTCTTGCACACACACTTACCAAAGTAACCAATTTAGAATCATTATGAGATCCATACAAAATGATAGAGTCATACCTATCGAATTAATCTAGACACATATAGGTCACTGCTTTAAGAGGACAGTGACACGGTGAAGCATTTCACATATACCGTTAGCATTTAGTTCGCCTAACAGGTGCTATATGTGCAACATGAAGGAGGAATCTCCTTTGCACCTTCTTCTCTTTTCTTTGGTAGCTTGGGATCTTTGGGCATCCTTTTTTGCACTTTTTGGTATCAATTGGGTCATGCCCGGGTCTGTACTGGAGCTGTTTAGGTGCTAGCGAAAGGGCAGTGTAGCAACAAGAGAATTCGGCCATTATGGGTATAGGGCCTTTACTTTTTCTTCCCTTTTTTTTTGTATATGCCTCTTGTATATGAGTTGCACCCTCTTTGGTGCTTATGAATGAAATTTACTTATAAAAATATATATAACTATTACCCGATCCACATAGATAAAAGCAAGAATTCAAGACAGCTTGAATAAACTTCTCTCAACTGGCTCATTTTGACAGTATGGCTGAGGTTCTTTAGTCTCATCACATCATTAGTTTAATCTTTGACTAAATCATGTGCTTCTACGTATTTACTAACCAATCCTCTTCACTTCCTTATTTATGACTTTTTTCAAAAGTACAAAACAATAACATTTCTGAGTTCCAATAAAAAGAAAAAAAAAGAGGAAGGCCACAAATTCCTCATATAGACTAAAAAAAAGGAGGCAAACCTGGTAAGCAACCAATCCGAGATAAAGTAAATTTAATCTGACATAATTTAATTTCTTCAGAAAATCTGTCACAGATTGACAGTTTCAATGTGGAGAAAGTTCTTAATCTAGTTAACAATGTCAGTTGCATGACCTCTGGCTAACAACTTCTTTTTTCCTTTTTTTTTCTTTTTCAGGGAACAAGTTAATTGAATTAACTCATAAAAGCCCCTGGGCCTTGGCTTAGGTGGTAAACACAAAAGCCATGACTAAATTGCACCAACTCAAGAAAATCCTATTCAAATTGGTTGGAGTGAACTATGCAAACCATTTTTCTCTTTCTTCAACTTTCCAACATTTAGTACAAGTTTTAGAACTCATGTGTTGTCTTGTGCAATTCTCAGGCTCAGGCCTGACTACTTGTAGATTAGGCTTTCAACACAACATGGGAATTAAACTGATTACAGCACCAACTGAATATCCCATCTTTTATAAGCGTTCCCAAGCCACAATTCATCATGACCTTAGTATGAAAACAACCGTTTGTCCAACTGAAATCGCTGTGCATGCGTGAATTAAGAAAGGAGATCAAATACAGAATCAATACAGAATAAGAAACCACCTGCCAAAACCCAGAAGCTGCAAAAGCATGAAGTATAGCTAAATATTACTTCACAACAAGCATTGAAGCAACTTAGATATCTTAATCATCAAGAAGACAAAAAGAAATAGTAAAAACAAACAACATTAAAACAAAACAAAAAAAAAAAAAAACACAAAGTAGTCTCACCCGCCTTACTGGCACAAGACCCATCATATTTTCCACACCCCAAATACCATGGTTGCATTTCCCACCCAAATTTTTTTACCCTTTGTCATTACACGCATTTATCAATGTCTAAAACCCTAAACATCAAGCACCATTGCCATTACACACATTCATTATCAACCTCGTGTCTAAAAACCCAAATATCGAGTACCCTTTTGCTGATGCACGCATTCAGCAATATTCACAAACACAAACATAAATGCCATTTGCAATTACACACACATATCCCCCAACAAAATCACACGCAAAAATCAAATAGTTAACAGAAAAGGGAACAATGAATCACCTGTATTGCAATAACATCAGGATCAAGACTCGCAACGAACTTGGTGAACTCAGGCCAGTCGTTCTTGACACGAATAAGAAAACTATTAGCGTTCCACGTCAAGAACTTCAGTGGCTCTTTCTTCTTGTTCTTCTCATCATCTAGAACTTCACTGTTCTCATCACCATTTTTGTTTGACGGAGAAGAAGAAAGATTGGGTTTTTTGAAGGACCCATCTTTCTCCACTGGTTTGAAGAATCGTTTCATGTTCGTATCGTCAAAACTCAGACCCAACCCCTGGAGTTGGAATAATGAGTAGAGTGGTGTCAGCTCAACTTCATGGAGTAAAGTGGGTGTTTTTCTTTTTCTTTTCTTTTGTTTATATTGACTTTTATATAATTTTTGAAATTATATGAAGTTTTCCTGCTGTATCCAGCAGCATGCAAATATCACTCAAGTTAATTTTTTTTATATTTTTTTAAAAACTATACTTTCTTTTTTACAAAAAAAAATTACATTTTTTTTATTTCAACTAATTTTTTTTTCTTTTTCTTAAAGATTATTTTATTTTTATATAAAAAAAACTTAATATTTTAATCAATATTTATTTAAAAATAAAAATTAAAAAAAATTCAAAACAGTGTAATTTACCCCCTTTTTTTTTCAATTATTTGATAAATGAATCATATCTCCTCATTTCTAATCATATTTTTTTTTATTATCTATATCAAAATTAATTTTAATCAATCCGTCCCTTAAATCAATTTCTTTTTTATTTTCATTATACATGATCATATTATTTTAATTGAATTTCGAACTATTCTTATTATTTTATGAATATATTTATTTTTAATTATATTTTTTTTGTTTTACTGTATATCTATTTAGACATTTTCAAAATAAAGTTTTTTAATTTATCTTCTCTCTCATATTGCACTGTGTGATGTAACAACAAAAAGATAATATGTAAATTTTCTTTAAAATAAATTACACAGACACCCTCAAAGTTAAGTGATATTACATAGAGTTGTTTCATAATCAACTAACAATTGACCTAATAGATTATTTTTCAAAAGACAAGTTTACCCACATACATCCCCTTCCGCTAATGCTATGAGCAAACCCCACCATCTCTCTGCTTTACCAGTCACCACTTCTCCAGGCCCACCATCACCAACCACCCACTTCCCCCCCCCATGATTAATTACAAAGGCTAATTAACCAGCACGGCCATCAGACTCATTGACAACTACTGCCCCGAGCCACCACACACCTCTCATCTGTATATACGATCCACCGGACGTCCAATGCGAACACTCGTGAGTTTTGGGGATCCAACGCCAAAACCAATCATCCTTGTTCTCATCTATTGACTTCTTTAGCTACTTTTTGAATGGGACTCACACTGCAATATGTCCAACTTTTTGTACTTTTTTCTACTGTTGCAACTTTTTTTTTCTATTCGAAAGCCAAACACTTGGTTTACTATTACTAGTTTTCCAGTAGTTTCGAATAATAGTTAGAAAGGGTAATTGAAAAAAAAATAATTCTTATACTAAAAAAATAACACTTTAAATAAAATAACATCTGACATTGGAATTGGAATTGGTCTTGAAAGTTATTTTATAATTTGGCATACCATTTTTATTTATTTATTTATTTATTTGCTTTTGAAAGTAAACACCTCCCCATCCAAAGGTGAGAATACCTTCTGAATTGAATTTTCTTTCATTCTAACAACTTTTATCTTTATTTTACCGATCATTTAATAGTTAAAACATCATGCTTTAAGTAGCATTACCAATATAATTATACAACCGAACACCATGTTGGATGTAAGTACTGCCATGTGCTTCAATAATCAATATATAAGCCATGAAAGGAACAATGCTGTTACTTCTTGAGATCTTGTGTCTCACACACAGCAGGATTGTAGCAACATCCACAAGCCTGGAAAAACTTGGGACCATCACCACCATATCACGTGCAATCTTTAAGTAAAGAGGGATCTAGCAATAGACTCTTGGAACTAATCTTTCCAGCTCCAGCTTTGCATTTCATGTACTACAAAATTTAACAAACTCCTTTGCCTTGTCCACGGTTTCAAGCGCCAACCTCCCTCCATGTAAATGTGACAACAAATACAATTGTAGAGCAGAATGAAAAGGCACAATAGCCATAAACATTGGGAAGCTGATAAACTTGTTGCCTGTCACCAATAAGCTATAGACCGAATGAAGTGCAAAATCAGAAAAAACCTCTCTTGCATGTGTACAAGTATCTAGAACAACAAAATGGAGCAGAATACATAGGCAAGAAGGGAAGCTGAACTTGATGCCTGTTTCCAATGAACTTTAGATATAGTGTCAGTAAAAATTAGGGCACCTCAATCATCCGAATTCAGTGTAAACAAGAGTGAAGAGAATGGCACAAACCCATTAAAATTGGGAGATTGGTGAACATGCTGCATCTCTCTAGATTAAGTGCAGTGAAAGTTTGGACATTCCTGCAACCAAATACACACCAAGCATACCAGAAAAAGAAAGCTTTTTTAGTTGGTAGGTTAAAAAAAAGACTCGGTATTGTCATGCTGACAGAAACATTGTATCATATACCCTTCTAACTTCTAAATGCAGCATGAACCTAAAGCTATGTCAATGGAAACAAAGATCAACTTTCTACATTCATGAATCTTCATCAGACAACTAATGATAGAAAAAAGAGAAGTTGAGGGTGGTGGTTTATCAAAGGAATTCCAACACGAGCTAAGCAGAACAAAGGGAGAAAAGAGTAACAACATACATAAGAGAAGCAAACTGAAATTTATGTTCTTCTCAAGAAGCTGCATCTGGAATGTCAGATGAGCCAAAGGACAGAAGCAGCCACCCTTTCTTCCTGGCATACTCTACATAGAAATCGAATTTCTCCCCCGCATTTGGAATGTCAAGAGCCAGATCATCAAGCCCATCCTTCATCCTAGTGAAGCCTCGGGTCATCTGGTTAATAGTGATCAGACCTTCGCTGAAGCACTCCTGGAGCAGATCAAGCATCCTATCATTCTTCTTCTCCATTGCCATAACCAAAGCCTTCTTCACTACTTCATGGTTGAAGAAAGGCATGCCAAGATCACGAATACACTGGCAAGCTTCACTGACTACACCCCCACTTTCATATTCCTCAAGCAACTTCAGTATTTTATCCTTTGCATCCTCCACAGCCCAGCCAGTCCCACCTCCCCAGCATCTAAGGATCCTCTCACCAGCATGGCGAGCAGCTATGAGCGACCTAGCCATGTGAACAGTTTCACTACCACTGCAAGTTGATGGCAATCTGCTACCTATCTCTTCTAAATTCAGCGGAGCCAACACATCATCAATCACAGCCCTAGCCAAAAAATAAGCAAGTTCATTTGAAGCATCCAGAATGTCAAGTGATGTGTCCTCTGCAGATTCCAGAAGCATGACAAAACCATTGACTATATCTTCAGTTGAGAAGATCTCAAAATGAAGTGCAGAAAGCAGAACAGATGCCATCTCTTTCTCCCTGCTTTTCCGATCCATGGCAAGGGTGATCAGCTTCTTCAAGAAAAATGGGTTAAACTCAGGTTCCCCAAGATCTTCAAGATTCCGAATCAGTTCAGGAATGTCATCAGAGAGAAAATATTCATGTATTATTGTCACAACCTCTTCCTTATATCGCCCAACCTTCTTGTCATCTTTGTCTCCTACCTCTCCATCTTCACCAGAAGATTTCAAAAATGACGCATCAAGCCAACCTTCGGAGATTGCCTGAGGGACCACTGATTGGAACAAGGTTTTTGCAGTTGGAATATCTAGAGCAAGGTCATCAAGACTCTCAGCTAACCGAACAAATCCTTTTACCATTTGACTGGAACTTATCAGGCCTTCCTCAGCAGCTTCCTTTAATAGCTTCATTATAAGTGGCTCTGCTGTTCGGATCTCCATGGAAAGAACTAAAGCCCTCTTCACAACCTCATGATGAAAGAACGAAACCCCCAACTCCCTTATGCATCTACATGCCTCAGAAGTGTCTCCACTCTCCACGTATTCCCTCAAGAGATCAGCAATCTTTTTCTTCACTTCCTCAACAGTAATGTGGGTGCTACCACCCCATCGCCGCTCCACAAGTTCTGCATGGTGTGGAGCAGAAAGATAACTCTTCTCGGCAGTTTGGATAACCTGAAACCCCTTGGAGGATTCCAAGAATGTCTTCTTTGCCCTGGTGAGGAAAGCTGGAGGGAGGATGTCATCAACCACAGCACGAGCAATAAATAAAGCAAGGATGTCAACTGTATCCAGTATGTCCACTGCAAGGTCATCTGCAGAATCAAGAAGCATGACAAAGCCCTGACTAATCTGAGCTGAGCTGATGACATCAGCATACAGAGCTGAAAGAAGAACTGATGCCATTTCTTTCTCCTTGTCATGCCTATCCATGGCCATGGAAACAAGCCTCTTAACAAAGTAGGGATGATATTCACTTGAGCCTAGTTCTCTGAGGTCAGACGCTGCTAATTCCACATCACTAGTGCCGAAGTATTCCTCTATGATGG
Source organism: Nyssa sinensis (assembly GCA_008638375.1). NCBI lineage: Eukaryota > Viridiplantae > Streptophyta > Magnoliopsida > Cornales > Nyssaceae > Nyssa > Nyssa sinensis. Next base: position 6,916,452 of record CM018036.1, read on the forward strand.
AAACCACAGCTTTCTTGTATTCATCTAAGGGGTCACGGACAGCTGATCCAACAAGCTGATATGGTTCCTGTTGATATCAAGGATGAAATGACAGTAATATGAGAAATGCTAAGATCTATGGAGAAAATAAACAACAAATTGAACACTAATAATTCCTTTCCACCACAAGAGCAAGCTCTTAAAAGCTTAAGCGCTAGCCATAGCCCATGTGATAAAAATAGCCCATCTTACTAACCAGACTAGCTAAATCAAAAGGATAGGAAAGATGAATTTAGTTCAAAGCAGTAACTACCTCGCCACTATCATAGTTGGGATCATTTCGATCAATATGGGATTGCCCATCAGTGTCAAGCAGTTTCCCCCAGGTGCCCTTACCACCACCACCATCTGTTAACATTGGTTAAGAGCAGCATATCAATACAACAGACTAGGGTGATTATCAAAAATCATTAAAGCAATCAACAGCTAAAAGATCAGCTAACAAGATGGCAAGCAAATATAGAGGAAGCAGAATCGGCAGATCATCACCTTTCACCAACATTACACCAATAATCTCATTAGAGAGAAGGAGAGAGAGAGGGGGGGGGGGGGGGGGGGGGGCTACTTCCAGAAATGTGTGAAACTTACATTACCCTGATGATCCCCAAAGCTGATAACCCAGAGAGCTTAACCCACTACAGACCAGCCTCCACAATGTCAGTTACAAATATTTTGCCAAACTTAACAGGCTAAGACCCTTCCTAAATAATCTCGTAGGACCATTTCAAAATAGTTTTATCTTGGGAAAATTAACATCTGATAACATAATCATCACTCAAGAGATCATCCACACACAGGAAAAAGGAAGGGAAGATAAAGGTATATGATAGGCTAAGAAGCACGGATACAGACACGGGACAGGGATATGATACGACACGGACACGCAGACACGTTATTTCTCAAAAAAGTAGGACACGGACACATTAGGGACACGTTGAATATATATAATTTTTTATATTTTTATATGAATATATAATAAAAACTTAATGTTATTTCAATTAAAATTAGTATAAAAACACACAAATTTAAAAAATATTATTAAAATATTAAAATAATAAAGTCATTAAATAAAAATTAAAGAAATTTTTCATTTAATCATTAACATCCATGATTCAAGTGCCCCGACATGTGTCCGGGAAGTGTCCGAGAGTGTCGGTGTCCGACACAGACACGTGAGCCAAAGTAAAGTGTCCGTGCTTCATAGATGATAGGAAAGAGCGACTTAGAAAAAGCTTACGATAGAATAGACCAGAACTTTCTGGAATGGTAACTTTCACCTCCACTGGGTGAAACTCATAATGAATTGTGTCAGGTAGAACAAGATCTCCATCTTATTGAATGGTGAGGCCCTTCCTAGTTTCTTTCTCAATAGGGGCCTTAGACATGGCAATCCATTATCTCTATATCTTTTTGTTTTTTGCATGGAAAAACTATGTTACCTCATTCAGGGAAAAACATCTACTAAGGCTTCCAAAAATGAACCTGTCATATCCCATCTTTTCTTTGCGGATGATGTTATTTTATTTGCGAAGGCTTCTTCGAAAAACTGCTCCATAATCTCAGAAACTTTGAACAAGTTTTGTAATGGTTCACGGCAAAGGTCAACCTCCCGAAATCTAAACTATTTCCATCTCCCAAGGGCCAAAGCAAAAGTCCTTAGCCAGATAACCAATATCCCTCTCACTAACAATTTGGGTAGTTATTTAGGGGTGCCTTATTTCATGAAAGAGTCTCTAAAGCTCACTTTCAGTTTGTTATTGAAAAAATAAATAATAGGTTGGAAATTAAAACTTCTTTCCATAGCAGGTAGAGTTACACTAGTCCAGGCTGCCACTTCTGCCATTCCTTCTAATGTTTTTTTTTTTTTTATCGGTAATAATAAAACCTTTGTATTAAACCAAAGGGCCCAAAAAAGGCACCCCACACTAGACAAGAAAGAGGGACCGGCTACAAAAAGTCAACGCCTAAGATCCTCCCAAAAATCCAAAAGCCTATCTAAATACAAAGAAAACTCCTCCTTAATACAAAGGCACCCCATTCCTTCTAATGTTATGCAAACTAACAGTCTTCCTAAGAAAGCATGCAAGGATATTGAGAAACTTAATTGTAATTTCATTTGGAATAACATTGGTCACCAAAAAGGAGTTCACCTTCTCAATTGGGACACTGTATACTCCAGAAAGGAAGTAAAAGGGGCTAGCTATTAGCAAAGCAGAAAACGATACCCTTGCTTTATTAACTAAGCTAGGCTGGAAGTTCATCCAAAACAAAAAACACACATGGGTTCAGGTTCTAAAAGATAAATTCTGTCATGATGACCCTAAACCTATGATCAACCCCTACAGAGGTAATTCCTCTCAGGTTTGGACGAGTATAAACAAAACCAACTCAATTATTAGAAAAGGGGTTAAATGGAAAATTGGTGATGGTGTGAATGTCTTCCTTTGGGAGGATTGGTGGTGGGAGATGGACCATTGACAGATTGTCTCCCTTTCCCCCCCATCCCAAGAGGAGAAAAATTGGAAAGTTAGTGACATCATAGATGAGGAGGAGAAATGGTCCTCCAAAAGATTGTCCTCTCCCATTCCTCTTGATGTTAGTGCTTTGATTTTAGCTACTCCCATCCCGAAAAGGCCACTGTGATGCCAGATTCCCTCATTTGGAATTCGGCCAAAGGCTCGTTCTTCATGACGGAAGCTTTTTCTTTACCCATTTCTGCACAATCTAATAGCCAAAATTTGAGTTTATGGAATTGAATTTGGAAACCTTAGATTGCGCAATCTAATAGCCAAAATTCTAGTTTTTGGAATTTAATTTGGAATCATTTAATTTGAATAACATTATCAGAAGTAATATAAGTAATAACAAAAAATGATTATAACCATTAAAATCAATTTAGTATGATTAGTTATGGAATAAAAATTTTTAAAAAATTGAGGCCAAGTAGCCTTTTCGAGGTCATATAGGTCCGAATATTTTGGTATGGTAACCCAATTCAATTTTTTAGGATTATTCTGTTAAATATCTCTTTTGTATATAAATATTATAAAAATAAAAATCATAATAATTTTGAAAATTAAAATTAAAATTTAAAAATTGGAAGAAAAAAACTCAAAACCGCCATAACGGCCGATATGTAATAGTATCGGCCGATACGGGTGTAAATTTTGGTCATACTAATATATCGGCCTGTAATCAGTATCAATATCGGAGACCTATAAATAAAGGCCGTTATTTAAAACCATGTACGCATTATTTTGACTGTGACTATGGGCGTACAACAATAACTTCACGATGGCATTCTTAATTTATACATAGAGTTGATAAATCATTAACAATCTGTATTTTTTAAACTACAGATTGTAACAGCTTGGAGATAATTAAAAGTTCAACGGACTACCCAACATAGCAAAACATGAAGAAGAGCAGCAACTAATGCTAACTAGCAGTAGATCATTGTATAGTATATAAAACTGAAATGAGTATGTGGGATATCATTTACTCTAGAATCTTCCATGTAAATGCAATATGATAAATAAAACACAAGATGTCTCCTTTCCCCCCCCCCCCCCCCAACCCCTCCCTCCCTCCCTCCCTCCCTCCCTCTTTCTTCCCCTTGCACCTCCTTGTTGATTGGGGAAGGTCCTAAGTCTGGCAATTACCATATTATTGTTTTGATCGGTAACAAGTCTGGCAATCACCATATTATTACACTAGAAAAATCAACTCTCACTTTTATAGATGCATCGCGATGTAAATTATCAAACCCATTAGACAACTATTAATCACTAGAAGCACTATGCACATGTACACAACCAAAGCAGATAATACTAAAGAGGATTTGAGAAATAGATTGACAATCATTATATAAGTAGAAAATAACCATGCAATTGCTAAAGATGGGAACAATGCAGCATTTTAGACTAAAGCAGCTTCATATAATGTTTAAGTGTAAGAAACACCGATGCAACGAATCAAAAATGGCACAGATGGAATCAAACATGTAGCAGACCACCACTTAAGACACTCCTGGAGACGTGATTGAGACGTCCTAGACGTGTCCACAATAATTTGAGTAAATTTTAAGTGCAAACACGTGGCTAACAATCCCGTACATTTATGAACACATCTGAGATATCACATTCACGCATCAAAAAATAGGGTGTGTAAAGGAATTTGGAAAGCTAAAGATCCTTCGAAGGTGTCTTTTTTTGTACGGACAGTGGCTTGAGAGGCGATTCTTACTATGGACTGTGTAAGGAATTTGGAAAGCTAAAGATCCTTCAAAGGTGTCCTTTTTTGTACGGACAGCAGCTTGAGAGGCGATTCTTACTATGGACAATTTGAGAAGGGGGCTAGTTGTTGTAAATAGATGCTGTATGAGCAAGAATGCAGTTGAGACAGTGGATCACCCCGTTCTTCATTGTCCGGTGGCAGTTGAATTATGGGCTTTGGTGTGTTCTATTTTTGGGGCGTCTTGGGTGATGCCTAAGTCGGTTTTGGAGTTTGTGTATTGTTGGAATTCAGCCTGTCCGCCTAAGCAATTAAGGAAGGAATGGAATGCAGTTCATCTACGTGTCATGTGGCGTATTTCGTTGGAAAGAAATAGGCAAACTTTTGAGGGGATTGAGACTTCTATTAATATTGTGAAGAAGGGTATCTTGGACGCGTTTTATTTTTGGGTTGTAGGGAAATATCCTATTTCCCTTTTTGATTTTTTAGAATTTTGGGAGAGCTTAATTGTAAGGGAGTATTATATGTAGTTCTACATGGCAGTGCCCCTTTTGACACCTTTTAATAATATATACCTTTACTTACCAAAAAAGAAAAAGAAAAACAGGGTTTACAAGTCCAGAAATAGAATACAGTTGGAATGAATACAAATATTAAGTGCTCATGCACATTATTCACAACTTGGAAGCAAGCTTTTCTAACATGTAAATGGCATATGTTGAAGGTATCAACAAAAGAAGAAAGGGAAGAAGGAAGATGGGAGATCACTTGTCATTATTTTGTGTGCATGTGCATGAATTGTCATATACCGTGTGTCAGATACATAGTTGAAAACCATTTTTCTATGTTATTGTGGCGATGTGTCCACATCTAGTGGCATGTCCTGTATCTGTATCCATGCAACAAATGTTGCAACTATCACTAGAGATCAGCGCAAGGAAGATCCTCAATTCTTCCATTCATTTGCCAATATTTATTTCTATACTTGCTTGTTTAACACACATCCCATAGCAGACCAAGGTAAAGCTTTGATTTCTTTCGCATTCATTTACTTAAATCCCATAAAATGATTGGAAGAATTGAGGATGTTTATTACTTAAATCCCATAAATTGCATTCATTTACCTCCATTCATTTGCCAATATTTATTTCGATACTTGTTTGTTGAACACACAACTCATAGCAGACCAAGGTAAAGCTCTGATTTCTTTAGCATTCATTTACTTAAATCCCATAAAATGATTCTGGAAATTTATGGGAACTTTCTGAGCATTAAATAAAACCCGAAAGACTCTAGAATTCAACTTGTATCATAGAAGAGTTTGATTCATCAAAGAAGAGAAGAAGAGACAAAATTTGGAACAAAAATATCATTTGATTCATCAATCCTCAAAGAAGAAATAAGCAAAGGCCCAGCATGACATCATTAATTGACAAATTTTTGCAATTAAATAGAAAAAAATTAAGACAGAATTAAAGTTCAGCAGCCATTCAACTGCCAACAGTGCGCAGATTTTTTCCATTTTATTGGGTTCTTTTGTGTGTGTGTGTGTGTGTGAGGGGGAAGAGTACGAAGGAAACAAAAGAACCGGTACAAAGACAAATGACTCAGGGACTATGGTTCAAAGGGTCATCTGCATTATATTGTTCTGAGCCAACAATCGAATTTCTTGACGAACGATAATAAGTTCTTTCATAATACTTCCTACTGACCCAAACTCAGCTCAAACATTAACCATATAGTGACCACACACGACCAGATGTTTCCATTGCATGACCTAGCCGCAGGAATACCCAGAAGCTGCTGCCCTTCCTTAATTGATAGCTATTCAGAGTAATGATTTGTTTTAACAGAGTGGCCATGGTTATGATAGAACCCAGTAGTAGTTTAAGAAATGTTCAATGTTTTAGAAACTCTTTTTTTAATAAAGAAAAAAAAATATTATGCCAAAATAACAATAAAAATATGCATTATTTTCATCTTGATAATTATAATAATAAAGATAAAATGCATTCTACATCTGCAACTTCAAAATTCAGAAGGAATACTTTAAAAATAAAATTATAACTACTCTTTTGTAGAAATAAAAATAAAATTATAACTACTATTCTGCACATTTTTACAAGTCAATAGAAAAGGCATTATCTAATTCATCTTCTTCATATTAATTACTGTCCTCCCTTTAGGATTAATTACTAGATACATTTATTAAAGAATAAATAGACAATAATTTAATGATAATGTGCCGACTTTCATTCAAATATACTGATACATGAATGCCCATAAGAATGTGCATATAGTAAGTATTCCCACTTGACACTTCAAATACTTACAATTTATGGAGGGCAAGCACTCCAAACACAACCCCCCCCAGCTTTCCTTTTTTTTCCTTTTTATACATGTGGGTAGCTTTCCTTTTTTAAAAACTATAATTTTATTAACGATAATACGACCTATTTGGAGTAGTAGCAGATATATAGTCCCAAATAGAATGAACAGTGAACATTAACTGGAGGAAATAATGAAATTTGGACCTATATTTACATATAGGGGACACCTCAAGGGTGAGATTGGAAACCATAGCTATTTCACATTTTATCTTTGGAAGTCCTTGTTTTGACACACCACATCAATTACTGCAACAGAACACCAATTTTTTTTTATTAGTGAAATATCATCACTAACAATGAAACAGGAAAAATTGCACCCTATTAAATTGGTCATTCATGCAAAAAGAAATGGCCCACATTTGTGTCAAGCATATGCAAAGGCTGACATGAAGCACTAAAAATACTACTATTGCAATATTCCATAATAAACATATATAAATGTGAAGTACCATGCATTCTACAAGTAATTTCCTTCAAATCAATGGACAAAATGCTGCAACTTCAAGACTATGTCAGAATCAAAACACTTGAAAAAGAAAAGAAAAGTAGCATTCTCTTATGATCTCTTTTTTTTTTTGATAGGTAATACGCACACACCCATGTCCTAAACAGGACTTGAACCTTGCACCTCCCCTTTGGGAGTGGCTAAAGATACCACTCAAGCTAACAATTGGTGCATTCTCTTATGATCTTATTGAAGTATAGACTCTTTTTTTCAAGCTCATTTTTACTCTGACTACAACTAAGACTCAAAAAAGCAGCCAAAAAAATACATTTAAAGAATATTACCTGGTTGTTAATGAGAATCAGAAATTCATTCATAAAGAATAATATCAACAAAGAAAACACGTCACATTCATATACATTTAAAGAATATTTACCAGGTCATCAACAAGAATTGTAAATTCCAAAAAAGTGTGAAGGATACACCATGCTTTTTTTTTATTTTTGATAAGGATACACCATGCTAATACAATTACAATAATACTTGGTCATCACCAGGAACTATAAATTCTGAAAAGGAGTCAAGGATACACCATGAAAATACAATTACAACATCTCTTTCATAATAAATAAGCAAAAACTTCACTAATTTTTTTTAAAAAAAGCATACCCTTTTTCCCCTAAATTTTTTTTGTTGGGGAGTAAGGAACTGAAGTACACAAGGGAGAAAGATGAAAGAGAAATCCAAAATAACAAGAATGGGGCGAATACCCATTTTCTCCACGTATCCATGAGTTACACCCATAGTTGTTAGTTTCTTACGATACGCAATACGTATCTTACGATACATTTCGATATAAACATAAAACGATATATATATCTAACAATCGTATCTTTTTGCACCGTATCTTACGATATGTTTCGATACGCATGATACACGCGATACGGCAATCAAGTTAATAATCTTTTTTACCTCTTTTTTGTTGTTTTGTTATATACATGAAAGCATTTTTTTTTTGTTCAGTTTTATATTACCTATTTCTAACGCCTAGAGATATTTCCTCAAACAAGAAAGAAAATAAGTATTTTGAGAAGATGTGAATAACGAGTGAACACATACAAGAAGTAAAAGAAGAAAAAAGAAGTGAAAAACTGTTGACATATGATGATGATTGTTATGATAATATTGACGCTATTGAAATTGGATATTAAGATGAAAATGGGATGAATTATAAAAACGAATAATTTTGGATTTTGTTTTGATGAACTATGTTAAAACCTTGTTATTAAATTTTAGTTTGAAACTAGTAGTATTTATAAATCTTAATTCTTATATTATATGAAATTTAAGGTTTTTTTTTTTTATAAGTGAGTTCAAATATAATTTTTATTATTTAATACACTGTATATATATATATATAAGACTACATATAACATGATACAACATATTTGAAAAACGAAACAATTATGCATGGTACCATTTTGATTTTTAATTGTTGGATAGATAATAATAATTTATATATCTAATTTGTGTGACAAGTAACTTGAAATGTTATTTATATCATTATAAACATTATATATTTATGTGTGTGTGTGTATATATATATATACATTTTTATAAATGTATTTTTAAAAAAATTACACATATCTACTATCATAGTTGTTAGTATCTTACGATATATGATACGTTTCGATATAGTCATAAAACAATACGTATCTTATATATGTATCTTTTTGCACCGTATCTTATGATACGTTTCGATACGCATGATACAGGAGATATGAAAATCAGGCTAAACGATATCGTTTTGACCTCTTATAGTTGTTTTGTTATATATATGAGAAATGTTTTTTGTTCGTTAAGTTTTATATTACTTCTTTGTAACGCCTTGAGATGTTTCCTCAAATAATAAAGAAGGAAAGTATCTATTTTGAGAAGATGTGGATGAGGGGAGAGAGCACATACAAGAAGTTAAAGAGAAAAAAGAAAGTAAAAAATTGTTGGCATATGATGATGATGATATTGATGCCATTGAAATTAGATATCAAGATGAAACTATGATGAATTATAAAAATAAATAATTTTAGATTTTGTCTTAATAAAAAATATTGGCTGGATTATTTAATTTTAGTTTGAAATTCGTAGTATTTATAAATTCTGATTCTTGTTTTTCATGAAATTTAAGTTATTTTTTTATAAGTGAGTTAAAATATAATTTTTTATTATTTTATACATTGTATATATATAACACTATATATAACATAATATAATAGATTTTAAAAACGAGCCACGCTTGGTACCGCTTTGATTTTTAATTGTAGGATAAATAAAATAATAATTTAGATATCTAATTTGTATAACAAGTAAATTGAAATTTTATTTATATTATTTTAAACATTATATATATTCATGTATATATATTATATATATTTATAAATGTATTTTTAAAAAAATTACTCGTATCTACGATACACATTTTTTAAAAAATGATACGACTTCCAATACACGTTTTGACAACTATGTCTACGATACACATTTTTTAAAAACTGATATGGCTTCCGCTTCACATTTTGACAAATATGATTGCACCTTCTTTTAGGTTTTATTAATGAAATTTCTTTATCTATGAAATATTCTATCTATTAAAGAAAACAAGGAAAATTAACAACCCCAACCGTTGAAAAAATCTTCCTTATTTTTCTCCACACCAATTATTACTAAATGAAGATCACAACTAAAACATAAATCCTCTTACTTCTCCTAACCACTAAATGTTCTAATTAATAGACGAGGGTACACCTCAAACATAAAGGAAGGTGTGAAATGCACATGACATAACATTTGCTACTCTCGGATCACCAAGCACTGCAACATTGGATAGAGATTACAGTCCAAAATAATGCGAGTGCCACACATTGTGACATAACACATGTAAAGGGTATTATTCTAAACAAATAGAGCATAATACACATTTATACAGGCATAACATTTATTGCCATTATAATCACACATTTGATATTTAATTTGCTCCTCTAAACTTGCTGCTCCCTCAAACTACAAATACTTAACCTATTTCTAAGGGTCTTATCACAAAACATCATGAAAAACTGTGATTAGTCAAAGTATCTTCCGGTATACAACACAAGATCCAACAGAGTAAAACATATAAATAAAATTTAGCCATCCCAATCCCAAAATCCAGACTGCAGATCAAATCTGTATTTCAAATGAAAAAAAAAAAGTGATATAAATCCAAGGCATAAATAACAATTAATAGGTGGGACAACTAATATAATTAATATATTCTTTTAATATAAAAATCATAAAGCACACTTATATGCCTCATTGCCGTCACTTCCAGAATAGCGGGAGAAGCAAGTAAAAAAACAGTCAACTAACAGTAGCAATAGAATCACAATTAAAGAAAGTGCCAAAAGCACTCACCCTTTTTCACCCGCACAATCTTTCCAGACTGTGAGCGTCGCACATGCCTCACCGCAATGCCAGCCGTCGGTGCCTTCCCACCTGCCGGAACTTTTATGTGATGTTCAGAAATCAGAGACGTTGGGGATTTCAAAGGTGGTGATTTTGGTGACGACGACAAAATCTCTGCATTCTGCGTCGCTATTTTCAGCGTCTCTCTCTGCTCCTCAGTCAGAAACCCCTCATTGGACGCCATTTACACTCAGAAATCCTAAACAACCATTAATTAAAACAAATAAAAGCATTAAACCGCCTAAGTTTGGATTTCAAATCGTCATTACAACCATAATCTTGAAAACCAGACAAAGAAAAGTAAGATAATGAGTGAATAGTTGCATTAGCCAAGTCCAATACCTCTTTGCACTTCGAGTGAGGAGAGAGAACCGGTGAGTGTGATCAATTCGAACCCTCACCGGCCACTGAAGTTGCAGAGATCTTTCTCAAACAAGTTCTTGGCTCGGATCTCGAGCCAAGACACGAGAGAAAAGCAATCGAATCGGATCTTCAAACACTGTAAACGATCGAAGATACAGTATGAAAGTGTCGAAGAAAACCCTGGATCGACGGGACTGGGCGTGTATCGCGAACTCGAAACTTTTCGATTCGAATATATCTATGTGAGTCGGTTCGCGCGCTTATAAATATGTACGTACATATGTGTATATGTATATCTATATGCGTATATTCGTGCTATCTTTTTATGAACCGATAGAGAGGAAGAGTAAGCGCGAACGGAAATGGATGAGAATGAAGAAGGGTATTTATAGGGAGGCTGCGTTTGCTTTCATTGTCCACGTGGCCTTAGCTCTAAAGCGAGTTTCAGAGTCTGTCTTTTACGGTTTTACCCTGTTCGTGGCCGTCGAGTGGAGTCACCCGGTTAGGGTTTCTCACGTTAGTAAAATTACTAAATGCCCCACGTTATTGTTCATGACTAGCATGAAAATAGAAATTGTAGGGTTAATATTAACATTAATTTACTTCTCTCTTTTTTTTTATATAGAATTTTTTATTTAAATATCCGTAAATCTCGGCTTAGTATCGTTACTATTTTTTCTTAAAACAAACAAGTAATACTATTAAACTATTATCACTGACGGACGTATAAGTAGTCAAGAGATTATGACTTTCAAAATTTGAGTGTTACACAATATTTGTATAGTAAGTGATAAAGAAAAAAATTATAAATTAATTTTTTTTAAAAAAAAGAAAGGTTTTGAAATTATTAAGAAATTTTATTTTTAATTTTTGTCAAAAAAAAATATTAAAGCATGTTGTTGTGCTTCATAAGTGACAAAACTTGAACTAAAGAATGAAATCCAACAAACAAAGGGAGACCCACATATAATAGGTCCACTTTGTTTCATAAATGGATCGCTTCATTTTGAAACTATTTATCTTTAAGAATCAAAGGAGGCAATTTGAAAATCTTATGGACAATCACAGTTAATAATAATGACATTAAAAACATATGTATATATATATATATGTGTGTGTGTGTGTGTGCATTTATAAGATTATGTTTGATTTAAATTTTTATTATATAACTTATTAATATTTAAATAGTTTGATAAAAGATAATACTTAGTTATTACATATATAAACGTACTTTTTTAAAAAATTTCAAATAATTCAAAAATATAAAATTATTTAAAAAATAATTAATATAAGACTTGATTAAGATTTAATTGCTTTTTTATATAATCGATTATAAACTAGTGTTGACCAAATTAGATTTTTCGATACAAAAATTGATTTAATCACTTTTATTAATTAAAATAATTTAAACCAAACATAACAAAAGCAAATATTTAACTAAGCTTTCCAAATATTTCTAACCTTTTCCGAGGTCTTGTTTAAAATCTTTTTATGAGTTATTCCATACTTTCAAGAACCTTTATTAACATTTTTAAATGATTTATGTTAAAATTTTTCCAAAGTTTGAAATCCATCTTTGAAAATGAATTTTCAAGAACATTTGTTAGCACCTAAAACCAAGATTTATATATATATATATATATATATATATATATATCTCAAAATTGTTCATTTTGAAAAGATACAATTTTCAAAATATTTCATTCTGATCATGACACGAAGGGTGTATGACAATGAGTTTAATTATCTCTCTCAGTATGTGCCATTAAATCATTTCTGAATATAGATAAAATGCAATTAAAGATATTTTCTGAATCAAGCATTCTATTTCCATCACTTGTTTCTCTTTTCTTCTGTTTGGCAAAATACTTGGGACAGTAAATATATGAAGTTCTGCATCCCCCAACCAAATTAAGTCAGTTTGCTTTTAATGTTTTCAAAATAGGAAAAATGTTTTGAATCTGAGATAACCCAAAGCCATGTTCTACAAAGTCATTTATGATGAATGCTCAAGAAAAATGCCAAAGTGGTGTTGCCAGAGTCTATATATGCCCTGTAATTTTTCATTTGGAGAAATGGAAATAAATGACAATAAGAAATAATGTATTTTGTATTGCAATGAAAAATCCTCAAAACAGAATGCTCTTATACTCAAATGGTATCCCTATTGGCTACCACTGTCTGCAATTATGAGATCAAATACCACAAATATGAGGTTTGGCTAGGGTACGGTAGGCCGTGTTTGGATGACTAGATAAAAAATCAGAATTGGATAAGATAATCATATACCACTACCTCCTTGTTATAGATTATATCTCATCCGAGTAGGATATGAAGGTTCAGGGAATGGGATTGTGGAAGTTAGGATCTGTGCATTGTTTGGGGCAAAAGAAAACAAGAAGGCCATGGCTTAGAATCCATATGAGCACCTAATGCAATAAATACAAGCTACAATGGGCATTTGATAATCCCAATTCTTTATATTAACAAACAGTTAATCATCTTGTTTTATCCAAAGGATTTGCGTAACCAATTCGAAGAAACTAAGACCAAGGCTTCGTTGGGTTGTTCAATCCCAAGAAATTCAGGGCATCCATCCATTCCTCTTTCTGTTCTTTCCAAATGCATCATCTCAACACTTTCAGAAGTCAAGGTCACCCTCCTAAACTTCGATCAGGCAGGTAACATCTAAGGTTGTTCCCGATGTTTTCGCAATTTGGAGCGGCTACAGCCGAACAAGAAACTTTTAGTGTCAAATGAAAGAAACCCTTTCAAAAATAGGATTAAGAGGATAATTATTTTAGAGATGATAGAAAGTCCCAATAAAAAGCTTTCAAATTAAAGGGAAATAAAATTTAGTGATCTCCAACATTTCACTTACCTGCAACAGAAACATCTTATCTGGAAGCAGGCTTCTGTAGAATTTGCAGAGATGTCTCCCACAAGATTCTAAAGGGGGAAGGTTCGTGAGTAGGATTCACCGTATGAGGAAAACATTCTGCATTCCGCAACAGGAGTAACTGACAAATATGGCTCCACACACCTAGGTTTTTGCCTCTGCTTGAACTTGATTCTGCTCCTACTTGCACATCCAACTCAAATCAACAAAGCCTTAATCCCCCAAGTACCCGAGGCTTCCGCCTATGGTGGATGATGAGAGAAAACATGCACGAAACTTGAGAACTCCCTACACCTGTTTACATGAGAAAATAAACCTTTTATTAATAATGCATTCAAGGACAATTCTCTAAAGGAAACAAAATGATATATTCAATGACAAGAGAAATTCAAACAAGCCCTCTCCATATGCAATTCCAGAAATCGGATTTAAGTTAAAAGAGTGGTTATCTTTCCTGGATGAGTAGCTCATATTCGAAAACAACAATATTGCAATTCAGCCACAAACCACAGTTGCTTTCGTATGGCCAGTATGGTTGGGAAATGAGGCTGTTCTTAGTAGAAAGGAGTCCAATCTAGGCTATCCATCATATTTTATTGTAAGAAGAGGAATGGAGTTCAATGATTAATCAGAGGTTCCAAGGTTATCAAGCAGTCGATGGTGCATTATGTTTGCTAATGATCACATATCTTACCTGTTCATAGAGTTAGGTTATTATATGAAACTAGTTCTATTTCAAGTAGGAGATTATGCAATACATCCGGTTTTGAAAGCATGCCCTTGCACAATATTGTAAAGCAAACCATTTCACAGGAGCTTGCCACAATCTCTAATTGTAACAGAGAGATCAAATAAGATTGGTGCATATTATGTCCAAACTTTTTTTTGATTAATCCCACAAAATAATGAAGGTCCCAACAACCTAACATGTGAGCAGTAATATTTTGGATTTGATGCAATATATTTCATCAAATCTAAAAAAGGGTAAAAATAAATTGATTCTGACTGCTAAGTTATACAAGGATTTCTGCACTAAGGGTCGCTAGCTAGCAAGAGATCAAAGTTTTTTTTTTGCTTCTTTTCTTTTTAGGGAGCCAGATCAGAGGAAGATATCAATACCAATACTTACTGCACATGACTATCAATTGCAGCTAACACGAACCCTACTATTATCAATTGAACAAATGCCTTACAATAGATTCATCATATGCTGTGTATGTTAAAGTCAAAAATAGGATTTATAACTGTCAGCTACAGAAATTATATACAAGGGCCTTGCAGGAAAGAAAAATGATTGGTCCTCAACTACAACTCAACTCAACAAAGCCTTTATCTCAATTGTTAGGGGTACAAACCATGATTGGTCCTACATAAGAAAAATGATGATAATTCAAACAGACCTCAATTTTTCATTTCAGAATAATATAATAATGACTCAGAGTCTGGGAGCGTAGCAATCTACGAAACCTTCCCCACTGTGATGTGAAAGTCAGAGAATAGCATCATCAATGTCCAACTCGAGCAGAGTTATGAGTAATTCTTCTTGATCTTCCAGAACTCATCCTTCTTCCTTTTCTTCTTCAACAAACCCAACTTGCTATTAATTATACCTAGTATAGCACTTTTGTCCTTCCTCTTCTTTATTGCAGCTTTCACATCCAAAATTGCCCTGAGCTTCTGATAAGATTTGGCGTCAGGAACTTGCCCACTTTTCACCATCTCCTTATGATAAAAGAATGCCCTCTTGAAATCACGAACACGAACATAAGCGTATATAATAGTGGAATAAGTAACAGAATCGGGTTTTAGCTTAAGAGCTTCCATCTCTTCCAGCAGTTGTGGCAACTTTGAGTGTTGCCCTCCCCGTGCATATGCATTCATCAGCATATTATATGTCATCACCGTTGGCTGCAAGCCAATCTTCCCAAATTCACATATAACATCTCTTGCTTCAACGTAATGACCTTGCTTAGCAAATCCATCTAGCAGAATGTTGAATGTAACCTGTGTCCCTTCAGTTTTATCCTTGATCATCAATTTCCAAATTTTCATTAATGTTTGGGTGTCACCGGCACGCCTGAATGCATCAAGTAGAGCAGTATAAGTTTCTATGGATGGTTTTATTCCTTTCCTTTGCATGCTTTCAAATGCTATATAAGCTTTCTCATGCCAGCCATCAACTGAATATGCGTGGATTAGAGCTGTATATGAATGTGAAGTAGGTTTTATACCAATTTTCTTCATCCTCAAGAATGCATCTGCAGCCATATCACTCATCTTCCCCTGCCTCCCATATGCACTAATCAGACAGGTATATGACTTGACATTAGGCTTCAAGCCCATATTTTCCATCTCTAGCAGCAGTTTCTCAATGGTTTCTGGTTGCATTCTTCTGCTGTATGCAGCCATTAAAATGTTATGAGTGGCAGATGTAGGTGCAATCCCCTTTGCCTTCATCTCGGCAAAGAGACCTTCAGCTTCTGCAACGTGGTTGGATTTACAGTAGGCATCCATTAAAGTGTTATACACAATAGCATTTGAAGAGATCCCTTTCTTCTCCATTTCTGATTGGATGATAAGCGCTTCATTCTTAAGGCCCTCATCACAGAATGATTTTATTATAGCACCCAAAACTTCAAAACTCCATTTGACACCTTTCATATTCATTCTTTCAAAGAACTCCCAAGCATCTTTGGCACTACACCCTTTTTTCCTCATGATTGTAATCATAATAGAACATGTTACATGATCTGGTTGGACATTATTTGTTTCCATTGTCTCGTATACTTTCCAAGCATCATCATACCTAATAAAAGCAACCAACACGCACATTAGAATTAAGGTCTTGAAAAATGCACCATAGCCGAAAAGCACTACCAAAACTTTACAAACTCTTAGACAGAGAGTATATGTAATGACTGGTCATTCTGCTAGCATAAGAAATACATAGTAGTTTTAGACCTTTTGATTGAAGTATTGCAACAACCTTGTAACTCTAGTATCAAGAAAAAAAGAAGTGATATTTAAGAGAGATAGCATGTTGGACAAGAAATGTATGCCTTGTAGATATCAGAACACTGCAAACACATGCTCCGATCCCCGTCTATAGTAACTAATCCCATAACTAAGGATATTATCAACCATAATATGCTTAATTGACTTAATCCCAAGAACCGTCTATTCATATTTCTACATAATTTTTAGGCAGTAAACCCATGAAACAGAAACACCACATCAAAAAAGGTCAACTGCAGCCAAGTGCCTTAAAATTCATACCTTCTACAGCACAGCAGACCCGACATTGCAGCATTGTAAACATGAACATCCCTGAATTGCTTCATATTCGGCAAATTCATGAACAAAACCATCAAATTATCGCCCATGCCAGCTCTCCCCAAGATTGGAAACAAAACCGAACAAGCCCTTGGCGTAACAAGCGAAGGCTCCTGCAACCGCATCCATTCAAAAAAATATAAGCAACCCATCGTCAGACCCTCCCGACCCATCAACCCCAGCACCTCCACACACTCTCTCTTTCCAACCCTCCCTTCATAAGGACCCAAAAGATGCCCCATCGTCGAATTCTCAGGTAAATTCCTTGAAATTTGCAGAATTTCACCCACAATACCCTCAACTACCGGCCTCGAATCCGAAACAACAGAATCCAGTTGCTTCTTTCCGTCTCCCAATCCATTTTCAGTATCAAATCCAGTTTCTTCAATAGAAAGAATATCGTCATCAGGAGCAAGATGCCAGGACGTCCGGCGATTCCTTTGGAGAGAGAGTTTGCCTTCACGGCCAGGGTCTGGGCCTTGATGAGAAGAGCGAGACTTGAAGAATCTGAGAATTGGGTCCTTTATTAACTCCAAATCCTCCTCTTGTTCTTGCCGCTGTTGTTGTTGTTGTGGTTTTTGGTCTTCTTCTTCTTCTTCTGGTTGGAGAAAAGGAAGGAAAATGGGGGTGGTCGAAGGGTGAGAGGAGGAAGTATTAGGATGAGGAGTTGCAGAGAGAGAGAAAGGTCCGAGGGCTTTGGAGCGTCCAAAGAGTTGAGGCATGGAACAGTGATGAGAGCTACTAGGACAATAGCTATACATGAAGGGCAAAGAAGCAGGAGGAGGATGAGGAAGACAACGATACTTGAGCGCCATGGTCCCTGGTTAAAGCGAGCTTTCAAGTTTCATCATTGTCTAAAAACTTGCAATATCTTCAAATAAGACGAGAATATATAAACGACGTCGTCTTTTTACCTGCTAGATTTTTCTTCGCAAGGAAACGTCGTCGTCTCCATTTTCACACTTTTTTTTTAAAGCTCAATTAATGCTCCATCTATGGTAACTCCACACATTGTGTTTGGATGTCCAGAAAGGAAAGGAGGGTGAAAGATATTCAATTCTTCCCATTCTTTGCATAAGTAAGGAATAAAATAATAATCTTCTCTGGATTGAAAAACATGGCGGTGAGAAAAAAAAAAAAAAATGAGACTCTAAATATATTTTTTTTTTATCAACAATCGAATTTACCATAATTTTACTGGTCCTAACAATCAAAATGAAAGTTGACATAACAACCCCAACTGGTCTCACCCCTCTTGAGCTGCATTTGCGTAAAGGATGCACACTTAATCTGTGATGTGTGAGTTGGGTACAAAATGCCTGAGAATCGACCCAATCTAAGTTCAATGAGTTCGGATTTTAGTTTAGGTCAAAATAAGTTCAGATTGGTTTAGGTTACATAACCCAATATATAGGATTAGCTCAAGTCAAAAGTTTGGATTGACCAGACCTACCCAGGAACCGAGCCCCATTCCTGAAGATACTACCTCACTTGGGATCCCAACAAACTCATCCTTGCAACAATTTGGTTATATACCAAACATCATGGCTGCATATGTCCATCAGTATGAATCATGAGAAGCATCTCATCACTCAAATACAAGCTACCTTAGCCAGAAAAAATGGCAACGAACAAAGTATCTAATCCACATTCTTCAAATGATAAAGTTACCAAAATCCAATCCTTCCTATTTAAAAAGAAATTAAAGTGTCATATGGGTAGCTCAGTTTACTCTCACCTATCCTTAATTTGACATTCTCCATTGTATCTAACTCATTTGCAATCAGACCTTTCTTCTCAAAGAAATTAGTGTCTTATATTGGCAGTAACTTCCCAACACGTGTCCTGAATTGAGTTTTAATTAGACCATGTTAGGTCTTTGTGGCAGTAGAAGATTATAGAACTTGTCGTGTAAGAAGAAATGTTTCCCCTTGTTATCAACAGCTTTCTTCCATCCGCACCATCCACCATTCACAATTTTCTTGAGCTCATCATTACCGGTATAGTGAGGATCAAGTATAAGAAATGCACAATCTCCACTTGCTTCGTTGTAATCAACTCCCAAAAGGGTATACGCAAGAACACCGCCACCTGCATGTATAAATCAAGTGATATACCGGTCATTTCTGTTCTTTTGTTTCATTTTTTAGCTACATTTGACACCACATCCAAGGCACCTTTGGGAACCCTATTAGAATATCCATTGCAAGTAAATATTCAGGAAGAACCAAACCCCGTCCATCCTCTCCCCCCTCCAAAAATAAATTAAAAAAAAAAGCTTCATTCACAACTTAAGTTACAATTTGAACAAACACATGGTAGATATATGGTAAAAATAAAATTAAATCCTACTGACCAATCATTATTGGTGTTCCTTGGTTCTCAAAATGCAAAGCCAGTTCTCGACATTTTTCAGGAAGCTCAGCTCCAGATCTCACATTTATGACTTTGCAACTCACCTGCTCAAACCAGAAAACTTGCGTCAACCTCATTTATGTGTCTTTATATTGATGTAAATTATATAAGCAAAGACTTGAGAACACATTTTTTTAATTTTTAGACATTGCATGAAAAACAACAGATGGTTAAAGCATTATATTTTAAATTCAACATTCCATCCTCCAAGTTATATTCATATGCAATGGCAAGTGAAATTATCAGTGATATTGATAAAATGAAATAGCATATTTTAACAATACTTTTAAAACAAAATACCATACTTACACCTAGAAGTTTGTCCAAAACGAAGCTTAATTCAATGGCACCAATCCACTCACGTGACCCTATAAACGAAGGGTCCTTATCACCAATCTCTACAAGTGACTGCTGTATTTCCCTGGGAAAAAGGGAAGGAGGGGGGAGCACTTTGTCTGTCAGACAAACATTATGATATTGATCCTAGAAAAGAATTAAGAATTATTTCTCCATAATAAAATTATTCTTTGTAGACATCTCCAAAGTAGTGAACTTAACAAAGCAAAAAACAGCAGAAAAGATTGTGAATCACAACTTCAAACTGTTTGATCATCACAAGATTCACAACATAGCTAAAAATACAGTTGGTTATTTATATTTTTTTGACAAGTATATTCAATATCAACAATAAGCACCATAAGGGAACACGTCACTTGTACATGTAACGAATACGGCCTCTAGTTAGGCCCCATTTATACAACTCAACTTTCCCGAAAAATCAACAAAAGAGTAAACAGATTCTGGGTATCCCCCAAAAACCTAAAAATGAAAAAATGCCTAGAATTATTTTCTTTGATCTATGAATCTACATCTTCGTCTCTTTAAACGTTCACCTATTACGCTCCTTCAAAATTCTCCAAATCAAATAAAGAGGCACATTTTTCCATGCCTAAGATCTCTCTTAAAAGGACAAGCCACCTGCCAACTCTCCAAAAGATTCATTACAACTCTTGGCATAATCCATTTAACTCCAAAAAGAGAGAACACCATCGATCAGGCCTATGAAACTGCACAATGTAGGAGGAGGTGGTTGGTTGACTCTTTACCTCCTTAACACATACAACACCAATCAAGAAGAAGTCTCCTTCTTATGCTTCCTCCTATTTCCTAAGTTATCAATGAGCTGTTGTCCTTACAAAGAAAGATACCTTAGAATGAACATTAAGCTTCCAAATATCTTTCCAAGAGAACCTCAACTTGCCTCCCTCACAGAGCACTGCATAGAACTATCTAATTCCAAATCTCCCTTGAGTGTCCAAATTCCATCTAATTGTGATATCCCACGTCAATTGGATGAGAAATGTTTGATTGGCATATAAGACATCACTTTACTACTAATAACTCAACTTTAATATTTTGGGTCATGAGGTTGGACCCTTTCTTTAGGTTATTGGGTTAGCAAGTTTGGGGCGTTATAAGTGGTATCAAAGCCGGCTCCTAGAGGGTAGAGGGCTGTGT
Organism: Nyssa sinensis; assembly: GCA_008638375.1. Classification (NCBI taxonomy): domain Eukaryota; kingdom Viridiplantae; phylum Streptophyta; class Magnoliopsida; order Cornales; family Nyssaceae; genus Nyssa; species Nyssa sinensis. The sequence continues at coordinate 6,937,582 of CM018036.1, forward strand.
GGTCCTATGGGGAAGCAAATGTGATATCCCACATCGGCTAGACAAGAAGTGTTTGATTGCATATAAGACAGCAAAAGTCTTGCTATCAATAACTTGGATTATGCATTTTGGGCCAGGTGATTAGGCCCTTTTTCTGGTTATTAGATCAACGGGCTTGAAGCATTACACTAATAGTATCCATTCTATTTGCATCATCAGAAGCAAAATATAGAATCTCCGAAAGGGCTTCTACAAATTCTAAAGGGCTCTTAAGAAACAAGATTCTTAAAACAACCCATTCACCAAATATAAAGATAGCCTACCACCACAACCCCTTGATTCGAAGCAAATCTAAAAAATGCAGGAATTGATTCTTTGAAGTGTCCCCACACCATATGTCATGCCAAAAGAGAGTTTTATGGCCATTACCCACTGCAAACACTAACATACTTGGAGAATTCCCTCCACCCCTTGATAATGCTCTTCCATAAGCTAACACCACAAGGCCCTTAAATTCACAGAGGTCCACCCTCAAGGATTATTGTTATATTTCCTCACAAAAACTTTCTTCCAAAAACTATCTGATTCGATTTCATTCCTCTGTAGCCATTTTTCCAACAATGCTTTATTAAATTGTCTAAAAGATCTCACACAAGCCCTCCATCACGCAAAGGGGAACAAATCTGTCATGCAACAAGATGATACTTAAATTCAACCCCAAACCTCTCAATAAGAAATCTCTCTGAAACTTCTCCAACTTGATTACCACTGAAGCTAGAATAGTGAAGACAAACTCAAAATAAGTGGGTAAACTTGACACAGTAGTTTTAATAAGATTTAGTTTCCCACCCTTAGAAAAGTACTATCTCTTTCATGCTGCCAATCCTATTTCAAATCTATCCATAACAAAGTCCCAAATGAAACCGCCTTGAAGGATTAGACCCAAAAGTAACCCCAAATATGAGATTTGAGAAGATCCGACCTTGCATCCAAGATTTCCCACTAAAGAGTATATCCCATAAACCTCACCCACCAGAATAATCTTAGACTTGGCCATATTGATGTCAAACCAGAAACCGCCTAAGCGCGTAAGAAGATATCTCAAATTCTGAAGTTGTGTCTCAAACTCTCATCTACCCCACAAAAGATAATCATATCATTTACAAAGAGAACATAAGAAACAACTAACAAGTATCCCGTTACACCATTAACTTCAAAATCTCATAAGAAATTACCTTCCAGCATGCACTGCCTTATCCATCATCCAACTCAGAAGTTCCATATCAAAGTAAATAGGAGAAGAGAAAGGGGATCTCCCTATCTCAATTCTCCTGTGCTCACAAAGAAGCCCTTCATAACAGTACTCACTAAAATCAAAAGCAAACTGTAGAAATATCTCTCAATCTGACCACTCCGCCAATCTCCAAAGCCAATGTGATCCACAACATGAATTTAAAAAAAAAAAAAACAATAAACATGTTTGTAAGCCTTCTCTATATCCAACTTCAAGATTTGGCTTTACCTAGACAAGTATTGCTAACTTCAAGACTAAAGCCCCTGCCCTTCTCGTTAGATTCCAAGCCCACTCTAAAATCATCCAACCTGGCCTAACATACCAAACCAACCTATTGAATTTGCATTGGATCATGGGCCTTCGGGCTTTGCTTCCCTCATGGACCGGAGTCCATCAATCTCAACTCCCTTCTAAGAACTGATCTTTCCCCACCTTTTGATACACCTCTGCTCACTAGTCGGTTTTTCTCCTTGGGCCTTTTGCTCAAGCCCATTAATTGAGGGATTAGTGCCCATATATTTTGAACTTTTTGATTAAGCGAAACATCTCCCCCTCAAGTCACTTTAAAATTCAAATCACAGCTCAAGTAGTCTCCCCACCCCCGGGCCAAACACGCCCCCCTTGATTTCTTCCCTTAGTCGGTTCCATCCCACCTACCTCCAATCTCCTTAATCACGTCTTCTCCATGGCCTTCCCCTTCCTCGCAACCGGTGACCTTCCCTTTCTTCAACCACCACGACGCTCACCACTGACCCCTTTTCCTAGCTTTAACAAGTTAAATTGAAATCCCTAATCATTATAGGAGCCGCTCTCCAGACTAGATACAACCACCCACCACAACTGAAGTCGGAATAGGACGACCAACTTTCAGTCTGGCCCACCTGAAATGGTGATAGTTTGGGTGGCTTTGTCAATCTCGAGAAATACTCCACAACAGTCCCGATAACTTGGAACATTGCATCGTCCCAAATGTGAATGGGCAACCCAATCAATCTTATCCAGATGGGGTATTGGGTACCTCCACTTATAGCACCCAGCTGAGGGAACCCACCAATCTAGAAACACCAGTTTCCCAAATAGCTCCATCCCCCTTTATGTAGTAGCTTCTTTGCATCATTCTGAGAAGGGAAAATAAAGAATGAAAGAGCCCCTTTTGGTTCAAAAGCTCTGACACCCTGCCGGAACTTGCCACTTTTCATTGGCCTACCTTTGCAACTCTGTCACTAAGGGGAACCCCGACTAAACCCCCCATCCTTCCAACTAAGGCTCGTCTCAAAAAGTCCACCAGAGCCTCATAGGAAGCTCAATTTATCTCCACCTCACATCTCAAGGACCCCTCCCTCAACAACACCAATGACATCGTCTTTGGCCATGTTCCAATCTCTGCAACCTCTTTGTATGATCAACGACTCTTGGATGGAAAAAATTCCTTGCATCAGCTAATCTACACAGCACCACCATCACTTTTAAGCAACCCCCGTTAGAGTATCGAGACATAACTCAACCTATCCTTTGAATTCTCTTCCAAATGGAAAGAGCAAGCCCCTCCACCTCCTTGAACCGACCCACAATAGCAAGTCTCACCAAACTAAGAACTTCTAACAAAATCCCTCCAACTTCCCTCTTTCATCGCCTTGGCCAACACCTCGGTCAGCCAGAGGAGAGCTTCTTGCCCCCAGCCAAATCAAACAAACCAGTCCTTTCCTCTTTTTTGTTATGCTAAAGAAACCTTATCCCTCTTGCCAAGTTCAAACATCTTCCAACCCGCGTGGAAAATCACCCTCATCGCCGGAGCTCAAGATCCCATCATGCTTCTTACTAGTTAAACTCAGGTTGTTTTATAAATCAAATGCAATTGGTTATCTAGAGCTTAAAAGTTGAAATAACAGGAAGCAATCTGCTTAGGTGGTGGAGAGATTTTAATAATAAAAAAAAATGGAAAAAAAAGGAAATTCAAATTGAATATAATCGTGGAGACATTTATCAAATTTTAGTGGTGACCTTCAGTACCTGTGCGAAGGAACATCAATGGATGTGTAATGTTGGAGTCTAAACCATGAAATGATAGTTTGCAAAGAGCGGTAAGCACAACCCCAGCCCTAGCAAGTGAAAACGGATGACTGATTAGAGTAGAACTGCAAAAATTTAAAATCTGGATGACAAAAATAATTTAATTGCAACAGCAATTACTGATTTGCAAAAGAAAGTTCTACTATTATCCAGCCATAGCTTATTCATCACACATCAAGTAAACCTTTATATATTTTTTAAGAAATACAAAATACTATTAAAAAAATAAAACAGATACAGCAAAGAGGACAAAAAGAGCCTTCAAAATCTAACCATGGACCAAAAGCAAACAAATACATGCCAAAGATGGAACCAAATTAACGTGGATAACACCCCCCCCCCCCCCCCACCCCTGGGCAATTAAAAATAAAATAATAAGTATTCAGGCATATTGGGGGGGGGGGGGGGGAAGAGAGACTTCCTTAAATTTTGAAACATAAGGTTCTCCAGCTGGAACTCTGTGCCTCAGCCCCCGACTGTACTTACAAAGAATATGCAAAAATCCTCCTTAGCATTGGGAACCTTAACTGGATATTCACATTGAACAAGAATGCTGGTCAATTTTACCAAAAAAAATGTTGGTCAATCCAATAAGCCTAGTTTCTCTGTGACCAACTAAAAGTAGAGCATTTCTGTTCTAATAGCGTTCTGCACCCCTTAAGTGTCTAGAGAAATTGTATAATGAATAGGAAACTGATGCAGCTAATTTTGGCTCGTCATGGAATGATCCGTCGCCGTGAACCTGAAAAGAGATGATCTGTAAAAAGCCACCGGGAAAGGTTCCGGTGGTAACCTCTCCGATGGTTAAATTAGTCTCCTTTTGTTTTATCAAAGGTTTAGCCCTTTAATAAATTGTAATTTAGATGCAGATACCTCTCTTGCTTACCTTCTTCATGGAATTTATAGTCAGGAGAGGCGGTTAGTTTTCTGACAAGCGGTGGATACCCTTGTTCACACTAATTTTCAAAGTTCACGGCTCCCTTTACACGTGTTCCTGTAGAATTGGTTTTCAAACCTGTACTCCTTTTTGGCAGGGCTAAGGCTTACCGCCTGTCAGGCTATATCGATATAATCATGAGCCTTCCGTCATTCTTTTTGTCTCTTTTTTATTCTATCGTTCCGAGCTCGGTATACCGAAGTTAACCTCCGTATACCCTGTCCAATTTAATATGAATAAATAGAACTACCTTTTTGGCACGTGTTTAAGTCACCTGATGTAAATAAAACTTTTTATGACGTGTCAGCTACTCCCCCCTAAAGCCTTAGTTCTGTAACATGAACAGAACTCTGGTTTTAGGGTTTTTCCTGAAGGGTGACGTGTATAGCCGTTTAAATCGTATTTCCAGGGGTTTGTAGCCGTCAGATATAATTACCACGCGTCTTTTGGTTTTGGGAACTGGAGCAATTTAATTAACACAGCCGCCCTAATAATTAATGGTTTCGAGATTTGAACGGATGTTTGCATATTTTAGTGTGAAGTATTGATGCAAAGCTTCTTATAAATAATGGGGATCACGCGTTTTTTGGATCTGTTTGTGGATTCAAAATATTTTTACCTAGTTGGAGTGGGAGTTCTGAGAAGCTAGTGCGATTTCGAGTTTGTGCTTTTCAAGAAAGTGTTTTCCTTCTGTACCTGGTAAATTTCTATTCTACCTCTTTTTCTTTTTCCTTTTTATTCTACTTCTTATCGATTCTGTTTTTTCTTTTTATTCTACCTCCTCTCGTTTTTATCCGTCGATCATGTCTGACCCAAATATAGAAGAGGTTAGAGTCGAACCAGAGACCTTAGGTGAGGAAGGTCCTTCTCAAACCTTTACGGCCGTGTCTTCCCCTTCCTCTGTTGATATTATAGATTCTAGTGACGGAGAGGTCAACGTATCCACTAGAGAGGAGGGAGCGAGTGCCATGACGAAAGGCATGTTAAAATCAATTATGAAAAAATTTAACTTCCCAAAAAATATAACCTGTAGGGTCCCAAAACCTACGACCATCCCTCTGATATAAAAAGGGGGGAAATCTGTGCCTATCTCGAGTGGTTCGAGATGGGTATTTGTTTTCCTTTCCACCCTCTTTTTATAGAGTTTTTCACTTGGTATAATATCTGCCCTGCCGAGTTCAATGTAAATAGCTGGAGGCAGCTTTTAGCTTTTATAGTCTTAGGTCACCTGAATAAGGTCCACATTGATCTGGATCTTATTCGGAGTCAGATGGAACTAAAGCATCTGACTGTTGAGGGCCTCTATTATGCTTGCTTCGATCAGAGGTTTAGACCTCTGAATTCAGTACCGTCCTCCAACAAAACGTGGAAAAAATGGTATTTCTTTGTTGGAGGAGGTTGGGAGCGAGAAGATTATGAAGGTCAAATGAGCCTTTTCCCTCGGCATTCCGGCCCCAAGGGTGAGTTTTTAGAGGATTCATAGTTTGTGAGTTCAGTATTTTTGGATATAACTGAAGTAACTAATGGTTTATATGATATGTTGTTGTGCAGATAGTAGGAAGTGGAAGAAAGCAGAGTTTACTCTCGAGATTGAGGAGCGATACCGACGTCTGCTACAACCAGTTCTTCGTCCGCATTATCTGATTTTATCCCCAAAGAACTTGATGGATGCTGGGTTGACGAAGGAGGAGGCTGCTGCTATAAAAAAGAGCCTTCTGTCGGCTTGTGGCCCTCCGTCCAAGAAGACGAAGGCTGGGGATCCACCTATGGCCCCAGCAACTCAGCCGGAAAAAAAGAAAAGAAGGCTAATATCCCGAGCCAAGCGGGAGGCTTCCCGTCCTTCTGCCTCAACTCCCGAGGAGATCCCTCAACCCAGGGAGGAGACTGATGCCGACGTTAGGCCAACGACTGAACCCGTAAGGACTGAAGAGGTCCCAGCAGCCGCTACCGAAGTACCTCAACCTACCGAGATGGGTGAAGCAAGGAACAAAGCCCCTGCACGACAATCGGAAAGGCCAGAGAGTGCCAGTGCGACCCCTCTTCACCCTTCTGAAGCCTCTTCGGGTACTGAGGCGATAAAGTTGGCTTTAAAGGCGGCCCTCCCACCTGGGTTGCCAGACCAAAGTACAAGACGCACTTTGGGTGATCTGATGCTGGGTTACACCAGGGTAAACAAAATTTTATATTTGTTTTTAGCCTGTATTTCGTGCAACTTACTTCTAATCTTCGTTTCTTTATGTCGGTAGGGTCTGCGGGCAGTGGGCATTTTAATGGATCGTGACGAGCAACTTCAGCAACTTGGTGGCCTCAAAGAAGAACTCAAAGTAGCTCGATCCGAGCTAACAACAACTCAGTCGGAGCTGAAGGCCACCAAAGCTGTACTTTCAACGGCTCAGCTGGACCTAAAAACTGCCCAAGGGTCTTCGAAGTCTGCAAAATCTAAACTCGAGACCTCCCGAGCCAAACTGAAATCTTCCGAAGTGGAGTGTAGCAAACTCAAAAAAGAGCTTAAGTTAGCGAGGAATGCCACAGAGTCCCTGATAACTCAGAGGACTAAGTTGACTGAGAATGTAGCAGCACTAAAAGAGAAACTTCAGGTGGCTGAGACGTCCGGATTGAAAAAGATTGAAGAAGCTAAGGTGGCCACAAAGGAGGCCACCAAAGCAAGCATGATGGGGCTTCTGACGTCCATGGGACAGGAGTTGTCAGCTGCTGGCTACCTCGCCTGTATCAAAAGGATTCGAGTTCTGTATCCTGATTTGGATATCTCAAAGTTGGATGAAGTGGAGGTGCCTGATTCTCGACCGACCTCTCCCGAAGTACCAACTCAAGAGGAAGTGTTAGAAGACGTAGTCCCTTTATCTGCTGTACCTCCTAGAACATCATAATAGATAGGTGTTTTCTTCTTCTTCTTTTTTTTTTTATAGTTTGTACTTGGCTATTTTATGAAATGAAAAACAATAGTTCTCTGTTTCGACTGTCATTTTGTTTTAATCAAGTTCTGAATGCCTTTGATACTTAATACCGAAGCAGTGCATTTTAATAAGCAAATAACAATAAGTCTATTTTGTTTGTAATTTGGACCTAAATCAAAGATTATGGACCAAGATATAACAAATTTATTTCCATTTATCACAAGTATCTGAATCTAACCTTGTTTTCATCTGAAGTGAACCAAGTCGGTAAGAGTCTTATGTCTTTATGAGATCAGGTCGGTAGACCAGTATCTTCACATGTAGCCATAACCATAGCACGTATGCTAATATAGGCCTTGCTTGGAGCCATACCTATAGCACGTATGCTAGTAGGGGCCTTTGATGAGTTAGAGATCAGGTCTGTAGACCAGTCTCTTTTCTTGGAGCCATAACTACAGCACGTATGCTTGTAGGGGCCTTTGATGAGTTAGAGATCAGGTCTGTAGACCAATCTCTTTTCTTGGAGCCATACTTACAGCACGTATGCTTGTAGGGGCCTTTGAGGTAGAACAAGTTGGTAGACCTTTTGTGTTGAGAAGATATATCACCTAAAAGGTAGAAATAATTTTATTGGTAATACTGTCTCAGGTGCTCGATGTTCCATGGTCTGGGAATCGGTTTTCCCCCCATATCTTCCAACCAGTAGGTTGTAGGCCTATTAATCTTCACAACTCGGTAAGGTCCTTCCCAGTTTGGGGACAACTTTCCCATTGTAGGTTCCTTGGTATTAGGGAAGATTCTTCGCAGAACCAAATCACCTAAGTCAAAGGTTTTACCTATCACCTTCTTATTAAAGCTTTTGGCCATCCTTCGTTGACATTCTTCCATTCGGATTGAAGCCTGTTCTCTTTTTCCTTCTAACAAGTCGAGGTTCTCGGTTAACTGAAGATGATTAGTGTCTTGATCAAAAGTTTTCGTTCTCAACGTGGGCATACCGATTTCTACAGGAATGACCGCCTCGGTACCATACGTGAGTGAGAATGGTGTTTCCTGCGTGGAGATTCTCCTTGTTGTTCGATAGGCCCAAAGTACACCGGGAAGTTCTTCGACCCATTTTCCTTTTGCTCGTTCTAACCTCTTTTTGATACCACTTAATATAGTTCGATTAGTCACCTCGGCCTGTCCGTTTGCCTGTGGATGTCCTGGTGAGGAAAAATGATGGCTGATATGGAGATCGTCACAGAATTTTCTAAATACTTTTCCTGTAAACTGGGTGCCATTGTCTGATATGATAGTTCGTGGCACTCCAAACCTGCAAACGATATTTCTCCATGTGAAATTCTTTACATCCACCTCGGTAATGTGAGTCAATGGCTCTGCTTCTGCCCATTTGGAAAAATAATCAATAGCGATCAGCAAATATTTCCTGTTTTGAGGAGCCTTTGGCAAAGGTCCTACTATATCCATCCCCCATTGGAAAAAAGGCCAGGGACTTGCAATGGGCGTAAGCTCCTGCTGTGGTAAATGTTGATAAGAAGCGAAACGCTGACATTTGTCGCATTTCTTCACATATTCTTTGGCTTGAGTCAGCATACCAGGCCAATAATAACCATGGGTTAACGCTCGATGTGAGATGGTCCTGCCACCATTATGATTGCCGCATATCCCTTCGTGGATCTCGGCTAGCACATATTCCGACTCTTCTGGAGATAGACACCTCAGCAGGGGTTGGGTGTATGACCTTCGATAGAGTTGCTCATTTAGCATTAAGTACCTAGCTGACCTGATTCGTAGTTTTCGGGCTTGATTTCTGTCATCTGGTAGCTGCCCTTCTTTCAAATATCTGATGATTGGAGTCCTCCAATCCTGAGATTGTTCCGAGATGCAAACATGCCGAATTTTGTCAATACTGGGGTGATCTCGGGAGGAGATAGATAATTCAGAATCTCCTGTGGTACTGAGGTGAGAGGCCATATTTGCTAAGGCATCCGCTCTTGTATTCTGTCTTCTCTCTATTTTGTGAATACAGAAAGTGACAAATGATTGTTTTAGAGAGTTTACCATATCAGCATATTTGATCATTCTTTCATCTTTCACTGCGAATTCACCCAGAACTTGGCCCACGACTAATTGTGAATCAGAGAAGGCTTCAAGGTCACGAGCCTCCTGTTCTATGGCTAGTTGCATGCCAAGAATTAATGCTTCGTATTCAGCTTCATTGTTTGAAGCTCTGAAACCCAAGGTAACTGCCTTTTCTGAGGTGATACCATCAGGAGATCGGAGGACAAGACCAACTCCAGATCCCTTATCAGTGGAAGAACCATCCACATATAGCTGCCATATGGCCATAGTTGGGTTAGCATCTATTTTTTGTTTCAGCACTGGGGTGAATTCGGCAATAAAATCTGCCAAAGCCTGAGCTTTAATAGCAGTCTGAGGTGTGTATGTGATGTCGAATTCTCCCAATTCTATTGACCATTTCACAAGCCGACCTGAAGTTTCAGGTTTATGTAATATGGCTTTTAAGGGGTAATGAGGTCGGAACTATAATTGAATAAGATTGAAAATAAGGCCTGAGTTTTCTGGCGGATATAATGAGTGCGAAGGCTAGCTTCTCTACCTCGGGATACCTTTTTTCTGACCCAAGAAGTGCTTTACTCACGTAGAATATGGGTTTTTGAATCCCTTCCTCTTCTCGGAGTAACGCAGAGCTTACGGCATTCTCAGATACCGCGAGATATAATAGAAGCTTCTCTCCTTTACTTGGTGTGGATAACAACTCTGGGGACGCCATATACTTTTTAAGCTCCATAAAAGCTTTGTCACATTCAGAGGTCCATTCCAAAACCTTATTCTCCCGCAGAGCTTTGAAGAACGGAAGACAACGGTCCGTAGATCTCGATATGAAGTGATTCAGGGCCGCAATCCGGCCATTCAGAGTCTGTATCTCCTTCCTAGACCTCGGAGGTTCGAGTTCTGCCAAGGCTTTAATTTGGGATGGATCGGCTTCAATGCCTCGTTGTGAGACAAGAAAACCCAGAAACTTCCCACGGCTGACCCCAAGGGTACATTTGGATGGATTCAACTTCATCTTATGTTTGTTCAGGATGTCGAAGGTCTTTTTCAAGTGTTCAACGTGGTCCTTTTTTTGCTGACTCTTGACCAGCATGTCATCGATATATACCTCCTTCGTATCACCAAACAAAGGTGCGAACATTTTATTGACCAAACGTTGATATGTGGCTCCAGCGTTTTTTAGGCCGAAAGGCATCACTTTATAGCAGTACAAACCTCGTTCAGAGATGAAGGAGGTTTTTTCTTGGTCGGGAGGATACATTTGAATCTGGTTGTACCCTGAGTACGCATCCATGAAACTCATCAACTCATAACCAGCAGTTGCGTCAACGAGTTGATCAATTCTCGGGATAGGGAAGCTATCCTTTGGGCAGGCTTTGTTCAGGTCAGTGTAATCAACACATACTCGCCATTTCCCGTTTTTCTTTTTAACCAGGACGGTGTTAGCTAGCCATTCTGGGTAAAAAACCTCCCTGATTAGGTTTGCATCAAGTAACCTCTGAACTTCGTCATTGATAATTTTGTGTCTTTCGGGAGCAAATGTTCGTCTCTTTTGCCGTACAGGGTGGTACTCAGGATTTGTTGTCAGTTTATGGCAAATACATGAGGGATCGATACCTTCCATGTCCTTAGTTTCCCATGCAAAGGTTGATAACTGAGTTTTCAGAAACTCAATTATCACTTCTTGTTCTGGTGGAGATAAATCGGCGCCCACCTGTAAATAACGCTCTTCTTCCTCTCGACCCACCGAGATCTTAAGTGGCTCTTGGACCGGAGCAGCCATGCTATCTACACCACGCGGGCTCAAAGGCGCATCAATCTCGGTAGGACAATCCGTATCTTCACCTCGGTCAGAAAGGTCGGGAATCATATGCCTCCGAGGTGCCTGTAATTGCTATTACTGGTTGTTACCTTTGAGCGCAACAACGTGGCATTCCCGAGATGATGATTGGGAACCTCGAATGGTGCAGACTTGATCATTCTGTATATATTTGAGGCATTGATGAAGGGTGGACGAGACGGCCCCTATCTGATGTAGCCATGGTCTTCCCATGATTACGTTGTATGGAGATCGGCAATCCACAATCACATATTCAGATATCACTGTTCTTTGTTCCTCACCGACTCCAATAGTTGTTGGGAAGTCAATACCGCCCATGGGAGAACTTAGATGTCCATCAAAACCAGCCATCACTGCCGAGGTTTCTTTGAGGTCGGACACGTTCAACCTCATCTTCTTGAAAGGCTCATAAAATAAAATATTAGTGGAACTGCCTGTGTCCACCAATACTCTAGAGATGTCGAAGTTAGCGACACGAAGAGTAATGACTAGCGCATCGGCATGTGGGTGATGTACGCCAGCTAGATCCAGTTCGGAGAATTGGATTTGTGGTGAGGGTTTCAACCTTTTCTCCAGAGTCATGATTTGAACCGGAATTGGTGCCACCTTTGCTTCTCGCGCATAGCGTTTCCTTGCCCGATTCGAGATGCCGGAGAGAGAATTAGTGGCATGGAGGACGAGGATAACATGAGTATTGGCTTGTGATGGTTGACTTGTCCCAGGAGCGGACCCCTGATCTTGTCGTGGTGGCTGAGGCCTAGGCTCCTGCCGAGGTTGTTGGGATTTCTGAGTCTGATTATTTGGTCCAGACTCTCGTTGAACGAACTCTTTCAGTCGTCCCCTCCGAATTAGCTGCTCAATCTCTTGCTGAAGATGTCGACACAATTCCGTAGTATGTCCGTGATCTCGGTGGAAATCTCAATACTTACTACGATCTCGGTGGTCCGGATCAGCATATAAGGGATCTGGACGCTTGAAATTTTCATGTGTCTTGACCTGATTATAGATCTCAAATATAGAAGCAGTCAAGGGAGGGAGTGACACACTCAGAGGTGCATATGATCTGAAGCGTCCCGAGGTGGTTGGATTTTGACCTCAGGATGTTGTTTTCATCTTAGGACTTCTTTGTCGTTTGCTGGTATTGCCAGCACTCTGCGTTTGCGACTTCCCCTCATTTTGTGCTTGTTCCTTGGCAAGACGAAGGGATGTTCTGGTGTCTTCCAAGTTAATATGTTTTCTCGCCCTCTCCATTAATGACGCCATATCGACTGGAGGATTTTTTATCAGGGAATCATGAAAACGCCCTAGCCAAAGTCCAGCATGTAAGGCGGCCACCAGGAAGGATGCACCGCAATCAGTGATCTTGGTCAGCTCGGCATTAAAGCGAGCAATATAATCCCTGAGGGATTCTCCCTTCCGTTGCTTGATGGACAAGAGAAATTCCGGCCCCTTCCTGAGCCGCCTGCTAGTTAAAAAGCGATCAAGAAAGCGCCTGCTGAGCTCGTAAAAATTGGGGACGGAATTTGGAGGGAGGTTATGGAACCATCGAAGGGCTGCCCCTTTGAGACTCGTCACAAAGGTGCGGCATAGAAATGCGTCAGTGGCGCCATGAAGGGCCATTGTATGCTAGTAATTCGAAAGATGATCGCCAGAATCATCCAATCCTTCATACGGGGTAAATTTTGGGACAATGAACTTACGAGGACGCTCCTCGGCTAATATAGCTGGCGTAAACGGAGTCGTAAATCTTCCGAGAAGCTTTGCTATTTCGTCCTGTTGAGGAGGTGGAAGTCCTTCTCGAGCAGGAACTGCTTGTCCTATGGAATCTGCCACTTCTTCTGATCATAGTGGTACTCTGGATGGGCCAGAGTGCTGAAATCCTGGTACACCAACCTCAAACCCAGTAGGTTAAGGATTGTTCTGACTGGGGATTGCATGCTCGGACTGTCTTTGATTAGACGCAGGTGCCGGTTGAAATGGTGGTCCGGATTGCACCAAGTTAGCTCCAGAATTCGCGGGGCTAACAACATGGCCCCTGCTATAAATAACGTTGTTAGGTTGCACGTTGGGTATGCTCCCTGGAACGTCATGTCGAACTGGAGTTACACCCTGGGGAGAAAAGGGACGAGCGCTAGGACCACCCTCCTCATATTGCCTCCGTTGCGGAGGAGACACTAATGGATATCCGCTTTCAGGAACTCCAGAGTGAGGGAGAACCGTGGATTTTGCGTCAAAGAGGCCAAGATTTGAGATATGGCTAAGAGCTGAGCCTGCGTTTGATCAGATTGTTTCTGCATCTGAGCTCGAATTTGATCCAGTTGTTGCTGCACAGGATCAGAAGTTGCAACTTCTTCATCCTGAGCTAACGGTTGAGCTGATAGCAGTGCAGAGCGACGGTTGGAAGCCATGACAACCAAATACTTTAAACGGAGAAATTGAGATAGAGAAGAATGTTAAACGTTCCCATAGACGGCGCCAAGCTGATGCAGCTAATTTTGTCTCGTCATGGAATGATCCGTCGCCGTGAACCTGAAAAGAGATGATCTGTAAAAAGCCACCGGGAAAGGTTCCGGTGGTAACCTCTCCGATGGTTAAATTAGTCTCCTTTTGTTTTATCAAAGGTTTAGCCCTTTAATAAATTGTAATTTAGATGCAGATACCTCTCTTGCTTACCTTCTTCATGGAATTTATAGTCAGGAGAGGCAGTTAGTTTTCTGACAAGCGGTGGATACCCTTGTTCACACTAATTTTCAAAGTTCACGGCTCCCTTTACACGTGTTCCTGTAGAATTGGTTTTCAAACCTGTATTCCTTTTTGGCAGGGCTAAGGCTTACCGCCTGTCAGGCTATATCGATATAATCATGAGCCTTCCGTCATTCTTTTTGTCTCTTCTTTATTCTATCGTTCCGAGCTCGGTATACCGAAGTTAACCTCGGTATACCCTGTCTGATTTAATATGAATAAATAGAACTACCTTTTTGGCACGTGTTTAAGTCACCTGATGTAAATAAAACTTTTTATGACGTGTCAGAAACATATCTACCAACAAGGTCATTAATGCCAAGCTGACCAGGACAACCAAGAGAGTATCTGTCAAAACTAGATAACTCTACCTAGAGAAGGGAAAGTCATATAGAAACAGTTGAAATCGAGAAATTGAAGAACAAACTGAGTTTAAATCCCTAAGGAGAGATGCGTTGAAAAACCTTAGTGCCTGAGGCCCTGAAGCTTAAAGGGATGTGTGCACTTGAAAAAATGCTCTCCAAAGTAATAGAAATTTACTCCAAAATAAGCTACTAACAAAGAATTTCATATCATTGTTTAAGGCTTAAAATAAGCTACTAACAAAGAATTTCATATCATTGTTTAAGGCTTAAAAGGCAGCTTAAAGTGAAGGATTTAACCTCTTGACCATACTGTCAAGGGAAAAAATGACCACTTTAATTGCCCATAAATAAGCTTCTGTACTTCCAAAAAAAATTGTAGGACAAGAACAATATAATAGCTTGACCCAGTAAACCATCTGATGAACTAGTGAAACTTAATTTAAAGAATACACCATAGAATCATCCTAAACAGAATCAATTAAGGGACTTAAAGTTGAATGGCAAACAAAAACTAACTTATATTTTCAAAATGTGGCAAAATATAAATAAGAGTGAGAAGTTCTATTACCGAATCATCAAATCCCTCTTGAAGGTAATGATAATACTCATAAGAACCTTGAATTAGAAAGGAAGCACCCCCTGAGACTGCATAAAACATCATGATTTTCAGTACAAGGGTAACTGAGAGGAAGCACAAGAAAAGGAAAAAGAAAAAAAAGTTAGTCTATTGAAATAACTAACCCCCACTGCTTGGAATCCCAAGATGTACGTCCTTCAGCAAAGGGGTACCTGATAATAACATAGAAGTATCAACAGATTTAGCACATGCTGATGCATGCTCACACAATCGCCAATTACACAAAATGTAGCCTATTTGAAATTGAATGCCTACCCTTTTGTATTGAGCTGCTTCTTCCACTATCCTTTGTTATAGATAAATTTATGGCATTAGCAATTCTAAGGAGAGGACGATCAAAAGGTAATCCCAGCCTCAAGTGAAGGGATTTTCTAACTTCAACTGCAAAAAGTAAATTCTGTTAAATAGTAAGAATTTCAGAATTTAATCTATTATATTGATCAATGAAATATGAAACATTTAATTGAACCATATGACAGATAAGTGTCTTCATAGACGCATAATGACCAACTAGCAACGGTGGTTTAAATGGTCTTTTGTCACAAAAGACACAATATTATAACTCATAAGCACATTGAGTTCCCCAAATAGACCAATTAAAATAGCTCAAGACACAGAGAGAGAAGTATTCTCGTTCTGGTACCACATGAAAAGAATTAAATACAGATACAGGGTTAGGGACCCTCTTTTGCTTGATTTCTGGTGGAAGTCATCTACAAACATTTGCACCAATAAAACAATTAACCACAACTTAAAAATGGATTTTACACTGACAACTATTCTCCTGTAATAATCTGAGGAACCGACAAGTATATTTCATTACATATGTCAAAGTTCCCTAGAATCATTCTCTTTGATATTTCAATCTTAAAATTTAGCACACAACCCATCTTGAGGAAAATAAATTTCTTATTTTATGTCATGCAAAAACTCTGTATCAGGACTTCCTCAACCGATCTTGAAGAAAATGAATTTCTAATATCCGTCGTGCAAAAACATTGTGTGAGGAGGAGTTCCTTTAAGTATAAAAGAAATATACTTGCCAATATCTTGGAACTTATCTTTGTTCCCATGTCAAACACTCCTATCCGTATTGGACACTGACATTCATGGCAGTATACTCATCAGATATGTCAAAGTTGAGAAGTTACTTTCCACTTTTTCCATATCTGATGGCTCCGAATTGGAAGAAAAAAAAACATTGATTGTAGGTCTGTTTCCTCCTAGAGGAGGAAAAGCAGGAGAATTTATATTACTTTGTGAATATAGACAAACTTCACTCCAGAGGAACATTTCTTTGAATGGCATTATCATTCAACCTTCTCCAAGCATAACACACATGGTTTTTGAAATATTTTATGATTCATACCTTTACTTATAAAAAAAAATATTCAGTAAGAATTTTGCTTTCGCCTAACCTTGCTTCATTTCTGTCTCCCCATAAATGAGTTCATAGATAACACCTATTGGATGCAAAAACCCGGGAGGACAAAAGTGATACGGACGTAGCTGCAAAAGCAATAAACTCTAGTCACTTGCAAGTAATCAGTATAAGTTTTATGGGGCCAAAAATAAAGGTATGATTCGAAAATCATAGAAAACATAAGATTGTTCTAGGTATATCGAAATCATATTCATATAACATGCTAAACTCCCAGGCAAAATAAAAGAACATTTTTTTTTGTGGCTAGAATTAGCAACAGAATTTCGTGATAGATGGAAAACTGATATTAAGGATGACATCTTGTACAAGTTCTTGTGTCCATGACACACCACTTTTTTTTTGGTATTATAATTTAATTTTACTTTGAGCACACATATATGATACTTGACTTGTAGTGATACTTGTTATTATTTTTATTATTAGAGTTTTAATGATAATTATGATATTTATCAGTGTTTAGAGAGCATTTTCTCACTCATCTTGTTATTAGGATTCCTAACATGCTTATTGTTTTATTAGTTATTTAAAGTTCATTCTATGTCTTTTTCTTGTTATTGCATAGCTTTGTCCAGGCCTAAGAGAAGGTAGGATTTTATGTTTTGTTCTAATGAATTATCAGAATCTAATTTGATTATGTATCAATTTTTTGAAACCTCTCTAATATACAAGGGTTTGAAGCTAATGTCTTTTATTTTTTTAATTCTCTCAATTGGATACACACAACTTGGTAAATTTGGTTCAACCACTCTCTTCAAGAAATCAAACTTTTTAATCGTCTCTTTCTTTCTTCATTCTTCTTCTTTTTTTTTTCTTTTTCTCTTGAATATATTTCTTGCTTGGGAAATGGTTGTGGCAATATGTAAAAGAACCTGATGCTCAACGGAGGGTGGTGATTGATGCCAAATATGGATGTGAGGATAGGGGTTGGGTAACAAAGGACGGGGAGGGTCAATATGGACCAGGTTTTGGAAATCAGTAAGGAATCGAGGAGCTTTGAAGTGTACTAGGTATAATGTGGGGAATGGAAGAGTGGACAAGATTTGGAGGGATATTTGATGCAATGATGTAGGGGGTTCCGATTTTCTCACTTATTCCAGATTACTACAGATCGGGAAGCTCTAATGGCTGATTTTGTTTCTTATAATGATAATAAGATAGTCTAGACTCATCACTTTAAAAGAAATTTTCAAGATTAAGAGATGGAGGAAGTACGGAGCTTGATGAAGCTTCTCAAACCTCATAAACCAGTGGTAGACTAGGGTGATGATCTTCTTTGGAGAGTGGGAACCGATTTCGGAGGGGAACTAAAGAGTGTCCATGGAAGGCAATTTGTTGCACTAATGCTCCCATAAAAAAGGTGGCTATTTTGCTAGGTTGTGGCATAGAGAGAAATTTGTGCCATACTAACAATGGACATCTCCAGAAGAGGAGATTTTAGTTGACAAATTGTTGGTACATATTTCAAGACGAGGAAGAAACTGTTAATTGTGTGTTTCTTCATTGCACAGCAACGAGAGAATTATCGTGCTTGTTCTTCTCTCTCTTTAGATGTACTTGGGCGATGCCACTATCGATGATGGAATTCTTAAAAATCCGGTGAAGAGCATGTTAAAGAGTCGTGTTAGGAAAGTTTGGGATATTGGGCCTCTTAGTTTTTTTTGGTGCTTGTGGTGCAAAAGAACAGTAGAATTTTTTCCGGGTTAAAGAATAGTTTTTTGAGATTGTTACATTTTGAGATTTCATATACTTACCATCTTGTATTGATTCTTTGGTAGTGTTTTTTCGGTCAGGCCGCCCCGCAGGGGGGGGGGGGGGGGGTAACCTCACTTTCTTTTGTAAATAGGTTCGCCCTCCTCACGCGGTCATTTTTATTAACAAATTATTTATCGAAAAAAAATTGTTGCTTTCTTCTTTTCACAAATTGTGCTCTCTTTCTCCTTCATTGCAAGCTTCATAAATTACGCCACAAAGTAAACCACCATCTTTCTTTTTTAAGTTCGCCACTACATTTTACTCCCAAAAAAATTACTCCTCCAGCCATATAAAATGAATTTTCTATGATTTAAGGTTAGGTTCTAGAATACTTGAGAACATATCGAGTACTTTGGATCTCCTAAATTTTTCCAGATATAGTTGTTAAGAGGAATTATATTTGAGGAATCTTGGGACTAAGCATGAGTTACTGGGACCTAAAGAATCATCAAAGCTTGATGAGAAGAAAGAAAAATTACTATTGACCTTCCTGGTTTGTCTTAATGTCAGCACATTCTGTACATATTTTTCTTTTGGGTTGGCCATTTTGCGTATGATGAATGTTGCTTCATCCCTTTTATTGAAAATCTCAGGTTTCATTATGACTCAATCACTCAACAC
The DNA here is from genome assembly GCA_008638375.1 of Nyssa sinensis. Classification (NCBI taxonomy): domain Eukaryota; kingdom Viridiplantae; phylum Streptophyta; class Magnoliopsida; order Cornales; family Nyssaceae; genus Nyssa; species Nyssa sinensis. Next base: position 6,956,254 of record CM018036.1, read on the forward strand.
ATGTAGCTTGGATTTTTATATTTTAGAATCCAAGTACGCACATTAAGTCTCTCAGTACATAATTCACAGGAAAAAAAGAAAAATTCGCAGGCACATAGGCGGAATGGAAGAAGAACATGTGATGCGAACATGCAAGAGGGAGTGAGATCTAAATAAAACCATATCTTGTAAATTTATTTCTGTCATGCTTTTAGTAATATCTAAAGAAAAAGAAATTTATGTCTTTAATTCTTAAGCTTTTCAATGTATATTAGCCCATCTGTATACATGAGTAAGAATGCATGTATGTATTAGTGCATGTGTGTGTGAAATTCCCATCATATTTTCATAAAGATCCTAAATAGCAAGATATATAAACAGGCCATCTAACCTGTGAATGTTGTGTCATGAGGTTGGGCAAGATTGCGTTCTTCGCCGTATGTAACTGCTCAACTAGCCCAGGAATGATTAACTTTGAAACTGCAAATGCCAGCGGAAGATCCTTTGCCGCATAACAAAGCAATTCTAGCTTATAATCTACAACCAAAATTTTGGTCTCATCCAAAGCTGAAAGAACGCATATTAATTACTGTTAATATGAGTTAAAGACATTTAAGACCAATGATAAAGGAGTAATAAAAAATTTCATTTGCATCTGCTAAATACATAAAGGGACAAGGCAGCAATTATCTAATAATGAATTCAATACCAGGAAAATATTCAGCCATAGGCGCAGCGGCTTTTGATGAATTTTCTGATCTATTAAGCAGGACAGTTACTTGTATTTTATCTGCATTCTAAGCAGAGAATCTTTTACAAAATTGCACACCAGGGGTCATAGAAAGTCAAGAAAATCATGGAATCATATAAGCAACTTATAATTTAATCATAAAAGCACCAACTGTTAGCTTGAGTAGTGTCTCCTGTGACTCCCGAAGGAGCAGTATTCAAGTCCTAATTAGGACATGAGTGTGCTACATACTTACTAAGAAAACCAGAAATTAATCATAAAATAACCAAGCCATTCAAATTCAGGATAGATCTCAGTTAAACAAAATAACGTCTCCAGAAATTTTTTATGAAATATACCTCCTCCATGGAAGTAAACGGCAAGATATCTTTACTTTTTGAACAAAAGTATCGACATGGTAAAACTTTTGCATCAGATTCTTGGGTGGTTTCAACTTTAAGCCTGGCATTTGAGAGATCTGTCTGGAAATCCAATTCTGCACTGCGAAGAATGACAGGTGGAAGTACTTCAGTTGAGGGTTCGTTTAATGTTTCTACCATGTATGAGACTTGTGGATCTCTAAACTTAGCAGCAACAGCATCAGTTGCACGCAAATACATATTCTCTGCATCTGGAAACCACCAATAGTACTCAAAACAATCAAAAGTTGAAATAACTGTGATCCAGATTATATGAAGATAAGCAAGCCAAAAAAAATCAATGGCCTGAAATTTCCAGCGTGCTACTATTAATCCAGAAATTTACTAAAAGAAATTCAAAATTACAAAAAAATTAAAACAGATACTTAACCATGCTTGTACTTCAGTTATATATTTAACAGTATTAAAAAAGACTTGTTCACGAGTTTTTTTTCTTTCTTGTTTTGACAAATACTTGTTTCTGAGTTTTATAATTCAAGTGAAAAAACGAGAGACAGAAAGAAAGAACTTTAGTATCACCATTATTTAAAACGTAAATTCCCAGGTCAAGAGTCGCTTCCAATTTACATCATAGTTAATGATTCCCATTTAAATTTGTAAGTAACTATCTAGTCCCTGCTACTAAATTAATGCTCATGGCAACCGACAGCTCGTGTCTGCTTGACTTCTCTAGGAAAAGAAGAGAGTAAAAAAAATATAACTATAATCTCTAACAGAGACTTTAATATTGTCATCTATGGTACTTCATGTGTTAGGCAGTAGCTCATGAACATCTGCTCCCCCACATTTTATAATATGGCAAGTGGAATATCTATGTTCTTAAACAAGCAACTAGAGCAGTACACGTACCACTCAAGTACATACTTTAGTGGGAATTAATTTGTTTTTCATTTTTTCTTGTATATAATATGCTTATAATTTGTGTTACAAAAGTAACGTATTAATTATTTTGTTCTGAAACTAAGGCTAACTTGAGAAATAGAAGAGAATCGGCTTAAAAATAAAAAGCTTTCCCCGCCAAATCATTTCACCAAAATAACAGCATAAATTGACTCTCAGAAGTGTAGGACTCACTAAAACCCTAAACTCAAATGCACAGCTCTCAGCAGTCATTAGCTATCCAGGCCTCTTTTATGTTCTCTATTATAATGTACTTGACAGAATGAAGATTTCTACTAACTCAATTGGAAGAGTCTGTCAGGTGGTGTACCACTGACATAGATTCATTTCATCAACACTGAGCCTTGTGACCTTTTTCACCTACTAGTCTACTTCATTCCTTTCTTTTTCTTTCGCCCCAAGTATTTGATTCAATAGCTTTTTTCTAACTTCCTCACCTATATCCCTTTTGTCATTGTTAATTGTTTGTCTACGGCATGAATAATCTCCAACCAGGCATTAATTTGACTAAAAACAAGTATTCACTGTTTCAAATGGAAGACAATATGAGAATTCAAAGCTCAAACCATCACATCAGCTCGTCCTTAATTAAAACAGTCAATAGTTAAAATTTCCAAACATGTTAATTTTAAAGATTATATATGCATATACTGTTGTTGAGAGAAATTTAACAAGCAATATCGCCCACACTTAATCATTAATGCCCAAGGCAAAAGCAAACCTCAACCACATTTGCCTATAATGAATTCAATTTATAGCATTCTATGAAGTTGCAAAGAAATTGAGAACAAATAACGTACACTAAGAGAAAACTTACCTTTGGGATTGTTTACAGGATAATACATAGGCAATTTAATGGGGAGCTCGCATCGAAGTATACAGCCTCTTTCCCAAATGTACTTCTCAGGATTTGCTTCATACACAACAGAAGTAACAGACTCAATGCCATTCAAATCTCCCGATTTAGATACAAAGAACCGAACGTCTCCAGTGTTTGAATCCACAACTGCTCCAATCAATCTTTGATTTCCTAATTTCCCTCCATTATCATCACCAGAAAGAAGCTTCCTCATTTTTCCACAGGCATCGAAGACCTCACCGGGAATTTGTTCCGAATTAGAATCCTTTCCAACAATTAGCGCTCCAATTACATCGAAGCCTTTCAATAGCACTGTTCGAAGATCATCTGCACATAAATTACTCAATTGAATTAAGATAAATACTCACATCTACATGAGCGCACACGTTATTTAGATGATTTAAATTATAAGTACCTGACTCTTTGGAGTAATCTGGAGAGAATGGATTAGAGGATAGGGTGTGGATGCATCTGAAGGTGGATATAATTGTGAATGGAGGGAAAAAGGGCGATCCAATCAGCCATTGAAGGCCTGGTTCGTTCTTGGTGATCACCAGCTTACGACACAGAACTCGAACGCTTGCATTCTCGTTTTCATCCTCCATGGAGTGGACTCTTACTTCGATGAATTGACTTGAAGCTTCCTTTCTCAGTTCTCGCTGCGACGAACGAATCGAGTTTGGTTACTTACTCACTGGGGGATTTTTGCAGGAGATGAGGTGCCTGGACACAGGAGCGGGCAATCCGATTTGAGGATAGAAACGAGTATAGAGTCCGGTTGAATGTATCCGATGGGACCCGATCAGTTCCTTTTTTTCATTTTTTTCATTTCTTTTGGAAAAATACTAAAGAACTCTAAATTAAAGTTTTAGATTCAAAAAATTAATGATATATTTTTTTTAAAGAAGAAATTTTATTATTAATTTTAAAATATAAAATTAGATATAATATAAAAAAAATTAATTGTAAATTTTATCTTAATATTATTATAAAATATTATTAATTAGACTAAAAAATCATCTTTAAAATATATATTTTTTAAAACACTAAATAGTTTATCAAATAAGTTCTTCAAATCACAAAAAAAAAGAAGTAACATCTTTTATTTATTTAAAAATCCTAAAAAATAAATTTTCATGCATAAAATATTATAATTTTTTTTAATTGGAGAATTTATTTTATATACTTTTTAGTTTTTTTTGTTTCTAAAATATACTTTCAAGACTATTTTGATCTAATTAGTAATATTTTTTTAATGGTATTAAGATGTAAATTAATAGTTGATTTTTTGTATTAAAAAATTATTCTTTAAATCTTTTAGATTGACAAAATAAAAGGTAAATTATACTAATCTCCTTTGAAATTTCTAAAATTATACTGATTTTTCTTATTTTACATGACAATATATAAATACCTTATCCAGTCAAATTTTTTTCTAAAATAACAAAATTGTCCCTTTCATATCTTTTTTTATCAATTTTTTAATTTTGACTATTTTCTTGTTTTTTTTTCATTTTTCAAATAAATATTGATTAAAACTTTAAATTTATTTTTATATAAAATAAAAATAAGTTAGAGAAAATTGGTTAAAATTGAAAAACTACCAAAAATAAAATAAAACAAGAAAGGTGGTTTTATCATTTTGATCAACAAATTTGACTGGAGGAAATATTTGCATATTGTCAAGTAAAGTCTGAGAAGTCAGTGTAATTTATCCAAAAATATATTAAAAATTTTTTGGATTGAAAATTTTATTTTAGAAACTTTTTAATATTTCCTCCCTTTTTTATTCATATTCGAATATGTTAAATATGAGATATCCTTAATCCAATCTGATTTAATAATTTAGAATTAATTAAAAAAATAATATTTTAAAACACTAAAATCTATTAATTCATTTTTTTCATCAATAACTGTATTATTTATGTACTTTAATAATCTGTTGATATATTCATTCAATCAATACACACACATATAACATTAATGAATCATGCAAAAAGTTTATAAATTAAAAATATATATATATATAATAGAAATTATAAACTATATATGTTATCTCATCAAGTCTATAAGATTACTATATTCTATATATCTGATTTGTGTAACTTATATAATTAGCGAATTCGAATTGGGTTATGAATAGAAAAAATACATACCAAAATTGAATATGAAACATAAATTAATTCATTGACAGACTCGTTTGAATTTTAACACTCAGTATTTTGAAAATAGAAAAAGACTGTCAAATTCTTTGAAAATCTTAATTCAATTCTATGAACCTTAATTCAATTTAACCATAGGTCAAAATTTCTATAGTTTCATTTATCTTATCTTTTGACATTGTGAGATTGGAAGTGTTTGAAATTAAAAGCAAGTTAGATCAAAATTAGAATACTTTATCTCTTATTTTAACTAATTGTAGTTCAAGAACCTAAATTTCAACTTGTGCATTTACATAATAGGCTGTCTAGAAATTCTTCTAAATATTCATGTCAAGTTTATTTTCATTAAGTTATCTAGTTTTTGAAGAGAAAAAAAAACATCTTCTTTTTTAATTTTGTTCAAGCTTTAAATGTATTTAAGAACAAGTGCAAACCATGAAAAATACTTATCAAACATTATAACATTTAAAACCTTTTTCCCAGAGAGATCTAGGATTTAAACAGCTAGCATTTGGGTGTGCATGCTGAATTGATATTTCTCTTCTCAATTAAAATCACAGTAGTCGCCTCATTTAATATGTTATGAGATTTATATGAAATTTATTATAAAATTAAAATTATAAAAACTGTCATGTTTGACAAGTTCATGAAAACTAATAAGGTGCCTGCATGCACATCGAGCCTACTTTGTTAATGTTAATGAAATAAGGGCATCCTGAGAACTAATCTTAAATTCAAATTTAAATTTGAGTCAAAATCTTAAAAAAATCTATCTAACATTAAACTCAAATCTCAGTATTAAATTTATTTTTATTCAAATTTAAACTCAAATTTACAAAATATTATTCATAAATTCAAATTTACGATAATTCATAAATTATGAAAAGTATCAAAACTCAAATGAAATATTTACTTAAATTTAAATATCACTTTAAATCGAAGATGGCCTAAGCTTAGTTCCTATTTTGCATTCTCCTAGCCAAATCCAAATTTAAGTTTAATTTTTAACTACCACATATGCTTCGACTTGCTTTTAAACGCTTTATCTTGTGTAAAAAGCGTATGCGTACTGAGGCCTTGTACATTACAAGTGCCCCTTTATAGACCAAGAGAAAGAGCTTACATTACTAAGACTGGTACAAAACTCAACCCCCACCCCATAACAAAATGCAACCACGAGGGCAACAAAGCCTCTTCTAGGCCATAACAATCAAAACTAACCACAACGAAAATATAGCATCTTCCAAGGATACGACTGAACCATAAAAAAGGACCCACCAAAAATTGCACCGACTAGCCCTCGTCATCTTGTCTTTCTCAGTACCTGTAGTGAGCTGGCTTATAAGGACCTTCAATAGGTACACTTATGTAAGCAGCCTGGTCGGGAGTCAGCTTGGTAAGTTTAGCTCCTAGCTTTCCGAGATGAAGGGCAGCAACTTTCTCATCCAGATGCTTGGGCAAAACATAGACCTTCTTCTCATACTTACCAGTCACCTTCTCCTTCCAAAGCTCAAGCTGTGCGAATCACCTGGTTTGTGAAAGAGCATGACATAACAAAGCTGGGATGCCCGGTTGCACATCCCAAGTTCATCAACCGCCCCTCGGCAAGAACAATGACGCCAGTCTGGGTTTCAGGGAATACCCAACGATCAGTTTGGGGCTTGATTGTTATGCGCTTGATACCAGGGTAAGTTTCCAGACCTAGCATATCAATCTCGTTGTCAAAATGGCCAATGTTGCAAACAATTGCATTGTTTTTCATCTTTCTCATGTGATGAACCATAATGATGTCTTTGTTCCCTGTCGTAGTCACAAAGATATCAGCTTCCGAGACAACATCTTCCAATGTAAGGACAGGAATTCCTTCCATTAGGGCTTGAAGAGCACAAATTGGATCGATTTCTGTCACAATCACACGGGCACCAGCTTGCTTTAGAGCAGCAGCACAGCCCTTGCCGACATCTCCATACCCGCACACAACAGCAACTTTACCAGCAATCATGACATCAGTGGCTCTCATGAGACCATCAGGGAGTGACTGTCGGCATCCATACAAGTTATCAAACTGCATTGAAGATCATAGAGAATGTTAGAGCTTCAAACAAGGCCAAATCAAGGTGTTCTTTGTAACTAAGCACAACTATTTCATCGTTAAGTATGATAAACATTACAAAGCCAAGCATTACAAAGGCTACAACTCCATTCTAGTATTAAAAATCAAATTAAAAGTGTCTGGTGTCCATATCATACACTTCAGAAGTTTCAGTTTTGTGCTTTTGTGAGTGTTAGCCACTTGACTTGTTTTGAAAACATTCTTTCATCAATGGAAAAATCAGGTAGAAAATACAGTTGGCAGGACATTTTAGAAAAACTGCTTCCAATTATTTCTCTGAATACAAGTCAATTTTCCACAAATGTCAAGCTTCTCTTATGCATTTTGGTTCTCATCTCAAATACTATGACAAGTTTTTAGAATAATTAAAAATACAATTTGAAATCAGGATAAATTGAATCTTTCTTTCTCTTTGCCTCGCCTCTCAACTCCATACTTCGTTTGTTGGGACCGCATCATGTACTAATATATTTTTAACGTCTTGATGAACACATGAAACACAATTTTTGGTCATTTATTTACTAATCATTTACACCCAGATTTCTTGCTTGCTTCATTGATTTTTTGGGAGACTTGAATTGAATAGGGGGAGTTTAGTTGCCTTCCCCAGTATACAGCACGTGTACGTGGGTGCACTCCTGGGGAGTGTTTATAATACAAATATTTAGTTATCGAAAAAAATAGTTTTAAACGTGAGGCCAAACAACCTTTATACAGTTATACTATCAAGTACCAATGTAAAGCATTTAAACTAGCAATCATAATTCATATCACCAGAACTTAAGGTGATTCACACAAATTTATATTTTTAAAACTACAATAGTACAATCTCTCCAGTCTAACCATAGACCTGGAGAATAAAGTCCAACTTTACACCAACTACTCCAGCTAAAACCCTACTTTAATTTTCCTTCTTTTCCTCCATTTTCTTAAGATCCAAACAGAGCAAAAAGATTAATCATTTTAATCAAGCATATATTCGCATTATGGACACGGATATGGAACCTAAAACACTCCATGCTACTAATTAAAGCAACTGGCACCCTAGTTTCACTTTGACCAAAGAAAGTGAAACAGGAAGCCACGATCCAGAATCCACTTTACTGTCATGTAACTCGGTTAAGAGGAATGCTAGTGTTGGTGGCAAATGTTCACTATTGCGATCTGATTGGAGCGTGCATTTCACGCGCCCATTTCATTTCTCCTCGATTAAACCCATATTCACAGATCTCCATCAAAACAAAGCAGATAAACCGATCGGTTACAAAACAGTACAGAACTTCGAACTCAAACTCAAAATACCGCCCAATTAAGCAACTTTTAAGCATAAAAATCAACAAATTTAACACAAATACCCAAATCTTTAAGTAAAAAGGCAGTACCTTGCGCTTAGTGACCGAATCATTAACATTGATAGCAGGAAACAACAGAGTGCCATTGGCCTGCATCTGATACAACCTCTTCACACCCGTTGTGGTCTCCTCCGAAACCCCAACCAATCTCTCCTTCATCCTGTGATACTTCTTCGGATCAACCTTTAATCCGTCCTTAATTATCCCCAACACAATCTGAAACTCCGCATTATCAGTCGATGCCGGGTCCGGAATCTTCCCGGTCTTCTCGTACTCCTCTTCGGCCTTCACACCCTCGTGAATCAACAGCGTCGCATCGCCGCCGTCGTCCACAATCAGGTCAGGCCCACCGCCGGGCCCCCAGTCGAGGGCCCTCTCGGTGCACCACCAGTACTCCTGGAGTGTCTCACCCTTCCAGGCGAAGACAGAGGCGCTGTCACGGGCGATGGCAGCGGCGGCGTGGTCCTGGGTTGAGAAGATGTTGCAGGAGCACCATCTGACGGACGCACCGAGCGCGGTGAGGGTCTCGATGAGAACGGCGGTCTGGATGTTCATGTGAAGTGAGCCAGTGATGCAGGCTCCTTTCAGGGGTTGCGACGGGCCGAACTCGGCGCGGCACGCCATGAGACCAGGCATTTCGACCTCAGCGAGCTCGATCTCGAGGCGGCCGAAGTCGGCTTGGGACATGTCCTTGACCTTGTACTCGCGGCCCGTCGAGGTCTTCTCTACCAGGAGAGCCATTGTTTTGTTGATGCTAGGGTTTTAGGTTTGGAAAGAGTGGAGACAACAGAAGACTGGAGTCGAAGGACTTATCTAAAGAAACGAGGTGGTGCTTACATTGGACAAGACTCCTAAGAAGTGTAGATTTCGCAGGACGATGTCGTTCGACTATTTGCAAAGGGATGGAAATGCGTGTGAATGCACCTCGGATTCGTCCCGCTCTATTTTGAATGGAATGGATATGAAATGTTATAAACAAAATTGAAATGAAACTTTTAAAATTTGATCAGGACGATGATCTCATTTTTTTATATATTAATTTTTTTATTTTTCATATAAAATTAATTTTATAATTTTTTATATTACATTCAGATTATTATTTTTTTTTTTTGCATTGACTATTTTGATAATAAAATTTTAATTTATTTATTAAATAATTTTCTTTAATTGGGTTAAAAAAAAGTATCAGAATTTGAAACAATGCGACATCGAGATGAATCCTTAAGCGAGATAGGATCAATGGTGAAAAATATAAATAAAATTGGAGTTGGGCTATGAGCACCTTGCTCAGAACTTACATCATTGTCATTCCTACATCCAAAGATAAAAGAACTGTCGATTATGGTCACCTCAAAATTTTGCAAAAATAAAATTTATTTGTAATTTTTTCTCTAGTTTTAAAAATAAAATATTAAGAGATTTTTCTTTGAAAATTTTGCAAAATTAAAAAATTAAATATAAATTCTCTTCCAATTTTGAGAAAAAAAATTCTTTAAAATCTTTTGCCTGGTGTAAAAAAAAAAAAAAAAAAAACCTCTCTTCTATAATTTTTTTTTTTAAAAAAAATTCTTTCTCCACTATTTTTTTTTTTTTTATTAATTCTGACTCCAACCTGATCACGTCAATGGAGAAAAGTGTTTTGGCATATTGGATGAGACCAAGGATGGTCGGCGCTTATTGAGTGAAATAAAAAGTTAAAAGTAACCAAAAAAATTTATGACAATGCATATTAAAATTTAACATATAAAATAAATAGTACTATTTTATTAATATAATATAAAATAATACTATATTTATCTTAACATTTTATCTGTTAACGTGACTGTTTAAGTACTAATGAATTCAACATTTTAATACTAGTAAATTCAATTTCTTAGTATTAGTTATGTCCGATAAGTTCAAAAAACTTAATGGACAAACACTCGTATATACTAACAAATTTAATTGACTGATATCTAAACAATTACGTCAGTAAATAAGAAAATTTAATAAAATTTTATAATAAAGATAATATTACTCTATATAATATGAACATATGAGATGAATCAAATTTGGATATCCATAATTACAAAATTTCTCTCTACAATCTTATTATACTCTTTACTTTTTTTCCCTCTAAACCAACATTGACCAGGAAGCAATACTATATATTCACACATGAATCCTGGTTCACGTTAATTCACCAAAACGGCTATTTTGAAATTGAGTACTTAATTTCTCACTCAAATGCAATAAACTGACCTCAATATTGGTATAACATTCTTTTTTAAAAATGAAAAAGATATTAAGAGTGAGATTTGGGGTTGAATCCAAGGAGAGAGAAGCTCAATAAAATACAATAAGAAGCTCAAGCTTGTCAAGGCTATATAACTTATTCCTTTCATCAAAATCAACTTAAATGGTAGCAGGTTCTATATAATATTTGCCTACCATCATTCCAGTTTACATGGGATCATTCAAAACATTAAAGGGCTAAAATAAATAGTTCCAATTCACTAAGCAAATCAAGGAACAAATTTCATTTTTTTTTTAAGATATGAAATTATCCCAAAAACATTTTCCTTCAGTGCTTTGTTTTCAAATGCTTCAGGAATCATATCCTGCAATGACACTCAGATTCCACTGTAAGCTATACATATTACATTGCAAAATATGCAGAAACCAATAGAACAAGCATGATCATGAGGTCCACTACTATGTACTTGCATCACAATGTGCAATATATGAACATCTTTGAAGCACTTGCGCAATCACCATAGAATCTTGCCATCTATAGCATACTACAGAAATACTTAGCTGCAGTGCAAGGTAGAATCCACTATACCAAATGTGTTCTTTGTGGTTGATGCCTCATCTGCCAAGCCTGCAAGATCAATTCACAGTCCAATTTGTTTGTCACTTTCAATTTTCAGATGAAGATAAATTGGACACTGAAGTACTTCATAAAAAAGCACAAAATTCTTTTGTGGTTAATTAAAGGGCCATGTTAAACACAGACTGCAGTCTTCCATAGTTCTATTTGGCATTTTAGCAGTAGACTGCAGTCATTCACTAAAGTCCACGCTGAAGCACTACATCGTTCTTATTCTGCAGTCTGAGCAGTGGACAAATAAGGTGGACCATTGGAATATAACATACATTCCAGCCATTAGAGTTTCTATTTCAACTAATATCTCCAGGAACATACATATGGTTGCAGAATTGTTACCTTCCTAAAGGGAAATGTGGGGGTTCTCCAACAATGCACCTTTGAATCCATCATTGGTCTGCCAAAAGATACATAAAGAAAGCAAAATAATGATGTTCAATATATATTTATGTACACTGCAAAGAACAAGAGAAAAAATTTGCTGGCTTTAGATAACCTTTCAGGTGATTGCTTAGTAGCAGTGGCATAATGTTTCTCAATTTGAGAAGGCTTGACACTGGCATGACATTAGGGTGCTCATAGTGCTTGCAATAAGGAAAAGTCTCAGGTGATTGTAAAGTGGCAAGAGTGGCAAAAGCAGGGTGGGATAGTATTTTCATAAATTACTACATAACCAAAAGAGGGAAAAAAACTGCAGAATTTTGCATTAGCTGTAGCTTGTATATCATTGAACATCATATGAATTGATTCATCTAGTTACCATATGAAACAATGAATGAAGTCTGTGATAAATATTAAGTGAAGCTGCCAGTACCACAACAAAAGAAAAAAACATAGATATTGCACACAGAGGCCAAGGTATACTTTTAGTTACACCATCCAATTACAGAAATAACAGAGCCCCCAAAATTCTTTTCTTATGACACCATATCATGGATCCTGGCAGCACCATATACACTAAAGTCAATATATTAATAATAACTATCCTATGCAGTCAATATACCAGATGGTTAATGAACACTGTTCTAAAGGTCATCCAAATTCTAAACACTTTCGATGAGCAGACAGCAAATTCGCATAGATAAAACATTCCCTGATGTTCACTTTTAAGGAATCTCTGATTCATCATCTAAAATAAAACAAACATTCTAGGACACCGTTGTAGTGCAACCCCTCTTGAGATCCTCACCATAAATTCATGCTCTCTTTTTTTGCTGAGCACCATAGATTCATAATCTTAACTGCAGCAAACAGTCAGAATTAGGACAGCCCTATCCATGTAGCCCTTCCAAAAACGTCATGACAAGTTATACAGCACAGATTGATGAATGTTTAACCATCAAGCTTACGAACAAGGCTTCACATTGATGATCTCATGTGTAAGCCCAAAAAACTCTACCCCTATTCCTTCTTTGGACTTCTACCCATTAGGCTCAGATCACATTTCTTAATGGGCTACAATAAATCAGAGACTAAATGAAGTCTGCACATATTTTCAATCACAGTGTGTGTAACCTAATATGACTCGGATGTTGACACGTGGCAACCCTGGAAGGTTTGGGTGAAGTACAGCAAGCCCGCCCGATTTGCATATTAGCCGATCAAGAAATGACTAAGATCGGTTTGACTCAATACTTAAAAAGTTAGTCGCTCAGGGGACATATAGATCAGACGAGCAACAAATTATAGCTGATAAGCTAAGATGATAAGATCGGGCAAGTGAAAATAAAGGAAAATGTGCCCACAACCCATGATGAGACCATAATAGCAGATGAGGCAACATGCCTCAGGTAGTGGATGTGACTCAGAGACACTTGGCAAGTCCAAAGAAGCTGTACACATTCAAGTGTTGCTTCAACCATAATGACATGTGGTGGCATGGAAGAATCAGAAATATAGACTTGCTTGCCCAATCTGCCAGGTTCAGGAGTGGTAAGACCAACATTATGGAAAGTAGAGCGGGGAAGGATCGGTCTTAAGGGTTAAACTAAGACTGACCGCAAAACAGTCGTCATCAGTTAAATCAAGGAAACATGCTCACAAAGAGGATATGGAAAACGAGGTGTATGGCTTCAGAGAAAGGGTGATTACCAGAGTACAACTGTCAAGATCATGAAAGCGCAGTTATGCATACCGAGCATGAAAGCGCAGTTATGCAACCACCCAATTTCCCTCTATATAATGGTGTCAAAGAAGAAGGGGCACCACCACAAAACCAGAATGCTGCACATTTTCGTCTCTTTTGTCTTAATCCTAGCAGTGGCTTAGTTTTAACTTTAGCAATAGCATAGTTAGTAGCGGTTCATTTCCTGATTACAGTTTCTTGTTGCAGTAACCAGCTAGCAAGCGTTAGTCTTTCAGTAACCAGTAGTGAGTCATCCCATCCTTTGCTCTGCAAGCACCATTATTGTAATTCAAAGTTACAAATTGAAGCAATGGAAGGAAGCAATGTTAATGCTCACTGTTTACGGTATTTCTGCTTTCACTGATTGCAGTTGACAGGTCTTGTGGTAAAATTATTGCATTAATTCTATAACAGTTCTTCATTATAGTAAAGTGTTGCTTTGACCAATTTTAAAGTCTTCCTTGTTGAGGCGAAAAGAACCTCAAAGAAACTGTTCATCTTCCCAACAGTTGGCTGACCAGACTGAACTAGAAAAACAGGGATAGTTTGGCAGAACTCATACATCAAGTCCAATTGGACTCTGGCATGCCGGACACACATATTTTAGCCAAACACATGATATGTACATTTCACAAAAGAAAGGAACTAATCAAGAAAAAGGGGCCAGGAAACCACTTACACAACCTCATCTCTGGAGCAGTTATTGTAATTGTTAGAGCTGCTGCGGAAAACACAAGGATCATGATCATTGGCATGGAAGTAGGTTTCAGAAGTTTTTCCAGGGATAGACGGTGCAAGGTTGTTTTGAGGCTGGATCTTCAAACAGATCATCTGCGAAGTGTCAGATGAATGCGACTTTCTATGAAGCTTCAAGGTTCTGGGGAAACAGTTTGGCTGCTTTTCTGGCTCTTGAGCAGATATAGCCTGGCATCCAAAGTTGCTTCGCTCTTCTTTGGAAGAATCCAATCCTAACCCATGCTTTGGAAAATCATCTGGCCACAATCTGGGGGGCACAGTTGCTCCAATGCTTAATGCGTTTCCTTCATTATTCCTTATAGTCTTTGCTGCCTCTTTTCTGCAATTGCAATTTTGTGAAATTTGATACCCACAGTCACAGGAACAAGTTTCAACAGAATTAGCCCTTATCGTGGCTTTTTCAGAGGTGAAATCAGATTTATCTGATGGGTTACTGCCACGTTCAGTGGTGGTTAGCGAATCATGGGGCATTCTGCGAGAACAATTGAACAACCTGAATGATGGCCTCTTCACTTTGACATACTTTGTCATGGAAGCAGAGTGTACAAGATTGATCCTTATCTCTACATTACAACCCAGTATAGACTGAAGTGCATTTGCAATCAATTTCCATGACTTCTCAGCCTTGGATACATAATCAGGATGATGGAATTCCAATTCAGCTACAGCCAGACCTGTGATATGGACCATCAGTCAAGTATTGGTAAAAATAGGATAACCAATTCAGATATGCAAAAGGCCAAAATAAGAATAACAAAAAAGAAAGACAACTCCTTGTACATGAAATAATATCAGCCAACATGCTAACCAAAATATACAATGTTTATATAGTAAACTTGGTTAAAATGTAGCAGCAAGTCAACCAACTAATTGCTCAATTTAATTCCATCCAGCAACAAGTCTGTCTTGCCTCCTTTAGTATTTAAACACATTAAGTCATGTTTCCTACCAAATACCCCATGAGTTATGCTTCCTGTCAAACTATATATATTGTGGTAACCATGTATGATGGAGCTCCAAGTAGCGTAGGAAATCTAATGAATCCCTGTAGTTTGCACTAATTATGGACAAAGTGGCTAGAAACATATGGAAAAATTCCAGCAGTGCACTTTTTCCACATATAAACAATGTTTAAATGCACAAGAGCAGTCACGGGCTAAATGCTCAAAACTTTGAAGAGATGCTTTGCACTCAAAAGGGTTTTAGGCAAAGCACATGTGAGCCAACATGTAAAATTCAGGTTTAGTAGTTGAGTATAAAATCCAATTTTAGTCTAACTTTGATGACCAAGAGACTCATGAATGACAATGAAAGTGAGCTTCAATCCCTCACACCCACCATTGTATTTGGGTGAGTGGTTTTGGGTTTGGGGGGTCTCTGTCTCCCTTGACCTCATATGGTTTCGCTTAATGAATCAGATTCATGTTAGAACTTTTAGGCTATCATCAATTTTCAGACAAATTTCCCTATATACCCTTCCTTTAGGACTACCTTAATCAGGTATACCGGAAAAGCTCTCTTATTGCATGTACTCGCACATAGTACATGCAAATATACTCTCTTAATCAGGTTAATCAAGTTGCTTGACTTGACTGCCCTGCTCATATGGGTTTGAAAATTCTCACAAATCAAAGATGTACCATGCAGTCATGCACGCACCATGGTTAAACCGAACAGAAAATAATGTCCCCCGTTTCCTTAGGAATTTTTTGACTGAATTCGATTTACATATTTCTGTAGCTCTCTGCCATATAGATTCCAGATTTTCTTTATCATCCTTCATCCCCAGTTTGCATGAATCATTATTGTCATGTACACAAGTGACAAGATGCTTCAAACTCTCACCCGTGGATGATGTGCTGCAAAAATCACCATCTGCACTCACAAAAAAAAAAAAAAAAAACAGAAACTGGATGTAAAAGTTGCACTCAACCTTTCTGAACCTAACCAACATATCAAATTATTCATCTGAACCTAATAACGCATTAAAACTCATGTATAAATCTGCAGTTATCCAATCATTCTCACCTCTTGGGTGTACTGTTCTCACACATAACCTAGAATCATTTGCATCCAAGAAAGAAGAGCCCACAGAGCTTAACTGTAGAAGAGCTACAGTGAGCCACGTTGTCTGATTTTTTGATGTCCTCAATTGTTTCTCAGTTTCAGAAAGTATTTTCAATCCATGACTAAGTTGCTGCACGTCTGCTTCAGCTACTACAAAGAAAATAGTAACACGTTACACAATAAAGCAACAGAAAAGTAAACGGAAAGTACTAAAGTGAAGTCGGGACATGAATAAAGTACTCCCATTCGAAGCAACATAGGATTCAATAAATGAGATTCCATCTTCAAAATCACAAATTTTTGGTCAAGATACAACAGTTCCACCGGATGCCCTTGGGTGAGAGTACTTTTGACTTTTGGTACAAGTAAAAAAATTGAAAATTCCATAAGGAACTCCATGCAAGTTAAAAATAAATAAATATTTATAGTCTTATTGACAATAACCAAACTAATTAGAATATCAAATAATATATGCAATAATTTATTGTTAACAATAAAAGAAATGCATACTAAAAATTTTAAAAGTAAATCATTTCAAGAATAAAATGAACAGGTGAAAATTATAAGACTGAAACTAGAAGCTTGAAAAAATTTCATTTGTCAGCATACAGCTAATAGAGATGTTGCGACTCTGGAGCCTCTACTTGCTTCTCTCTGCCCCTGAATTCTTTTTGGGGTAGCTGTGGTGGTATTCAATAAAACCAGTAGTGGAGACGTGGCAATGCAAGAAAAGCAGTGAAAGCAATTATAATCTATTAAAACTACAGTATAGTGTTTATTTCAGTGTAAAGAAAAAAAAACTGAAAAAGAAAAGGTATGGACATTATTGCAGAATAAAATATAAGTAGGATGAGGGGGATGGTGGTGGAGATGAGATTTTGACATGAAATGGTTATGACTTTAATTAAAAGTAAATAGTGATCTATGAAAATATTTTGTATGACGGTCACTGTGAGGTGGAGTCGATGGGTTGGCATGCACTGTGCACATAAATTTCATTTCCAAATTGTGTTTTCACTTAGATGCTTCACATGGTCCAGGCACAGTTCATGAGTCAGGTAAATAACGTCATAACAGCATATTCAGATAGTGAGTAACATCAAACTTGTATTCTAACAATCATATACACCAGCAAATACATCGCACAGTCTGAGATATAAAACCATCCGACCTTTCTGAGTCGCTTAATCTAGTTACATCTAAAGCAGGTAACTGTTGTTAGACTTGTCATTAAAAGGAATGTGGCCCATCGAATACAAGGTTTCCTTGCAGAAATCAGCTATTTTCTAGATTGGTCTTTTCCGTACAACCAAATCACATAAATTTGTCCTGATCTGAAAGTCTCAAGAGCCAAATCAACCTAAGATGTACACGGTCAACTCTAGAAGTCGTGCATAACCAAGTCTAGAAATCTGAATTATCACAGATCTTGAACATATGATCAGGGATCTTAAACTGAAAATAAACATAACTTTTGGCATTATTTTCACAAAGTGGTTGCTCTCAAACTCAAATCCACATTCTCACACTTGACAGCTTGAACATTTTACCATTGCACCAAGAAATGACCCCTAAATGATCATATGTGCGTGTGTATTAAAATATATAGTAAAATCCATTTATTTAATAGTTTGACCGTTCAATCTTTTAAGTTCAAAATACAGACTGCTATACCCTGGAACTGGACTACAGCAATCAAGAAATAGCAATTATAAAAAAAATAAAAAATTGGTCTCTACTGTACTAAATTACTGTATAATTTGCTCAATCATGTGACAGTTCCCACTAGGGATGCTGAAATGACTGGTCCATGTACTTTTTTTTATTTTTTGATCAGTAAATGCAGATATCATTAAAAAGCGCCTGAGGGGGACAAAAAACCATTTACGGAAGAAAAAAAAACATGGCGTCCCTAAACCCATCCCATTAGTGGCGGGGTTGGCGGATTCCCAATGAAGCGGGTTAAATTGCCATCCCTGTACAATGGATATTCTTCTTTAATCCAAAAAAAAGACAATTCAAGACATTATCCTTAAAATGCCATGGCAAAGTTTCAACTCCTTCGATGATCCTCCTATTAGTCTCCTTCCACAAATACCAAATAATACAAATAGGGGTCATCCTTCACGCAATCCTTATTCCTTCCGAATCTGACTACAGCTCCAGCCCGAAAGAACATCTTTAATAGAAGCTGGCATGACCCGACTAATCCCAAACAGCGAAAACAACAAATTCCATACATCCCCTACCACACACAATGAATTAAAAGATGATCAAGAGTCTCTTCCTCTCTTTACATAAACAACATTGACTTGGAAGCTGATAGCATCGCCCTTTGAGATTGACCGGTCCATATAATTGATAAAGTACAAAAGATTGCTTCCAGAAATTATGAGTATTCAGGGAACTATTTACAAGGCCTTGTTTATTATCTTAATATTTAACAACAAAAGAAAGAAAATATAACTACCAAAAAAAGAAAGAAAACTATGCAAGAATAATCATGTGCCGTGATTGAAATCAAATATTAAGAAGCAATGTGCGGGACAAGAGTGTCAACCTTGATACTCCCAGCAACACAAAAAAGGTCTATGTTACCCTATTTCATGATAAATGGTTGAATGATAAAGTTTAAAACAATAATTCCGAACAAATATAGGTGGATTTCTAAGTTGCCAGGAAGCGTATGCATAGTTACAGTAAGTACAACTCAGCATGTATATCCAAAAGTCAGCCAAGTAATGCACTGGCAAGATTTATAACTGGTTTTTATAAACAACACTTGGGGTGGACCAACATGAAACCTCAATTGAGCTTGCAATTCAGAGTCATCAAAAGGATTCAACTACTCATGCTCCAGGCCAGAGTGAACTCGGCTAAATCAACATTCAACTTGAAAAGAGTCCGCAGGTATTCTTGTAATAGTATTATAGTGGAGATTGCCAAGGCAACAAGAATTCTAGCTCACCTATATTTTGATGGCCAAAAAAAGAACAATATTTATTTACAAAATACTAGAAACTATATAAATGAAAATATATTATACTTACAAGTATGTCTTCCAAAGAACTTTCTTCTGACTTCAGAAGTACCTTCCTGGCATTTTCCAGCAAGAATGTCCATTATGAGATTGGCCAGCTGCGATATTAGTTGCATAGGATCAATCCTTGATCTCATCAGCTCCCTGGCCCTTCTAATTGTATTTGAAGTGTCAGATGAAAAGGCCAGATCCAGTAAATCTAGCAACTCATCCTCAGAAACAATTCCAATCTGCACAAATGTGAGAAGGATGCAAATTTGACAATTTCAGATTAGAAGTGATACTACAAGGATAAGTGACAAACACTAATACAATACTCACTAGTTCATATGCCATTGACATAGTAATTTTTTTGCCAAGCAAGCTCAGCTGTTCAAGCGTCATCTCTGCATCCCGGAGTGAACCATTAGATCTACTAGCAATGAATTCTAAAGCACCCTGGTCAAAGTCGAGTCTTTCTTCCACACAGATTTTCCCTAATCTGCTTGCAACATCAGCTTCTTTAATCTTTGGAAAATGGTGCCTTTGGGACCGTGACAATGCCTTTCGTGGCAGCTTATCGAGATCAGGAGTGATCATTACAAATATAGCATGTTGAGAAAGGCCCTCCAGGTTATTCAAAAAAGTTGCCCATGTTTCCCCTCGTAATAAGTGGCACTCATCAATGATGAAAACCTTAAACCGTGAGGAAACTGGAGGAATGGCTGCATTCTTAATAAGAGATCTAGCCCGATCTCTCCGATTAATTCTCACAGAGTCCACTTCCTTGATATCCCTGCTCCTTCCGGCAAAGAACAAAACACACTCTCGGCACAGACCACATGGCCTGTGCTCATCAAGTGAGAGACAATTCAATGCGGCAGCAAAAATCCTTGATGCAGAAGTCTTACCTGTACCGCGGGGACCATGAAATAGATAAAAGGACGTTATCCTACCATTTGAAATGGCACTCAAAAGGGACCTTGCTACTACATTTTGTCCAACTAATTCATTGAAAGATTTTGGCCTGAATTTCTGACTGAAACTCCTAGGACTTTCTGAATATGGAATGATTTCAAGTTTCCAGCTCTTTCCCTGTTCAGATTGAAGTGTCTCACCTACTTCCGCCGACAACAATGGCTGGTCTTCCACATCAAAAGGAAGATTTGATTCTCTAAATCTTGGAGTTCTTGACCAGCAGCAACTTATCCCACATCCTAGGTGATTGTGATCTATAACATCAACATCTTCGTTTCTGTATAATGATGTGCCACGATTTGACCCTTCCAATGGAGCATCAGTCATGGACAAGCATGGACTGCCTACACGGCTCACAACATCACCTGCTGCCGCTCTAGATGATCTAATTTTCTTTTTGTATCGGGATTTTTTCTTTGATCCATTATGATTTACTCTTTCTGCCTGCAAGGATCCTTCAATGGGTTCATTACATGAACCTACACCCTCTAAATGATCACTGGAAGGTGTGATGCATGTCAAGTCCAATCCTTCGTCCTTACAGTCGCCACAATATCTTTCACCCAGTGATTTGTCTCCACTAACCATTTCCTGCTTTGATCTACAACAATCAGACCCTACTACCTGTTTGCTCTCACATAAAATAAACTTAGAGTTGGGTTTTCTCGAGCGATGAAACAACTCAAAGTCACTAAGATTTTCTTCCTTTTTTCCATATAAGTCTAGATCTTTTGATCCTGAAATATTGTTATTATCAATTCTACCTTCTTCACAACTATTAAGAAATGCTAGAGTAATCCCATTACTTGAGTTGGTTTCCCAATTCAAATTGTCAACCAAAGCAGAGAATTTGCTCAAAGAGTTAGTTGATGGATCTCTGAGTGACCTCACTCTCCTAAGTGCCAAGAGAGTTTTTGAGATAGGGATATCAACTGAATGTCGCCGGCCATCCATCATTTTCTAAATTAAGGTTCTTATATGTACCACAAATTTCCAACCTGAAAAGGAAAAAAAATATTAAACACACACACAGAGAGACGAGCAGTAAAATCATGGAAAAAGGGTGTGCTCAAAAGAGTCATTCCACCATGTGCAAAAAGAAGATTATCTTTCTAGCTTTTATTTCATAGGAAAACAATTACCATAAAATTGGAAATTAACTAGATAATTCAACAATCACATAGAAAAACAGAAATAAAACAAAATTCTCTCATTCATCACTCTTAAAAAAATTATTTTCATTCCATAAATGAAAATTTAATAAAAATACAAAAAATTAAAATTATACTTCAAAAAAAAAAAATACACAAACAGATTCTTCTGATTTTTCATTACAAGAACTGCCCGTCACAAAAAATGGAAGCCGGAAAGCAAAATCACATCAGCAAATAACTTATCAGAAAAATGAAAAAATAAAAAATGTCATCAATAAAGATTTTAAAAACATGCACACAGAAGTGTCCATCACCAAAAAAGGAAGACGCAAAGCAAAATTACATCAGCAAATAACTTATCAGAAAAAAATTAAAAAAAAAATCAATAAAGATTGTAAAACACAATGTAGTACCTCTCGTAGGGGAAAAACAGTGAAGAAGTTGAAAACACCCCTTTTTTTCCCACCTGTAACAAGAATAAGACAAAGAAGCACAGATTTCATCACCAGAAAGACACACACACATACACGAAGATTAAAAAAAAACACAGAAAACCATTTCAGACTCTTCTCATTTCTCCAAACTTGCCTTCACAAAGCTCAGAACAACAGAGAGCGAAAGAAGGGAGCAGTATAGAGACAGAGATACACAGTCTATAGAGACTATAAAGAGTTTCTAGAGAGAGAATCTTTCAATTCAAATTAATCAAATAATATATAGAGTAAAAACAAACAATGCGAAACGACAAATTTGAAAAAAACCAACACCTCCAAATTGAAGAATCGAAGTTCACGAAATTTGAAACGAAAGCGCAAAAAACGGGAGGGTAAAACCAAAACCCTAACCCTAAAACAAGGATCTGGGTGGTTGAGCTTTGAGTGTATAGATATAGAGTAGAGGCAGAGATAGAGATAGAGATAGACATAGACGAAGACGCACGGGCAATGAGTGGCAGAGTAGTAAATGTAATAAATGAGGGGGGGTGTTAAACAGGCCATTGACAGCACCGAAGATTCAAAGGCCAGCGTGTACAGAACGAATTGAAATTTTTTCAGAAATTCTTGTTCCTTCGGCAGACGTTTGGGCAGAGAGAGAGAGAGCGGAATGGCCTCGACGAGTGAGCTGATGGGGGTGTTTTGGTAATTTTAATTTCGACGGTTTCAGGTCGTTTTAGCTTTTGGCAAAAAGCTGTAACTATGGTCGGGTTGGAAATGGTTCTGTAAGTCCACGCTCGCGTTTAGTGCGTTGAGAACACGACCAAACGACAAAGGATCTGGATAGTATTTTGGCGGTGTTTGGTTACTCGATTGTGAAAATCCCTGCCTAGGTTGAGAAAACAAGTGTGTGTGTGTGTGTTAATTAATAGATGGGGATATTGGATTCTATGATAGATTCTTCAAATTTGATATGGGGGACTTACATCCAATTCACAAAGAAGAGTGCCAAGTCCACTTGTGGTGATTCGATCATCGCATTTTTTTTAGTGTGTGATATTCACGTATTTAGTATAAGTAACTCGCGTATTAATAATATTACGATAGTCCAACTACGAACGGGTGTGTTTAGCATTACTTATTTACAAATGATAAATTCGTTGTCTTTTTTGCACTCCAAAATAGTACAAAAAAATGAGATCCATGTTATATTATAAAGTAGGACCCACTTTATTTATGTCTTAGAGTGAAAAAATGTAGTAAATTTATCGTATCTAATACTTAATGCTCATTTGGATATGCGTCAAAAACAAGCATTTAGAAAAATGGTGTTTTGAAACGGACATTTTGAAAAAAAACTACTTATTGACACTTTTTTAAAACACTCATTTTTGTCTTGAAAATGTTCAAACGAATATTTCGAGAAGTCCAAATAAACACTCACTTATTTTAAAAGCCCATTTAAAACATGAAAATAACCAAACAGATGGTAAAACTGTCCTTCCAAACACAACCTTAGAATGACTTAAAATATGACACTTTGGAGAGCTTCAAATCTAGATAATTAATTACAGGAGATTGATTATTAGAGCACATACGCTGGATAATTAATTATGGCATAATTAGTTTTTTATTTAATTATTTGTTAAAAATTATGTAAAAGTGATTTTATAACTTGAATTTCATTCTTTACTCTTTATATTATATATTTTGGTTAATGTATAAGCACTAGATTCAAGGTTAAAACTTGTATAAATTTAAAATTGTTCAGATAAATAAGTTTTTTTTAAAAAAAAAAAACTTATACAACAGCTGTGATTTAATGGACCACACTCACAAAACCACTTCTCAAAACGGGGTTACGTAAAAGTTAAAAGTATGTTTCTACAAATAATTTTGAATTTTTTACAAATTTTATTTTTAGTTTCGTCACTTGTATATTATTCAATATATACAAATAAAACTATAAAATAAAAAATTATAACTGCATAATTATTTTACAAAATTTTTATAAAATATTAAAATAAAAAATTAATTATACCATAACTAATCTTTCAAAATTCATTTCTTAATAGATAATTCTCCACAATCTAAAATTCTCCCAAGCTAACCCTCGGGGAACTACAATTAATTTCACTCTTTAGTTTGCAAATGTATACAAATGGAATTCTGAGATTCTCCCAAAACTAACCCTTAGATAAGGGCAATTAATTTTACTCTTTAGTTTGTAAATATGTATAAATGGAATTCAGAGGCCTCACTTCCTATATATATATATATATAGAGAGAGAGAGAGAGAGAAAGAATCTTCAAGCTTCAACCTAAGTTTTCCTTGGCCAGTCGAGTGGTCCCTCCAAAGTTACAGTTATGCTGACAAGTACTGCTTCAAGCGATAGTGCCATTTGATCAAATAGTAAGGACTCAGTATGAAGGTACATTAAATGTTCCCCAAGGGCATTTTTGGTAGAATATTTAAAGGACTATTTGGACTAGAGCTGTCAATGAATTGGATATTGATCCGATTCAAAATTCGATCTGTTAAGTCCAAATTTGGTTTTAGAAATAGTGATTTAAGATCCGATCCGAATCTGATTATCCCAAATATAAACGGACCGGATATGATATAGGCTGATCCGATCCATTTACAATCTGATCTGATCCGTTTTATATATATATATATATATATATATATAAATTAATATATTATATAAATATATATATAAAATATAATAAATTATTAATAAAATTATATAAATATAATATATTAATATATATAAATTAATATATTTATATTTATATAATTTTATTAATTTTAATATATATATATATTATATAATTTTTAACTGATCGGACCGGATGAACGGATCGGATATCCGGTTATTAATGGATTCGAATACGGATTAACATTCGCATGATCCATCGGATTAACGGATCGGAATTCTTATTAAACGGATCGGATTCGGATCGGCTCTAATCCGGTCCGAATCCGATCCGTTTACAGCCCTAATTTAGATAGCTTTTGCATCTCTCCTTTTTCTTTTTTTCCTTTTTTTTTTTTTTGTGTTTGCATTTACAAAAGTTATTTTAGAAAAATATTTAGGCTCTGTTTACTTACATTTTCAAAAACTATTTTTTAATTTTAAAACGAGGGATACGTATTTTTAAATATTTTTTTTAATTTTTTAAATTTAAATTATCATATCCAAATGTATTTTAACAATTTTAAAAAATTAATTACAAAATTTTGAAATATATTTTAGAAATTTTTTCAAAAAATTAGTTGTTTGGCCATACTTTTAAGACTATCTTCTTCTGGTAATTTTGCTTTTAAAAAATCAAAATAGTGCATTTCTAAAAAACAAAAATCATGTTTTTTGGGTAAAATTACAGTAAATCCTTTCTTGCACGAAAACAAGTTTTTTTTTTTTAAATTATTAATTAGATGATGGTGAACTCCTAATATTAAATGAATAGTTATGAATTAAAATTCAACTAAACTTGTTTTCGTGTGAGAAAGAATTTTCTATAACGGTACAAAAAAATAAAATTAACAATGTCTATTAAAACATTTAATGCTTTTAGTTTCATTAATTATTATTTGGCAAGTGCTTTAAGGCACTCTTAGCAACAATGATGAATGTTAGCATTACATTGGAAGGGAAAATTAGTCAAAAACTTCTCCTCTAGTCTTATTTTTTATTTAAAATAATAAAAGTACTCATTTAATTTATTTTATTTTTATATTTTTAAGATTTTTGAATAATTTTTTTCATTTTCAAATAATTAAATTTTTCTTTGGCTAAAAAAAATATAACTTATTTATCTTAAATTTATTTATTTTATATAAAATGAAATTTCTCTTCTCAAAAAGTTAGAAAAATAGACAAAATTGAAATAATGTAAAAAATAAATAAATGAAAGGGACATTTTTGTCATTTTGAAAAGAAAAAAAAAAGTTAGAGAGAAGATTTTTGTAATTTGTCAGTAAAAATGTAAGGAGATTAGTGTCAATTTAGAAAATTCATGAGATGTCGTTTGTAATTGTCAAAATCTTAAAAAAGGTTAATATAATTTACCTAATTTATTTTTATACAATAATGTAAAAAGAGTGCATATGAATCCATAATTGTATTTTATAATATTTTATTTTGATATTACATAATTGAGATTTTAAAATTACATTGGTTAAAATTAGAGACGAATAAGCTTAAAATTTAAATTAACTTATTTCCAATCCCAATTTTAAAACTCCAATACCAAACACATCGTAATGTCCATGATCGATTCTTGTCAGGGAGAGAATGATGAAATTGGAGAAACTGAAGCAGCAGCATGGCATGTGCCAGAGGTTGCAGTGTGTGTATTTGAGAAGGCAAGTGATGTGTTTTTGAAGTTCAAAGTTCAAAAGTTTTAGGAGTTGTTTGGATTAGTAATTAGCCATAACTTAATGTGTTTTGAGTACTTTAATTGTATTAAATTGTTTTTCATTAAACTACAGTTTGAATTAAGTCAACAAATTTAGTTTTTTTCATTAAGATGATTAAATCTATTATAAAATTTAATAAATGTTTCATTTAAGACTTGCTAAGTATATTTTAATAATTTACCAAAATACTCAACTACTCACTATGTAACCTACCTACTTAAGGTCTAACGTGTTAGATTGTTTTAATTTTTGATCTGGGATTCATTTTGATGAGTTGGCATCAATCAATTTTCACATATGACTTTTTTGCCCTTAGATCATTTATAATAATCAAACAATTCTAAGATCTCTATCGGTTTTCGTCCATAGCGCCTCTTTCTGGTCTCTATCCTCTCTCTCGCCCTCATATTTTTTATTCTTTGCTCTAACAGCCTCCTTTCCATGATCGCTTGCCGAAGAAGCATTTTCCAATGACATCCAGTCACAACGCAAAGTTGGTAACTACATTGGCTCAAAAATGAGTTCTGGCTCAATACAAGTTTTGCTCATAATGCTCACGTTGTTCTTAATCTCAAAATACAATGAATGTGAATGTGGAATAGCAGAAGATACATTTTCTCTCGTGCAGGCTAATGAATGTAGTTTGTACTTGATTAGCAAATGCTTCCCTTCCATCCCATTTTTTCCAAAATTCCATTATATTTTTGTTGCTTTGTATTTCACAATGTGGTATTTGTTTATTGCTTTCTCTTCATTTTGATAGTCCTTACATCCACAAATCAGTGTTTTATGGTCCAAGTTTATTATGTATTGTTTAGTATTTACGACTTTTTTTTGTTCCATTGCTAGCAACTTTTTATCAAAGAAAATAGTCCTTTAAATTTCTAGTTGAACTTGGTGTCAATTCAATATACTTAAAGCATTGATGTTCAGGTTTTGTGGTTAGTTCGAAAACGATGACTCTTTGGAATTATATAGCAATCAGTGGCTTTGTTAATTCATCTTAGAAACTCATTTTTCTTAATTTTATGAAACTGTAGAGTTTCACACTTTGGCATGCATAATGTCTAGTAAAGATTCCACACTAATAGTATTTAAATGCCTAAATGGGTAGAGAGGTTTCGAAAAGAATATCAAGAAAAGAGGTACAATGCCTAAGCAAAAGCAAAGAAAAGAAATTCATAACTAGTGCTTTTAAGAGTTTATTAGGCTTAAGTCTTTCAAAAGATATTAAATTATGATAAATTTGAAGCACTTTTTGAATTCAATTGTGTAAAATTGTTAAAAATCAATTGTGTAAAATTTTAGACTTTGTACAACTAATGAATTTTTAATCACCCATGCTTTAATTACAATTTTTTTGGACAAATTTTTACAACTTTGAAAGTTAATTCTAATAATATAACACGTGACCAAAAGTAATATAAAACTAAAAACAATTGGAAATTTTCTCAATTTTTTGTGAATGTGTAAAATTTCACAGTTTCAATAAAAATATAATTATTTACACTTTCACTGGGGCAAGTTTTGTCATTGAAAAGTTGTACATTTTTACACTTTTACTGAGTCGAAATTTCACAGTTTTGGATTGATTTTTTTTCTTCAATATCTCTTATGCAATATGGATATTTTTTGATATATTTTAATTTTTAGAGTCCAAATATATAAATTTTATTAAAATTCGGTCTACAAATTATAAGTTATGGAATTTTAAAATTTTGAAAAAAAATTTGAACAACGTGCACCATTCTCGCGCCTCACCTTCTAAAGTGATAAACTAGTTAGGAATGTAAGGGTATTTTAGTCCTTGAAGGATTTGGTGGGTCAATTGTTTTGAGAGTGAACTTTCTTGTAATATATGGTCTTATGCAGGACCTTTGACTGCACGACCCTGTTATATAATTCTTATTTTACAAATCCACTTCGATTGGATCTTGAAGAATTAAATCCAATAAACTCAACAATAAGTACATAGATAAGCTTAGCCCAAAACTAGAAGGAAGAAAATAAATAACTACACATCTCCCCCAAGTGATGGTGAGAGTAGAACCAAGAATTGTCCATTATGAGTGGTCATAAATTATCAATCAAACTAGCCTGAGTTAACAATTATTTTAAAATTATTTTGTATTGGTTATGTTTTTCAAAACGTACAAAAATGCATTTGTGGGCTACCTTTTTTCGAACACCCACTTAATTTGCCTTTTGTGTTTTTGATTAGTTTGATGCCAATAAAGTGAAAATTACTAATAAAAGAAAAATGTTACGTGTAATAGATTTTTTTAATGATAATATTACTATAAGCTCACGTTCATATAAGATAGGGTATTTTCACTATTTGATGGCCTAGAAATTAGAGAAAAAGTAATTGGAATAAATAAAAACCCAATCTCTAGACCATCTAATGATTAAATACATTGTCTTATATAAGTTTGAACTTACAATATTATTGCCATTTTCTTAATAGATTTTCTCATTTGCAAACACAAGGAGGTGGGGACGTCTAGATAGTAGATACAAGTAAGTGGTCTCACGTACATTTATTAGAGCAAATTTTACCTCCTTGTATTTAAAAGTAAGAATTTATTAACAAATTATATATAACATTGCTCATATGAAAATTCATTAGTGTTTTGCAACTTAATAAATAAAAAATATAAAAAGAAAACAAAATATGCTGAGGTCTAACATTCATCCAGATTCTCGATGGGGGAACTTTGGTACACCCTAGGACGGGGTTAGGAATTTACCTTAGGGAAGGCAAATTTTTTTACTAAATATTCAATCATAAAATTTAAAATTACTAAAATTTTAAATTTGAACATGTTTTCAATAAGGAGTTAATGTTATTGATATAAAAGAATTTATAAATTAAACAAAATACAAAAAAAAAAAAAAAAATCTAAAAGGTCAATAAATTTTCCATTAAGGGGTGAAATTGAAATAAAATTATGGGTGAAATGTAAAAAATTTTAGACTTATGAGAAAAAAAAATAAAAACTAAAAAAATCTATTTAAAAATATAAATTAAGGATTTCTAGCATTACACAAATCTAAATCAAGATCAATAACTTATGGAAGTTCAAATATTACCAAGTGGACCAAGCTTTCAACATGATCAACTAGTTATCTTAAAGAAGATGAATGGGGCCTTGCGAATATGGATGGGCTTGCTTAAACCCAGACTCACTTTCTCTTTCTTGTCAGCAGATAATCACAGTTCTATAAACTTGATTTTCTTCTTCCAACTTAGTCGATACCCAATCTCATGAAGTTTAATATTAGGCCCACGAGCCAGCCCAACAATATCCCGTTCTATCATCCTCTCTCGAAATTAGATGATTTTTTTGTCACGTTTTAATTGAGGTGCCAGGATTTAACTATACGATGTTTTACACGCATTAATCAAATCGTAAATTTCGTAACTTGTGACTCACCGTAACATTTCTCTTTATGTTTATACTATATTATAAAAGGAGTCCTAATTGGGTCGCCTCCATTATTTTCGCATTTCAATTGTTGGGAAATTAGGACCGACTTATTATTCGAGTGATGCTACTGCTCATCTCTACGTAATTGACATGCATTCAATTTCCTTCTCCAATATTTGTATAAAAATGGGATAAATTACACTAATTTCTTCTAAAATTTTTGACAATTACAAATGCATTTCTTAAAGTTTCTGAAATTACACTATCCTCTCTTATTTTTACTGGCAAACTACACATATCTCTTATTTTGTCTATTTTTTTTAAATGACGAAAGTGCCTCTCTTATTTTATTTTATTTATTTTTTTACATTTATTTAATTTTGATCATTTTTTTCTTATTTTTTTCTTTCCCACTCTACTCTCCAGATACAAGTTTAATTCCATATTACTGTTTTTATTAATTATTTTTTTGACACAACAACGGGAGAGAAAAAATCGAACTCACCCACCAACTGTATACTTGAATAAAACCTCAATATTTATTTTTCATAACGAATAACCATCGGATAATTCAAGAATATATTTGAATATATTCATAAGGATAAAATATTTGAATTTAAATGACTCCAACAAATTCAAGAGTCCATTTGTATGTTTGAATTTGAATGACCCCCAAGAGTCCATCCATTTGGGATAATATATTTGAACAAGGAGTCCCCTAGGGAGTGATATATTTTTTGAATAAGGAAGTTTGTTAGATAAATGTAATGCTTATCTTATCAGGAGAAGTGTATTCCTCACGTGTAAACATATTGCTAATAAACACATGGGCTACTCACGGTAACTCCAATGGTTATAGGGTTGTAAATGAGTTAAGTTATTCTGAATAGTGGGTTGTTTAAGTTTGATTTAATAAAATAAATGAGTTTCAAATTATGATCAAGTTTGACGATTTCGAACAAACCTCTAATCAAGACGGTTGCGAACCAAACTCGAGTGACTTAATATTTTATATAGTATTAGACTACTTTTTAATTTATCGAGTTAGGTTTGAGCAGATCTCAATAAATTAACAAGTTTCAAAATATGTTCAAGTTTAAATTATCTATCTTACGAGCCGAATTCAAACGAGTTTCTATCCGAGTCGATCACGAGCCAAACTCAAATAACTCGACTTATTTTATCATCCTAAATGACTAATAGATTTTGATTAATAATACAATTTTGAGTTTATCTTGAGAATTTTTTTCTCTATCAATTTTTTTTTTTGGGGTAGATCCTCTCTATTATCTTAAATATGACATACATATATAGAGTTTTTTTCTTTTTGACCCAATCTTTTTCCTATTTTAAAATAGTAGTGGGCTCCATCACATTCCCAGGCCTGTTGAAATACTCTTAGGCTTCAAAATTCTCTCTCTCTGTTATCTTAAATATGACATATGAGGACGGGATTTGACGCGGTGAAAAAAAAAGATTACCCTATTGTAATATAAAAGTTAAATATTTGAATTACGAAAATAATATTTTTATTTTTAGGAATAAGATTACAATCTAACTTTTCTTACACTTTACAGTTGTGAGAATCTCGTGATTTAGACTCACATTTTTTAAATTAAAAAAAATCTTAAATGTTAAATACATAGTGTTTTTTTTTTTTTGGGTACTCAAAATGTTTTCCTATTTTGTAGTTGTGGGTGGGATCCATCCCATTCCTAGGCCTGTTGAAATACCCTAAAAATAAAGCAACAAGATTGCAAATGATCATGGTGCAACTTTGACTTTAAACTCAAGGGTCTCATGCTCACCAGCACAATTGATTGATTAAAGTGAAATTCTATTATGTCTCTTAAGTATGGATAGGAGGGCTAAGTGTCAATATGATGAGGTCTAGCAAAGATACACAGTTATATATATATAGCATGACTCATACTATATATATATATAGCTGTAACCTCGGCACATGAATATGAATGATTATGTGATATGCTGTTCCCCTTACCCTCTCTCATTAAAAGAAATTAATTCTTGATCACAACATCATTATATCAGTGTTCCTTTTACTTGATCCCTCAAGGTTCACAGTGGTTAAAGTACAAAATGAGAATAATGAAGTTTTGAAAAAGAAAAGTGGTTTTCTATAGAGTTGTGTAATGGGGATGCTTTCCAATTTTCTATGGGTCTTCTCCCTGTAGCTTTCTATTCATGTTAGAGATATTAAATGTGTGTTTGATTTAGTTTGATAGATTTCAAAATAGATATTAT
Organism: Nyssa sinensis; assembly: GCA_008638375.1. Taxonomy (NCBI): domain Eukaryota; kingdom Viridiplantae; phylum Streptophyta; class Magnoliopsida; order Cornales; family Nyssaceae; genus Nyssa; species Nyssa sinensis. The sequence goes on from CM018036.1 coordinate 6,988,313, forward strand.
AAAATTTAAAACGATTTTTTTTTAATAAATTAAGTATTTGATTCAACTTTTTAAATACATAAGCAGTCTAAAATGAACGTCTTTATTAAATTATTAATTTTTTTTTTTCAGAATACAAACTCTTTCAAACGAGTCTTAAATCAGATAGAGACCACATTTCCCCCACTTTATTATGGGGCTGAGAACTTGAATTCTGTATACCGGTAGCTTCTTAAACCAACCAATAAAAAGGGCATCCCAAATCCATTTTCAGCCAATAAATGATGTCTGTTTGAAGCTTTTTGTGCTCTTGTAATTGGTGGAGGTGGGCCACCTTCTCCCCTAATAATAGACAACACCCATCCTTCTGTATTCCATATGTTGAACAAGAACACATTTACACACACACACACGCACACACACACGCACACTCTTCTTTGCATTTACAATTCATTGGTATCCTTATATATTTAGTTTACCCGAGTTTACCCTTGTGGTGGTAATAGTTAATAACACACACATACACACACACTGTGTGATTTGTATATACTTCTTCACGTATACCTTGCATTTAGAACCCCTATATATTTAGTTTAGACTTGTGGGTATACATTTGACATGCATTTACATGTAAAAGGTCCAAAAAATGAGATGAATTCAGGGGGAAGATTTTGACTTTCTTGCCAATGAATTAGGCACAAAATCTGGAAATTTTTGGACAAAGAATGTATGGTGCAGAAGTTAATCTAATGAGTGTAACAGTCTGATTTTAGTCGTACAGGTTTCTTGGTAATTCTAAAAAATATTGAGTTTATAGAAGTCATCGGGACTCATATAGAGTCGTAAACGGGTCAAGTCAAGCTGATTTGTATAATGAGTTATTCAAACTCGATTCGTTAAAATAAACGAGATGCGAATCATATTTAAGTTTAACTTATTAATATTTCTAACCGAATTCAAACAAATTTTTGATCGAGTTAATCGTGAGTCGAACTCGAGTAACTTGATTTTTTTATATAGTATTAGATTACTTTTGGTTTAATGAGACGAACTCGAACTAAATTCAATAAACTTACTAATTTTAACACATATTTAAACTTGACTTGTTAATCTTACAATCACATGTTGAGTCAAGCTCTTATGTTTGATAACATAATAACTTTTAACTTTATTACACATCGATTTTTGTGCTATTTATTTTGTATGTTTATATATAGAAACTTATTCTTTATATTAAATTAGATTTCATAAAGTCCTTGTTGACTCGTGAATTGAACCAAGTCCAAATGAGTTGTAGCCACGCAACTCAGGGTCATCAAAAACAAATTAATTTTTTATTGATTTATTTTTGGATCGCCTGATCAACCGTTCATATTAAAAAATGATCGGATGGGTGCATTGAATAAATATTTTATGAATAGGTGTGTCCAATGAGTATTTCAGAAAGATTGTGTCTTTTGAATGGAATAGTTGTGCCTTCACACTACGCGCAATAATTCGCACATGCCTTTGCACGCAATGCAGATTCATCAAATACAAATAAATTTTTTATTGATTTATTTTTAGATTCCCTGATCAACGATTTATATTAAAAGATGATCGGATAGGTACATTGAATAGATATTTCATGAATAGGTTTTTCATGAATAAGTTTGTCCAATGGGATATTTTCAGAAAGGTTGTGTCTTTTTCAAAAGACACATTGAATGAAATTGTTGCTGACTTCTTTTTTAAAAACATGTCATTTGAAAAGATTATGTCTTTTCATGAATAGGTTATGTATTTTTCTTGAAAAGACATCCCTGTATTTATAAATATAACAATACAAATTAAAAAATAATAATCAAACTCTCTCTTTCAAAATAAAAATTTTAATCAAAGAACTTCACAAGAAATCCTTCAATTTTGTTGGTTGCAGTTCTTTAAATTGAAGGCTTTATTGTATCTTGAAGACGATTTTGCCAGTAACTTATCAGCAGACTTTATTGAGTGAGGGCAAATTACGTTCTAAAGAAAGTATCTTTAAAGATACTTTAAGCTCTATAGATTTATTCATACTGTTCAGATATCACATTTCAAACAAACTTCTAACCGAATCAATCACAATACATGTTAGTCCTACAATAATTTTTCATGATAATGAAATAAAAAATTTAAATTTTATGTACGATGTGAAAATACGATACCGCGCATGTGCCAATGAGAAAAACTATTGGTCGAAATAGAGCAACACATGGCATGGTCACTGACTTACCACGTGTCAAGAGATGAGGAGGTTGCCAAATGGAAAACCCCCTGACAGGTCACCATCCAAATGCCAACTAACATGGCTGTGCCTTATAATTTGATCCCTACCCTATGACTGCTTAACAAAGACCTTCACGTTAGTTCTGTCCCAAAAAGCTTTTGCCAAAAAAGGTAATCAAAACACTCAATCAACGGCTCTGTTTAATCCTCATATCCTTAATCGACGGCTGCAGTTACTCGACAAGAGAATCGTTTAACAGGGAACGAATCCAAATCTTCCATGTGGGGGCGTCGCTTTCACGTAGAGAAGTCCCAAGTCAGCAAATTGACGCATACTGCGGCCTCTATAGCGGGCCATGTGTTGGGTCTATCGTGTAGACAAGTGGCACTTATGAGGACGTCGGTATGCCATGTCAGCATGGTGGATTGCATTTGATTTGTTGTCCATAAATATTCTTGAAAAAAGAGCAATGAGAACCAAGAAGAAGAAAAAAAATTAAAAACAAAGTTGGGCCCATTGGGCCATCCAAGTTTGATTTATGGTGCAAAAGCATGTGCTACTGTCATTACAATTTTAGGTCTAATTGCATGTGCTATTGTCATTACAATTCTAGGTCTAATGTATCAAATCAATGCATTAACATATAAATAGCTGCCTTTAAAACGTTACAGACAATTATTAAAAAAAAAGTCAAATTATACTACTGTCGTTTTGATTATTGATTTAAAAAATTTTAAATAAAATTATGTAGCAGGAATACTTAATTATATCAGTGAATTGATGTGATTTGAGTTTAAATTGGATCGGTTTCTCAATTAAGCCACTTAAGTAATCGAGTGACTTGGAATAATTTTATTAAATTAATAAAAATGATAAAATTATCCAAATTCAACTCACAATGTCTAGAAAACTAAGGGATTATCATGCAATGTAATATTTGACTTGAATTTTAATAATATATTAGGTATAATCACTAATATTAATCACTAATATTTTTTTAACGATGTTAAGATGAAAGTTAACAATCGGACTTTTTGTATTAAAAATTTTTTTTTTTGGACTTTTTAGATAGAAAAAATGTATCATGAATTTTTTGAATTGAAAAAATTTATTATAGGAACTTTTTAATATTTTTCTCAAAAAATTTCATTCATTAAAGGATATAAAAGTGTGGTTCTATTATTTTCCCTCAAAATGTAAGTCAAGACAAACACTAGATAGCTAGGGGTCCCATGAAATCCAGAGGTTTATTGCATTGTTAAGAGAGAATAATTAACTAATAGGGTAGGGTTGCTTGTGTTCCATTTGTTAGCTTATTGTTAATGATCCCACTAGCTTTAACTTGTAGTATAAAGAGATTAATGACTAGAGAGCTTCCATGATTAATTTGTAAAATAAAACAAGTTAAAGATAGCTAGCTCCTAATAGCCTTAACTAAATATATAGTTGTATATGTGTGTGTATAAATTTATATTTATCACAGTCTGATGGAGAATAATGAGAGATGGAAAATGAAAACAAAATAGGTCTCTTCCAAGAATTAAAACAAAAACAAGATGGGTGATTTCTATTAACACCAGCTAATTAAGATATTGTTAGCGACGTGATATGATTAGTGTCCGTGCTTATGGGAAGTAATTAGCATAATTTTTCTTTAATTGTATAATAGAGATCTTAATTCTACATTGTTGTTATTAGTTTTGTAGAACTCATCTTGTTCTACCATAATTTAATTAGTAAATCAACCAAATTTGATATTATAGAGAGTACATCAACCTTATCTTTTCATGTAATTACAATTGAAGCACAAATAAAAGTTTAAGTTGTTAAAGAGAGTATAATTTTATTATTATATTGATATCAGAAAAAGGATTTTGAATATAGCTTCCTTTAAGTTTATTTTGGGAGTTTTCACTTGTATTTATAATAATTGATGTAGACATTATATTACATTTGAAATTCAAATTACATTAATTGTATCAATTCAACTAATATTTGACTTGATCGATGATCATCTTTTTGTGATGTTTGAAATGATCTTTGCTAAATTTTTTTTTGTGATGTTTGAAATAGTGACAGGATTTGAGAATAGCCTACTGCCCTAGTAGGGTTGGCTGTATATTTATATACAAGTAAGGTAATATGATGAAAATACAGTAGTGCCCTCAAGGCTTACATATCCTATTACACCCCGCAAGTTGTTGGGGAGGCTTCCACAACAATTAACTTGTGTCGAAAAATGGAAAAAGTATAAGTGGGAAGACCCTTGGTAAAGAAATCTGCAAGTTGATGGGAAGACTGAACAAATAGTACTTTAAGAAAGCTACGACTCACCAAATCACGTATGAAATGATAGGATATCTCAATGTGCTTGGTGCGAGCATGAAAAACAGGATTGACAGCTAGTTGAGTCGCACCCAAGTTATCACAGTAAAGAAAGCTAGGAGAGGTGATAGGAAAGCCAATGTCACGTAAAAGATATGTAATCCACAACAAATCAGGAGCAAAAGAGAGAGCTTTCTATTCAGCCTCTGTACTGGATTGAGTCACAGTCACTTGTTTCTTTGTACTCCAAGAGATAGGATTGGAGCCAAGAAAAACACAGTGACCCATAGTAGAGCGACGAGTATCAGGACAACCAGTCCGGTCAGCATCAACAAAGCAAGAGAGACTAGGAAAAGAAGATGTGAGAAACCGAATACCATAACCTAAGAGTGCCCTTCAGATATCGAAGAATACGCTTGACAGCCTGAAAATGAGCATCGGGAGGGGCATGCATGAATTGACAAACTTGCTGGACTGCATATGTGATGTCGGGACGTGTGAAGGTAAGATATTGTCGAGCACCAACAATACGCCGATACTCGGTGGGATCGGGTAGAAAGGCACCATCATGAAGAGACAACTTTTTCCTGGAAGTAATAGGAGTGGAAGTGGGCTTGCAAGACAACATGTCTAGGCGAGTAAGTATAGAAATAAGATATTTAGATTGTGTTAAGTGCATATGCGAAGAGGTGCGATGAGCCTCGATGCCAAGAAAATAGTGAAGATCACTAAGAACTTTCATAGAGAACTGAGAAGACAAGCGATCAATAACAGATTGAATAAGAGCAGGAGAGGAGCCAGTCAGTATAATGTCATCAACATAGAGCAATAAAATAACTGTCCAAGATGAAGAGTGAAGAACAAACATAGAGGAGTCAGCTTGACTACACCGAAAACCAATAGTAAGAAGTGCAGAGCTAAAGCTTTGAAACCAGGCCCGTGGTGCTTGACAAAGTCCGTAAATAGCACGATGCAACTTGCAAACATGTGTGGGACGAGAGGAATCAATAAAAGTAGGAGGCTAGGACATATAAACCTCCTCATGGAGATGACCATACAAGAAGGCATTCTTAACATCCAATTGTTTAATGGTCCAGCTTCGAGAAACAACGATAGATAGGACAGTGCATATGGTAGTAGCCTTTACAACAAGGCTAAAAGTATCATCAAAATCAACACCTTTTTGTTGAGTAAATCCCTTGGCAACGAGTCATGCCTTAAAGCGCTCAATTGAGCCATCGGCACGCTCTTTTACTTTGTAAACCCAGCGGCAACCAATAACATTCATCGAAGAATCATGGGGCACAAGGGACCAAGTACCATTATGGAGAAGAGCACGATACTCATCCTCCATTGCAGAGATCCAGCGATGGTCTTGTGAAGCTTCCTTAAAAGAAGTGGGTTCCTTGGGGCTTGTAGCACATAAAAGAGCAAGAGAATGGTGGTCCTAAGAGAGTGCTAAAGTAAAGAGTACGAGGCCGGCGTGTTCCATCACGACTTCGGGTCACCATTGGATAGAATGAGCTTGAAGGAGGTGGAGGACTAATAGGTGCATCAGTTGTAGAAGGATCAACCATAGAAGGCTCAACAATAGAAGAGCTTGTAATGGGGTGAGGTTCCGGATCACCATTTACACAAAAGGGGAAGTAGGTGTTGTAGCTCCAAGTTCAGGCATAGTGGTCGTCAGTGATGACTGAAGAGGAGTGGGTGAACCACAGATCAATGTAGGAGGCACAACAAGTGGCAAGGAGACAGGAGAAGTAGTGCTGGGAGTGGGGAGAATGCCATAAGACCTAGAGGTAAGATGATATGCAAAAGGAAACATATTCTCATCAAACACAACATGACGTAAACAAATTAAACCGCCACATGACGAGAAGCTGGAGAAGAAGAATAGCCACCAAACTGAACTGCCACATGCTTTTTATTTGTACCAACCGTTTCTTTGTTGAGTCTATTCCTACTAGTCAACTCAAGTACCCCTTATGCTGGAATATAATATAAATTGTCTTTACCTGGAACCTCCAAGAGTGTCTTCCCCGTGCGAATATCCTTAACAACAAAGCCCCACGAAAAATAGAGAAACACACAATGATTATCTTTAGTGAGTTTGGCAATAGACAAGAGATTTTCCTTTAATTCCAGAACATATAAAATATCATTTAAATCTAAAGATTGTTTGCCCGTGCATAGAGATGATTTACCAACACGAGAAATGTGCAAAGAATTACCATTGCCAACATAGACTCCATCATTGCCTGTGTAAGGTGAAAATTGACAGAGAAAAGCCGGATTAGATGTCATATAGCTGGTTGCACCAGAATCGGCAAGCCAATGAGGCTCAATGTGATCAACAATTGAGTCAGACGAAGCATGTGATGATAAATGCAGTCCAACAAAACTCTGTGCAAGTGTGGAGCGATCATCAGAAGTACGATTATCCCGAGCATAACAAAAACGACAGCGATCTACAGTATGGCCAGGCTTTTTACAAATTTGACAGTGAGGTTGGTTATGGCGTGAAAAAGCTTGATTACGGGGAAAATTATTTCCAGGATCACGAGGAAAATTATTGCCATAGCCATAACGAGGGTAAGAGGGTTGGTTGTCACGGCGATGATCACGACTGGGAGTCACGGTGTGGACCTTGGCGATTATCACGTCTTTGATAATTGCTCTGGTGATTACCATCGTTGGATTGAGGGGCTGCTAGAGCAGATTCAGATAATTGTGCACGAGCAGGGGCAATGGGCGTGGATGACTGAGAATGGAAGCGCTTCAAACGTTGCTCATGAACTAATAGTCATGCCCGAAGATCATCAAAGTGAATGGGATGTTCACAATTTTCTATTGCAAACACCAAGGGTTGATATTCCATAGTATTTGGAAGTCCTATTCAAGGTGTGAGTGACTAACTCAGAATCAGACACATGATGATTTATGGCAGCCAAATTGTCTGCAAGAGATTTGATTCGAACCAAGTACTCTTCAATGCGTAGCGTACCTTTACTAAGGCCTTGTAATTCATCATGAAGAAGACCAAGTTTGGCTTGAGATTGTTGATGGAAAATAGTTTCTAAGGTGTCCCAAACTTGGCGGGACGTTGACAAACCCAGGACTTGCGCACTGGCACTAGGTGATAGTGTACCCTTGAGGCATGAGAGAAGAAATTGATTTGTTTTCAGCCACTCAACAGTATGTGGGATTTGGGATTGAGGTTTGTTTTTCCTTGTCAGTCAAAGTTTTGAGTCGTGGAGATATTGATCCATCAATATAGCTCACGAGATCATTACAAAGAAGGATGGGGGTAAATTGATCATGCCATAAAAAGATAATTTTCAGAATCTAGTTTAATAGAGACATGGTTGGAGATATTGGTGATAGGAAAAGAGAATAAAGAAGGAATAACTGGGTTGGGTGTGGAAGAGGACATGATACTTGCTGTTGAATATTGATTTGTAGAAGGATGAAGAAGAGACAAGAGAAAATGAGAGAAAGGAGGCGGCGTTGCAACAGAAAGAAAAAGGAGAGAGCTCACGCCTCAAGAAGAGCTTTATTGATTTGTAGAAGGATGAAGAAGAGACAAAGAAAAAAGGAGAGAAAGGAGGCGGCGCTGCAATAGAAAGAAAAAAGGAGAAAAAGGAGAGAGCTCACTGCCTCAAGAAGAGCTTTATTGCTCTGATACCATGACAGGATTTGAGAATAGCCTACTGCCCTAGTAGGGTTGGCTATATATTTATATACAAGTAAGGTAATATGATGAAAATACAATACTGCCCTCAAGGCTTACATATCCTATTAAATAGTCTTTGCTAAATTTGTGCTTTAGTTGTAAGTAAATTAGAGGATAATGTTAGTGTAGTCAAATTACATTTAAAATTCAAATGTAAGTTGAAATTCAAATTACAAATTAATCTTCTTCAACTAGTATTTAACTTTGCTAATGATAATTTTCTTGTGATTTTGAAATAATCCTTATTGAATTGGTGCTTTAGTTATAACTACATGAGAGAATAAAATTGGTATAGTCTCAATATAATACAAATAATGTTTCATGTATAAATCAAACATAATATTGTTGAATTCATCGCTTTTGTTTTCAGTTCACAACAAAATGACTACAACTAGTCTATTTTATTTTATTTTTGTTGATAGACGATTGAGTAAGAAGGGGTCTCAAATGTCAAGCTCATTATTTTCAAAACCAATATATATTTTCCTTAGAAATTTTTGTAAGGGTTCATCAAAACATCATTTCCCATATTGAAACCCTCAAATTATATTTTCAATTGATAAAAAGTAATTTGAGTAAATCGGTATGTCAAAAGCGCTCCTTCAAACTTTCTACAAAACAATCAAGGATTATTGAAGATGGCCTCAGTGACGATCACTCTAACGTTCAAGTTAGAGAGGGTTTCCTAACGAAAATTGGAATTATTGAAGAGTGGCTTAGGATTTAATGGCCTTATTGTTCTGTGACTTAGATTCAGTTATGAGAATTGAGCTTGATTGGGTGATTCCAAATTTAATAGTTGATCCGAAGACATGATTTGATTGGTCAATATGTACAAAGTAGACCTAGAAACGATGTGTTCTCAGCTTACAGTTAGGCCTTGTATTGATATGTTATCAGAACTAATTCGATCAACGCTTTGAGCTGAACTGACTGACTTTTAGCTCGAAAGATCAACTATTGAATCAAAGTTTAAAGTTATTTGTGACTTAAATATCCACTGTGTCTCAATCATATTGGTACTGTCATTTTTCGGTACATCAATATGTAATTATAATATTTATTTAGTTATGAGAAATGATATGCTTTTTGATTCTATGATTATGACCTCTTTGAATTGGCTAGACCAAATGCTATGTTAAACTATAGCATTTAATATAAAATAGAAATGGTTTAGGTCATAAGAATACATACATACAAAATATACTCATACACACAAGATGTAGTCATTTCAATATGGGAAGGTTCATAATTTTTTTTTTTTTTTGAGTCCAAAATGAATTGAAGCAATGTATATAGTGAAGGGTAGGTGTGTGTATATAAATCATGGCGGATTTAAACATAAAGTTAACAAAGTAATAACTTTAAATAATCTCATTTAAAAACCCAAATTTTATGTTTTTGTAAGTTAATTTAAATTAAAAGTTTAATGCCAATAGAAATCTAGTTATAAAAAAATTTAAATTTTATGTTTTTGTAAATTAATATAAATGAAAGTGTTAGGTCAATAAAATCTACCTCCTAAATTTTATTTCTTTGTAGGTTAAAACATATTAGAAATTTAAGGTAAATATAAGTCTATCTATAAAAAGGAGACATAAATTTTATATTATTGTAGGTAAACCCAAATTAAAAGTATAAAACAAACGAAGTCTACCTAAAAAAATATTTGGTGTTTTTTATAATCCAAACTAGAAATATAAGATTAGTAAAAGCTTAATCTTTTAAATTACATTTTTATTAAAATCTTATTCATCTTATATTCCAAAAAATAAAATTATCGCGTGATATATATATATATATATATATATATAGAGAGAGAGAGAGAGAGAGAGAGTTTCCATGAGAAAAAAACAGTGTATAAAGAGTGGTGAGAGGTAACTGTTTTGTTACCTTTAATCAAGGTTGCTTAACGGCCAAAACTACCAAAAGAGGTAACGAGGAATCCCCGTGAAACCAGTAATCACAAAGCAGCTGGTGACCCCACCTGTTTAGTTTAATCACGCCATTACTCCCGGCTTTTATCTCTTTATAAACCCCATTCCTTCTTTCATCTCCCTCATCCTCCATTTCCCCCCCCCTCTCTCTCTCTCTACCCCACTTTACAGAGAGAAACAGAGCCCATGGCAGTTCCTTCACTCTCTCTCATCCTTCTCTTCTCTCTCCTAACCCCAACCCTCGTTTACTCCTCATCAATTCAAGACCCTGAACCAGTCGTACAAGAAGTACATAGGTAAGAGGCTCAACCTTTACTCCATTATAAGTCATTTAATAGTCACTACTCAATTCAAGAAGAGTTAGATGTAAACAATCTTTCTTCCAGAGAAGAAATTGTTTTTACCGACTTAAACCTACTTTCATGTCAAGAGTCATTTAGGTTACATTAAACACTAGAAGTTAACAATGTATGACATTTTTCTTTTTTCGGGTATGCAGGAGTATCAATGCCTCAAGGAGGAACTTGGGTTATCTCTCTTGTGGGACCGGCAACCCGATGGACGACTGCTGGCGGTGCGACCCCAATTGGGAGAAGAACCGCCAGCGGCTAGCCGACTGTGCAATCGGGTTCGGCAAGAATGCCATTGGTGGAAGAGATGGTAAAATTTATGTGGTGACTGACTCCGGCGATGATAATCCGGTTAACCCTAAACCAGGGACTCTTCGCCATGCAGTCATCCAAGATGAGCCATTATGGATCATTTTCGCCCGCGATATGGTGATCCAACTGAAGGAAGAACTGATCATGAATTCGTTCAAGACGATCGACGGTCGGGGAGCTAGCGTCCACATTGCCGGCGGTCCATGCATTACTATACAGTTCGTGACAAATATTATCATACATGGCTTACATATACATGATTGTAAGCAAGGAGGGAATGCAATGGTGAGGGACACCCCACGGCACTATGGGTGGAGGACTGTATCAGACGGTGATGGGGTGTCCATTTTTGGTGGTAGCCATGTGTGGGTGGATCATTGCTCGTTGTCAAACTGCAAAGATGGCTTGATTGATGCCATTTATGGGTCCACAGGCCATCACCATTTCAAACAATTACATGACCCACCATGACAAGGTCATGCTGTTGGGTCACAGTGATTCTTTTGTTAAAGACAAGAGCATGCAAGTCACTATCGCCTTCAATCACTTTGGAGAAGGGCTTGTTCAGAGAATGCCAAGGTAAAGAATTCTCTTAAATTCTGAGATGATCATGTCTATAGGCTATGCATTAGTATCTGGTATATAGTCAATCATGCACCCTCCATTTCTATGGGGGTTTTGATCTAAGGTGGGGCCATGGTTTTCATTTGATTTATCAGATTGTTGTTTCAAATATGCAGATGTAGACATGGTTACTTCCATGTGGTGAATAATGACTACACCCATTGGGAAATGTATGCCATTGGAGGGAGTGCTGCGCCCACCATCAATAGCCAAGGCAATAGATTTCTTGCACCGGATAACAGATTTAGCAAAGAGGTGAGAATCCATTCACGGAGGAATTATTTTGTTAGGACGGTCATTCCACCAAGTGGAGTTTTTGGTTCTAAACCACTAGTTTATATAATGTGATTATTATTTAAAAAGCTTAACACTTTCCTATTTTTTATAGAAGCGAGAAATGGTCATTCGATCTGGAGTGACCATTCCGACCCGATTGAGTTTTTGTTCTCAAAGACTCGTTTGTTAGATAGACGTGTGAGCACTTGGTCATTCGATGTGGAGTCACCATTCTACCCGGGTTGAGTTTTCGGCCTTAAAAGGCTAGTTTATGTAGTGTGATTATTCTTTAAAAAGTCTATCCTATTTTTATGGAGATGAGAGAAGAGTAATCATCCAGCCTGAGTTGAGTTTTCAACCCCCAAAGGAATAGTTTGCTAGGTAGACGTGTGAGCACTTGGTATGACATTGGCTCCAGGCTAGTATGTTAAATAGACGTGTAAACATTTGGCATGATATTGGATAAGGGATCGGGTGTAATCTAATAGCACTTGTCATGTGTATGGTTTCTAATTAAAAGATTAACCTTTTTAGGTACAAATAGTGTACCCACTTTATAAGTCTCAGAACACATAAATGCCCATCAGATATGGGACAAAGAACTGTAACACCTAGCTTCTTCATGTATTTATAGCTCATGGACACGTGGGGGGCCAAAATGCTTGATGTTGCCATCCTTCTATGCAGGTGACCAAACATGAAGTTGCACCACAGAGTGAATGGAGGAACTGGAATTGGAGGTCTGAAGGAGACTTGCTGTTGAATGGTGCATATTTTACCCCGTCGGGTGCCGGAGCTTCGTCGAGTTATGCTAAGGCTTCAAGTTTGGGTGCAAGACCATCTTCTCTGGTGGGTTCGATAACGATGGCAGCTGGTGCACTTAACTGCAAGAAGGGTTCACGTTGCTGATCAATTAAGACCTAATTAACAACACCAAGTTTAGTGAATTTGGTGGTGGTGATCAATTCTACTATGTGAAAACATGAGTAGAAAATGAAGGAAAATATGAGGGAGGAAAAGTAGGGCACATGAAGTCAAGGTTCAACTGCTAGGGAATTTCTTTTCTTTGCCCTTTTTATCTTCCCTCCATTTTAATTTTTACTTTTCTTTTTTTTTTTTGACTTGATTGTCAAAATTACAACCTCTGGCCTATTATTCTTGGGATCCTTTGGGAAAACTTTTGTCAATCCTGATGGAGCTTAGAGAAAGCAAGTGCAGAAGTGTTGATATACTTAAATTATCTATATTTGAAACAAATCTCTCTCTAAATTATCTATATTTGAAACAAATCTCTGTCTCTCTCTCTCTCTCTCTTATATATACAGGTACAAATGAAAGGAACAAGCTAAAGAGGTCATCATTGGGTTCTATGTATATGAATTTTAATGAAATTTGGAAGGAAAAATAAAAGAATGAGATGCTAATATATGGATAAAGCCAAACAATCCATACCAATGAGCCATTGTACAATTTGGACCACATTACAATCTCCAATCCAATTTTAACTATTGAATAATTAGTCATTCTCCTTAAGGAGTACACTTCTAGAAGGATACAATAAACTACCAAATGGACTACCCCAACTTTCTGGGCCAGTGTAAGTTCAGGTGGGCCCAAATGGGTATTTAGCAGAAGGTAGAATAGCTTCTGATGGGACAAAAGAGGAAAGCACATGCCATTGAACTTTTAGTGAAGCCCTCATTTGTGGACTAGAATCGGTTACAACTACATCTTTGACATTATTGCAGCAACATTTAACACAGATCTTGTAATCTACAGGCCAATAAAGACTGTTAGAGAGTCCCTTTCTGCTAGCATGCCCAAAGAAAATGGCTACAATAGGGCAGCCCTTACATTTATATTTATTTCATATATATATATATATATATCATATGCTGCAATCAAGAGGCATATGCTTACAAGGCTCCTTGAGATACAGTCAGTGTTGGATAACGTATGCTTGTATTCATAACACACTACAACAGTGGAAAGGGGATGGAAATGAGTTTTAACATCTCCACTGAATGTTGATCATCATCCATGAAGAATAGAATCTAACTATTGAAAGGGGATGGAAATGACTTTTGATATCTCCAGTGAATGTCAATCATCATCCATAATGAAGTATACAACCTAACTATTGATTAATCCAGGCACTAGTTCTTAACTGTTCTTCTGTTATGAGGACAGTTCTAATTAGGATGTGATTTTGGGGGTAAAAGTGCATGAGAATAAAATCATCTGGACTGGCTTTGTCATGTATATAAACTACACGATTATCAAGTGACTCTTTATTTTAATTATAAATCAAAATAAAGCTTTATGTAAATAGTATTTTGTATACGTGAAAAGTTGTAGCGCATACATATTATCGGGGAAGAGATTTCTCCTATTAGAATTTGTGGCAAACTATTGTCGTATTATTATTCTTTATTTAAAAGAGGAATGTATAAACCATTGCCTATTCAATATTTTAGATTTTTCATATCATTATATGATATGGAAAGAAAATAAATTATAAGCATGTTTAAAATCAATATAAATTAGTTTATTATCTTAAAATACACATCAAAAGGAACCAAAATTGAATTAATAAACCATAAATCAAATCCAGAGCGGTGGATTAGTTGGTCTTTGAGGTCTCTCAAAAAGTGCTTATTTAATGAAAGATTTCGGATTCGACTCTTCATTCTCTCTAATACCAGGCATCATTCATTTCGGTGAGGTTATTTACGTCAAAAGAGCGATGACTTTTCCTTGACCGAATGAAAAATAATTGTTCAAAGCTTATGAAGAATCAACTATCACACACTTCGATGAGATTACTTATGTTGAAAAAATTGTAACCTCTACTTGGCAAAAGAAAAATAGTCGTCTGAAAGACTCCATAACCCTGTGATAGAACAAAAACAAGAAAAAAGAAATGAGTGGGGCTGGTCCAATTTTATGGAGTGCTATGACATTGACATTTGCAGCCCAACCATGTGGTGGACAGCTAACAGAAATTGACCTAATTGGATCACAACTATGACCTATTGATGATGAGGTAGTTGTCCGCAAAGCACGCTTACGCACATGCACTAACAAAGGATTAATTGGCCTCATTACACTTACACTATGACTAGGGATTTTGAATTTGTCCACATCAACAACCTCAATTGCTTTATTCAAGGGAAACTAATTAATTAGGATTGTCACTATTAGAGAGGATGTTTATTGACTTTGTTGAACATGTAGCATTGGGCACATGGCACCGGTCCTTGGATATGGCTAACATGACACGCTATTAGAGTTGTATATGAGTTGGGTTTAGAATCCGTTTTAGAATTGAGTTAGTGCACCCAATGAAATCAATCCGGTTGGTTCTTTTAGGATTAGTGGAGGTTTTAATATTCAAATCTTATCGTCTTTTAAATTTTCTTTCCCTTTCTTTTCTTAGAGACTGTTTGAAAAATCTTTCAAATTGGATCAGGTCAGAATCACCTTCGTTAAGTTATCTGATTTTTAAGAAAATTAACTCTTATATGGTCTAATTTTGTTTAGGTTTTAAGTATTTTTTAAGACTAAATATAAACCAATATATTGTTAAAAGGTACTTGCCAAACAACAAAAAATTTAAAATCAATTCATCTTGTATTCTACAGGAATGATTCTACTCTTTCCCAAACAGGTCCTTAGGAAGAAAGGATATTTCAAACAAAATCAATGAAACAAAAGAGATTCGAGTTAATAGAAAGTAGCAAATAAATCACTCAGGAGTGTGGCCGAACAATAAAGATGTTGAGGATAAAATCAAAGCGTTTCAAGTTCAAGTCCTCTTTTCGTCGATAATTGAAAATTAGAGATTAAAAGATGGACTTGTCTGTCACTAGAATAGAAACTTAACTTGGTGCGCGTGAACTGATTCAAGATACTCTCTAACCAATCAATAAAAAAAAAGTAATAAATAAGTCTAATTTAAAGAGACATGCTATAAAAATAGTCCAATTCATGAAACTTCTCAAAATATTTTCTGATTTAAAAAACCTCATGTGACTCTTCTTTTCCATTATAACGATGAAATCATCTATTACACTGAATAAACAACGGACGTTTGAAGATCTTTTACATATCCGATCAAAATATGAAACCAAGTCATTAAGTTTGGATTGGTTTATGTCATCTGATTGCTATATATGAAAACATTATTTTCTATCATCATCACATTCAAATAACAATCATTTTAATTTGATTACTTGTTCATCACGATTATAGTATAGCTACCAGATATAATAACATTTTGCCAACATGCTACGATACCCATGACGACAGCAATAAACATTTTAGGGAAATCTTCTCAAACTTTTGACATTAAAACACTTGTCTCCAAGTTCAATGTGTGTGTGTGTGTGTGTGTGTGTATATATATATATATATATATATATATATCAACCTGTCAAATTTTGGCCATTGGAATAAATAACTCAACATAATAAAAGTCAGTCCACTAATGGATGATGCATGCAATTAAATTAATTCCTAACCAATTCGTGGGCTCGTTAGCTTCCTCTCTCATTATTTCGGGACTCAGAGGAATTATTTCATATGAACATCACACGATATATTAATTTTTATAATTTTTGTATATGTAATAAATAAGGGTGTAAGTTGGGCGAGTCAATCTAAACTTGAATTTAATATTTTATATATTATTTTTTAATACTTTAGTTATTTATTATTAGATTAATAAAAATTTCTTATAAGAATTATTATTTGTATTTTATAATTTCAATAATTGGTTTATTTTTAATATTTTGTTTAAAATTAAATTATGTCGAATGAGTTATTTTAACGATTTTTAGTTTCTTTTAGAAAAAAGAATTGAGAGAAATTATTGGAACATTTAGTGTATAATCAAAATATATAAAAAGATAGTAATTTATTAAAAAAATTGTATATAAACTTAAAAAATTAAAATTAATAATCGGGTTCAGGTCAGGCTCGATTGAACCCAGTACAAATAAATTTTAATTCGAATTGAATTCAGATTAAGTTGTTCGAGTTCATGATCGGACTCGGATTAACTATTTTAAAACTTGAAATTAAACTTAGACATAACTTAAATCGAGTCTCAGCCGCCCATCTCTTAATGACAAATTCATGAATTAATTTTTTCTAAAGACTGACTAGTAGGCGTCAATCAATGCAATTAATGCTGAAGAGTGCAATCTTGAACTTCTGGCCGGGTAGAATATGTCAAAATTTCAGTAACGTAATACAGAAAGTCTATAGAGATGGGAAATATATAATAATTGAAATGTTTCTTTACTATATGCATTGTAGCACTGGAGAATTAAAACATCAATGAAGACGAATCTGTCATCTATCAAGAGGAATGATCAATGATGGTGTTGTTTTTCTATTCTTAGGGGCCACTCACTTGGGCAAAAGATTAAATGCTTGCATGGAAAGCAATCCCTTCATTCATTTTGTACCATGCAAATATTACAATGTCAAAGTAAATCAATATGTCAAAATCATATACAATTTGGCAGCTGTAAGATATGCATGACACCTTTTTTCTTTTCTTTTGCTTTGTATTGTTTGTTTTTTAAGAGTATAGTGATCACCTTATTTACTAATACTTTACATGCACTAATATTGATATATATATATATATATATATATATGTGTGTGTGTGTGTGCGTGCGTGTAAAAAATATTCTTATTAAGTTAATAATGACAGATAAATGTCATACACCCATCTAATAATCTTATCCAAATTTGCTGTACTACAATTGTGGATGCGTGATCGTGGAAGTTTTGAGTTGATCGGTCAAAGATAAAATTGTACTGGAGTGAATATCCACGTCAAATACAATGAGGAGTTCTCCGAGTGGAGCGACATGGAGAAACTTTGCTAATTCAAAATGTCAAAGATAGAGACTAGTTAGAATGAGAATTTGTGGATATTAAAATGATATCAACATAAAATTCTACACCATTTAAGAATTTATTGAAAGATGTGATGTTAGATCTATTTATATAATAATTGACACAGTGTTAGTTTGTTAAAATTTGTGCTAAGTGCGATACGACCTCACGTGTTCAACTAATGTTCAAAATAGAAAATAGTTATAAATCATTATAAAAAATTATATGAGAGTTGCTCGATCAATGCTTTTGGACCTGTGCTATACAGGTTAGCCTCATCAAGTATCTCCTAAGATTTGTCCCCACGCGTCAAGCAATCATAAGATGAAAGGGCATGTGAGCTCTCTCGGAACCTTGAAGTTCCTTGTGAGAACAATTAAAGTATTCGTGACACGTTAGGAAACTAGAAGTCTAGCTTGTCATGTTTCAGGAGAGTTGGTTGATCAATGCTTTGGGACTTATGCTAAACGGGTTAGCCTCATCAAGGGTCTCCTAAGACTTGTCCGTAAGTCTTACGCAATTATAAGATGAAAGGGCATGTGAGCTCTCAACTATGTTTGTCATGTTTCAGGAGAGTTGGTTTACCAATGCTTTAGGAGCTGTGCTATATGGTTTACCAACTAAATAAGCTTATCAACAATAGAGATTCAGAATTCCTCAAGAGTTCATACATTATGATCATGATGAGCACATGCCTGCTGGACCTATATATATATGTATATAGCTCTAATGTGAAAATTATAGTGTAAAGCTTGATCATGATGACAAATACCAGCTTCTTCAGCAAATCTATGATACACCTATTAATAAATTTGCTTTATGGTGTGGACCTCAGGAACTAGAACCATAGTAATGGACAATTTCTTAGGAAATCTAAGCCAAACTCCTACTCTATCACAAATACAACAATTACTAAACATGTGAATTTCAATATGACAAGGCCAGTGATAACCTCTCTCCAATTAAACAAGGAAGATATTAATATGTCCTGCAATCAAAAGAGCCATCAGTGATGTGACCAATTGGTTGATTCTTGACAGCCAAGGCCAAAGCCAAGGAAAATAACTATTTTTGGGGTTGCACATGCTATGTATTGCCCAAACATCTGTCACATTGCCTCATTGTTGCAAGAAGACATGATCACATGATGTTTGATAATATTCCACTTGAGGTGCTTCTTTGAGTGTTGGTTGCATTATATACAGAATGATCATGAGGCATCCTTTGGAGGTATCAAAATCATAATGGTAGCCTTCAATATACTGCAAATTAATTGTATATGACAAGTAGGGTACAGTTTAGGATTTAAAGGCCCATTTGGTTTTGGGTGTTTTGTAGCTCAAACTACACTCTTAGCTCGTTTTTGCCTCATTTGGTTGGATGTTTGAAACACAGTTTTGGACCCAAATCGCACTTAGCTCAAAAGCTACTCAACCTACCTTATTCCCAACCGCACTTCAGACCTATTTTGAGTGTTAGATATTTGACCATGCTTTTTGGACATATTATGTGTGTGTACAACGATTTGAACCAATGTCGTGTGTACGAGAGAGATAGCTATTTTCATCTCAAATAAATCAACTTGCCTACTTCCACCTTTAAACTCAGCAAAATACGAAATAAAATGTCAAAACTAAACTACAAGTGATTTTGGATCAAGAAGGTTTTCAAGATTGCTTAGGTGGACACTGTATGGGCCTCTCAAGGATAGGGAAGACGGCTGGGTTATGAGTCCAGAGCCCACAACACTGTTGGGACTTTGAACTACTAGCCTGCAAGGCCACTATCACTGGGCCTACTTGCTGGTTTAGGCCAGTTGAGTGACAGAGAGTAAGGAAAAATTATAGAATGAAATGAGACCATAGTTATCAAAGCTGGTCCAAACTTGAAGTTGGTAATGGGACTAAGTCAATGAATCACTAATTTAATTAAGAGGTTACTAGTTGGATTGTATTATTAAAATATTAGACATATATTTTAAAATATATCTTAAAATAAATCACAATAGATAAATAATAAAATATGAATATAACATGTTTTTGTATTATCATACCTAAAAAATTAATATTGAACAATTTTTTTTTAATATTATATGAATTTCTATATTATCTTTCATTGTTTCAATTACTAGCTTGCAGTTAAAGTATCAAATATATTGTTAAAATTCAAATTAGATATTACATAAGTATGGTAATAAAAAGTAAAAATAACTAATTAATATATTAAATATATTTTAATATAATTTATGAGGATAAACCACTTAAAATTTTAATTACTAAATTATTTTTGGGATAAATTATACTGATATTTCATGAGATTTTTGACAATTACACTGACCTTCTCTGGAATTTATGATAATCATACTTACATCATCTATTTTACTTGATAATATACAAATACCCCATTCTAATCAAATTTTTTCTTCAAAATGACAAAACTACCTCTTTATGTTTTTTTTTTTAAATTTTTTAAATTTTGACCAATTTTTTTTCATCTTTCAAGTAAATATTGATAAAAACCTTAAATTTATTTTTATATAAAATAAAAATAAGTTATTTACCTTAAATTCGTTTTAAAATAAAATTATAAAATATCTTGAAAAAAAAAGTTAGAAAAATTAGTCAAAATTGATAAAATGTAAAAATTAAAAAATAAAAAGGAACAATTTTGTTATGTTGAAAAAAAAATTAACTAGACGATGATATTTTTATATTGTCAAATAAAGTAGGAGAAACTAGTGCAATTTTAGAAATCTCAGAAGAGATCTGTGCAGTTGTCAAAAATTTTAAAAGAAGTCAGTATAATTTTCCCTTATTTCTTTTTTGTAATTGTTTATAGCCCAACCAATTCACACAAATCCATCCATTTCAATGAGTCAATTATAAAATCAATTGGATCAATTGAGTTTTATTATTCACATTCTTAAATGATCTAATAACAAAATTAAACCAATATAGGTACTTGCAATCAAACTTTCCCCAACTTCATCTCCTCTTGAATAAATAAAATTTTAACAGGAATGTGATTTATATCAAACTACTCTTAATTATTAATTAAAGTTGACAGTAATTATTAAATTTAAAATCATAATGCCAGTATTTTGTACCCTAATTTAAAAGGCCCAAATGACCTGTGAATGTGTCACATGGTAGATGTATAGCATGCCACATCAGCTCATGTAAAAACAAAAAAAAAAAAAAATCTTGTACAACAATAATTTTTAAATTTTTTGATACTAATTTTATGAGTCGAGTCACAGAAATAATCTCTTTATTTATAGTATAATTAAATTAGAAATTTAAGATAAAAAAATCTAATTTTACAAAAATGCATCCAATTTTATGAAAAAATTTAATTTTACAAAAAAAAAAGATTCTATAAAGACTTCATGAAAAAATAATTTCATTCTATGAATAGAGTTTTATTCATATTGTAATATAATATTTTATTTCTATATATTTGGATAAAATAACATTATGTAACATCTTTATTATTAGGGTTTTATTGAATATATAGTTATTGCTGAAAAATAATTAAATTTTATATTATAAATATATATATATATATAAAAAAAATTACAATAATATTAAAAAATAGAACTTTATGATATCATTAATGTATATAGATACCAATTCCATGGGGAAGTTTGGAACTTCGCAATAACTCTAGATTCTCTTCAAGAAGATATGATCCGGGCAAGTATGGGCCGCATGGCACACCAAACAAGTCCTGGGCTTCAGTCTCTATCCCATGCAGGCTTTTGGGCAAACATAATTCCATCCCTTGAGATAATGTGGAGCCAATATCGGACGTCTACTTCTCTCCTTATCTCTCAATCTTGTTGTCTCTATCGAAACTTACCAATAGGCTAATCCTAGCCATAAATCATTTAGGGGGTAAAATTTATATGTATATATATATATATATATATTATATCAGTTGTTTCGACTGTGCTACCGGTTATTATAAAAAAGTCGAAATAGGAGAACACTCATCTTTGGGTAGATTTATTACTTAAATGTTTTCAATAATTATCTGCTTCACACTCGACAATTCATCATTTACCGTTGTACATTAACTGGTATATCAAATATACATCCTTCTCGATTCTCTGGTAAAACAAATTCCCTCAATACTCTAACGTCCACATCAATATGTTTGTGTATAAACACACACACACACACACACACACACATATATATATATATATATATATATATATATATGAACTGCTACTTAAACAATATATGAAATAAAATTTGGTTCACTTTGGGTAACCAGTCAAATGATTCAATCCAAAAGAGCTAGTATGGATAAGGTTGCTGAATTGGGTCTTGTTGGATCTTGAAGTGGTGTTGCCATATGATATTCCATTGATGCAACTTGACGGTGGAGTGGGTCCAAATTGTTTCTTTTTTTTTTTTTATTTTAATTAAACTAGCCAACAAAGAGAATATGGTCCTAATGTTTAGGTTTCAAGTGCAACGAGTAACACATGGGCTTATAAACTAAAGGTAGCAAAAGCAAAAGCTACAGATGAGATTAATTAAAACCAACTCAACATAATTAAATTGATTTCATATTAAATAAACCACCTAATTATCACAATAGTTCCTTCACTATGGAGAAAGAAATGGAAATGTGGAATGAATAAATATGGGAAGGAAAGACGATGGATGGGATGATGCAGAACAAGTGATGAATTCTTGATGATTCGAGATGACCTAAAAAATGGCAATACACGAGTTTTTGAATTTTTGACCCGAAAAATTTTTGATCCAATTTTGACCTTTTTTTTTTTTTTATTTTATACTTTGGTTTTTTAATTTTATTCGGATTAACATTAATAGTTTGTTAATCGGATTAGTAGAAAGAATTAGTAGTGTTCTAATTTTATTTGAGTTAATATTAATAGTTTCTTAATTTGATTAGTAGAAGGAATTAATAATTTTTTATTCAGATTTGTAGTCTATTAACTCTATAAATATAATGTAATAAACTATAAATATGTGAGTTTCAGTACAAAAATAGGACATGCAAATTTTTTTCATAAAAAAATATGTATTAATATATAATTTAAGTTATAATAAAACATTTAGTCTCCTTTCTTATTATTAAAAAATAAATTTATCAATAATTTTTATATTTATATGTATGTGTGTTTGTGTATATATACTATACATCTGTATTTTTGTATTTTAATATTTAATACTATAGAGAGATTTTTTTAAAAAAAGTTATTAATATTTCACGTTGATATGAAGTTGATTTCCCAAAATATATTAATTATTTTGTATTATTAAGTTATAAAATATTAATTACTAAAAAGTTAACTGTAATATAAAAATATATAGTTAAAAAATCCCGCAATACACATTTGAAAAGGAAAATGCCCCTTCCGTTTCCAATAAATAGTCTTTTTTCCCATCTCTAATGTTTCATTCCTTGTATTAAATGGAATAAGATTAAGGAATTTTTAATTTTTAAATAAGGAGAAGAAAGAATTGATTTTGAGAGTATCAATTCCGGATTATATATATATATATATATATATATGTGTGTGTGTGTGTGTGCGCGCGCGCTCCACCACCCAGTTCCTCTGTCTTTTTTTCCCATCTCTAATTTTTCATTCCTTGTATTAGATGGAATAAGATTAAGGAATTTTTAATTTTTAAATAAGGAGAAGAAAGAATGAATTTTGAGAGTATCAATTTCGGATTATATATATATATATATGTGTGTGTGTGTGTGTGTACGCGCGGTCCACCACCCAGTTCTTCATTGACTGAGGCAAGTCAAAATCCCACCAACCATATATATTAGTAAGGAAAAGGAATCAAATTTCACCAGAACCACCGAAGCAACATGTCCTGGCTTTGAAAATTAAAGAAATCAACCACCCTGCCTGATGTGCCGTCACGGCACACCACCGCAGGCCACTTAATCAGGATCATGGTCGGCGCCGACACACAATCTCCTTGCATCAACAATGTTATTTTTTATCGAGTTATTTTAAATTTTAAATTTCAAATAATGTAACAGTTTATTATTAATTTATAAAATAAATTACGTTAAAATTTTGTTAATTTTTTTAATAATTATACTAATATCTTCTAAAATTTTTAAAATCACATTAATTTTTCATATTTTTATAAATAAATTATAAATATCTCATTCAAGTTAATTGTCTTTCTAATTACAAAACTGTTACTTTCATTCTTTTTTGTTGTAATTTTTTAATTTTAATCAATTTTTTTTAAAGAATTTTTTTATTTTATATAAAAATAAATTTAAGATTTTAATAAATATTTATTTCAAAAGAGAAAAACAAAAAAAAAGGATCAAAATTGAAAAAAATTATTAAAAAAAAGAAGGTTACATTTTTGTCATTATGAAAAAAAAATTATACTCAAATAGGTATTTGTCAAGTAAAATAAAAAAAAATTGAGACAAAAATATAAAAGAATAAAATTATTATTTTATATTTAATTTATTTTTTAAATTATTCATGTATTTAAGGTAATTTTCGGACTGACTTTTCCGTTTGTGTTTATAATTATAATTTCAAGTCCAATCCAACTAATGAATCATGACATTAGTGAATCAGTGATATGCAGTTGGTTGAAGCAAAACCCGGAAGCAGTTAGTGTATTTGCCATGGGGAAATACAGAGAATACGCGGCACTGATTATTTTAGTACAACTGGGAATTGTAGAGCTGGAAAGGATTGGAACGGGTTACACGTCAGACTGAGGTATTGCGGATTTGAAGGCGCTTCCGTCCACCAAGGGCCGTTTATAATAAAGTTAGAGCAATTTTTCATCTGTCATTATTTTCATCAGAATTGAATTTTATTTTATTTTATTTTATTTCCTTAAGAAATGTGACTTAGCATTTATATGTTAGTGCGGTCTATTTATCGAATTAAACACACAATAATTTAAAATAAATTATTTTAAAATTAAAAAAATCATTAAATATAATTAATAAACTGAATCAAATACAACCTTATTAATGGATGCATGGTGATAAGTATCATGGGATGTGATATGGTATAGTAATGTTTAAAAGTTCGACCTTAGCGTCAGCCAACGAGGTTGTTTGTCCGTGCCTCGTCTGCTGACTCAGCTCCCTGTAATCAAGGGCTCACGGAGAAGGAAAATTTCTAGAAGTCAGGGGTAAAAATGGAAATTTGATATAACAAAATAGTTAATAAAACTACGACGCACAGCTGTTGCATTTTCCTGCCAACTCTGATTTGAAGGGAACAAGCCATTGGACAGCTATCTCATACGAAGGGCGTGGTGACACGCGACAGAGAGCGCGTTGTTGCTGGTGGTAGCAACTTTCAATTTGTGTCTCTCTCTTGTGCTTGTCTATAAAGACCGTGGCAGCCCCAATCTCCCATGAAGAAGACTCAAGAAAAATCTCTCAGATTTAGGAGACACTCAAATCCACGACACAACCATGTCGCCCAACAACTTTTCCGATGATCTCTACAGAAACGTCGATCAATTCTCTCGTGAAATGCTTGAAGCTGATGTTCATATCGTCACCTCTGATGGAGTACGCATCCCGGCGCACGCTGGCATCCTTGTAATTCCTCAGTAACTTCTCTCTGCCGTTTGCTTCGTAATGTAATGTCAGAAATTGATGGGATTTTCTTAGAGCAATGAAAGAAATTTAGATCTTCGAATTTCATCTGCAAATGCTACTTATTCAAATCGATTCATCATTATTCAATTAAACTCGCTATTAATTTTGAATCAGAATGCTTTGTTACTCTGTTTTCAATTAAATCGAATTATTTTTATTTATTGCATTCAGAGAGCATTTATTTTCTTTGATTTTCAAAGATATCTAATCCTTTTTATTAATTAACAATCATTTTTTACTAAAATTGTTGAATGTTCCTTGTATTACAGAAATTCTCTTCAGCTCTGTCATTTTCAAGTCCGAAGGTCTGACATTTTGTTTGTTTTCCCTGAAAATTGTAGGCTTCAGCGTCGCCTGTACTTGAGAGCATCATAGATCGGCCTCGTAAACACCGGAGCTCTGAGCGGACCATTCCAATCCTCGGCGTTCCTTGCGATGCCGTTGCCGTTTTCGTTCGATTTCTCTATTCCTCCAAGTGAGTTGCCTTACACACGTCAGATGTATACACACACAAAAACACACGGCACTCTAGACTCGACCATTCCCATCCATAAGATCGGAATCCATCAGCCGCCCTTTCAACAACTGCGTCTCTTATTCTCGAGTTTGATCCAATGAATGTGACGTTTAGGACAGAATTTTTGACCGACCCCTGTTTTTTTTAACTAATTTTCTTTAAATTAGAAACATTAACTATAGTATTCATTGGATTCCAAAAAATGTTTATGGAATGTATTGTTTTCCAATAACAAAATATAATATCTCATCCTACACAATGTGAAAGGGTCATACTAATCTACAACGCTAACATAGTAGGCCAAAATATGAGTAATAGAGTTACATTCTATGTAATAGTTGGTGGCACTCAAGTAAAAGATTCTCTCGGTTCTCTCAAAACACTTTTTGAATGAGTGAGATGTGAAGTCTTATTTGACATATATCTAAAAGTGTATTGATGAGATTGAGAAAATTGAGACAATCTTTTGCTAGAGAAGAGCCAAGTCTGGAATATACTTCCAAATAACTTCTTAAGGACCCCAATTATGAGCTAATTGAACTAGCTAATAAACAAATGTGGCTTAAGCATGAACCAATTTTAGAGAACTAGAAATCGTTAAAGTTCATAAAAGAAACTCCCAGACAAGCTTCATTGATGTTAACAAAATGAACACCACTAGAAAAGTAGAAGTGAATGCAAAATTAAAAATGGGTATGTCTTTTAATTGTGGTTTTGCATTTGCTCAAAATAGGGTGTTCTTATTTAACTTTAGATAGGAGGATAACAAATTGAGAGTCCTTGAAAATGGTCTGTAGTCGTTTGACAATAAACCTATACCCTAAAGCCCTGATCTCCAAAATTAAACCTTCACAAAGAAGCGGGTGGTTTAGTTCTTTTCTAGATAAAGCTTCCAAATCTTAAGCTCCACATCTCGAATGAAGGTTTGTTCAATGGGTACCCCTATATTTAAAGACAAACTGTAATTTTTTTAATTAATTTATATACTTTCTTTTATAAAAAAAGTGAATTACAAAAATTAGTATTAACAAAGGAGTAATATTATATTTTTAAAATTTTTATTTTAAATAATATAATAATAATGTGTTATTGCATTATTGTGATATATTAATTATTAAAATTAATATATTATAAATAAAATAATATTAATACATATAAAACATGATATTTTAATTTATTTTGCATGATTTTAAAATTTAAAATAAAATAAATAAACATTTAATATTAAAATTATATAATAATGATAATATCTTATTTTTTATAATTTGATTTTATATTAGCATTATTTTTATAAATATTAAGGTAAAAAAATCATTTTGAAATCTAATTTTTTACGAATAAGCATCTCAATTACTTAATTACAAATATAATAATAATGAGGTAATATTAGCCGTCCACTTTTTATTGCGTTCCACGTGGCTCATTCAAATCCTCACAGATAATTAAAAACGTGGCCGCCTTCGCTCTCCCCGGTCGGCTGTGTAAATCGGTAGTGATTCCCCGCCTAATAGTTCCAAAATAAGTGGACCGTCTAATGAGGAAAATGCCCTTGACTGCAGATGCACGGAAGAGCAGATGCAGAAATACGGGATTCATCTTCTGGCCCTGTCCCATGTGTTCTTGGTACCACAACTGAAGCAGAGGTGCACTAAAGGGTTGGCTGAACGTCTGACGATTGAGAACGTGATCGACATACTTCAACTTGCGAGACTCTGCGACGCACCGGATCTTTACCTCAGGTGCATGAAGCTGGTCTCCAACAATTTCAAATCCGTTGAGAAGACAGAGGCTTGGAAGTTCCTGCAAGATCACGACCCTTTGCTTGAACTACAAATTCTACAGTTTATGGATGAAACTGAATCGGTACACACCTTAACACAACTCAATACTATTACTAATAATAATAATTGTGGTTATTATATTTACAATTGAATGATTTGATTGTGGATTGGGAACAGAGGAAGAAGAGAACGAGAAGGCACAGGGAAGAACAGAGCCTGTATTTACAGCTAAGCGAAGCAATGGAGTGTTTGGAGCATATATGTACGGAAGGATGCACCAGTGTGGGGCCCAACGATATGGAGCCCACAAAGAACAAGGGCCCATGTAGCAAGTTCTCCACGTGTCAACGTCTCCAGTTTCTGATTCGTCACTTTGCTACATGTAAGAAGAGAGTTAATGGAGGGTGTTCAAGGTGCAAGCGCATGTGGCAGCTCCTTAGACTCCATTCTTCAATCTGTGACCAACCTGATATTTGCAGAGTCCCGCTTTGCAGGTAAAACTAAAACCCTTTTCCTTATAGTATTATTATTTTTTAGTAAATTTACATGCTAAATTAAATATTCATGTTTAATTTAAATAATTACTCTAACAAAAATACTGAGCTATTTTATTAAAATTGTTCGGAGACAGAGGTCAGTAGAAAATATGAATATTAGAAATTAATAATTTCAAATAATACAGAAAAAATTTCCTAACTCAAGATACGTCATTGT
Source organism: Nyssa sinensis (assembly GCA_008638375.1). NCBI lineage: Eukaryota > Viridiplantae > Streptophyta > Magnoliopsida > Cornales > Nyssaceae > Nyssa > Nyssa sinensis. The sequence continues at coordinate 7,016,678 of CM018036.1, forward strand.
GCTTATCCTTTTGAATTTTATCTAGAAAATAGAGAATTAATTTTGATACTTATCATGTGATATTTTGATATTGTTTGGCGCAATGTCCATTTATGAAAAAGCAACGTGCTAGCTGGCGGGACGTGTTTGTTTGGTTTTATTTTTTAACGTTTTCTTTATGATATTAAATGACTCGTCCATTTTCGTCGGTCCACCTTTTATTCGTCAATCTAATGTTGTCGGCTTGTCGCCTTTCAAATGGTCATCCGATCCGATCAAATGCACGTTCTTTACCGAAAAAATAAAAAAATTGCTACTACTCTTAATCGTGGTTCTCAACACTTGGATAAAAATTGTCCATACCAAATATCTACCCAAACCATACATCAAAGTAGAATTTAAATAATTTAAATTTTTTTAATTTTATATTTGAATATTTAGTTAAATTTCATCTACTTTCAATAAGTGAACAAATTTCAAAATATATTTCTCATGATTTAATATTAAATAAATATTTAATTGAATCAATCATGATCAAATTCAAATAATTTAATTTATATGATAACTTTTTATTTATTATTCCTTTTTTAGCATTTGAGGTAAGTTTAATGTAATATTTCAATATAAATATAAAAAGATGTTATGGTAGTTTACGTAATATCTGTTACATTTAATTTCAACTTTCAAACAAATTATAATAATAATTATTATTAGTCTTAAATTACGTCTAATTTGTCTGTTTCATATTCCAAGTCTTTGTCAATTATCAATTGTCAATTGTCAATTGTCAAGCACTCCTTTATGTTGGACGGTGGAAATTGCATGGGACATCTATTTTTTCACTGTTTTGAAATGCTAATACAGCCTAAGAATGTCTAATTTGATGTTTTTGTCACTTTGTCAGGCAATTCAAATTGAAAGTGCAACAAGTGCAGAAATTAGGTGATGATGCAAAGTGGAGGCTGCTAGCGAGGAAGGTGGTGTCGGCAAAGGCCATATCTTCCTTATCTCTCCCTAAAAGAAAGAGAGAGGAGGATCCAAGAGAGACCGTGAATCATCATGGGATTGGAAGCTTTAGATTATAAACAATAATAATAAAGACAGCGATGCAGAAGGGAGTTATTAAATTGTTTTTTTTTTTTTTTTTAATTTTAAACTTTTGGTTAATTATAAAAAAAAAATTGTAGTCCACTGTAAATAAAGTGGGTTTTTTTTTTTTTTTTTGAAATAGTATGCTGTTTTTGTTGCATGCCTATTGCATCCCTTATATGTGCAGGGGACATTAGAGTTGGCTTAATTAGGACCCCTTATGTTGGGGTCAACATATTTATGTATTAAGAAAGTAGTTAATGTAGTGATTGCTTGGTTCTTCCATCTGTTTTTATTTCTTTTTTCTTGCAGCCCTATGATCCCTTTCATTTGCAATTGCATTCACTTTTAATTTCTTTTATAATAAAGTCTGTCAAATAAGAAAGGGAATCTCTATTCATACTCTTATTTGTTCATTTGGATTTCAAAATATTTTATTTTTTCAACAATTAAAATTGTATTTTTTTCAAGCTCGAATGATTGGGGAGTAGGGATATATGAATCGAAATAGCACAAACCAATTGATGCATTGCACTGTGAGAGTAAAAAAATCTCATTGTAGTTTGGAAGCAATAGAGCATCCACAATATTCCTGACAGAGAACATGTTAGTGTGGACAAAATATGCTAGCAGGCTAGCACTTGTTTCCTTTTCCAATGTTCCTGTTAACTTTGTTGCCGCTTGTGTTATTAGATACATGTATTGTAACTGTGGCTAGTGTCCTGTGATGGCGTTGCCACCGAACATTCAGTCACTCAAATCACTTATCAACACACACACACACACGGTGTTTAGCGCAGTGGAATAGAAAAGTAGACACAGAATCATAGAGGGAAAACCCTAAGCCTTTTATTCACTAACTCACACAATTATGAATACAAAAGGAATTAGATTCCGTAGGACTACAAGATACTCTGCACACACAAAGAGACACACACCAGTGTTCTTCCCTCTCTCTACTTCTCTGCCTTGCTCTTTGCCCTTTACAAGAGACATCGCACCCTTTTATATAGCCAAAAATCTCAACTGCCCATATGCGTGCATGTGACACGCACATGGCCTGCAGTTACACCCCAACTGCTAGGGTTTGTCACAAACTGCCATTTGTGCCTTGCAGTTGCGCCCCCAACTGTTAGGGCTATCTGAAGCCTTGGATTTGCGCCACCTGTGAGAATCCGTTCATCCCATTGCTGCACATAATATGAGCCCTTGAATTTATGTGCCAACACAGCAGTGGTTGCAAGCAGTTCCCCTTGGCTGCCCTTAGATAGACTTTCCTTTTGCCAGTCCAGCAACTGGCGCCAACTGTTGCCACCTATGCTGTTAACGCTAATGCCACCTCGAGCCATCACTCAAGGACACGGCTATGTGTAGTCAGCCTTGAACCCGCGCACTACTTGACCCAACCAATGCTTCCGTATCAGCCCTCGTTGCCAAACCATGACCCCACATGTCTTGGTCTTCCTTAGCCGCATAGGCCACTCGCCCATGGGCGCCTCAATGAGGTACTCTCCCCTATATATGTCTTATAAAGATCTGTCTATCTAACAGGAGTAAACACAATCCCTTGCAGAACTAGTTCTTCCTCCTGTGCGCATTTGCCTTGCCAAAGGTAATCCATGAGCCAAATTGTTCACAAAGTGCAACCTTGACCCTTGCTGTCAAAGGCATGCACATCAGCTGCACGAACTCTGAAATGTTTAAGTATCCCTCCAATACTTAGAATATTGTCGACATATCCTTCAAGACATCTCATTTTCGGAAAGTCATTCCTACTCCCGAATGTCATTCCACTCCTAAATAACATTCCAAGTTCCGAATGTTATTCACTCCCGATTAACATTCCAAGTCCCGAATGTCATTCCAAGGCATAGCATGCCTCCCCATGCTCCATGCCTCCATGTCAACTTAGTAAGGGTTTAACAGCTAACTAGAAGGATAAAATTGGGTTTCTTTCACTTTATCACCTACTGAATTGAGAGTAAAAAAAAAAATGTACTGGGATATAAAAAAAGGGTTAATTATATTAACATCACATAAAATTTTTGACAATTATATTGATTTTTTTATTTTATTTGATAATATATATATATATATATATATAAATACCAATCTTTAGTCAATTTTTTTTTAAAATAATAAAATTCCCCCTTATATTTATTTATTTTTGCATTTTTCAATTTCACTAATTTTTTTCTTACTTTTTAAATTATTATTATTATTATTATATATAAAAATAAATTTAAGATAAATTAAATTATTTTTATTTTATATAAAAATAAATTTAAGATTTTTATCAATATTTATTTGAAAAATGAAAAAAATTGGTCAAAATTTTAAAAATTGAAAAAAAATATGAATGTAATAGTTTTGTTATTTTGAAGAAAAAAAATAATTGGAGAGAAGTATCTGTATATTGTCAAGTAATTTCATAAATTTTAGAGTAAGCGATTAATATAATTATCAGAAATTCAAAAGAATTCATTGTAATTTATCTAAAAAAAATTATAATAGAGATACAAAAATAGACTGTTCAATTTCATTCCTATACAATCCGTTAGAAAAACGCTACTAAAAGAGTCATTACAAAAGTACTAAAATAATAATTAGAAAAACACTAGTAAAATAGTAAAATAGCCATTTAAGTAAGACCATGAGATGACCTAACATTAGCTAACATGTAGAATAAGAAGCTTCGTAATGACTAAAATAAGGTACCGGCTAAAACCCTTTAAATTATCCACACAGACAAGTTAGCATCATGGAACATCACTTGAGATGCTCTTCTAGGTGTTTTGTCCCCACTTTTATGCCCGTTTGTATATATATACATACATACATTTAGGGTATATCTATCCCCACTTCCCCTCTCTACATTTACATTCCAAAAAATATGAGTTTGACCATTTAAAAAATAATATTTTGGAGCATAAGTAATGGAGGAGTGGGGATAAGAATAATGCTAGGTTTTCTTAAAAGTTTTATCAGAAAGTGTTTAATTTTGGAGCATAAGACATGAAAATGGTCCAAGGAAAATTCCATGGAAGCCATCCAGTTAAGGTAAGTATTGGGCACTTTTCCCCAAGAGGAGACCTTGATGAGCACTTCCTTGGAGGTTTGTATATAATACTATATATATAATATATATATATATATATATATATATATTTGACATCCTGGCACCTTGAAAACGCGCTATGCAACTTCTGGATCTAGACGGTTCAACCGCCTCCAGAAGAGTGTAGACGGTGAATGTGGGTGGAAATCCAATTCCTCAAGCAGGAGCATGTAATGGAGATGCACCTATTTGACTTTGGGTTTCTTCTTCCTCCTCTTTGAGGCTTCACAGTCCAGTCACGGCATGATATGAAACACCACTACAGATCCATGGAATTGGTTGTCAAAAAAAGGATTATTATACCAAACAATTACTAGACATTCATAAAAAATGTTTTAATAACTATAATATCTTTCTATAAACTAAACAAGAGAATCTGGTATATTGTTTTGTGATCCATGGAATCCGGTAGATTGTCCACAAGAATCTTTAAAGAATCTTGTGTACTGAGGTAGGGATAGTGAGAAAGGAAAAAAAAAAGGACACAAAAAATTTACATGATTTCTTAATATGCTTATATTCACAAGAGTAGTTATGTTTTCACAATATAAAAAATAAGGTTATAACATATTTATACTGTATCATCATTAAACTCTAATTTTAATCTGATGCATTAAAATTTTTTAACATACACTTAGTATACCGCAGGAGTAAGTTCCACCACACTCCCTTAACTTATTATTTATCCCCTGCAACACAATTAGAATTAAGACGCACGGGTCTTATGTGCTCCGCTCCGCACATAAGATTTAGACACCTAATTTCATATATTACAAAAATATGAACTACTATGTGTAACAATATGATATTATAGAACATGCAAGGTTTCGAAAATCAAATTTCATTGTGTTTTTGCTGTTGTAATAGAAGCACGTGTTTGACTCATTGACATACGAAGGAGCTTGTTACATGTGAGGTGATGGAATCTATTGATTATATAAATATTTGCACCACTTGAATAGGACTTGGGTCATAATTTTATAAGTACACGTAAAAGGCAACGTGTGTGTATCAATAAATGACGTATATACATTTCCAAATTATGTGTATGTATATGATCATTTGCACTTATTGAGAACGCATGGTTCACGTTTGGTAGCTAGGAAAGTAGTTTTCAATGATTTTAATGTGGAGCCATAGATGCACAATAGGATAAAAGATGGGCAATGTTTTGACTCTTGAGACACATGAAAGCATCGAGGCAATGAGGAACCTTCTTTTGACCCTACTTTCATCTATTGGTGTTTAGGGTTTCCCCTAGTCCTTTTTGTCTTGGAGTTTACTAGGACATCTTAACTAATTTCTAATGGTCATTATGGGTTCAGCAATATGGGTTAAATTGCAAAACATCATGACTAGCTTGGGGCTCCACTTGTTTAAAAAAGGGGTAATATTAAAACTATGAATGATTTTCCTTCATTATTATGATTTCTAAAAGAGTAGCATGTTCATTTTTTGATTGAAAATTATACCAATCTCTCGGAAGCACTGTTTCTAATATTATCGAATACAATATCATATAATTCTTAAAAAAATCTATTTAACCAGACATATTCTAAAACGAAAAAAAAGAGTAGCATGTTATGCAACCTAAAATAATAAAGTGGGTATTAATTTGGAGAGTTTTTTAGTGTGTTATAAAAAGTATAAGCTTGACTAAATGGTCAAATACGTTTCTCGAAACAATTTTTACAAATACAAATACAATGTAAAGACGAAAATATAGAAAGTCATATCAAACGGAATCTAAATTGACATGACATAATAGCATATCACTTAATTTATCACAAGTTTATAAATGATTTTTTACCCATTATCCGTCTAATGAATATATCACTTTGACTTCTTGTGCCGAATTGAGAATCATTGTTCTCAAAGAAAAAAAAAGGGTCATACCAATATTTGGCATCCAAAGTTGGGATACATTTGTCATCATAATTAAAAAAAAGAAGTGAGATCTCCTTATTATGGAAAACCATATTCATTTGGTCTACTTTTTTTTTTTTAATCTTAATTGTCAATTGCAATGAGTAAAGCAATCCCATACAAACATTTTTTTCTTCTTCTTCATTTGACATCCCTCAACAGATGAATGGGACCATGCATAAGCAACTATTAGACTTTTGGGGTTCTTCTTCTTGCTCATAGAAGTTTCCCAGTCCAGTCCAACATGACAATCAAACAATCATTCTATCCGTAAGCTACACGCATATGAAAATGCAAACTATACATTGGAAAATTTGTTGTTGGCATTTGACTTTGTTACAAACAATCAACCTTATGGGTGGCAATACAAATTCCATTGTCTAATCTTTAGGCATTTTCATTCTTAGGATCGCATGCATGCCCAACTTGTACATTGGCGTTTACGTATTTTTTGGGTCGGATTTTGTATAGGCGAGATTGTAATTTTGCTTTGTGAGGTTTTCTTATCGTTTGAGAGTGGTAAGAGGTTTGAGAGCTTGTAGTTTTTATTGCGTATATTGCTGTCTCTTCTGTGGGGCAATGATTTATAGCCCGAATTCATGCACCCAAATAATAAGAGCCATTGATTGCTATCGATCACATCAGCTGTTTTTTAAAAAATTATTTCATAAATCAACGACTTTTATAATTTCGGCACAAGATTTAGGCAATTAAACATTATCCCTCTTCAGTGAACATAGATACACTAATAAACAACATATATCTTATGTTTTACTTTATTTTCTAGGATTATTATTTTCCTACTTATTGCGCTTCCATGTAATGGATGCAGTTTGCTGCTATGGTTTTTTGGTAGAGCCTAGGGAATACCCCCTTGAAAATTGTATAGTTTTGTTTGTTTTATAAAATTTAGTATTTTCCAAAAAGAAAAACACATGAGAGCCTCCCCATCAAGAGAAATTCTTGAATGGACTGGTACAATAGACTAAATTTATGAATCAAATCAATCATAATTTGTTTATTAGAGAATTTTTTTTTTTTGATGTTTTTAAGACCAAACAACTCATTTACATGACAAATTGTGATTGGCTTGATCGATGAACTAATTTGATACAAAAATCTCTCCCCCATCAATTCCTTGTAGTTATAAGGTACTTGAGGAGGCAAACTTGTGAGATTGAATCTCATAACCTATATGGTAATTATAACACACACACACACACACACACACACATATATATATATATGAACATGTTTGACTAACTCATTAAGAAGTTTTATCACACGTGAGAGGGCATGTTGATTATATACACAAACACATAATTAAGTCACATCTTTAAACGTACAAGTTTTTACAGAATATCTTTGCTTTTGCATATAAGGGGCCATATAGGTCTTAATAAATGACTATTGCTCCCAAAACTTGCTTATTAGAGGGAGAGTGATGATTTTGAAAGTGATAAGATAAAACCTTAAAAGCTCTAATGGGCTGGTCATGAGGTTTGGTAGGAAAGTGGTTTTCATGATTTTGATGTGGAGCCATGGATGCACAAGAGGCTAAAAGAAAGGTAACGTTATGAGAGCTAGCACTCAGCCAACAAGGAACCTTATTTTGGCCCTACTTTGATCTTTTTAATGTTTTTGATTGGTATGCAGTGGCTCTTTTTTTTTGGATTTCGAAAGTCCCTAGCGTGATTCCTGACACGATCTCAACTGTTAGATTCAAAGTCATCTATGTAACAATGTACTATAAATAAATATATATATATATATATATATGGCCTATCGTCTAGTTACTGTTGATACCATTGGATCGGGACCATTGAACCGTCCCACAATGTAAAAGTCTTTATAATTTCAATATTTTATGAGATTTATATAGGACATGCTGTATTGCTAAAATCATGAAAGTCATCACACGAATACGACGGACTCATGCTTATGTGAGACTCGCTATATTATTAAAATCATAGAAAACCGTTACACGAATACGACGAATTCATGAAATAACTTTAGAAGAAAGAATTTTACTCGGATACCTTTCTAATCCGAGATTGTCATGAGAGGTTCAACAAGATGGGTTGCAAAGCATCATGAGTTGGGGGTTCCATTTGGTACAAAAAAGGTTTCTTTTTTGACTCAACTATTTGCATTCCCACGTAAGAATCCACACACACACTCACACACACTCATTTAGTTGGTTCCCCTAGAAGCAACTACGTTATAATGATACATATCTAAGTGCTTCATTTGGTTTATTGTAATTAAAACATCAATATGGTGGTAATCAACAAGCATCATGACAATCTTAGTGTTTCCCAATTCAACACTAAACAGGGCCCTTGTTTTTGCTAAATTTATGATGAGCACTAACATACTCTCTCTCTCTCTCTCTCTCTATATATATATATATATATATCTTCCCATTTTTTATCTCTAATTCTTCTGGCTCAACAAATTGCATCATGGCAGACATAAGTTCTTGTATGTTTTGCTTCGTTTTTTTTTTTTCCTCCCAACTACCCACTTTCAATCTCCATATCAAAATTTGTTACCCATGACCAAGATTATAACCCCAGTTCTTCTGTCCATAGCTGGTCCTAAAGGACTCTTCTTAGTGGAAAGGGCCCAAACCCAATCCAACCCAAGGCTTTTACATTAGATCCTTCCTAGGGGGTTGGGCCTCTTCATGCTTTTGGATTACTTTGATTTAGGTGACACTTTGAATACTCATTTGGACATGGCTTTTGCATTGAAGTTCCTATCTCTACCCAAAAAGAAAAAGAAGAAATTTGGACCATAAAATTAAATTTGGTGAACGTGTTCTACATGAAGAATCTTGAAATCCATTGCAAAAACAAGAATAAGAGATCAACGTGGTTGCCTTATAAATCAATCTAGCTCTTAGGACCAACCTAAAATACACTTAAACTTAGTCTAAATTGATCTCCAGATCTGAATGCAAAATCAGACGAGTTTAACCTCCAACTCATTAAATTGACCCACTACTAGACCGAGTTTAATAATACAACTCAAAAGTCTCAAATACATTGACATTGGTCCAAATAATATATATTAAACTGAATGGTGATGATTTGGCTGTCATGACTCAAAACATAACAGTCTTTTGGAATTGCAACTTTGGAAAAATGCATCACTAATATAGTGAAATATCACCATATTTCATCTTGCAGAGACACCCCCACACTGCTTTTCTCATCTGATCTTGTTTTTTGTGTTTTGATCTTTGGTGAGGCTAGTGAAATATGGGTGATTGCTGTTTTAGGCCACCACTCTAGGTTCTCTCTATATATATATATATATATATATATTGATGAATCGGTTAGGAAGTATTTGAACAAATTTATGTGCATCAGATTAAATTATTTTTTTTGCGACAGTCAAATCTATTTTTTAAAATTTAATTGTCCACGATCGGTACAAAAGAAAATAATTAAAATAGAATTTGGAATTTGTCAAATAACACTTAATGTTGAATTATTGATGTCATGATTTGTTAATCATTAAATAGCAATATTAATATTTCTAAATTTTTTAAATATTTATTTTAAATCTTACATTTTAAATAATGTGATACAATAATATTAACAGTTATTAAATTATTAATTAATATACTACAAGTAAAATTTTAACATGTTATTAGTAAATTATTTAAAATTTAAAATATAATTTTAAAAAATGTAGCATTAACTTGTTGTATTATAGTTACATTATTTGCTTCCAATAACTCAAACTTTCTATTTAATTCTTGAGATAATATACAAGTATATATCTGATTGGTTGGCCCTGTTAGGGTCAAAAGCTCCAAACACCAATTGGAGCATGTATCATCTTCTAATTGGGCTGTTCTAAACTTTTGGTGACAGCTGATTTTTTTTGAAGTTTTTTTCTATCTTTTACTGCGATTTTTTCCAGTTATTTTATTTCCTTCAGAGCTTTCTTCTTGAGAACGACAGAGGGAACCCTCCCAAGTTATCAATTTCCATTATTCATTCCTTGATTCACTATTTCACGAAGAACGATTGTTTTCTGTTCGGAAACCCTAAATCTAGCGATCGATCAAGCGCGCTTTTATTCGATCAATATGTGAGTAATTCTTATTTTGCTCTGATTATATACAGTTAACGTTTAATTTTATGTGATGATTGGCTGATGACTTGTTTCAGGTCGCAAGACGAATTGGCGATTGAAGCAATCACACATGCTCTGAAGGCGCTCCGGAAGCGGCATTTGCTTGAAGAAGGCGCTCATGCTCCTGCCTTCATCGCTCTTTCTAGGCCATTCATTTCTCAGGTTTTCTCTCTTTCTGTATACAAGTAATTGTATTGGTATGTTTGTATCTTTGTGTATACGTATTTACATCTTACTCGATGCATTAGGTCTTTTCAGTGTCTGGTGGTGTTGTGTTGCGACTGTTTTCCAATTAATAGTGTAAAGTGTTACCTCCACTGTTTGGTTCTCCGATTTTAGTCTCCAATATAGTATAATCTATGTGAACTTAGTCGTGGTTTGTCTGGGCTACCTTTTACTTTTCTTGAATTTTGGTTGCACTGTAAATTGGCTTGTGAAGTCCCTTATCTTGGGAATGCAGTTAGATATCCGTTAAAACAAAATAAAAGAGTGAAACTTGCGGTCATCTGAGGTGTACAAAGCTATTGAAAACCTGTGAAACCTCAACTTACGCCTTTGCAGAGCTTGGTGTTAGCTGTGTGAATTCTTTTAAAACCATCCAAGTATTTCAAGAATTGGTGTTACGCTATGCAGTGCTTCGTGTTAACATTGGCTAAACTGTAGGTCATCATGTTTTAACTAAAAACCTCGATGTTGAACTTCCTAGTCACTTTGTTCTTTTGGGTCTTCAATTTGAACAACATCACTCTTGTTTACTGATTGTATAATCATCTTAACAGACCCTTTCTTTTCTTTATTTTAGATTATTGCGACCTATACCTTCTCACTATTTCATCCTTTCTTGTCTTGCCATTTTTCCATCTTAAACATTTTTATTACTTATAGGCTTGTTGTATGGAGGCATCCTTGACCACCCTTTGTTCCATATTAAGAGCCATGTCTAGCCTTAGAGCAGTCTTCTAAACTTCTCCTCTACTTTGTTAACTTGCCCTCAGCTACCGCTATCTTTGCTCATCACTATGCATTAATTTCTCACTCAATTGTTTCTTTGCCTTCTCAGTCATCCACTATAATCCTGATTTCTCACATGAGTGTTGGAGGTGTGTTTCGATTTGTTCATTTTGCCTGATATCTAGTATTTTTATGCCATAAAGCACATGTAGCCTTTTAGTCATCTCATAAACTCAACTTGGCATTTATTGCAACTACTAGGGTCAGCTACATGCATATTATGCTATCGTTTTGAAAAAATTTTCTTTTGGATTCGGGAAAAATACCCCATGTATTTAGATAGGCTTATTAATTTTTTTTGGGAGATCTTAGGTTTTGATTTTTGTAGCTGTTCCCTTTATTTGGGCTGCCCTCCTCAGGCCCCTTGTGTTTAATACAATTATCTTTAGCAGTCAAAATAAACATGTATATTATACTATCAGTATGCTTGTTTTAGGGCTATAATTTAGTTACAACACTCATTGCCATGTCTTTCATATTACCTCAACCAATGTTAATTTTGGTCTTCCCCTCCTTCTAGCATTACCCTCAATATGTATTATGCCAATCTTTCTCACCTAAGTAGTTATTATAAGTACGGCTAGACCTTCTTTGTTGCTTCCAACATCTCATGAATATGTTCATTCATAATTTTATTATTTTTTATTTTCACACATTTATCTCAATATCTTCATTTCAACTTTACTCATTTTATGAATATATTGTTTCTTAACAGTCCGATATTCTATTCCATAGAGCATAGTTGGTCTAATAGTTATTTTATAAAAAAATTCTTTTAGCCATCTCATATCAATCAATAATCATGCAAAACCTGCCGTTCTAATTGCAATAAAGGCAAAAAATTCCGGAATTCAAGCTGATAAATTCTTTTTATATTTACCATAAAGCCTTTTTTTTTTTACATTATTTTCCGTCAATTTGTTAGGTATTTGTTAATCATACAAACCCCACCAAACATAATCATGATAAAGGGAAGCTAAGAAAGTAAAAAAAAATGCATTCCCTTTAATTCACCTGAACTTGAATCCAAAACTGTGAAGGAGCTTTCGTTACCTTGACAATTGGCAACACCATTCTATTGAATATCCCATTGTTATATTTCCAATTATACTTTGTAGTGCAGAAAGGAGCTGCTCTCTAACCATGTTGCTAGGATAAACCAATTGATCAATCAAACCACCAGCCATTAAAAGGGTCAGAAAATTGTTGTAATAACCCAAGACACCCCAATTTTGTTGCCCACGCTAGCGGGAAGATGATTTTGGTTCTCACATTTATTAAGCCTATTAAATTGTTGCCCCATCCAAGCTTCATTTTTTATGCTATGGTGCTGCTTGAACAAGTTAACTCTTGTTTCCCATTGCTTAGCTCTTATCTCAAAGTTGATTCCGGACCTACATGGTTCATGGAATGTATTTGATGCTGCTGCATATATGTGTCATGCTTATCTTGTGACTTTCTCTATCTTTTAATAATTATGAATACCGTGAGTGAGTCAATTCATGTATTACCTTGAAGGGCTCAGAATGGAAAGACAAAGCGGAAAATCTCGAGTTGGAACTTCAGCAATGTTACAAAGCTCAGGCTCGATTATCTGAGCAACTTGTGGTGGAAGTCGCCGAGTCCAGAGCTTCAAAAGCTTTAGTTCAAGAGAAAGAAGCCATAATCACTGATCTACAAAATGAGCTCACTAAAGCAAGGTTTTTTTCCCCCCTCTTTTTACCCTTATGTTTTACCCATGGACTGGAGATACTATTGAGAATTTGAGGTATTGTGTGAATGACTGAGACTTAAGTACATGGTGCAGGGATGAATGTTCTCATTTAACAGAGCTTTTAGAAGAAAGGACGAAAGCTTTAGATTTAGTCATAAGTGAGAACCAAGAAATTAAAGCACAGCTTGAACAGATGACTATGAGAGCTAACAATGCGGAGGCTGAAAATAGAATGTTAGTTGACCGTTGGATGTTGCAAAAAATGCAGGATGCTGAACGCCTTAATGAGGTACTATTATCATTATTATTATTTTATTGTTGTAGTTGAGCTTCAATATTTTGGACCAGTATGGCTTGATACTATTTTGTAATGGTACTGCTTAGAGGTGGCTTAGACATTCAGCCAATTTGCTGTAAGGATCAGTTGAGTGACTTGAGTCTTAACAATCATTATTATAATCAAGAAAAGGGTTATTGTTATCTGACATCTGTGATGTGTGTTGCTTACTATGATATGCATTTGCCAATATGGATATACGGAATGTTATTCTTCGTTTGAAACAACTGTTGGCCAAACTTATCACCCTCTTTCTTTATATATATCTATCAACTTTTCTCACTTTTTAAAGAGATTCTGATTAGCTTTGCAGGTTTCTCTATGTAGGAATTTTGTGGAAAATTTGTGAGGAAAAGTTTCTTGTTTGCTATTTATTTTAAATAAATCTTGTTATCATCAATTCATCGTAGTTTTAGTTAATCTTGTTTGCATGGTTTTGTGTTTTAGACATAGTTGATTTTGTCAGAGAATTTATTTAATTTGTTAATCTTTAAGTAAAATGGAGCGTATTTTCTTTATTTTTCTATATTTTCTTGCTTCATATGTTATAGATAAGTGGATTTTTTGATAAGTAATCATGTTTCCCATGCAAGGTGTACAACTATACAAAAATCAAGAACTGAGATCCATGTTTCCCAAAAACCTTATAAAAGAATTTAGGCCTTCATAGTATGACTCTACAATCCAAAAATGATAATAATCTAAAAAAAATAGTTTCAATCTACAAATAGGATGTTCCAAACATTCTTGTGTTTCTTTCATGCCACAAGCACCACATCAAGTAAATAAAGGGAGAGGGAGGGGGAGGGGGTGACATCCCACACCTTTTTGACCCTCCTTCTTTTGCAGCCATCCACAATTGAGCTACAGACAACCCACCCCACACCAAACAAGGAAAGCAGAAAACTCCAGAGCTCCCTCACAACCCTTCAGCGAAGCAAAATGCGATTGACTGATTTCTCATCTTCTCTGCACACGCAATGCTAACCAGTCATTTTGTGACCTCTTCTCTTCAGAGTATCAGTGGAGAATAGCATCCCAAGCTGCAGGATTAGGAAAATAAGGAAACTTTCAGAGGGGCTTTATTGCGCCAAATACCCCTCCAAGGAAAATTTGCCCCCCTCCCCTGAGCAAAAACTGATAGTACAATTGAACTCTTGAAACCCCTCACCCTATCCACCCTCCACCTGATTGCATTCTCCATGTCCTATTACTCTGAATCCCCTGAAGCAAATCCAGAAAGGAGGGTTTGAGTCCATCTCCTGATCCTAAAAGTCCTTGAATCTAGCCTCCAAACATCCCCATTATTGCTAATTCATACCTTAATTGTAAAAGATTTATGGAATTTCTGAAGCTATTAATAAAAGTGAAATAATGTGTGTGCTTGTTTGTCTAGCTTAGTTTTGTTTAAAGTTTGATGTTCTAACTTCACATTTTACGTCGTACAAAATTCCCATTCTTGGATTTAAGGGAAGTTCCACGATTCTTTATTTTCTTTTTGTAGATTTTATAAGTAATTTGATTATTATTATTTTTTGTTGGGAGCTTGATATTGTTGCTCCTGCACAAGGATCAAAATTTTGTTACTTTTCCATCGAAACGGTCGACACGTTTCTGTTTCTCATGGAACCGAAACGAAACTATTAGTGGAATACCGAAATTAACATGTTTCCGTAGAAACATACCTGAATCAGAGGAAACATTTCTTTCATATCAATAATAATTCTAGAAGTTAGTAAAAGATAATATCCATTTATTTTTCAAGGATTAAGACTCAAAATTTTAAGAAGATATTTCTATTATTTTTCCTAAAATGATAAAAAAGTAGGAGGAAAAATAAAATGTAGATAAACAATTATTTTAATACTTAGTTGCTAATTATAATAGGTTTAAATCGTTATTTGTTTTATACTTAAGTTACTAATTATAATAGGTTTAAATCTCTATTTGTTTTACAGATTATTTTATATGTAACTTATGTCAAATTGTCTAATTCGTGGATACTACATAATATATGTCTATTATGTTATGGTATATATATATATATATTTAATTATAAAAATTTTACCTATTTTATAATAAATATATAATAATTTCATATTTTATAAAAAATTAGCTCTAATTTTTTTATACTAGTTTTTAATTAATAAAGAGTTATTTGATATTAATAACTAATTTACATTTATGTTTTTTTTTTTTTTGGTAAATTACATTAATCTCCCTTGAAGTTTATGACAATTACATTGACCTCCCTTAAGGTTTCTAAAATTTCACTGATCTCTCTTACTTTACAAAATAATATACAGATACCTTCCTTCTATCAATTTTTTTTCTTCAAAATAACGAAACTGGCCATTTTATTTATTTATTTTTACATTTTTTCAATTTTGACCAATTAATTCTAACTTTTTTTAAAGATTTTTTAATTTTTTTTTAATTTAAAAACAAATTTAAGGTATATAACTTATTATTTTTATTTTATATAAAAATAAATTTAAGGTTTTTATGAATATTTATTTGAAAAATGAAAAAAAATGGTCAAGATTTAAAAAATTGAAAAAAAAAATGAAATGGGTAGTTTTGTCATTTTAAAGAAAAAAATTGATCGGAGGGAGGTATTTGTATATTATTTTGTATTGTAGGGGAGGTCAGTGTAATTTCAGAAATCTCAGGAGAGGTCAATGTAATTGTCATAAACCTCAAGAGGGGTCGGTGTAATTTATTTTTATTTTTTTAATTTCATCATAGTATTTTCTTGTGTAGATGGACATGTTCCCTAAAACATTCATGATAATTTTCTTTACACATTTATATATTTTATTTTATGTTTCCAAAGTGTTTCTGCCCATTTTAATTTTTTTCATCGTTTCTACTTTGTTTCCGAAATGTTTCTATTTTTTGGGTGACCGAAACAACACCTGCGAAACGAAATTTTGATCTTTGCTCCTGCATACCTGGCGTCTACACAAATTGCGCCCAATTTTGGTGCCTCTTTAATAAATTTTTCTGATCAGAAAAGGTATAACAGTTTCATACCACTACTTTAACATGGTGTAATAGTTTTAAAATACCTGTTCACAATCTCATGAGATAGTAAAAAACTAGGGGTTCTAGGCCTAGACGGGAACATGAGAAAGGCATCTCTTCTATGTGAAAAAATGGGTGTGACCTCTATTGTATACAAGTGAACAATCTACTCTGATTCAGCTAAAAGAACACATAAGTTTGATCCAACTACTCGAGGGCTATGTTGGTTACATCGAAAGATGTGGAACTCTCTCTCTCTCTCTCTCTCTCTCACACACACACACACACACATTTGTGTTAGAGTTCAAGAAATGCAGTGCAGACGGTATTTTTGAACTCTTGCTCTGTCAGGAGTTCTCCATCTTGTTTCTCTCCTGTTCTCCCCAGTCTGCCAAATGAGATCATGATCCTCGGACCAAATGAGATCACAGTCCTCTTGGAATGCTAGATTTTTGCTGGTGATTGGTGAGAGAGAATATAATTTTATCCTTGACTTTAGAAAAGAGATCTCACACGTGCAGCAGGCAGCATTTTTTTTAAGAATCTAGATGTTCTATTTCTATTCATATACCCGCAGTTAGATATTTGGCTAATTCTTGTTTTTCTGTTATATTAGGCTAATGCAATTTATGAAGATATGCTTGATCGGCTCAAGGCCAGCAGCATAGAACAACTTGCCCGGCAGCAAGTGGATGGTGTGGTCCGTCAAAGTGAAGAAGGTGCCGAGTACTATGTGGAGTCAACTATTCCCACTGCAAACAAGCACAAGATCCCTGCCCATGAAGGTGGCTGTGCTTCTATATTGTTTGAGTACAATTCTGGAAATTTGGTAAGTGGGGGACAGGATCGGACTATTAAATTGTGGGATACGAACACTGGGTCACTAACTCGCACTCTTTATGGTTGTTTGGGCTCTGTTCTTGATCTCACCATTACCCATGATAACAAATCTATAGTTGCAGCAAGTAGTTCAAACAACTTGTATGTTTGGGATGTAAATTCTGGTCGGGTCCGCCATACCCTCACAGGCCACACAGATAAAGTCTGTGCTGTAGATGTGAGCAAAGTTTCCAGTCGCTACATTGTGAGTGCAGCTTATGATCGTACTATAAAAGTTTGGGATCTGCAGAAAGGTTACTGCACCAACACAATTATTTTTCACAGCAATTGCAATGCACTTTGTTTCAGCATGGATGGACAGACCATTTGTTCAGGTCATGTTGATGGGAACCTTCGGTTGTGGGATATACAGACAGGAAAGCTACTCAGTGAAGTTGCTGCCCATTCACTTGCTGTTACATCAATATCTATGTCTCGAAATGGAAATGTAATATTGACTAGTGGGAGGGACAATCTGCACAATTTGTTTGATATGCGATCTCTGGAAGTCTGTGGCACATTAAGAGCAAACGGGAACCGAGTGGCATCTAATTGGAGCCGATCCTGTATTAGTGCAGATGACAACTATGTTGCTGCTGGATCTGCTGATGGATCCATCTCTATTTGGTCAGTATTAAAAGCTGATATAGTGAGCACTCAGAGGGAACACACTACTTCTGTTCTATGTTGTTCATGGAGTGGTCTTGGGAAACCTCTAGCCTCCTCTGACAAGAATGGCATTATTTGTACGTGGACATGATGGGTCTCAGTGTTGACATACGATAGACCATTGATGTGGATATTGGTGCTCTTTTCATCTATTGCTAATGCATTATTTCTGGATATGCGGTTTTCAGCCAAGAAAGTGAAACATTATCAGCCGCTGTAAAGTTGTGTGACCACAAAAAGTACTTCGATAGACGATGTAAGTTCTTGTTCTTGCTCTGCTTGTAACCAAAGAAGTGGATGTCAGATTTGCTGAACCTCCAGTAGCTTAAAGTGGTATATTCTTCTCTTATTGACTAATCATGAAGTTGAAACTCTGAGGTTGGTCCAAATTGTTCCAGCTGAGCTCAACCCTTCTAAAAGTGTTAAAAATTTGTGATGCATATAAAATGCATGTCTATATGTATAAATGGGTCATCTACATTTAAGTTCTGTTTTCTGCTTTTGCTGTTGCATATATGTCAGAATCAGATATCAATCCCATTTCCCGAGTGACCTTTCAAGAGATTAAATTTTGGACGAGCATGATGTGTTACATTGTGACTCATCTGAGGGGATGATATAGGCTTGGTGAATCCTGCAGAAAATACATAGCAATTCGTTCTATAATTATAAGATTTTTCATGAACTTCAAATTTGGTCTGGAGTTATTTAGGTTGTGGCAGTGTATATTCAGGTCTCAAAGCAACTGAGTATTGTTGATCTCCAATAAAGAGAAGAAGTGGTTGCAGCATTGGTTGATTCCTGAAATAGAAAAACTACAGATTGATATTGTTATCTCTTCAGTAAGTTAGTATTGCTTTGTGGTGTTTATGCTTGGTTGGGGACTCTTTTTCATTTTATGGACTAGTACTGCTGCCGCTGCTGTTCCTAATGTTGTGTGCACCATCTCCAAAAGGAAGGTAGCAAATATGTCATTTGCTCCTCTATATGCAGATTTGTTACGTTCATATGCTACTTTTGAGATAAGGTAGCAAGGTTGCTAATATCAAATGCCATATCCATTGGAGGTTGAAGTAAGCCGTTGGAGATGGTCTTAGGTTTTTTTTGTTCACAACAAAGCAGACGTTGTGATCATATATATATGCAGAGTTCATGACATGGCTTTGTTGTGCAGAACATAATTGAAAATGGAGGCCTACATTTTCAGGCGTCTAATTATAATATCAATCAAAGCCCCCTTCCTGTCTTAAATGGAATATGCTGGATTTTGAATCTCTCAGAACTCAATTCAATTCAATTCAACAAAGCCTTATCTCAAAGAGAGGAGCCGCAGACATCTGTTTCTTTAGTGACCCATCAAGTCATTTTCCAAAAGACTTTTTTTTTGTTGAGATTTCTGCACTCAGTTGCTTACATAAATGGCAAAATATAACATCACTATTTGAAATACCATGCTCTGTCCAAAGAATGGACTTAGACCTAAACACAAATTTCAAGCCAAACTAGCAATATTGATCTAAATTACCTCAATTGGGACTTCTATGAAAACTTTTAAGCCTCCCTTATGAAAGCTTGAAGCATTCTGTGCATTGTATCATGCTAAGTTGATATATATATTGGAGGATACTCTTCCTCTCTCACTCTGCCTCACATAGCTTCAATCTGAAAGGAAAGAACTTGCCTCCTTGGTAGCAGCATTGAAGATTGAAACAGTCAATTTTGGATTCTTTCACTAGTTCCTGTCTGCCTCTTCAAGTGAATTTGCAGGACTCAAAAGAGTCATTTTGAATACACTCATCAGTGTTTAATCCAGTGTAAACATCTGATAGAAATGATTAAATAAAAGCTCAGAAGTAGGTCTATTGACTAGAATCTTGTGATTCAGTGAGACCCTTCACAAATCCAGTGCAGAAATTATATAGATTGCACAGACTCAAACAGCTCTTATTCTATCCAACCAATCAACACTCTTCCTCGCCTTTTCAAATTGTTGGTCAATGCTTCTCCGTGACTTCTCTTGGTATTCCACACTCCTCCGAGACCTCTCCATCTGGTCAATAGATATCCTTAATTTTGCAAGTTTGTCATCGTTGTTGAATTTGTATTCATAATTCTTCAGTTTTTCGGACTTGTCGGTGCTTCGCCTTGGTTTCTCTCTCCGGTCAGTGCTCTTCCTTGGAGCCTCAAAACAATCAGTGCTTCTCCTGGAATGTTCAGGCCGATCTATACTTCTCCTTGAACTGTGCCTCTGGGAAGGTGGTTTTTCAACCGTAGACACAAACTTCTTTAGGTGCCTAATATACTCCGGATATAGTTCCAAGTCGCAGTGATTTCCGCCTTTAAGCCACAATGGTTCGTACTTCTCTTGGCACAGTTCCCAAAGCTGTTTACCGTGAGAGCAGTCAACAACTTCATCAGAAGTTCCCTGCACAACAATTAGAAAAGAAAGTGCAACAGCAGAAGTTAAAACATGAACAAGAGAATGCAGAACCAGACTCTGCAGAGTAAACATGGTAATAAAAAAGAACTTAATTATTTAAGTAGGTTTTCCTTTTGAAGCATGACATGTATATCAATTCAAGGGGCACTGTGATGAAGAGCTGTAAAATAAACTACAATAGGAAGAAGCCAAAGGGTATTTATGGTTGCAGCACCAACTCTCATATACTAACAGTCTATAAAGTTCAAAAGCAGGCTTAGGCCTTTTATCTGACAATGATGCATACAGAGGATATTCCGGTGCTAGGAATCATATTCAAACCAAAAAAAAAAAAACTCCGTGGTACCACATGCTTCTGCGAAGGAGTTAAAACAGAAGTGTTTCGAGATTTGCTACCTAGGAGTACCACATGCTTCCAAGAAGGAATTAAACAGGATTGTTTCCAAGGTTGCAGGTAAAATACAGCCAAAATTGAGTGTTTTCCCTCCAATTACGATCTTGTCTTAAATAATTTAGTCACACCAATCTTCCTGACAGATTCAGCCTTGTGTCACACTTTGAAACACCATATAATCTCATGGTAACATAGCATGCTGCAATATGTAGTTGCAAACATTGCAACAGTAAATAAAATATGTAATGCTGTGATTTTTGCAAAATTTTCCAATAATAGATACGTGCCTCAAAAAGTTGAACATACTGGTCAAGAGTCCACTAGGTGCCGATATTCCTCAAAATGGCTTCTACGGAGGTTTTGAGATTACATAGGGCTTTTTACAATAAATGCGTTCGAAGCTCTGAGACAATCTCAAAAATTTGCAAGAATATGTAGCACTTCACAGATCTACAGGGCCTCATGCTCAGCCTTGGGACAATTTTGCAGATAATTGCATTGGAGGACCAACTAAAAAACTGAAAGAGGTGGTGCTGGGGTGTGAGGAGATTTTCCTTTAACCTGAAATCTCATAAAGATTTGACAAGCAATTCAGAAGATGGAGTAAAGAAACTGAGGAATCTATGCTTGATGTTTGTGACATCAGTCCGAGGAAACTGCCATGGATTGAAAAGACACAAAATCAAGAACAATTTGGCAAGAGCAGTCAAGTGTTTGGAGATTTGAAGGGCGAATCTGTGAAATTACAGAATGAATCACAGAAGATTGATAGCAAAATGGTTCAATATGCATTGTTTGAAAGCATAAAAGAGGAGCTGAGGTCTCTTGGGATGATTTAGTTGAAGAAGGTGAACTCATACCAAATGAAGCCCTTGATTTAAAGGGATATACGGTGGTTCCTCAGAAGATGAAACATTCTTGAAGGTCCAGCAGTCACCAACGGAGGAATCTGGTACTGCAGAAGCACGTGGAGTCTAAGTTCTGCTGCAAGTGCTTAGGAAAGAATCAGAGATGTATCAACAGGATCAGAGGCAAGTGGCAAAAGCTGTTGCACCTGTAAACCAGGGAGACAGTGTCCAGCAGCCACTTTAATATGGGTGAGCTTAGGAAAAAGATGCCTGATGTGGCATTTGTTGAAGAGAGTGAAATGCAACCAATTAATAAAGTCTTTACCAGTAGCCAACCAGAGTAAGACGTGGCATAGGCATGGAAGCAATATGATATTTGATAAGGAGGCTAGTTTGAAAAGTTCTACCCATGTGCAAAACTGATTCAACAAAGTCAACAAAGGGAGGTGAGTCAACAAGCTTCTACTCCTATAGTACTTGATAACTTTCCTTCTTTGCACAACCACTGGCTCAAGCTTTTTGCACGAACAGGAGTAAATGAAATAGCATGAAACTAGAATTTGTACAGCCAACCCATATGGAAGGGGAGAAAAGGTCAGCTACAAGATTGAGAAAGTTCAAGAGGAATTAATAGGAAGGAAGCATGCTGTAGTGGGCTATGTATTAGGCACAAAACCACCATATAAGGTAATGAACGGATTTGTAGAGAAGAGATGAGAGGCTTTTGGTCAAATTAAGGAGTATTTGATAGAGACAGGAGTTTATCTCTTTGATTTTCAGAACAAAGACTTGGGTAAGGTACTGGAGATGGGACCTTAGTCATTTGATAAAAACTCCTAATCCTTAAGCCATGTCTCCAGATGTTAGTTTAGCACGTGGAGGAGTTAAAATCATACCCATTTGGATTAGATTACCAGGCCTAAAGTTACAATTCTGGTCTAGTCATTTTTAATTCTGTCTTTTCCACCACACATCCATCTCAACATCCTCGTTTCGGGCTATACTCATCTTATTAACTTGTTTCCTAACTGCCTAACATTAAGTTCCATATAATATTGCTAGTCTAACTAAGAGTATGATTTTAAATAGAGAAGCATGACGAGACAAGATTCAGGTAGTCTGCCCCAAATTATTGGGATAAGGCTTTGTTGAGTTGAGTTGATGTATCAAATGTTAATTATTCTGGTTAAATGCTACGGTGCCTTTCAATACTGTGATAGTTACTATTTCCTTGATCGAAGAGAGACATCCCTAGTTGAGTGATGTTAAAAAAGAATGGCAAAGTGGTTCCATGCTCAAATTCTTTTTTCAACATTTGACCACGGGGAGGAAGATTTAATTTTAGATCCGTAGAAGTTCAAGACAATCAGTTTAAACAGGTGGATAAAACAGTGCTGGATCATATTTCAATTATCAAAAGAAAAAGAGGGGGAAAGAATGATCCTTCGGGACGTTCTACCGCTCTTAGAATGGCGGGTAAAATTGCAGCTTGGAATATTAGGAGGCTTAATCACGTCCTAAAACAGAGGGAAGTGAGATTACTTATCTGTAGACAAAGAAAAAAAAGTGGAACTGTTGGGAATACTAGAAACTAAGGCAAGGCAAGGCAATGTTGATCCAGTTTTCGGGAACTGTGCTCCAGGCTGGAAGATCATTCATAATGCTGTATAGGGAAGGATGGGAAGAGTTTGGTGAACTTGGAATCCAGTAAGTCTTGAAGTTCAGTTAATCGGTAATATGGATTAAGAAATTTCAGTTAAGAGTAGAAATAAGGAACACGAGCAAGTTCTTCTATGCTCCTATGGTATATATGGTTCTAATAAGCCGGATATTAGAAGACAACTTTGGGCATATGTTTGCAACTTCAATAATATAGTGATCAACAATGGATAATTTTGGAAGATTTTAATGTGGTGAGACATGCTGTAGAAGGAAAAAGGGTGGGGGTGTGGACTCGAATTCTACTTTGGACTTTTCAAATGTGTAGCTTTTATTTGAGCTGAAACTA
Source organism: Nyssa sinensis (assembly GCA_008638375.1). NCBI lineage: Eukaryota > Viridiplantae > Streptophyta > Magnoliopsida > Cornales > Nyssaceae > Nyssa > Nyssa sinensis. Next base: position 7,040,269 of record CM018036.1, read on the forward strand.
AATTTATCTCTAATACGTTGTGGCTGATTTGCAAGGAAGTAAGGAATTGCCCTTCTCTTACTATCCACTTGCCTTGAGCAGCAAGAACTTCAATATTCACTGAAAGAGTTGTGAAACAAAACAAAATAAGGCAACGAAAATTGCAACGGGATTGAAACTGTAGAACTGTAAACTTGCTTGATTGAGATAAAGAAGTTGTACAATTTAGGATTTGGAAAAAATGGCTACCACAAATTAGGCTACTGCTACTCCTAAGAAGTAGGCTACAATTAGAATTAAATTATGACTAATATGTGGCAAGCTAGACTATTCCTAATCTAATGGCCATGGCGGCTTACAAGGAAAAGCTAAGCTAAGAGATAAAAGGACCAGTTTGAGATGGACTAAACTACTCCTAGGTGAGGATAATTGTGGCCATGAGAGCCTTACAAGGAAACTGCTGATAAAACAGAGAGTTGTGTTGTCACCAAGAAGGGGAACTTCTCCAATGGACATCCTTGAGCTTTTCAAACTTGTTATAATCACTTAGCTTTGCCACGTCTTCATCTCACAAGTAGAAGATACCAAGTTTCCCACTTAGTCTCCACTTTATATCTTCACTTCTACAAATATGGGACCACTTCTCCAAGATCCTATAGAGTGGTGTATCAACGGTCCACCTCCTCTCTTCATGGACTACCTGAGGGACCATCTCTCACTCTCTCTTCATGGACTACATGGGGAAACATGTTCTTCAGAACTCTTCCTTGACGGCCATGTGTCCCACATGCATGTGTTTCATGCATTTTTAGATGTACATAATCTGAAAAACCCATGCATGACATCACCCTAGCACTTGTTCACAATTGGCCTGACACTTAAGTACTTCATGGCTCCAAGTTTGAAGCCATCCTCTCATGTGGGAAGGTCCATGTGTAAGCATCCTAGCGTCTAAGAATATTTGGGTACAAACAATGGAAAATTGCAATTTGAAGGACAAGACTGCTAAAGGAATACTTCTACACTAGGAGTAACAAGAAGGAGGAAGGGCATTACTTCCAAACCAAGCTTGACAGAATTTATTGTTACAACTTCAATAATATAGTAATCAACAATGGATAATTTTGGGAGATTTAATGTGGTGAGACATGCTAGAGAAAGAAAAGGATACGGGAGTGGATTTGAATTCTACTCTGTAATTTTCAAATTGTAGCAAATTCTACTTTGGAGTTTTCAAATTGTAGCAAATTGCAATTTGATGGACATGTCTACTAAAGGATGCTTGTACACTAGGAGTAACATGAGGGAGAAAGGGTATTACATTCAAAGCAAGCTTGAAAAAATTTTGATTAACGACAACTGGTTAGAAGTATACCCTGAAGTGACTTTGAATTGAGTATTTGGATCTTTCCTCTGCGATGCCACTATAATTCCTGGGGGCTAGGAAACCTTTAATTATATCAATTTTTGGGCTGATCATTCAGATTGTTTTGGACCCTGTTCAGACATCTTGGGGAAATAGGGTTAACGGTAGTCCCATGTCGAGACCTTGTTTAAAACCAAGACAAATTGAAGGAGAATTGAAGAAATGAATAAGTTCAATAGTAACATATCAACGAGAACAGCTATTGCAAGAGAAGAATTGGATAAAGCCCAATCAGAATTGTATCTTTATCTTCAAGATCACTAGCTAGGGTCCAAGGAAAGAGAATTATTGATGAAGTATGAAAACTTAAGTTGTGATGAAGCAGAAGGTTAGAATAAGATGGTTCGGATTAAGTGACCATAATCAGTGTTTTTTTTCACAAGAATGTGAACAGCAACAGGGCTAGGAATAAAATTTTGAGTCTTAATTATCAAACTGGGAACAAATTGAGGATAGAAATGCAATAAAACAGAAAGCAGTTAACTATTTAAAACAACTCTTGAGCAAGCCACATTATGCTTCTGGCACCTAAATGCAACTTAGAGAGTTATCAAATTAAAACTTACAGAGAAGCAACAAAGTCTAATGGGCAGGGAGGTATCAGAATCAGAGATAAAGGAGGCTATGTTTGCTATTCAAGAGGAAAAATCTCCATGTCCTGATGGCTATACATCTGAATTATTCAAGAGAGCATGGAATATAATTGGAGAGGATGTGATGAGAGCAGTTAAGTCATTTTCCAGAACAGGTCAGCTACTGAGGGTTGGAATACTGCTGCAATATCTTAATTCCTAAGGTAAGCAACCCTTCTTCCACGAGTGATTTTCAACCTATATCTTGTTGTAATGTAATTTACAGGTGTATTTCCGAAGTGCTTGCTCATAGACTCAAATCAGTAATGCCTTACATCATCAGTCAGTACCAATCTGCACTTGATAAGGGCAGGTCTATTGCAGATAATATACTTCTCTGCAGGAGCGGATTAGAACTACCATAGGAATAACTCTCCACCAAGTTCTGCAATAAAAATTGATTTAATGAAAGATTGTGATACAGCTGGATTGAGTTTTTTGATGTATGTCCTTGAAGTAATTAATTTTCCACCAAATATGTGACAGTGGACAGCAGCATGGTCCTTTTTTTTTTTTGATAGTTAATAACAGCATGTGTTCAAAGAACCAGATTTTCAGTTGTCTTGAATGGGTCACCTGAAGGAGAATTTCAAGGAGCTAGGGTCCGACACAAGGAGACCAATTTCTCCTTCTCTCTTTCTGATAGTAATTGAGGCCTTTCATGCTTGTTACATGAAAGTTTAGCAATATTAAGGCATAATATGCAAATAGTCTAGCTTTTATATCTGCAGTTGAAGATGAAATAAGGGCGGAAGGGAAGGACAACTTTCTATAAAACAAGGGTAACTCTTATATCAATGAAATTGAGATTAGAGGATTGCAAGGAGTTGATTGATAAAATTCTTAGACAAATTTAGAGTTGGACATCTAAATTTTCATCCTATGTTGGAAGACTTAAAGTCATCAAGTCACCCCTCTTCAACATCCATATGTTCTACTGCAGTATTTTTATTCTTCCAAAGAAAGTAATTCATGCTGTAGAGCAAAAATCGAGGACTTTCTTGTGGATTGGACATGAACTAAGGTCAAGTGGAGCAAAAGTGAGTTAAGCTTCGCTTTGTTATCCAAAGAAAGGAGGAGGATTGGGAATTAAAAGGACTGAAAACTGGAATAAAGCGTCCGTGATGAGGCATTTATGGGCAGTATGTAGTAAAAAGGATTCTCTTTGGGTGAAATGGGTGCGTGTGTACTTATTAAGGATAGAAACGTTTGGAGGATTCAAATTCCCCAAGTTGTGAATGGTCCTGAAGGAAGATAGTGAAATCTAGACTAAATGCAAGGTCATTTGTGAAACAAAAAATTGGTATGGAGTTGATGCATGATTTTTGGCAGTTGTAGTATTTGTTATGATTATGGGAGCAAATCTCAAGCTAAAGTGACTTCTACTATTAGGGAAAAGAGATAGCATGACTTCTATTATTAAAGCCATTCCAGACATAAGACTTCGTTTCTGATCAGATCAAAGAAGACCAGGTTTTGTGGACTTTTAACTTCATCAGGTACCCGCAGTTGTACTTTAGATTGGAATGCATAAAGAGGGCAAAACCCTGTTGTCCCTTGGGCTAAAATCATTTGGTTTGCTAGAGCAATCCCTAGTGATGCCGTGTGGATAGCATGGTTAGATTGACAAGGAGAAATAGGTTGATGGAGAAAGGGATAGCGAGCTAGCAAGCTGTGTTTTATGCCTAAAAAATATGGAATCTGCCCAACATCTTTTCTCCGAATGTTCTCTTTAAACTAGAATATAGCAAAGCATTTTGAAATGTGTTTTTAGTGAAATGACAGTGTGGGCACTGGCAGTACGAAAAGGAATGGCCGAATGGGCAATTCAACATATGAAAGGCAAATCTTTCCAAAGTACAGTTTGAAAATGGGGATTCACAATTGCTATCTACTGTAAATGGAAAGAAAGGAATCAAAGAATATTCAATGGCAAACAAAATCAGTCTATATAAAGCTTAGAGAAATATCAGTTAGGACCAAAATTATGAAGTGGAAGAAGATGGATAATCAAGAAAACAGAGATTTATGCAGTAAATGGGGGGTAAAAGTGCCACCACAGGCTTCATTTTGAGATGGAGCTGAACTCCACACAACACATTTTAGAATACCAAACATACAGCAATAACTTGGTCAGGCCATCCTCAGCAGACAAGAATTTGTGTTTTCCAACAGCACCTCAGAAATTGAAAGATAATAAATTCAAACCACAATCACAAGGCAGGTCATTTCAAGTGAATTGAGTAATTTAAAGGATGAAAAAGGATAGAGGATAAAGAATTCCTGGACTCTGAGTACATCGAATGAGGCATCCCTCCCTCATGCTCTATGAGGACAGGACCATACTTTCTTACAGAATTAACCGAGCAGCCGTGGTTTCCAAGATAAAATAGTAAGGCTTAACTAGAGTACAACAAAAATTGAAGAAGAGGACGAGGAGAAAGACAAAGGCTAAAAATATATACATAGAGAGAGAATAAGAGTTACAGTGTTTAAACATCAGCACGGGGGCATGCATCTAAGTAGTATGTGATTCAGCCACTATTTAGGATTTGACTAAACATAATCATCCTTCAGCCATTTTTACTAATTGAGTATTTTCCAACTGTGGAAAATGTGATTCATTTTCCAAAAATGAAAATGGAGTATATTTCTTTAAATAACAATGTGCTTCTGGAAGCACATGGAAATGGTAACATCGCATTTTTACTTCAAATTATTCTACTAAAACCAAGTATATCAAAGCATTTGTAGGACTTCAAAACACTGTTTTAGTATCATTATTATTTTAGTAATAAAGGACGGGTTAGCACCTTATAGTACCATTAAATCTAAATGAAATCATTTCACTTCCACATGGTGTCAAACTGCCCCTAAGAATTCATATACATATCGTCATTGTATGACATTCGTAAAAAAATTTACTATTTGCATGGTTACTTCAAGTACTCATAGGATAGCACACACACACACATATATATATATATATATATATTTACCATGTTCACAATTTCTTTATGCAAATGTTAGATGCCAAGTATTAGAATTTGAATACTCACATGAATGACCAGAACAGGACACTTCACCAATGGGATTTTGTCAATGTTCTGCACAACATCAACATAATCTCATGTTCAGACATACAGAATACGCAGGATATGATAAGCAAAGAGAATCAAATAGATCAGCAAACAAGCACTTTGCCTTGTAGATGTCAAACCAATAGGTGCGCTTTACAGGATACATGACTCTTAAGCCTGACAGTATAGGACTATGCAAAACAACAGCTCTAAGTCGAGGCAAATGAGCCGCAAGGTCCAAAGTAGGGCCACTGCCAACTGACTGCCCATAAAGGATAATTTCTTCCTGCTTAGCACCATAGTTTTCTTCGAGACACTTGTATGCAGCTTCAATATCTGCATATGTATTATGCTCACTTGGCTGTAGCAAAGCATACACATGGAATTCAGAGTATTCTTTCAGGTATTTGAATTGTGTGAATAAAAAGAGGAACAAAGCATCCCATGCAAAGAAAATTTGCAGTTTACCTTTCCAGATGACTGCCCATAACCTGAGTAATCATACCTGCACGAATTTAAATGTCTTAGAAGCTCTACTCATTCAATGTTAGCTGAATAACCAGTGATATATGGCAACGCATAAGATGAAAATCTGAAATGTACAACCACCAAAGTGAAACAAAATAGTTCATTATTTATTGTGGCTTAATTTAGTGGGAGATGAAGCATTGGAAAATACCTCAAACACAGTGACCAAGCAAATTTAACTAAATGAAACATGTAACAGTTTTCAGCAGCATAAGAAAACATCTGAAATAACCACAAAACTCTATTTCCAGGATCTCTTTAATGCTTATATATTTGTTATTGTTTTAAGTGAAAAAAGGATGTTTTCCATTGTTTAAAACCACAAAAACCAAAGCAAAGAACCACCTAGATAAGAAAAAGAATCCAAAATTTGGCCAAACAAGTATAAAATAAAAAGAGCATCTAAAAATATGCATATGCGCACAAATTAAGAGCACATTGTAGGTATTCTCAGATAATGAATATGAACAACTAGATAATTTCAAAGTTTTCCCTAAAGAAACATTGTCTTTGGGGATTGCCTCATTGAGATTTTGAAATCAAAGAAAATCAGGAGTTCCCTGTCTTACTCACTTACCAGAAATATTAAATGCATCTCAATAATGTGCGTGAATTTTTTGAATAATAAGCACAACTGCTCTCAATTTTACAATTCAGCATTCTCAACTGACCAAGCCCCTATATACAGCATATTTTCAGTCAGTTAATCTCATCAGTTTTTTTTTTTTTTTTTTCATTCAAAACACCCAGGAATGATTTAGAATGACTTTCAAGATTTGAAGGACAAAAAGGCCAGCAGCCAAACTAGAGCCACATATCACAAAGGAAAAAGATCTTTTCCAGGACTGATCTCTTAAACGTACAATTTTATTCCGCAGAAGACCAAAATTGACTTTCAACTGGAAAAGCCAAATAATACATATCCATCCACTGGAAAAATCATCTTAATACAACCACAGACTAGAAAACAACTAAAGTATGAGAATATTACAAACTCAACACAACTCAATGGACATGCAGAGCCTTGTTCCAACTACTTAAGGTTGGTTAAGTTAATCCTGTTTTTCCTTATACTTATAGTGATATTCTGGTCCATAGATTGTTTTATAAAATATTCTATGATGTCTTTTCTTATGACCTTGACCCAAGTTCCATGTGCTCTTCCTCTCGAATGCGTGAAGCATGTCTGGGTTATTTTGATTGAAACATTATGTTATACTATTCCCAACCATATAGTTACATCTACTGACTTCTTCATATCTATCTATGAAATGCTTCTGTTATTGATATATCAAAATCTGATGATTGATTATGGGCAAAAAAACTATAAATAAAACCTATCTATTAATAACAGAAAATTAGTCATTGATAGTCCCTATTTCCCCTACTTTGGTGTGAATAATTTGCTGAAACAAGAACCAAAGAGAAGGCATCTCAATCATCAATCCCAATCAGACCAATTACCACAAAGGAACTAACCATAATGTCACACACTTGAGATGTAAAAGGAACAGATCTATAAAGACTGAAGGTCCCAATTTAATTCCTAAATTACAGCTTACCGATCAATGGTTATAGAACTGGCAGTCTGCCAGACGTCAATAGAAAATACAGAGTTCTTTCCATTCCATCAGAAAGGTAAGGAATTAAAACTACCTCCATACCCTGCCCAAGACTTCATTTTTAAGACGACCTTCAGTAGCCCCATTAAGGCATTTCCATAAACACCTTTCTTATTGATAAAGAATCGGAAATTGACAGCTTATTCTAACAGGGAATATCTAATTCCCCGTACTATCATCAATACTCCTATAAAGATAAAGCAAACTAACCAAACACTCAACAAATGTCTCAAAATTGAAAAAGGGGTAGGAATAAAACGAAGTACCCATAAGATTAACACGTATATATTTGCTCAATTGAATAGAAAACTACTGCATCTGACCCATACCAGCTAAAATTCAAACTGGGTATAGCCAATTCACAAAACTATCATCAATATATATATATATATATATATATTGATATATATATAGAGAGAGAGAGAGAGAGTACCCCATGAGATTAACTCGCAAGTGGATGCTCAATTCAATGAAGAGTTCATACATCTGACCAATATCAGCAGCATTACCGTGAGAGTAGAGGAGAGTGGAGGTGGCCATGGGGTATCTAACATAGACGGCGACGATCTCGGTGCCACGACGGGTGGGTAACTTCAAAATCTCAACGTTTTCACGGTGAGGGAAGGGGTCCAAGAGCAAGAGACCAGTGGCTTCGTCTGTAATTAGCTTGTAAGATGGTGGGTTGGGTGGGAAGAAAGCGAACTTGGCCGCCATGGATGAAGTCACCCCACCCATCTCTATCCCTTTTCTCTCTCTATAAATCGACTAGTTTCTCTCTCTATATGGGTTTGTCCTTTGGCCTGAATCAGAAGCAGATCGACATTCCTTCTGTTTTCGTTCTTGTTATTTCACTTATGAGAGACACCCACACAGACACAGCACACTTTCAGAAATTTTTAGACAGTATTTTTCTATTTTCGCAACTAATATATTTGTTTTTTCCATTTTTGGTAAATTATAATTTATATGGATTATTTTTTCAGGTATTTTATATAAATTATTATATTTCTTATTTTTTATAAAATTATATCATCTTCTTATTTCTCTAAATAATATCATTTTTTTTACTTTGGTTATTAGTAATAAATTTTTTTTATATACATAAATACTGTCGATCCATTATTAATTAATATTTAATAAGTCACTAATTTATATTAATTAATTAATAATTTTATTACAAATATTTAAAAATTTATTTTTCATATTAATTATTAGAATAAAAAATTATGTAATTAACATTGAAAAATGTTCATAACTCTTCTTAATTTGTACACATATTTTATTTTGAAAGTTAAAAATCATATATAATTGAAAAAAATGTTAATAAAAATAATACAAATTTTAATAATTAATAATTTTTTAGTAAATCGAGATTATTAATTACTGAAGATTGATGGTATTAATTGTTTTTATTGGTAACAATTTAATGTAATAAAAATATTTTTTAAACAAATATTATATAAATTATTTTTTAGGTTCTTGATAATTATTATCAAAATGACTCTTATTTTTAAAACTATATTGTCTTTTTTTTTACTTTGATTACTCGTAATAAATTTAATAAAATTTTATTTTAATTATTTAAAATTATTATATAATTTTTTCAATTTAATATTTTAAAATTAGGCCACATATCTTATTTTAATAATTTTAATTTTCTGGAATTGCAGATTATTGGTTTTGATTCGTATAGGCTTGTCGCCATACCGTCCAATAAAAGCACTTTCGGTTTCCTACATATTATTCTAAATGATGTAATACTGATGTTAAAATTATATTAATTATACAATTTAAGGTATTGTCAATAATCTAGTGCCACATCAATACCACATAATTTAAAATAGAAATTTGAGTTACATTTTTGGAAAGTGTAAGATTGCTCCACACACACATACATATGTGTGTGTGTGTGTGTGTGTCAACTATACGCATAACCACCCAAGTGGAGCCTCTCTGTTGATTGATCCATGAGATATGCACCACAAAACAATGCAATGCATTAATTATTAACATTAAACTAAGGGATTCTTAGTAATTGTTAATTCCAAATTAATGATCTAAATAAGTAGTGGAGTAGTATAATTTATAAGCAATATTTAGTGATATGTGCTGGTTTCCAGGTTGGGCAACAAAGTTGATTGGGAGACGAGTATGGTCCCACATCGGCATAATACAATATTTGTTCTTTTGTCTAGGAAGTCGATTAATACAACTCCCTAATTCAATTAAATTTGCTCAGACACTGTGACCAATGATGTCTATGTAACAAAGAAATCCCCCCCCCCCCCCCCCCCGGGGGCACATGGGATTAGTATAAGAATTGGTGGAGTATGTTGGTTAAGTTTATGACATTTCCCTCGAGCAATAGAAACTTCCCACATGTCTCTTGCCCCCCTTTTCTCTTCTTAAATTAAATTAAACAAACAAACAATATTATTAAAAAAGACTAGTCCAGAGTATAAGACTCTTGTTATTGTAAGATTTTGAGAGGCTTAGATGTACGCAAAGTTTTTTTTCGCAAGTAAAAAGACTGTTTTTGCGACTTAAGACCCGTGACCTCTAATTTACAATTCGATACTGTGAGGTTTAGAGAAAGTTAGATATATACAATCTTATTCCCGCAAGTAGAAAGTTTGTTCTCCCGACTTAAACCTGTGACCTTCAATTTACAACCCAACATGGTGAGGTTAAGAGAGAATTAGATGTAGTTTACAAGCCGACACTACGAGTTCTCGGAAGGATTAGATGTACGCAGCCTTATCCCCTCAAGCGGATAAACTGTTTTTGCGATTTGAACTCGTGACCTGTAATTTACAACTCGACACTGCAAAATTTAAGGAAGATTAGATGTATACAGTCTTATGCAACTTTACTCCCGTAAATAGAAATACTATTTTCGCGACTTGACTTTGTGGCATCCAAGTTATAATGCAACACATTACCGTTACACTAAAGCCTACTCTCAAATAGACAATAATATTATACTTCATTAATTTTTCTATATTTTCCCTTCAAATAAAATTTTGTTACTCGATGATGTTAACTAACTTAATTGATAGAAACTAACTTTAATCATATTCTTTTGATGCGGATGGTAATGTTTTGCGACCTCAAATCATTAAAGTTACATGACAACATTGTCTATATCCAAAAAAATATAATTTAAGAAAATACTATGTTTCTCAAATTTGTATCTTAAGTGATGTGACACATATATGACAGAATCACATTAATTACATAATTTTAAATATTATCAATAATACAGTATTATGTCAATGTCACGTGATTTGTGATAAAAATTTGAAATATAATTTTAAAAAATATAACATTGCTCTATGATTAAAATTATACCCTAATTAGAGTATTTTTTTTATAACACCATAATCTTGTATAACAGTTTTTTTCTAAATAACTTTAAATTATTTTTCCAGTTAAGTAGGAGCACATGGGTTACTTAATTAAAGGAATATATATATATATATATATAGAGAGAGAGAGAGAGAGAGAGAGAGAGAGAGAGAGATTACACTTTAACCAAGGAACATGAAGTTAAAGAAGCTTTATAGCCTTGGGGCTTGGCTGCCTCAAACTTTATTTGCTAAAAGCTCTCTTGAACAAGTGCTCTTTGGAAACTTCTCACAAGGGGGGTCTCCATCAGTGTTGCAACCCATGTAATGGCATCACTAGGGAGCATGTAAATCAACTTTCACCTCAACTTTTACCTTCTATTACTAATTATATATGCTTTTAATGCACCAACCTTCACTCTAAATCAACTGTTTTGCAATTATCACATAACCTTAGAATAGCCTCCAATGAGTTTCAAATAATTAATTACAAATTCACCCTCGTATGACATACTTCCTAACAAATACATGAGAGCAAAGTGTGTGTGTATACACACACACACACATATATATATATATATATATATATATATATACACACGCACACATACATAGATTTATATGAGAGCAAATGTGATCACTTATATATAGTTTATTGCTTATTTATAAAAGAAAAGACGCTTGTTATAGTTTCTTTTTATGCTTAATGCATTGGCAGGAATCTACTTTGCAGAAGATCACTCCTTAACCTTCACTCAAAGCCAACTGAGAGACATTTTTGATAAAAAGGGTTTTAACCTAAAGAAAAATGAAATGACAAAGAAGTAAAGAGAAATCATTGGAGAAGAAGGTCCTTAACTCATAGATTTGGAAAAATCCTAAAAAATACTCATAATTAAGAAGGAAAAATAATAATAAAGTCGGTCCATCATGCAAAAAACAGGGTTTATTTAACAAAGCACCTCAAGTTAAATTATGCTCTAAGGAAAGGATTGTGGTGATAGATATATATCAAATTTTGTTCTTTTCCTGTACTAAGTTCTCTCAATTCACCATCAGATGTGCAACACGTAAAATACTTTTTCCAAGTCCATCATACGAATTACACAACATTGAGATCATTCTTAGTACTAAATTCTCAAAATGTACTTTCATCGACTGAGTTGAGTTGAGTTGAGTAACAAGTTATTCAAGTTCGAATCGTTAAAATTAAAAAGTCTTAAATTGTATTAAAGTTTGACTTGTATATATATTTAATGTAACTTAGAACAAGTCTCTAATCGAACTAATTACAAGTCAAACTTAAATAACTTCGATTATTTTATGTGTGTGTATATATATATATATATATATATAATATTAAAGTATTTATTAGATATTGAACCAAATATGAGCTGAGCCCAATAAAATAATGAGCTTGCTTGTTTCCCAAGCCCATCTTGCAATGAATCTCTAACCAAGTCCATCATTAGATGTGCAACATATACAAAAGTTTCTCCAAGTCCACCATGTGAATTCCTATTAGTGGGCTGCGTCCTTACAGCAATCTACTTTCACCAGCCCGTCAGTTCAACAGCTACATCTATTCTGGCCCCCCATATTGGAGGAGCCCATATTTTTGGGGTCTTTACCATCCTTAACTTATTTGGAAAATTGGATAAAAAGATGAGATATATCACCACTCACTTAGTATAGTTTATACCATATGCAAGTGAGATATAAATAGTTTATATCATATTTTTTCTATTTAAAAAATTAAAAAAGAATTTTTTATTATAAAAAAGTCTAATTGTTAACTTTTATCTTAACACCGTTAAAAATATCAGTGATTGGATTAAAATAACCTTTAATGTACATTTTTGAAAAAAAATTAATAATATATATATATATATATATATGAAATAACTTTTTCAATCTAAAAAAATAATAACATTTTATGAAGTGAGATTTATTTTTAGGCTTTCAAGATAAATAAAAATATGCTATTTTTTATAATTGAAGAGTTTATTTTATGAATTATTTAGTTTTTTTTTTAAATATATATTAAAAATTATTTTAGTGTAATTAGAAATATTTTTTAATAATGTTAAGTTCAAAGTTAACAATTAAGATTTTTGGTATTAAAAGTTTATTTTTTGAATTTTTTAGATAGAAAAAATTAATAATAGATTTTTTAGATTAAAAAATTTATTCTAAAGACTTTTTAATATTTTTTTTCTTGTATTTATATAGGTCGTGAGAGCTATCAATGGGATTTGTCGATATGACAGCTAGTTATTTTCATAAATAAGGAAAGAGAGAAATTTGTATACGAGGAAGCCAACATCAGATGTTGAGAAAAAAGATTGTTCATCAAAAGATAAAGATTTATTGGTAATATATATATATATATATATGTATTTATGTTAGTGCTTGATCACATGAGTTATGTAGAAGTAATATTAATTAATAAGGTGAATTAAGTCTGAAATTCGAAATAAGTCGTGGACATGTGCCATGCTAAACTCCATAGGCTAAAAAATGGAATACTTTTTTCAGGAATCTCATCAAAATGTCAATTTGATGACACGTTTCATCAATTGAGGGGAACTAATTAATCAAAACCCTAATCACATTTTAATTTTAGGATTAGCACGTGCTCACAGGGCTTAAGGCTGGCTTTAGGGAAACTGTTTGGTTAAGTTGTTTAATCACATTCATTTGTATATTTGTCCAGTATATACTGCAGGGTCGAAACCTGGTCTGCCTTTTAAGTTTAAATTCCATTTTTTATTCACATATTTTAAACTCAATATTTGTAACTTAGTTTAAGAGAGAGAAAAGGAAAGAAAGTAGAAATGCACTTTGCAAAAAGGAATACCTTAACCCTCACTCAATGCTCCTCACAACACACACACATACACACACATATATATACACAGAGAGAGAGAGAGAGAATAAAACCTCCAAAAGCCCTCCCCCCCCCAGCCCATGGTACATCTAAGCTAAAAAAAACTTGACAAAGTCCCACATGGGAAAAATATTGTTTTATATATGCTTGATTTGATGTCACACCTAGCTTAATTGATTTGGAAAAATATCCCATATCAACATCATGTCTATTGCAAATGATGAAATCATAGTATTCCTCACGTAAAATGTTAAATATTATAATTTTTTTTACTCCATTTTTTTACGAGTATTGTTAGGTATACTGTTTAAGTTTATTAGATTAATTTACCGATGACATTATCAACCATATATCTTATTTAAAATACAAAACACATCCATTAATTACAAAATAACCATTACCACATCAACCGATAAATCAAATTGATACACTAAGCATTTTTCTTTTTTCAGTCCGGACATAAAGTAATGAGACATATTATAATAAATGCATGTGGGCATTGGCCGAATTTTGGGAGGGGGCACCATCCCTCCAAAGTTTGCCATTTTTTTCACTAAAATTTTATTATAATTTAGAAAATCTCCCCTCTAAAATTTTATAATCTCTCTAATAACCTTCTTATATCTCCCCCCCCCCCCTTCAAAAAAAAAAAACCTGAGTAGCCTCTTGATCCGCCATTACATATACCCCAACCCCAACCCCAACCCCGAGTAGCCTCTTGATCTGCCATTAGATATGAGTTCAATCATCTTAGACTTAAAGAGCAACAAAATTGATTATGTTTAGCATTACTCATTCGTCACTTTTGATATGTGCATTCACCATGCATGGGATATCATTCTATACATTGACTTATAATTTCAGAATTTATAGGCTTTTATGCATAATATTCGGTGAAATTATAACAATGTGGATTTTTTTTCTTATATTTTGGGTACATATAATTTGAAATAGGAATTTGAAAAAAAGAAAAAAAAAACACTTGTTTAATGTTTTTATTGACTTGGCAAAATTTGAAATCTTGTGAAAAAAACATAAAAATGTTTAAATTTGAATTTTTTTTCTGAAATTCACCAAAAAATTGTGAATTTAGATTCAAGTTTTGTATTAACAAAAAATTAGAGAAGTCCTTCAAACCTTGTAATGGTCACCAGGATTGCAAAGTTAGGCAAGTCGAGACAGGTTTGATATTCACCTAAACTCATCTCAAATTTAAATAATTTTTATAATTTATTATTTTTATGAGACTTAAATAAATTTGAGGAATGCTAGTTTTACTTTCATATTTTACCAAAAGTGTTTATCTTCATAAGTTGACAGTATTTTATTAATTGAATATCATATAATGTTATATTATAATGTGATATTTAATCAATACAATACTATTAATTTATAAAAATAAATATTTTTAATAAAATTTTTAAATAAACCAAATATTATTGTATAAATTTTACGTAACAGCAAAAGAATAATATTCTACCGTCTTATTGAATATTTTTTTCCTCGTAGACTCGTAGTCCATCAGGCAGCATCACAAACCAACAAGCTATTCTGCAGCTGCCACGTGTACTCACAAAACAGAAAAACAATCACAAATTCCCTGCAGCTGCCACCTCCGGTTCCTTCCCCCTGCCCCCCCCCCCCCCCCCTATATGTATATATATCAGTTAGTTGTGGAATTTATGGAGGTCCGAATCGTCCGATCATCGCTCACAACTGGCCGGTCAGCCACAGGCTTTGAAATGCAAAGCACATCAACAATCTCTCAAGTTTTCTCCAGTTTCAGCAGTCTTGACAGCAATGTCTCTCTTGCAACACCATCCCTCCATCTCCATTCTCACGAAACTCCAAAACCTTCCATATCTCACCTCTGCATTTCCTCATTCAAAACCCTAAACTCACAAATCAGCTGCCTCGCAGTCCACAACAACACTCTATACGCAGCATCCATCAACGAAATCAACGTGTTTGATCTAACAAACTATGCTCTCATCGATACATTCAGCTGCAACGACTCCACTTCTGGTTTAATCAAGTCCATTGCATTTTGTGGACAAAAGATCTTCACCGCTCATCAAGATCGCAAGATCAGAGTCTGGCAAGTGACCGTGACGGGCTCATCTAAACGGCACCGTCTCGTATCCACTCTTCCCACCGTTAAAGACCGTCTCCGCCGTTGCATTTCGCCGAAGAACTACGTTCAGGTCAGGCGTCACAAGAAACAGCTCTGGATCGAACATGCCGACGCAATCTCGGATTTAGCCGTTAATCAAGGTTTAATGTATTCGGTTTCATGGGATAAAAGCTTGAAAATATGGAGAATGTCTGATTTACGTTGTTTAGAGTCCGTTAGAGCTCATGAGGATGCTGTCAATGCCGTCGCCGTGTCGGTTGCCGGCACCGTCTACACGGCGTCGGCTGACGGAATGATAAAGGTTTGGGAGAGAACTGATGGAGAGAGACGGCATGCATTGATGAGTACGCTAGATAAGCACAAATCAACGGTGAATGCACTAGCATTGAGTGATGATGGATCGCTGCTGTTTTCAGGGGGCGTTGACCGTCTGATCTTGGTATGGGAGAAAGTGGACAGTCCTGATCACATGTTTGTTAGATGGTCGTTGAAAGGGCATAAAGCGGCGGTACTGTGCTTAATCTATGTAGATGAGTTGTTAGTGAGTGGGTCATCTGATCGAACGGTGAGGGTTTGGCAACGTGTCGTGGAGGGTGGGTACTGTTGCTTGACAGTGTTGGAAGGACATGAGAGACCGGTTAAGTCGTTGGTGGCAGTTTTGGGCGGCGTTTCGGGCTCATTTTCGGTTTGCAGCGGAAGTCTTGACGGTGAGATCAAGATTTGGCGGCTCTTGATTTCCAATCTCAACAGCAAGTCCTAAATTTCGGATAGTTTGAGATTGAGTGATCAATACTACGAAAAGAAAACCTCCCTTCTGTCTTAATTAAATAGCATTGTTAATCACAGTATAATAATTTGTCAACTCCAATTTTTTTTTTTTTGTGTGTGGTGTTATTGATCAAATCTTTCTATACTTCCCTCTTCTAAATATTTTTCCATTTGAAAGAAAATCAAGGTACTGTATTTAAAAAATCATTTGAAAGAATTTTTTTTTTTTTTTTTACTACTATGTACAATGAAAGCGAATAATGAAATACAGACGTGTTAAAAAATTAAACATTCAGGCAGCAAATAAGATACTAAGATATACATATAAGATACTAAGGTATACATAATTTGACAAATTGTCCAAGTTAACTAGTGAAGCATAGTAAAAAAACTCCTGCCACAAATGTCTAAGAATCAATCTTGTCCTATTTTTTCTCCTTGAAAAAATACAATTTACAATGTTTCAAAACTCTAAAGAATGAAATTAGACAAATTTGGCTAAATCTAGGCAGCGACCGGATATCTGCACCATAGAGTAGGGTGTTTTTTTGAATCGAGTGTTGTCATGATCCCACATCGGTTGTAAGTAGGGAAGTCTTGAGGCATATAAGCAGTCCGGTATATCTATCCATTAGTTGCAGCTTTTGGGTCAAAGCTCGACCCGAGACTCCGATGACTAGGTGATAACCACATCCCCAGCTTGCTCAGGGTTCCAAAGGGTCTGAACCCATCCTGAGATCTGACTGCGCCGAGGACGTCGCAGATTCGGGTGGGAGAGAGTATGACACGATTCCACATCGGTTGTGAGTAGGGAGGTCTTGGGTCATATAAACAGTTCGGTACATTTATCCATTAGTTACAGTTTTTGGGTCAGAACCTGATCCGTGACAAAAGTCATTTTGGACAAATTTGGCTAAATCTAAGCATGATTATTGATCAACACATAAAGTTGGGTGTTTTTAGAATCGAGTGTCGTTGGGTCATATTTCAATTTCTCTAAAATTTTATTTGTATTAATTAATGAACAACACAATAATTTTTTACGTTCAAGTGCCAATTAATCGTCTCTAAAAATATGTCCAAAATATATCCGGTGCGAGTCGAATCAAGAATACGGGACATAAATAACTCTGGACACAAGACTTTCCCTGGTAAAAGCTAATACGAATGAAGTTAATTTAGTAGTAAGAATGAAGACTTATATTGCAAACTTTCTTCTTTAAAATAATATATGATGCTTGTTTGCTTTAAGTTTTATGAATATATATATATATTGTGTGTATACATATTGGTGGGAATATAAATAATGTATAATGATGTTTGTATGCTTTTTGAGATGTCACGTGAAACATGTAACCTTGTTCTTCGCTAGCAATTAGGAATTAGGGCTAGGCTCATTATAGGAAAACATGTCGCAATTACCCACTACCGGTTCTATTTTTCATTCCTCTAAAAGATGGGAATGTAACTTGCTTTCACTCGCTCAAATGCGGTGGCATGTTTCCTCAAAGGGTTCGGTTGGGTGTGGCAATCGTCAAGCAAGTTCTTTAAATTGTCATCTTTAGTAAGGGATACATCGAATGAGTTCAATTTATTAATTGTTAGCATGAAAATACATTGAATTTAGCGCTAATAAAGTAGAGAGTGGTATAAGTGAGTCAAGTAGAGTTGAGTCGAATAGCAAATTGTTTAAGTTTGATTTGCTAAAATAAACGAGTTTCAAATTATGTTTAAGTTTGGTTTATTAATTTTTTTAGCCAATCTTGAACGATCTTTTAATCGAGCTGATCGTAAGTCGAACTCGAGCAGCTTAAATTTTTATATAGTATTAAACCACTTTTGACTTAACGCGTCGAACTTAAAAAATTAATGAGTTTTAAAATATGTTCAAACTTAACTAGTTTATCTGCATGCTGATTTTGAACAAACGAGTTTATAACTGAGTAGATCATGAGCCAAACTCAAATAACTCAATTCGTTTCACAGTCTTAAAAGCATATGAGAGAGGAGAAGACGTTTACTTTCCCCATCTCTTTGCAAGAAAAGAAATATCACACATTCTTATAGATTAAGATAAGCCAACTGTACATGATATATTATACCGATATGCGAGATTGTTTAATTAATATTAATGAAAATTATCGATTTTACATGCTTACGATATATGCATGTGTTATTAAAAATTCTTAAAGAGAGACAATATAATTTAAATTATACGTATAAAGTAATTAGTATAAATTAATTTGAGTACATTTAACTAATTAGGCAACTCTAAATAGAGTTGATTTTTTTTTTTTCTGAAATGGATTGCGGACAATTGGATGCTTAACTAGCATTACTATGTACAAATCAAAGTAAGTATTCATGGGGCAAGCATTTGTGAGAACACCCTCTTTATGCTTTTCTCTTTTAGAATTAATTAATTTAGAATGATTAACAGAGAAAGATGATAACTTGTCAACCACCCACACAACTTTTCAAGCATATAGAATCCAATTAAGTAGGAGAATAGGGGTTGCTTTAAGCAATTTAATATTGATTAAACTTCACAAAAAGGAGATTAATGGAATCTAATTTGTCCCATCTACAAATTAATTGTGTTGTCTGAAACAATCTTTGCGTAAGTGCTTACGTAGCTTTGAAACGAAACTTCTCATATGGGGTCTGGACCAGTGTTGCAGTGCCACGCGTCGCAGTCTAAACAAACTTTTGATTGACATTACTTCCATTAATTAGTGGTCATGTCTTCAAAGGACCAAGAATGCACTAAATCCACACAAAATGCTTACCTAATAAGATATAATAATTCAAGTGCATTTTAATCGGTTAACCACTTTAACAAAACAATTTTTAAGATTAGAATTGCTAAATTTTGACACGATACTGTTATATTATCAATTACACTAAAAGCTCATGCTGATAAAAAAATAGGTTAATAATTTATATTAAATTATTTTAATATTATTTTTTATGTGTAATCTTATTTTATATGTGAAGAATATAAAAAATTAGAGTGTATTTAGAGAGATAAAGATATACAGTCATACTGATGGAAAAGATATGAAAATCTTAACATAATAGGATGAGAGAATACAAATTCACGTGTAACCCCTTTTTACACGTGGAGAATAGTGGACGTGAAGATTAGTGGATATTAGAGGATATATAAAGAGATGAAAATATACAGGCAAATTGGTAAAACAAAGTTCGAGTCTTACATATGGGGAGTAGAGGCTATTAGAGAGTATATAGAGATGGAGATATACGAGCACAGTGGCAACTTTGATGGAACTTTAATACCAGTTGCTCTAAAAGCTCGAGCTGTTAGAGAATGAACTAATAATTTATATCAAGTTATTTTAATTGACACAATAACATGACATAGAGTCAGTAGATTTAGGTTAAGTATAAATAAATTTGTGTCATAAATAGACCGACACATTTAACATGATTAATAAATATATCATATTTTAATATTAGTCATATTAACAAGTTTAATACAACTTAATACATTTAATTACAGAAAAAGGTCATAAATTAGCCTAATACATCCCATATTGAAAGCCTATCAAAGTTTAAAAAATTGTTTATAATGCTGCACTTTTTGACTTGCAATAAGTATGGGCTCCGTAACCTGTAGAACACTCAGAAAGATGATCAGAGGACCACCGGATTGGCTCCGGCGGTAGTCGCTCCGATGCTTAAGTAAGTAAAAGGAATTGAGAGATTGTATTGAAAGCCAAAGAATGAGCATAAAAATAAAGCGTATATTTAAGGTTTAATTTATAGGTCGTGGCCTTCCTAAGTTGATTAGGATTCGATGCCATGAATATAGGGATTTGATCATCAGAGATTGCAGTTACCTTGTGGAGTATTGTGTCGTAGATAGAGATAATCATAGATAGTAGTTTCCGTGTTGAAGGCTGTTTCCTTATTCTCTGCTTGGCAGTTTTTAAGGAAGCCATAAGGTCGGAACCATATGAGATGTTGAATGAGTATTGCCCAGAGCATAAGGTCCAGAAGATATGCGCATGAGAATGCCTTGGAGGCTCTGCCTGCACTGTATGACCGAGTTTGTCTGTTCTGTAGGATATATATATGAGGATGCCCTGAAGGCTTATGACTGCTCTGTATGATCGAGAATATCAGCTCTGTATGATATATATATATATATATATATATATATATGAGGATGCTCTGAAGGCTTATGGCTGCTTTGTATGATCGAGAATATCAGCTCTGTAAGTACACGTGTCTCAAGGTGACTGGTGTGTCTGTTTGTGGTATATCAATTTACTTATAATATTTACATTATTTTGTCCCACATTGTAAGTCCACCAAACTTAAAGATTATTCTACAAGCATAAAAAATTAATTAATTAATTTAAAATTCAAGTTTTAAAATAAAAAAAATAATTATATTGACACATAATTATTTTAATAAATAAATCGTGACCAGATTGAGAAGTTTGATACAATTAATTAATGTTGACATGCATTGCCCAAGATGCAATATTGTTGATCATGTGTGTCATTGTACATATGGGTGGCCTTTCCACAATTGCTGTTCATTTGATTAGGTGACAATGGAATCAAAGATGATGCAATTGAGATCCTATTGGCCTAATGACTTCAAACTTGATATCCTATTAAATATAGTAATGGGATTAAGTAAATTAACCAATCACATCAATGATCATTATCTTTAAGTATAACTCAATTCTGAGTGAAGTTATGCCGGGTCCCCATATATATATATATATATGTATATAAAATGGGTTGGTCGGTGAGGATAGAAAAAACATAAAAGCCAGCCAACTCTATCATTCAATATGGTTCAAATTCGTGTTAATGTATTGATTAATATTGTATTAACACATATCTCAAGGATTTAACTAATCAAGATCAAACTATTGAGTATAATTTGAATTGATATAACATGCAGTTGACCATTGTGTTCTCCCTATATAGATTCAAATGAAAAAAATTAACCTAAAATAATTAAAATAAAAATTTGTTGAATTGAGTTGAGCAGAGTTAAGAAGAGTATTATTATTAAAAGAGTAATTCATGGGTTGCCAATTTTTTGAGCATTCATTAGCTCTTTAAAGAGAGACAAAAGATGCACTTACCAAGATGACTGCTTTGATGCTATCCCTTTGATGAGGAGAGACTTTCATTTTATTTCTTTGAATTTCAAGCAAAACATCCACGAAGTCCTTTTGGCATTTGTCTTCAACAATCCCACCACCAGTGCTCTCTCTTTTATGACAATTCATATGATGCTCTTCAACTAAATACTCGAGGAATTCATCAAGCTCTTTAGCAACTTTTTCAACTTTAGCGTTCAAACCATTGACACAATTCAGCCATGCTAGCCAGGGGACATAGTCCCCCACATTGAAAGTACCCAGCAAATCATAAAACTCTCCCAACATCTCCTTAAAGTTCCTGCTACCTCCCCCTGCTTTCACCATACTTCCTCCCCAAGGAAACCCTACACACTGCATCAGTTGTAAGTGAAACAAACAATTCACTCAAGTTAACTGGTAAAGATTTTTTTCCACTAGATTTTTTTTGCGACCCACCCACCTCTTGTATCCACCGTTGGTGGTGAGTAATTTGGTGTAGGTTTAGTGTGAGAGAATTTTAACAAGTATCCAGACATTACAAATATATCAATTTTTGTAGAATCTCAACAGGAGAACATGTTTTCAACCCCAAACAGACTATAAATCAAATATAAACCAAGCTACATTTCTCATGCACCCACATTGCTATTTTTAGATGGTAACATCACTATGCTCAAACCATTATTACAAGAAGTCGGTAAACCTTATAACCTAAACCAAAATGAACGATTTTTTTGATAAAAGCGATAGAGTATTATAATCAATAAATCAACTTAACAGAACAGTACAATACAATTAAAGTACGTATTACATAGTAATAAAATAACACAATTCTAATTGTGACACGAACCTTTCAAATATAAATTATGAATAGACAAATCAGTTCAATTTATTACTGAATAGAAATAATGAGAATTAAATCTATAGTCTTTCCCTAATAAAGAAGACATTGTGGACTAATTAAAAAAGAGTGAGACTAATTAAAAAGTCTTGTTGATTGCAAACCGTAGTGCCCTCATCAATGGTCCATAAAAATTTAAAAAATTGAACATAAACAATACGGCATGGAATTTCTACTAGTCCATTAGTCACATCAGGCGTTATGGCAGGCTTACTTGACTTACCAATACTATTTTTGGACTTAGTCAATATTCCTCTTTTGCATCAATTAGCATAATTTACCATATACAATGACGGTTATAATAGAAATGTCAGCATTTTCGACACTAATAACCTGTGGTGAACTTAGTTAAATACAATCTATGTCGTCGAGAGGAAACGACAAGAAATTCCGAATGTTGTTAACATACTCCCTCAAATTCAATGAACAAAAATGGGATCTAAGCATGTTTGCTCGATTGAAATTGATGACTAGAATTTAAAATTTGTGTTACCTAAGATGGTTTAAAGTTTGCTTAATTACTTCTTATACTACTTTAATTTTAGTTTCCTTAAGGATAAGGCTAACTGTTGTAGCATATGTTATTGTATATGTTCAGGATTGAAAGTCAAAAATAAAAGAAATATGGGGTGAAAGACACAGAGAGGCTCGAACTCTCAGACAACAGGATAATTCAATAGTAACTGCAACACTGAACATTACCAAATATATCATACATACATATACGTGTATATGCACATACAAATATATATATATATATATATATAATTGTGGTAAAAATCTAGTTCATATGAATCGACGGTTTATATCTTCTTATCTTGAAGGATTTATGCAAATTAATGAAAAATAAAAGACTATCGGAGAGACTCCAATAATCAAGTCCAATGAGAGGAAAGAATTAAAAGGCAGTCAAGGGCATAGTAAAACTTGGACTTTTAGGATTTAAGTGTATGCCTTACTTCTGAGTAATTGTCGTTAAGCAAATCTTAAGATTTAATCAGATAAGTATAAAAATAGCAGTTTCTTTATTGAAGTATATAAAAAATATATATATTTGTAGATTCGATAGACCTGTTTAGACTTGCACTGAACTGTGAGATGATTTGAGCTCAAATATCAAAACTGTAGGTAATTTATAAATGATTCGTGACATGATTGTCGAGTTGAATTAAGAATTCGTTGTCAGGAACTTTTGGTTAGTAATTTTAGAATAATAAGCGACTTAGATGTCCATGTGTCTAGATTTTGATTGTGGGAATATTTTTCGTCGTATCAATATATGCATAAAAGATCATAAAAATCAAATAAATATGTCAATTACATGATTCAAAATCATTAAGTAATATTTTCTTTGAAGAGTGTCTATACTAGTCTGATCAGAGAAAACGATAACTTACATTTTATTAAAATTTGGTACAAATTATATCTAAAGGATTACTATCGAGAGATTACATGTGAGTATATTGAATCTTCTATTGGGCGTGTATTAAAAAATTTTGGACATATAAACAAAATAAATAATATTACTTAGCAACTTAAATTTTTGAGTTGAATGACAAGCCTCCACCTATGCTAATGCATAAGGGTGGAGGAAGACACATGTTTAGTTGATCATTTTTATCATCTTAAAAGGTTTATGAAGTGTATACATACATACATACATACATATATATATATACACTCCTCGGTCTCCTCAAACCTCAGGTTTGGCTCCTGCTTAGATGAGTTATATATGGTTTACTGACAACCGTTGTAGGAAAAAAACCATTACCCATATTAATATTAAAATAGAAAAATGGTTCGAAGATGGCAATACTGAAGAATTTAATTTGTTAATTTCTATATTTTCAGTACATAGACAACAAGTAGATAACATGCATACACATCTGCCTGTACACACACAACTAGCTAGCTGATTAACAATTAACAACTCCTTTTCAGCTAAGATTATGAAGAGAACAGGCCTATCAGCAGCAGCAGCATATAGATGACTAACATATATATATATATATATATATATAACTAGCTAGCTGATTACCAATTAACAACTCCTTTTCAGCTAAGATTGTGAACAGAACAGGCCTATCAGCAGCAGCAGCAGCAGCAGCAGCAGCAGATAGATGACTAACATATATATATATATATATATATATAGATATAGATATAGATATATAATAATGAACAATTATAACCACATCTGATTAATTTTAATTCTTAAATTAGCAAAGCAAAAGAACCAGATATAGAACCACTAAGAAATAATTAAAGACAACCCTTGTACCTTTCAAAAATTAATAACATGGTTTTGGTAGATAGAAAACAAATCAAGAAGATGAACAGAAGATAATTTGAAAGCTCGCAGAAAACTAGGATTGTTGAAATTTCAAGCTGCTTTACTCTTCTACATTTAGATGGTGTCGATTGTTACAAAAGTTTAAGTTGTTAGAGAATGACCAACAATATATATCAAACTCCTTATACTCACTTTTATGTGCACAAGGGCTGATCCAAGAAAAAATTTAAGAGGGGTAAGAAAATTTTAGGCGGCCCAAAATTTTGGAGTGACCAAAATTATGATATGAAAATGAAAAAAAATGATGAGATTAAGAATTAAAGATGGATAAACTTTTATTATGGGGGTCATGAGGTGGGCTAATTTTATGCCTTTTGGGTTGGGTTTAGTTATAATTAGGTTGGGCCAAAATATATGGTGGGTTAGATTTATAAAGAGGTGGGCTAGGTTCATATAGGGGTGGGCTAATTTTATGTGAATCAAAAGTTTTACATATAATTTTTTCTTTTCGGCAAACTTGGGACGTTTCCGTCCAGCCCAGTCCATAAACAGCTCCGCCTCTGCACGTGCGTTGTGAGAGATAAAGAAATTATATACATAAAAAAAATGTGAAGTAAAACAGAGTGCATACAAACCCATAACGATAAATGTAAATACAGAGAGACTTGGAATTTCTTATTAAGTCTCTTTGTGTGTCTAATCAAGAATCAAGATATAGGGGGATGGAATTTCCTATTAAATTTCTTCTTCGTTTTCTTTTATTTTCTTTTGATAAATGACTGCATTTTTTTTCTTTACTATAGCTACCTAGAAATTATGGTATACATTTTTTTTTTTTTTTTTATGATAACTCAGCAACTACTCCATCAATTACAAGTTTCAGTGGTGATGTAAAATAAATAATTTTTGACTTCTTAAAGCAATGGGAGCATCTCAAGTATCATTAAAAGTCAAAGTATCAATAGACACAGATTTGATCCGGCACGTTTTCGGAGTTCAGGACCGTACTTTATCCTGAAATGACAAGGCAAATAATATTCATTAACTTTGTCCATATTTGAGCCGAATTTTGGCCAAATTTTATTGTTTAAACTTTCAATTTGAAGTTTTATCATTTATGAGCAAATTTTGTTTTTACAATTAAAATGTCGTTTTAGGTTCCGGTTTGTTTTTGTTTTCTTTTTTTCTTCATTAAGTTTCTAATTTTGAGCTCAATTGCAAAAAACTCTAATTTTATTTTATTTTTTGTAATTTCTTTAGTTTTCTAATTCTATTACGACTAATATAAGAATTAATAATTTTCTATTCGGATTAGTAATCTTTTAATTTTATAAAAATGATGTAACAAACTCATAATAAACTACTTTTTATCAATAATATATCAATCTCGAATTTAAAAAATTATTCTCTTGTTGATTTTTCGTATCCATTATTATGTTTGGTGTTGCATTAGGTCACGTGGCCGGACTTAATCTTGAGAGCGTTGCATAAAAAAAAGTTCAGTCGAACAGTAACACTGTGTTACTGCTACTATGATATTTTATTTTTATGAATCTACGTAAGTCTTACTGTAATATTTACATTACAATAATAATAACATAGTGCTACCATTTCGCTGAATTTTTTTCTACGTCAGAATACTCCCACTTCCAACATTTCAAAAGAGATTTTCACTCTATGGGAATCAAACTTAAGACTTGTACTTACAAGACAGTTACCTCGGTCTCTGTTGCTTCTGTCACTGTGCTACGCCGTCGGGGTTTTATTGTAAACATTACTAGCACAATAGCAGTATCTGTTGCCCCTCGTTGTTAGCTCTGATTTTTATACTTCTGTAGGACTTTGGTTTCTTTTCACAGTAATGTTAGACTTAGTTAAAAATTTTACTAAAAGTATTTATTTTCATGAATTGATAATCTTGTATTGACTGAATATCATATTATGATATGACATTATATGATATTTAACTAATACAATATTATTAACTTATAAAAGTAAACAATTTTAATAAAATATGAAGCATTTCTCTTTTTTTCAAAGTCATGACTCATGAGTCAAGAGAGAATCATGATTACTGTTTCTATATTTTCTCTGCCCGATGAACACTTACATCAGTTTTCTTCACATACCCTACCATGGAAATTTCCTTCTGTCTGTCTGAGCAACGTAATGGTAGACTTTAGTCTTCCTCCTCCTGACTTTCTTTCAGACTATTTTTTTTTAAAGTAAATTACATAGACGTTGTTAAGATTTTTAATAATTAAAAAAAAATTCTATAAATTTTTAAAATGATATTGATTTTTATATTTGTATTAACAAACTATGAAAATTTTCTTTACAACTTTATTTTTTTTAAATGAAAAAAATGGTTATTTCATTTATTTGTTTTAAATTTTTTAAATTTTGACCTTTTCTAACTTTTTAAAAGATTTTTGTTTTATTTTATATAAAAAATAAAATTAAGATAAATAACTTATATTTTTATTAGTCAAAAAAGATTTTAATAAATATTTATTAGAACATGAAAAAAAAAGTTATAAAAAATTGATAAAATTTGAAAAAATGTAAAAAAATAAAAATAAAAGAGATATTTTTATCATTTTAAAAAAAATAAGACAGAAAAAGAAATTAGTGTCATTTCAGAAATCTCAAGAAATTTTTTTATAATTATTAAAAATTTTAAATAAGATCAATATAATTTACTTTTTTTCTTTTTATGTCTGGACTCGATCTCATCAATTACAATCTCTCATCACGTGATCGGATCATAAACAGAGACCCCATTAGCTTTGCATTTTTCGCAAGTTTGCTCTTACGGGATGGGTGACCCCAATGAATATTACACTCTGTGAAAGTCGACGCTAGTAAACTGGACACAAAACACGCGGTCGTCTTCTTCCATGAATGAAAACGGAATGAACTTGCATTTTCCTTTTTCACACCATTTTAGAGGAAGTTTCTTAGCACTCCATCAATGTCCTGTGCTGGAAAATCTTGTCATGTTAACTGTGGATTTGAAAAAGTGCTTGAGAGTATGCAAAACTTGGCCCTCCAATACAGAGCTCAGAAAACCAAAATATATAGATCTTGTATAAACCCGAGAAAATATTCCGTGAGCCGGTTACATAGTATGATGGTCTCTATGATTTAAGTATTTTGTGAATTTTATCTAGAACTCATTGTATTGTTAAAATCATAGAAATCATCACACGCATGTAACGGGTTCATAAATTAAATTTCCATATCGCCCTTATATGTAAATCATTGTAAAATGTAGGCCTTAATTTTGAAATTTTCTTTCCACAACATTTTCGTTTTTCATTCTTCTCCATTGTTGGCTGTAATTGATTCTTGAGCTTTCTTCATGACTTGCTTAATTTTCAATCAACTCTCTATTTTTTTTTTTCTTGAAAACTTCATTATAGTTGTAAGCTTAGCTTCATCTTATCACTTGCATCTATAACCACTATCATACACTTCTTAATAGAAATTTATTCCAACAATTTTTATTTTTTTTGGTTTGAAATCAATCTTAATATAATAATTTAAAAATTTTGGCATGAATCAAGTTAATGAATTTAACAAATGACATTCTGTGTTAGGAAATAAATCTGTGCATATTATCTTTCCTATTGTATTGCCTAACTTTTAGCTAGACAGCTCATAGTCCCTGACTTGTGAGAGTAATCAGTTTTCTTCTTGTACAAATACACGTTTGAGAATCAATAATATTCATTCAAGCAAATTCAATATCTCTTTCATCTTTTCATGGTATCAGACCAGGACTAAGATCCTGATTTGTCGCTGCACTTTAAATCAATCGTGTAGCATCTCTCTCTTTCAGCCATCATGGCCAATGATGAATTACCACCAACTCCTTCTGTTCCTGGCAAAGAAATTACCGATCCTAATGTAGATTCTTCAAGATCGAATATCTCAAACCCCTATTTCACTCACCATTCAGATCATCCAGGTTTGGTTTTGATTTCCAAACCCTTGAATGGAGACAATTATTCTACTTGGAAAAGGGCTATGACTCTGGCTTTAAATTCCAAAAACAAACTAGGTTTTGTCAATGGTTCAATCAATGCACCTTTAAAAAACAACAGATCCTGAAAGTTATGCAGCTTGGTCTCGGTGTAATGATATGGTCCTGATGCTGTACTTTTTGGCCCACGTGAGATCCAAGCTCGACTCCTTGCGAAACACTCGAAACAGAAGATCAGAGCACCACCGGGTTGGCTCCGGCGGTAGCCGCTCCGATGCTTAAGTCAATAAACTGAATGGAGAGACTTGTAATGAAAGCCAAAATAATGAGCATGAAAATAAAGCGTACCTTAAGGGTTGAATTTATAGGTGGTTGCTCTCCCAAGTTGATTAGGATTTGGAACCATGAATATAGGGATTAGATCTTCGGAGATATAAGTTACCTTGTTGAATATGGAAACTTAATGTGGCAGTTCCCTTGTTGGAAACAACTTCCTTATTCCTTGCTCGGAGCTTGTTGAGGCGGTGATAAGATCTGATTATTGACTTACTGTACTGCAAGTTTGCATCTGTATATATTTAGCTTTGTAGGAGAGCTACCTTGCTTTGATACCGTGAGATCGGTTTATTTGGGGCTACGCCTTTGATTGACCGAGAATGAGTTATACGACCGAGCATGGACTGAATGACCGAACATAAGTCATGTGGCCGATCATGAACTGAATGACCGAGCCCGGGTCGTATGACCGAGCATGATCTGAATGACCGAGCTTGAGCCGGTCCGTACTTACACGTGTCGTGCAGTGGTTGATGTGTCACATAGTGGTATATCAGTTACTCCCCCCCAAGCCTTAGTTTGAGCTCGGGTCGTAACTAAGGTTTTATGAGCGTCCGAAAAGCCATGCGTTCTGTCGTCTCGTTTCTCGAGACGTCCGTTGGTACATCATTTATTGCGCAGCCGGTTCTTGGGTTTCTCAAGTCATTATTGTTGCGATACTGTCGCGACGGTTCGCTTGGGTAGCAATTACTCTCTGGATGCGTATAAAAGGGAGAAAGAGCCTTGTACGATTCTTTTTACCATCTCCTACTCTACGAAGTGAGATATACATCCGACATTGTCGAACCAGCAAGCTACCTTGTGAAGAATCTCATTCATCCGAAGTCCCTTACTTTGATTCAGGTTCGGTTTTAGTATTTTTGTTCATCTTTTCATTTTCTCTTCCTCTCATTTTGGTTATTTTGAAATGTCGACTTCTTCGGCATCTTCTGATGTTGGTAATGGGTCGGGGAGCCTCCCGGAGGCTCCTTCCTTGTCACAAACCCTAATTAGGGGTAGCAGTTCCTCGGGGACTGGATCGGAGGAGACTCACTTTAGTCCCTCAGTTAGAATCGTTGATGCCTTCTCGGAGTCTAGGGATAGAGAGGGTGAAGTCTCGGGTCGGTCTTCTCGGATAGAGAGTACTGTAACATCCTCTTGGTTAGAGGTTATTAGGGAGAAGTATGAGATTCCTCCAAATGTCACCCTTAGGGCTCCCGATGACCTAGACTACCCTTGGGAAGTTCAGGGGGGAGAAATCTGTGTTTATGCTGCCTGGTTTGAGATGGGGCTGCGTCTTCCCTTCCCTAGTTTGCTTAGGGATTTTTTCTGCTGGTTTAACCTCTGCCCGGCCGACCTGCTTTTGAACAGTTGGAGACACCTGTTAGGGTTTATAGCCTTAGGTCGTCTGAACGGTGTTGAGGTTTCTTTAGATCTGATCCGTAGTAAAATGGATCTTAAGTATAGGAAGGTGGAGGGCCTCTATTACAAGTCGTTCGACAAGGGATTCCGGCCTTTGACCTATGTACCGTCCTCCAATAAATTTTGGAAGGATCGGTTCTTCTTTGTTGGTAGAGAGTGGGAAGTGACCGACCCCGAGGACCAGTTCTCCACGTTCCCCCAAAGGACGGGGTTTAGGGGTGAGACACCCTTTTTCTTTTGCAATTTTGTTCTGTGCTTGTTTTTGTGTGTCTGACTAACCTTTGCTCAAAATTCTTTTGTGCAGCCAAGAGCGTCAAGAAGAGACCTCACTTCACCCCTGTTTTGAAAGACCAATACAAGAGGCTCCTCCAGACTCCAAACAGGGACTACCGAGCCATTCGTCATTCAGGCCCTACAATGCCTCCCAAGGACAAGAATGTGGTTGATGAGGTCCTTAAGTCAGTTGCCGGTAAATGGGGGGCGTCAAAGAAGAAGAGGGTGGCGAGCCAGCGTCCTCCCTCTGCGTCTTCTTCGAAGAAGACGAAGACGACTGACCCGTCCTCTTCGGCGCCTCCCAAGAAGGGGGCTGTCTCCTCTGCTTCTCCCTCTTCCCGGCCTCCTCTGAAAGGAGTTGTGATCAGGGAACCCTCCTCTGCCCCCCAAAAGGGGGTGGTGATCATGGTTCCATATATTCATGGTTCCAAATCCTAATCAACTTGGGAGAGCAACCACCTATAAATTCAACCCTTAAGGTACGCTTTATTTTCATGCTCATTATTTTGGCTTTCATTACAAGTCTCTCCATTCAGTTTATTGACTTAAGCATCGGAGCGGCTACCGCCGGAGCCAACCCGGTGGTCCTCTGATCTTCTGTTTCGAGTGTTTCGCAGGGAGCCGAACTTGGATCTCACTTGGGCCAAAAAGTGCAGCATCAGGTCCATTCCTGGATTGTCAACACTCTCAATCCGAAAATTTCAGACAGTGTGAAATATTATTCTACTGCTAATGAAGTTTGGGAAGACCTTCGTGAGCGATTCTCTCAAAGCAACGCACCTCGCATCTTTGAGATTCAGCGAGATATTGCCTATCTTCGACAAGAACAACTCTCTGTCTCTGCTTATTACACAAAATTAAAGGGCCTATGGGATGAACTAAATTCCTATAGCGATGCAGTATATGGGGCACAAGAAGACCAACAAAAATTGATGCAATTTCTGATGGGATTGAATGATTCTTACAGTGGTGTTCGTGGCCAAATCCTCCCAATGAACCCCCTCCCTTCGGTTTGACAAGCATATTCCTCCGTCTCTCAAGAAGAAAAGCAGCGTCTCCTGAGCTCGACACACGCTGCAGGTGATTCTGGTGGTAGCGCTACCATGGCTGTTCGAGGCAATAACAGCAGCAAAACCACTCCATCGGCTGGTACAGGAAGGTTCGACCGTCCATATGGTTCACATGATTTCAAATCGCAAGAAAAATCACCAGGTAATTTCAGTGGAAGACGCCAAATTGATCAAGACAAAAAACGTTTAGGATCTGGAAGGGGACGCCCTCATTGTACTCATTGTGGAGAATTGGGCCATTGGGTCCAAACTTGTTATGAATTACATGGGTATCCAGCAGGCCACCCAAAAGCTAAGTATAATTCAGGCCACCCAAAACGTTTCAACAACAATAATAGGCCTACAGCTAATCATGTGTCCGAATGTCTTTCTAAAAAGGACAGTAATCACGTTGTTGGAATTTCAGAGGCCCAATTGCAGCAGCTTTTATCACTTCTTAACAACAAAAATAAAGGATCTAGCTCTGAAGCAAATGCCGTGACCAAGCCAGGTTTGTCTAAAATCGCTTCCCACAGTTGGATCATTGATAGTGGGGCGATGGATCATATTTCTTCATCATCAAAATTATTTTTCCACACAGATAAAAATTGCTCGTTACCTCATGTACTATTGCCTAGCGGTGAAAAAGCTAATATTGTTGCAAAGGGATCACTGCATCTGAATTTCGTTTACTATTTGAATGATGTGCTATGTGTACCTACATTCAAAGTTGATTTGATGTCAGTTAGTCGTCTAACGAGAGGCTGAATTGTTCAATAAATTTTTTCCCTTATTGGTGTGTTTTACAAGATCTGGTTACGAGGAGGATGATTGGTTTGGGTAAACAACGTGACGGACTATACTATTTGGTGGCACTAGCAACAAAGAAATCCATGACAAACTCTTCCTCACCCACACATCGGCCAACCTGCAACCTCACCATCTCATCCACCAATCTCTGGCATAACCGCTTGGGTCATGTATCACCTTCTCGTTTGAGTTTCATTGCGAAGAATTTTTTGAATTTTTTTGTCCAGTCCAATAATGCTTGCCCTATATGTCCTTTGGCTAAGCAGAGTCGTTTACGTTTTAGTCCTAGTATAATCTCTTCTGTAAAACCTTTTGAAATAATTCATTGTGACATTTGGGGTCGTTATCGACACTCTTCTCTTTTTGGTGCTTATTATTTTCTTACTATTGTTGACGATTATACACGTTTCACATGGATTTTCTTGATGCAACACAAAAATGAAGCACAATCACTCTTAAAACGATTTTTCAATTATGTTCTCACACAATTTGGGTCTCCCATTAAGATTTTTTGAAGTGATAATGGTAGGGAATTTATCTCACTTCGTTCCTTTTTCCATGATAATGGTGTCATTTTTCAACATTCTTGTGTTTCTATGCCTCAACAAAATGGGGTCATAGAACGCAAACATAGTCACATCTTGCAGGTGGCTCGAGCTTTGAAATTTCAAGCTCAACTCCCTACCCAATTTTGGGGAGACTGTGCCCTTACTGCTGTGTACATAATCAATAGACTCCCTTCTGCAGTTCTCTCTTACAAAACCCCTTTCGAACTTCTCTACTCAAAACCACCTTCTTTTCCTCATCTACGTGTCTTTGGTTGGTTAGCCTATGCAACTAATGTCCATACTTCTCACAAATTTGACTATCGTTCCATACCTTCCGTTTTTAACAGCTATCCTATTGGTCAGAAGGCTTATAAATTATTTGATTTATCAACCAAAAAGGTTTTCACTAGCCGCGATGTAAAATTTCATGAAAATATCTTTCCTTATGCATCTATCCAGCCCTATTCTGCTACTACTGGCCCGAACACTAATTCTGGCCCCATTCCTCTTGTGGCCCATGACATCCCTTACTCTTTTGACTCCATTTCAGACACTTCTCGTCCAAACACCACTCCTCCTCATCCAAACACGCCTCCGTCTTCTCCGATTCCACAATCTGATTCCCTCTCTCCTCCTCCGCCGGATTCACCATTTCCAGCACCAAAGTCCTCGTCACAACCACTTCTCTCTTCTTTTGCACCCGATCCCAACCATCCACCCGACCTAGCTCCACTTCATCGTTCTAGCCTCCACGTCGGTCCTCCAGCCAAGCTTCGCGATTATGTCTGCTCCATCGTTTCCTCCAACCAATCGTCCTCCTTGCTGCCTGGTCCGACCAAAGGTACTAGATATCCACTGGCCAATTTTGTTTCGTATCACAGATATACATCTGCACATCTCTCTTTTGTTGCTCAGATCAGTGCTGTCAAGGAACCCAGTTCTTATTCGGAAGCTGCCGCTCATCCTAAATGGCAGGAAGCCATGCGTTCTAAATTACAGGCTCTCCAAGCCAACGACACTTGGTTTCTCGTTCCACTGGGGCCAGCAAGACTCCTATTGGCTGCAGATGGGTTTTTAAAATCAAACACCATTCCGACAGTTCTATCGAAAGGTACAAGGTCCGTTTAGTTGCCAAAGGCTTCACTCAACTGGAAGGTGTTGATTATCAGGACACTTTTTCCCCTACTGCCAAAATAATCTCAGTTCACTGCCTACTCGCCTTGGCTGCCTCTTGTGGCTGGTCCATTCACCAAATGGACGTCAACAATGCCTTTCTTCACGATGATTTAACTGAAGAAATATACATGTCTCCGCCGCCAAGGCTTCGGCAACAGGGGGAGGATAACTTGGTGTGTCGTCTTCATAAGTCATTGTACGGTTTGAAATAGGCATCTCGCCAGTGGTTCGCCAAGTTCTCAGAGGCCATTTGCTCTGCTGGTTATGTACAATCTCAAGCCGATTATTCTCTGTTCACCAGAAAACAAGGCAAGTGCTTTACTACTCTCTTGATATATGTTGATGATATTTTAATTACTGGGAATGATCCTGTTAGCATTGCTGCAACTAAAAAAATTTTGCATAGTCATTTTCATCTCAAAGATCTTGGTGATTTAAAGTATTTTCTTGGTTTCTACTTCTAAGAACGGAATTTTTATTTCCTAACGTAAGTATGCGTTAGAAATCATTGAGGATGCAGGGCTATTAGGCGCAGCTCCTATTGATACTCATATGGAACGAGGCTTGAAGTTATCAGACAAGAGTGACTTGCTTAAAGATCTGAGTTAGTATAGAAGATTAGTCGGCAGATTAATTTACTTGACTGTTTCGAGACCGGATATAACATATGATGTACATGTCCTGAGTAGATTCATGCACCAACCTCGAAAACTTCATATGGAGGCAGCTCTTCGGGTCGTCAGATACCTAAAAGGTGCACCTGGCAAAGGTCTGTTCTTCTCTTCGAATAGCGATTTCAAGTTGAGAGCTTACTGTGACTCGGATTGGGCAGGTTGCCCACTCACTAGGAGATCTACTACAGGTTATTGTGTTTTTCTTGGACCTTCATTGATATCTTGGAGGTCGAAACGTCAGAAAACAGTTTCACTTTCTTCTGCTGAGGCGGAATACCGTGCAATGACGGGAGCTTGCTGTGAGTTGACATGGCTCCGATGTCTATTGAAAGACTTGGGACTTTCACATCATGAACCTGCTTTGCTATATTGTGATAACAAGGCTGCCCTACACATTGCAGCCAACCCAGTTTTCCATGAGCGAACTAGGCACATTGAGATGGATTGCCATTACATTAGAGACAAGATCCAAGATGGTTCTGTGACTACAAAATATGTGAATTCTGCACATCAGCTAGCAGATGTCTTGACAAAGCCCTTGGGGAAAGAGTTTTTTGTTCCTATGGTTCACAAGTTAGGAGTGAAAGATATCCACTCTCCAACTTGAGGGGGAGTGTTAGGAAATAAATGTGTGCATATTATCTTTCCTATTGTATTGCCTAACTTTTAGCTAGACAGCTCATAATCCCTGACTTGTAGGAGTAGTCAGTTTTCTTCTTGTACAAATACACGGTTGAGAATCAATAATATTCATTCAAGCAAATTCAATATCTCTTTCATCTTTTCATGTCACATAACATGATATAATTTTTTAGTCTCTTAAAAATGAAATATTCTATTTAAATAGTAGGATATTATTGACCTGCGGATTCTTGATTCAAGGAAATGCAGTAAAACATTTTCCTAAAACAAAACAACATTTGAAAAAGCAACTTCCTTGATAAAGTTTACAATTATATATATGGCACCTCCCAAAAGAGGGGGAAAGGAACTTACACATGTGATATATATATATATATATATGCTGAATTTACATCCAAGAAGCATAATTGTTCTACTTAAACCAGCATTAATTCTAATGACTGGCATCATCATTCTTACACATATATTCCATATTTCAAGCCAAATACTTAGTGCTTGATCTGAGATAACATGCACCTAATATCCTTGCTATTAGGCCTCTCTTTTGGATTCTCAAGAGTGCAAAAGCAAGCAATCTTCAGTACCAGAAGCATTTGCTCATCAAACCCCTTGCCAATCAGCTTGGGATCAATTGCTCTAGTTGGATTCTCTGAAGTCATGACATTTTTCATCCATTTCACCAAGCTCATTTCAGCAGTGGCCTGGAAAAACTCATCAGAGGGAAGCTTTCCCATCACCAGAACCCCTAGCACAACCCCAAAGCTGTATACATCACACTTGTCTGTGAACTTGAATGTCTGGTGATACTCAGGGGCTATGAATCCCACAGTTCCTGCCACATTAGTCGTCGTGACATGGGTATGGGCATCTGGGACTGCCTTCGCCAGCCCAAAATCTGCAATTCTTGCTTCCATGTCGTCGTCAAGAAGCACATTTCCAGGCTTCAGATCTCTGTGAATTATGCGCGGAGTATGGCTCATGTGCAGATACTCAAGCCCAGCTGCCACTCCCAGCGCAATCTTGTGCCGTGCCGGCCAATCCAATTCTCTATTCCCCAGTGAAACTTCATGCAGCATGTCGTGTAAGCTGCCATTCTTCATGAATTCATATACCAGATAATGGCAGTCTGGTCTCGCCAGATGGGCTAACAGAGGAAGAAGATTGCGGTGCCTTATATGACCCACTGTTTGAATTTCTGATTTGATTTGTCTCATGTGTTTGTTCATGAGCTTGCTGTCTTCTTCAGACAACTCTGCAGCATCCTTTGGAGGTTGAATTATCTTCTTAATGGCAATTATTTTTCCATTACTTTCTGGTAACTCCGCCTTGTAAACTTCACCACTCCCACCTTTTCCGATGACTTCAAAGGATGCTAGCCCATCTTCTTTTTCCAAAAAGGTCAAGTCTGATTTTTTGATCCATGAACTGAAGATTGCTATTCCGGAGTCCCTCCCTCTGCCTTTGATCAGAGCCAGAAGTAGCTTAAACA
Source organism: Nyssa sinensis (assembly GCA_008638375.1). Taxonomy (NCBI): domain Eukaryota; kingdom Viridiplantae; phylum Streptophyta; class Magnoliopsida; order Cornales; family Nyssaceae; genus Nyssa; species Nyssa sinensis. The sequence goes on from CM018036.1 coordinate 7,077,387, forward strand.
TCACGGAAAAGACTAACCCGGAAAAGCTTCCTGCTAGTGCTCCGGCCAGGAATCCGAGAATCCACCCACTTAGCTTCCTTTTGGCTTTGTTATGCTTTTTATGTGGTGGCAATGTGGGTGAAGGAGCTGGTGCCCCTTTAGGAGTTTGATTTCCCCTTGTTGAATCCTTAGCAAGAATATATCGTCTTGGAACTGTGTTCTTTCCCACCAACTCTGATGATGAATATTCGAGTCCGTTCATTACCGGCACCGGACCTTCTAGAAAAATGTTTCCGGAGATGTTGAAGAATTGGAGGTTTCTGAAGGACCGTAGCGATGCAGGTACTTTTCCGGTAAAGAGGTTATCGGCGAGAGACAGCTTTTCCAGGTTGGGAAAATATTTCAAGAAATTCAAATTCCCAGAAAACTTATTGGAAGAGAGGTCGAGTTCACGAAGACGAATGAGCAAGGATAATTCGGATGGAACTTCACCGGAAAATTGATTGTTTTGGAGGGTCAGAATTTCCAATTTCCGGCAGTCAACAATTTGAGATGGGATTTGGTCAACGAGTTGGTTGTTGGGGAGTGAGAGTTCTCTCAGCTCCGACAGGCGTCCGATTGCCGGAGAGAGAAACCCTGTGAGTTGAAGAGATTTGAAAACGATACGAGTGATTCTCAGTACGTATGAATTCTTTGAGACTCTCCTCTCGCAGAACACTCCGGTGGAGTTGCATGGACTCGCCGTAGAAATGCGTTGACCGTTAGCTCCCAAGTCTTTTTGGATGATGAAGAAAGCATCGTGATCTGAAGGATCGAGGTTAAGCCTCGCCTGAACGAGAAGGGTTAGAGTGAAGAAAGAGAGGAGGAGGAAAGAAAGGGTGGTTAGGCCGCGACTGAACGCCATTTAGGGGTGGAGACGCCGGCAGACGAGTGGTGGTGGGTGGGCGGGTGGGTGGTGTTCAAAGCGGAAATGGGGTTTTTATATAAGGCGGACGCGGTTCTGAATTGTGGAAAATGTTGAGTGGACCCACGCAAGTGGGGAAAAGTCGAGCCATGGGGGTGGGGCCAATGAAAAGTGTTTCACGTGTTGAATATTCTTGCCGTGGAACAAACTAACCCGTCTAGGTGTGGAATTAAGGCCTGTTTTTAATTCCACGTAGACTTAGACTTTGAAATTTGATTTTGATTAAATTAAAAAAATCATGATAATACATATATATATATATATATACTCTTAAACTTCTTATTTAATAAATAATTTATATATAATACATATTCTATAAAATAATAGTTAACAAATAATATAAATTATATATATATATAAGTTAGTATTTTATATATGGGTTCGATGGTCACTAGAGTAAAAAACGGTGTTATTCAAAGTGCTGCCAAAAAAAGAAAAGGCTCGTGGGCTGGGTCAACTCACTGTTTGACTTTGAGTTGTTTACGGCCTAACTACACTTAGTTTTATTTGATTGTGTCTTGTTTTGTTTCAGAACTTCATTGAATTATGGTCTCGAGTTAATCATTTAACAGTAGTGATAATAATTATAAAAAGAAGTGATTTTCTCCTATATTTATAGATCTTAGGTTTGAAAATAATCACCAATTTTTTTATTACATCTGTAAAGTTTATTTATTAATAGGAATCTTATTTTGATAAAAAAAAAAATGATTAATATGAGAAAAACTAAATTATGTTAGCACAAAAGGAAAAGGTTTGAGGTCAATTATTTGATAGAGCATGTCAAGATTGAGCATACATTCCTGTTTTGGCTCCCTTACATCAATGTTTTCCCTTTTTTTACTTTTTAATTCCATTAAAAAGAAAATTGAGTTATAACATCAGCAATAAGTTGGGAAAAAAATTAAAACATGTCATCATGTTTACTTGATCATTGGTGTGATTTGACAATTCTCTCATTAAATATTGTAAAAGGAAAATTTGATAGATAAAAATAGTTATAAAAAAATTCATACACATACACGCATATATTGATAGATAAAAATAATTATAAAAAAATTCATACGCACATACACATACTACACATACACATATAATTTTGTCCATCAAATAATATCATATCCCGTGTATAAGATGCAGTGTAGTGCTTGAACTACTCTTATTTAATGAGACCCAAACACATCACCATGACCGAGCAAACTATAACCTGATTCAAATTCTTCTAAACAGTGACATGATACTTTATTCTAAACAAAGTTAGGCTCAACCCAAATCATACGTTACTTCAACTCGGACTTATCGACAGTTTGACTAAGTCAACCCAACTAAAATATCTTAAAATGGGAAAGGAGCATAACCTCAAGATAATCAGGGGCAAAACCACCATTATAGGCACTATACTTGGCTTGTATCCTCCCATGATCAAGGAATTACCTGCATTTCTATTTAAAGCTTAATTCCTGCATGCATTAAGCATGCAATCTTACGGAATCTCACCCAATATCTTGCACTAAAAACCCTAACCTTCCTACATCATTTCTTTGCTTTTTCAAGCAACTTACTAATTTGACAACTAGAGAGCCCTTAACAAGTATCACATCGGTGTCTCATGACCCTTTCTGGTAACTAATGTAGGACAATTATGGTACTAGTAAAAAATATGCATTTTTGTCTCACAGTTATTGTAAAATTCTTAGTTTTCCAAATTTGAACCTATCTCAAATTGGTTATATTTATTATTTTTACAAAATGTGAGTTTTTATTCTGTTAGGGTTATGATAAGAATAGGAATTATGGTTTCTTAGTTAAAATAGTAAATTTCTAAATATGATATAATAGGTCTTTATGGTTAAGTTTTTTTTATTAATAATATTTAATTATGAATTTTATAGATTTATTCTCTTTTTGGGTAAGTAATCTCCTTGTTACTTGGTTTTCATGAAATTCGATGTGTTCAATTTCTTTTTCTCATTTTTTGTTATGCATCATTTGGTATCAAAGCGAGGATTTATCTGTCTCAATGACAAATGACGATGTCGAAAACACAAATCTCATTAACGTTGGTCATAGGATCAAGGCTACGTCGGGTATGATTGAAGAAGATAAAAAGTAATTCATGGATATATTTGCTTATACCTGCAAGATGCTTCTAGGATTCAAACTCAAATCCAACAAAGACTATCCAATCAATAAGACTTGTGCCAAAAAGATTTGTCCGTGTCCAACTTGCAGATAGATGAGAATGAATTTGAAGTACCACAAACTAATTTTGATGATTATGAGAAGATTAAAGTTGTAGTGTTGGATCAAGAAAATAAATTTTCTTATTTTATTAGAAAAGATTTATTGTCATTAGAGAGAGTTTAAAATTTCAAACATCATAGAAGATGTATAAGGAGAAATCTTTAAATATTCAATTATTCTTCAAAAGATTCAACCATTATTACTGAGTTATAGATGAGCTTGAGGTCAAGTATATTCAGTTAATTTGAGAAGAAGAAATTTTTTTTTTCCAATGAAAGAGACTGATGTAGAACAATTATGATACTTACCAAAAATACAATTGTAAGATTTTTAGTTTTTCAAATTTGAACTTATCTCAAATTGATTATCTTTATTATTTTTTATTCAAAATATGAGTTTTTATTCTCTTAGGACTAGAATAAGAATATGAGTTATGATTTCTTAAGTAAAATAATAATATTTTATCTTTATAAATATGATTTAATTGTTAAATTTTTTTATTAATAATATTTAATTACGGATATTAAAAATTTATTTTCTAGTTGGATGAGTAATTTCACATTTCCGTTTCACATTACTAACCTATTTTCGTATCTTATCTTATTAGAGGGTACTCTTATTTGTAGATTTTCACTCCCATATATATGTGTGTGTGTGTGTGTGTGTGATTATGATGGATTGGTGGTATTACGCATACAAGGGGAAGATTCCATTATTGTTTTGGTTTTCTTTGTTGTTTCTTTCTATTTTTGAATCTCCCATTCTCTGACTGATAATAATGGGGAGAGGATGTAGAGCGAGGGAAACGTCATGGAAACTGAGTGGGCGGGCGGGCGGGTCGGTCAATGAACAGGAAAACATTGCACATGAAGTTTGTCTGGTTTTGATCAATTTGCTTCAAAAATGAACCTGGTTCAATTAATTTTTTTTTTGTCTATGTCCATGTAAGAAAATAATTGTTTTGTGATCTTAAAATTAGACAACTTTTACACAAATACACGAGAGATGGATTGGCTTGGTTTAGATTTGAGTTTATATGGCTGCCTGTGGGAGTTAAACTTATTTTTTAATACTCAAAATTCGTAACGAGATCTACGTTTCGGCCCCAATGTAAGTGTGGTGAGATCTTTTACAGACAAATTATATAGTACTAAGGGACAAATGTTCCCGACCGATACGTGAAATAGCTTATTTGGATATTCATTTTTTCTACCAAAAAGAATAGATATATAAACCATATTGCTGAATTGAAAGTTTCCATTATTTTTGGTCTAGATTAAAGTTTCATGTCATTGAGATGAATTTGAACTAAAAACTAGAAATAACCGTATCCTTCATCTTATAATTAAAAAAAGTGTGCACCTTAAAATAATTTCACATCCTTTTAAGAAATTTAAGACTAATTAACTCTACTTTTATTGACGAAAAATAGTAAAAATGGAGTCCGAGTATAGTGCAAATATCATTTTTCCAAATTAAAAATTTTCAACTTTTTGAGTACACCGATGGCAAGGGGAAACTCTGTGTGCGCGGCATGCTCGAATTCTGATATGTCGTGTAAAGAAAGAAGTTTTAACTAACTCATCTCGATATATTTTCACAAAAAAATTTAACTTGACATGGTCAAAAAACTGGCTGATGAGATGAATGCCTAAGATTTCCTTATCAACTCTTGCAAGAACACAAACAAATCAAAAGAAAAAAAACTTGGGCAACGGTCACTTTGATAGTCATACTGAATTGATAAACTTGACATGATAATTTTTCAAATACAGACTTTACTTTCATAATCTTGATACAATTTACAAGTAATCATAAGTTTAACTTAGTAGTCTACTTTCATACAACTTAGTTATAATCCCATGCCACAATCTTAACAGAACGGTCAATTTCAGTTGTATTAAAACTCAGTTTTTTGCTATGTTTGGTAGTTTGAATTTGAGTTCTTTGAATTAGAATTAGCTAACACACACCTAATTCTAACCAATCTTAATTTTAAAATACAATGTTAGTAGGAATCTAAATCAGAATTAGTCTTTTTCACTACGAATAAAAAAATATATAAAAAAAAAATTACTACTAATAGTTGACTAGTTTGTATACTTCATCTCATGACTGAGTTCAATGGGCAGCTAGAAATAATTTTTCACATGGACAGGTCCGGTACATATTTGAACTTGGCTCTAATTGGTCTAGAATATATTTATGATTTACTTGTGAGATTAATCTATTAAGTTTGATTTTATTTTTTGAAATTCATTAATTTATTAATTTTATTATAAAATTATATAAGACATTAAAAAGACTTGATCATGATAAATTTATAAGATAAATGAGTCAAGCTTAAACATAATTTAAAATATATTTATTTTTTTAAGATAAATTGGATTGACTCTTTGTAATTTTGTTGAAAAATATATAATTAATTAAAATTATAATTAATAACTGGGACTAGTTTAGTTGGTAACTAGTAATTTTTTTAAAGTAGAAAAATCATGGGTTTTACTTTCTCTCACATTTAGACTGGTCTTTATCTTTATAATTATTGCAGTTTGTTGCGTGTTGTATTGTTTAGATTTAAAATTGAAAAAGACGAGCTGTAAAGTAATAATATAATTGTATAATACACGTTGACCCAAAAAAAATAGAATCATTATTTTTAGAGTAAAACAAAATTTAATCACAATTTTTGAGACAGAAAGAAAAGATGACTGCGTTTGGATAGTGATTCAGATATAATTTTTTTTAAAATATTTCTAAAAATTTTGTAATTAATTTTTTAAAAATTATGAAAATGTATTTGGATATGATAATCTAAATTAAAAAAAAAATTAAAATTAATAACTTACTAAACACATAGTTCGTGTATCTATTTTTTTTTTTCCACAAGTCTAACTTGGACCGTGACCTACCTCATAGTCATGTGGGTATGAAAGTCGTTGTTCACCATTATTAATCCATCAATACATTGTCGAATAATTTTAATGCGTGGAGCTATCTGGGACCATTTAGACAAAAGTAAAGTATATCTTAGCATGACTAAAGAAAAATCATACATAGAATACAAGGCACCCATGGCAATAGAGACTTTGAAGAATGACATCTAACAGAATTGTAGACTCAAAATTCATAAGAATATTAGAATCGGTTGTCTCTGGGACTTTATTGGTTTGTGCATTATACATATTATACGCTTATTGTACTGCAAAAATTTTACCTTTGTGAGTATCGTGTAATGTATAAATCAATCAAATCGTAAAAATCTCACTTCTACAACTAGCCAAACTGATGCTGAAATTCATAATCAACGTTTGCTCTAGGGCAAGACTACGAGCCTTGACTTAATGTGGACCAAAGAAATGAGAAGAGTCTCAATCGCCTTAATTTCATTATTGTGACTCTAAAAGGATAAGAGAGGACGTTGCGTTTACTTGTACTTTGACAATACTACCCAATTGAACTTTTGAAATTACACAACATTTTTCTCTAAAAATTGCTTATAATTTTCTTTGGAAGGATTTTTCGTGGAATTTTTTTAAACCACTTGGTGTGTTATATATAATTACGACTGATACAACTGTACAATTTTAACCTCATGTGCATTATACATGTCATATTCATGTATTACGTGAAATACACTCTTAATATTGTACAATCATCTTAGTTGTGACTTTGTGCTTGATAAAGTGTTTATTAGTATTGCGAGCACAGTCAAAGTCTGACAATAACTTTGAAATTTCAAAGTTATTACATCTACCTAGACTTCTTCTCCAAAATAAATTGAATCAACTATGGAAGGGACTTTAATAAGGCCTCCTTTGGCCGACCATTTGAGCCCCCAAATGCCCCTTAGCACTTATCAATTATATAATAATCAATTACATGAGAAAAACTGCTAATGTGTCAAAGCAAATTGATTTGGAAACTGTAATATTACAAGAGTGGTAATGCTCTTTCGTGCTTCAACAGGCTGAAAAGGTTTTGTTGGGGTCATGCCAGCAATAGAAAGGTTGTAAAAACTGTTGGGATACATGGCTATCTCGTAATATTTGTGTCTCACATCAGTTGAGAAGTGAAAATTTTTTATATATATCAGTACACATCTTATTAAAATTTCTGAAGTTGCGTAAAGTAATTGAGTGATTCTTGCCTACATGAAATTATGAGAAGCCCAATGAAATTCGGACAAGTAGTGTTGAAAGAGTCAACTCTCCTCTAGGGGGATTGCCTTGAGAAAAACGTTAGGCTTTTCCTTCCCTTTTCATTTCTCTTTCTCTTTGTCTTTTTCCTCCTTGTTCTTGCAAGGATCCGCAACTCTGGAAGGGGCGCCACATTCTATTCCAACCTCTGGATTGCCTTGAGAAAAACATCAGGCTTTTCCTTCCCTTTTCCTTTCTCTTTCTCTTTGTCTTTTTCTTTTTCCACCTTGTTCTTGCATTTGTTAATATATATATATATATATATATATATAGATATATAAAGTGTAATAGTTGCAACTCATTTCAATATTTTTCCTCTTTTATGTTATGAAAACACTTAACAAAAGCTATTCACAGCAGCAAAACACTTAACACTGAACATTTTAAATGTAGCTCAGTGCCCATTTCAATCATTTAAGTAGCACACACTGCTCCAAAAGTGTAAAACAAAACACAAGTATACAATTTCTGTGCAAATAATTATTAATTCATAAAATAATTAACCACTGGTGTCAATGAAGAACCACTTTGATCAAAGTGTCAGGCCACAGTCTTGAATCAGTGAATGCTTTTCACAAGCAATCTCACCTCGGCTGAACTTTTGAATGTCTAGTTTTGAATCACAGGTGGGAGACGAGATTTTGATTCTTTTTCTCTGGCACTGGAAAGACCATACTTTATTCTTTTAGTTTCTTTTCTTCTTCTTCTTTTTTTTTATTTTTTTTTATTTTTTGTGTGTATCTGTGCGGGTTGTGATGTTTAAAAAATCCACTAATCTAAGACCATTGAACAAATTAATTGCTCAAGAAATAATTTTAAATAGAATAAAATGATGAGATAAAATTTATATAATTGATCTTAAATAATAAAAATTAAGATTTTTTTTGAGTTGAATTGTAAATTTCATTGAACTTTTAATGCTAAATCATATCATATAGAGAAAAAATTAAAAAAGAAAATTAATAAAAGATGGGTAAAGTGATGAAAATAAGTTTAGGTTGCAAGTTTGAATTTTCTTTTAATCTCAAAAGGATGGTCGAGTGGAGTAAGAATTGTTTGTAAAGGCTTATCTCTCGAGCTCGTAGGTTAGATTCTTACGGTTTACAATCCTAGGTCAGCTACTAGTCAGGACTAGTAACTCAAATGTTTAATGATTTTATAAGGTAATGGCCTTCCGTAAAAAAATAAAGATTAGTCTGATTCTGATTACTTTGATATCTCTTTTGTTTGGTAAAAAAAAGTTGAATTTTCTTGAACTGAAATGATAGTTACACTTGAATTTTGTGGGACGATTACTTACGTCATCAGTTAATGTGATGTGATATTTTTTTTAAATTTTAACTGATAACTTTTCCAAAAAAAATTGAAAAATTAGAAATTTATGAAAAAAATAATTATATCATATTAAATAATGACATAAAGTAACCGTTCCTACGAATAATCAATGCTAAGGGCCGGGGCTCAGTTTTTCTTGTTTGGCCCAAATATGGTGCCTTTGGGCTGATTTAGACCCAGCCAAATGGGTTAAGAAGATGAAGGGAAAAAAAAAAAAGAGCCCAGATGTTTCGCACGTGTGATTTACAGTCGGTGATGCGAGCGAGTAATACGATGTCGAAGAAAAGGTAAGGGAAGTCGCGAGAATGCAGATGCCGTCCTCAGTAATAGCGTATGGTTGCCGCTATCTTGCGCCTTTAAAGCCCCGCTTGATTAACTTCACTCTCCGTCGCTATCGCCCTCACCGCCGTCGTCTGCTTCTGCCTCCGCTTGCCACCGTTGCAGTCACCCTTTCTTCTTGCCGCCTCCCAAAGCCTAACTTCTGCGCAGGAAACTCTCTATTCCTCGGGATGGAGGTGGACTTTCTCTCTCGCTCTCTTCTCTCACTTTACGTGTGTATGTATACATATGCACATGTATCTATAGATGTGCGTGCTTTTTTCATCATTTCTTCGTCTCTTTGTGAATCCTCCTGTTTTATTGAAACTTTGTACGATTTGATTAGGAATTCAGTAAACTTTATAATGAAATGGCTAATTAACCCTGAGTGTGTGTGTGTGTGTGTATAATTATCAAGAACTTGTGATTAGTGATGGAGGCTTTATTAATTTAGGATTGATTTACTAGTGAAAATTTAATAATTTTTCTTGAGTTTTTTTTGAATAACCTAGTATATAATTCTTATGGCGTATCAAGGATGTCTTGTACCTCAAAAGGTCAATTTCTTGTGGACACCTGAATGATTAATTGAGTAATAATGGCCAAGGACAGAGAAAATTAGGGCTTATTTGGGCGTCCCTTGGATTTGAATTGTTTCATTGACAATTTACAAAGCATTTTAATGAAAAAAATGCATCATGTTGTATGGAGCCATGCAAAAAAAAAAACCCTTCACCATTTTTTCTTCCTATACGAACATTTGATTTTTTTTTTTTGATAAGTAAAAGTATATTAAAAGCCCAAAAAGGCAACAAGGGCAAAGCCCCAAAAAACTTTACATTGGTCTTACAGACCTTAGAAAGTTAACAAAAGAAGAGACATTTACAGGAAAAGCCTTCTTGGCCCAAAAAAATAATAAACGTAAAAAGGCATCTTTAAGAAAAGAAGTAGGAAGCTCTCAGTCTTCAAAAACTCGGTTGTTCCTCTCAATCCAAAGGCACCACAAGAGGCAAATGGGGGCTAAACTCCAAATTATTTTGATCTCTTTAGGAAGGATGCACTCTTTCTAAGCCAACAGAAGGTCTTTGATGGAGCCTAGCATGACCCATGAGAAGTCAAACATGACAAGGACAAGGTTCCAACAACTACGAGAGACATGGCAATGAATGAGAACGTGGTCCATCCTTTCTTCGTCATTCTTGCAAAGGTAGCATCTGCTAGCCATAAGAAAATTTCTCTTCTTCAAGTTTTCTGCAGTAAGAATGGCCTTCCAAGAAACTTCCCAAACGAAGAAAGAAGCTTTGGGAGGAGCTTTTGAATGCCAAGTGAGTTTCCAAGGAAAGAGAGAACCTTCATGATCGAACAAGCTCCTATAGTAAGATCTGACTGTAAAAGGTAGCTTCCCTGACTTCCAGACTCTCTTGTCCTCTCTACTTCCACAATCCGAACTTTTTTAATGTGGTGGAGAAAAGAATCCGCCTCCTCGATCTCCCAATCAAAGAAGTCTCTTCTAAAGCAAGGAGTCCAAACCAACGTATTCCCAACACTCTCCACGCAGTCATTAACCCAAGCCGACTTGTTGTTGGCCAAACTATATAACATAGGAAATTTCACCTTCAACGGCTCAGCCCCACTCCAAACATCTTCCCAAAACAACACTCGATCACCTTCCCCTACAACGAAACTACATCTATCCTGAAAAGACCTCAATTCTCTTCTAATATAACCCCAAAGGCTGCATCCCATCGGCCCTGCCACGTTGCCTGAACACCAACTCCCATTATCACACCCGTACTTGGACACGATGATCTCCTTCCATAACTCCTTATCGCTTTTTCCGAAGTTCCATAGCCATTTCCCTAAAACAGCTGTATTAAAAAGACTCAAGTCCTTCACGCCAAGACCCCTTAGAGACAGAGGCCTTTTAATTTTATCCCACGCAACAAGATGGATTTTCTTGCAATCTCGCTCGTGACCCCAGAGAAAGTCCCTTTGAATCTTCTCCAATCTTCGGCTAACTGTCTTCGGGATCGGGAAAAGGGACATGAAATAAGTGGGGAGGTTGGCCAAGGTGCTTTTAACAAGAGTGAGCCTGCCTCCCTTGGAAAGGAGTTGACCCTTCCAACCTGAAAGCTTACTATGAAACCTCTCAATCAAAGGATCCCAAACTCTGATGGATCTCGCATGAGCTCCCAACGGAAGGCCTAAGTATGTCGTGAGGAAGCAACCCACCGTACAGCCCAGAGTGCTAGCAAGAAAATCCATCCCTTGAATCTCTCCCACCGGAGTGATGTTGCTTTTAGCCAGATTGATTCGCAGACCTGACATGGCTTCAAAACATACTAGGATGCACCAGATAAAGCGAAGCTGACGCACTGAGGAATCACAAAAGATAATGATATCATCAGCAAATAAAAGGTGGGAAACGACTGTGCATCTTCCTCCTCTTTCCCCCACCTGAAAGCCTTTGATGAGACCAACCTCCTCTGCCCGGACCATGATGCGGCTGAAGGCTTCCATAGCGATCACGAAGAGAAAAGGGGATAAGGGATCCCCCTGTCTCAAGCCTCTAGACGAACGGAAGAAACCTGCAATGAGAACCGTTGACAAGGACCGAGAAAGAGACTGTTGATATGCACATCTGAATCCACTTCCTCCACTTGCCCCCAAAACCCATCTTTGCCATCATACCCAACAAGAAGCTCCAATTAACGTGATCAAAGGCCTTCTCAATATCTAACTTGCAAACTAGCCCTTTCTTTTTCTGCTTGGTCTTGGAGTCAATGCATTCATTAGCAATGAGAGCCGCATCCAGGATCTACCTACCTTCCACAAAGGCGTGTTGACTGGGGGAGATGATACTACCCATAACTTTCTTTAATCTTAAGGAAAGAACCTTTGCAATCAATTTGTAAACACTACTAACAAGACTTATGGGTCGATAATCCTTAATGCAAGCAGCTCCCTCCTTTTTAGGAATGATGGCAATGAAGGAAGCATTGATGCTTCGTTCAAAGCCCCCTTCCCTATGGAAACTTCCGAACACCTCCATCACATTCGCTTTCAATACAATCCAACAGTTTTTAAAGAAGGCCATGGTGAACCCATCAGGGCCTGGAGCTTTATCCCCGTAGCATGCTTCTAAGGCTTTTTCACTTCATCCTCCAAGAAAGGAACCTCCAGATTAGAGGCTTCATCCCCATTCAATCTGTTCAAAAGAATGTCATCCACTCCGGGTCTCCATCTTCTCGGCTCTGAGTAGAGCCTAGAGAAGAAATCGACAATACCCCGCCTGATGGGCTCCTCCTCAATGAGAACATGATTATCAATGGCAATAGATGAAATTCTATTCCTCATGTAATGAGAAGAAGCCATTCGGTGAAAAAACTTGGTGTTGCGGTCACCCTCTTTGAGCCAGACAGCCCGCGACTTCTGCCTCCAAGAGATTTCTTCCAACTTTAAAATTTGGCCTATTTCACCCTTTAGACCTTCTCTCTCCACCCTTTTCTCATCAGAGAGTGATCTCATCTGATCTTCCTTGTCCAGCTCCAACAGGTTATTCAGCTTAGACTGCTTCCTTTCTTGAATACTACCAAAGACCTCACAATTCCATGTTTTAAGATCTTCCTTAAGGAGTTTCAGCTTTCTGGCGAGGTAGTGGCTTGGAGACCCGAATACCACATAAGACTCCCACCAATTACGTACGAAGTCCACGAAACCTTCACTTTCAAGTCACATGTTTTCAAATCGAACAGGGTTTTTTCCTGAGCTAAAATTACCACAAGACAGCATAATCGGATGATGATCAGAGCAAGGCCATGGGAGGCACTTTTGAGAGATACCTAGGAAGTTATCCTCTCATTGATACGACACCAGGAATCTATCCAATCTAGACATGGCGGACTAATGGCCTCTTCTGGACCATGTGAATCTCCCATCCTCCAGCTGCAAGTCTACAAGGCTTTGACAGTTTATGAACTCGTTGAATCTTCTCATAGTCGCAGTTAGTCTCCCACCCCCCATTCTCTCGCCTGGGTTCCGCACAACATTAAAATTCCCCCCCTAAGCACCATGGAATTTGCCAGGAAAGAAGCACAAACTGCAACTCCTCCCAAAACGAGCTTCTAACGCCATCGACAACCGGCCCATAAATACCGCAAAAGCCCCATTCCATAGAATTGTGAATCATACAAAACTTGCAGGAAATAGAGAAAACGCCCACACTGTGCTCAATATTACAAACCATTTTCAAATCCCATGACACCAAAATGCCCCCTGCAGTGCCCTGGGCGTTCAAAGCAATCCACTTAATCCATCTGGATCCCCAAATGGAGCGAACAACTCTCTACGAGATACCTTCCAATTTAGTTTCCTGGAGGCAAATTACCGTCGGCCTCCATTCCTGCAGTAAACCTTTAATGACTGCCCTGCTTATCTGGATCATTTAACCCCCTCACATTTCAAGACAAAATTTTTAAGATCATGGAATAAGAAGAATTTAGATCCTATCGATAGCCTCTACGACGACCTCCGTCAACTTGCTGCCCCCATAGTTGACTGAGCAAGATAATTCCTTCATAACTCTTTTCAGCCTTTTACCTGATTTGTCCTCCCTATCTTGCCCCAAGTGATTACTAGAACAAGGCCTGGCGTTGCTCATCACTATGTCTCTGAATAAATCCATCAATCGGTCCTCAAAGCCTGTGCAGGACACACCAAGTATCTTACTAACCTTCCCCATTTTCCTGAGCACCCACTCGTCTGAAACACTCTGCTGATGACAAAGGAACTCTCTTGTGTTTTCCTCTACATTCTGGGATGAACCATTCGAATACCCCTTCGGCAACATAACTGCCAATGGATTAAAATCCTCCCCATTCTCGACATTTTCCTGCTGTTGCATCTCATTAACTTCCCCCTGATCTGTTGGACAAACCATCATGTTCTGAGCTGCTGTCAATTCTTCTTCTGCTTCAAAAGAACTCCCTGCAACCATATCAATTTGAAGAATGTCTTTGCAAAGACTGCTCTCCAAGTACTGGAGAAGCTCGCTTTCATCCACCAGGCTACTATGATCTGAATCTACCCTTTCTAACGTACCGACTTCTTGAATTGCCTGTGTCATCACTGGACTTTGTTGCTGTTCCTTTCCCTTCGCAAGTTTTCTGGAAACGGCTGCACCTGCGTCGATGGCTTCCTCATGTTCAACGCTACTGCCATTCCTCCCATTGTTAGCTAAAAAAATAGCTAAGGAATTGTGCCCAGCCCCTGAGATACGGCTAGCGTGGTTGCGCTCTGGCCTATGCACAGTGGCCTCAAAGTGATGAATAAGCTTGTTGGTATTGGGCTCAACTTGGTCAGATTGGGCCTCACCAGGCAAACCCATAGTGTTTTCTTTGTTTTGGGCCAAAAACCGTCCTCCATTGTGAGCCCGCTCCTTTGGTAACCCCCCCTCCTTAAACGAAAGGCCTAAGCCTCTATTAAAGCCACCAGCCATATGGTTATGGCCCAACTCATATGGAGCCAAGCTAGGCGGCCCAATTTGGTTAAAATAAGAATGGACGTGATCCTTCAAGCCATGTCTTCTCCAAAGGCCTGGAAGCTTTCGGCCTTGTATCCTCTTCAACTGCGGATGAAAGTTGGGATTCAAAATCCCTGTACTGGCGTCAGGAGGAAACCTTCGGCGATCGTCCATGTGAGGCTGTCCCAGCCCCTGAATCATGCTGTCGTACCCTCATTTCGCTGTGCCGTAGCGTCGTGTCAGAGCGCCGTGCCCCCCTATCAGTAGTCTGAACCCTCATGTCAGGATAGCGACTTGCGAAATGGACGCGCCAAGGTACCCGGCCCTGCCGTACCATCTCTTCCCCTGATCGCTGTGTGCTTCCGGCCTGTCCTGGAACTGTTTCAAAACACGTTGGCGCGGCTTCCGACCAGATCGGGATGATGAAGGCCCATCTTCCACACCTGAGTCTGAAGGACGCCGGGATGTCTTCCGGCTGGCAACGAACCAGAATTCTAGCCCAGTCTTAGGTGTCGGCGTTGCTTTGTGTCTTCATCCACTTTAATGAAAAGTCCACATCGGTTCCCCAGTTCACGAAAGACTTCCTTGCTCCACAAAAATGCCAGGAATCCCATCAACCGAAGCCATATGAACCCTGATCAGCCTGCTTTGAACAACATCCCGATGGTGACCAAGGTTGTAGAGTCACCGATTGCCCTTCATAAGTCCATTGCTTACTGTTGAGGATTCTGATGGCCTCCTTTTCCGACGGCAATTTGAAGAGAAACCAAGAACCATTCAAGTCGATAACCTTGAGGCCAGTTTGAGTCCCCCAACTTTTGAAAGCCTAGTTCTGGACTTTGTTCCTGTCTGGGACTGGGTAATCTAGGTTGCCAAATCTTCCTATTAGACATCGACGGAGGTAATTTAGACGGCTACCGCATGAACTCAACCGTATCTCAAGGTCATCGTGAGCATGAGATGGGAGCGCTTACACCAGTGACTGGGTCCACGGGCCAATCTCCAATCTTGCTAACGTCCAGGTAAGACTCTTTACTTATCTTGGTATTATTCTGCTTAGACAAACCGACCGATCTGAATACTTGTGCGTATGCTGACCATCCCCCTTTCAGTTCGTCCTCCGGTAAAAAAATTGAGCGAGTTCCTTTCTGCGATCGGCCTTCGATTCTCATGAAATTCCCCCTCCGATTTGAGCCTTTCCACAGTATTAGGCTTCGGTTGCGGCCGTGTACTCCGATTGGGAACACAACCCTCCTCCTTCCATAGGAAAAATCCTCCAAAGTTTTGCATAACCATTCCAATTCTCACCTGAGCACCCATAAACGTCGAACGACGCCTAGTCCTCTTTCGATAATTTGAAGAAGATCGCCCAACGCATCCTCATCGAGAACAATATCAAAAGATTTGCCCCCTATTTGGGCAAACATTGTTATACCAGTAAACACTGCCTTTGTTCATCTTGATTTGTTGATTCCATTACCAAGGTGTGGATCACTATGATACTTGAGCCGTTTTTGATTTTTTGCTATTGATATGGTAGCAGTTTTAACTTGTCATTGTAAATGCATTCGATACAAATTAAATATTTAACAAGAACTAGAACCTTATATTCTTCCATTAGTTCACCTGATCAGAAAAAAGGGTAGTCCATTAAATTTCAACATTTGATTTTAACAATCAAATCCATGTATAGGTTGTTCACTTTAACCATTGGCAAATCACTAGGCAGTAAACTGTATGAAAAAAACATTATCATTATAGAAATGTCCTTGAGTGGTAGTCCTAAAAAATTTCCATGAGACTAACTCAAATTTTTAATGTCACAGGAAAGGGCACAGGGTACATTTTTAACTTTTCAATGTATGTTAAATTAGATAGGACATAGCAAAAATGATTTCTTGTTGGTACTTATCAAAAGAAGAAATAAAATCAAGTGATTGCTTGTGGGCCTGCCGCTCTCACTTGTTATGTGTGTGTTGGACTTTGATTTGATGTGGTTTTTGTGAGACCAAGAGGCTTTTGTTGATGGCTAGGTATTTTCACAAGAGAATTTGATCTTCTAAGTGATTTTTGAGGTATTCTTTCTGCAATTGGCAGTGGCTTTTCAGTTATAAAAAAAAGCAATGGCTTATAGTAGATTTTGTAACTCTCTGTTGGGTACTCCCAATTTACTGATTTGACTTTGCTTTCTTTCTTCTTGTTTTTTGTAATTCCCTTTTAGATGATGAAATGGATATAGTTTATTATCCGTAAGTTTGTACAATAATAAAGAAAACATTGTGCTGAAGCTTTTAATGTTGGTCTACAGCGATTCTGGGCTGGTAGTGGCATTAATACAAACAAAGCAATGGTGGAGCATTTGCAGCATTATGGAGTGATGAAATCAAAGAAGGTAGTGGAAGTTATGGAGACTGTTGATAGGGCTTTGTTTGTACCCTCTGGGACCCCACCCTATGTAGACAGCCCCATGCAGATAGGTTACAATGCCACTATTTCTGCACCTCATATGCATGCCACATGCCTTCAATTGTTGGAAGAAAATTTGCAGCATGGCATGCATGCTTTAGATGTTGGTTCAGGTATAACTATCACTCCATTGATTGCGTAACTATGTCATTACTAATGCCTTGTACATTTAAGATTTTAATTCAGTTATTGTGTCTTATGAGGAGTTATGTATAATTCTGCTTACAACTAACTGAATATTTTGGATTTCTGAGAACTAAACTTCTTGTTTCCCCAGCAGTTTGATCTGCACTGTTTTTTGCTCCAGAGTGCCCAGTTTGATTTGATTTTCATGCTTCATAACCTTATTTCGTTATTTGTTTATTCAATTTCATGTCATATTTTGTGACCTTAAGATTCATTTAGTAATTACTTGCATGATTGTTTTTATTTGCCACACCACCATCTGGTAAGGTGATAAAACCTTTTCTTGTTATTATATCATGACCCTTTTTACTTCCTTTGCTGCATTAGTGGAAATGACTGTAAATGTTTAGCTTGGTGTATGCAATGAAAGAAATATGTCAATGGAGAGGCTTTTTTATCATTTTTTGGGGAAATTATTAGGTCAAGAGCTCAATTCCATTGTTGAATATTGTAATACCTTGAGAAGAAATCTTTAAGTAATGGTCAATGAGAAGATCTTTCAATATCATCTTGTTGGTATTGTATGTATAATAAGTTCTAAACTGATGAACCAACAATCTGACTTGCAGAAGCTACTAATGTGTTGAGCGTATCGAATCTATATTGATGATTGGTGTGTCAAATGCTATTTGACCTCTGTTACATTAGGATTACAACTTTTGAGTTCATTTTGCTGTTATATTACGATATATGAAAACCAGTAAAAATGCTCGTATTCACATTCTAATAACTTAGAAAGGATAATATAATATCGTATTGCAATAACCATTTCCAGCAATTTCACATGGAATTCGACTTGATTTTGACAGTTGTGCAACTCCATTGCTGTTTTGAGAGTTTGTACTTTCCTTACGACGATTCTTTTTTCTTTTTTGTGTAGGGACAGGGCTATTTGACAGCATGCTTTGCACTTATGGTTGGACCACAGGGTCAGGCGGTTGGTGTAGAACATATTCCTGAGTTGGTTACTTCTTCAATCCAGAATATCGAAAAAAGTGCAGCGGCTCCATTACTGAAAGAAGGCTCCCTCTCGGTGCATGTTGGTGGTATGTTCCAACAACCCTTAACTTTTTTCTTTTTTGATTTTTTCTTCCTTTCTTTTATTTTGTTTTGTATACTGTTTTTTCTTTTGTTGGGGGGGCAGTTATGTTTTCCCTGTCACCCGATTTGAAGGAGTTGGAAGGTTCAAGCCTGGAACAAGTGTGTTTAAATCATACTTAACCAATTTGAGAATGATAGTTAATGTGGTTCAACAGAACTATTCAGTAAGCAATTAGAATGCCATGCAAGTGACATTTCACTGCATGTGGGCACTTTTATTGGGTCTACGGTTCTATTCGGGAAATCTCCAAGTGTCAAATAATTCAATTTCTTCAGATGATCACAACTATCCACGGGCTTCATTCTTTAGTGGTTAGAAGGAAATACTAAGTGCATTTCTTTTTACAAGTAAAATAAATTCACATAAAATATTACATACAAAGGCTCATCCCTCCCAAAAAGAAATCTACATGAGAATCCACAAGAACAATGGAGAACTTCTCAACCCAAAAATAAAGTGTCCTTAGAACCAAACTCTCTAACCTAAACTAAAGACATCCTCCTTCAAAAGTTTTCCTCTTGCAAATGTTTTAAGAAGGTATTCTTTGGAGTCGATAATGAGCATCTTTTGTCGATTCTAGGTTTTGTACATCTTTTTGTAGTTATCTTGAATGTACTTGCTGTAATTCAAACCGATGTGTGTTGTTGTTAATAATCGAGTTATAAGAACACTGCTCTCTATTTATTTATTTCTTGCAGTGCGCATGTGTGATATATGCATGGTGACAGATGGAAGGCTAGGCTGGCCGGAGCATGCACCTTACGATGCTATTCATGTTGGAGCAGCAGCACCAGAAATCCCAGCAAGCACTTATTGACCAGTTGAAGCCTGGGGGCAGAATGGTGATCCCAGTGGGGAACATATTCCAGGACTTACAGGTTGTTGACAAGAATCTGGACGGTTCAATCAGTGTCCGAAGTGAGGCTTCTGTCCGTTATGTCCCTCTCACAAGTCAAGAAGCTCAGTTGCGGGGCTATTGAGGCTGTAATGTTTCCTTCACTGTGTAAAAAAAAATCACTCCTTTTCTCCTCCTGGTACATTTGAATCCTAGTTTTGTACAGAATTCTATCACATCTATAAAATGCACAAGCAGTTTGTGAATTGAGATTGTGTCATCACATGTCCTGTGGCCTTATGATCTGATTGTAGTTGCATCATTGTGCAGTGTACAGAAAAAAGGGATTAGAACTAAAAGAGAAGCTTGAGCATAGAAAAGATATGGGACATCTTATGGCAATTAGGGGAGAAAGGAATAGGAAATTTTCCTTGGTTTAGACACTGATTTGAATGAAATATTGGGTAAATAAGGAGCACAAAATGAAGCTTCTTTTAGGGTCCGTTTGGAACATGCTTTAAGCCTTTTTTTGTGGGGGAAAAAAAATTGGATGTAAATATTATATTCAACACGTGGTATAATTGCCAAACATATTTTAAATATATTCACTTCATAAATTGAAAATATATATATATATATATATATATATATATCAAGCTCAACTAATGATTAACTCGGTTCGAAATTGACTTGCAAGATAAACAAATCAAGTTTGAATATTTTTTAAAACTTGTTAATTTATTAAACTCAATTTAACTTTGGCTCGATAAATCAATGCATAATCCACTACATAAAAAAATTAAATTTCTCGAGCTCGGCTTATGATCGGTTAATAAGTCAAATTTGATTACAATTTGAAACTTCATTTATTTTAGTGAGTCAAACTCGAATAACCCACAACTTAACTTAGCTTGATTCATTTACATCCCTAAAATTAAAAAATTGTTAGTACGTGAAATTGAAAAATAATTGAAGATATAAAGAAAGAATACAATAATGTTATGTTTGTGAGATGGAGGTCTTAGAAATGGAAGAAAGTTTACATTTTGAGTCAATTTTTTTTTCCAATTTCAACAAATTCTACTTGGAAGTTTCAGGAGAAAATGTGAGACTTAAGAAATAACTGAATATATGTAAAAAAAAATTACAAAAGGATAAAGATTACACGCCAGCCACTTTAGTTGAGTGTAGCCAAAAAAATGTGAGCCAAGTCCTTAAAACAATGCCTAAATTTTTGGATTAGAACTTTAGTTGGATACAGTTACTGCAGTTGCATTGTATAGCAGCTAGCACAAACAAGTGGAAGATCATTTTTCGGTTTAGAATTTCACTTGGAATTTCAAAGTGGACAATTAGTCAAGGATTATAGCTTTCCTATCAAAATTCAACAATGTCCACAGATGGATTAGAGAACTTTGTTTTGATGAGCAAGAATGTTGCCCAAGAATTAATGGTCAAGACCTAGGTAGATTTCTCTAATCATCTTCCCCAACTCTACTAATCCAGATGCAACCAAGGGTAATTACTCCTGCAGATGAGGAAACCAGAATGAACCTATAACCAGATATTATGTTGTGGAATGCGGGTCAAAGTGGAATGACTACTTTTGGAGAAATATTTCTAAAACTCCATCCACAAATAACCGGCAAACCAGCCTAGCCTGCAAACAGCTCTGGGCAATAGTTTCAGCATGCATTAAAAAACCAAATACTACCAAGTAATACCTTTCAGCCCTGTTTGTTTGGCGGTTAGGATTAAGGCAGATAGTTCTAGCCACTCACTAATAGTCCAGGGATTAATAACCCCACCCCCTTCTCAATCCCACCGCAAAAAGATTAGAACCTTCAAACGCAATTATTAGTGAAGAATCCACTTATGTAAACAACCACAATCTAAACTCTCTGATAGGATTATGTCACCCAATCCGGCCCTTAAGCTGACAAACAAACATAGCCTGGGTGGTGTCTCCTCCACCTCCCAAAAGGTTGAGGGCGGGAAGTCTTAATCAGGCCAAAGTGGTATGTCTTATCTATGAAAGTAAATAAATAAATATGATAAACAGATAGAAATAGGACCAGATTTTTTGGTCTTCCCATCTGTCCAACATGCCTCATAAAAAAATTTATGGAACCAATTCAAACCTGTGTTGAGTTGCTTCTGTTGCACATATAGGGCACACAAACGTAACCTATAACAGATGTTTATTCATAGTTTATAAACGGATGAGTACTGCCAAACCTTGGACCAAAAAAAAAAATAAAACAGAAAAAACCAAAAAACAATAATTGCCTCCATAATTTCTGGAGAATGAAAATCACAATTATATTTTACTAACTCAAACAGCAGATTTATCCATTGACAGCTGACAAAAATGTGACCACTGTGTGTCTCACCTTAAAAAGAAATAAACTAACCAGCAGCGCACTTGGATTCATCTGATTTCAAGTCAAAAGGAGCTGCGCCTCGGTCTTTCCTCAGCAACATTTACTCTGATTGCCCTCCCACCCAGACTCTGCAACATGCCAAATGAAAGATTATTATAAACATTTCATCAAATGAATGCCAGAAATATATCCTTCTGTCTTTTTTTTTTTTTTTAATAATATATATGCGCAGCACACACTACATAAACACAAAGTGGATGAATATAGATATACGCACACACCCTGCATAAGGACAAAGTGAATGGATCAATATGCTGATATAAAATTTCATCAAATGAATGCTTACATATATATTCTTCCGTCTTTTTATTAATTATTATATACAAATATTCCTTGAGGATGAATTGGATGGATCAAACAAAAAAATCCACATTCTTTTCCTGGCAGGTAAAGATTTCTGGAGTAACTTTATAAAAGAAAGAGCGAACACATTTGTGTTACCTGTCCATCAAGGTTAGAGATGGCATCATTCAATTCAGCCTCAGTTGACATTGCTACAAAAGCCAAAACCTCTTGAACGGCCAGTCTCCCTGTCATAGACTACTCGAGCTTCCACCACCTTACCATATTCACTGAAAACCTGCTCAAGGCGTGCATTATCCACATCCCATGGGAGGTTACCAACATAAACTCTGTAAGTAGGATCAGAAACGCGAGGGGGGCGCTCAGGCCGTGTTCCTTTTGGAGCAGCCTTGTTTACAGTCAAGAGCCTTCCATCTATATCCTGTTCAAAACACAAAATAAACTCTCAAACGACTTGATAAATCACAAAAGGCTCAAAAACTCAAAAAATTGATGAAAGAATATATGAAGGCTACTATCCAACACTAGTCCCACCAACGCAGGGTGTTGCAACAAGTAGACTCAAACCTACATTCTCTCGCTTGATAGCCTGAGTTTTAACCATTGCTCCAAGCAATGGCCTCTCACATACAATGAGAAAAATATACAGAAGACTTGAGGCATGGCAATCTCAGAAATCAGGAGTAGAGTACTAAGCAGTTGAGTTTGAAATATACCATCCTTCTGAAGTTTTCAAGGTTCAATTAAAACTAATCTAGTTAATATACCACCATAATAGAATATACATATATTTACACCACAATCATATAGAGAACTTTACCAAGCATTCCAGCAGTGGTAATGATCAGCCACTATGCACATCCAGTTAGACACACTTTTAAGGGAATGAAGAGCCACATTTTTAACAAGTACATTAGAATGTTCATGAGGAAGGCAATTTCCAGGTACTGATTCGGCCCAAGAAACTGGGCAACTTCCTGAGAAGCATCTAATTCTAGCCCCCTCCATAAAATCCCGAGAGATTATTTAGCACAAAGCATAAGCCCCAAGTATAAAGCCAAAGGACATGCATCAAGATAATCAACTTTTGTAAGGGCTTACTTTCAGTGAAAGTAACAATTATTTTAATGAAAGGGAACTTGTCTCAGTTATACTTTGAAAAGCATAATACAAAAAATTAGCAAACCCCTAATCTGGACCATCTCCAATGCTATTTAATAACAACCTTGCATCAAAATTAATCAAGTACATCCATGGTTTTGACAGCTTTAGCCACACCACACATAGCACGCACCTCTAGGAAGCATGAAAAACAATGCTGCCGAGGAATCTACTACAAGAGAGAAACTCAAAGAATAGATAACTTCTAGAGTAAGCCCATTGAGCAAGTGGTTGAAATTGACTGCTTGCCAGATTCTAAGTGTTTAGAATAAACTGCCTTGAGTTTATTGAGAAATACATGGATCTTTCACGACCATTTACAAATCAACATCTTACATAGGATGACTTGGGTATGTCTAGCAAAAAGAACAACTTGCTTCTTATTTTGACAGCAACAAGCAAACCACAAGAGCATTGATTCATGAGAAGAGAGGGAGTAAAGTTGTTCCTTTTTTTAAAAATAAAAAAAAAGGTACGACAGACACTTGCTCCAACCAGAACTTAACCTTGCACCTCTTCCTTTTGGGGGTGGCAACAGAAACCAGTCAAGCTAAAAGTTCAAATCAGGCACATAATTTGCTGCTTGCCTTTAGACCCAAAATGAAAATATTGCCATCTCCCTGCTGGAAGGTTAGTAAGGAATCCACTCTTTGGAGGGGATGAGCGTAAGCATGGAAATATTATTAGTCAGCGGAATTATTATCATCAAACCACGTTTTAAGAAAGAAGTGAAGATATCTGGGAAATGTTATACCAGTTTCTCCTACAACTTTATAAAAGATTCTAGCAAATTATTCTAGAACTCCAGTTATACAATCCAAAAGAGCACTTGATCACTTGCAGTAGATACTTTTAGAAACACAAGCAAGCAGGTAGTTGGCAACGGCGCAACACAAGCCAATCATCAAGAAGGAAATGTATTTCAACAAAATATGAATTGAGAACAGGCTTTAAAGTTTTGTTGATAGGACTGGTTAAAGCTTTAAAGATTTATAAGGTTGAACATGGGCAAGTTGTTGAATGGCACAAGAGGCCGTGAAAACGTAAAAGTGAAAAAAATTAACTGAGAAATAGATGTAGAAGGACAAAGATGGAACAAATATAGATCTTGCAAAAGCAAGCCACAAAAAGTGTCGCACAGTGATTGTGATTGCTGGATCAAAATAGCTCAGAAGGATAATTGCAAGGTTCAAATCTTACTAATAGAATTATAGAAACTATTAATAAAATCATGAACTTCAACAACCTGTAAAACCTTGAATCAAATATTACAGGGTGTCCATAAGAAAATCGGCAGCCTCCAGAGAAACCAACCTAGCATCTCCTATTGTTCAACTTTTTCAAGGAAGCAGTTCTTTACTTATTATTAAATTTATTTAAAAAAAAAAAGAACTTTTTCAAGGAAACAGTTGGGTTTTAGGGTCCCTGTTTTCGCTGGGGCTTGCATATTTGTGAGGTTAGAACTGCATGAAGAAGGTTTCAAGCTCTACTCAGATCTGTATTAAGCATCGACTTCTTCCTTATTTCCCCCCTATTAGACACGTGTAGCTAACTCAACTTTAGCAATACAAGAAAATCAACTACAAACTTATCAAACACATTTTGTTTATTTATTATTCCTGAGGTTTGTGAATGAACGTGTTTATTGGGTTTTTGAAAAGGGGAAGGGGGGAGGATTCATCATTTTCGTTTACTGTAAACAGATTATCTTTTGTTAAATCTAGCTCCTTGTTGAGTTTAATGGCATTTCGTAATGCCTTTAATTTCATAGTTAAAATTTTCAGTTTTAAAAGAAAACACATATATGTGAGAAAATACATTCCTAATGATCTAAATATATGATATGACCTAAATCAGTTAAGAATATGCGTTCGTAGTGCTGGATTCTCAACTGACCAGCACAGTAACACATACAAAGCATTTTTTTTTGTCTATCTGATTGTTTATAAAGATAAATTAAAATTACATAGATTAGTACCACACTATCGGATTTTCTATAATCTATTTACCCTCTAGTTTGGACTATTCTGTTCCATTCACAATAGTACCATTTTTTTGGGGGGGGTCAAAATAAACGATGTCTACAATCTCCAGTCTTTTATGTTAAATCATAAATATCAATAGGAAGTGTAGACCTCCAAATTTTCCTACTTGCTTTGATCTGTCTACTGTCAATCTTGCCATCCTGGCATCCAGTATTATCATCCCCTTCCAAACCGGAAAGTTGATCACTTGCAGCTGGCCACAAACTTATAGCAATCCAAACTCTGACGAACTTACTTCCTAAGACAGTCAGAAATAATACCACCGTTTCTTATTTTCATGAACAAATCAGCAAATATAACTCCCTAAATCGTATTCACAGCTCCGGTCATTGTCAGTTATGAAGCAAAACACTCACCTTCTGTTGCCAAAGCATTTCCCTTTTGGTAAGTCAAAATGGGTTTGTTTCCCTTTACTATTACAAATATCAATTATAACAAGACTAGGTATTATTCACTATTTCATATGTCAAAAACTACCATGCCTGTAAGATAAGAGTCAATGAAATCTTCTGAAGTTGGATTTCTCTCATTCTTATATTAATCATAAACGAGCCTCATTATAATCCTTCCAAAATGAATCAATGAACTACCTTTCTTAGCATCTATGATTCTATATGTATGTATATTTGGCACAGGTTTTTTTTTTTTTTAAATGTGAACCAATATATGCCATATAAAGAGAACAGGCAAATCTTTTTTTTTTTTTATTGGTAAGAGAATATGCAAATCTTAGTTTGGTAGAACTATTTTGTAAAGGAATTTTGCCTATTACTCTTTTCAAAGATGACAGAAGCATCAAAAATTCACATCAGTGCATAATATTTAACTAATTTTTTGAAGGGTAGCGCAATTTGTGCTCCAGAATTATGCTGTGGCACCACACCCCTCTACTGAAATGACACAAATGTCATTGGAACTTTTCTACCAGCCATCTCTCCATCCATCCAATCAGTTTCATCTCCCCATCCATCCATCCAATCATGGAAGTTGATCTCTATAAGATATCTGCCATTTTTAACTAGTGCTTCTTTCTCCCTCTTTCTTTTCACCATGAGAACTCTAAACTTGTTAGTTCAAAACTTACAGATCTCCACATTTTTGCTCTCTTTCAGGCTTTCAGCACATTTATGAAGTATAGAAAATGGGTGTTGCAGTCGAAGGATTCCTAGTGGGATTGAAATAATCCAGGCTCGTGTTTTTGTTTCATTTTTAAGGCTATTTGTTTGACGAAGGTATTTTTTGGGCATCCCTTATGAAGTGATTCTCAGAAAGGATAGGATGGCTTTTGCTTCACACTAAAACTGGTTTCTTGTTGAATGGAAAGTTATTTTCCTCAGTTTCTCCATACAAAGAAGGGATTAAATTTTTTTCCCATAAATAAAAACCCATTGAATTAGCTCCAACCTGATAAATGCTACAGTTCAAAACACCCAGTTACTACTACCAAAATTCCATTCTGATGTATTTTTGTGAGTTTCGAAGGTTTCAAATCACTAGCCGTAAACAAAAACAGGGGTTTGTTCATACATCCAATTATTCATTAAGGGTTCCTGATTTTAAACAGGATCAAGAAGACGTGTCAAAACAACCCAGAGTAATGGAAGAAAATTGAGATTTAGTACAATTCCCTTGCATAGTAAGTTTCGAGATGAGTGCATTCTCTTTTCAACTTGCTGTCTTTCACAGCAGTGAGAGAGATAATGTACGGAAGCACAGGGCTCCATAGGGAGTGATGTTTCAAGGGTGTTTTCATCATTCCAATTATATAGGAATAAAGGTGGAGTGCAAGAATACGTTTTAGGAGCGCAAATAGTGCTACCCATTTTTGAATCTTTTTCCAATTTCTTTTTTCAATCTTCTAATTCTAAGATTTCCCCTGTAAGTCCTTGTAGCAAGCCATAAAGAAAAAAATAGCAGTGAAAGGAAATCATAACATTTTATGGAATGATAACATTACGTGATGTGAGGCACACCCTTGAATTGAAAGATAATCCTAATTTTTTTTTTCAATGGCCAAATTTCATGGGGGACTAATGAATTCTTAAAGTTAGTAGGTGCAATAGCTTTTGCCTTTTAGCAAGTGTAAGAATGAGGGCAGTATTGTCAAAGGTGACCGGGCACTCACCTAGGCAATAAGGCAAGGCGAGGATGAGGCATAACACCTCTACACACTCTAGGCAAGGCAATTTTAATGAGTCGTCGACCATCTTAACTAAGGCGAAAGACATTGAGGCGAAAATCTCAATAACTAAAACTTATTTTACTTAAATGTACTCATGTAGATTCTTGTTGTTTTAGGATTAAAGGTGTTTTTGTCTTGATTATATTAACGAATATAAAGTAGCAAAAAGAGAAGAAAATGTTTTAAATGGTTTCGTTACTTAAAATTTAATTACGTCATATGCCATTCTTTAGATTAAACTTTTTAATATTACATGAGAATTATTACATAAAATATTATTTAACTTAAAATAAATGAGTCTTTAATGTATAATATATTTTTCAATTATATTCATAAGTTAAGAGCCTTATTTCAATCAAGTGTTTTCTTATCACCTCGCTTTTCAATCAATGCAAGACTTTATCGCCTTAAAGCCATCTTTTGCATTTAATTACCTTGAATTATTACATAAAATATTATTAACTTAAAATAAATGAGCCTTTAATGTATAATATATATTTTAATTATATTTATAAGTTAGTATCTTACTTCATTCAAGCTAGAGCTTTCTTGTCACCTTGCTTTTCAATCAATGCAAGACTTTATCGCCTTAAAACCGTCTTTCACCTTTAATGACCTTGAATGAGGGTAACTCAAAAAATACTAGGAATCTACATCAGTGGACTCCCACAGATGAGACAAATCTGTGCTCTATGCAACTAGGACAAATGCATTAGATGACGTTGCTGAATTATAAGTAAACTTTTGTGATTCTCAAGCAGAGGAAAGCCACACAGGCATAAGGTCTATCACTAAGAGAGTATCCAGACTCCAGAGACCACCCCATCAAGGTATTTTATAATATTAACCATGCAAAGCATCATATCTCATGGAGAAATATCTTTACTTTTTGTTTCTTAATTTCTTTTCCTACCACAATTCTCAGCTGCTTCCTTTACATATACTTTCAACATGCAAAAACTAACCACTAACAAAATCGCTGACAATGATCAGAAGCTATAGATATATATATATATATATGAATAGATATATAGATGTATATCTATCAACACATATAGAACAAATAAATGAAAAAAAAAAAAGATAAAGGGAAACTTACATAACGGTGGAACATCAACACAGCCTTCTCAGCATCTTCAACAGTACTCATTGTCACGAACCCGAACCCACGACTCCGATCTGTCTCCCTATTGTAAATAACCTACAAAACAAAAACCCAAAACAAACCATACCGAAAAAATCAAAACCCCAGTTAAAATCCCATAATCATCAAATCCAAACATAAAAAATAAAATAAAATAAAGCAACCAACTTCGACAATCTAATCCATGGAACTTTACCTCTGCAATGTCAACAACACCCGCCTGCTCGAAAAGATGAGCCAATTTCTCGCTATCAACATCAAATGGCAAGTTTCCAACAAAAATCTTAGCGTCTTCGGCCGGTTCCCTGTATGACTCCTCTGCATCCTCAAACCCATCTTCGCCGCCGCTCTCTGTGGCTTCCCCAAACGCCTTTATTGTCTCTTCTTCTTCGCTCTCGCCTTCGCCTTCCCAATCTGATACGCGGGCTTCAGTGTCATCCACATCTTGATTTTCCCAGCCGACCTCTTCTTCAATCACAACTGTCTCGCCTTCTTGTTGAGCCCAATCAGAAACGAAGCCGACTACGGACGGAAAACGGATCTTCTTTTTGAGAGATAAAGATGAAGGTAGTGACGAGGAGTAAGAGCAACAGAGGTGAAGTTTGATGGGTTTGGTTGGGATTGAGACACGTGAGAATGGAGTTTTGGTGCTGAAGATTGCTGGGAGTGAAATAAGGCAGCCATTTACCACTGGTGAGGGCTTGAATATAGGTTTAGTTGCACAAGACATTGTTATGGTTCTATAGATACAGAGAAGTATCAAGTATGTAGATATAGATATCGATACATAGAGAGAGAGAGAGAGAGAGAGAGAGAGAGAGGCAGGGTTTACGGGGACTGTGGATAAGGAGGGGAGCAGAGAGAGGTTTTTGAAGAGGGTCGAGGTCGACTATAAAGCGGCGGATGGTCCAAAATGGCCTGATAACTATGGGCTTTTCAGATATTTTAGATAATTTTTTATACGCTTCATTTTGGGCTGGATCGTCGGGCTCTCTGGTGGGCGAAATTGGGTTATCCATATTCTGTACATGTCCTAGGTAAGACTAGTCTTCAGTGACAATTCTAAGGTGATGTTTGGACGGCAGAAAAAGATAGTTAGATAGGATAATATTTATCTTATTCTGTGTTTGGTATTATTATTGAATTGAATATTTATATATTCTAAATCATTTACATTTTATCTGAATAGAATATAACTTATTCCAAAGGAAGTTGTGGTATTAGAATTATCCTATTTTACTGGAAATAAAAACATAAGAATGGGATATAACAATATATGTAGGACTTTTATCCGAGTCAGTTACAAACATTAGATTAGAATATTCAATATCTCACATCATTTTATATCTTATCCGATCCAACTATATCCTATTTAATCCAACATTCTTATCCGATTGTTCAAACGAGGCCTAGGGGGAGGTTAGCTAAGTGAACCAAAGACCGTTTGTATGGGGTGTTTACTCCTCGAATTCGCTATTTTTAGGGCCAGCCACTAGCCAAGAGTTGTAGCTCGAGTGTTATATTATCCTGCGAGACGGTAGCCCTGTCTAGGAAAAAGGGGAATTCTACTGTTTGGATACCTTATTTGCTTTGAAGAAAAAAAACTAGTCGTCTCGGCAATATATTACCCTGTGAGGCACTAACCCCGCCTAGGAAAAGAGAGAACCCGACTGCTTGGATATCTTTTTTGCTTTGAAAAAAAAAAGGTTAGTAGCTCGGATATTATATTACTCTGCGAGGCGATGACCCTGCCTAGAAAAAGGGAAAAGGGGGAATCCAACTGCTTGAATACCTTTCTTTGCTTTGAAAAATAAAAACTAATAGCACAGACATTATATTATCCTGCGAAGAAGTAGCCCAATCTAGGAAAAAGAGGAACTAAACTGTTTAGATACTTTTTTTGCTTTGAAAAAAAAAATCTAATAACCCGAAAGTTATATTAACCTACAAGGCGGTAACCCCACCTAAGAAAACGGAACTGACTGCTTGAATACTTTATTTGTTTTGAAAATCTTCAGTGACCAAAACTTTGGGCATTGAAATTTTTTTCTTCTATATTCCACACATGTATTAAATTTTGGATAACACTTGAGTTTTTTTTATCCTACCGGTCCATTATTACTTTTTAAAAATATTTTCTAAATTTACATACTTTTTATATATTTTTTAAATAAGAAAATTATATTTTTTTTTTTCAAATTATCTGACAATTATAAGTAAACATTCTTAAGTGACGAAAACTTTAGGCATTGAATTTTTTTTATATCCCATGCATGCATTAAATTCAGGATAATATTGGAGTTTTTTATGGTACCGGTCCATTATTACTTTTTTAAAATATTTTCTAAATTTACATGCTTTTCTTATATATATTTTTAAAATAAAAAAATTATATTGACTTTTTTCAAATGATCTAACAATTATAATAACATTTTTTATATTTTTTCAAATTACACGAACATCTCTTATGTTATGCTAACAAAATACAAGTTCTCTTTTCGCACAAAATCTGTTATTAACGATATTAGGGTTTCAATCAAATTTTGTTATATAACTAAAATATTCTTATATATTATACTAACATCTTTTACAATTTTAGAGATCATAGCATAAGTCATTGTAATTAATATATATCATTGGAGAGGTTAGCGTTATTATCTGTAAGAGTAAAACATAAAATTCATGTTTTATATTAACATCTATTTTTTAATAATTGTAATAAGAGAGGTTAGTGTGATATCAAAAATTACAAAGATGATCCTTGTAATAGTGAAATATTACAAGCAGGTCAACATAATTATCACATTTTAAATGAATAAATTACACTGATCTCTCTTAAGATTTTTGATAATTACAAGGATCTTCTCTAAGGTTTCTGAAATGATTCTGACCTTTTCTCCAGTCTTATTTTTTTCAAAATGAAAAAAATATCCATTTCACTTATTTTTTTGCATTTTTTTAACTTTTTTTTTTCATATTCAAATAAAATCTTCTTTGACTAAAAAATATAACCTATTTATCTTAATTTTATTTTTAATATAAAGTAGAAAAAAATCTTTTAAAAAAGTTAGAAAATGTCAAAATTTTAAAAATTCAAAAAAATAATGAATGAAATGGACATTTTTGTCATTTTGAAAAAATAAATATAGTTAGAGGAAAGATTATTGTAATTTGTTAGTAAAAGTAAGAGATGTCAGTATTATTTTAGAAATCTTAAAAAAGATTCCTATAATTATAAAAAAAAATTTAGAAAAAATAAGTATAATTTACTCCATCTTAAATTTATGTTGTCTCTTGTATGTTAACACAATCTTTTGTAACTCTTCATACTTATTCAAATGAGAAGAATCAAACTTATTTTATAAGCTTCCCAAAGAAAATTTTCTGACAAAAACCATTGACTTAAAAAATAAGTAGAAACAAAGTGAGTGTGAAAAATTTGTTTTCAAATTAAGCGCATAGATCAAAAACTCATAAAAACTTAATTTCGACAGGAGAACTTTTTGGGTCATTTATAGTCTATACATACATTATATATCTATATATATATATATTCCAACCTTTAATATTTACTATTTTTTAATTTTTATTTATTTACTATTTTTAATTTTTATTTATTTATATGTAAATATGTAGATTTTGTTTAGTTTGCAAATTTATTGAAATAAAGGAAAATGAAAAGCAAAACAATTTTCTTTAAAAAAATTCTCCCACTTAAAAAAATTAACAATTTAAAATTTCTCAAAAATAGTTTGTAATTAAGAAAAAGAATAGAAAAATACATGTAAAATTAAAAATCTCTCCTTTATTTTTATTTTTTTATATTTTCACTTTTCCTTATTTTTCATAATAACTATATAATAAAAAAATTACATTGTATTTTCATTTACCTCATTAAATTCACAAACTTAAAAAAAGAAACACTAGAGAAAATGCCTTCTTTTGCACATTTGAATATTTTATGCCCAGAGGAAAAAAACAAATACTTTAAATCTATCCCATATATAAGGAAGAAATTCTAATTAAGAATTAAATGAATATTGCATCTCTTCTTCTCTTTCATTACTTTTATCTTCTAGTTCTTTTAAATCTTTGTTTGGGTTTATTGTCCATCTCAAGAGAAGTATACTATTTTAATTCCATGATGACATGATCATATTGTAAATTTATTTTAAAAAAAATTATTCGAGCATACAGTGACAAACTAAAAAATTTAAGTTAAAAGAATTCAAATTAAAAGTATTAAAATTTATGAGAATTTATGTGAATATATAAAAAAATCAAAAAAGTAAAATCTTATTTTTTAAAAATATTTTAACAAAATTAGTAATAAAAAATACATTATCCAAAATTTTGAAAAGAACATGACTCCTACTTGCCTCCTTGCATTTGTCACCGCAAATACATAGATGGTCAACAAAATAGTCATGGGCATAAGAACCTAAGACCATACTATCTCTCCAAAGAAAAAGAAAATCAATCCTTTTTTTTATTAGTTAGTGTGAATTCTGATAAATATTAAACATTAATTTTTTATTTTTTTGAGATTATTTTTATTTTCACATTATTACCATATTGTCTAATATTATATGTTTATAATTAATGAACCATATCTTTTCATATTAAAATTTATAACTCTTTTAAATTATAATTAAAGAGTAATGCCATCTTTACTATAAAATTTTATCAAATTTTTTTACCTACTGAGGTGGTTGTCCAGGTGCTAGTCAATTAAATCTCTTGGTATACGTGGGTGTTAGTTAATTAAGATTTTTAGTGTTAGTCAATTAAGTCTCTTAGATTAATCTGACATGACTAACATTAAGAGACTGAATTCACTAGTACGAAGAACAGTCATATCAACAAATAAATATTTTTGATAAAATGTTAAGATAATAATAGCATTACTCTAAAAACTATTGTAATTATGGACGGAATTCTATTTTAACACAAATCTTTTAAATTTTTAAATTTTTTTTATATGTATAATTTTAAATTTATTTTTATATTTTTATTTACTTTCGTGTCTGCGCGTGATTAGTTAATTTTATTCTAACATTCCTCTCTCTCTTTCTAAAAGAAAGAAAATATATGTCCTCTCTCTCTCACAAAATATCAATAAATGTCGTTGTATTCTAGCACTTAAATTAAAAAAAGAATTGATACCGAGGCAAAGTCTCCTTCCACCAACGTGATTTTGCCTGTATTTAATAATGTGTTGACGTGATGTCAGTTATGTCCTGTTAAGATAAGTGGGACAGATCTCGAGTAACATCTCTTATTAAGATAAGTGGGACAGATTTCTCATTATATTATTTTTTTTAATAATTTATAATACATATAACATAATATTTTTTAAAAATAAATTATACTCATTTTTTTAAAGTTTTGAATAATTATATTAATTTTTTAAAAAATTTTAAAATTATACTAATTTTTTACATTTTACATAATAATATAAAGATACCCTCGTTTAGTTAGTTTTTTTTTTTCAAAATGACAAAATTACTTATTTGATATTTTTTTTTCAAATTTTTTCAATAAATATTGATAAAAAATTTAAATATATTTTTAAATAAAATATTTTAAAAAAAAGATAAAATATTTTTAAAAAAATTGAAAAAATATAAAAAAATAAAATGGATACTATTGTCATTTTGAAAGAAAAAAATTTGACTAGAATAGATATCTGTATTTTATCAGATAAAGTAAGAGATGTAGTGTAATTTCATAAAACTCGAAGAAGATTAATGTAATTATAAAAAATCTAAAAAAAAATTAGAATAATTTATCTTTTTTATAATGACATATCGCCTCGTGATACTCTAGATGCACCAAAGACTTTTGAATTTTTTACCAAACTCAAGTAGTTTTGGTTTAATTAAATCTATCAATGCCCATTTTTCAACTATTTTTCAAAGTAATGTAATTTTTAAAATCGTATCTTAAAAATATAATTTCAATATTAAATTTATAACAGAATCGTATCTTAAAATATGATAATTTTAAACTAATAAGAATTTAAAAACCTGTTCAAATTAACAAGAATTCGAAAATAAATTCAAATTCTTATTTATTTAAAATTATATCTTTAAGATGAAATTTTAATTTGTATTTAAAAAATTACCAACAAAATAATATATTCAAAATATGATTTTAAAAATTACATAAATTTTAAAAATAATTAAAAAATGACAAATAAATTTATATCACCCCCGAAATAATCGTGGGTTAAGTAAAAAATCCAAAGACTCTCTCTCAACGACGGGAATATATTGAAGCATGGTTTAGCAATTTGATTGATTTCTGACCGTCCAACTACCAAATTTAGAAACGCAACACAAACATTCCCATCGAAATATCCAATCAATGCCTGTAAAATCACTGTCACCTCTTAGCTTTTGTCTTTAATGCCCTCTGTATTTTTATGCATATTTTAATGTTACTTGATTGAATTTTGACAAAAATTTTATTTTACTTTTTTTTTAAAATTTATGATAATTATATTAATTTTTTTAAATTTTTTTTCAAATGATCAAATAATCTATTTTATTTATTTTTGTATTTTTTTTAATTTAACTAAGATTTTTTATTTAAAAACAAATTTAAGATAAATTAAGTTTTTTTATCTATATTTATTGAAACAATGAAAAAAATTAATTAAAACTTTAAAAATTAAAAATAATAAGTTTATTATTTAAAAAAAATAACTAAAAAATATATTGATATATTATTAGATAAAGTAAAAAAATTTGTAATTTTAAAAATACTAATATAATTATCATAAATTTCATAAAAAAAATTAATATAATTTATTCTAGAATCTTCTTTGATCAATGAACCCGTGTTTGCTTTTTGGATTCTAAAGATTGCGGTTGGATAGCCATTCAGACATAAACTTTTTAAAAATATTTCAAAATTTTGTAATTAATTTTTTAAAAATTATGGATATGATAATCTAAATTTAAAAAAAAAATAAAAAAAATTAAAATGAATAACTTGCTAAACATATTTCCCGTATTTTAAAATTAAAAATCTTTTTTTTAAAAACGAAACCAAAATTTTTTCCTAGAACATGGAAGTTGAAGGGAAGAACGGCAGCACAGAAGCTCGAAGTACAGGTTCAGGGAATGGTGGTCAAGTTCATGAATGTGGTCTCACCTCTGCTCATACTGTTGACCATGTTCTGTTTAATCTCTATTTCTAAACGCCAACATTTATTTGAGTTTATTTATATTATACCCTGTTTGTATCATTTTCCTCACACACACACACACACACACAAATATATATATATATGTATATAATTATTTTATTTGTTTAATAAATAATACTAATTTTTTTAAAAAATAATTATTAAATAATAAAATTGTTAATTAATCATCACATGAGGCATGTGTATAATATTTTAATTCTTGATCATATCGTAAACAAGGAAAAGATCACTATAGTATCTAAATGGTCAACTAAAACGTCATGTGGATAAGCTCCTAAGACCATTGACCATATCTCTTCTATAAAATCAATAAGTGTCTTTGTATGCTAGCTAGCTACTATAATTAGAAAAAGAAATTAGGATCGGTGGGTGTACAAAATTTCAAAATTTCTTTCCCAACTACCCAAAAACAAAATATTCTAATTCATATTCTGATTATTATTTTATGATAATAACACTACTTTAAATCATGTATTAATGTAATATAACAGAGTATATTACACTAATTTTTATTGAAATTTACGATAATTACATTCATTTTTTTTTAAATTTTTGAAATTATACTGAACTTCTCTACTTTACAAAATAATAAACAAATATCCCACTCAGTTAATTTTTTTTTCTTCAAAATGGAAAAACTATAATTTTCATATATATATATATATATATATTTTAATTTTTTAAATCTTGACTATTTTTTTAATTTTTTAAATAAATATTGATAAAAACCTTAAATTTTTTTTATATAAAAATAAAAAAAGTTATTTACCTTAAATTTGTTTTTAAATAAAAAAAATAAAAAATCTTTAAAAAAAGTTAGAATAAATTGATCAAAATTGAAAAAATATCAAAATAAATATGTAAAAAGGATAATTTTTTAATTTTGAAAAAAAAAAATTGACAAAAGAAAGTATCTGTATATTATTTTGTAAAATAAAAAAGATCACTCTAATTTCAGAAACTTGCAATATAATTATCATAAATCTCATGAAAGATCAGTATAATTTATTTAATATAATAATATAATATTACATTAATATTAGGATTAAGATTCTATTCAAATGATACGAACGATCACTTTTTAAGTAATTACCATGAGTTTAATTTTCATTACAACACACACACAAAGTAGTAATAGTTAGATTCTCCTCCCAACTGTAAACAAAAAGAAAGTGTTAAATAAAAATTTAAAATTTAAAAATATAATATTAATGAGAAATAAATGTAAGTCCTTCAA
Organism: Nyssa sinensis; assembly: GCA_008638375.1. NCBI lineage: Eukaryota > Viridiplantae > Streptophyta > Magnoliopsida > Cornales > Nyssaceae > Nyssa > Nyssa sinensis. The sequence continues at coordinate 7,114,268 of CM018036.1, forward strand.
AACTTGATGAAGTTCATAATGATTTAAGTAAATAGATGAAAAACTCTTGGATGTGATTAGTACAACGATAGATATATAAATTTTTAATAACATTTTGTGTATGTGATATCTTGTACATATATATATATATATACCCATGACATGACAGGGTCCACCCTAGTCATGTATGTTGATGCATGATTTAAAATCTTTGATTGATTTCTAACCATTTAGCTACTAAAATCAATAACTCTAAGAAAACAGAACAGAGTTGAGCATCTCCCCATTTCAAATGAAGACATCTACATGTGAAATCTAATTTTGATTGATTGATTTCTGACTGTACAGCTACCAAAATTAGAAACTCTAATAAGATGGAACAGAGTTGAGCATCTCACCATTTCAAATGAAGAGAGCTGCATGTGAAACTAGCTACTAATGTATGTTGATGCAAGATTTAAAATCTTTGATTGATTTCTGACACTTAGCTACCAAAATTAGAAACCCAATAAGGCAGAACAGAATTGAGCATCTCAAATGGAGAGAGCTACATGTGAAACCTAGCTCATTTCACGGTAGCTGGTCCACACGTGTATATGAGAGAAATGGCTCTGTTGTGAAAGGGAGAGAAGCTGAACCCAATAAGACAAACATAAGATCCAAAAATGGCGGCAAAATCACGTCACCTCTAAGGTTTTGATCTTTTTAATGCACTTTATGTCTTTCTGCATATTTCAGAGGTGATAATGTTACATGATTGAGAAGCTTCTGGTCAATGAAGCCTCTGTGATTGTTTGTTTTTTGAGATCTAAAATTTCTCCTAGGAACATGGAAGTAGAGAGCAAGAACAGCAACACAGAAGCTCCAACTCCAAGTACACAACAAGGTCCAGTAAATGGTGGTCAAGCTCAGGAATATGTTCTCTCCTCTGCTCATACTGTTGGCCATGGTCTGTTTCATCTCTATTTTCACTGTGCGTGTGTATATATATTGGTATCTTGAAATATGCACTTTAAAAGGAGATTGAGATTTTGATGTAAACTTGCAGATTCATGGCAGCAAGTTGGGCTGATGCTGGTTGCAAGCTTCAACTGTGGATACATATTGACCTTTTCAAATCTTATGCTGGTGCCTCTGGGTTGGACATGGGGTATCATATGCTTGTTTGTTGTGGGGTTCTTCACTGCCTATGCTAATTGGCTCTTGGCTGGCTTTCACTTCATCAATGGCCAAAGGTTCATCAGATACAGAGACCTTATGGGCTTTCTATACGGTAAGTAGTTTAATATCCATAAATGCTTGCCTACAGAGAGATAGATACAGACGTATACATTTTTATATTTTTGAATGACTATAAAGTCAAAATAGAGCACTGATTCTATTTGTCTCTTCCTTTTGAAGGAAGACAAATGTTTTATATTACATGGGTTTTCCAATTCTTGACCCTTCTTCTTGGGAACATGGGATTCATCCTTCTTGGAGGGAGAGCACTTAAGGTATGATATATATACACATGCATATATGTGTGTGTGTGTGTGGGTGGGGGTGCACATGTTCATTGGTTCAGTATAGATCTGTGCACGGAAGACATGGTTTATTCAGTTTAGTCAATACCAAATATTTCATTGTAAACAGGAAATAAATTCAGAGTTCACTGACTCTACATTGAGGCTCCAATATTTTATCATCATCACCGGAGCAACCTGCTTCATATTTTCATTTCTGGTTCCAACAATCTCGGCAATGGGAAGGTGGTTGGGTGTCTCTAGTGTTCTTACCCTCACTTACATTGTCATACTTGTGGTTGTATTGGTAAATGATGGTAGGTATCCTTCACTTTCAGAGGCAATAGTTATTAATTTCATATTCTTTTGCCCATAAAGTCATGCCAACCTAGACAGATTATGGAACATTTACATAAAACCATTCATTCCTACAATGGCAAAAAGTTTGGTGCTGACTGTGGCTCAGATGTGATTTTAGTAAACGGCTCACAGTTTGAAAGGCAATCACACCGGCACCACCATTGTACCGAAAGCTTTTTTTTTTCACTTACATACACGACACAGACAAAAACACATACATAAAAACATGCATCCATCCAGAGGCAGATCCCAGGACGGAGGGGGTCTCAGAAAATTTTGATATTGTATTTTTATCCCTAATTTTCTTAGAAAAATAAAACTAAAATAGGAGTTGGACCCCGTTTTTATTTATTTCTATATATTCATATGAACCTTACTAAATCTCAATACCTGCAATTTCACCCCTTTACTAAAATTTCTAGATCCTTCATTACATCTGTCCAACAGCACAAGTTATACAACATAATACAAGAATCATGGGTAAACTTGAACTGGTATATGCCTATTATATGTGCTGATATTATACACTTTCATTAAAACAACATATTCATTTTGTCAAGGAAAATCTAACAAAAACAGAGATTATGAGATCAGTGGAAGCAAAGTGGGCAAGGTGTTCAATGCCTTTGGTGCAATTTCAGCCATCATTGTTTGCAACTCTTCTGGCATAGTATTGGAGATACAGGTTAAGACTTAAAACCAATACTGATAATCCATGAATCCAAAATTTTATATAAAAACTCCAGCACCACCATCAATTAATATTGGTGCCTTTTTGTGTGTGTGCAGTCAACTCTGCGCAGGCCAGCAATTCAAAACATGAGGAAAGCCTTGTATGTACAATACAGTGTGGGGCTAGCATTTTACTATGGTGTAAGTATAGTAGGATACTGGGCTTATGGTTCAACAGTATCTGAGTACCTCCCCAAAGAGCTAAGTGGCCCCAAATGGGTCAAGGTCCTGATTAACTCTACAGTCTTTGTGCAATCTATAATCTCCCAACATGTAAGCTCTTCTTTTATTTGATTTTGCTTCATAAACTCCTAATATTGTTTTGTAAGATAGAATCCTCCAATTAGGCTTTTTTATTTTTAAAAAAGAGAGAAGAATAAAGAAAATGCTTTAGAAAACAACTTCACTTCATAAACATTATGTTCGCAATTTTGCCCTCTATTCAGAATTCAAAGTGCATAGTAGTAAATGTAAAAGCAAGGCAGCTCTACCAGATAAAGTAATCGTTTTAGACCTCATCCACAAAAAGAGGTCCCAAATTTTATGTCTATAGTTTAATCTAACAGTCAAATTGATAAAAAGTGTGTGTGTGTATATATATATATATATATTATATTATATTTGCTAGAGTTTTTTTTCTAGATTTGTATTGTTTCAGAACTGTTATTGTTTAAATTATTTTAAGATTATTTTTTATTTAAAATTTATTCTTCTAACATCTCAAAAGGCAAGAAAAAAATTTGAATAAAACTTTTACATTAATATTGAAAAATTAAAAAAAGCCTCACTAAGAAATTGTCACTTTAGACCTCAAATGTCTGACCCTTCCTAAAGACTCACCATGGTTAAGAAAAAAAAATCTAAATGTAGGGTGAACACATATGGATTGTTTACTGGCAGAATGGTCATAAACTTTTTGGTGATTTTCTTTGAAATTATTGAAACACAAAAAGATGTTCTTTTATGAATTCTGCTCTCTTATATCAATATGAACTCAGATGTTTGTCGCACCAATTCATGAAGCACTTGATACTAAGTTCCTAAACCTTGACGAGAGCATGCATTCAAGAGAAAACATCAGACGCTTACTCTACCTGCGAGCACTGCTCTTCACAGGAAATACCTTTGCGACAGCAGCTTTCCCTTTCATGGGGGACTTTGTGAACTTACTTGGATCATTTACACTTGTTCCTCTAACCTTCGTGTTCCCAAGCATGATCTTCATCAAGGTAACTTGATGATGTTCTGCATTGTGAAACAAAAAGTAAAGGTCAGAAAATCTAGAAATGATATAACATAAGAGGGATCTTATTTGTGTTTGTTTCCTCACTGCACAGGTTAAAGGAAAGACAGCAAGAATAGAGACAAAGGTGTGGCATTGGACCAACATTGTCCTATTTTCTCTTCTTGCAGTAGGTACTACAATTTCTGCTGTCCGGTTAATCGTTAACAATGTTAGGGAATACCATTTCTTCGCAGACACATGAGCACATATGAAAATTTCTACAGCTATAATACATTATAAATTGGCACAATAAACTACATCTACCCATTTATTGTAAGTCCTGGAGTTCCAACGAGGATGTTGAAAGAGCTCTCCATGAGGGCAATGATGTTTAGTGAAGAAATATTAAAGTTCTATTTTCCTCTTAAGTGATGAACTTCTGTGCAACTAATTTCATGGGAAAATAAAACTTATGTTCTGCAATAAGCTTAGATTCTCTGCCAAAACAAAACATTATGACTATAATCAGATAAAGGCATCACAATTCTAGAGGAATTTGGACAACCAAATTTTGGCCAAATCCAAATCTTGGCACCCTATTTGAAATATTCAGTGAAGCTTTATACTGGTTAAAGGATAGGTATCTAATCATAAAAATTTAGTATTCAGGGAAGAAGTATCTAGGAAGTAGGAACCATAACAACTGGTGACATAAATGACAACTATCTGAAATGAGAAGTGGGTAAGACAATTTTGCTTGATTCATTGTCACAATGGCTCATCTGCTTCCTTTCCATTTACATCCTAGCCATTAAATATATAGAAAGCACATCTTTTTGAGAATCCTCATAAATATATCTGCAGCTTTATTATTATTATATTTTTGATAAGCGATATATCGGCACATTATTGTCAAACAACACTTGTTCTGAGACAACTTTTCTGAATGCAAACACTCGGGGACAAGAATTTTCCAAGCACAAACCATAATTTATCTCCATGTATGTTGCTTATTGTTGTGCGGAAGCGATAAAAACAAACAATAAATTGATCCCAAACAAGAAAAATAAACAAAGAACATAGATAAGAGTCTAAGATACATGATATATGTGGTTTGGCAAAATGTCTACATTTACGGGTAATGATGATTAATTTATTATATATTGAGGAGATTACAAACGTGAAACACTCACAAACTAGAACTTTCCTTTACATCTGATCACGGCTCACACAAAGTCAGCTATCTTCTCATAATAAGAAACCCTAAAAACATCACCTTTATATATGTGGGTTACGAAATGAAAGACAAACTGAGTAAGAAATACCCAAACAAAATTGGTCAAAAAATTCCCGGAATCGACATTACCCATTTTTCAGGTAACATCGGATTATCAAGAAGCCGAGTGAATTAATAACGACCAACCACCACTAGTTTTGTTGGTTTGGAAGCTATGAGGATGTGTAAGAAGAAAGGAGCATATTGAAAGGAAAAAACAAAGAAAGAAAAAATTGTTCTGTCATATCCCATGTAAGAGGAATTAACAACAGCATGATCATGATAAGAGACATAATCATGGTACAATTTGATAATAACAGCACTAGTAAAGAAAACCACTGTCTATATATGACTAAAACTCAAAAACAGCAGAATTTTCACATGAAAAAAGTTTCAGGATAAACATTTTTATCTAAACGGCAACATTAAAATTTAAGTACATTTGATAAAGTTTGAAATGAATAGAAGAACAAAAATATCATGGACCATCTGAATGTCATGGAAGCATTATTCATCACCAAAAAAAAAGTTTTTCAACCTGTCTCTATAACATAATCTTATCTAATCAGAAAACAATATTACAATCCTGTGGTTAGAAAAAGTCAAGGCATCAAAATAACTAACAAAAATCTTGCTTCTAAAAGCTGCCATTCATGGCCCCAAAATCATGGAAACGAATCTTGAACAAACCGCAACAATGACACCCAGACAAGATAAATGGTAACCATTTGAATAAGATGTGTAAGACAATTCTGCCCAATTCATCATGGCCATTGACTCGTCCGCTTCTCTCTTCTATTTACGTCCTACTCATTAAATATAAGCAAATCTTTTTGAGTATCCCCATAGATTCATCTGCATATTATTGTCAAACAACATACTTCATTCGAAGACAATTTTCTGAATCCAAGCATTCCAGGATAAAAACTTTTCAATAACAAACCATAATTTATGGCTCTGTATGTTGCTTACAACCTAAGAAGCACGGACGTGGAATACAAAACACGAATATGCCATGACATAAAATTGGCATAAAAATACATAAATCACTGAAGTATTATTGAGGTATTAAAATAACAAAGTCATTAAATAAAAATTTAAGAACTTCTTCATTAAATCATCAGCATTCATAATTCAAGTTCCAAACCAAATTTACTAACTACTAAATAGAACATATATATATATATATATGTATATATGTATTTATATAACCAAAAACTAGAGGAGATGAGTAGAAAAGGAAAGAAAGAAAGAAAAAAAAAACATGTTCAAAAGGTGTACTAACATGTCCAAAATTTAAAAAAAAAGTTACAAAATTTGAGCACTCTTCTTTCGTGTGTCGAACATGTATCTAGAAAGTGCCAGTGTCCGATACAAATTTGAAATGACTAGGAGAACAGATATATCATGGATCATCTGAATGTGTCATGGAAGAATTCTTCATCACCATAAAAAAAAGGTTTATCAACCTGTCCATTATAACATAGAAAAAGGCCAGGCATCAAAATAACTAACAAAAATCTTGCACCAAAAAGCTGCCAGTCATGGCACCAAAACCATGGAAACCATTGTGGTACGAATCACAGCAATGCCACACAGACAAGAGATAATTGGGGGAAAAAATCAAGAACACTAAGAAAAATTCTTCAAGGGAAATTATGGTCCAAATCCAAGCCAAGATACACAATTCACAATTGAGATCATAAAAAAAATATGCACTGGTAAAATTTGTGTGCGCGGAAGCAAAGTTGAAACTGTCCTTGTTAAGATTACCAACTTATCAAAAAATAAAATAAAATGGTGTTCATGATATAAACAATGTAACAAGGCTCTGCTGATCAATGCTTCATGAACACCAAATGATGTGAGCAAACAGAGGCAGACACAGAGCATCTCACCCCGTGTTGACATACATTGACAGAGCATCAAGTATCAAATAACATTACCTCTTGGGAGGAATGGAATTATGGAAGTAATTATATCTAGAATGGGGATGAAAAATTAGTCAAGTGTTACTTGCAAGAACAATATATAACTCTAATTCAGTATGTCAGGGTTTTAAAAAGCAGTGAGTTTGCTCCAAATTTCATTCAGATCCTACTGTCATGCTGTATCTATAACATTTGCTCAGAGTAATCACTAATCAATAAGGTTGGGTGGAAAGTATCAAATGGGAAACAATTACAAACCTAGTCATGGTTTTTTATTACTTCAATCCCACCTCTTGACTGAATGCTAAAGGAGAGGGATGGGTCTGCCATTGGCAGAAGAAAATATACTTGCTTAAAAAGATTTCAGATGATTACTCTTCCATATCAAATTTATCATTCGGGGTCATCTCTTTACTTGAGTTCCACCAACTTTGCTATTAACTTCAACCTAACTGCGTCCAGGACACTTATTTACTCCTCTCCATTGCTTCTGGCACCCTTGCAGTATCTCATTGCTCCCTCAATGCATAAATGCTGGAGCAGAGGACATAATTTCCAGTATATTCAGGTTGTGACTCAAAAGGGGTGATCAGAAACACCTTCAGCTGCAAGAAAAGCATCCGAAGCTCCTGGGCAGGGAGGCATGCTTGTGACCAATTTGTGAGACTCATCAAGTTTCCTGCACGTCCCAGCATATCAACAAATGCAAGTGTAGTGATCAGTATCAGGCTAAATTTCGTAATATTTAACCATGCTTTCCAAAAATCTCAATCCATCTAAAATAATGCCCCGCGTGACCTAAGCAGTCAATACCAGCAAATGTGCTGTACCGCTCAAATTTTCTACTTGCATTTTGTGGTAAAATTTAATCTCATGTCCGCAAGAAGTAAGACCCATGATGGATAAACTATAAAATAAGACAACCGCTCTGTTAGTCACCTCAAATAAGCCATATGCTTCGTCCATCATGCATATCAAACAGTGCAGCTAATGCCTCCTCTACTGAGTATTGACACAAGATCCAAAACAATCAATGAGACGTGTGCAACCTAACTGCACCAATGCAGAGATAAAAGCAATCACTAAGAGAACATCTAGCTTCACATATGCAGCATCCATTTTGCCGGGGGGTGGGGGAGTTTGTGCTTTACTTGGTAGTCGAATTTGTGCACACCCAAAACTCATTGCCGTCGAATGAATTAAGCTCTTTGCTGGCTTTATATCCCATGCCCCAACAACATCGTCACGTCCAAGAAACAACACTTCTCTTGGGCATCTAAATAAATATATCCCGCGCTGAATCCAAACCCTCACTTATTCAGATTACCCACAATCATCGCATTGCAAGACGTCTCATTCGGGCATCTTATCAAAAACCATCCGCGCAATTAACGTATCCTCCTATCTCTGCTGAGCTCCTAAAAGAGCACTGTCGGACACATAATCTCTTTCTGGCATTCCATCAAATGGCAGCCGTGATCTTTCAGTACACCACATTTACGATACATGTCAATAAAAAAATGGGAACAAAACCCAGTTATTGCGCTGCGCCCCATGAATCTCAATTTCATTATTGAACACATAAGAGAGTGTAATTGTGGGTTTTCATTTGGGAACGAACCTTAGGGGACAAAAACATAAAAAATAAATTTTAAGTGGGTTTTTTTTTAAAATAAAATATGAGAAAAGTGGGGGGAGGGGGGAATCTTAATTTAAAAATAAATTCTTATAGAAATTAAGAATAAAAAATTAATTTCAAAAATTTTAAGAGGGCCACATTCTTTTAATAGCTGGAAGACCTGTTATTCTAAATAGTTATATGATATATATGTAAGTATATGTGTAATTCATTAAAATTATGATATGTATGTGATGAGAAAAAGATTTCGAAGGTTACGTTTGTTTAAGTTTTCAAAAACAGATTTTTAATTTTAAAATATGAAATACGCGTTTGACAAGTTATTAATTTTAATTTTTTTAATTATTTATAATTTAGATTATCATATTCAAATATATTTTTATAATTTTTAAAAAATTAATTATAAAATTTTTAAAAATATTTTTTAAAAAATTATATCTGACTCACTATCCAAGCGCTAAAACATCTATTATTTACTTTCTAAATCATCAAATAATTTCTTGATTGAGTATTTTATTTTCTAAACTATTCAATAATTAAAATACTACTCTCATATCTACTTATAACCTGCAATAACACTATCCTACCAGATAATTTCTCTAGGATGAGGTAAATATCAAAATTAAAAGCAAGAACATACATCACCTTCGTATATTAATTTGGACATCAACTTTTCTATGTGAGATGGATGGATAAAATCACCATGATATCACAAGTAAATCAATCCCAAGTAAAAAGGTAGTGTCAGCAAATAGTACACAGTGGTGTCCCTACATTATTGTTAGGTACTGAGTCAACCCTATCAACTTCAAAATCAAACCTTATAAAGTTATGTTTGGCGCCTAGGAAATTTGAAGAATCTGGCCATTGAGTTATGAACTTCATTCTATACTCCTTGGAACTTGCCAATTTTGGAAACTCTCTTTTCTGAGGCACTATTTTAGCTTGGTAAATTTGTGTACAACTCAGTGTGCATACTTCGAGGGTGCATGTCCGAAAAAATTCATTAGTTTCGAATGTAATGAATAAATAATACATAGATAAAATATATGAATTACATTACATATTTTATTTGTGTATTACTTATTCATTAACTCGAGTTGTGTATTACATAAGAATTAATAAATAATTTTTTCTTCTAAATACCCTCATTTCACTTCAACTGCATTTCAAATATTTGTTTTTAGGTGTCATGCACCACTAATAATGATAATAACTATGATGATGTACTTCATTTTTTTCCCTTACTATTGTTATGAAATATAATGATGTTAAAAATTGTAAAACTTTGGTATCCTATATCGTCTGGTAATTTTGATTATAAGATGCTTATAAGCATAAATTTGAACTTTTATTATATACCTTATCTTCTTGGTTAGCCCAAAGAAGTAAAGTTGTGCAACGAAGGACTTAATTTTTTTTTAATAATTTGAGATATCTGTGGTTCAATCCAGTTGAATTGAGTTTCGAATTATCTCGTATTTGAATAGTCAATAACTAATTCTTAAAAAATCTAAGTTAACGTTTGTATAAAATCAAACAATATTGTACAATATGGAAATTCGAATCATTACAATTAATGTCAAAGTCATTGTGTGAGTCATACATCGAGTGTAAACAAGGAATATCACCAGGCAACTGAAAATTTATTGTACAATATGTTTTTTCGAGATTAGATTAGAGAAGTAAAGACATGCAACGACGGACTTCATTAACCAAAGTAAAAAATATTATATAATACGTGATTTTGTCTTGTTACAAAAACAAAGGAATTTATTTTAGTTTTTCTTTTTATAAAAGGAGGCCAGTACATTTTACCCAAAATTTTATAGTGTAAATGCTTCTAAATTAAAATTAAAAAAGAAAAACATTTTTTTTATTTCATAGTTGTGGCTGGTGAATACTGATCCCTTTGTACTGAAACCTTACAAGGGATTTCTTCAGCCAAATAGAAAAAAGAAAAAGGAAATTGTAAATAATTACTATATAATAAAAACTCAAAAGGAACTAATTAAGATCATGAATTTAATCAGTTACTTGAATAAAATGAAAGCATTTTTTTTATTTGATGTAATTCCATTACACAGTGGAGGTGTAATTCTTCCATTCTTCCTCAATCTCAATTTCAATCCCATGAAGGTGAAAATAGATTTCAAGTATCCAGATCACATTTTATAGCAGCATTTTCACACAGTCACACAGTCAAGTTCAAGAAATTCTTCCATGAGAGTACCTTGAAGATAACCCATGAAGATCATCATGACCCAGAAAAGATCTCCCAACACATTTGAATGGAGCAGGAGTAACCTGCATGAACAGATAATGACCAGCAAACAGATCAAACATATGAGTCTGATTATCCTTCAGCTTCTTCAAAGCCACCTTCATTGAAACTCTGACAGCTGATAGAAACTTATCTTTCTTCCTCAAGAACTTCCTCAACCCTGGAATTCGAATCTTCGGCCGCTTTTTAACCGTTAATTTCCTGAACCTGGTCCAGCTCCTTATCTTTCTAATTCCCCTCTGTTCTTCATCTTCTTCCTCCTCAAACTCACCTTCATGTTTGAGCCTCTGATAAGAGAACTTTGATGCCAATGTCATTTCATGAATAACAGAAGCAGAAATTAAAGAGAGCCCAGATGAGATTTTGAAGGAAAAACAGATGGGTTTCCATTTTTTTATATCTTCATTGAGAATCTGAGATAGAATGGCTCTGTTGTTTTGATATTTTTTCTAATGTAAAAGACAAAGTTTTGACTGTATTAAATGCAGGGAAGGGAGCTGGAATTTGTTGGTAATGGTGCTTAATTACTCAGTGAAGGTAAGGTTACATTATTATTTAATCTGTATTAAAGTACAATTAGCACAGCTACATGTGTTTGTAACAACATTTTGGTATCAAGCTCGTACTTAAAAGCACCTAAAGAACTCTTTGTTTCACATGCAAGACTGTGGCACCTTGCTATTTTACGTCATTGATGACTTGGAATATGCTCATATGGTGTGAAAACTGTGGAAATGTTAATTAAATAAGTGTGATGCTATATTATAACAGTTTCTATCTTCCAATTGTTTTCATTCATATAAGATAGTGAAATTATGCTTTGTATAATAATCGTAATTTTGAAATTAGTGAATATATTTTATTTTTTTATTTAAAATTTAAAAAAGAGTTACAATGAATCCGATAAATTATTTTAAGTAAATCAATTCGGTGTATCTACTATTACTCTAAACTTATGTTTGGACAACGAGATAAAAGAATTTGATAGAATAAATCCTATCCTATGGTGTTTCTATTATATTAGATACTTATATCGTGTGAAACATTTATATTTGACCTGGGTGAAATATAACTTATCCCAAAGGAGTGGTAGTATTAAAGTTATTACATTCTATTGTAATAAAAACATAACGTCACGTCATCAAAAAAATTATAATGCTGCAATATAGACAGGTGAAGATGTCGAAGAGTCAAGTTAAAAAAATCATGCTTTTTTTTATTTTTTTCATTGTTCAATATATTGCTACTGTTATATATGCAAGCATGTAATCATTGATTTGAATAATATTCAGAAACACAGACCATGAATTTTTTTGAGTCATATCCAAAGTAAGAAATTATTATATTTTGAATGATGTTTGTATAATCACATTCTAAAATATTATGATTATAGTTATTAGATTTTGCAATTGATTTATAAATAAAATGTTAATTTTAGATACCTTATATGCATATATTTGAAAACAAAAATTAAATAACTTTCATGAAAATAATTTTTGAAAACCAAATTTTATATAACAACATATCCAATAGGTACCCAAATATAGAAATGGAATATAATAACATATTCATGCCTTTTATCCAAGACAGTTCCAAATATTAGATTAGAATATATAATATCTTAAAGAATTTTATATTCTATCCAATCCTCACTTCTTATCCGGTCGTCCAAACAAGACTTAAAAGAGAAATGGAAAGAAAATTAAATTACTAAATAATAATAGGAATACTGGATTGATTTATTGATGACTAGGAATCATCATAACTCTTTTTTAAATTTTAAATTTTAAATAAAACACATATATTAGTTTCAAAAATACTATTGACGCATAATCCATTATTTCGCATCATTATCTGAAATGATGTGGCGGTCCTTTCACAAAACTTAAACCTTTCCAAGATTCATGGTAAATAACTTTCGATTTATTTTACAAAATTGTTAAGTTTGTAATGGATAGTTCACACATAATAATGAAGAGTAATTGTTTCATTAGATAATTACTCCTTTCATGCATGTTACAATATATATTTATTACTAAATATATAATGTGACATGTATCTAGAGTATAAATTAAAAATGCGGTAGCATTTTCTAAAAATCAATGGAGCTTATCCGGTAATGACGGTTTTCAAGATCATGAGTTCATAAGTCACTGTAACCAGACAATTTTACACTAACATAGTTGTAGCTTCCACAATGATGTAGCAAATCACATTCTATTAAAGAAAAAAAAAGAAGAAGAAGCCCTTTTGACATTATTATATGCTTGTTTAAACAAAGTATTCCTCATTCTCCAAAATGATCACTTTTCCGAAAGACCTTAAGCATGTATGAATCTAATCCACTGAGACAAGCTTGGAATTCCTCCATTAACAACTGTGAGCAAGTAATAACCGGCGGGTGCAACATTAGGAGATGGAGGAGCCTCCATAAGTGCATTAACCCAACCATCCTCATCCCTAACCATCTTCCTGCACCTAAGCGTCAGCATCCTTTGATTCATGGAAATGGAGTGGGTTGTGAATGGTGGTGCATAAGCACTGAACACCACCTCGTCCGGCTTCCTCCCCAGCCAGAACTGAATGGAAAACTCTTTACCGTACCTGACACCATCACCATCACTATCACCACCGCTGTTGTAGTGTATCGACACATTACCCGGCCTTCTGCTGTGGAATTGCCTGTCCATATGGCTCGGAATAAACGCCTGCAATCTCAGTTCAGTGGGGTATGTTACATTCCTCGATGTGTACCGGCTGTGAGGGTTACCTGCCTGCTACCAAAACCCTCCCATCAGGAAGAAGAATAGCTGATGAATGATACATTCTAGCTATCTTGGTGGACTTCAGGACTGAAAACCTTCTTCCCAGTATTTTCTTTGGTTTGTAGAGATAAGGTTGAAGAGAAGGACTTGCAGCATTGCCATATCCAGCACATCCATTTTTGGCGCCATTTATGATCAGTATATGGCCAGTTGGAAGAATCAGCATGTCGTTTAAGAGACGAGGTCCTGGCATGTTCTCCATTTTCCAATTATGTCTGGTTCCTGTAATCACCATTCTTCCACAAGAGCTCAAACCCTTCAAGAATCTCCCTTGATTAGCAGCTCTATAAGCTCCTGAAGCTGCACCTCCACACACCATGACCTCCACTTTTCGGAAGTCCATCACTGTGTTCTAGAGGGAGAATTACCGAAGAACCAGTGCTCGGATAGGTCCTTGATCCATCCCCAGGAATCCGAGGGAAGGATTTGACCACCTTGTTTCTTCTATAATTAAAAAGTATCGAATCCCGGTTGGCGAAAATGAACAAATTGCCATCAGAGGAAAGGTGAAGAAGAGGATAGAGATTGAGTCCTCCTTCGTTTTTATTATAAGTCCGGTGCAAGAAGGGAAGATTGAAAGATTTTCCTCCAGAAGACAACTTGGGTACAAATTCATAAGTGAAGATCCTTCTTCCTCCAACAATGATGACCCGATCATTCTGAGGGAGTATCTGATTGGAAGCATACCACCGTTGATTGTATAGCAGCGTCCTTGATTGCCTCCAATCACACTGGCCACTTGTCACAAGGCTCGAAGCGCCGTATTCTGCGAGAACCACTGCCATATCCACCAATCTGAAGAAGAGTCCCATTGCTCAAGAAGGCACCAGAGGAGCACCAGGGATCAGAGTCAAGCCTTAGAGGCCGAACTTTGTTACCTGAAACGTCGTACTCGATGGAGTGAGCGTAGCAGGCCGAGTCTGTTAAACCTTTAAGAGTTCCCATGCATCTTGTTCCGTTGTGGTGTCGACGGAGTTGGTAACCGGAGGGGCCAGCTCCTGTCTGATCAAATATAACTACGGTATTATGGTGGGTTAATGCCATGTGCATAGCCACCACACCAGTGTTGTTTAAAAGAGTCTGCCATTGCCCTTTAGGCTGTCCTACTGCACCAGTAAAACCAACAGAATGCAGTAAGAGTGAGAGGGCAATAACCATAAATTTGAAAACAATAGGCAGCTGTTTCTCTTCCTCCATTAGAGAGAGAGAGACAGAGAGAGAGAGAGTAGGGATAAATGTTGTGAGAGGTGAAGATTCTTATATCAAAAGGTGTTTGATGGAATCCGATCTATTAGGCAGTCATGCATTCAAGCTTTGCGACTTGTTTGGTAAAATACATTCGGTCCATCCTGAAAGTTATCCGATGATATCCAGAATGAGCCTTTGGCTGAAGGGCAGCCTGGCCGACCTTGCAGATAGGAGCACAGGAGGTATACAAGAGTTCATGGAAAGATCACTGTGCTTAGGTGGCAGAACCATTCCATGATAAATCAACGATCTCCATTTCATGACACACGACATTTGTGTCCAAAAAGGAGCAATGATACATGATATTATAAAAATACATATATACAAATGGCTTTAGAAGATAACCGAACTATTCTATGAGTTAGCATGAGGTTGCAATTGAAAAACCATAAACGTCAAGTTGACTCACACACTTCACTGCCATGGCTTGAGAGAGAGAGAGAGAGAGAGAAAATCACATGCACAGTGGAAAAAAAAATGGCACTTATGCTGTGGTGTGGGCTTAGATAATAAATGGAATTTTTCCATGTGGATTTCTCTTAGATCCCAAGGAAAGATTTTATCAAAATTTAGGGGAATCAGACATAAGACCTGATCTTCCACATTCTTCTTGGTATATTGAACATTTTATCCAAAAAAATAAAAATAAAAATGCTGCTAACTTTACCAACCGTAACCCTAGCCTGCTTGCTAATTCCAGGTGAAACGTAATAATAATAACACTCGTGCTTTGCCACGAGAGGAATTATGATTCATTGAGGATAAATTCTGCATCGTACAACAGAAAGGTAAAGTAGCTTCCACTCAGAAGTATAAGTAGATTAGAAGCAGGGGCTGCCTCATGAAAAATAGGCTGGCTATTTGCACCCAATCGAACTCAAATTTTGCCAAGACCAAGAAAAAAAATCTGTAGTGTCTTTTTTTTTTTCCTTCTTCTTTCTGATCCTCATAAATGCCAAAATTATTCATATACTTGAGACACCAGAAACATGGAGATTATGACGGCAACCCAAGGGCCAAGCACATGGCCTCAAGTACTGGTGTAAAAGCAGAGAGGAACCGGAAAGTGAAGGACCATGGTAAGAAAACAATTGTGTAAGCTTTAGTTAAATAAATATAGAATTTGTGACACTTAAGGTATCCCACTCCAAGATGGAAAAATTCAGAGAGTTGAAAATTTCATGGGACCCATATGGGTCCCTAAACCACAGTAAAATCAGGACGGTGGTCCTAGTACTTGAATATTTTCCCTCCAGGACATGCCAGATGTAGACCCCAGACATTCTATAGCTGATTACAACTTTATACAGCTCATCAAGTAGATAAATTATCATGTATAAAGAAATATTTATATTGATCAACAAAAAAAGTAAAAATATGTACAGAGCACTGATATCTATGAGCATTCATTCCCTTGAACCTAGGATATACGATGCAGCATCCAGTCTAATCCCACAGCAAAGCCATTGTCAGGAAAAGTACTTGCAAAGAACTTACAGTCTGGATGCTGTTGTTAGAATCAGTAAACTATCCTTCAGATGATCAGATGCTATTTAATATAGCTTTATCCTGATTTGGATGGTGCTCCGGCAAATGGGGCATAACTGAAGGTCTTCTCCACACTCACAGCATGTCTGCAAATAAGCCAAGTTTTAATTCATACATGTATTCTTCCATCCATTCTTTAAGAAAGAAATAAAGTAATGCATAAATATTGTACCAGATGTCCACAACCAAAGGCCATATCCATTGAATTGGCAAGGCAGATGGGGCAAATCTGTGAAAAGGAAAATTAATGTGGTTCACATTATTCAAGGTTCATACAGTATTCTAGCCGATATGTTCAACAACAAACACAATTCATTATTCAATGACCAGAGCCAGGAGGCTTAAAATGATAAAAGAGATAAAAGGAAAAAAAAAAAAAAGAGGTTGCAGTTTCAATCAGTCAAGTGCTAAGATAATAGAAGAGCAAAAGATGATAATAATAAAATAGAAAGTCAATAGTCTTAAGAGTAGTAGGAAACAGGCATTTACTTGATTATCAGAAGCAGAACTCGCAGGTTGACTTTTGCCAACTGCTGTATCATGTCTATTGCAAGAGGGTGCACTTGGATGGAAACTACTAGAATGTGAAGATTTTGATGTGCCTAAAGAAGCCGCGCCATAGAGAGGAGGGGGAAGAGGAACCCTGTCTATAGCTTTCCCTCTACTAGCACTGATTGAGCAATATTAAACAAATTAGTAAATTGAAATAAATTTTGTCCGTGGCCATAACAGCCAAAACTCTAGAAGCCTAATGTAGTAAAGTCAAACTGGTACCCCAATATATTAAGCTCTAATGTTGCTTTATACTGGGAAGGTATTTCCATCAGGGCTGCAAGAGCAAACTCTGCTTCTTTCCTTGATCGATCCACATTCTTTGACATAATTTCAGTAAAATTCACGAACTAGCAAAGGCAAACCAGGCATTATAGTGAATTAGACAAGAAGAATAATACAAACTCCAAAAAGTCAACAAGATGAGGTTCTATATCTTCCTGAAATGATACTTGCCTGGAAATTATCAAAGGCCCGAGCATGGATGTTATCATCGAATTCCCTCATCACGTCCCATGGTCCATCTCCAACCCCAACTAAAATAATTGACAGGGGGTATTCGCTGTAAATTAACAAGTATGTTTGAAAGGTGGTTTGGCGACAAAACTATCACAAAAGAAACAAGTAACCTGCAAGTTACCTTGCTTTGACAATTGCCTCAATAGTTTTCTTTTCCTGCGGACTTAGGTGGCCATGCTCGGTATCAACACTTCTTGTCACCTATGGCAGCTCACAATATTAAGTTGATATGACCAAGACAGTGATGGTTGCAATATGATTGCAGCACATTCAGACAATGAAGCTACTATGTAATATTATGATTTGGCTGGACAATGAAGCTAATCACGGCATGTTAGGAAGTAGTTACATATAAATAATCAAGCTATTGTGGCAATTAGGATGGGGCTACACTTAGTTTGGCCAATTTAAGGAAGCTCGCAGGGAATGATGGATTTTTGACCATTCCCACCAGAAGCAGATTTGGAAGGTAGACTAGTGGGGTATAGCAGTTTCGGGGAAAAAAAGAGCTTGATTTCCTCTCTTAGTTTGTCCTCAAGGTGCATTTTGCAAGGTTGCACGTTTTAGTGTTATGAAGGATGATAGCTCTCTCCCCATTCCAAAAGCAGCAAAGAAAGATTTTGAAAAAAAGGATGATGACCGCAATCACAAGGAGTGGGTCTTCTCAGCCTTACTGCAAAACGATATTACTCGAAAGGTTTCCATCATAAAAGTTAAAGCCCCTACTTCTTCAGTTCCCTCTCAACAAAAGGGAATTGTCAAGTCAAAGATCATATAAGGGAGTGGAGCGAAATAGAAAGATTCCGAGACGTCCCAACCTCATAAGCAATCAAAAGTACAAAAAGGAGACAATCGCATCATAATTGAGTACAAAGGAGAGGTACAATCATGCTTTTCAATGACAGGAAATGAATTATACATTTTGGAACTTTGTATAGTCTTGACTTCTTGTAGAATGTTCAAGACATTTCCTCAGTCTTTTCCTATATCCAAAGATGATCTTAGTGGCCCCTTAGCTCTCCCCAGAGATAATCTTCTGGATCTGCCGATCTGGGAACAGTGGATGAGTCTTTTGCTGCTGAAGGATTTAATTTGTTAGATGATTTTATTATTGTCCATCGTTCAAAACATGATTGGGGAAAAAGTCTCAAAACAATGAGCTCGTTTTAAACTGGCGCTTGAGCAGACAATGAAGGCAAAGTCCAGGTGGGTAATGAGAACAATGAAGACAACCATGATTATTTGCTCAGAGAATTATTTCAGGTGGTCTTCCTCCCACAGAGACAACAGAAATGCCTCCTGTTCACGAGGAGTATGACCCTTTGAACAAGCCACAGGATCCTGACATTGCCTTGAGGGTTTGCCACTCAATGAAAGGGGGTTCCAAGATATTAGAAGAAACAGCAATGTTAAAAGAGGGTGTAACACTTGAGAAGGAGGAGAGTATTCCTAAACAAA
The DNA here is from genome assembly GCA_008638375.1 of Nyssa sinensis. Taxonomy (NCBI): domain Eukaryota; kingdom Viridiplantae; phylum Streptophyta; class Magnoliopsida; order Cornales; family Nyssaceae; genus Nyssa; species Nyssa sinensis. The sequence goes on from CM018036.1 coordinate 7,133,349, forward strand.
AGGGCACAACTCAAACCAGAGTTACCACAATTCCCCACCCACCTAGCGAATTGTGATTTGGATCGCACAATCCCAATTGTGGATCATTTGCAATCTGGAAGACAAAAATTGACGTTCTGATCTAAAATATCAAAAGATCCAACACAAATTATGCAACAACGTGAATACACACCCATGCACATACATACTTGTACTATGTGACTATTCATGCACAACTACCGACAAATTAATTGTCATGTATTATACTTGAATAGCTTATAATTAGTTACACCAAATAAAATTTCACTTTGGAGTTTTAGCCCATTAGAGTTATGCATATTCTTTAAAAAATAATAACAATTCAATTGGAAAAATATGTATGAGATAATACAAAACTCTATGAGCATTTTTTATTAGTTTTCTTTTCACGTCCTAAATAAAGGTATTTGTTCTGACCAAATGATCCGAGGAAGCCTACTCTTGACATACTGCATTCCATAACAATTGACAATTTACATTCCCATACTTGTTCCACGTACCATAACGATTTGTGTTCTAGGTAACATTCCTTAAACCCAAAAAATAGCATCTGAGGGTACGAGGCAAGCTCCTGTGGACACTGATCCGAGCCATAGCCTAGTTTAGGTGGTGTATTTAATTACAGTATACAATTAATGGATTCACCTATATTGATGTAGAAGTGGAGTTGCTTCCTATGAAAGTTTAGGTAGGTTTTCTAGAATATTCATGAATATCTAGGTAGGGCACATGGCCAATATGCACCACCCCAACTCAGATTAGAGGACATAATAGGAGTGACAAGTGCAACTGTTTTACACTAAAAGGAATTTGGTCAATAAAAATTCTAAGCTTGAAAGTTAGAATGGGTACCTTAAACATAACCAAATTCTAAGCTTGAGTTAGAATTGTTCATAATTTTCATTATCTTTGATTTACACAAGCAATAGAGGAGTTAATAAATATTAGACAAGAACCCTTCTTTTTCACAAATTTCGGTGGGGTCAATTGAAGCCACTCATCTATATGTAAATTTGCCCTCGTCTCATAGTATATAGAGCCACAAAACCATGTCAATTTGTAATATTGCGATGTCACATCAGGCAATGCCTTAAAATCAATCAAACCTACATCTTTCAGAAAGCAAAAATTTCTTATGGAACTATAAAATCCATACAAAAAAATTAAAATACCTGCCCATCAGCTATCATCAGTAAAACATGGTACTGTCCACCACTTTGCTCAACAATAGTAATGGCCATTTCAATGGTAGGGGCAAAAGAAGTTGGCCCTGTCACAAGAAAAGGGGAGGCAAAATACCATTAGCTGCAAGAAACAACCAGAAAAAGAAGATTTAAAGTGAGTAAATGAGTCGAACTGCAACCTGCAAGTCTCAGATGAGGGACTAATTCTCTATATCGTGTCAAAACTTCCTCAAATCCATTGCAAAATCTCTCATCAGGATAGAAACTGAAGATTTCTTGGTCATGTGTTGATGCTGCGAATATTCAAAATCACGTATGATTTCCATTAACTAGAGAATAAAATGTAAAACAGCACATGTAACACCGCTTCATAAGAAATTACCATCTCCAAATCCAAAACAAGGAATTAAGTTATCCTCATCAAAGGAAGACAGCGTTCTTCCAATAATTGATATTGCTTGTTCATAGGGATTCTGATCATCCCCAATGTGATGCAAGCTTCTCCGGTGAAATGACCTTGCCCCTAGTGTCAACACAAGTTAGGCACATTGCACCATAAGTTGTAAAAAACCTTCTATTCACCCAGATGAGATCAAACCTGTCCACTCATTGCTCTTGGTGAAATCAATTCCAACAATTAAATTCGAGGACTCCAGACCAGCACGTGCAAGGGCATCAGTAACCTGTTGGAACAGAAGTGAACAGAGTTCGGTCATTATTTTGTGATAAGTACCTAAAAAGTAAAATCACTTACGTAGGGAAGCAGCATCAGTAAATGAGACATACATCAAATTTCTAACAGTGAAAAATGTACAAACATTGTAAGAATTTCCAATGAATTAACAACTAATAGTAGGAATTAAATGTTTTGCACTTTGCAAATACAATTTGAACATGCACTATTCTGCCAGGTCACGAATGAGGATGAAACTGAGACGAACACTCAGCTGTTGGAGCTCGGCTCATAGGTTCTGACTTGTGCTCGAGTTCAGTTTTCATTCCTTCAAACTTATTCAAGCTTGGTATGTCATTGCATGATAAGTTTGAAACTGGATCAGCTTGACTCGAGTAAAATGCTAACAATCAAATCTAGGTGGTTATTAAATTGTGCAATTAAGGTTTACATGATCATAATATATAAAATATGAGGATATTTCGGCCATGTATGCAAAGCTTTAAGGAAAAGTTTGTTTTTGTCACCATCAATCAGAGATTGCAGCAGCTTTTGCAGGATTTAATTAGAAGGCTTATAACATCAGCAGGAGGTGAACTTTAAGGCCTTAAGCATTTTGACTTTAATTTTCATTCTAAAGAGATGATTCTATTGGCTGGTAATCTAATTGAGGGCTACTTTAGCATTTACTTTTTAGAAAGCATTGACTAAATATCTTCAAATGTAGGGTTATATGTTCTTTTATCTCTGTGTTGTGGCATGCTCACAAGTTACAAGCACATCCAAGTCTATCCAAAGGTTGTTCATGCTTGGCTCATTTGCTAAACAAGCTCAGAATTATTGCTCAAGCTCAGATTGATAGATTCAATGTGAGAGCTCAAATGAGGCAGAATGGAGACGAACTTGAGCTGCTCAGGAGCAGCTCCATTCTTTTTGTATCCCTCACCATCAAAGGTTCGCAATTTATAGACCCTTTTTTTATCATATAAAGCCATGTCCTGTTTAGGTTATTGGAAACCGAAATATCGAACATTTACAAGAAGGCAAAATATAGGCTTTAAAGGGAATTTGTAAATGGAAGAAGTTTATTTGTGTGGATAACTCTAGACATTTGCCCAATCATGTCAGTAATACAGATCAATGAATTAGAGGAAAATTAATTTGACAATGGCATCTCTTTCAATGCTTATTCACCCCCCCCCCCCCCCCCCCCCCCCAAAAAAAGAAAGGAGGAGAAGGAGAAGAGAAAAGAAAACAAAAACAGTGATATAAATCAATATCAGTGGTAATACTAACTGCCTTTTGTCAGGTGTCCATTGTTAACTAAACTCAGCCCATCTGTGCTGGATATCACCTTAATTAACCTTGTTCTCAAATCACCAGCTCCTACCATACTTCAACATGATATGACTATTACACAAAAACAACTGTCCAAGTCCTAGTCACGTGGATAGCAATTAATTATCTTCGCTCATGCTATTAAGTGCAAGAGGCACATAAGCAAAACCCATGGGGTACAATTACTTGTGATGCCTAACCATTTGTAAAGAAGAACATCACCAAGATAGTATCACTAAAACTTGCAGTAGGAGTTTCATAGCCAATGCATTCTCAACCTCTGCCCTCAAATAAAAAAATCATTGAACAATGGTGGATTCAGACCATTGACATAGGGGGGCAAAAGTATAAAAATTAAAATTTAAAGGGGATCTCATAAAAAATATGAATATTTTTTTTTTTGGGGGGGGGGGGGGGGAATTACTAATTTTCATAAAAAATTCTATAGAAAAGAGGGGTAAATAATCAAATTTCTAATTTTTTTTTTTGGGGGGCACACTCCATAACCCCCCCACCCCAATATCCGCCATTGAATGAGAACACTATATACTTGAGTTAATAAAGAATAATGTGCACGATGTAAACATCACAACAACCTCACAATTAAGGGACTAATTTTCTTTAGAATGAAGCATATCTTTGACAACTAATTTTTAGTGTGAGCAACTCTGTACATCGAAACAGAGCGTAGCTAAAGTTCTGATGTTTCCACCAATCTGGCACCATCTTACCCATTCTTTTACAAAAAAAAAAAAAAATGAAAAAGAGGAAAGGTATGCTACCTGTTCTAAGCTGTTGTAGTTATCATCTATCCTCGAGTACTTCCTCTCAAGCTTCCTTTTTGACTCTGGAGCCTGACCACCATAGCTTTGAGGTGGAGGGGGCCGGCGGCACATAGGTCTGGCTTGGTTGAGCATATGATGACTGTGGATAGCCATGGTGACTCCGTGAATATGAACTAGAATCAAAAGATGAATACTGACTTGGAGTCGCCCTTTTTGAACCCCTGCCACCCATGAACTCTATAATCTACACAGATTCTGCAACATCTATCAAATGTGACTTCTTTTCTACACAAGAGAACAGAGATAAGTCACTGAAAAAATATATACAAAAGCATCCAAAAGAAAATTTTAACGCTACACGAACGCTATCAGACCATAGGAAGCTTCCCATTAGTAACATTTATGAACATTGATGTAACTGAAGTCTGCTTAATTATCTGATAAGCTTAACTCAACCCCAGTCTCAGATTATATATATTGAAAAGGAAAACAAAGTGTGGTTCTTTTATAAATGAAATAATAAAAATTATAAGTACAAATTTGAAAACCTCTTTATATACATTCGTGTGTTTGTATACTGCATTTAAATTCAGGAATCCCAATAACTGGAAAAAAATTCCCCTTTCGGTCACACAAGGAAGAAATATTGAAAAAAATTAAGGGAAAAATAAAGGACAAATTTAGTATTAGAAATTCCTCTCTGAATTATCTAGCTTCAAGAATTTGAGTGATAATTTGGATAATTTAAAGAGTATTCATCAAGAATTCAAGAATCAAATTTGGAAAGAAACATTAGGCATTTTAAATATAGGAGGAGGATGCATTGTCCACAGTTATTCGGGATCATTCCAGAGTTTTGAAATAAATTGGTTAATTGAAAGATAGATGAATAATTAAGAAATCTCAGAAACACACATGATAGATTTAAGTTCTGTTACAAGAAAACAGAAATAATTTGAGAATTTTATTCCAGTGGCACCAGCAACTTATTATAAGATTGGGAAAATGTGGGTATTGTCTAAAATTGCTTTCCTTGCTTTTGAAATCATAAATCAAGAGTACTACATTCCTTTCTTCTACCCATAATATCAATCCATAAAACCAAAAGCATGGTTTAAAAAAAAGGGCAAGAACAATCCAAACATGTTAAACAAAAACAAATTATAGAAAAAGAAATTTAAGAAGGAAAAAGGTAATCCAATAGCAAAGGGCAATTCATCAGACCTCACTAAATTCAGCAGAAAATATCTATTTCAACAACGAAAAAAACTGTCAACATCAAAGGTCTTTGTAACTCGTTAAGCACGGTCCAGCCTTTGCAACAATTCTTGAGAGAGATAGAGAGAGAGAGAGAAAGAGAGAGAGTTGAATGTAGGCGGTGGAGTGGGAAAAGCTTTGATAGTGAACCAGTGGCAGTGGGAGTAACGTGTTGTCGGTAATTTGGTATAGTAAGCGTTTTGAAAGTGGATTTGCTGATTTGCCCTTTTCTGGTGAAGGTTGGTTCCGGGCTTCTAGAAAGTTTCGCTTTCTAATTCTAAAGAAAAAAAGATAGTATTTCTATCGTCGACAGATACGGACAGGACAGCGATGGACCATAGTCTATACTCTATAGGCCATTCTTCTGTCTCCCATTTTAGAGATAAAGTTCAGTACGACGGTCTCATCAGTGAAGGATTCACGTGAGTACACTTCACGAGCATTGTATATGTGATATGATTCTTCTCAATAAACTCTGTAGCTAACTAATTTTTGTTAGATTGGTTGAATTTAGAGTAATGTTTTATTGTATATGTATTTGTGTACCTATATTTATATAGACATAAGTATCATGATGATAAGTCTTATACCATGTAAATATATATATATATATATATATATATACTTGCATATGTATTTGTGAACAAACATATATGTTTTCAAATATTACTTTTGAATTTAACCTTATATATTTTCCTTCTCTCAGGAAAAAAAAAATTGACATAACCACGTGCCATTAGTTTAGTTAACTACTCATTTTTTTCTATTAAAAAAAGTTACAAATTTAAGTCTTATTTTTCATTAAAAAGAATGTTACTATTATTTTTACCTAATCATAAATTGAAATGAAGTTATTTTTCATGATTTATATTTAAAAAACTTCTGATTTGAGTTTGTAGTATTTAATTAATTGGTTGATTATAATTCGTCCTAACATATTAGGAGTAATTAGTTGATTGATTGATTGATTGTAATTAATATATTATAATACATCCTTTTTTTTTAAAAAAAAAAAACTCTATAACTAACCTACTTTCATGAAGAAGTTATTTATCATAAATTTTAAAAAATATTAATTACTTTTATGAGAATTTTTTACTCATTTTCTTTTATAAAAGAGTTTGTGTCATTTATTGGTGTCACTAGATCAATATTTTGATCAATTACCTTTAAATTATTTTCTTCTTCTTTCTCCATAATAAGAGTTATCACGGAAAACTCCTAATCCTTCACTTCAGAGGACAAGGTTCCAGACTCATAAGGAAGAAAATAGATTTATAGAGAGAATCAAATATATAGTATTTTACAGACAAAAGTATTCGGTTATTGAAGAAAAATTAATAGTACTTTATTATGTCAAATCAGGATTAACTAGGTCAGAAGTTAGAGGAAATTTTAAAAGGTATCTCACGATACATAGTGATACCGAGCACGTGTGCTTTGGTACATATGTAGCTTGTAAGAGAGTCTAATTAGAAACTAGACAATGAGTTAAGCACAAATCCAGTTAAAAAAATTATTTGATGAGCTTGTCACACGAGTATAATGACCTCTATGATTTTAGCTTCGGAGTACTCATTATATTCAAGTGGAGCTAATACTGGGCAATGACTTTTTTCAAATGTTATCTTGTTTGGCAAAAATTCCTAAAAGAAGCCTACCTTAGATTCTCCTCCAACAACATGACAGATGTGCCACAACAATATTAGGCACCTCAAGGCTGTGGTACTAATTTGAAAGCACATAAATGGATCATACTGGATTAAATAGCAAATGAAAGATTATGTGTTTGCGAAAACTTGAAGCTTATATCCACACATAAAATTAAATATCTAGCTATTTCTAAATTTTGTCTTTGCCTAATCTACTAGCTTATATCCAAACCTAAATCTCATCATTTGAGGCATGTCCTATTAGTATCATGTGAAAAGAAAATTTTATTGATATAATCAAGGGTACAAGCTAGAATGATTACACCAAAGAGCTAAGTGCAAAAGCTTTAAAAACTAGCAAACCTCATTCTATAAGAAGCCAATCATAAGCCTGTTGATGAAATATATGCAATGCGTCATGGTTCCATACTGAGGGCAGAGCTTGCTCGTAATAATAAGATAGTTTCATTGTGACTTAAAAGGTGAAGGGTTTGGAATTAATCCCTTTTGCACCGTGGTTGTATGTTAATTAAGTAGAAATATGAAAATATGTGCCAATTACCTAACACTGTCAAGATTTGAATAGCAAGTAAAACCTCTGCAATCATACTTGAATTTAGGCATTGTATTCCTTTAATAATATTGTCATCTACATACTACAGCTAAGGCCGTTACTCATTTTACTAGTTTCAGTATTACTTTTGCTGCTGAATAATTTGCAGACTTCATGGTTTTAGGTCTGTAATATATATGGTTCAAGGAATCAGTCATTGGACACCCACAAGGCTGAGATTATAACAATGGTTTGGTGGAGTTGAAACAAATTGGATATATATATGCTAAAATTCCCTCCTTTATACGTCTCTTTATGCCCGTGAATATATATAGAACACGAGAAAATGGAGACCAAAGTTGATATATTATCTATTCATTAATAACAATATATAATAATACCAACAATTGCTTATTTTGGAGAAAAAGTCTGCGAGAAAGGTTATGTTCACATTTGAGCATTCTTGTAGATTTACATTAGAAGGTTGTGTTAACATTTGGGCATTCTTACATATTTACATGAGTTTTACATTAAATACTTAAATCTTTACAATATTATCATTGTGAAAACACCTCATTTTTATTACTTTTTCAATATGAAAAAGAAAAAATTAAAAGGTTGTCTTACTCAAAACTCCAATTATCACATCTCTTCTTTTCCACTTGTACATCTCGAAATGCACCATTCTTATACATCTTATAGAGAAAAATGTGTTTTCACATCTTCTGGACCAAATAGTTCGAGAAAGGAAAGATTACATTTTTTTTTTAAGAGTAAACTTCTTTTCCTTATTTTGGGGAAAAAAAATTTGTGAGACCTGTGTAGGCCCTACAGTGATGCTCAAATGGTTCTAATTAACTCAAGAGAGTCCTTTACCACCGTGGGTTTCTTTTTCACCCCTTTGTATTACTGTTTACATGCATGGCAAGGTCATATGATTCTCCTTAGTTTTCTCCTTTGTAATATTCTCAAACCAAGTGACCAAAACGGTGATCACAGAAACCATTCTTATTCAAACCTTCGATACATCAGTTGGTTAATCCATGGTCATGCATTCCTAAATATTTACTGATTTACAGGCCGGGCTAGCAACTAGGCAAAGAGGAGTTCTTTTATGCATAGTAAGACCAAATGCTTCTCCCATATTAATGTCTTCTGCTCTCACACCCTCAGGCAATGTCCAATCAAAGTGATGCAGGAGATTTGCGAGTGCAAGCTCAATTAAGAGCAGTGAGGAGATAACTCCAGGACAACCCCTCCGGCTAGGCCCAAATGGCAAAAACTCGAAGTTTTGTCCTTTGAAATCAATGGAACTGTCCAAGAATCTCTCTGGTTGGAACTCATCTGGATTTTCCCAGCATTTTGGGTCTGTAGCTATTGACTTTGCATTCACAAAAACCCTTGTTTTGGCAGGAATTTCATAGCCTGCAATCATGCAGGTTTCTGTAGTTTCTCTAGGAACTAGCTAGGGCACTGGTGGATGGAGACGAAGGGCCTCTTTTATAACTAACTTGAGGTAGATGAGTCTTGAAATATCATCTTCTTCTACCTTTTCTTTTCCCTTGACAAGTCCTCTCACCTCTTCCTGGGCTTTTCTCATCACCGATGGATTCCTAATGAGCTATGCCATTGTCCATACCAGGGTGGCTGAAGAAGTATCAGTTCCTGCAATGAATATGTCCTGCAGGATAAAAATAATATCTCTTGCTTTCAGCTTCTTAGTCAAACACATGTTAATAAGGCCATTGGTGGACCGGAACGATTTCCTAAAATAGCAAAAAGATGCAATTGATGGACCGGAACGATTTTCAAAAATATTTTTAAAACTTTTTCCTAAGCACATATTTGAAAATAAATAAATAAAAGAATAAGATTGACACAAATGGTAACTCATTTCGATTTTTTAAAACAACATAATTGCGAAAATAATTACTCAAAAACAAGCAATTGGTGCGTCAAAATGATTGTCCAAAAGCAACTGGACTCAAGTTGAGTAAAAATTCTCAAAAAATCTTTTCCAACTCTAAGCTCAAATAGATATTGAATTCATTTTTATTTAAACCCAAATCTACAAAAATGATATTTATAAACTCATATCACTGTTTAAAGCTAAATTTAAAATTTTTAGGATAAGAAGAGATATTCTTTTGGAAAGAGATACAATTTTTTTAAAAAAAAGATTTGAGTAAATTTTTTAATTACCATTAGATAAAATCAAACTCAAACGAAAATGGCCTAAAACAAGTGAATATGATAAAGATAGAAAGGAAAAAAGAAACAAGTAACATACTGTGAGAACACCCTTAATTTGTTCATTATTGAGGGCAATGGCTTGATTTGGATCCTTCTGAACTCCAAGTAGAACATCAACAAGCTCTTCATGCTCTGGTTTAGGCCTGTTGATCAAGTGCAAGATGCTGCTCTAGTACTGTCATAGAAGTTGTCCAACTGCTCTAAAATTCTCTTCTATCCTTTTTTCCATGCCATTAAACTTGTTCAACCACTCCATCCATGGAAAGAAATAAGACGGAGTATTACAATTTATATATTATAATCAAATATACTGAATTCGATACAGTGACAACCCCCTAATTCATGTATCAATATGCATTGAATATTAATTGTAGTATTACAAAGTAATACAAGACTACACAGCACAACATCGGCAAGAGCTCCAACAAAAAATCACTCAATCTAATAACAGGAGGACTTACGCTACCCTTGATCACCTTTAAATGTTATCAATTTTTTTGATAAAAATAAAAAAGAAAAAAATTGCTACCCCTTCATTACTAATAAAACTCCATTGGCTAGGTGAGTCCAAATCAAGATGTTTGAAGAAAGGTAACACTATATTACCTAAATTTTGAGCTCAAATTATATTTAAAAAATAATAATTTATGTGACAATTTTTTATTAGTTGTTCATCACTCATGTAATGGACCGTCAATAAAAAGTTGCAACATCAATTTAAGAAGTTCTTTTTGATAATTTTTTTTTTTTTAAGTAATGTAATATTCTCTTGAAGAAATACTTGCTAATCGTCCAACAAGAAGTTTATGTTTACTCTTAATGTTAAGGAATGGATTTAGATTTAGGGTTTGAATCTTATCTATTATCTTTTTAATTATAAAAATAAAAATGAGGCATATTTTCAAATTTGTTGTATCCAATTAGTTGTAATTATGAAAGTTCATTTCATTAAGACTATTGATAGATCTGATGATGGAATCAAAAAGACAGAGATAGAGATAGAGAGTTCGCATAGGGAGTGAAGATTAAACATTAAATAGTTAGGGAGTCTCAGAGAGATAGTGGAGGATGAAATTAGAGATTATCAAGAGAGAAATAATAGGGCAAAAGATTCTAGTGCACAATACATATAAGAATATCAATCATATCGTAAATGATGAGAGATTAATATTTATAGTAGTCAATACACTGTGATTTAACTCAAGGCACATGATAGGTTGTTAGAATACGAACAATCACAACAGGTAATTGCAACGTGTCCAAGAGATGGAAGAATATTATCTCTTATTCTAAAAAGCTCCTAGGTGTTTTGCACATGAGTGGATGTGACGGACATCTGATGCGGATAGATATTTTTGGAGTTTTTAATATTTTAGCCATATTAACCCACATAACCCTAAGAATTTCGTGGAGAACTATAGTCCAACATGAGAGTCACAGCATAAGTTTGCATATCAAACTTCATAAGCTTCCTAAGGTCTGTTTCTAGCCTTAGACAATCATTAGATGATTAGGTATAAATAGTACATATTGAGCGACTAAGAGTGAGTCGATCAAGAGTGGCTCCCTCAAGAATGAATCGGTTAAGAATGGGTCAACCAAGAGTGGAATGATTAGGAGTAGAGTAAATTCAAGTGTAAAGTGAGTCTAAATATGGATTCAAGTCCAAGAGTGAAACAACTCTAAGAATAAAGCGAGTCAAGTATAGAATAACTCCTAGTATAAAACAGCTCCAAATAGGCTTAAAATAAACCAAGTACTTATAAAAGAAATTGTTGTTATTGCCAAAACAACATCAGATATTGTCAAATTGTCAAAGCACCTAGATAAATTTTGAACAATTACTCCTACTTTCATATATGTACTATTTCAAATACTTTTCACATTTTAATGATTTTTTTTGTCTCATGTAAGTTTTTTTTAATTATTTTTCCTCAAAATGGGACAATTTTAGTTTTATTTATCAAAATATGTTGATTCCACAAAATTGTCTTGTGAAGAAAAATAAAAGACTAATTCAAAATCTTTTCAAAATACACCTTGAATATAAACTCGAGTATTAAGACATATTTTACAAATACGTTTTTGTTATAAAAAAAAAAACTATGCATGTGTGCAAAGGGAAAAAAACCTCTAATTTAATAGTTTGTTTGAAATTTTAAAAGAAAAAAAGGAAAACTTAAAATCGAAAAGATACGAGGATAAAAGAAAAAAAAATGATCATTTTCACCTTATTTAAATGTTCAAGAATGAAAAGACAAAAAAGTTATTATTTCTTATTTGAATAATCAACAAGAGAAAAGAAGAAAAAATATATATAAATGATTTGACAATTATACTCATTTTATTATAATAATCCTAATATTTAACATACACATTTAAAGATTTATTGACATTTTAAAATTTTAAATAAAGCTTCATTTTTCAAGTCAAAACCCCAAGTGACATGTTGTTTCTTTCTATGAAGTCACAATTTTAAATCTTCTTTAAGAGTATGTACTGATTTAAATGATATGGGTAAATTACTTTTTTTTTCTTCGAAATTTATTCACTTTTAGAAAAAAAAAATAGAGAAATAACTTAATGACTGTCCTTTTCTTCTGATCTTCTTAAATTTTATAATTATTTTTTTTTATCTTTTATAAAAATCCAAACTTAAAAATTTTAGTATCACTTCATTGAAATTTTTTTTTTTAAAAAATTCTCTCTCAAAATCTCTCCAAATGAAGTCTTTATAAAAAGGTGGAGGAGGACCAGTCTAAACCCGATCAGAGTTGTCCCCGCGCAGAGAGGTATCCACTATCCAGGATTAGGATACGCATACGCGTGACGCATCGGAAACGGATAAGCAATTTCAAGTCTTGGGTTACTGTCAACAATGGAATCTCCTGGGTATTGGACTCCCACTCAAGGATTAAAATATCATTTCGATGTATAGTTTTGATCTGTTCGAAAACGGAAACGTTTCAAAAACGTTTCGAAAATGGAGAAAAAATTTAAAACATGTGGAAACAGAATTTAAAATTTATTTATTTATACAAATAAGCCTATTTATTAAATATTTGTGCATGTTTAAGGTATATACATCATATACATGATAAATGACACTAATTCCTGATAAATGATATAATAGATATATACTATGTAATAGCCACGAATTAGATAATTTGACACAAGTTACATATAAAATAAAAAGTAAAACAAATAGCAATTGAAACCTATTATAATTAGTAACTTGATATACCATAAAAGAACAGGCCAATCAGCACTTGACACGTATGACCATAATCCAGCTCATGCTCGGCCAACGTGGTTTCCACTCAGCCAATGACTAAAAGATCAAGCATCCAGATCAGCACAAAAGGTCGGAAGTGACCAAACATATGCCTTCAGAGCACATATATCCGGACAAGAATCTCAGAACTTATCACAGGGTTCAGACTAACACTCCAGACCTCGTCACCGCCTTAGCGGATGCCGAGCAAGGAATAAGGAAGCAGTCTTCAACAAGGGAACTACCATCTATGGTTATCTCTATGCAATATTCAACAAGGTAACTGCAATCTTCGATTATCAAATCCCTACAATCATGGCTCCGAATCCTAATCAACTTAGGAAAGCCACAGCCTATAAATTAAACCTTAGAGGTACGCTTTATTTTCATGCTCATTCTTTTGGCTTTCAATACAGTCTTTCAATTCCTTCTACTTACTTAAGCATCGGAGCGGCTACCGCCGGAGCCAATCCGGTGGACCTCTGATCGTCTTTCTGAGTGTTCTACAGGTCACGGAGCCCATACTTATTGCGAGTCGAAAAGTGCAGCATCAGTTTGGCACCGTCTGTGGGAATGACTAATCTCCAAATGCTCTATTCATAAACTCATCTCTTTCCCCACCGGAAAACCATGGCACCAAATCTCCGACCATGTACGACAGAATACTCAGAATTCGCAAAACTCTCAACGTCAGCCGCCTGCTCCTCGCACAAAGGGACCAGCGGCCAATCCTATGCGACAAGAGATCGAATCGATCAAACGACACAATGAACTGGTGCAAGAACAGTTGCTTGCCAGCACTAGAACGCTGGCAACACTCACACAAAACCAAACAGCGGGTTCTCCTAACCCGCCGGTCAACTTCACCACAGGAACACAACCTCCTGTTGCCACGGAGAATGAAGAACTCCATGAGCAGGCTCCAACCAACCAGCCTGGGCACCCCCTAGGCGTTGCCCGCGTTGGCAGAGATCCATAACCGTCAGCAGCTCCAGGCTAGGGAACATCAGCCTTCGTTCCTGACGTCCATTACTGGAGCACTACTCGAGCCCCAACTCCAAGGGCCTCGGGAGCATATCCGGCACCGCAGGAGCCTTATCATGCAGCACCAATCCCTCCGGTTCGGAACCCTCCTCCGTCCGAAGGGCGTACTCAACCTTACTACCCTGAAGCCGAGGTTGTCAGGTAGGGTAAGCAAAATGTCAGACTCAGAGACCCACGAAAGGTAGAGGAAATTGCTGAGTCTATGGACCGAACAATCTCCTTGAGAGGACCTCAGAACCCTCCAGAACAAGACGAGTTGGCTAGGCTACTCGGAAGACTAGCCACTCCGTTCACTCACGCCATCATGTCAGAAGAGAGGCCCAGAAAGTTCATGGTGCCCAAGTTCACCCTATATGATGGATCTGGAGATCTAGGAGATCATCTCTCGCACTACCAGCATACGATGGCCCTTCACGGGGCCTCTGATGCTTTCATGTGCCAAACTTTCATCACCAGCTTGAAGGGGACTGCTCTGAAGTGGTTCCACAACCTCCCTCCAAACTCAATTACCAGCTTTTACGAGCTCGGTAGACAGTTCTTGGACAGGTTTATGACCAGAAGAAGGCTCAAAAAGGGCCTGGAGTTCCTGTTAAATGTCAAGCAGACTAGGGAGGAATCCCTCAGAGCCTACATCGCGCGCTTCAATACCGAACTCACGGAGATCACTGACTGCAGCCCAAAATTCCTTGTAGCAGCCCTAACTGCTGGGCTTACCCAAAGTGGATTCAGAGACTCCTTGACAAAGAGCCCTCCAGCCGATATGGCAGCGTTAATGGATCGGGCCAGAAAGTACATCAACTTGGAAGAAACCAACCGCACATCCCTGAAGGGCAAAGATCAGACCCAGAGGGACAATCAGAAGAGAAAGGACCACAAGAAGGAGGATCACAGAAGAGACTCCAACAAAAAGAGGGCCAGGAGCCCGAAGAAGAGAACAGCTCCCAGAGCTGTGTACAATTCCGGACCAAGGGAGTTCACCAACTTCACTCTTTTAAACACCACACCGAACTAGGTACTCCGGCAGATCTGAGATCAAGAGAACCTGAGGTGGCCGGAACCAATCAAAGGAGAGCCCAGTCTTCGGGACCAACGTAAGTATTGTAATTTCCATAAAGATCATGGACATACAACTAACACATGCAGGACGCTCCGATATGAGATAGAGCAGCTCATAAAGAAGGGGCGTCTTCGGGAGTTCGTCAAGCAGGATGGAAGGCAGAACCCCCAAGAAGACAAGCCTCAACAACGGCCCGAACAGAGGCCCGAGCAGAGGCAGGAGCAGAGGGAGGGACGAAACGAGCCTCAGAGACAGAACAACCACGTCATCTACGTCCTCCATGCTGACTCCCCTATCACAGGAATGTCCAACAGGGCAAGAAAGAGAAATGCTCGGGAGGCCAGACCTGCCCCGAACGTATTACAGATCTCCAACATAGAAAAAAGGTTCAAACCAGCACCGGAGATCCAATTCACTGAACAAGATCTAGCAGGGGTACACTGCCCTCACAGTGATGCCCTTGTTATCACCCTCAAGATCGCCAACTTCGAGACCAGGAGAGTCCTGGTCGATACTGGCAGCTCCGTCAACATACTGTTCTATGAACCACTTAAACAGATGGGGATGGACCATGACAGCGTCAAGCCCACTACTGCCGTGATGGCAGCTTTTGATGGCAATCTCAGCACCCCGTTGGGGAGAGTCGACCTTCCTACCACTGTAGGAGAAGGTGAAGGGCAGAAGACCACCATCTCGGAGTACATGGTGTTAAACATGAGATCTCCCTACAACGTCATAATCGGGAGACCCTAGTTGCATCAGATAGGGGCAGTCACTTCGACCCTCCATCAGTGTCTGAAGTACGTCCACAACCAGAGCGTTCACTCTATCAGAGGGTGCCAGCCAACCTCTCGGGAGTGCCACGCTATTGCCCTCAAGAAGAAGGCTCCTAAATAGCAATTACAGTACACTCGGGATTGTGCAGATCCGGTTCTCACTCACTCTCCCGAGTTGGAGGATTGCCCATCCAGCATTGAAGAACCCCTGACCCCAAGGGGACGAGACAGCCGAGCCAAACCCATTGGCAAGCCCATCAAAGTGTTGGTCAGTTCAGAATCAGAAGGACGTTATTTATACATCGGCCCAGACCTAACACACACCGAACAAGAAAAGATAGTCAGGTTCTTGAAAGACAACCTCTTTATCTTTACTTGGGAGACCAAAGACATGGAGGGAATAGATCCCAATCTCATAACTCACAAGCTGATGGTGGATCCCGATCACCCGCCAGTCAGACAAAAAAGAAGACCGATTGCTCCTGAACGGCATCGGATTATAAATGAAGAAGTCCAAAGGCTGTTGGAAGCCAGGATGATACGGGAAGTGTTCTATCCCGAGTGGCTAGCCAACACCGTGCTTGTCAAGAAGAAAAACGGCAAGTGGAGAGTCTGCGTTGATTATACAGACCTCAATAAGGCGTGCCCCAAGGACAGCTTTCCACTGCCAAGAATAGACCAACTGGTCAACGCCACTGCGGGGCATGAGCTTATAAGCTTCATGGATGCCTACTCTAGGTACAACCAGATCCAGATGTACCCTCCAGACCAAGAGAAGACAGCCTTCATAACCGAACGAGGGCTCTACTGCTACAGAGTAATGCCTTTCGGTTTGAAAAACGCTGGAGCCACTTATCAACGGTTGGTGAACAAGATGTTCAGCCCACTGCTCGGCAGCACCATGGAGGTATACATTGACGACATGCTGGTAAAGAGTCTGTAGAAAGGCAGCCACCTCCAGCACTTAGCCCAGACCTTCGATATCCTCAAACAGCACAAGATGAAGCTCAACCCCTTGAAATGTACCTTCGGAGTTACGAAGGGAAAATTCTTGGGATACATTGTCTCTCAGAGGGGTATCGAAGCAGACCCCGCTCAGATCCAAGCCCTGATTGGACTGAAGTCACCAAGAACCAGAAAGGAAATTTAGGCACTGAATGGCAGAATTGCGGCATTGGGCAGATTTATATCTAAATCCACTGATCGCTGCCTACCTTTCTTCAAAGTTCTGAAAGGCAGCAAAGCTTTGCAGTGGACGGAAGAATGCGAGAAATCCTTTCAAGAACTAAAGGAGTATCTAGCCTCTCCAGAGCTCCTGTCAAAACCAGTATAAGGAGAAAAGCTACTATTGTACCTTGCAATTTCTAAAAACACGGTCAGCTCCGCATTAATCAGACAGGACAGGGGAGTGCAGAGGCCTATATTTTACGTCAGTAGGGCACGACTTGACACAGAAAAGAGATATCCGGAAGTAGAAAAACTGGCCTATGCCTTGGTCATATCAGCTCGGAAGCTTCGACCTTATTTTCAGGCCCATCCAATCGAGATCCCAACTGCCTATCCTCTAAAGACAATACTGAGGAAACCTGAGGTATCGGGAAGGTTGGTAAAATGGTCTGTGGAGCTAGGGGAGTTCGACATATCATATGTACCCCGAAACTCCATCAAAGGGCAGGCCCTAACTGATTTCGTTGCCGAGTTCACCCCGGCACTTCAGAACAAAGCACAACTCACCGAAACTTCGGGAACCTGGCTGCTGTACATTGATGGATCGTCAACCGATCAAGGTTCAGGAGTAGGCCTGGTACTACAGTCCCTTGATGGGCTCACGTCAGAAAAAGCAGTCAGCTTGGGATTCAAAGCTTCTAACAATGAAGTAGAATATGAAGCCCTAATCTTAGGCATGAAGCTTCCCTTGGAATACGAGGCTCAGAACCTCGATGTCTTCTCTGACTCCCAACTGGTGGTGAGCCAAGTCTTGGGAGAATTCGCCATTAAAGATGATAGGATGCTCCGGTACTCCGAACTGGTGAACCACTTGAGGCATTCTTTCCAGACATTTACAATCTAGAAAATTGAGAGAAGCCAGAATTGCAGAGCAGATGCTCTGGCTAACATGGCCTCCCGCCTCAAGTCTGAAGCAAACTCCACAATAAAAATCTCCTTTCAGCTAGGACCCAGCATAGAGGAAGCCCAAATTGCTCAGATTAATGAACAGCCCCAGAATTGGATGACTCCAATCCTCTAGTAAGATCCGGGCTCCTCCTAGAAGACAAAAATAAAGCCAGGAGAATCCGAATCAGAGCGGCTCGGTACCTGATCCTGAACAACAAGCTTTACAGAAGGTCGTATTCTCAACCTCTGTTAAAATGCTTAGCTCCAGAAGAGTCACAATATGTCTTGGCTGAAATACACGAGGGGATTTGCGGGAATCATAATGGGGGCAGAACCATAGCTCACCGAGCTCTGTCTCAGGGCTACTACTGGCCTAGAATGCTAAAACAGGCTAAGGAGTATGCTCAGAAGTGCGACAAATGCCAAAGATTTGCCCCATATCAACATCAGCCTCATCACGAGCTTATCCCGATTCCTAGTCCTTGGCCCTTTGCTCAATGGGGGATGGACATCATGGGTCCATTACCAAAGGCACCTCTGAACAGGAAATATCTATTGGTGGCCATTAATTACTTCTCTAAATGGGCTGAAGCTGAGCCTTTGACACATATCACAGAAAAAGAAGTTGAGAGCTTCACCTGGAAAAATATTGTGTGCAGGTTCGGCATACCACGAGTAATTATCTCCGACAATGGGACACAATTCACTGGTAAAGGCTTCAAGACATTCTGTGAAAATTTCAACATTAGGCAGCACTTCGCCTCTCCAGGCCATCCACAAGCAAATGGGCAAGCAGAGGTCACCAACCGAACAATCCTTGACGGGTTGAAGAAAAGGTTGGAACAGGCCAAAGGAAAGTGGGCAGAAGAACTCCCTAGAGTCCTTTGGGCCTACAGAACAACCAGAAGAACTCCCACCTCTGAAACTCTCTTCTCACTAGCTTATGGGACATAAGCAGTAATTCCGGTTGAGATCGGTATGCCAACCTTGAGAACAGAAGCCTTTGAGCAAGAATCCAATGATCAGCAGCTGATGGAAAACTTGGATTCGCTCGAAGAGAGAAGGGATCAAGCCAGCATCAGGATGGAAGCCTATCAACAGAGAATGGTCGACAAATCCAAGGTAGGACTCAAGACAGTCAACTTTCAAGTCGGAGACTATGTCTTAAGAAGAGTCTTTCAAAACACCAAGGATCCCACTATGGGAAAGTTGTCACCAAACTGGGAAGGCCCCTACAAAGTAACAAAGGTTGTTCGGCCTACCACCTTCCAGCTAGAAGACATGACTGGGAAGCCTGTTCCTAGGCTATGGAACATGGAACACTTACGGAAGTATTATCAGTAGAGATGTTTCTTTTACTTCCATAGAATGTTCATCTATAAATGCACAGGCCTCTAGAGCCTGGTCCATAATGTACGAGTTTTTGCACTCGGTTCATCTATAAATGCACAGGCCTCCAGAGCCTGGTCCATAATGTACGAGTTTTTGCACTCGGTCCATCTATAAATGCACAGGCCTCTAGAGCCGGGTCCATAACGTACGAGTTTTTGCACTCGGTCCATCTATAAATGCACAGGCCTCCAGAGCCTGGTCCATAACGTACGAGTTTTTGCACTCGGTCCATCTATAAATGCACAGGCCTCCAGAGCCTGGTCCATAAGATACAAGTCTCAGTACTTGGTCCATCTATAATGCACAGGCCTCTAGAGCCTGGTCCATAATGTACAAGTCTCAAGACTTGGTCCATCTATAATGCACAGGCCTCCAGAGCCTGGTCCATAATGTACAAGTCTCAGTACTTGGTCCATCTATAATGCATAGGCCTCCAGAGCCTGGTCCATAATGTACAAGTCTCAGTACTTGGTCCATCTATAATGCACAGGCCTCTAGAGCCTGGTCCATAATGTACAGATCTTAAATACTTGGTCCGTCTCCTAATGCACAGGCCTCTAGAGCCTGGTCCGCCCTAATGCACAGGCCTCCAAAGCTTGGTCCACCCTAATACATAGGCCTTCCAAGCCTGACCCATCTTCAATTAGTAGACTCTGTGATCCAGTCATCCAAAGGCAGAAGTTCTAAGCATCTTCGACCAAGACTCACGCAAGTCTCCCAGGTCTGAACTCCTCAAAGCTAACTCTTAGCTTATTTTGCTTATCTAGCAATAAACGTTACAAGTGCCCGGCAGATTTGAAGAATATTATTTCGAAACTTCAAGTTTTGTTCAAAGTTTCTTTGATCTATTCTTGAGGCATAAAGAGGAGTTATTTATCAAAAGTGCACAAAAGGGTGATCTAACTCAGAAAAGCACGTTCAAACAGAAAAGAACATCAGATCTGAGAAAAAGAAACTCAATTTTATTGATGATTCAGAAGATTTACATCAGTACAACAAAGACTGGAAATAAAACAAAGGTTACAATAAAGACATCGTTATATAGGCTACTACAGAAGCTACTACAGAAGCTATAATTTGCAACATCATGGCTTTCTTCCTCGGATGATAAAGGGGCACAGGATCCAAAACTTCCATTACCGCCGTCGCCGGCTCCATTTGAAAGGGAGGAACCCTGAACCCCAATCCGCATCAAGGAGCACCTAGGCCATTTCATCATCACTATCATTGATCTCACGACCAACGGAGGATGAGGGCTCTGGGTCTCAGGGGATCGCCATTCGTCTTCCTCACGTCAGTTGTTACACCCCAACCGGTTGAAACAAGGGTCTCTGACGAGACATGAAGAAGAGGAGGCACCCCATTTGCGTTTTCATCACCGACGCTCCAAACCTCGGTTGAATCAAGGAGGGACCACCACCAATCGGAGGAATCTCGACCGAATGCCAAGATGGACAAGAGGACTTGTGCCTCCTTTAATCCTTCCTTGGAGACTGAAAAAGGGGGAAGGTTAACTCTCGGCCACAGTTTAATCATTCCTAACTCAGATAGAAAATCATCCATTATCTCCGGGCAAGTGACAAAATTCCGGCAGCATCTAAAGTCTCTCCTACGAGGAAACAGTTTGGGAACAAGAGGGTTAAGCGCAACCGTATGCCATCGTTTCCATATATATAGACCCTTGAAGTCCAAGAGCCACCCAACTGAACCGTCGCAATGGTGAAAAAGAGATTGGCATCGAAATCCCAAACGGCATTCGAATAAATAAACGGTGCATTAAATGTGCCTCTTCGATATACCAAGAGATAGGGTACATAACTCTATGAACGAAAACCACAGTCCAGCATTGAAGCTTCTGAATTGATAAAGAGAAGGGGACAAAGTCTGAATGTACAGGCCCCCTATCCGAGATTCAGACCTTCCAATCTTATCTATTGCACGACAGGGCAGTCATATGACAAAGGCCAAACAACTCGGATATATCCTGAGCCTGAGTGTTCGAACAAAGCATGCCGAGCATCATAATGACAAGCACAAGCTGCCTGGATGTCTTCACAAGCCCTTGGTTCAGAACAGTCTATCTCAGAGCTCTACAGGAGTTTACTCCCACTCTATTGGGCTCTATCTATCTAATTATGCTTGATTTCTTATCTTATTATGATGAGACAGTTGAAGTTAATCTACATTCATTATCCAATAACAAGTATCGAAGCTCAGAGAGCAACTATTGACTACTGGACGGTTGATCTAACATGCAAGAGGCTCAGAACAGTTACACTTACGACAAAATTACACAGGAGGAAAGAACACAAGAAGAATCTGAAGGAAAGTCAATTTTACTGATCAGAAGTATACATTCATTACATCAAGAGGGCGAAAACAAAAACAAAAACAAAAAAAAAAATCAAAAAGCCTCAAGCCTTTCCAAAAGGGCTTGGGTCCTCTTCCAGATTAAGGGCAGTAGCCCCAACCGTCTTGTACGGGTCAGGACCAGACGAGGCAGGTTCAGGAGGAACGATTGACGACACGTCAAAACCTGGGAACTAAGCCTGAAATCTAGTTCGAAAGCTTTCAAAGCCAAACCGGATCAGGTCATCACCCATTTGTTCGACTTCCTCTTTCAATTCCGTCTCAGTCTCAATCTTGGCATGATCAACTGCCTCCTGAACCCTCTGATCGAAGGACTTTCGGAGCTCAACCAACTCCGCCTGAAGCCCCTCAACTTTCCGAGCATATATGTCCCTCTCAGACTCTGCCACGGTAAGGTTGGTGGTAGCTTCCTTTAGACCCTCCTCAACAGTCTGAACCTTGGATCGGGCTGTCCCAAGCTCCAGCCTCATCTCATCCATTTCAGCCTTCAGCTTTTCAACCTTCTCAGGGCTCATGGGAGTTACCATCAGAGCAGCTAAACTATGCATGCTCTACACAAAACAAGACAGACAAGTTAGACTGAACAAACGAACAAACAGTAAAGACAAAAACAGCTTCAGAAGTTATCCTCATCTGGAGATTCGTCATCTTAGTCATCAGTTTAGAGGGGTCATCCTCTCTGTATCGGTGTGGGCCCTGAGTCCATATTTGATCAAATACCTTCTTGGCAATTTGATAGTCCGGCTCATCAAGCGGCTCGGACGGTGCAGTAGGTGCTTTCCCCTTCCTAGTCCTTCTGCTCTGACCGGAACAGGTAGGAGAAACGACCGAAACAGGAACGGCGGGTTCGGCCTCCTTCTCAGCCTCGGCAGGGGCTGGCTCGGGAGAGCCAGAAATCAACCTCCTCCTTTTTACTTCAGGAGGGGCATTAGGCTCAGCTCGGGAGGAAGCCTCCCCCACCACTGGGGCCTCCGGCACTGCCCACTTCGACGTCAGCCTCTTCTTAAGCTCGGCAGTACGGGCAGCCATTAAGTTCTCCGGAGTTACAATAACAGAGTGAGCCCGGTCAGAAGTCGAAAGCAGCACTCAATACTGATCTCGCAGTACGTCGGTAAACTCGGGCCTCCTCCAAGCACTCTTGACTGCACAGAAGTAAGGAATGATATATCAGTTCATCAGTTCGGAAGGCATAACAAAGCTAAAGCAAACCTAAGGGAATAAACCTCACCCTTATGACCCGTAGCACGAGGGAATGGCGAGGCCTCTCCGTCCTGAAAACCTTCATGCTCCCATCCTCCTCCGATGAAGAAGTACCACTTCTTCCACGTTTTATTGGAAGTAGGAACGGAGGACAGGGGTCGGAACCCTTTCTCGAAGGACATATAGAAAAGGCCTTCTGCCTGCTTGAACTTCAGATCCATATTGCTACGGATCAAGTCCAGTGACACATCTACCTTGTTTTGGTGTCCCAACACTATGAACCCTAGAAGCTGCCGCCAGCTATTGAGATTCAGGTCAGCAGAGCAGAGTTTGTACCAACAAAAAAATTGCCTGACTAAATCCGGCAATGGGAGTCTCAAGCCCATTTCGAACCAAGCAAGATAAACACAAATCTCCCCGGCTTCAACATTTTGGGGACGATCCATGGGGCCTGGAGCTTTGCAGGTCACATTTGGGGGAAAATTGTATTTTACCCTCCATTCGTCCAGAAGGCTCTGAGTAACAGCACTCTTACCCTCTTCTTTATGGGAAGACCTACTAGAGGTCTCCTCAGCCTTGTCTCGGGGCTCTTTAAAAGCATCAACTATCCTAACCCCAGGATTAGGGGGAAGTTCAACAGGCCTCTCCCCAATATCTTCGGGAGCAAGGTTCCCTACATCTTCCACAGGAGACGGTACAGCCATCTCAGAAGGATTTCCTACTCCCTCACTTACATTTGGGGATTCAAAAGGAGCAGACATTACTCTCTTACTTAAGAAGAAAGAAGCAAGAGAAGGGAAAAAATCGGTCGAACCTGTTCTAACTCAGGAAATCGGTGTTCTTCAAGGTCGCGCAAACCAACAATGGCGGACGAAGTCTTCTAGCACAGTGAAAATAACGGAGAAAAGGTCATTTCAAAATCTCATCCCGTATTTATAAACATAGTATTAGAAGGGACCCACCAAGACCAAACGCCATGACGGTTCAGAACAATGATGATTTCGGGAAACCCAACTATCGGCCAGTACAAATAATGACCTTGAAAAGACCTAATCTCCGGCTGCGCAATAAATGGCGCCCTAACAGTTGCATTGGAAGGCGAACAGGCAAGACACATGACTCTCCGAAAAAGGCTTAGCCCTAGTTGCTTGCTAGCTTCAAACTAGGACTTAGGGGGGAGTAACTGATATACCATAAAAGAACAGACCAATCAGCACTTGACACGTATGACCATAATCCAGCTCATGCTCGGCCAACGTGATTTCCACTCAGCCAATGACTAAAAGATCAAGCATCCAGATCAGTATAAAAGGTCGGAAGTGACCAAACATATGCCTTCAGAGCACATATATCCGGACAAGGGTCTCAGAACTTATCACAGGGTCCAGACCAACACTCCAGATCTCGTCACTGCCTTAGCGGATGCCGAGTAAGGAATAAGGAAGCAGTCTTCAACAAGGGAACTACCATCTATGGTTATCTCTATGGAATATTCAACAAGGTAACTGCAATCTCCGATGATCAAATCCCTACAATCATGGCTCCGAATCCTAATCAACTTAGGAAAGCCACAACCTATAAATTAAACCCTAAAGGTACGCTTTATTTTCATGCTTATTCTTTTAACTTTTAATACAGTTTTTCAATTCCTTCTACTTACTTAAGCATCGGAGCGGCTACCGCCGGAGCCAATCCGGTGGACCTCTGATCGTCTTTCTGAGTGTTCTACAGGTCACGGAGCCTATACTTATTGCGAGTCGAAAAATACAGCATCATAACTTAATATTAAAATAGTTGTTTCTCTATATTTTATTTCTCATACTACTTTTTTATTATGTTAGGAAAAATAATAGAAATATTTTCTTGTAATTTTGAGTCTTAATCCTTAAAAAATAAATAGATATTATTTTTTACTAATTTCTATAATTATTGTTGATACAAAAAAAATATTTCTTCTTATTCGATATATTTCTACTAGTTTCAGTATATTTTCATGGAAACAATTTTATTTTTGTGTAAACATATAAATTTTAATATTTCACTAGTGCTTCGTTTTAATTTTATGAAAAGTAAAAATATTTTAACCGTTTCAATAAAAAAAAAAACAAAATTTTAATCCTTGCTTCCGGCCCTCAGCGCTCTCAATGTCTTGCGTTATAACCTCGAAATGAGCATTGCGGGAAGAGATTGTGTACAACGCATTACTGACGCGTCCGAAACTCAGACCCCTTTATTGAACTCATTACAACGTCGGTACATGTTCAACCATTTTCAATCTTTCGGTCAATTGTCTCTTTTCTATATATATAGATGTATATGTATATCTATGCATGGTTTCTCAGATGGGTTACCTTTTTATATTTGATTCAGTATTCCAGTGTCATATACGTATGCTAGCAATTGAAGAAGAGCACGAGTTGAAGCAGATGAAAGATATGGCTGCAGCTAGATGGGAAGCTATGGTATTTTCATGCAATTCCAAGTAAATACTACTTGCTTATATATATATATATGTATGTGATGCAGCTAATTTGGGCTCGTCATGGAATAATCCGTCACTGTGAACCTGAAAAGAGATGATTAATAAAAAGCCACCGGGAAGGGTTCCGGTGGTAACCTCTCCGATGGTTAAATTAGTTTACTTTCTCTGTGATCAAAAGTTTTTACTCTTTTGTCACTTAATAATTCAAAATGTGGGGGGATCCCTTTTTCATACCTTCTTCATGGAAGTTATAGCATGGAGAGGCGGTGGGTCTTTCTGACAAGCGGTGGATGTCCTGTCCACTTTAGCATTCAAAGTTGTATGACTCCCTTTACACGTGTACCTGTAGAATTGATTGTCAAACCTGTACCTATTTTTGGTAGGGTTAGGGCTCACCGCCTGTCAGGCTGTATCATTGTAATGATGAGACTTTCGTCATTCTTTTTCGTCTTTTATTTAGCCCATCGTTCCGAGATCGGTATACCGATGTACACCTCGGTATACACTTTTCAATCTAAGTTCTTAATCAAATTATCTTTACTGCACATGTTCAAATTTTATTAATCGGACGTTTGGTGACGTATCAGTTACTCCCCCCTGAAGCCTTGGTTTTGTAACACGTACAGAACTCTGGCTTTAGGGTTTTTTTTGTAATGGGTGACGTGTACCACCATTTATATCGTATTTCGAGGGGTCTGTAGCCGTCAGGCATAATTACAGCGTATTTTGCGGCTTTGGTAACTGGAGTAATTAATGACATGGCCGTCATTCACTTTTAATGGGTTTATTTCGAGATTTTGAACGGATGCTTGCGTTGTTTAATGTGAAATATTAATAACAACTCATGGAATTAATGTACGTCTTGGATCCGTTTTCAGTTTCAAACATTTTTCTCGATTTGGAGTGGGATTTTGAGTTACGAGTGCGATTTCAAGTTTGTGCTTCGCTAAAACGCGTTTTCCCTCTATACCTGGTAAATTTCTTGCTCTTCTTCTTCCTTTTTAATCTTCTTCTTCTTGATTCTGTTTTTCTTTTTATTCTATCTCTTCTCGTTTCTATCTGTCGATCATGTCTGACCCAAATAGAGAAAAGGTGAGGGTCGAACCAGGGACCTTCGATGAGGGAGGTCCTTCTCGAACTTTTACGGCCGTGTCTTCCCCTTCCTCTGCGGATATTAGAGATTCGAGTGATGGAGAGGTCAACGTGTCTACTAGAGAGGAGGGAGCAAGTGCCATAACCAAAGGGATGTTAAAATCAATTATGAAAAAATTTAACTTTCCAAAAAATATAACTTGTAGGGTTCCAAAACCTACTGACCGTCCCTCCGATGTTAAAAGGGGGGAAATCTGTGCCTATCTCGAATGGTTCGAGATAGGTATCCGTTTTCCTTTCCATCCTCTTTTCATAGAGTTTTTTACTTGGTATAATATTTGCCCTGCTGAGCTTAATGTAAACAGCTGGAGGCAGCTTTTAGCCTTTATAGTCTTAGGTCACCTAAATAAGGTTGATATTGATCTGGATCTTATCCGGAGTCAGATGGAACTAAAACGTCTGACTGCTGAGGGCCTTTATTATGCTTGCTTCGATCAGAGGTTTAGACCTCTGAATTCAATACCATCCTCCAACAAAACGTGGAAAAAATGGTATTTCTTTGTTGGAGGAGGTTGGGAGCGAGAAGATTATGAAGGTCAACTGAGCCTTTTTCCTCGGCAGTCCGGTCCCAAGGGTGAGTTGTTAGAGGATTCATTGTTCGTGAGTTCAGTATCTTTGGATACATCCGAAGGAACTAACGGTTTATAGAATATGTTGTTTTGCAGATAGTAGGAAGTGGAAGAAAGCAGAGTTTACTCCTGAGATCAAGGAGCGATACCGACGTCTGCTTCAACCAGCTATTCGTCCGCATTATCTGATTTTGTCCCCAAAGAATTTGATGGATGCTGGGCTGACGAAGGAGGAGGCTGCTGCCATAAAGAAGAGCCTTTTGTCGGCTTGTGGCCCTCCGTCGAAGAAGACGAAGGCTGGGGATCCACCTATGGCCCCGGCAACTCAGCCGGAAAAAAAGAAAAGAAGGTTGATATCCCGAGCCAAGCGGGAGGCTTCTCATCCTTCCACCTCAATTCCCGAGGAGATCTCTCAACCCGGGGAGGGGACTAATGCAGACGTTAGGCCAATGACGGAACCCGTAAGGACGGAAGAGGTCCCCACAGCTACTACCGAAATACCTCCACCTACCGAGATGGGTGAAGCAAGGAACAAGACCTCTGCACGACAACCGGAAAGGCCGGAAAGCGTCAATGCGACCAATCTTCACCCCTCTGAAGCCTCTTCGGGTACCGAGGCGATAAAGTTGGCTTTAAAGGCGGCCCTCCCACCTGGGTTGCCAGACCAAAGTACACGACGCACTTTGGGTGATCTGATGCTGGGTTACACCAGGGTAAAATTTTTTTTTTTTTTTTTTTTTTTTTTTTTTTGTGCAACTTACTTCTAATCTTTACTTTTTCATGTTGGTAGGGTTTGCGAGCGGTGAGCATGTTAATGGATCGTGACGAGCAACTGCAGCAACTTGGTGGCCTTAAAGAAGAGCTCAAAGTAGCTCGATCCGAGCTAATGACAACTCAGTCGGAGCTGAAGGCCACAAAAAACGTACTTTCAACGGCTCAGCTGGACCTAAAAACTGCCCAACGGTCGTTGAAGTCTGCAAAATCTGAACTGGAGACCTCTCGAGCTAAACTGAAGTCTTCCGAAGTGGAGTGTACCGAACTTAAGAAGGAGCTTAAGTTAGCGAGGAATGCCACAGAATCCCTCATCACTCAAAGAACCAAGTTAACTGAGAGTGTTGCAGAGCTAAAAGATAAACTTCAAGTGGCTGAGACGTCGGGATTGAAAAAGATTGAAGAGGCTAAGGTGGCCACGAAGGAGGCCACCAAAACAAGCATGATGGGGCTTTTGACGTCCATGGGCAAAGAGTTGTCAGATGCCGGATATCAATCATGTATTAAGCGAATTCGAATTTTATATCCAGATCTGGATATTTCGAAATTGGATGAAGTGGAGGTAACTGAGTCTCAACCAACCTCTCCCGAAGTTCCAGCCCAAGATGAAGTGCTAGAGGGCGTAGTACCTTTGTCGGCTATGCCCTGAGAATTTTTTATTATTTTTTGTACTTGGTCATTTTATGAAATGAAAAACAACAGTTCTCTGTTTTGACTTTCATTTTGTTTTAATCTAGCTCTGAATGCCTTTGATACTTAATACCGAATCAATTCGTTCTAATAAGCAGATAACAATAAATGTATTTTGTCCGGACATAAATCAAAGAATATAGATCAAAGATAGAACAAATATATTCTCATTTATCACAAGTATCTGAATCTAACCTGGTGGTCATCTGAAGTGAACCAAGTTGATAAGGATCTTGTGTTTTTCTGAAACCAGGTCGGTAGACCGGTATTTTTACTTGTAGTCATACCCATAGTACGTAGCTAGCGGAGGCCTTGCTGAGCTAGATATCAGGCCTGTGGACCAGTCTCTTTCCTTGGAGCCATACCTACAGCACCTTGGCTTGCAGGGGCCTTGGTGATTTCAAGATCAGGTCGGTAGACCAGTATCTTTTCTTGGAGCCATACCTACAGCGCTTAGGCTTGTAGGGGCCGTTGTGATTTCAAGATCAGGTCGGTAGACCAGTATCTTTTCTTGGAGCCATACCTACAGCGCTTAGGCTTGTAGGGGCCGTTGTGATTTCAAGATCAGGTCGGTAGACCAGTATCTTTTCTTGGAGCCATACCTACAGCGCTTAGGCTTGTAGGGGCCGTTGTGATTTCAAGATCAGGTCGGTAGACCAGTATCTTTTCTTGGAGCCATACCTACAGCGCTTAGGCTTGTAGGGGCCGTTGTGATTTCAAGATCAGGTCGGTAGACCAGTATCTTTTCTTGGAGCCATACCTACAGCGCTTAGGCTTGTAGGGGCCTTTGTTGCAGAACAAGTTGGTAGATTTTCCGTGTTGAGAAGATATATCACCTGAAAGGTAGAAATAATTTTATTGATAATACTGTCTCAGGTGCTCGATGTTCCATGGTCTGGGAATCAGTTTTCCCTCCATATCTTCCAACCAGTAGGTTGTTGGCCTGTTAATCTTTACAATTCGGTAAGGTCCCTCCCAGTTTGGGGACAACTTTCCCATTGTAGGTTCCTTGGTATTTGGGAAGATTCTTCGGAGAACCAGATCGCCTAAGTCAAAGTTTTTACCTTTGATCTTTTTATTAAAGCTTTTGGCCATCCTTCGTTGACATTCTTCCATTCGAATTGAAGCCTGTTCTCTTTTTCCTTCGAGTAAGTCGAGGTTCTCGATTAACTGAAGTGGATTTGTTTCCGGATTGAAGGCTTCTGTTCTCCATGTGGGCATACCGATTTCTACGGGGATGACCGCCTCGGAACCATATGTGAGTGAGAATGGTGTTTCCTGGGTAGCACTACTCCTCGTTGTTCGGTAAGCCCAGAGCACTCCAGGAAGTTCTTCTGTCCATTTTCCTTTTGCTCGTTCCAGCCTCTTTTTGATACCACTTAATATAGTCCGGTTAGTCACCTCGGCCTGTCCGTTTGCCTGTGGATGTCCTGGCGAGGAAAAATGATGGCTGATATGGAGATCGTCACAGAATTTTCTAAATACTTTTCCTGAAAACTGGGTGCCATTGTCTGATATGATAGTTCGTGGCACTCCAAACCTGCAAACGATATTTCTCCATGTGAAATTTTTTACATCCACCTCGGTAATGTGAGTCAGTGGTTCTGCTTCCGCCCATTTGGAGAAGTAATCAATAGCGATTAACAAATACTTCCTATTTTGAGGAGCTTTGGGCAGAGGTCCAACAATATCCATCCCCCATTGGACAAAAGGCCAAGGACTGACAATGGGTACAAGCTCTTGTTGTGGTAGATGTTGATAGGAAGCAAAACGCTGACATTTGTCACATCTCTTGACATACTCCCTAGCTTGAATCAGCATACCGGGCCAATAATAACCATGGGTCAACGCCCGATGGGAGATGGTCCTGCCACCATTATGATTGCCGCATATCCCTTCATGGATCTCGGCTAGTACATACTCCGATTCTTCTGGAGATAGGCACCTCAGTAAAGGTTGGGTGTAGGACCTACGGTAGAGTTGCTCATTTACAATCAAATACTGAGCTGCTCTGATCCGTAGTTTACGTGCTTGATTCCTATCTTCCGGGAGTTTTCCTTCTTTTAGGTATCTGAAGATAGGAGCTCTCCAGTCGTGACATTGTTCTAAGATGTGAATTTTTTGAACTTTGTCAATACTGGGGTGATCTTGGGAGGAGATAATTAATTCTGAATCCCCTTTGGTACCGAGGTGAGAAGCCATATTTGCTAATGCATCTGCCCTTGTGTTCTGTTTTCTCTCTATTTTATGAATACGGAAAGTGGCAAATGATTTTTGTAGAGAACTTACCATTTCGGCATATTTGATCATTCTATCATCCTTCACAGCAAATTCACCCAGAACTTGGCCCACCACTAATTGAGAATCAGAGAAGGCTTCGAGGTTGTGAGCTTCATGTTCTCGGGCTAGTTGCATGCCAAGGATCAATGCTTCATATTCAGCCTCATTGTTTGAAGCCTTAAATCCCAAAGTAACTGCCTTCTCTGTAGAAATACCATCGGGAGATCGGAGGATAAGACCAACTCCGGACCCTTTATCAGTGGAAGAGCCATCCACATATAAATGCCACGGGGCCATGGTTGGGTTAGCGTCCAACTTCTGTTTTAGTGCTGGGGTGAATTCGGCAATGAAATCTGCCAAAGCTTGCGCTTTAATAGCAGTTCGAGGTGTATAGGTGATATCGAATTCTCCCAGCTCTATTGACCATTTCACGAGACGACCTGAAATTTCAGGTTTATGTAGTACGGCTTTTAAGGGGTATGAAGTTGGGACTATAATTGAATGAGACTGAAAATAAGGCCTGAGTTTTCTGGCCGATATGACGAGTGCGAAGGCTAGCTTTTCTATCTCGGGATATCTTTGTTCTGATCCAAGAAGTGCTTTACTCACGTAGAATATGGGTTTTTGAACCCCTTGGTCGTCTCGGAGTAATGCAGAGCTTACGGCATTTTCAGATACCGCGAGGTATAAAAGCAGCTTCTCTCCTTTTATTGGCGTAGATAACAATTCTGGAGATGCCATATATTTTTTAAGTTCCAGAAAAGCTTGGTCGCATTCAGAGGTCCATTCCAAGGTCTTATTTCCCCGTAGAGCTTTGAAGAAGGGAAGACAGCGGTCCGTAGACCTCGATATGAAGCGATTCAGGGCCACAATCCGGCCATTCAAAGTCTGTATCTCCTTCCTAGACCTCGGAGGCTCGAGTTCTGCCAAAGCTTTGATTTGGGATGGATCGGCTTCAATGCCTCGTTGTGAGACAAGAAAACCCAGAAACTTACCACGGCTCACCCCAAAGATACATTTAGATGGATTTAACTTCATCTTATGTTTGTTCAGGATGTCAAAGGTCTTTTTTAAATGTTCAACGTGATCCTTCTTCTGCTGACTCTTGACCAGCATGTCATCGATATACACCTCCATCGTATCACCGATCAGAGATGCAAACATTTTGTTGACCAAACGTTGATAGGTGGCTCCAGCATTTTTAAGACCAAAGGGCATCACTTTGTAGCAATACAAGCCTCGTTCAGAGATGAAAGAGGTCTTTTCTTGATCGGGAGGATACATCTGAATTTGGTTGTATCCTGAGTATGCATCCATGAAGCTCATCAACTCGTAACCAGCAGTTGCGTCAACGAGTTGATCAATTCTGGGAATGGGGAAACTATCCTTCGGGCAAGCTTTGTTAAGGTCGGTATAATCAACACATACTCGCCATTTCCCATTTTTCTTTTTAACCAGGACTGTGTTAGCAAGCCATTCTGGGTAAAATACCTCCCTGATTAACTGTGCATCTAGTAATCGCTGGACTTCATCATTGATGATCTTATGCCTCTCGGGAGCAAATGTTCGTCTCTTCTGCCTTACAGGGTGGTACTCAGGATTTGTCGTTAGTTTATGGCAAATACATGAGGGGTCGATACCTTCCATGTCCTTAGTTTCCCATGCAAAGGTTGATAATTGAGTTTTCAGAAACTCAATTATCACTTCTTGTTCTGGTGGAGATAAGTCAGCGCCCACCTGTAGGTAACGTCCTTCCTCCTCATATCCTACCGAGATCTTCAGTGGATCTTGGACCGGAGCAGCCATACTATCTATACCACGCGGACTTAAAGGCGCATCAATCTCGGTAGGACAATACGTATCTTCACCTTGGTCAGACATGTCGAGAGTCATTTGCCTCCGAGATGTCTGTGATTGCTATTGCTGTTTGTCCCCTCTGAGTGCAACAACATGACATTCCCGAGATGATGATTGGGAACCTCGAATAGTGCAGATTTGATCGTTCTGTACATATTTGAGACACTGGTGAAGGGTAGACGTGACAGCTCCTATTTGATGTAACCATGGTCTTCCCATGATCACGTTATAGGGAGATCGGCAGTCCACAATCACATATTCAGATAAGACCGTTTTTTGTTCGTCGCCAACCCCAATAGTTGTTGGGAAGTCAATACCGCCCATAGGAGAACTTAGATGTCCATCGAAACCAGCCATTACTGCCGAGGTGTCTTTGAGGTCAGAAACGTTCAACTTCATCTTTTGGAAAGGCTCAAAAAATAAGATATTAGTGGAACTGCCGGTGTCCACTAATACTCTAGAGATGTCGAAGTTGGCGATACGAAGAGTAATGACCAACGCATCGGTATGCGGGTGATGTATGCCAACTAGATCCAGTTCGGAGAATTGGATTTGTGGTGAGGGTTTCAGCTTTTTCTCTAGAGTCATGATTTGAACCGGAATTGGTGCCATTTTTGCTTCTCGCGCATAACGCTTCCTCGCCCGATTTGAAGTGCCAGAAAGAGAATTAGTGGCATGGAGAACGAGGATGACATGAGCGTTGGCTTGTAACGGTTGATTAGTCCCAAGAGTAGACCCCTGATCTTGTCTTGGTGGCTGAGACTTAGGCTCCTGCCGAGGTTGTTGGGGTTTCTGAGTCTGATTATTTGATCCAGATTCCCGTTGAACGAATTCTTTCAATCGTCCCCTTCGAATTAGCTGCTCAATCTCCTGTTGAAGATGTCGGCATGTTTCCGTAGTATGTCCGTGGTCTCGGTGAAATTCACAATACTTACTACGGTCTCGGTGGTCCGGATCAGCATATAATGGATCTGGACGCTTGAAATTTTCCTGTGTCTTGACCTGATGATAAATCTCAGATATAGAAGCAGTCAAGGGTGGCAATGGCACATTCAGAGGTGCGTATGATCTGAAACGTCCCGAGGTTGTCTGATTTTGACCTCGGGATGTTTTCGTCTCGGGACTTCTCTGCCGCTTGCTGGTATTGCCAGCATTCTGCGTTTGTGATTTTCCCTCATGTTGTACTTGTTCTTTGGCAAGACGGAGGGATGTTCTGGTGTCTTCCAAGTTTATGTGTTTTCTTGCCCTCTCCATTAATGACGCCATATCGGCAGGAGGATTTTTCGTCAGGGAATCATGAAAACGCCCTGGCCAGAGTCCAGCATGTAAGGCGGCCACCAAGAAGGCCGCGCCACAATCAGTAATCTCGGTCAGTTCGGCATTAAAGCGAGCGATATAATCCCTGAGGGATTCTCCCTTTCGTTGTTTTATGGACAAGAGAAATTCTGGTCCCTTTCTGAGCCGCCTGCTGGTTAGAAAGCGATCAAGGAAACGCCTGCTGAGCTCGTAGAAGCTGGGGACTGAATTTGGAGGGAGATTATGGAACCATCGAAGGGCTGCCCCTTTGAGACTCGTCACAAAGGTGCGACATAGAAATGTGTCCGTGGCGCCATGAAGGGCCATGGTATGCTGGTAATTTGAAAGATGATCGCCAGGATCATCCAATCCTTCATACGGGGTGAATTTTGGGACAATAAACTTACGAGGACGCTCCTCGGCCAATATAGCTGGGGTAAACGGAGTCGTAAATCTTCCAAGAAGCTTTGCTATTTCGTCCTGTTGAGGAGGTGGAAGTCCTCCCCGAGCAGGAACTGCTTGTCCAATGGAATCCGCCACTTCTTCTGATCGTAGCGGTACTCTGGATGGGGCAGAGTGCTGAAATCCTGGTATACCATCCTCAAGCCCAGTAGGTTGAGGATTGTTCGGGCTGGGGATTGCATGCTCGGGCTGTCTTTGATTGGACGCCGGTGCTGGTTGAAATGGTAGTCCGGATTGCACCAAGTTAGCGCCAGAATTTGCAGGGCTAACAACATGGCCCCTGCTATAATTAACGTTGTTAGGTTGCATGTTGGGTACGCCCTCTGGAACGTCATATCGAACTGGAGTTACACCCTGGGGAGAGAAGGGACGAGCACTAGGGCCACCCTCTTCATATTGCCTCCGTTGCGGAGGGTACACTAATGGATATCCGCTTTCAGGCACTCCAGAGTGAGGGAGAACCGATGGATTTTGTGTCAAAGAAGCCAAGACTTGAGATATGGCAAAGAGCTGAGCTTGCGTTTGATCAGCTTGCTTCTGCATCTGAGCTCGAATTTGATCCAGCTGTTGCTGCACAGGATCAGAAGTTGCAACTTCTTCATCCTGAGCGAGCGGTTGAGCGGATAATGGTGCAGAGCGACGGTTGGAAGCCATGACCACCAAACACTTTAATCGAAGAAGAGAAGATAAAGAAGAACGTTAAACGTTCCCACAGACGGCGCCAAGCTGATGCAGCTAATTTGGGCTCGTCATGGAATAATCCGTCACTGTGAACCTGAAAAGAGATGATTAATAAAAAGCCACCGGGAAGGGTTCCGGTGGTAACCTCTCCGATGGTTAAATTAGTTTACTTTCTCTGTGATCAAAAGTTTTTACTCTTTTGTCACTTAATAATTCAAAATGTGGGGGGATCCCTTTTTCATACCTTCTTCATGGAAGTTATAGCATGGAGAGGCGGTGGGTCTTTCTGACAAGCGGTGGATGTCCTGTCCACTTTAGCATTCAAAGTTGTATGACTCCCTTTACACGTGTACCTGTAGAATTGATTGTCAAACCTGTACCTATTTTTGGTAGGGTTAGGGCTCACCGCCTGTCAGGCTGTATCATTGTAATGATGAGACTTTCGTCATTCTTTTTCGTCTTTTATTTAGCCCATCGTTCCGAGATCGGTATACCGATGTACACCTCGGTATACACTTTTCAATCTAAGTTCTTAATCAAATTATCTTTACTGCACATGTTCAAATTTTATTAATCGGACGTTTGGTGACGTATCAGTATGTATGTATGCATTTTGTTTTATAAGATTTTAATGTCTTGTTTGGAGTGAATTGGCCTTTTAATCGCTTTCCAATTCCAGCTCGCAATTGAATCTCCTCTACTTCAATTGTAATTTAAAACCCTATTTAATGGTTCAACCATTTGGATATGTTTCAGCGGGGCATACTAAAGTTTCCCAATATGACATTTTTCAACTCGTAATCTTCTTCCAAGGAGGGTTGGGGTTACCAATTAGCTTTCTCTGCCCGTTTGGTAAAAAATATTTCTTGCCATTTTGATTAAATAACATATCATTTCATCGTAAGTCTGTCTGGTTATTATTTGGAAAATCTAATTGTTGCTTTCACAGGTTGGAGTCTTTCTTGTTGCTGATGCCTTGTTCATTGGGGCTCAGCAAGTGGGCCAATATCTTCAGGATATAAGGTCTCACAATTTGAAAGGTATTTATAACTAGAGCATCTACAAGATGACATTTTTCAATTTCAGATCACCTTATTGAGACCAGAGACTTGCCAAGAACACCAATTTTGGAAGCTAGAGTTCCCATTTCCAAAAGCGGTTCTCATATAATTACATTAATCTTTTATGTCCAAAATCCCGCATTCAAATCCTTTTTCTTTTTTTACTTTTTTGTAAGCTCAGTCAATGGAGTTGTATTTGTATGATTCTGCCATGGTTGTTTGTAGAAGGTGTTGGGCTGTGATTGCCTCATCAAATTTTGTTAAACTGGCACTGGTTTGTAACAGAAGGTATATTTAACCAATTATAAAATTTTAGAGATTCTTTTTTTTCGTATTACTTTTACTCCATATGTAGTTGTACCTTCCTTTTACAAATTCTCTCTGTGGCACTGCTTGCTCTTTCTGGAATATAAATCATCACACTTTGACTCTACTCTGTTCGCATGCTTGTGGAGCTAATTGGAGTATACAAGTTTCTGGCACTACTCACTTAGCTGTACTTTGAATAACTCAACCAAACAAAGAATTTATGTTAATCTGTTGGCAGAAGATCAGGCAAACATTGTAGGCTTTTAGCATTCTGGAGCAGCTTGAATTATGGAAAGTGATCTGATTATAATTTTTCCTTGCTATTATGTGTTCTAAATTAAACGCACACACAAATGTCCGTGTGCGTGTGTTAGAGTCTATCAACCAAGCCCTTTGTGTGCTCTACATGTGAACTTTTAAGTAGTCTTCTACCACTGACATATTTTGTCCTCTGCATCCCCTTTCAATTTTACTCTCTTTTGGTTTGTTAACTCGTATCTCTTAGGCATGAAAGAATTATGTAGCTAGGCTCCATCTGTTTGAAAATTTTAGTGGAAGTGAAATTAGAGAAATAAGTTTGTCAATTGTTTAGAATGGATTTGATGATCAGATGGTATTTTTCATAATTGATGTAACACATCAGCCTTGAAAATGAGTTCTGATGAGTAAAGCAGAAAGGAATAACATAATATTCATTTGTCTTGGATAAATTGGGCTTTCTCATAATGTTGTCTCCTTCTTACACAAGTTGTGCTAGTATTGTTAAACCATTTCCCACATTTAAGTTACAATTTCATATAATGGAAATCTTCAGCGCAATCATTATTATTTTTATTTGATTTATTTGCTGATAGAAGTCTTATGGAAACCATGGTTTGGCGACCACAATGAGAGGAGATATTCTGTGCGTTGTGATACCAAAGACTTCTGTCATATCCAAATCTTTTCTTTGGATACCAGCGGGGAGCTCCCAATCAAAGCTGTGGAGAAGTTGAGCCAAAGCAAGCTCAACACTTGAGGTTCCGAATGTAATAGCAGGGCAGATTCTTCTACCAGCTCCAAAAGGTATCAGCTCAAAATGTTGCCCCTTGAAATCAATAGTGCTACCCATGAATCTTTATGGTTCAAATGTATCTGGATTTTCCCAGGATTCTGGGTCCCTTCCTATTGCCCAGGCGTTGACGATAATCCTTGGTTTTTGCAGGAATATTATACCCATCAATGGTTATGTCTTCCATGGATTCTCTTGATGTATATAGTGAAATAAAATTAAATGGATGAAATTTTTTTGATAATTCAAAACATTGGAATCATTATTATTTTTATTCGATTTATTTGCTGATAAACATCTTATGGGAACCATGGTGTGGCTACCACAATGAGAGGAGATATTCTGTGCATTGTGATACCAAAAACCTCTGTCATATCCAAATCTTTTCTTTGGATACCAGTGGGGAGCTCCCAATCAAAGCTGTGGAGAAGTTGAGCCAAAGCAAGCTCAACAGTTGCTGTTCCAAACGTAATAGCAGGGCAGCTTCTTCTACCAGCTCCAAAAGGTATCAGCTCAAAATCTTGCCCCTTGAAATCAATAGTGCTACCCATGAATCTCTCTGGTTCGAATATTTCTGGATTTTCCCAGGATTCTGGGTCCCTTCCTATTGCCCAGGCGTTGACGAAAAACCTTGTTTTGGCAGGAATATCATACCCATCAATGGTTATGTCTTCCATGGATTCTCTTGGGACTAATACTGGTGCAGGAGGATGTAACCGGAAGATCTCTTTGATCACTGCATTCATGTAGTGCAAATGGGGCAGATCACTCTCTGACACAAATCTTTTTTCTCCAACAACTCTTCTTACTTCAGCTTGTGCTCTTTCCATGACTTTGGGGTTCATGATGAGCTCTGTCATCCCCCAATCTAAGGTTATGAAAGTTGTATCAGTGCCGGCAGCAAACATGTCCTGCAATAACAATTGCAAGTCCTATCATTGGGGTGTAGCAAAACAGTTGGGACATATATAAACAAGTAATTTGGACCATGGAACTGTGTGGATGTGAATGAATTAAAAGAGCAGCAAGTTTTCACTGACCAAGATGATGGCTTTAACATTGTCCATGGTGAGAGGCAGATCATCGGCTCTGTTCTGTATTTCAACTAAGACATCCACGAGGTCTTTGTGTTCTTCTTTTTCTCTATTTGGATTTTGATGTTCCTTGATCAGCTCATCGAACAACTGGTCAAAGCGTCGAAAGGTGTTCTGTAGTCGTGCTTTCATGCCTGTTAAGGTGTGTACAAATTCCATGGAAGGGAAGAAATCTCCTATGCTGAATCCTCCAAGCAACACTTGATACTCCTCAAGCATCTTTTGGAACCCATGGCGATCATAATCCCCTCCTGCTGAGAAATCCCTTCCGAATGCGACCCGACAGAGGACATCATTTGCATATAGTCCAAGCATCTTAGTTAAATTTGTGGTGGCAGGATAAGATTCTGCAACCCGACGAACCAAGCGAGCAACTTCTTCTTCTCTTACAAAGCTGTAGGATTGGACCCTGCTTGGCACTTAGTAGCTCAAGGATACAAATTTTCCTTATTTGCCGCCAGTAAGCACCATATGGGGAGAAGACAACATCGGTGCAATTATAGAAAAGGTGTTTGGCAGAAAAGATCTGCGGGCGGCTTGAAAGTGAAAGATCATGGGTTTTCATCACTTCTTTCGCCATTGTAGCTGAGGAAACCACAACTGTTGGAATCTCACCTAGTTGTAAGTGAATGATGGGACCAAACTTCTGAGCTAAGCGGTAGAGAGAGAGGTGGGGCATGTTACCCAGCTGGTGGAGGTTGCCGATGATGGGTAGTTTTGGAGGGCTTGGTGGGAGTTTGAGATTTCTTTTTCTCGTCATCTCCTTTGACAGAAACTTCCACACCACTGCGAGGAAAATTGATGCAAAAAGCAAGGAGGGTATGAAGCCCGCCGTCATCCATTGGAGGAGATCCATTGGTGTTCTTTCTAGCAAGGTGAGTAATTGACACCACTATCTTTGTGGGTGGCCATCTATTTATATTCTTAAAAGTTGCAGCTTTCTGCACCCTCCTTGGAATTCTCTGTCATGTAAATGGTTGATGGTTCTCTTTTTCTATATCTCCATCTAGATTGGTCCTTGTTTGTTTTCCAGTTTTCCACCCTATCTTGGCTTTATATTCAGAGCACAGAAATTTTAGGAATCTTTAGGATGACTTGTTGCTTCATCAAATAAATTCCAACTCATAATGAAGTGATAAAGAAGATTTTTCTGCTAATATATGACCTCCAAATTAGAGCACCAGTGAACTTGATAATGATTTGATTGTGATTAGACGTGAATAGTTAAATGAGATTTTTCAGCCAACCATGTAAATGAAAAATTTAAATACCAAAAAGGAGAGTGGAAGTTATTTTTAAATCATCACTTCAAAGAGATGCTTTTAGAGTTGAAATCATTACTTCAAGAGATACTTTTAGTGGTTGATTTTGCTTAAAATTAAAATTGTCACTTAAGAGTGACAATTTCAACTAGAAAATATATTAGTTCAAACGAAGCTTTTGTGATTCTCCTTAGTCTTATAAATATGTTTATAGCTGCCTTGATCTGGTAAAAGAAATCCCATAAAACATGGGTTTGGTAAAAAAACTCATACCTAACTAAGTGTATGGTCTACTTGATTTACCTTGTTTTAGTGCAGATTACATTGAGGACAATGATGTGGTGATCAACCACCAATTAAAAATTCATTCTTGATGTACAAATGGTATTAGTTGCAACAATTAAATAGGCAAACCAAGCTGCCACTTTCTTTAGTAGACATGTCAACTTAACCGAGGTTGTCACAGAAGTGCAAGTCATAGATATTTTTCCTTTCACGGAACTTAAATTGGAGCAATTATTCAATATTGCCATGCTTTTCATTTGACCGTTGGGAGCATGTGCTCCACAGACTTGTTTTACAGTTTAGTCTATATTAGCTACATCATCACTTTGTCTTCATGTTCTGTTACTGTTATCAATCCTGTTCGGCTCCTTTCACATCTTGGGTTGTGGTCCTTATCTCTTGTGGAAAATCACCAAGGGCTGCTTCATCTTGCCCATCTCATGGTGGGTCCCACTAACAAAATATTTTTATTCAGGATTCTGACTGATCCAAAGCCAGCAATAATTTTTCTTTCCATGAGGATCTGTGGGGTTTTTTCTTGGCGACATATAGGCACTAGTAACACTCTTCTTTGTAGTTGTCTGCTTTTATAATATTATCACAATATTGCACGGCAGAAGTGTTACAGCCTAGGATGTTGATCCTAGTGATGGGCTATGTTATATTGCAACACAAACTTTTATAGCCTTTTGATTCTAGTGATATGATTTTTTTTTTTGAACAGCAAAATAAATATTATTGATGAAATGAGTACAAGGAGCACAATCAAAACATCAACCCAAAACAAGAAATAAGCATAAAGAGGGAGTGCAAAAAGCATCAATACAGGTCAACAACATCCCAACTAGGTCGGCACATTAAGACCAATAGAACCATCTGCTAGCACCCACCTTGAGTACATATGAATGAAAACAAGCCAAAATCCGAAACAAACCTACAAATAATTGATACAAGCCTGAAACCCGAAAAAACCACAGAAAGCAAGCAGTGTTAGCCAAGCTTGATGACTAAAACACAAACCAATAGCCCCACAGATCCACTTAAAGATACAAAGCATGCAAACAAACCTAAGAAGAATGTCAGCCACACTTGTTGATTAAATCTGCAATATTGAGATTGCCTCCACCTGAACTGATAAGGTCTATAAGGATAAACTAGCATCATCACGAAGATTGCCTCTTAAAATTTCTCAGTCATTGTGACTAGATCCAAATAAGCCTTTGAGAAGAACTATAGAAAAAATACCCACAGCCTCAACAAAATCACCTCCTCAAATCAAATAATCTTTAGAATCCGATAGAATGCCATAACACACCAAAGAGACCTCAATACCGAATGAAGAGTTACATGATATTGTAGGTGACAATGGTGAGGAATGAGGGCATTATGCTTAGGATTAGGAATGAGTGAAGTATGAGGGCATCGTGCTTAGGATTTGATTGGAGTGGTGATATAGTTTGAATGACCTGGAATTATTTCAAATTACAGTTTTTTCTTGAAATCATTAAGCTGTTTCTAACATTGTTTTATCCTGATGTCTTTCATGAAGATTGAGCATTAATTGAATGAGTGAATTATGAAGCAGCATGCATAGGATTTGATTTGAAGTGGATTTTTGGCTTGAACAACTTAGCGGCATTCCAAAATACAGCTGTTGCTTGACGTCAGTATTTGGCATGTGGATTGCCTACGTACCACAAGGAAAAAAAAGCACAAACACAAAGCATGCACACTAAGATAAGAGCTTTCAGGCTCTATCAATAAAAATGGCAGTGGATATTATCCTTGCAATCCTAAGCAAGATATGAACAAAAGTCCTCTCTTCTTTCACCTTCATCCCTCTCATCACCATTACTTTCCCCTTCTCTAAGGGTCATGTTAAGCAACCTGATATATGGTTCATTTTCTAATAGTTTAAGATTTTGAAGTAATTGGTAATCTAACATGGTATTAGAGCTCTAGTTTTAAGAGGTCTTGGGTTCAAGTCCCTTCCTCAGTTTATTCAGTGTAAGATTTGCACTCATTCTATTACGTCAGGATTTACTCTCTCACCCTGTTGCATTAGGTTTCACACACTTTCTCACCCTGTTACACCAGGTTTCGCACTTTGTTCCACTAGTATGCTCATACATTCATCTCTTTTTTACATTATCTATATTTTAGATAATGTATCTTCATCTATCTATATATTCCTTAATCTCCACTTGTAAGACGATGTTGCATTTGAGGGAGGTGTTAAACTACTTGATATCTAGCTGGCAAGCGAAGTACTCAATGTTGATATTACCCAATAACCCCAAGAAATTGCTCCACATATGCTCAAACTTCTTCCTACTCTCTCTTTCATTGTGCTTCCTCCGAAAAGCTGCCCTACAGACCACATCGGTCATTGTAGTCGACGTGAACATCTTTCTTAAATTCAATTCGGTGGAAACTATGAAGAAGAAGACTCACCTTTGTCATGACAGCACAACAATGCTTTTTAACTGCATCCAAAACTTACCATAAGGCGCCACCGGTGCCTCATCCATTTTTTTCTTCTTTACATGTTAATGTAACATGGGCCTAGGCCTTCACAAGAAACCCAACCCAAATAGCTGAAACTTAAAACCATAGAAGATAAATCTTTGAGCAAGAAAACATTGTTATGTTGGTTATGGAGTATATAAACTACAACGTAAAAAGTGCATTCGTTTACGACCAAGAACGATGAGATTACTGATTGATAGATTTTTATAAAGAAATTATTTACAAATTTTAGAAGATCAGTACAAGCCAACATGGGGTTTTTTTTTATTAAAGGATCAAAATATCATGTTGGGAATAAAAGAAAAAATTCAAAACTTTTTCCTAGCACCAAGGAGGAAGCAAATAAAAAAATCTAAAATTGTTGAGATTGCTTTGAATGATAAGCTTATAAATATTACACCATTAGACGACGTACACATTCTTACAAAGGATTCTCTTGTCATAGAAAGTGTAGGTCAAGTTATTCCATCCCTTGAAGATGATTGCAAAAAGTCAAAAGAAAGTAAAATTGAATTTATTTCTATTGATGTTGCAGAAATAGTTGATGCGGATGATAAAGAAACAAAATTGATTGAAATTGCTATTGTGGAGAATAGAAGAAAATTTTGATTTAATAGATTTAACTAGGAATTGCAACAGGGCAGGCAGGTTCGGGGTGGGGTGCTCCTTCCACAATCCCGACCTTGTTTATATTCCCTACCCTCGATCCTGCCTCACCCCGTATAGAGGTTCACCCCGACCCTATTTATATTCCTCCACCCCACCCTACCCCATCCCAAAACTCGATATTTTTTTTCCATAGTAAGTTAAAACTTTTTTTTTTGTTATGTAAATTAAAATTTTATTACCAAAACAACTAATACAATAAAAAATAATATGAATGTGATATGAGAAATCTTAAAACTAATTTTATATAGTGTGATTTATTGGTAAAACTAGTGTGCATAGAGTTTAAAAAAACATTTAATATATAAATGGGACAGGTTTGGGGTTGGATGACCATTCCCCTGACCTTGCCCCGAACTCAACCGTGTTTTCAAAGCCCCAATTTGATCCTATTTATGAACACCCCATGCCCGTCCCATTAAGGGCGAGGCAGGGTTTGGGTGGGGCGAGGTAAATTGCCATCTCTAGATTCAACAAACTCTATTGTGTAAGAGAAATATAATAGTTATTTAATTACTATTGTAGAGATGTAAGAAATTCCCATGGAATTAGCCAATGCTAAAGATGAGAATGAACTTAAATTTACACAAGATAATTTTGGTGATTACAAGGAGATTGAACTTATAGTGTTGGATC
Organism: Nyssa sinensis; assembly: GCA_008638375.1. Classification (NCBI taxonomy): domain Eukaryota; kingdom Viridiplantae; phylum Streptophyta; class Magnoliopsida; order Cornales; family Nyssaceae; genus Nyssa; species Nyssa sinensis. The sequence continues at coordinate 7,177,423 of CM018036.1, forward strand.
AAAATGATGATTCTTCTTGTTTTGTTATTGGCACATTATTGATATCAACACAAGAGCCTAAAATTTCAGATTTTATAGAAGATGGAAAATGAGAAATTTTTGAGTGTTCGATTATTCTTAAAAAGATTCAATCATTATTGTCGAGTTATGGATGAATTAGTAGTCGAGTACATCCAGTTAATTTGAGTACGAGTTGCTTTCAAGTGAGGGAGTCTGATATAGGACATATATGGTACCTACAAAAAACATGTATTTTGTTTCAGAGTTATTGCTAGGTTTTTAGTTTTACAAATTTGAGCTTATCTTAAATTAGTTATTTTAGATAAATATTTATTATCTTTATTGTTTTATATTCAAAATAAGAGTCTTTATCTTATTAAGATTAGGAAAAAAATAGAAGTTTTGTTTTTTATTTTTATTTTTGGAGCATTCTCTGTAGTTAGCTGGCCAAGTTTTTGATATGTTTGGGTGTTTTTGCAGGTGTTTAGTCGGGTTATTTTCCTTTTAACCTTTTTTTTTTTGGTTTAAAATTTTCTTTTAAGTTGGTTTCTTGTCAACTTTGTTGTTTGGTTGTTTTGCATTTTTCTTTTATTTTTAATAAAATAAATAAATTATACTCTAATTTAAAAGATATGCTACATGTCACTAAGCTTCCTACTTTCGAAAGCCACTGGATGCCCTTCCTACACTTAAGACACCTCTAATAGCAAAATCAGAAGTGTCAGTCTGCACCTCAAGAGGCAAATTTAAATTAGGAAGTTTCAAAAAAGGGTCACTAGTCACCGCCGCTTTCAAGTGATCGAATGCCTCCTGGCATTCATGTGTCCACTTCCATGTTCTGTCCTTTCGTAAAAGGTCTGTCAAAACTGCTACCTTCTTTGAATAGTTCTTGATGAACTTTCTGTAGTAGTTGGCTAAGCCCAAGAAAGAACGAAGTTCTATCACCTTAGTGGACACTAGCCATTTAAGAATGGCAGCAATTTTCTTTGGGTCCATTCGCACAGTACCTCCAGAAATAATATGACCAAGGAACATGATTTCCTTCTAGCCAAACTTACACTTCTCAGGTTTCAAGTATAGTTCCCCTTCCCTCAATTTAGTTAATGTCAATCTTAAATGATCAACATGTTCTTCTAAGGTTTGACTAAAAACAACTATGTCATTCAAATAAATGACAATAAAGTGATAAATGTATTCCCGGAATACGTTGTTCATCAAAGTAGAGAAAGTTACAGGAGCATTGGTTAGGCTAAATGGCATAACCAAGTACTCATCAGAGCCATACCTTGTAACACAGGCTGTTTTGGACTCATCCCCTTCCACAATTCTGACTTGGTGAAGTATACTACCTTTCCAAGTTTGTTAAACAGTTCATCAACTATAGGGACTAGATAGTTGTTTCTGACTGTCACCTTATTGAGAGCTCTGTAATCAACACAAAGCTTAAGGGAACCATCATTCTTCTGGAATAGAACAGGAGCACCATATGACACTCTAGGTGGCTGGATAAAACCAGCATTCAAAAGATCAGTGAGTTGTTTTCTTAATTCAGCAAGTTCAGAGGGAGCCATGCGATAAGGGGCTTGAGCAAGGGGTTTAGCACCCGAAATTAGCTCAATCTGGTGGTCAATCTCCCTTCTCAGCGGTAATCTGAGCGGAAACTGATCTGGCTTCACATCCTTAAACTCGTCAAACAATTTTTGTACAGGTTCAGGTATAGGCTGCAGTTTTTCCTTTGTTTCTTCCTCGAACAGCATGGTCAGATAAGTCATTTGTCCCTTTTTTGAGTCCTATCTTTAAGTTGCACTGTAGACACCATCTCCACTGCACTTTTGACTTCGCTTAAAGAAACAAAACAAGGACTTGGCAAGTCCATGATAAAAAGACCCTGCAGATGAGGAATAACAAAAACCTTTGCCTTTATAAAGAAATCTAGCCCAAAGATTACCTGGAAATCATCAAAGGGGACCATTATAAAGCTACATTGGCCTCGCCAATCGCCAACTTTTAAGGGAACATCTTTAGCCATCCACTAATTGGTTTCGCTTTTGAATTTACGACTTTGATTTTGCTTGGAATCACTAACCAGAGAAAAACCAAGCCGATGTACTTCACAATCAGAAATGAAGTTGTGAGTGGCTCTAGTATTGATCATAGCATGGATAGCAATGTTGTTCAACAGGATCTGCACATAGATCAACCCTTTTCCAGCCGCTGGTTCCTCCTTTTTTTGAATTACATTCAAAAGTTGTAGAGGGTTGACTCGTGTGGGTTCTTCTGAACTGGTCAGAAGTTGAGTCTTTTGCAACCAGAGCACTCAGCTTCTCCTTCTTGGGGCAGTTCATGGCACGATGAGGGCCATTGTAGATAAAACAACCCTTTCCACTCTTGGATGTGAAAGGTTTGTCTGTACTCTTTTCTGCTGAAAAAAAAGAAGTAAATTTTTCGTCATTCTTCTTATTAAAACCCTTCTCTTTCTGTTGTTCCTTTGACTTACCTTTGCCATCTTTCTCCGCATAATTTGACTGTGGGAAATAATCAACAAGAGCATCAGTAGCCGCCATTGCTGCATGCAAGTCCTTAATGCCTTGTTACCGCAATTCTGACTGCGCCCATCCTTGCAATCCAGCCATGAAATTAAACAGTTTATCTTCTTTCGACATATTTTTAATGTCAAGCATTAGGGATGAGAATTGCTTAACATAATCTCGAACAATACCCATATGTTTGAGTTTGCGTAGAGCATCACGTGCTTACCAAGTCGTGTTGCTCGGAAGAAACTGCTCCTTCATTTCATGGACTAAAGAATCCCAGGTTGTGATACATGGATGTGAATTGTCCTCAGATCATGTGCGCCATCACTAGTTTTGTGTATCCAGCAAGATACATGCTAGTGAGATCCACCTTCTCTGCATTTGAGGTTTGGACTGTTTTGAAATAATGGCTCATATCCCATAGAAATTTTTCCAACTCCTTTGTACTGCGTGCACCGGAGAAAGGTTTCGAGTTAGGGACTTTGGCCTTCTGCGAACTCTCGTGCACCACTGGACTCATCTGTTGCAAGACTCGCTTCATGAGAGACACCTTTCTGTTCAAGAGAACGAACTCTCTCCTTCAAAGCTTTGACCAGAGAACTGACATCCCCGAGAAGATCGTTTATCTTGTTGTTTGATTCAAGATAATGATCATCTTCAGTATGTCGGAGTTCTTCTTGTGTTTTCTGGACATTCTGCAACTGTTGGGACAACCTATCAATTTGCATTGAGAGAGGCATAACATCATCTGGCAGAGTGCCCACAAAGTCCTCCAGCCTTGTCACCCGCTCACGTAACTCAGCGTTACCATCACCAGCCATGGATTTCGATCAAAACCGCGGCTCTGAAATCAACTGTCACAGGGTTAATTTTTGCTTTGCAGCAATGTCGCCCCAATGATGGTGTTGCCTTTACAAGTAGCCCTCAACTCGTTAGGCAGCACACACACACACACACACATAGAGTAAACACAATACAACGCACACGTTTATAGGGAAAACACTCTCAAACCTTTATATTAACATCAATCATATTACAAAGGAATACTAATTCGACCAAAGGCTTTCTGCCTCCGTTGCAGGGCCTCGGTGTGTTTAAATATACAGAGAAGATGGCGGATTGACACCTCTAACCGCCCAAGGGTTTGCTGGACTAGTTTAGATGCATCGCCTATGGCATATCAGTTATTCAAAATTGCTCCTGCCTTGCTGCACGCCCACAAGGCTGCCACTTGTGTGGTGCAGTTGAAATTGCTGTAGACCACTATCTTCATAGAGGAGAGTTGCCTGCCACTTGCTTGCAACTGCTGTGCCAGCACATCATCCACATGTGTTATATATATACTCATATGTCTTATATATACACAAATGTCTGATGTGTACAGAGGTAACCGACTTGCCCACTGTGTCCAACAGCCACGCATAGAGCAAGCCACCCTTGTACATGGTGGGCTGCACCTATGCCATGCATTCAACTGCTTGCATGCTAGGGTGCACCCATGCCATTTTGTCAAGTCATGTGTCCCGCACATGCCATGATACTCCTTCAGTCAACCTTCAGCTGCCATAGTCATTCTCACGTTGCCAATGTAATTTAGCCACTAAGTCATACCGAATCCAGCTGCAATACCACTGAGCTATGCCCTATGCTCCACCCCAATCCAAGTAGCCAACACCGAAGGGTCCATAGGGCTTAGGAAAGCCATGCCGTGCCAAGGCTTACCTAGATATGCTGCTCTCATGCCTTGGGGTGGTGGGGAGGAAGACCCCCCTATATATGTCTTAGGAACAATTGTCGATCCGATGGAAGTACACACAATCCCTTGTAACACCATAACTCAGTGGGAGAGACCAACTCCCCTATATATATGCTAAAGTACAATTCATTGGCCTAACAAGAACAACCATGATCTCATGCTTAACGTTATCACCACCTTGCTTGCCTGACTTAGATCATGACTTGGTGTAAAGTGCTACCAAGTATGTCCATGACGACTAAGCTTACTTAGGGTCTGATAGTAGGCTACATTGACTAGTCAATACTTGACTTACCAATACTATTTTGGACTTAATTATTCCTGTTAGAAATTAGAAATTGTGGAGTTATTTTTTTCATGAGTTTGAGAAAATCACATGAACAATGTATTTTTTTAATAGTATTTTTTTTTATATATATTATGTTCTATTAAAAAATTGTGAGTCAAATCACATATGATAGAGTATCATCGAAATGATATATTACCACCTTATTATACCGAATCCATTTAAAAAAAAAATTCAAAATTAATGTCACTTGTGGGGTTGCCAGCAAATTGTGAGACTGATTGCGACATTGTGCCATCAAAATAAATAATAGTAATAAGTAGTGTTATATAATGAGACATTATTATTTTGGAGTTATCAATATTATTTATTGAAGTGAGATTGTTTTATGAAAACATGACTTGAAACCATACTTTTATATTGAAAAAGTTTCTTTATGTGATGCTTTCAATAGAAATGGTCTCTTTAAGTAACGTTTTTATTTGATAGTGTTTCTCAAATTATTATTTTAAGATAAAAACATTATTTCAAGTAACACTTTTAAATAAAAGCAACACTTTAAGAGATGACATTATAAAATAACCCCATTTTGATCAATAAAATTTAACTGGAAATAGCCTGATTGGTTTCTCATGACTACTCCTAATAAAGAGATGATGGTTTTTATTGTGTAGGTTTAGTGTGTATGGGCTACCTATTCTTACAAATATATCCAAAATTTTCTATTTTCCTCTTTTGCCAATGATATTTTCATAAAAATGTTGCATCCTAATTCTCCTCGAAATACTTGGCAAAACTGCCTTCCTCAAAATGGATATCAGAAGGTTTTGTCACATTCCTTGCATGGCAGATTCTTGTATATGAACCTTAAACTTTATCCTAGCTGTATAGTGTTCCTCATATGCAAATGGAAGACTATTGGATTCACATTACTCTCTCTCCTGTCTGGACAAAATGATGATTGGGTTTACAATGCTTGATAATACTGTAAAAAATACATAAATAGAAAGTACACTAGCAAGTGAAGCATTGTTCAATATGTCTGAACTACCAAGTGTTAGGGTACTTTTCCAATAATATGCTTAACATATATGTTACAGTTCATTAAAAAAAATAGGTCATAAAACACATGACAAGACAATATTAGAAAAGCACAATCTTATTCAAGGATTTTTCCTAACAAGAATATTGACTAGCGATAGCGAGTAGAGGGAATTTTTTGTGGGAAGTCAACCCAATAGATTCAGTCATGTCCAAATCCTCACCTCTTGTTCCATCAGGCAATGTAAAATCAAAGTTAAGTAAAAGATTTGCTAATACAAGCTCATCAATAGTCATGGCAAATAGTGCTCCTGGGCAACCCCTTCCTAGCCAGCTCCAAATGGAATTAATTGAAAGTCTTGTCCTTTAAAATCTATAGAAGTATTCAAGAACCTTTCTGGCCAAAATTCCTCAGCTTGTTCCCACAACAATGGAGCTCTTCCAATTGCCCAAGCGTTGACAATCACTTGTGTGCCAGCTGCAATATCATAACCCATTACATTGACATCTTGAGTTGATTCTCGGGGAACCAGTAATGGAACAGGAGCATGTAACCGCATAGACTCTTTGATCACTGCTTTCATGTAATGCATTTTATCTAAATCGTCCTCGGTTATGTTCAACTTGCCCCTAGCTATTTCTCGCACCTCATTTTGCAGTTTCTTCATGATTCTGGAGTGTCTTAATAGCTCCGTCATTGTCCACTCTAGAACTGTGTATGAAGTTTCAGTTCCAGCTGCAAACATATCCTACACAAGAAGAAAAGATAGATAACATACTGCAAATATACCAAGACTATTCTTTTTTATTTTATGTATATATACACAAAAAATTATATGAAAAAGATGTTGAATAGTTAAGAAATAATACCTTAATACAGTGAGTGTACTAAAATGAGAGTTTTGAGATGAATGTACAATGATATAAGAAAAGATAGAATTAAAATGAACACATTTGTGAGAGAAAATTGATTAAGGTGGTATGACTAAGTACAACGAAGACCAATAAATATACTAGTAAGAAAGAGCGTCGTGGTTCATATTGAAGAATGAGTGCAGGTCAAAATGAACTTTGGTAGATATAGTTAAAAATATATGATAATATGTACTCTAAGGGCAGAAATAGTATTAAACAGATTCAAATAAAAAATTACCTAAAATAATTGGGGTAAAGATTTATTAAGTTGAGTTATAAGAAGAGTGCATTAGTCAACTTCTCTTATAATTAATAAACATGAAAGATAAAAAACTATTAATTATTAGAATAATTAATTATTAATTTTTTATATATTTTTATTAATAAAAAATATTTCAAACATGTATATGAATTTCGACATAAAAAGAGACTTTATATGAAACTTTTCAATGACATTTTGATATTTTATAAAAAATACATATAATACTCAACTTATGGCATACAAAAATTTCTAATATTCTTTTGAATTATAGAAGTTATTTTCCCCGACTTACTCATGTCATAATTGTCTTAACTTACAATACTTCTGAATATAATTAAAGTAGAATTTACAAATATAATTACCAAGACATATTATAAATACGATATGCATCAGCATATGTATAACTATTTTATTTCTCTAATAATTAATTTTATAAATAATTTATTTTGAAAATATATTAATTATTAAGTAATAGAATTATTAATTATTAATTATAGAATCAAATCGGTTCTTTAAAAATTTATTAATTATTAGAAATTATTTTATTAAATATTAATTATAAGATGATTAACTAAATTATAACAGAGTAATTCATGGATTGCCAATTTTTGAGCATTCATCAACTCTTTAAAGAGAGACAAAAGATGCACTTACCAAGATGACTGCTTTGATGCTATCCCTCTGATGAGGAGAGACTTCCATGTTATTTATTTGTATTTCAAGCAAAACATCCACGAAGTCCTTTTGGCATTTGTCTTCAACAATCCCACCACCAGTGCTCTCTCTTTTATGACAATTCATATGATGCTCTTCAACTACATACTCGAGGAATTCATCAAGCTCTTTAGCAACTTTTTCAACTTTAGCGTTCAAACCATTGACACAATTCAGCCATGCTAGCCAGGGGATATAGTCCCCCACATTAAAAGCACCCAACAACTCATGTAACTCCCCCACCAACTCCTTAAATTTTCTGCTACCTCCCCTGCTTTCACTGTACTTCCTCCCCAAGGCAACCCTACATATTATATCATTTGTAAGTGAAACAAACAATTCACTCAAGTTCACTGGTAAAGATGATGAAGAACAAGAACAAGACCCTTTGATCTTCTCAACCATAATGGTCGTTTCTTCTTCTCTCACTTTACGAAAAGATTGAACTCTTTTGTTACTTAGAAGTTGAAGCACACAGATGCTTCGTATCTCTCTCCAATACTCGCCATAAGGTGCGAATGCGACATCCTTATAATTGTACATAAATTTACCGGCAATGATAGATTTGGGCCTGTTTGAGAAGATCAAATCATGGGTTTTCATGATTTCACGAGCCGCATCAGCAGACGAGACGATGAGCACTGGTACGCTACCAAAATGAAGTAGCATGAGCGGACCATATTTTTCAGCTAATGAGCAGAGCGATCGATGAGGGAACCGACCAAGTTGGTGGAGGTTTCCAATTATGGGGAGTTTTGGTGGAGAAGGTGGTAGGTTTCTCTGGGTTTTTGTATTGAGCAACCATTTGAAAACAAAAACAGTGAAGAATAGCAATGGAAGAACAGAGAAAAAAAAGGAATGTGATAACAACATCATTTCTTTTTGAGCTAAACAATGCCCAAAAACTTGACCTTGAGAGAGTGTATGTGTACATGGCTTATAAGGTAGTACAATAATGCTAGCTGATAAGGTTTTACAATGGTTGCAGCTCGTACGATTCCCAAAAACTACAGGCACATCTTATCGAGCCATCAATCATCCATTTGGCTAAGTATTGTCGTCAAGGTATAGTACAATAACGCTAGATAGTAACACCACTTTTTGGTACAATTAAAGCATCTCTAAGAGACTTTTCAAAGTCTTTCTTCAAAAATATACTTTAATAATCTATGTCATATTTTAAAGAGTTAATTTTTATCTAATATTTTTAAACTTTTTTTTAAAATTTTATTATTTTTATCTTTTAACATTATTTAGTTTTGTTTCATTTTATTTAAATTTCTTTCAATTTTATTTGAAATTTAAATTTTAAAATTTAAATTAGACCTTATTAAGCACTCATGAAGTTTTCAAAAGACTCGTAAAAGAATGTAGTTATAAATATTTGAGTGTGTTTTGCTATAGATGTTTTTTTTAAAACATTTTAGTGTATTTTTCTATGGATGTATTAAATTTTTTTATGAACACTTGAATGTATATTGCTTTTAATACTTAAGAATAGCAAAAGAGAGTCAAAATAATAAATTCATTGAAGCCAACATTTAATACAATGCTATTGAATAATACTAGACATAGTCAAAATAAAAATTGTAAGAAAAAAATCTTGGTTAGATTCAAATCTCTTGTACTTGTGAAAATACTTCAAAACTCGAAACTAATAAATTTTGTGCTTTTGATTGTTTTCTTATACAAGATCCAAAATAATAGTAAGCCATGATGACACAAGAAGCGTGTCTTCTTCAATAGTAAAACTATCACCACGTTTTTTTTGTGGTTTTATTAATTTGAATGGAGGATAGAGACGGTTGAGCGATAAATTAAGTGAAAAATTCGGATGATTCTAAAAATTGTGTTCCAAAAAATGATTGATTCATTTGGATAAAAGAATGAAAATAATGCACAAAATATGAATGATTGTTGAGAATCCTTTTCTAATTGGTCCTTGTTTGTTTTCCAGTTTTCCACCCTATCTTGGCTTTATATTCAGAGCACAGAAATTTTAGGAATCTTTAGGATGACTTATCGCTCCATCAAATAAATTCCAACTCATAATGAAGTGATAAAGAAGATTTTTCTGCTAATATATGACCTCCAAATTAGAGCACCAGTAATGATTTGATTGTGATTAGACGTGAATAGTTAAATGAGATTTTTCAACCAACCATGTAAATGAAAAATTTAAATACCAAAAAGGAGAGTGGAAGTTATTTTTAAATCATCACTTCAAAGAGATGCTTTTAGAGTTGAAACTATTACTTCAAGAGATACTTTTAGTGGTTGATTTTGCTGAAAATTAAAATTTGTCACTTAAGAGTGACAATTTCAACTAGAAAATATATTAGTTCAAACGAAGCTTTTGTGATTCTCCTTAGTCGTATAAATATGTTTATAGCTGCTTTGATCTGGTAGAAGAACTCATACCTAACTATGTGTATGGTCTACTTGATTGACCTTGTTTTAGTGCAGATTACATTGAGGACAATGATGTGATGATCAACCACCAATTAAAAATTCATTCTTGATATACAAATGGTATTACGTGCAACAAATAAATAGGCAAACCATGCTGCCACTTTCTTTAGTAGACATGTCAACTTACCCGAGGTTTTTCCTTTCACGGAATTCCAAGTCATAAATATTTTTCCTTTCACGGAACTTAAATTGGAGCAATTATTGGATATTCCGCTACATGCGGCTTTTCATTTGACCGTTGGGAGCATGTGCTCCACAGACTTGTTTTCCAGTTTAGTCTATATTAGCTACATCATCACTTTGTCTTCATGTTCTGTTACTGTCATCAATCTTGTTCGGCTCCTTTCACATCTCGGGTTGTGGTCCTTATCTCTTGTGGAAAATCATCAAGGGCTGCTTCATCTTGTCCATCTCATGGTGGGTCTCACTGACAAAATATTTTTATTCAGGATTCTGACAGATCCAAAGACAGCAATAATTTTTCTTTCCATGAGGATCTGCGGGATTTTTTCTTGGCAACATATAGGCACTAGTAACACTCTTCTTTGTAGTTGTCTGCTTTTATAATATTATCACCATATTGCACGGCAGAAGTGTTACAGCCTAGGATGTTGATCCTAGTGATGGGATATATTATATTGTAACACAAACTGTTATAGCCTTTTGATTCTAGTGACATGATTTTTTTTTTTTTTTCTGAATAGCAAAAGAAATATTATTGATGAAATGGGTACAAGGAGTAGAATCAAAACATCAAACCCAAAACAAGAAATAAGCATAAAGAGGGAGTACAAAAAGCATCAATAAAGGTCAACAACATCCAACTTGGTCGGCACATTAAGACCAATAGAATCATCTGCTAGCACCCACCTTGAGTACATATGAATGAAAACAAGCCAAAATCCGAAACAAACCTACAAATAATTGATACAAGCCTGAAACCCGAAAAAAACCACAGAAAGCAAGCAGTGTTAGCCAAGCTTGATGACTAAAACACAAACCAATAGCCTGACAGATACACTTAAAGATACAAAGCATACAAACAAAACTAAGAAGAATGTCAGCCACACTTGGTGATTAAATCTGCAATATTAAGATTGCCTCCGCCTGAACCAATAAGGAGGTCTATAAGGATAAACTAGCATCATCACGAAGATTGCCTCTTAAAATTTCTCAGTCATTGTGACTAGATCCAAATAAGCCTTTGAGAAGAACTATAGAAAAAATACCCACAGCCTCAACAAAATCACCTCTTCAAATTAAATAATCTTTAGAATCCGATAGAATGCCATAACACACCAAAGAGACCTCAATACCGAATGAAGAGTTGCATGTCACCGCATAAACTCTTTGATCACTACTTTCAAGTAATGCATTTTATCTAAATACTCCTCGGTTATGTTCAATTTGCCCCTAACTATTCCTCGCACCTCGTTTTGCAGTTACTTCTTGACTCTAGGATGTCTTAGTAGCTCCGTCATTGTTCACTCTAGAACTGTGTTTGAAATTTTAATTCTACCTACAAACATACCCCACACAAAAAGAAAAAAAAAATAATACGTTGCAAATATACGGAGAGAATTCTTTTTTATTATATATATATATATACACACACACACACTCGCACACACAATTATATGGAACAAAATATTGGATAATTAAGAAATAACATCTTAATAAAGTGAGCGTACCAAAATGAGAATTTTGAGATGAATGCAGAGTGAGATAAGAAAAGATGGAACTAAAATGAACACATTTGTGAGAGAAAATCAATTAATGTGGTATGACTAAGTACAATAAAGACTAGTAAATATACTAGTAAGAAAGAGCGATATGGTTCATATTGAAGGTCATGTTAGAAGGCAAGTACGATCAAAATTAACTTTGGTAGATTTAGTTAAAAAAGATATGATAATGTGTACTCTAACTGTAGGAATAGTATTAAATAGATTCAAATGAAAAAAATCAACTTAAAAAAATTGAGATAAATATTTACTGAGTTGAGTTAAGTTGAGTCTAGTTAAGTTAAGAAGAGTATTATTATCGAAAGAGTAATTCATGGATTGCCAATTTTTCGAGCATTCATTAACTTTTTAAAGAGAGACAACAGATGCACTTACCAAGATGACTGCTCTGATGCTATCCCTTTGATGAGGAGAGACTTCCATTTTATTTCTTTGAATTTCAAGCAAAACATCCACCAAGTCCTTTTGGCTGTTGTCTTCAACAATCCCACCATCATTGCTCTCTATTTTTTTGACAATCCATATGATGCTCTTCAACTACACCCTTGAGGAATTCATCGAGCTCTTTAGCAACTTTTTCAACTTTAGCGTCCAAACCATATTGACACTGATTCAACCATGCTAGCCAGGAGATATAGTTCCCCCACATTGAAAGTACCCACCAACGCATTAAACTCCCCCAGCATCTCCTTAAATTTCTTGCTACCTCCCCCTGCTTTCACTCTACTTCCTCCCCAAGGAAACCCTACACACTACATCAGTTGTAAGTGAAACAAACAATTCACTCAAGTTAACTGGTAAAGATTTTTTTCCATCAGACTTTTTTCTGCGACCTACCCACCTCCTGTATCCACCGTTGGTGGTGAGTAATTTGGTGTAGGTTTAGTGTGAGAGAATTTTGACAAGTATCCAGACATTACAAATATATCAGTTTTTGTGAAATCTCAACAGGAGAACATGTTTTCAACCCCAAACAGACTATAAATCAAATATAAACCAAGCTACATTTCTCATGCACCCACATTGCTATTTTAGATGGTAACATTGCTATGCTCAAACCATTATTGCAAGAAGTCGGTAAACCTTATAGCCTAAACCAATTTCAACAATTTTCTTGATAAAAGCGATAAGATATTATAATCAATTAATCAATCAACTCAACAGAACAATACAATATAATTACAATATGTATTACATAGTAATATAAGAACACAATTTTAACTGTGATACGAACTTCACAAATATGAGTTCTGCATAGACAAATCAATCTAACATATTATTGAATAGAAATAATAAGAATTGAATCTATAATCTACTCTTAATAAGGAAGACATTGTAACTAATTAGACTAGCACCAGTAAGTTCAATTTTAACATTTTCTATAAAATTGAAAATCAAATTTTACATATGTTAGCTTTATTGTACAGATTTTTTTTTTTTTTTTTATAGTAGTTATAAGATGTTACAATTATAAACTTTACTGTAAAGTTTTAACAGTAGAAAGAATAGGCATGCCATTCCAAAAAAAAAGGAAAAAAAAGAGTGGACTAATTAAAGTCTTGTTCATTACAAACCGTAGTGTCCTCATCAATGATCCATAAAAATTTTAAAAAATGAACACAAATAATACGGCATGTAATTTCTAGTAGTCCATTAGTCACATCACGCGTTATGGTAGGCTACATTGACTAGTCAATACTTGACTTACCAATACTATTTTGGACTTAGTTATTCCTGTTAGAAATTGTGGAGTTAACTTTTTCATGAGTTTGAAAAAATAACGTGATAATGTATTTTTTTAATAATAATATTTTTATATATATTATATTTTATTAAAATATTATGAGTCAAATTATATATAACAAAATATCATTAAAATAATATATTATCACGTTGTTATACCAAATTTATTCAAAAAAAATTTCAAAAATAATCTCACTTGTGCAAATTGTGACACTGATTGCCACATAGTGCCATCAAAATAAATAATAGCAATAAGTAGTGTTATATAATGAGACATTATTATTTTGGGGTTATCAATATTATTTATTGAAGTGAGATTGTTTTATGAAAACATTACTTGAAACCACATTTTTATATTGAAAAAGTTTATGTGATGCTTTCAATAGAAATGGTTTCTTTAAGTAATGCTTTCATTTGACATTGTTTTTCAAATTATTATTTTAAGATAAAAACATTATTTCAAGTAACACTTTTAAATGAAAGTGTCACTTTAAGAGACGACATTATAAAATAACCCCATTTTGGTCAATAAAATTCAATTGGAATTAACCTGATTGGTATTTCATGACTTCTCCTAATAAAGAGATGATGGTTTTTATTATGTAGGTTTAGTGTGTATGGGCTACCTATTCTTGCAAATATATCCAAAGTTTTCTATTTTCCTCTTTTGCCAATGATATTTTCATAAAAATGTTGCATCCTAATTCTCCTCGAAATACTTGGCAAAACTGCCTTCCTCAAAATGGATATCAGAAGGTTTTGTCACATTCCTTGCACGGCAGATTCTTGTATATGAACCTTAAACTTTATCCTAGCTGTATAGTGTTCCTCATATGCAAATGGAAGACTATTGGATTCACATTACTCTCTCTCCTGTCTGGACAGAATGATGATTGGGTTTACAATGCTTGATAATACTGTAAAATTAAAATACATAAATAGAAAGTACACTAGCAAGTGAGGCATTGTTCAATATGTCTGAACTACTAAGTGTTAAGGTACTTTTCCAATAATACTCTTAACATATATGTTACAGTTCATTAAAAAAAATAGATCATAAAACATATGACAAGTCAATATTAGAAAGGCATAATCTTATTTAAGAATCTTTCCTAACAAGAATATTGAATAGCAATAGCGAGTAGAGGGAATTTTTTGTGGGTAGTCAAGCCAATAGATTCAGTCATATTCCAAATCCTCACCTCTTGTTCCACCAGGTAATGTAAAATCAAAGTTAAGTAAAAGATTTGCTAATACAAGCTCATCAATAGTCATGGCAAATAGTGCTCCTGGACAACCCCTCCTGCCAGCTCCAAATGGAATTAACTGAAAGTCTTGTCCTTTAAAATCTATAGAAGTATTCAAGAACCTTTCTGGCCAAAATTCCTCAGCTTGTTCCCACAACAATGGAGCTCTTCCAATTGCCCAAGCGTTGACAATCACTTGTGTGCCAGCTGCAATATCATAACCCATTACATTGACATCTTGGGTTGATTCTCAGGGAAGCAGTAATGGAACAGGAGGATGTAACCGCATAGACTCTTTGATCACTGCTTTCATGTAATGCATTTTATCTAAATCATCCTCGGTTCTGTTCAACTTGCCCCTGGCTATTTCTCGCACCTCATTTTGAAGTTTCTTTATGATTCTAGAGTGTCTTAATAGCTCCGTCATTGTCCACTCTAGAACTTGTGTATGAAGTTTCAGTTTCAACTGCAAACATATCCTACACTGAGAAGAAAAGATAGATAACATACTGCAAATATACCGAGACTATTCTTTTTTATTTTATGTATATATACACACAAAATTATATGAAAAAAAATGTTGAATATGTCAGACAGTGAGATTTCTTGTAATTTTTTCATACATTCCCTTTGAACCATTTACCAAATAAATAGATACAAGAAGAGGTATTTTAGGGACCTATTCTCAGCCCATACAGAGTTCACGGCTAAACTCACGGTTGACCCTTGAACTAAGGGATTTGTTACAGCTAAGGTTCCTATTTTCTTGTGATTCTAATGACTCACGCCAACACTCCCCTTCAAGTTGGTGTATAGATATCTCTAATGCCCAACTTGTCAAGAGAGTCATGGAAGTTCTTACTGGAAACTGCCTTTGTGAGTATATCTGCTAGCTGGTCTTCTGACTTGACAAAAGGGAATCGAATAATCTTCTCCTCAAGATTCTGCTTAATGAAATGCCTGTCTATCTCCACGTGCTTTGTTCGATCGTGCTGGACAGGATTTTGTGAAATATCAATAGCAGCTTTATTGTCACAAAACAGGTTCATCTCCATGCTAGAACCGAAGCCAATCTCCATTAGTAACCTTCTAAGCCATAGCAGCTCACAAAGCCCTTTTGCCATGCCCCTAAACTCGGCTTCAGCGCTGGACAGAGCCACTACCTTTTGCTTTTTACTCCTCCACATAACTAGATTTCCGCCCACGAATGTAAAGTAGCCTGAAGTAGATTTTCTGTCAAGAACATTCCCAGCCCAATCCGCATCTGTGTACCCTTCGATATTCAAGTGATTATTCCTAGAGAACATCAGCCCCTTTCCTGGTGAGGATTTTAAATAGCGAAGTATTCGGATCACCGCTTCCATATGCTCTTCACTTGGATTATGCATAAATTGGCTCACCACACTTACGGCATAAGCAATATCGGGGTGAGTATGTGACAAATAAATAAGCTTTCCAACCAATCTTTGGTACCTTACTTTATCCGTAGGCACTTGGTCCATGTATTCTGTGAGTTTGTGATTTTGAGCTATGGGAGTGTCTGCTGGCTTGCACTCCAGTAGCCCCACCTTCGATAATAGGTCCAGCATGTACTTTCTTTGAGACAAGAAAATGCCTCTTCGTGACTTTGCCACCTCTATTCCCAAAAAATACTTAAGTCCACCCAGATTCTTCATCTCAAACTCAGCTGACAATTTCTCTTGTAGTCTCGAAATTTCTTCGGCATCATCCCCTGTAATAATCATGTCATCTACCTAAACAATTAGAGCCGTCACCTTCCCTTGCCGATGCTTTAGGAAGAGAGTGTGATCCGCATTGCTTTGATTAAAACCGTACCTTTTCATAGCTGAGCTAAATCGCACAAACCATGCCCGAGGCGATTGTTTCAATCCATATAATGCCCGTTCCAACTTGCACACAACCTTGGTTCTGGAAGAGGACGTATAGCCAGACGGGATATCCATATAGACTTCTTCTTCAAGATCGCCATGGAGCAAAGCATTCTTCACGTCGAGCTGGAAGTAGTGGCCAATCTAAATTTGCTGCAAGAGATAGTAAAACTCTAACAGTATTTAGTTTAGCAACCGGTGAGAAAGTCTCCATATAATCTATACCGTATGTTTGTGTGAACCCCCTCGCCACCAACCTTGCCTTGTATCGGTCAATGGATCCATCAGCTTTGTATTTAATTGAGAACACCCATTTGCACCCTACTATCTTCTTCCCCTCAGGCAGTGGTATCAACCTCCACGTATTATTTTTCTGCAAGGCTTCCAACTCCTCTTGTATGGCTCGTGCCCACTTGGGATCAGCTAAGGCTTCCTCCACACTATTTGGAACGTGACAGGAAGATAATGTCTCTATGAATGTCTTAATAGGCTCAGATAATTGTTGAGAGGACACATAATTTGCAATGGGGTATTTAGACCTCCTTTCTTTTCCATCCGGTGAGTATCTGTTAGGTGGCCTTCCTCGGTTTTGCCTAAAAGGCAACACATATTATACAGGAGCATTCGAGTTAGTAGCATATGGGGAAGTAGTAGGAGTGCTTACCTCAGGATTGTTCTCAATAGGAGAGTTGAGTACTGTGAAGAGGAGGGGTTCTTGATTTTCTTGGTTTAGAAACTCACCAGTGACAGGGGCCTCTTCACTGGCAGGAGCCTCTCTACTCTCACCTTCAGCTACATTCAAATTTTGCAGCTCTGTAGTTTCAGTATTTTTGGTTCCTTCAACTTCATTGGTTCCGTCAACTTCAGTTTCATGCTCTTCAGTTTGTTTCTTGTCATCAGTAGCTGGAGCCGCCATTAACCAATTCCGGTCTTCATCCGTAGATAACCAATTCAGGTCTTCATCCGTAGACTCCCCCTGAAGGGCTGAATAGGAGAAGAAAGGCTCGGATTCAAGGAAGGTGGCATCCATGGTGGTATAGGTTCTGTTAGTAGTAGGGTCAAAGCATTTGTAGCCTTTTTTTATGTAACCCGTAGCCTAGGAACAAACATCTAACAGCACATGGATCAAGTTTGGTACGTTGGTTTTTGTGGAGATGAACAAAAACCACACAACCAAAAACCCGAGGAGGGAGCATCAGCACAGTAGGTAAAGAGACATGAGAGGAGAGCACTTGCAGGGGAGTTTTGAAGTGCAAGACTTTGGAGGGCATGCGATTGAGCAAGTATACAACAGCAGCTACTGCAGCATCCTAGTAGCGAGTTGGAACGTGTGCACCGAGAAGAAGAGCATGGGCTGTCTCCAAGATATGGTGATTTTTTCGTTCGGCAACGCCATTCTGTTGTGGGGTCTGAGAACACGAGGTTTCCTGGAGGAGACCATGCTGCTGGAAGTACGCTTGGAAAGGGTGGTTGACAAACTTCCCTCCATTATCGGATCGAAGAACCTGAAGCTTGGCGAAAAATTGGTTTCGAATCATGGCATGAAAAACCTGAAATATTGAGAACACCTCATCCTTGGTCTTCATCGGGTAAAGCCATGTCATTCTGGTGCAATCGTCGACAAAAATGACAAACCAACGGTGACCTAGATAAAGTAGTTTTCGGGGAGGGTCCCCAAACATCAGAATGTATTAAAGCAAAAAGAACGGTACTTTTATTCAAATTTGCAGGGTAGGAAATTCTGTGGCTTTTAGCCAAAATACAAGTATCACATTTAAACTCAACATCTTGTAAATGTAAGAATAAATTCGGAAATAAGTGCCGCAAGTAACCGAATGATAGGATGTCCCAAACGACGATGCCACAACCATATTGCCCGTTCTTTGCTACTGATCTGGTGATGCACATGATATGCTGTTCCTTAGCTGAAATCATCTAAGTAGTATAGCCCCCCTCTCTTAGTACCACGCCCAATAATCTCCTTGTTGAGAACGTCCTGAATAAGACAAAAAGTAGGGTAGATCAATACTACACAATTGAGTTCTTTAGTTACTTGACTCACATAAATAAATTTATTTGACAGTGAAGGAACAAGGAGAGTGTGAGATAAAGAGAGTGAGGGTGATAATGGCACGGTTCTAGCCCCTGTGACTGGATATGCAACTCCGTTTGCATTAGCAATTCTGGTCCGTTGTGGGCGAGTTGTATAGGAGAAGTCCTTGGGATCAAAAGTCATATGGTCTGTAGCCCCAGAGTCTATAATCCATGCACCTGCATCTGGAGAAGAAGAACTACAAAAAACTTGTCCATAGTTACCTTGGTCCACAGAAGTGGAGGAATCGGTCAGAGGGATGAGCGAGAAGTTGAGGTCCACCCATGACTACAGCAGCTTTGCCCGTGCCTTCCTCGAGTGCTGTGGTATCTCTTTTCTTCCTAGCTTGCAACTCATGCCACCACTCGGGATACCCATGTAGCTTGAAGCAGGTATCACGAGTGTGTTTGGCATTTCCACAATGTGTGCATTTTCCCCTATCGGATGGGCCTTTTGTCTTGGAAGATGAGTTGTACTTTCCAGGCACCAGCGTTGTTAGTTGGTCAGGTTTCGAGCTTTTAGTGGCCATAACAGCACCGCTGGTTATAGTTTCTGCCCTAGATGCCATCACAACCTGACGAGTGTCCTCCCTTCGAATGTATGTGTAAGCCTGTTCGATTGTGGGAAATGCCTTCAGTTGGAGTACATCACTCCGAATGTTATCGAGTCGGTCATCCAATCCATCCAAGAAAATGTAAACTCTTTCCTCTTGTAGTAAGGAATTGTATTTTTTTATATCTATGGCACACCGCATCGAATTAGGACGGCAAAAGTCAATCTCATGCCACAACCCTTGTAGATCATTATAGTATTTTTCAAGTGATCCTCCTCCTTGCCGCACCCAAGTTACCCTACGCCGGAGGTCATAAACTTGTGAAGTATCAGTACCATCAAAATATGTAGTAGCAATAGAGTCCCAAACCTATTTTGCTGTTGGGAAACGGATGAAGTTCACGACCAGAGACGGGTCCATGGAGTTGATCAACCATCATTTCACAATGGCATTTTTAGTGCGCCATTTGCGAAAGGCCGGATCTGTTTCAGACGATTGAGGAGAGTCTCCGTTAATATATCCCAGTTTGTCCTTACCTGAGATGTACATCTCAACCACCTGAGACCATAGGGCATAGTTGGATCCATCCAACCTAATATTGATCGGTGCAGTGGGGGAATCGGTGATTTGTGATGCGGCCTGGGCTTTTGTCAAAGCCTCTGTCATTTTGGTCGTAAGGTTGTCAAGAAGGGAATCGGTGGAAGTGTTTGGTGGCTGTATCAAGTTGGTGGTGTCAGCCATGGATGCTGAGCTGATTAGGTCCCTTTCTTTGTCAGGTCACAGGAACCCCAATACCATGCTCTGATACCATGTTAGACAGTGAGATTTCTTGTAATTTCTTCATATATTCCCTTTGAACCATTTACCAAATAAATAGATACAAGAAGAAGTATTTTAGGGACCTATTCTCAGCCCATACAGAGTTCACGGCTAAACTCATGGTTGACCCTTGAACTAAGGGATTTGTTACAGCTAAGGTTCCTATTTTCTTGTGATTCTAATGACTCACGCCAACAGAATAGTTAAGAAATAACATCTTAATAAAGTGAGTATACTAAAATGAGAGTTTTGAGATGAATGTATGATGATATAAGAAAAGATAAAGTTAAAATAAATTTATATGTGAGAAAAAATCGATTAATGTAGTATGACTAAGTAAAACGAAGACCAATAAATATACTAGTAAGAAAAATAACATGGTTCATATTGAAGAAGATGAGTGGGGTTAAAATAAACTTTGGTAGATATAGTTAAAAATATATGATAATATGTACTCTAAGGATAGAAATAATATTAAATAAATTCAAATGAAAAAATTACTTAAAATAATTGAGATAAAGATTTTTTAACTCTTTAAAAAGAGACAAAAGACGCACTTAGGAAGATGACTGCTTTGATGCTATCCCTTTGATGACGAGAGACTTCCATGTTATTTCTTTGTATTTCAAGCAAAACATCCACGAAGTCCTTTTGGCATTTGTCTTCAACAATCCCACCACCAGTGCTGTGTCTTTTATGACAATTCATATGATGCTCTTCAACTACATACTCGAGGAATTCATCAAGCTCTTTAGCAACTTTTTCCACTTTAGCGTTCAAACCATTGACACGATTCAGCCATGCTAGCCGGGGGATATAGTCCCCCACATTAAAAGCACCCAACAACTCGTAAAACTCCCCCAACAACTCCTTAAAGTTTCTGCTACCTCCCCTGCTTTCACTGTACTTCCTCCCCAAGGCAACCCTACATACTATATCATTTGTAAGTGAAACAAACAATTCACTCAAGTTCACTGGTAAAGATGATGAAGAACAAGAACAAGACCCTTTGATCTTCTCAACCATAATGGCCGTTTATTCTTCTCTCACTTTACGAAAAGATTGAACTTTTGTTACTTAGAAGTTGAAGCGCACAGATGCTTCGTATCTGCCTCCAATACTCGCCATAAGGAGCGAATCCGAGATCCTTATAATTGTACATAAATTTACCGGCAATGATAGATTTGGGCCTGTTTGAGAAGATCAAATCATGGGTTTTCATAATTTCACGAGCTGCATCAGCAGACGAGACGATGAGTACTGGTACGCTACCAAAATGAAGTAGCATGAGCAGACCATATTTTTGAGCTAATGAGAGGAGCGATCGATGGGGGAACCGACCAAGTTGGTGGAGGTTTCCAATTATGGGGAGTTTTGGTGGAGAAGGTGGTAGGTTTCTCTGGGTTTTTGTATTGAGCAACCATTTGAAAACAAAGACAGTGAAGAATAGCAACGGAAGAACAGAGAAAAAAAAGGAATGTGACAACAACATCATTTCTTTTTGAGCTAACATTGTCCAAAAACTTGACCTTGAGTCTTCAGAGAGTGTATGTGTACATGGCTTATGAGGTAGTACAATAATGCTAGCTTTTTAAGGTTTTACAATAATTGTAGCTAGCACATCTTATTGAGCCATCAGTCATGCATTTGGCGAAGTCTCGTCGGCAAGGTATAGTACAATAATGCTAGATAATAACACCACTTTTTGGTACATTTAGATTCCATCCTGCGAGAAAATATTGGATGCCTACGAAGCACTACATCATCAAACACGTGTGATACAATCACCTAATCACACCACAAAATGTATACAATTTTTACTGTACAATTGAATCATCACCCACCTAATAATATATTCTTTTAATAATATTTTAATATGACATGTGGCATGACATTGGTAGACCAACAACATTTTGCAAGAACAGTTTTTTTTGTTGGATTTTGATGGCTGCCAGTTTGTTTTTTTTGCTAACCCATGAGTTAATGGAATTTTTTTTTCGAAATAGGGTTTTTTGAAATTTTTTTTAAGAATAAAATTATAGTAAATTTATTTATTAAATTAGGATTATTTATGAAATTATTTTTTAAAAAATAATTTTAAAAAATAAAAAAATTATTTGAAATCATTTTTTAAAAGAAAATTTTTAAAAGCGTATTTCTGAAAGACAATTTCTTAATAATAAATTTTTTAAAAATATATTTTTGAAAAAAAACTTCCAAAAAAAAATATTTGAAATTGTCTTTTAAAAAGACACTTTTGAAAGTGTTTTTTTGAAAGATAATTTTTTAATAAAAAAATACTTTTTAGAAAGATAATTTTAAAAACAGCACTAATCTAATAAATAAGTTAAAAACAATATCAAACTGAAAAATATGTTTTTTTTTTTTTACTCTACTTCAAAATTTAACCCTGAGTTAATGCCCAGGCTCTTTGAGGCAGTTAGTATGGTGGCGGATGGGTCTGAAGGGCCGAAAAAATGTAATATCATTTTGGGTTGCGTTGTGTTTTTTGCTATTGTATGTTTCTTATGGAAAATGAGGAACGACTGCATTTTTAATGGGAAACATTTTGTGGGCGAAGAGCTAATGAATTTAATTAAATTTAGAATGGCGTTGTTGGGGAAGAATGGTATGAAAAATTACTTCTATTCAGTTAGTCGATATTATTTTTAATCTGTAGCAGTTCATAAGTTCTATATGAAATATGGGTAGGGAAATTGAATCCTTGGAGTGATTGCTTTTGTTTTTGAAGTTAAAGGCAAGACAGTGAATGTTATGGGTGTCGTGAAGAAAAAGGCCCCTCTATCCAAATTATAACTCGAGGTTGAGTTTTTTTTCAAGTGAAGGAGACTAATGTAGAATAAGTGACTTCTGATTCTCGGATTCTTGATGACCCAATACAATCCGACCCCAAGAAATTTTTTTTTACCCTTTTTTTCAATTTTATGTTTTGGATATTTTTTTAGTTTCTTATTCAGATTAATACTAGTATAGGATTTAATAGTTTTTTTATTCGAATTAGTAGTTATTTTAGCCCTTTAAATATGATGTAAACAAACTTCTATTATTTATCTTTATCAAGGGTTAATTACACTTACTTCCTCTATGATTTCTGACAATTACAGATACATCCCTTATACTTTAAAAACTCACATTGTCTCCCTTCTGCTTTGATTATTAGTTACAGATTCTCCCATGCCAACAGTTTTCGTTAGTGGCAGGAATGAAAATTGATGATATCACCCTATAACATTTTCAAAATACCAATTTTATCATTCTTAAAGTCAATGTGACTTGTATAAATCAACATTCCAAATTTAAACTGATTAAAATACCCTTATTTTTTCCCAAGAATATCACCATGTCTCCAATTTTTTTTTTTCTAAACTTCTCTTTGAAAATCCCCCTCTCTCTAAAAAAAACTATATGCAAGTCTCTCAAATTATTTACAGGTGTATTACTAAAAATTCTATTCCTCTCAATATATATATATATATATATATATATATATTACACTAAAAAATTAGAAAAGTTAAAATCTTGTTGACAGTAAAAAAAACTTGCACGGCCAGATTTATATAAAACGATTAGTTTAGAGATAGAAAGAAAATGAGGGGGAGAACAAATTTTTATTGCATTTTCTAAGTAATTTAACTTGAACCAAACATTAATATGAAAATCATTTACAAGACACTTGATAGAAAATAAAATTTGCACAACAAAAACCAAATAACAAATAGATTATCATATAGCAAAAATCTCCTGCATCATCAAAATTCAAACCTAATAGAAGAGAAGAAATAGAAGTCAATAAAATAAATTTTCATATACTAAAAAATGAAATAGAAATCAATCCCCATCTGTACACCAAAAACCCAGTCAACAAACACTTGCATTATTAAAATTCAAACTAATAAGATTTCATGTAGGACCCAAAAATTACTCTGATACCAAATTGTTGAACAAAAAAATAAGAGAAGAATTAAAGTGAATAAACTAATATATTTTATTGAAGAAAACTCACACACTATTATTATTTCAGCAATCTCTCACGACTATTATACGGCCCTCTAATTCTCTTGGCTACCACTTTATTATTTTTGTGGCACACAACTCCATATGACAAAGACCCATATATATAACATTGACTCTAAGTCCTATATTGATTAGGACATCTAATCTTATACAAACTAGTATATCTTATTTAACTATAATTAGAAAACTAACTCTCATTAGAATATTAAGTCTAACTACAACTAGGACTATCTAAAAAGTCTCCAAATATTATTAGGACTCAATAAACTAAATTAAGAAACTTCCTAAAATTTATGGGCTTGGTTTAATGAGCCAACATTTCACGATGTTTGAAGTTTCTGATAATCCCAAAATTGAAAGCCCAATCCACTTGTTTCCAACATTTCTCAACCAGTATGACTTGCAACAACAAAATGAGTCACTAATGGCCAAATATAATCGTTTGAACCAAATTGATAATTCTCACTCATCAAAAGTGTCCAATGCCCACAAACAATTTCGAAGCAAAAGGATCTAAAAAATTATACCTCTCTAATATATATATATATATATATATATATATATATTGCTTCAAGAATAACTTACATTTTGATATTTGAGTAAGGACCTTGTAGATCATAATTTGCCGATTCATCAGAGACTCCACTTTGTTTTGGAGAGTCATGTTGGTTGTGAGTATTTATTTATGTATCTGTATATATGCAGTGAAGATGAATCCAAAAAGAATAAAAAAAAAACAAAGATTATAGAGAAATCCAAATGGGTTGGGTGAGTCGGCGATGGGTATCAACGGCGGGGCTCGATGGTGGGGGTCTTATGGGACGACTTCAATTCGTGCTCTATCTCTCTCTCTCTCTCTCTCTCTCTCTCTCTCTCTCGGCGGTGGAGATCAAAGGTGGGCGTTGGTGGTGGGGTGTTACGAGTTGAGCTTTTGGATGACATATAGAGAGGAGATGCTTGAGAGAGTACGAGTGTTAGAGTTGGGTTTTGGGTCAATTAAGAAGATGTTGACTTTTTTTATTAATAAATTATATTAAATTGTAAGGATAAAATAGTAAATGAGAATATTATGTTAACGACGTTTGAGGGATAACTCTGATAGGGGGGACAATGTAGGTTTCCGAAGTATAAGGGAGGTATTTACAATTGTCAGAAATTATAGGAGCGGTAAGTATAATTAACTCTTATCAATAATATTCTAATTTTGAATTTAGAGAATTCTTCTGATGGGTGAATAATCCCCATGTCATTAGAAATTTACGAAATTCAATTCCATTTTACTTTTTCATGTTGCGTTATCCTATTACATTAGGTTTCACACCTTGTTCCACTAGTATGTCCATAGTATTCCATATCTCTATATGCTTTTGTTTAAACTACTTCATACCGGAATCTATTTTTTATTTGAATAATCAGTGAGAGAGAAAAGAAAAGAAAATATAAAAAATCAATTGACAATTATATCATTTTTTTTATGTTTAGAATTTTTAATTCTTTTATTTATAGGTATTTTTAGTATTTAAAAAAATCATTAAAACACTTTTTTCTCTTTCTAAATTTCTCCACTTTTGGAGAGGTTGAAGAAGTAGGCTAAAACCTTCAAACTTTCTCTCTTATTTTCTTCTCTTCTTTTCTTTTTTCTCCATTAAAAACTTTTAAATGAAATATTTATTTATCTTTTCACCTTAATTGTTTTCTCTCCAATTCTCTCCATCCAAGCGAACTATTATAATTTGCAAACTCAACACTTGCTGTTCCAAAATTAATAGCAGTTAGGTTCTTCTACCAGCTCCAAATGGTATCAGCCCAAATTCTTGCCCCTTGAAATCAACAGTACTGCTGCCGATGAATCTCTCTAGTTCGAATACTTTCTGCAAGTTCCCTGGATTCTGGTCCCTCCCTATTGCCTAGGCATTGATGAAAAACCTTGTTGTGGCGTTACCATAATTCGCTTTCTTCTAGCAAATTATGATTTGATTCGCACAATTCCAATCATGAATCATTTGTGATTTGAAATGCAAAATTGTTTACTGTGGAGGAATGTTTCGGAAGAGTGGGGGTCCGCTAAGCTGTAAAGTGAAGTCCTATGAGATACACGACCATGCAAATTGTTTACTAATGTAAGCTCAAAAATGTTTGTCTCATCCAAAGTTCATATCCATCCATTGAGAAATTAACTTTTTAAAGTGAGAGGAAAAAGTGATATGGTATATCAATTTGTATAAAATATATGTCAAATTTGCTGGTTCATGAATTATTATTCACACTGCAATTGTCCTCTGACCTCAGTTACATACATAGAATTTACTCTCTTTTGTGGTGCTTGCTTTATTATTTTTGTTTTTTTTGCTTGGGGTTGGTTTTTTTTTTTTAAAAAAAATAAAATAAAAATATAGGGTAAATTACACTGACTTCCCTTGAGTATTTTAACAATTACAAAGATTTTTCTGAGATTTTTAAAATGACACTCTGACTTTCTCTATTTTTATTGACAAATTACAAATACCTCTCCTTCAGCCAAATTCTTTTTTTCCAAAATAATAAAATTGCCCCTTTCATTATTATTATTATTATTATTATTATTTTAATAAAATTATGACCAATTTTTGTTTAACTTTTTTTTTTTTTCATTTTCAAATAAATATTAATTAAGATCTTCTTTGGCTAAAAATATATAAGTTATTTATCTTAAATTTATTTTTATATGAAATGAAAAAATTCTTTAAAAAAAAGTTAAAAATTTGATGAAAATTGAAAAAAATGCAAAAGAATAAAGATAAAATGGGTCCTTTTATCATTTTTAAACAAATTAATTTGAAATGGAGATGGGGTATTTGTAATTTTGTTAGTAAAAATAAGGGATGTCAGTATTATTTCAAAAATTTTAGGAAAAGTCTTTGTATTTGTTAAAAAATTCAGAAGAGGTCACTATAATTTATCTAAAAATAAAATAACACCCCCCCGGCCCTCCCCAATTTTTTTTTGGAGTGGATAGTTAAATTCTGGTGATGATATATGTGACTAAAATTGGGAGGGAGCCGTTGTATAAGAGAAAAGAAAACTTAAAAAATTGTCAAGTAAGGCCACCATTAGTAAAAGTTATTAGCTTGTCATTCTAAAACTTGTTTAAATTAGGGAGGGGGACTTTATTACTTAGATTTTATTTTATTTTATATTTTTGGGCCGGTGTGGGTTGGGGAGAGAGAGTGTCTTGAATTTTTAAAAAAGAAATCATAATATGATATCCAAGACATATCATATATGATTTCAAAAAACTTTGGGCCACGAATGACGAAAAGAAAGTCTGATAAGACTTAATAAATTCTGACATTTAATATAATGATGTCATAATTATAATTTAATACAAAAGATATGATAGGCTAAATTAAATATGCTCCATTATTACATTTTTCATAATATCTTATTACCGGACCTTTTTCCACGACCTACCTACCAGTGGCGGCGGATCTAGAGATTAAATTTTAGGTAGGGAGGGAGGGGGGGGGGGGACTGCAGATATCACAATTTAAAGGGATTTTTATGATTATGTAAAAAAATTTGAGGGGCCAAGTCTTACTTTTTTTATAAAAAAATTTTAACAAAATATAAGAAGAAAAATACAATTTCCAAACTTTTAAGAGGGTCGCGGCGGCTTTAGTCCAGCCCCTTTCCCTCCACCATTGCTACCCACCTCTTGTATCCACCATTGGTGGTGAGTAATTTGGTGATAGGTTTATTGTGAGAAAATATTGATAAATATACAGACATTACCCCTTGTATGGCCACCTAATTTTACAAATATATCCATTTTTGCCAATGATATTTTCATAAAAATGCTGAATCCTCATTCTCCTCGAAATACTTGGCAAAATTTGCATCACTACCGTGAAATTGATATATGAAGGTTTGGTCAGGTTTCATGCATCTCATATTCTTTTATTTTATATGAACCCTAAACCTTATGTTGTGGTCCTCATATATATGCAAGCGGAAGACTCTTTTGGATTTACATTATGCTCTCTCCTATTTGGACAAAATTATGATGGTAGCTATGTACACCATCTTTGGACAACTAGGGTTGAAAGTGATATTCTTGACTTGGGTTTGTTGTTTCTACAATTTTTCTTTTTAGTAAAATGATTGGGGTTACAATGCTTAATAATATGGTAAAAGTTTATTTTGTACATCTTCTCATATAGAAAGTAAACCAGCAAGAGAAGCAATCTTTAATAGGATGGACGACCAAATGTCAGTATGCTTATGTGCTATGGCATGACAGTATTAAAAAAACAAACTACCACGGTTGTGCAAATTCTATTCAAGAATTTTCTAAGCAAGAATATGGAGTTGCAAGAACGAGTAGAGGAAGTTTTCTGGCGACTGTCATGTTAGTAGTTTCAGTCATGTCCAAATCCTCAGCTCTTACTCCATTAGGCAAAGTAAAATCAAAGTTAATCATAAGATTTGCTAATGCAAGCTCATCAACAGCCATGGCAAATAGTGCTCCTGGGCAACCCCTCCTACCAGTTCCAAATGAAATAAATTGGAAGTCTTGTCATTTAAAATCTATAGAAGTACTCAAGAACCTCTCTGTCCAAAATTCCTCAGCTTGTTCCCACAACAAAGGATCTCTTCCAATTGCCCAGGCATTGATACTTGTAAAAAGATACTCTATTTGTTGGCGGAAAAAAAGCCCAACCCACCCTTTGTATCGGCCGTTGGTGGTGGTGAGAAATTTCATGGTAGGTTTAGTGTGAGAGAATTTTGAGTTAGTATCCAGACATTACCCTTGTATGGCTACCTTCCTTACAAATAATATACAACTTTTTCCTATTTTCCTCTTTTGACAATAATATTCCATTCATGGCAGATTCATGTATATGGACCTTAAACCTTATGCTGTGGTATGATCAGATAGATGGCTGCCTAATCAACTATCTAAGGGTAAAATATCTGCTATTTAGCAAGGAATTCTTCAAACAGAGCAGAGAAATTCTGCTATGTTTAGAGTATTCATGAGTAACTTTGCACTGAAGATGGGAGACTGGGAGACGTGAGATGGCGAAAGACTGTCCTTTTGGGGAGATACTTGGGGTACTATCAGCCCCCTAAAAGACTTGTTTCCGAGATTATTTAATATCTCAACCAAAAAGGAAGCCAAGTTAATAAAGATGATTGCAAGAAATTCTATTGATGGTGGTAGCATGGAGTGGAAGCTGTATTTTAAGAGACCTCTAAGGGCCTGGTGCTTATTAATTGTTCCCACACTGCTGCTCTTTAGTAAAGATGATTGGATTCACGATGCTTAACAAAATGGCAAAAGTTTATTTACTTCTACACTTTTTCATCCAATACATATATATATATATATATATATATATAGCAAGTACACTAGCAAGAATATGGAGTTGCAATAGCAAGTAGAGGAGATCTTTTGTGGATAGTTATGCCAGTAGTTTCAGTCATGTCCAAATCCTCAGCTCTTGCTCCACTCGGCAATGTAAAATCAAAGTTAAGCACAAGATTTGCTAATGCCAGTTCATCAACCGTCATGGCAAACTGTATTCCTGGGCAACCCCTCCGTCCAGCTCCAAATGGAATTAATTGGAAGTCATGTCCTTTAAAATCAATAGAAGTATTCAAGAACCTCTCTGGCTGAAATTTCTCAGCTTCTTCCCACAAAAATGGATCTCTTCCAATTGTCCAACTGTTGATAATCACTTGTGTGCCAGCTGCAATGTCATAACCCATTACATTGACATCTTGGGTTGATTCTCGGGGAACTAGTAATGGAGCTGGAGGATGTAACCGCATACATTCTTTGATAACTGCTTTCAAATAGTACATTTTATCTAAATCCTTCTCGGTTATGTTTTGTTTGCCTTTAGTTATTCTTCGTACCTCATTTTGCAATTCCTTCATAATTTTCGGATGTCTTAAAAGTTCTGTCATCGTCCACTCTAAAGCTGTGAATGTAGTATCAGTTCCAGCCGCAAAAATATCCTACCCAAAAAATAGATAAACACAATTTCAATGTAAACATATGCATACATATACATATACATACATATATATATAGGTACACATATTTGTGTAGATATTTACACATAAAGACATGTAAAGGCATACATACACATGCTGACATACAAATATATATTTTTTTAAAAGCACATAGCATGTTTGTGTATACAATTATAAACACATTTTTTTGGCAAGAAATTGTACAACTTCACAAAAAGAATTGAAAGGATGTGAGGAAGAGCATCATTAAGGATAATAAAAAATAAAGCGCGAACAGGGTAACAAAAAGGTAAGAAATTACTGGTCCGGACCAGCCAATTAGAAACTGTCTAATATACAAAAAAAAAAACAAAAAAAAAATCTCCTAACAAAGTCTAATATATTATACATGTCAACTTTTAATTAGTTTTTTTAAATTTTTTTTTTACAACTGGATGTCCGGATAAGCTCGCACCTCAATTAATCTTGAGACCCTGAAACTAAATGACCAGGCAAACTTTAAGTGATTCCAAGAAAAATTCAAACTTGAGACTTTAAATTTTAAATTTTTATTGCTTGGCCATCCCTCTGGTCAACGTTTGATTAGTTAGAACCAATAGTAGCCGTGCACCATTCAATAATTTCTCACAAAAGATAACCAACAGACCATCCCCTCCATACCAGCCAAAAACCACAGAACAAGCTGGTTAAACACAAAAAGGAAAGGCAGCCTCATAAGCAAAACACCACCATATATTCTTATATGTATAAACACATCTCAAAGATATATATATACATATATATATATATAAATCTTTTGTTTATAATAAGCAAAAACTGTTTGCTTTTCAAAAAAAAGTATACTTTTTTTTTTTTTTCTGCTTTTTAAAAGTTTTTTTTTTACACAAAGAAATTGTTCTTTTTTTTTCTTCTTTTGTTTAAATATGTATAAGTAAAAAAATACTAAAAAAAATTACAAAATGGCACTTTGATTAAACGAGTTATTCATGGATTGATTTAGCCCTTGATAATGTTAGATTAATATATATTGTTGACACATTTTTTAAAGGACTTAAATTTTTAAAGTAATTAATAGTTTAATAGACGATTTATTCAAGTGATTCGTCAATTTTTTTGAATCATCCATTAATCCTTTAAAGAGAGATAAAAATCGAACTTACCAAGACGAGTGCTTTGATGCCATCCCTCTGAAGAAGAGAAACCTTCCCGTCAGTTCTTTGAATTTCAAGCAAAACATCCACAAAGTCCTTATAGCCTTTCTCTTGATCAATACTCCCACCACCGTTGCTCTCTCTTTTCTGTCTATCCATATGCTCTTCAACTACACCTTCTAAGAATTCATCAAGCTCTTTAGCAACTTTTTCAACTTTAGCATCCAAACCATTGACACGATTCAGCCATGCTAGCCATGGGATATAGTCCCCCACATTGAATGCACCCACCAACTCCGCAACCTCCCCCAACAACTCCTTAAATTTTCTGCTACCTTCTCTTCCACTGTACTTCCTCCCCAAGGCAACCCTACACACTACATCATTTGTTAGTGAAATAAATAATTCGCTCAAGTTCACTGGTGAAGATGAAGAAGATGCAGAAGAAGAACTAGACCCTTTGATCTTCTCAATCATAAGGGTTATTTCTTCTTCTCTCACTGAACCAAAAGACTGGACTCTTTTGTTACTCAGAAGTTGAAGCACACATATGCTTCGTATTTCCCTCCAGTACTCGCCATAAGGAGCGAATGCCACATCCTTATAGTTGTACATTAGTTTACTTGCGAAGCTAATTTTAGGCCTGTTTGAGAAGATCAGATCATGGGTTTTCATGATTTCACGAGCTGCATCAGCAGATGAGACTATAAGCACTGGAACGCTACCGAGATGAAGCAACATGAGCTTGCCATATTTTTGTGCTAATGAGCGGAGAGATCGATGAGGGAAAATGCCAAGTTGGTGGAGGTTTCCAATTATGGGGAGCTTTGTTGGAGACGGTGGTAGGTTTCTTTGGGTTTTTGTATTGAACAACCATTTGAAAACAAAGATAGTGAAGAAGAACAAGGGAAGCATAGAAAAATGTAAGGATTGCAATAACAACATCATTTCTTGTTGCTCTATCAATTGCCCAAATCCTTTATGGAAAATTGTTGAGAGAGAGCATTGATGAACTTGGTGATAAATTGGGGAGAATTACCTGTAATAAGAAGATCATCAACATAAACTAAGAAATATGTGGTCGTAGAATGATGGCGATAGATAAATAGTGAGGTATCGGTTTTAGAGGCAGTGAAGTCATAGGAGGTAACAAAAATTTTTAACTCTTGATACCAGGCCTGTGGTGCTTGTTTGAGACCTTAGAGGGCTTTGTGAAGTCGACAAACATGTGAGGGGCGAGATTGGTCTGTGAAGTTACTAACTCATCTAAAAGCTTAAGCTGTTAGAAATGGTGTAACTTTATTATTATATTATCTAACACATCCCTTTACATATGCCAGTTTGAGCCTACACGTGTTAATTCATATTTTTCAGGGTGACGGTGAGATTTAAACTCAGGACCTTTGTCCTGCTCTGATACCATGTGAAGTTACCAACTCATCTAAAAGCTTAATCTATTAGAGATGGTGTAACTTTATTATTATATTCTCTAACACGTCTTCTTATGTGTGGCCAGTTTGCACCTACATGTGTTAATTCATATTTTTTAGGGTGACGGTAAGGTTTGAACTCAGGATCTTTTGCTTGATTCTGATACCATATGAAATCACCAACTTATCTAAAAGTTTAAGCTATTAGAGATGGTGTAACTTTATTATTATATTCTCTAACATGGTCAACAAAGCTCGAGAGTTGAGACATATAGACCTCCTCATATAACCGACCGTAGAGAAAGGACATTATTCACGTCCAACTGATGAACTCGCCATCCTTTGGAAATAGCAAGAGAGAGAACCAAGCGAATGGTGGTCGACTTGACCACAAGGCTAAAAGTGTCGTAAAAATCAACACCGGAACGCTAGTGAAAGCCCTTGACGGCAAGGCGAGCCTTGTATCGAGCAATGCTACCAGTAAGGGTTGCGCCCAAAAACTTGACCTTGAGAGAGTGTATTTGTACATGGCTTATAAGGTAGTACAATAATGCTAGCTGACAAGGTTTTACAATAATTGGAGCTAGAACGATTCCCAAAAACTACAGGCACATCTGATTGAGCCATCAATCATCCATTTGATTAAGTCTTGTCGGCAAGGTATAGTACAATAATGCTGGGTAGTAACACCACTTTTTGGTACATTTAGAGCATCTCTAAGAGACTTTTCAAAGTCTTTCTTCAAAAATATAATTTAATAATTTAATAATTTATGTGACATTGTGAAGAGTTAATTTTTATCTAACATTTTCAAAAAATTTTTTAAAATTTAAAATTTTATTATTTTTATCTTTTAACATTATTTAGTTTTGTTTCATTTTATTTAAATTTCTTCTAATTTTTAAAATGTATAATTTAAAATTCCTTCAATTTTATTTGAAATTTAAATTTTAAAATTTAAATTAGACCTTGTTGAGCACTTATGAAATTTTCAAGAGATTCGTAAAAGTATGTAGTTATAAATATTTGAGTGTGTTTTGCTATAGATGTTTTTTTTAAAAACATTTTAGTGTATTTTTCTATAGATGTTTTAAATTTTTTTATGAACACTTGAGTGTATGTTGCTTTTAATACTTAAGAATAGCAAAAAAGAGTCAAAATAATAAATTCATTGAAGCCAACATTTAATACAATGCTATTGAATAATACTAGACATCGTCAAAATAATAATTGTAAGAAAAAAATCTCGGTTAGATTCAAATCTCTTGTACTTGTGAAAATACTCCAAAACTTGAAACCAATAAATTTTGTGTTTTTGATTGTTTCCTTGTACAAGATCCAAACTAATAGTAAACCATGATGACACAAGAAGTGTGTCTTCTTCAATAGTAAAACTATTACCACGTTTTTTTGTGGCTTTATTAATTTGAATGGAGGATGGAGACGGTTGAGTGATAAATTGAGTAAAAAATTTGGGTGATTCTGAAAATTGTGTTCCAAAAAATGATTGATCCATTTGGATAGAAAAATGAAAATAATGCACAAAATATGAATGATTATCGAGAATTCCTTGATGAATGTTGAAAATAAGAATGATAAAAAAAATGGCACAATATATTTATAAAATAAAATTGATCCGTTGCAAATTTTACCGTTTGAAAAAAACGGTAATATTTTGTTCAGCAACAATAAATATTTGTATAGCACATCCTTGCATCTGGCTTCATCAGCTTTTTCTTGGAAGAATACAACTTTTTCTTTGAAGATTATTTTATTATAATTTATTAACTAGCTGAGTCCAAGAGACTCGGCAGAACAACTGTCTTACCAACACAGTAAAAGTTGCTGCTTTAATTAAAGAGTATGTTGGAGCTGATTTTTTTGACGTGACTCTTCAACTTACTGCCTTGGCTGGGTTTGCCAGACTCTTGAAGCTGTCCTTAGATACCATCCCGTGAGAAAATATTAGATGCCTCCGAAGCACTACATCATTCATCATACACGTGTGATACAATCACCAAATCACACCACAAAATGTGAACAATTTTTACCTGTAGAATTGAATCATCACGTGATAATATATTATTTTAATAATATTTTAACTTATGTATGATCCACTTGAAAAAATGTGACACGTGACATGACATTGATGGACAAGCAACATTTTGCAAGAACACAGTTTTTTTTGTTTGATTTTGATGGCTGCCAATTTTTTTGTTTGCTAACCCATGAGTTAATGCCCAGGCTCTTTCATGCAGTTAGTATGGTGGCGTATGGGTCTGAAATGCCGAAAAAATGTAATATCATTTTGGGTTGCGTTGTTTTTTGCTATTGTATGGTCCTTATGGAAAATGAGAAACGACTGCGTTATTAATGGGAAACATTTTGCGGAGGTAGAGCTAATGGGTTTAATTAAATTTAGAATGGCCTTGTGGGGGAAGAATGGTATGAAAAATTACTTCTATTCAGTAGTTGATGTTATTTTTAATCTGTAGCAGTTCATAAGTTCTATATGAAATATGGGTAGGGAAATTGAATCCTTGCAGTGATTGCTTTTGTTTTTGAAGTTAAAGGCACAGTGAATGTTTATCCCTTATAGCATGCGGGTCTAGCATTGGAATTGATTGGGAAAGCAGGGGAGCCGGCAAAAGGAAGTTATGGTTTTTTGGGTTGGTTTGGAAAGGTGGAAGGTTATAAGTGTTGCGAATTTAATTGTTGTTTCAATTGAGATCCTATGGGCTATTATAATTTCATGTGTACTGGTGCCAGAATTATGGTGTTTTTATGTTTTGTTGGTGCTGCAGATGATTTTGCACTTGGCGATGCGCCAATCTAGTTGGGATAGTGTATGTCTGCTATGATGTTTTTACACCTTTTTTTTTTCACTTTTTTCCTTTTTCTTTGTCGGTGTTTTTTGTTAAGTATTTCTTGTACTCGATATTATCATCAATAAAGTTCTTTTTCTTTTTTTTTTTGGCTGACCAACAAAAAAAAAAAGCAACACATAATGGTACAGTAAGTAGGTAATCAGTCTTTTACTTTTGCAAACTTAGCAATTGTTTGGTGATTTTTTTGGATCATAATTTTAAGGGTTAGATTGAAAATCACATGTATAATAATATATTATGACTTATTATCTGACTATTAAAATTATTAATTTTTTCTTGCGGCATGAGTTAACGTAGAATTCAAAAATCACTCTGATATCAAATGTAAGATTTAAAAAGCAATTTAATATTAATTATAGGAGCAAAACGTTCTGATGCCAATTATAAAAATCAATCAAAAAAATGATAACTCAACGAATCCTTCTTTTACATTTCTAACGTCAAAACAAAGTCATTTTATTCAACAATCCAGCAACCAATCTTTTTACAATCTCAAATACTTTGGCAACTGCGTAGCCCCTTTGTTTCACGGTTATCACCATTCCTCACCGTTACTTTTTAAAGGTCACTATTCTATTAATTTTGTGACTTCATCCAATATAATAGATACCCATATATATATGATATCCTGACTTTTAAGTCCTTTATTGATAAGGAAATTTAATCTCACAAGAAAATTAATATATCTTGTTCAACTCTAATTAGAAAACTAATCCTCACTAGAATATTACTCTAACTACAATTAAGATTACTCAAAAAGACTTCAAATATTACTAAAACTCAATAAACCAAAATAGGAAACTTTTTAAAATATATAGACTTAGTTTAATTGTCAACCCTTAATGCAACAATTAATGTTAGAGTAACATTCCTCCTTTTATCATCTAAAGTGAATTTTTTTTTTTGGGAAATTTCTATTCACACTTCCAGAGTGGCCTTTTGCTGCTGGTTATATCACTCCGCCAAAGTATACAATTCACTTGGTTTGATTGCCTAAGAGGTCCAATATGAGTGTTGCAACAGAAATTATGACAAAACAAACCCAAGCAGTGCATGTCAAGGTGAAGCAGAAGTTGGAGAAGACTAATGCCAAATACAAGAAGCTTGCAGATAAGCATAGCCGAGCTGAGGTGTTCAAGAAATGAGATTCTGTTATGATTTTGTACAAAAAGAGGTTTCAGTTGAGAGCTACAACAAGCTAAAGCCAAAAAAATTATGAGACGTACAAGATTGTGTGCAAAATCAATGATAATGCCCATATTGTTGATTTGTCAGAAGACGAAATATTTCAATGACTTTTAATGTTGCTGATCATTATGAGTATCGTGAAGAAAAGGCCCCTCTATTCAAATTATAACTTGAAGTTGAGTTTTTTTTCAAGTGAAGGGGACTAATGTAAAATAAGTGGCTTTTGATTCTCGGATTCTTGATGACCCAATACAACCTAACCCTTTTTTTTAATTTTATGTTTTGGATATTTTTTTAGTTTCTTATTCAGATTAATACTTGTATAGGATTTAGTAGTTTTTTATTTGGATTATAAGTTTTTTAGTTCTTTAAATATGATATAAACAAACTTCTATTATTTATTTTTATCAATAGGGTTAATTACACTTACCACTCCTGTGATTTCTTTGACAATTGTAGATACATCTCTTATACTTTGAAAACCTACATTGTCTCCCTTCTGCTTTGATTATTAGTTACAGATTCCCCCTTGTTGTCAGTTTTCGTTACTAGCAAGGATGAAAATTGATGATGTCACTCTATAACATTTTCAAAATACCAATTTTATAATTCTTAAAGTCAATGTGACTTGTATAGATCAACATTCCAAATTTAAATGACTAAAATACCCTTATTTTTTTTCCCCAAGAACATCACCATGTCTCCAATTTTTTTTTTTCTAAACTGTCTCTTCGAAAATCCCCCTCTGTGTAAAAAAAAACTATATGCAAGTCTCTCTAAAACAATTTACGGGTGTATTACTAAAAATTCTATTCCTATATATATATATATATATATATATATATTATGATAGTAAAAAAAATTTGCATGGCTAGATTTATATAAAACGGTTGGTTTAGAGAGAGAAAGAAATTGAGGGAGAGAACAAATTTTCATTGCATTTTCTAAGTAATTTAACTTGAACCAAACATTAATATGAAAATCATTTACAAGACACTTGATAGAAAACAAAATTTGCACAACAAAAACCCACTCAACAAACAGATTATCATATCGCAAAAATCCCCTGCATCAACAAAATTCAAACCTAATAAAAGAGAAGAAATAGAAGTCAACAAAATAAATTTTCATAGACTAGAAAATGAAATAGAAATCAATCTCAATCTGCACACCAAAAATCCAGTCAACAAATGCTCACATTATCAAAATTCATACTAATATGATTCCACCACGTTTGAAGTTTTTGATTATCCCAAAGTTAAAAGCCCAATCCACTTGTTTCCAACATCTCTCAACTAGTATGACTTGCAACAACAAAATGGGTCACTAATGGCCATATATAATTGTTTGAACCAGAGTGATAATTCTCACTCATTAAGAATGTCCAATGCTCACAAACAATTTCGAAGCAAAAGGATCTAAAAATTATACTTCTCTAATATATATATATATATATATATATATATATATATATATAGCTTCAAGAATAACTTACATTTT
This sequence comes from Nyssa sinensis, assembly GCA_008638375.1. NCBI lineage: Eukaryota > Viridiplantae > Streptophyta > Magnoliopsida > Cornales > Nyssaceae > Nyssa > Nyssa sinensis. The sequence goes on from CM018036.1 coordinate 7,215,704, forward strand.
GATATTTGAGTAAGGACCTTGTAGATGATAATTTGTCGATTCATCAGAGGCTCCACTTTATTTTGGAGAGTCATGTTGGTTGTGGCATTTATATATGTATATGTATATACGCGGTGAAGATGAATCCAAAAAGAATAAAAAAACAAAGATTATAGAGAAATCCTTGGGTGAGTCCACGGTGGGTATCGACAGTGGGGATTGACTGTGGGGGTCTTGCAGGATGACTTCAATTCGTGCTCTCTCTCTCTCTCTCTCTCTCTCTCTCTCTCTCTCTCTCTCTCACTGGTGTGTGTGTGTGTCGGCGGTCACTACAAGAAATGAGGTTTTTTCCGACACCCCATGGAGTCGGAAATAACAACATCAGCGTCGGAAATAAACATTACCGACCAATAAAAAACGTCGAACAATACGGTCGGTAATAAACTCGTTAGAAAATATTATTTCCGACGCTACAACATTTGCGTCAGAAATATTCAACTAATACCGACCATATTCAGCGTCGGTATAAAAGATTATTTCCGACCACAAAAAGCGTCGGAAATAATCAACTAATATCGACCGTATTCAGCGTCGGAAATAATCAACTAATACCGACGCTGAATACGGTCGGTATTAGTTGAATATTTCCGACTGAATAATATATTATTTCCGACTACAAAAAGCGTCGGAAATATTTAATTTTTACCAACCCTCTTAATCCCCACTGAACTGCAACAACTAAACATTTCCCTTCTAAATTGCCAAAAGAAAAGAAAGAAAGCTTTCTCGCTTTCTCCTGGAAAATTAGAATTCTGCCAATTTGTTGCCCATAACCATGAAGTCTACCTACTGCAGTACACTTATAATGGAGCAAAAGTGAAAGTTGGACAACAAAAGAACATACAGATTTTGATTTCAACGAAGAAACATTGCCAATGCTGCCAAAAAGAATGCATTAGCATAGGAGGCAAGTAAATTTTGAAAACAACTAAAGGGGGGGAAAATTCACAGAAATTCCTCTCCCCTAGCCTGTTGACAACAAGGACATCCCTTTCAATATAAAAATGGCACAATATGCACCACATAATGAAGGTCACAATACTTTCTCATGCTGTTGTAGTTTTATGATTGTCTTAAAGAGTAGTGCACAATTTGTGTCCTCAACTTCAAGAATATAGAAACACACAAATAATAATCTTTACTCAAAATAATTATGCATGTTTCGTGCACAATAAGGATACTAAATATCATTGGAACTAAACAACTTTGCGTGATGCCGATTATAGTTAGTAATTTCTCATAAATTAAAAGATTCACAAAGTATTTCAGTAACTTATATTGATTGTTAGAAATCATTTTAACATGAATCATACACAAACATAAATATATGCTAGCAAGTACAAAATGATCCAAAGTACTAGGAAGTAGCAAATAAACTAATATTGAGCAGGCTAGCTAGCAAGCAAACATATAGCACGATCCAATCAACTAATTCTTGCTAATCGATAAATATGGCAAAACACTAGAATGTTAAACTATTTGATAAAGGATCTGCAGTATAGAGAATATCCCAATTGGAGCTAAGAGAACATTTGAAAATAAGCTCAAGAATACACACAAATTCAGCCCACACTGTCAAATCTAAATTGGTTGAGTGGTGCCTTGTTTATGCTTGAATAAATTATTATATTTTGAATAATGTTTACACAATCATATTTTAAAATATTGTGATTATGATTATTAGATTTTATAATTGATTTGTGAATAAAATTTTAATTTTAGATATCTTGCATGCATATATTTTTAAAGAAATGACCTTCATAAAAATAAATTTTTGAAGCTGAACTTTATATCCAATAGAGACCAAAATATAGAAATAAAATGTAACTAACATTAATTTTAAGAGTGCCAATTATAAACAGATTAAATTGGGTTGACCAGTTGAATCCAACGAGTCACTGTACTAAGTCTTTTATTAAAATATTTAGTAATATTTATCACATTAAAATTTCATTAATAACTTGTTTTTTTTATTTAAATAAGTAAAAAAAATCTTTAAATATAAGAGAATGTTGCTGTAAGTTGGAATTTATTTAAGATAAGTTATTTTAATCACTAAATGAACTAGAAATTAGAAAAAAAATAGTTAAAATAAATGAAAATTCAATCCTTAATTCATTTAATAATTCAAAAACCTTGTTTCATGTTAAGTTTGAATTTACTGTGCATTACTCTTAAATATACAAAATCCATGCTTTTAATTACCTCTGTTTCCTCCTAATATTTTCATCATCTCTAGTCCAAAACGAAACATTAAAATAACAAAAATGGTGTAATGGTGCCTCCAGTAACAAGTGAATTAGGCTCCGTTTGGGGCAGCTTGTCCCCCAACATGCAATTGTGAGTAAGTTAATTCCCTAATAATCAGATGTTTGGGAAAGTCGTTTGCAAAAGCTTATCTGTGAGGCACATCACAGAAAAGCCTTATTTGAGCGTTTATATATAAGCACCATCTCAAAACAAACACAGCAAAGAATTGTAAAACAAATTATTCAAGCAGATGGAATATCAATGTATTATTAGGGATAATTTGGTTTTCTAATGTGCCTATTCATAATAATCAATATTGAGAATACCTGTAGCAGTTTAGCAGATGGAAAATATGGATGGATTAAACTGGATAGATATTTTTTGTTTGTTCTTTTTTAGTTGGCCTGTTAATTTGTTTTTGAAACAGTAGAACACACACACAAACACACACACACACACATTTCTACTTTACAGGGATCTCAAACACACGCCCAAATTTTAGGGGGGTTGTGCGAGTCAATTTTTTAAACGTTACATGCTCTAGAGCCGATGTCGATCAGATTTGGAGATAAAGAATAATTGCACAAAAAAAAAATTAAATAAAAGAAGAAGAAGAATAAGAGGAGAAGGAGGCATACCTGGCTTTGGGGAGAGAGAGAGCTGTTGACGATGCAGAGGACTTGAAATCGATCAGGTGACAACGACGCGAGAGGGACTTGCTTCGACGACGACTAAGAAAATCTCCTTCACTTCATGCCCTAAGTCTCTCTGCGACGAAGAAGATTGAGGCAGAACACTGTTATTTTTTGTGGATCTAGAGGGGAGAGATCGGCAAGAGACGTGAGAGATCAGAGAGATCGGCGAGAGAGGTGAGAGATCAGAGATCGGCGAGAGACAGAGACAGAGAGGTGAGAGATCAGAGAAAGGCGCGAGGTTGACAATGGCAAGAAAAACAGAGGCGCGAAGTTTTGAGCAAAACAGGTTATTTCCGACCAAAAAGATGGTCGGTTGTAGTTACTTATTTCCGACACAGACTAGCTTGGTCGGTAATAGTAATTTTTTCCGACAACTACTAGCGTCGGAAAATATACTTTAGTATATTTAGTTATTTTTGACTTGTAAAATGGTGGATTATATTTGATTATTTCCGACACAGCGTATTTTGGTCGGTAATAGTAATATTTTCCGACGATTAATAGCGTCGGAAATAACCTTTATTAAATTTAGTTATTGCCGACTTATAAAATGGTCGATTATAATTAATTATTTCTGACGCATAGTAGTTTTGGTCGGTAATAATTAATTATTTCCGACGCATAGTAGTTTTGGTCGGAAATAATTAATTATTTCCGACTCATAGTAATTTTGGTCGGTAATAATTAATTATTTTCGACGGTCGGATAAAATGCGTCGGAAATAAGCTCATTTCTTGTAGTGGGTGGAGATCAATAGTGGGCGTCGGCGGTGGAGATCAAAGGTGGGCATTGGCGGTGGGGATCGGTGGTGGGGTGTTACAGCTTGAGCTTTTGGATGACATATAGAGAGGAGATGTGTGAGAGAGGACGATAGTTGGAGTTGGGTTTTGGGTCAATTAAGAAGACGTTGACTTTTTATTAATAAATTATATTAAATTGTAAGGGTAAAATAGTAAATGAGAATATTATGTTAACGGCGTTTGAGGGATAACTCTGACAGGGAGGATAATGTAGGTTTCTAAAGTATAGGAGAGGCATCTGCAATTGTTAGAAATTACAAGGGAAGTAAGTGTAATTAACCCTTATCAATAATATTTTAGTTTTGAATTTAGAGAATTCTTCTGTTGGGTGAATAATACCCATGTTATTTGGAATTTATGAAATTCAATTCCATTTTACTTTTTCATGCTGCGTTATCTTGTTACATTAGGTTTCACACCTTGTTCCACCAGTATGTCCATATATTCCATATCTCTATATGCTTTTATTTGAACTACTTCATACCGGAATCTATTTTTTATTTGAATGATCAGTAAGAAAGAAAAGAAAAGAAAAGAAAGTATAAAAAATTATTTGAAAATTATATGATTTTTTCCTTATGTTTAGAAATTTTAATTCTTTTATTTCTAGGTATTTTTAGTATTTTAAAAAAATCATTAAAACACTTTTTTCTCTTTCTAAATTTCTCCACTTTTGGAGAGATTGAAGAAGTGGGCTAAAACCTTCAAACTTTCTCCCTTATTTTCTTCTATTCCTTTCTTTTCTTTCCATTAAAAACTTTTAAACGAGAAATTTATCTATCTTTTTACCTTAATTTTTTTTTCTCCAATTCTCTCCATCTGTGTGGAAATAGAGAAAAGAAAAGAACTGAGGAAATATTTTCATATATTTCTGTGTATAAAACTGTACAATATGAGGCCTATTTATAGGTACAATATGAGAACACAATGTGGGAATATATACGTTGTGGGACAATGTGGGAATAGAGTCTATGTGTATTCTAGAATATTCTAACATCCCCCGTTAAACTCAAGATGGTAGAACAAAAATCAACTTGAGTTTGGAAACTAAATCTTGAAGACACCCAAGAGGATGAGCTTCGGTGAAAATATCAGCAACTTAATCAGCAGAGGAGATCGGAAGAAGATGAACAGTGCCACGGAGAATATGTTGCCGAATAAAGTGACAATCAATCTCGATATGCTTGGTACGCTCATGAAAGACATCATTGTGAACAATTTGGATAGCGCTCCGATTGTCACGATGGAGAGTGGTAGCAGAGGTGTGAGGGACATCCATGTCTGTAAGTAACCAACGAAGCCAAAGAAGCTCTTGGGTGGCATCTGCAAGTGCACGATATTCCGCTTTAGTGCTGGATCTAGCAATAACAGTCTGTTTCTTGCTACGCCAGGAGATGAGAGAAGAATCAAGAAAGAAACAGAACCCAGTGGTAGAACGACGATCAGTAGGATCTCTTGTCCAATCAGCATTAGAGTAGGCACGTAAATCAAAGGATGAATAAGCAGAGAAGTGAAGGCCATGGAACATCGTGCCCTTAACATAGCGAAGAATACGAATGACGGCTGCATAGTGAGTGGAGCGAGGAGCAGACAAGAGCTGACTTACAATATGAACAACATGAGTAATGTCAGGTCGAGTAATAGTAAGATAGACAAGACTCCCAACCAACTGGTGATATAAAGTGGGATCGGTGAGCGGAGTGAGATCAATAGAACCATCAATAGAACCATCAAAGTGAGTTTTAATTTTGTAAACCCACTTGCAACCCATAGCCTTTTTGTTAGGAGTGAGATCAACAAGGTCCCAAGTATGAGTTTTCTCGAGTGCCTGCGATTCCTCTGTCATTGCTTGCTACCAAAGAGGGTTAGAACTGGCCTCACGATAAGATTGAGGCTCATGGTGAGAAATAATGGTAGAAAAACAATGATAGTCACGGAGACGAGGAGGTGGTTCCCTTACCCAGGATGGAACGACGAGGTGGAGGATCTGGAGGGGAGAGATCAGAGGAGGAGCTGGAGGTAGGTGAATCAGTGGCAATGGCTAGTGGATCAGTTGTAATGGCAGGATCATCAGACATAGTAGATGTCTTAGAAGGACCTGTAGGTGGAAGCTCAGATGGCTCATCAGGAAATAAATCAACAGAAGAATTAGTAAATAATAAAGATGTGGATGGGGAGGATACATGAAAGGGAGAGAAAGAGAGGAGAACATTTTGTGTTCCCAAAAGATAACATGACGAGAGATGCGAAGTCTCTTGGAGTAGGGATCCTAACATCTGTAGCCTTTATGTTCAATGCCATAACCCAAGAAACAACAGAGACGAGCCCGGGGTTCCAACTTAAAGCGCTCATGAGGTTGGAGTAGAATGAAACAGGCACAACCAAAAATACGAAGATGACTATAGTCAAGGAGAAACACCATAAAGGCGTTCATAGGGAGATTGATTAGGGAGGACAAGGGAGGGGAGGCTATTGATAGTATAAGCGGCAGTAAGAGCAGCCTCTCCCCAAAAACAGTTCAGGGCAGGAGGCAAAGATAAGAAGTGCCTAAATAGTGTCCATAATATGTCTATGTTTGCGTTTAGCACGACCATTTTGTTGGGAAGTGCTAGGGTAGGAACGATAAGGAAGGGTACCATGCTAACGAAGAGTATGTAAGAAACCAGAGTCTTTGTATTCCATGGAGTTATCAGAGCGAAAGACTTTGATAGAACAAGAGAACTAAGTGTTTATCATGCGGGCAAAGCCAAGGTATATTTGAGGTAACTCGGAGCGATTTTTTATGAGATAAATCCAACTAAAACGAGAATAATCATCAATAAAAATGACAAGGTATATGGATCCTCCCATGGTAGAGTGAGGAAAAGGTCCCTAAATATCAGAGTGAATCAGATCAAAAGGAGCAGTAGAAACATAATCACTTTTATTAAATGATAAAGCCGGTTGTTTGGCAAGTTGACAAGAAAGATAATCAATGTTTTCATTTTTGACAGATCCTAACAATCCACTAGAAATTAAAGTTTGTAGATGACTAGAAGAGACATGACCTAATCGGGAGTGCCAGAGCGTGGTAGAAGAAATTGTAGAGACAGAGGCTGCAGAAGATAGTGGAGAAGTGAGATGAGAGGGAATGCGGAGATGGATGAGCTCAAACAAGCATCCAACCTTACAGCCTATCCGAATGGTCTTCCCTGTATGTGGATCCTGCACACAACAACCAGAAGAAGAAAAAAGAACATTGAGTCCAAGATCACATAATTGACCAACAGATATAAGATTAAGAGACAGATTGGGTATAAGATAGGTGTTAGAAAGGGATGCATGAGATGTGGAGACCTCACCAATATGACTAACAGACATATGTGAGCCATTTGCCGTGTGAACCTTGGGAATATGAGAACCAGGAGTTATAGAAGTGAAAATACTAGAGTTGGAGGTCATATGATTACTGCATGCGAAATCAAAATACCAAGAGGACTTACCAGAAGTGGCAGACATAGTAGTGGATGGCGAAGGTGCAAGAACCTGTTTGAGGATTGCTTCAAGACCGGCAACAGAGAAGGATGGAGAGGAAGACTCAGATGGAGTAGGTCCTTCGGCAACAGCAGCGCGAGAAGAAGAAGCAAACCCTATTTTGGATGAGTGACCAAATCGGCCCTTGGGCCAGTTTCCACGAGACTGACGATTTGGATTTTTGTGACAATCATCCTGATAGTGTCCAGGTCCTTGTTTCTGACAGAAGCGACATACTCTAGTAGGGCAGTCGAGAAGAACATGGCCAGAGAGATGACAATACTTGCAAACTTTCTGAGTAGATGAATTGCTCTTGTGTGGAGGAGGTTGAAAGGCAGCCAGTGAAGTATCTGTGGAAGAGGGCTTAAGGAGACCAAAACGAGTTTCTTCTGAGAGCAGTTCAGAGATGGCTTGCTTGAGAGTGGGAAGAGGATTGCGGTGAAAGCAATGACGCTTGAATTGACTCAAAATGGTGGTTGAGAGCCATAAGAAAATGAATCAAGCGTTGTTGATCACGGTAGGTAGCAAATTGCTCAGCATCAAAAGTGCAGCGCCATGTGGGTTTTGATGGTGTCAATTAATCCCGAAGGGCATACATTTGGGACAAGAAATCATTAATAGATTGGCCGAATTCTTGTCGTGTACGATGAAGAGAGCTGAGAAGTTGATATTGGTGAGCAAGACCGGCAGTGGTGTAACGAGCTGCTAAGAAATCCCAGACTGATTTAGTAGATGAAAAACGACCAAATTGGAGGTTGATGGAAGAGACAGTGGTATTACGGAACCACGTGATGATCTGATGATTTTTGCTGTCCCAGCCTTCAAGGCATTCAAGAAATTTGTCAGCAGCCTCTTCCTTGCCTTGCTGAGGTTCAGTGATATAGGGCCACAACTTGCGTCCTCGAAGAAAACTAGACATGGCTTGTGCCCAAGGAATGTAGTTTGAAGCATCCAGAGTAACAGTGATGGGCTGGGAGGCATCTGAGCAATCCATTGCCATGAAAAAAAGGGTAAAAAGGTCACAATAGAAGACTGTATGAACCAAATTGATCAAAACAAAGCCCAAAAATGAATTCAGAAGGCCCAAATTGATGACCTGGCAACTGATGTGGCAGGATGACAAGGCAGCTGACGTGACAGGATGACGGGGCAACTGACGTGGCGGGTAGTGGACCCGTGTGATGATGTGGCTGATGATGTGGTGAGTAGTGGACCCAGGTGATGACGTGGCAGCTGAAGTGGCAAGTGGTGGACCCAAGTGATGACGTGGCAGATGACGTGGCAGCTAACATGACTGATGATGTGGCAGGTAGTGGACCCGTGCAATGGTGTGGCCGATGACGTGGCCGATGATGTGGTGGATAATGGACCCAAGTGATGACGTGGCAGCTGACGTGTGAGGTGACGTGGCTGATGACGTGGCAGCTAACGTGGCGACTGACGTGGCAGGTGGTGGTCCCCCTAGTAGTGATGGAGGAGAGGAGTAGTGGTGGAATGGCAGCAATTGGAGAAGGATCACTGCTCACAATGAAGGCAGCATGGCTCTGATACCATGTGGAAATAGAGAAAAGAAAAGAACTGAGGAAATATTTTCATATATTTCTGTGTATAAAACTGTACAATATGAGGCCTATTTATAGGTACAATATGAGAATACAATGTGAGAATATATACGATGTGGGACAATGTGGGAATAGAGTCTATGTGTATTCTAGAAAATTCTAACAATCTAAATGAGCTATTATAATTTGCAAACTCAACACTTGCTGTTCCAAAATTAATAGCAGGTAGCATCTTCTACCAGCTCCAAATGGTATCAGCCCAAATTCTTGCCTCTTGAAATCAATAGTACTGCTTGCCGACGAATCTCTCTGGTTCGAATATCTCTGCATTTTCCCTGGATTCTGGTCCCTCCCTATCGCCCAGGCATTGATGAAAAATCTTCTTGTTATTACCATAATTCGCTTTTCTCTAGCGAATTATGATTTGATTTGCATGATTTCAATCGTGAGTCATTTGTGATTTGAAATGCAAAATTATTTACTGTGGAGGAATGTATGGAAGAGTGGGGGTCTCTAAGCTGTAAAGTGAAGTCCTATGAGATACATGACCATGTAAATTGTTTACTAATGTAAGCTCAAAAATGTTTGTCTCATCCAAAGTTCATATCCATCCATTGATAAATTAAGTTTTTAAAGTGGGAGGAAAAAGTGAAAAGGTATATCAATTTGTATACAATATGATGCAGCTAATTTTGGCTCGTCATGGAACTGTCCGTCACTGTGCACCTGAAAAGAAATGATAAGTAAAAAGCCACCGGAAGAGGTTCCGGTGGTAACCTTCTCCGATGGTTAAATTAGTCTCCTTTTATGTGATCAAAGGTTTGGCTCTTTAATCACCAAATATTTCAGATGCAGCCCCCTTTTCATACCTTTTTCAGGGAAATTTATAGAATGGAGAGGCGGTGAGTTTATCTTCTGACAGGCGGTGGATATTCTGTTCACATGTAACTTTCCAAATTCACGGCTCCCTTTACACGTGTATGTATAGAACTGGTTATCAAACCTGTATCTCCTTTTGGCAGGGCTAGGGCTCACCGCCTGTCAGGCTATAGTAGGGAAATCATGAGTTTTCCATCATTCCTTTTGTCTCTTCTACATTTCATTATTCCGATCTCGGTATACCGAGATTTACCTCGGTATACCCTTTGCGAGTAGATATATATATATATAAATAGACTTACCCTTTTATGACGTACGAGTTACTCCCCCCTGAAGCCTTAGTTCTGTAACATGTACGGAACTTTGGTTTTAGGGTTTGTTTCCCAAGAATGACATGTACCGCCATTTTTTCATATTTCGAGGGATTTGTAGCCGTCAAACATAATTACTACGCGCGTTTTTTGGTTTTGGGAATCGGAGTCATTAATACCACAGCTGTCCTATCAATCTAATTTGTTTTGAGATTCGAACGGATGTTCACACCTTTTTATGTGAGATGTTTAATGACATTTTAGGTTTATTAATAATGTGGATGTCTTCTTCTCGAATTGTTTCGCATTTTGTCATTATTTTTAAACAAGCAAGTGAGTTTCAAGAGATTTAGCACAATATCTGGTGAGCCTGAGACTTCCTTCGTTTTAGGCAACTGTTTTTTCTTCTTCACCGGGTAATTCTTATTTTCCTTTTCCTCTTTTTATTCTATTTTCTTCTTGATTCTGTCTTCTCTTTGTCTGGTTTTTGTTTTCTCTACCCTCGATTATGTCAGATCCGAACGTAGAGGGGATTAGGATTGAAACTAGGGTTTTTAGTGAAGATGCTCCTTCTTCAGTCGTAGCTACTTCGTCGTCTCCCTCTTCTGCCGATATTTTGGAATCTAGTGAGGGAGAAGTTAGTATATCCACCAGAGAGGAGGGCGCGAGTGCTATGACGAAGGGAATTTTAAAATCGATTATGAAACAATTTAAGTTCCCAAAAAACGTAACTTGTAGGGTTCCCAAATCAACTGATCGCCCCTCTGATATAAAAAGGGGGGAAATCTGTGCCTACCTTGAATGGTTTGAATTGGGCGTACGTTTTCCTTTCCACCCCCTCCTTATAGAATTTTTTAGGTGGTATAATATATGTCCGACTGAACTCAACGTAAATAGCTGGAGGCAACTATTAGCCTTCATAGTTCTAGGTCATTTGAATAAGGGGTCAGTAGATTTGGACCTTATTCGCAGTCAGATGGAAATGAAACATCTGAGTGCAGAGGGGTTATACTATACATGCATTGATCAGAGGTTCAGACCTCTGACCTCGGTACCCTCTTCCAACAAAACATGGAAGAAATGGTACTTTTTTGTTGGAGGAGGTTGGGGACGAGAAGACATGAGCCTTTTTCCTCGGTACTCTGGTCCAACGGGTGAGTCCTCAGAGGTTGTGAGTTTGATAGGTTCCCATATAAATGCCTTTAACTAATGATTTTTCTGATATGTTGTTTTGTAGATAGGAGAAAGTGGAAGAAGGCAGAATTTACTCCTGAAATCGAGGATCGATACCGACGTCTACTGAAACCTCTTCTCCGACCACATTACCTCATATTGTCACCTCAGAATTTGATGGCGGCGGGTTTGACCAAGGAGGAGGCTGCTGCTATAAAAAAGAGCCTTCTGTCAGCTTGCGGCCCTTCGTCCAAGAAGACGAAAGCTGGGGATCCACCTGTGGCCCCAGCAACTCAACCGGAAAAAAAGAAACGAAGATTAATATCCCGAGCCAAGCGGGAGGCTTCTCGTCCTTCTGCCTCAATTCCCGAGGAGATCCTTGAACCCGAGGAGGAGACTGATGCCGATGTTAGGCCAGCGACCGAACCCTCAAGGACTGAAGAGGTCCGGGCCTCGACCGATGTACCAAAACTTGCTGAGATGGGGGAAGAAAGGAACAAGGCCCCCGTGTGGCAGTCGAAAAGACCAGAGAATGCCAGTGCGACCCCCCTTCACCCCTCTGAGGCCTCTTCGGGTACCGAGGCGATAAAGGTGGCGTTAAAAGCGGCTTTGCCTCCCGGGTTGCCAGATCAAAGTACAAGACGCACTCTGGGTGATTTGATGCTGGGCTACACCAGGGTAAAATTTTTTTTTTTTTTTTTTTTTAATCTTCGGGTTTTCATGTCGGTAGGGTCTGCGGGCAGTCGGCATTTTAATGGATCGTGATGAGCAACTCCAACAGCTCGGTGGGCTGAAAGAAGAATTAAAAATAGCTCATTCCGATCTGGAAACAACTCGATCTGAACTGAGAACAACTCAATCGGAACTGAAGGCTACAAAGGCAGTACTTTTGACTGCTCAGTCGGATATAACAACTGCCCAATCGTCTTTAAAGAAATCGCAATCAGAGCTCGAGATATCCCGAGCTAAGGTTATAGCCTTTGAAGTGTGATGTGCAGAGCTGGAGAAAGAACTTAATTTAGCCAGAAAAGGCACAGCGTCTCTTATAGCTCAGAGATCTAAATTGAATGAGAATTTGACCGAGCTAAAAGAGAAACTTAAGGGAGCTGAGGCTTCGGAGTTGAAGAAGATCGAGGAGGCTAAGGTGGCCACAAAGGAGGCAACCAAGGCTGACATGATGGGGCTCCTAACATCTATGGGCAAGGAGCTGTCAGAGGCTGGTTATCAATCCTGTATTAAAAGGATTCGGATCTTGTACCCAGATCTGGATATCTCGAGATTGGACGAGGTGGAGGTAGTTGACTCTCAACCAACTTCTCCCGAAGTACCAGCCCCTGAGGAAGTGTTAGAAGGCGTTGTGCCTTTATCTGCTGTATCACCCAAAAAGGCGTAGTAGATTGGTCGATAGATGTAGACGTTCTGTTTTTTATTACTTAGTTTGTATTCTGCATGTTTTTATGAAATGAAGTACACCAGTTTCATATGTGACGTTCATTTTGTTTTACTTAAGTACTGAAGTGGTGTGTTCTAAATAACAATTAATCTATTTGTATTTTGGATATAACTCGAAGAACATGAATCAAGATATAACAAACTTATCTTCATTTATCACAAGTATTTGAATCTAACCTGGTTTTCATCCGAAGTAGACCAAGTCAGTAAGGGTCTTGTGTTTTCATGGGATCAGATCGGCAGATCGGTATCTTTATTCGTAGTCATACCCATAGTACGTAGCTAGTAGAGGCCTTGCTGAGCTAGAGATCAGGTCTATAGACCAGTCTCTTTTCTTGGAGCCATACCTACAGCACTTAGGCTTGTAGGGGCCTTGGTGATTTTAAGATCAGGTTGGTAGACCTGTATCTTTTCTTGGAGCCATACCTACAGCACTTAGGCTTGTAGGGGCCTTGATGATTTTGAGATCAGGTTGGTAGACCTGTATCTTTTCTTGGAGCCATACCTACAGCACTTAGGCTTGTAGGGGCCTTGATGATTTTGAGATCAGGTCTGTAGACCACTCTCTTTGCTTGGAGCCATACCTACAGCACTTAGGCTTGTAGGGGCCTTTTGAGATAGAACCAGTTTGTCACGCCCCAAATTCCAGCGAACCCGAGGCGTGAGTAACGAGACAAAAAGAAATAAAATAATAATGAAATGAAAGATAACAATGACATTCTCATACATTCCGTACACTGTTCTAATACATACATGAAGTCTGGTCCGTTGGTTCACAATATTCAAAATGGAATATAGTCTCGGGCTTATGCCCTTACAAAATATCAAAAGCGCCCATAGGGCCCAATATAACCCTCAATCAGACCGTCTCTATATCCCGTACAGCTGGAACATCATCTGAAATGTTTGCCCCACTAAAGGGGTCAGCTCAACATGCTGGTACAATATAATGCTAATGCAAGAAACAAAACTAAGGTCGTGGCATGTGCGAGTGTACAGTTATTTCTATATGGCATTCTATATCATGATGACAGTATATAGACAGTATACAGTATATGAGTAATATGCATGACACACCCATGCAACTCTATGCCACCCATGTCTCATGATACGGTCATTCTCCGCTGGCATGAGTACCGCCACTTATGTCTCGCTTCACGGTCCGGAATCCGTCAGGCTCGCAAGTACCTAATGGCCGATTTTGGGTTTTTCACCACAGGATCTGCACCCTCATAATGCAAAGCACCAAGTGCTTACCCACGCCATGCCCAAGGAATCACACCATGCCAATATGCTCTAATCTCATCATGTCATAATGCAATCCCAATGATACATTTCAGTCATACATAAAATATGCTTTCAAGTGTACAAGTCATAACATCGACAGTTCTTCAAGCAGATAATTCACACACCACGTTAATACAGGTGATATACTCATAATCATCATTCAACTAAACAAGATAGCACATAGCACGTAAACATGTGAACACTCGGGCAAACATGTGAACAATTTACACAGCAAAGCAAGTATTCCTAATCTCAATTCTATTTCTTACTTAGCACAATATATCGTACCTGGTAATCGATCTCAAACCAGAAAGGTATACTCGTAGTCAAGTGAAACCACCTTAAGAACACTGAAGGTCAGGTCACCTTCTCTTTGCCTTTCCGTGTCCCTAAAATTCATAACATGAAACTCAGTTTAATCGTCACTTGAATTATGCTATTCATCAAATTTTACGTCTCTATCTTATAAGCTTCTACTTTGCTAAATTAAACTCTACTGTTGAATCCGGGACGTTGAAGAAAATAAGTTTAGGCTTTCGTAGAATTCAATTTGGGCATCTGGGTCAAAAAGGGCAAAACAGTCATTTTGCACTTTACACGGGTCCTTACATTTCGTGATCTCTTTTCACAAATCGGACTCCACGGTTGAGTCCGGAATGTTCGAGATAATAAAATTCCACTATTTGTTTACCTAATTCGGAATTCGTCTGACAGTGTTTCAAGTTAGGGTTATTTTGGTAATTTTACACGTTGCTACGTGTCTTTTATTTTTTGGGACCCCGTCTCGTAAAACGGACCTCACCATTGGTCTCAGAATGGTCGAGATAGTCAAAATACACCTACGACTTGTCCCATTTGGACTCCGGGATGTTTTTGAATATTTAATTAATTAAATTAATTTAATTAAATAATTAATTAATTAATTTAATTAATATTTTATTAATATTTTAATCAGGTGGGTCAAAGTGTAATTTCTAATAGTTGGGGGGTCAATTCGTAATTTCTGAAAGTTCAGGTTAAGGTTCAAATCCAAAGGGTTCAAATTCCAATAAAAGGTTCAAATTAAAACTAGTTTAATTTGTTATTCTAAATCAGGTTAACCAAACAGGGTTTATCCAGAACAGGGATAGGATATCCCTGTTCCTATTTTAATTTAAAAGTTTTAAATTCCTTATCTCCGTAACCAAACGCCCCAATTGGTTTTTAATTTAAAACCAGTGGGCGACACGTGGCAGGGGCGGGTCAGCCCCAAGCCCGACCCGACCCGAACCGACCCGACCCGTACAGTGCCCATCTCCCCCCCCCGTTTTTCCGGTAGGGTTCCGGCGACCTCCGGTCATCTTCTCCGGCGACGTCGCCGGAATTTCAGGAAAATCAAGTTTTCAAACTTGATTTTCTTGGTGTTTTTGATGCCCCTTTCAATCCCAAACTATTCTAAAACACTTTTGGAACTCTTTAACATCATTTTGAAGCCCTTATTCACAATGAAAAATCAGATTTCCCCCCCATGGCCGTGACCTGCACATCCATTTTTCTCCCTCATTTCTCAACCATTTTGGTTGATTCTTGTCCCTAAATTCTCCATATTTTATGCTCTATAAGTTCTAACAATTAAATCTAAGCAAAATGTTACAAAACAAGTTGGAAAATTGAGAGATTTTCTAGAGAGAGAAAGCTCACGGTTATGGGTTTCCAACCCTGTGATGGTGCTCCTCTCCTCTTGCTTTGCCTCTGTTCTCCCCTTTGGCCTCCTTAGCTTCCTTCTTTCTGCTTCTCTTTCAAAAACCAGAGCACACACCTCACTCTCTCTCTTTCCTTTCACTTTCTCTCTCTACACTTCTCTCTCTCTCTCTCTCTAAAATCCCACGACAGATCTGTTCTCCTCCACCCTCTTCACTCACTTATACACATCTATACATGCAAACCACACTCACACACTTCCAACAACTCTCTTACACACACCATGCCTCCCCTTGCTTGTTTGAGTGTATCACACTCAAACTCACACACACACACAACCGGGTACACACACACACCTCACACAACCTGATATATATATATATATATACATATATATATATTTACATTTCAATATACACTCATTTTGTACACACATATACACACCAAACCATTTAATTTATATATACATACACACACATCATAACAATAATAATAATAATAATAATAATAAATAATAAAAAAAAATTAATGATAACAACTTGAGAATTTTATAAAAAAAAAAATTTTCAGGTTGTTACACAGTTGGTGGACCTTTTATGTTGAGAAGATATATCACCTGAAAGGTAGAAATAATTTTATTGATAATACTGTCTCAGGTGCTCGATGTTCCATGGTCTGGGAATCGGTTTTCCCTCCATATCTTCCAACTAGTAGGTTGTAGGCCTGTTAATCTGCACAATTCGGTAAGGTCCTTCCCAGTTTGGGGACAACTTTCCCATCGTAGGTTCCTTGGTATTAGGGAAGATTCTTCGCAGAACCAAATCACCTAAGTCAAAGTTTTTACCTTTCACCTTTTTATTAAAGCTTTTGGCCATCCTTCGTTGACATTCTTCCATTCGGATTGAAGCCTGTTCTCTTTTTCCTTCTAGTAAGTCGAGGTTCTCGATTAACTGAAGCAGATTTGCTTCCTGATTGAAGGCTTCTGTTCTCCATGTGGGCATACCGATTTCGACGGGAATGACCGCCTCGGAACCATATGTGAGTGAGAATGGTGTTTCCTGGGTAGCACTGCTTCTCGTCGTTCGGTAAGCCCAGAGTACTCCAGGAAGTTCTTCTGTCCATTTTCCTTTTGCTCGTTCCAGCCTCTTTTTGATACCACTTAATATAGTCCGGTTAGTCACCTCGGCCTGTCCGTTTGCCTGTGGATGTCCTGGCGAGGAAAAATGATGGCTGATATGGAGATCGTCACAGAATTTTCTAAATACTTTTCCTGTAAACTGGGTGCCATTGTCTGATATGATAGTTCGTGGCACTCCAAACCTGCAAACGCTATTTCTCCATGTGAAATTTTTTACATCCACCTCGGTAATGTGAGTCAGTGGTTCTGCTTCCGCCCATTTGGAGAAGTAATCAATAGCGATCAACAAATACTTCCTATTTTGAGGAGCTTTGGGCAAAGGTCCAACAATATCCATCCCCCATTGGGCAAAAGGCCAGGGACTGGCAATGGGTACAAGCTCTTGTTGTGGTAGATGTTGATAGGAAGCAAAACGCTGACATTTGTCACATTTCTTTACATACTCTCTGGCTTGAATCAGCATACCGGGCTAGTAATAACCATGGGTCAATGCTCTATGTGAGATGGTCCTGCCACCATTATGATTGCCGCATATCCCTTCATGAATCTCGGCTAGTACATACTCCGATTCTTCTGGAGATAGGCACCTCAGTAAAGGTTGGGTGTAGGACCTACGGTAGAGTTGCTCATTTAAAATCAGATACCGAGCTGCTCTAATCCGTAGTTTACGTGCTTGATTCCTATCTTCCGGGAGTTTTCCTTCTTTCAGGTATCTGAAGATAGGTGCTCTCCAGTCATGACATTGTTCCAAGATGTGAATTTTTTGAACTTTGTCAATATTGGGGTGATTTCGGGAGGAGATAGTCAATTCTGAATCCCCTTTGGTACCGAGGTGAGAAGCCATATTTGCTAATGCGTCCGCCCTTGCGTTCTGTCTTCTCTCTATTTTATGAATACGGAAAGTGGCAAATGATTTTTGTAGAAAACTTACCATTTCAGCATATTTGATCATTCTGTCATCTTTCACAGCAAATTCACCCAGAACTTGGCCCACCACTAATTGGGAATCAGAGAAGGCTTCGAGGTTGTGAGCCTCATGTTCTAGGGCTAATTGCATGCCAAGGATTAATGCCTCATATTCAGCCTCATTGTTTGAAGCCCTAAACCCCAAAGTAACTGCTTTCTCTGTAGAAATACCATCGGGAGATCAGAGGATAAGACCAACTCCAGACCCTTTATCAGTGGAAGAGCCATCCACATATAAATGCCACGTGGCCATGGTTGGGTTAGCGTCTAATTTCTGTTTTAGTGCCGGGGTGAATTCGGCAATAAAATCTGCCAAAGCCTGTGCTTTAATGGCAGTCCGAGGTGTGTATGTGATATCGAATTCTCCCAGCTCTATTGACCATTTCACGAGATGACCTGAAATTTCAGGTTTATGTAGTACGGCTTTTAAGGGGTATGAAGTTGGGACTATGATTGAATGAGACTGAAAATAAGGCCTGAGTTTTCTGGCCGATATGACGAGTGCGAAGGCTAGCTTTTCTATCTCGGGATACCTTTTTTCTGATCCAAGAAGTGCTTTACTCACGTAGAATATGGCTTTTTGAATCCCTTTGTCTTCTCGGAGTAACGCAGAGCTTACGGCATTTTCAGATACCGCGAGGTATAAAAGCAGCTTTTCTCATTTTATTGGTGTAGATAACAGTTCTGGAGATGCCATATATTTTTTAAGCTCCACAAAAGCTTTGTCGCATTCAGAGGTCCATTCCAAGATCTTATTTTCCCGTAGAGCTTTGAAGAACGGAAGACAGCGATCCGTAGACCTTGATATGAAGCGATTTAGGGCCGCAATCCGGCCATTCAAAGTCTGTATCTCTTTTCTAGACCTCGGAGGCTCGAGTTCGGCCAAAGCTTTAATTTGGGATGGATCGGCTTCAATGCCTCGTTGTGAGACAAGAAAACCCAGAAACTTCCCACGGCTCACCCCAAAGATACATTTAGATGGATTCAACTTCATCTTATGTTTGTTCAGGATGTCGAAAGGTCTTTTTTAAATATTCAACGTGGTCCTTCTTCTGCTGACTCTTGACCAGCATGTCGTCGATATATACCTCCATCGTATCACCGATCAGAGATGCAAACATTTTGTTGACCAAACGTTGATAGGTGGCTCCGGCGTTTTTAAGGCCGAAAGGCATTACTTTATAGCAATACAAGCCTCGTTCAGAGATGAAGGAAGTCTTTTCTTGATCAGGAGGATACATCTGAATCTGGTTGTAGCCCGAGCATGCAATCCCCAGTCAGAACAATCCTCAACCTACTGGGCTTGAGGGTGGTATACCAGGATTTCAGCACTCTGCCCCATCCAGAGTACCACTACGATCAGAAGAAGTGGCAGACTCCATAGGACAAGCAGGTTCCTGCTCGAGAAGGACTTCCACCTCCTCAACAGGACGAAATAGCAAAGCTTCTCGGAAGATTTACGACTCCATTTACCCCAGCTATATTGGCCGAGGAGCGTCCTCGTAAGTTCATTGTCCCACAATTCACCCCATATGAAGGATTGGATGATCCTGGCGATCATCTTTCGAATTACCAGCATACCATGGCCCTTCATGGCGCCACTGCATACTCAGGCTGTCTTTGATTGGACGCAGGTGCCGGCTGAAATGGTGGTCCGGATTGCACCAAGTTAGCACCGGAATTCGCAGGGCTAACAACATGGCCCCTGCTATAAATAACGTTGTTAGGTTGCATGTTGGGTATACTCCCTGGAACGTCATATCGAACTGGAGTGACACCCTGGGGAGAAAAGGGACGAGCGCTAGGGCCACCCTCCTCATATCGCCTCCGTTGCGGAGGATACACTAATGGATATCCGCTTTCAGGAACTCCAGAGTGAGGGAGAACCGATAGATTTTGTGTGAAAGAAGCCAAGACTTGAGATATGGCAAAGAGCTGAGCCTGCGTTTGATCGGCTTGTTTCTGCATCTGAGCTCGAATTTGATCCAGCTGTTGCTGCACAGGATCAGAAGTTGCAACTTCTTCATCCTGAGCGAGCGGTTGAGTGGATAATGGTGCAGAGCGACGGTTGGAAGCCATGACTACCAAACACTTTAAATGAAGAAAAGAAGATAGAGAAGAACGCTAAACGTTCCCACAGACGGCGCCAAGCTGATGCAGCTAATTTTGGCTCGTCATGGAACTGTCCGTCACTATGCACCTGAAAAGAAATGATAAGTAAAAAGCCACCGGGAGAGGTTCCGGTGGTAACCTTCTCCGATGGTTAAATTAGTCTCCTTTTATGTGATCAAAGGTTTGGCTCTTTAATCACCAAATATTTCAGATGCAGCCCCCTTTTCATACCTTTTTCAAGGGAATTTATAGAATGGAGAGGCGGTGAGTTTATCTTCTGACAGGCGGTGGATATTCTGTTCACATGTAACTTTCCAAATTCACGGCTCCCTTTACACGTGTATGTATAGAACTGGTTATCAAACCTGTATCTCCTTTTGGCAGGGCTAGGGCTCACCGCCTGTCAGGCTATAGCAGGGAAATCATGAGTTTTCCATCATTCCTTTTGTCTCTTCTACATTTCATTATTCCGATCTCGGTATACCGAGATTTACCTCGGTATACCCTTTGCGAGTAGATATATATATATATATATATAAATAGACTTACCCTTTTATGACGTACCACAATATATGTGAAATTTGCTGGTTCATGGATTATTATTCACACAGCAATTGTTCTCTGACCTTAGTTACATACATTGAATTTACTCTCTTTTGTGGTACTTGCTTTATTATTTTTGTTCTTTTTGCTTGGGGCTGGTTCTTTTTTTTAAAAAAAAAATAAAATAAAAATATAGGATAAATTACACTAATCTAGCTTAGGTATTTTGACAGTTACAAAGATTTTTTTGAGATTTCTAAAATGACATTGACCTTCCCTATTTTTACTGACAAATTATAAATACCTCTTGTTCAGCCAAATTCTTTTTTTTCAAAATGATAAAATTGTCTCTTCCATTATTATTATTATTATTATTATTATTATTATTATAATAAAATTTTGATCAATTTTTGTTTAACTTTTTTTTTTCATTTTCAAATAAATATTAATTAAGATCTTCTTTGGCAAAAAACATATAACTTATTTATCTTAAATTTATTTTTATATAAAATGAAAAAATTCTTTAAAAAAAAGTTAAAAATTTGATGAAAATTGAAAAAAATGCAAAAGAATAAAAATAAAAGGGGTCCTTTTATCATTTTTAAACAAATTAATTTGAAACGGAGAGGAGGTATTTGTAGTTTTGTTAGTAAAAATAAGAGATGTCAGTGTGATTTTAAAAATCTTAGGAAAGATCTTTCTAATTGTTAGAAAATTCAGAAAAAGTCATTGTAATTTATCTAAAAAATAAAATAACACACCCCACCCCTCGCCCTAATTTTTTTTTGGAGTGGATAGTTAAATTCGATATATGTGACCAAAATTGGGAGGGAGCCGTTGTACAAGAGAAAAGAAAACTTAAAAAATTGTCAAGTAAGGCCCACCATTAGTAATAGTTATTAGCTTGTCATTCTAAAACTTGTTTAAATTAGGGAGTGGCACTTTATTACTTAGATTTTATTTTATTTTATATTTTTGGTCCCGTATGGGATTGGGGAGAGAGAGTGTCTTGGATTTTTAAAAAAGAAATCATAATATGATAACAAAGACATATCATATATGATTTCAAAAAACTTTGGGCCACGAATGACGGAAAAAAAAGTCTGATAAGACTTAATAAATTCTGACATTTAATATAATGATGTCATAATTATAATTTTGATAAGAAAGATATGATACATGGCTAAATTAAATATGCTCCATTATTACATTTTATTACCAGACCTTTTTTCACGACTTACCCACCAGTGGCGGATCTAGAGATTAAATTTTAGGTAGGTAGGGAGGGAGGGGGGGGGGGGGGTTATAGATATCACAATTTAAAGGAATTTTTATGATTATGTAAAAAAATTTGAGGGGACAAGCCTTATTTTTTTTATAAAATATTCTAACAAAATATAAGAAAAAAAATACAATTTCCAAACTTTTAAGAGGGTCATGGCGGCTTTTGTCTAGCCCCTTTCCCTCCACCATTGCTACCCACCTCTTGTATCCACCATTGGTGGTGAGTAATTTGGTGGTAGGTTTATTGTGAGAAAATATTGATAAATATACAGACATTGCCCCTTGTATGGCCACCTATTTTTACAAATATATCCATTTTTGCCAACGATATTTTCATAAAAATGCTGCGTCCTCATTCTCCTTGAAATACTTGGCAAAATCTACATCACTACCTTGAAATTGATATCTGAAGGTTTTGTCTGGTTTCATGCATCTCAGATTCTTTTATTTTATATGAACCCTAAACCTTATCTTGTGGTCCTCATATATATGCAAGTGGAATACTCTTTTGGATTTACATTATGCTCTCTCCTGTTTGGACAAAATTCTGATGGTAGCTATATACACCATCTTTGGACAACTAGGTTTGAAAGTGATACTCTTGATTTGCGTTCTTGTTCTACAATATTTCTTTTTAGTAAAATGATTGGGATTACAAAGATAGAGTAGCACTTACCAAGAATATTGATATCACAATTTAAAGGGATTTTTATGATTATGTAAAAAAATTTGAGGGGCCAAGCCTTATTTTTTTATAAAAAAATTCTAATAAAATATAAGAAGAAAAATACAATTTCCAAACTTTTAAGAGGGTCACGGCGGCTTTAGTCCAGCCCCTTTCCCTCCACCATTGCTACCCACCTCTTGTATCCACCATTGGTGGTGAGTAATTTGGTGGTAGGTTTATTGTAAGAAAATATTGATAAATATTCAGACATTACCCCTTGTATGGCCACCTATTTTTACAAATATATCCATTTTTGCCAATGATATTTTCATAAAAATGCTGCGTCCTCATTCTCCTTGAAATACTTGGCAAAATCTACATCACTACCTTGAAATTGATATCTGAAGGTTTTGTCAGGTTTCATGCATCTCAGATTCTTTTATTTTATATGAACCCTAAACCTTATCTTGTGGTCCTCATATATATGCAAGTGGAAGACTCTTTTGGATTTACATTATGCTCTCTCCTGTTTGGACAAAATTCTGATGGTAGCTATATACACCATCTTTGGACAACTAGGTTTGAAAGTGATACTCTTGATTTGCGTTCTTGTTCTACAATATTTCTTTTTAGTAAAATGATTGGGATTACAAAGATAGAGTAGCACTTACCAAGAATATTGATATCACAATTTAAAGGGATTTTTATGATTATGTAAAAAAATTTGAGGGGCCAAATCTTATTTTTTTATAAAAAAATTCTAATAAAATATAAGAAGAAAAATACAATTTCCAAACTTTTAAGAGGGTCACGGCGGCTTTAGTCCAGCCCCTTTCCCTCCACCATTGCTACCCACCTCTTGTATCCACCATTGGTGGTGAGTAATTTGGTGGTAGGTTTATTGTAAGAAAATATTGATAAATATACAGACATTACCCCTTGTATGGCCACCTATTTTTACAAATATATCCATTTTTGCCAATGATATTTTCATAAAAATGCTGCGTCCTCATTCTCCTTGAAATACTTGGCAAAATCTACATCACTACCTTGAAATTGATATCTGAAGGTTTTGTCAGGTTTCATGCATCTCAGATTCTTTTATTTTATATGAACCCTAAACCTTATCTTGTGGTCCTCATATATATGCAAGTGGAAGACTCTTTTGGATTTACATTATGCTCTCTCCTGTTTGGACAAAATTCTGATGGTAGCTATATACACCATCTTTGGACAACTAGGTTTGAAAGTGATACTCTTGATTTGGGTTCTTGTTTCCACAATATTTCTTTTTAGTAAAATGATTGGGATTACAAAGATAGAGTAGCACTTACCAAGAATATTGATATTACAATTTAAAGGGATTTTTATGATTATGTAAAAAAATTTGAGGGGCCAAATCTTATTTTTTTATAAAAAAATTCTAACAAAATATAAGAAGAAAAATACAATTTCCAAACTTTTAAGAGGGTCACGGCTGCTTTAGTCCGGCCCCTTTCCCTCCACCATTGCTACCCACCTCTTGTATCCACCATTGGTGGTGAGTAATTTGGTGGTAGGTTTATTGTAAGAAAATATTGATAAATATACAGACATTACCCCTTGTATGGCCACCTATTTTTACAAATATATCCATTTTTGCCAATGATATTTTCATAAAAATGCTGCATCCTCATTCTCCTTGAAATACTTGGCAAAATCTACATCACTACCTTGAAATTGATATCTGAAGGTTTTGTCAGGTTTCATGCATCTCAGATTCTTTTATTTTATATGAACCCTAAACCTTATCTTGTGGTCCTCATATATATGCAAGTGGAAGACTCTTTTGGATTTACATTATGCTCTCTCTAGAGGTGCAAACGAACAAAGCCGTTTATGAACAGCTTGAGCTCGGCTCGATTATGGCTCATTTAAACTCGGTTCAATTAATACACGAGTCGAGCTTGAGCTCAAAATAAGACTCGTTTATTAAACGAGCCGAGCCGAGCCAAAAGGAGGCTCGACTCGTCAGGCTCGTGAACAGGCTCGTATAAGCTCGGCTCATGACTCGTTTATATTTTTAGTATAAATACTTTATTTTTTAGGTAGGGTTTCTAATTCTGCTCCTCCACTGCGGCTGCTCTGCTCCTCCATTGCGGCTGCCCTTCGGCCTTCTCCCTCTCTCAAACTCCCGCTTCACGCCCCTTCTCCCTCTGCCCCTTCTCGAGGGTTTCTTCAAGCACGATTCAAGGTGAAAACTCAATTCTTCTCTTTAGACTATTTTTCTCTTTAGATTTTTCACGCGGCTCGTGATTTTTTTTTTTCAACTTTCACAGCTGGGTTTCTATTCTTTTTTCCTCTCATCTTCAATTTTTTTTCTTCGATTTTTTGGTTGCAGATCTGCAAGTTTGGTTCACTGGTCTTTTATTATCATCAGTCAGCACATCATTAGTCAGTGTCCAAGGAAATTTTTTTCCATTTTGGTAGTTCTGCAACTTTGACATGGTCATTATTTCCCTGTTGAACTTCTTGTATGTGTTAATGCATCTCTGGTTTAGGTTATATCACTATTAAGTTTTCTTGTTTGGTTGATAGGGAAAAATCCATTGTACCCATGACGTTATTTTTCTTCTTGCAATTCCCGCTCCTTCTCAATATAATGAAATCCATATATTTCCCTAGAATTTTCAGCTCTCACAAATCAAACAAAGAAAGCTAAGAAAATTATCCTTCTGTGCTCATTTATGTTGTGTTCAATTCCAAAGGTACTTGATGATCATTTTTCTCCACTATTTACTGCATCTAGTTTTGTTTAATTAAAATAAGCTTGTTAAGCAAACTTGGTCTGGATCTGATCTGAACATGCATGTAATACAATATATGTCGATCAATTATAATTTCTTCTTGTATTTGTTTATTTCCTTTTATTTTTATTTCTTAGGATATGTTTGTTTTGTGATGTTACCAATTTCCAATCAGTGATGGAGCTTCTTACAGCTTCCTAGTAAAACAAAAGTCAGAACGCTACTATCCATGGCCGAACAAGAAATGGAAAAGATGGGAAGAAATTGAAGGCAAACTGGAATTCCATAAGGTTGTTAAAAATGTTGTTAGAATCCTAGTCATTGCGAATGGGAATATGTGACACGTGGATGATGTCTAGAGCTGTTTGGGTACGTCCAGAGTTGTTTGGAAGAGACCGATGTTGATGAGGTGCTTTCAGCAGAGTCCCTCCTTGAGAGTCCAGCTCTCTTTGCTAGATTTCGAATAGTTGAATGGTACAGTGAATCAAACAATGAAGATGCAAAACTAGACCAGGCTGACTTATTGGAGTATTTGAAGCTTTATGAGAAATTTCTTGTACCATGGAGAATCATACGAGCTCGTGTGCACAAGATGTTGGGTGATTGGTTTGGGAGGCATCCACATGTAAGAGATGATCTAAATGAATAATCCAAACTTACTTTTGAATTTCTTTATGAGCTGGTCAGTCGGCTTAGGAAGCTGGGTGTGAGGGTACCACTTTATGTGAAGGCCACAACTATTAGGTTTTCTCGTTTGGTTGATAGGAAAAAATAAGGTATTGGTATATAATGGATTTTTTTCTTAAAAAAGATTATATTAAAATTTTAAAGTTGTGTTGATTTATTCAGTGAGTTGTATTTTTTTTTTAATGCGAAAATAACATAATTTCTATTCAGTTAAACACAAAAAAAAATTGAAAAATTGAGTAACTCCAGTTCGAGCTCGAGTTCGAATGAGACTTGTTTATTTTTTCGAGCCGAGTCGAGTTCAAGTTCGAGTTTGACAAGCCATTCACGAGCCGAGTTTGAGCTCGAATGAGGCTTGTTTATTTTTTCAAGCCGAGTCGAGTTCGAGTTCGAGCTCGAGCTTAACAAGCCATTCACGAGTCGAGTTCGATCAGAAATTTGAGCTCGAGTCGAGTTTCGAGCCGAGTCGAGCCAGACTCGATTTTTTCGAGAGTCAAGCCCAAACATCAGATACTCGACTTGACTTGGCTCGTTTGCACCCCTAGCTCTCTCCTATTTGGACAAAATTCTGATGGTAGCTATATACACCATCTTTGGACAACTAGGGTTGAAAGTGATATTCTTGACTTGGGTTTGTTGTTTCTACAATATTTCTTTTTAGTAAAATGATTGGGATTACAATGCTTAATAATATGGTAAAAGTTTATTTTATACATCTTTTAATATAGAAAGTAAACCAGCAAGAGAAGCAATCTTTAATAGGATGGACTACCAAATGTCAGTATGCTAATGTGCTATGGCCAATATGGCATGACAGTATTAAAAAAACAAACTACCACGGTTGTGTGCCAATTCTATTCAAGAATTTTCTAAGTAAGAATATGGAGTTGCAAGAACGAGTAGAGGGAGTTTTCTGGCGACTGTCATGTTAGTAGTTTCAGTCATGTCCAAATCCTCAGCTCTTACTCCATTAGGCAAAGTAAAATCAAAGTTAATCATAAGATTTGCTAATGCAAGCTCATCAACAGCCATGGCAAATAGTGCTTCTGGGCAACCCCTCCTACCAGCTCCAAATGAAATAAATTGGAAGTCTTGTCATTTAAAATCTATAGAAGTACTCAAGAACCTCTCTGGCCAAAATTCCTCAGCTTGTTCCCACAACAAAGGATCTCTTCCAATTGCCCAGGCATTGATACTTGTAAAAAGATACTCTATTTGTTAGCGGAAAAAAAGCCCAACCAACCCCTTGTATCGGCCGTTGGTGGTGGTGAGTAATTTCATGGTAGGTTTAGTGTGAGAGAATTTTGAGTTAGTATCCAGACATTACCCTTGTATGGCTACCTTTCTTACAAATAATATACAACTTTTTCCTATTTTCCTCTTTTGACAATAATATTCCATTCATGGCAGATTCATGTATATGGACCTTAAACCTTATGCTGTGGTATGATCAGATAGATGGCTGCCTAATCAACTATCTAAGGGTAAAATATCTGCTATTTAGCAAGGAATTATTCAAAACAGAGCAGAGAAATTCTGCTATGTTTAGAGTATTCATGAGTAACTTTGCACTGAAGATGGGAGATGGCAGATGCATGGCAAAAGACTATCCTTTTGGGGAGATACTTGGGGTACTATCAGCCCCCTAAAAGACTTGTTTCCTAGATTATTTAATGTCTCAACCAACAAAGGAAGCCAAGTTAATAAAGATGATTGCAAGAAATTCTATTCATGGTGGTAGTATGGAGTCGAAGCTGTATTTTAAGAGACCTCTAAGGGCCTGGTGCTTATTAATTGTTCCCACACAGCAGCTCTTTAGTAAAGATGATTGGATTCACGATGCTTAACAAAATGGCAAAAGTTTATTTACTACTACACTTTTTCATCCAATACATATATATATATATATAGCAAGTACACTAGCAAGAATATGGAGTTGCAATAGCAAGTAGAGGAGATTTTTTGTGGATAGTCATGCCAGTAGTTTCAGTTATGTCCAAATCCTCAGCTCTTGCTCCACTCGGCAATGTAAAATCAAAGTTACGCACAAGATTTGCTAAAGCAAGTTCATCAACCGTCATGGCAAACTGTATTCCTGGGCAACCCCTCCGTCCAGCTCCAAATGGAATTAATTGGAAGTCATGTCCTTTAAAACCAATAGAAGTATTCAAGAACCTCTCTGGCCGAAATTTCTCAGCTTCTTCCCACAAAAATGGATCTCTTCCAATTGTCCAACTGTTGATAATCACTTGTGTGCTTGCTGCAATGTCATAACCCATTACATTGACATCTTGGGTTGATTCTCGGGGAACTAGTAATGGAACTGGAGGATGTAACCGCATACATTCTTTGATCACTGCTTTTAAGTAAGACATTTTATCTAAATCCTCCTCGGTTATGTTCTGTTTGCCTCTAGTTATTCTTCGTACCTCATTTTGTAATTCTTTCATAATTTTTGGATGTCTTAAAAGTTCTGTCATCGTCCACTCTAAAGCTGTGAATGTAGTATCAGTTCCAGCCGCAAAAACATCCTGCCAAAAAAATAAAAGATAGATAAACACAATTTCAATGTAAACATATATATATATATATAGGTACACATATGTGTATGGATATTTATACATAAAGACATGTAAAGGCATACATACAGATGCTGACAAACAAATATATATTTTTTAAAAGCGCATAGTATGTTTGTGTATACAATTACAAACACATTTTTTTGGCAAGAAATTGTACAACTTCACAAAAAGAATTGAAAGGATGTGAGGGAGAGCATCATTAAGGAGAATAAAAAAACAAAGCATGAACAAGGTAACAAAAAGGAAAGAAATTACTGATATGGACCAGCCAATTAGAAACTGTCTAGAATACAAAAAAAAAAATCTCCTAACAAAGTCTAATATATTATACGTGTCAACTTTTAATTAGGTTTTTTTTTAATTTTTTTTTTATAATTGAGTGTCCGGGTAATTTCGCACTTCAATTCATCTTGAAACCCTGAAATTAAATGACCAGGCAAACTTCCAGTGATCCCAAGAAAAATTCGAACTCAAAAGCTTAAATTTTAATCATCAAATCTTTATTGCTCGGCCAGTCCCTTGGAGTAGTCAACTTTTGATTAGTTAGAACCAATAATAGCCGTGCACTATTCAATAATTTCTCACAAAAGATAACCAATAGACTATCCCTTCCATACCAGCAAAAAACCACAGAACAAGCTGGTTAAACACAGAAAGGAATGGCAGCCTCATAAGCAAAACACCACCATATATTATTATATGTATAAACACATCTCAAAGATATATATATATATATATATGTGTGTGTGTGTGTGTGTGTGTGTGTGTAAATCTTTTGTTTATAATAAGCAAAAATTGTTTGCTTTTCAAAATAAATTATACTTTTTTTTTTGCTTTTTAAAAGTATTTTTTTGTACACAAACGAAATGGTTCTTTTCTTTCTTCAAAAAATACTAAAAAAACATTACAAAATGGCACTTTGATTAAACAAGTAATTCATGGATTGATTTAGCCCTTGATGATGTTAGCTTAATATATGTTGTTGACACATTTTTTAACGACTTAAATTTTTAAATTAATTAATGATTTAATAGACAATTTATTCAAGTGATTCATCAATTTTTTTGAATTATCCATTAATTCTTTAAAAAGAGATAAAAATCGAACTTACCAAGATGAGTGCTTTGATGCTATCCCTCTGAAGAAGAGAAACTTTCCCGTCAGTTCTTTGAATTTCAAGCAAAACATCCACAAAGTCCTTTTGGCCTTTCTCTTGATCAATACACCCACCACCATTGCTCTCTCTTTTCTGTCTACCCACATGCTCTTCAACTACACCTTCTAAGAATTCATCAAGCTCTTTAGCAACTTTTTCAACTTTAGCATCCAAACCATTGACACGATTCAGCCATGCTAGCCATGGGATATAGTCCCCCACATTGAACGCACCCAGCAACTCCAGAAACTCGCCCAACAACTCCTTAAATTTTCTGCTACCTTCTCTTCCACTGTACTTCCTCCCCAAGGCAACCCTACACACTACATCATTTGTTAGTGAAATAAATAATTCGCTCAAGTTCACTGGTGAAGATGAAGAAGATGCAGAAGAAGAACTAGACCCTTTGATCTTCTCAATCATAAGGGTTATTTCTTCTTCTCTCACTGAACCAAAAGATTGAACTCTTTTGTTACTCAGAAGTTGAAGCACACATATGCTTCGTATTTCCCTCCAGTACTCGCCATAAGGAGCGAATGCGACATCCTTATAGTTGTACATAAGTTTACTTGCGAAGCTAATTTTAGGCCTGTTTGAGAAGACCAGATCATGGGTTTTCATGATTTCACGAGCTGCATCAGCAGATGAGACTATAAGCACTGGTACGCTACCGAGATGAAGCAACATGAGCTTGCCATATTTTTGAGCTAATGAGTGGAGAGATCGATGAGGGAAAATGCCAAGTTGGTGGAGGTTTCCAATTATGGGGAGCTTTGTTGGAGAAGGTGGTAGGTTTCTTTGGGTTTTTGTATTGAACAACCATTTGAAAACAAAGATAGTGAAGAAGAACAAGGGAAGCAGAGAAAAATATAAGGATTGCAATAACAACATCATTTCTTGTTGCTCTATCAATTGCCACAACCTTGACCTTAAGTATGTGTGTGTGTGTGAGAGAGAGATATATATATATATATATATAATAAAATCCTATTCTATATTATCAATAATATATAACTTGCGCCGGGGGGGGGGGGGGGAGGGTTGACAATTACAAATACCATTCTTTTTGTCTGACTTATTATATTACCATTTTTATCAGACACAATTAATAATAATCATTTGTCAAAATATTAAATTTATCATTTAAAAAAAATCATATTAGTGACATTAGTTAAAATTTCTTAATTAGCAAGTTACACCGAGATGAATATATAACAAATTGTTACATTATAAAAATGTTAGGATATTAATAATTAAAAAAATAAAAACACTTTGCAATTATTGAAAATTACAAAAACGTCACTAGAATTTATATTTTTTTGGGGCAAATTTATTCCTAATATACCAAAAAGCATGACTTTTTTTAAAGGAAAAAAAAAGTAGAAGCATGATTTGATCATTAGAAAATTATTTTTTTAGAACACAATTATATTATAAGATGGAGTGGGGGTCGCTGTCCCCTCTTTTTTTTTTACTCTGCTTTTATTTCCTTAGGTCTAAACATATTTTTTTCTCTTATTTTCTGAGAGATAATAACTACAAACTTTGATGAAGACATCAATGGACTAATGATGTGAGGTTAGTGTGTGTGTATATGTGTGTGTGTGTATGTGTATATATATATATGATAAAAAGGAACGCATTACCCGAACCAAAGTTGGAACATTAACTTGGCACCTTCTCTCTTGGGCATATTGGGGCGGTGGTTGTTTACTTTGCATTAAAGTCTACATTTCAGTAGTAGACAAATTGAACAATAACACTGACTGTACAACCAAATTCCTCCCACTCGTGATTTTAAAATTTGTAAAATTAGAGCTTCAATTAGAGGGCCGACTTTAGCGTTCAAACTTTCGTCTGTTATGACTTGAAGGGTACGAACTTATCGTAATGACTTGAAGGGTGAGAGTTTATCGTAATGACAAAAGTTGTGTACAAAATTAGTCTTTTTTAAAACAATAATGTCAGACTTACTTAAAAATTTTACCAAAAAGTGTTTACTTTCATGAGTTGTCAGTGTTGTATTGATTAAATATCATATCATGTCATATGATGATGTGATATTTAGTCAATACAATACTGTCAACTCATGAAGGTAAACATTTTTGATAAAATATAAAAGTAAGACTAGCATTACTCTTTTTAAAAAATTTCAAATTTGGATTGTAAAATTGTTTGAATTTTTTTTTTTAAAATAAGTCAGGTCACATTCATTCCGATGAAATTATTTGATTTTTAGAAAAATCAATCAAATCCTATTAAGATATTTGTTTTTTTTTTTTCTTTAAAAAAAAAATCAAACCCTCATTTTGTTGAAATTTAAGCATATCTTATATACAAATGCAAAATCTCTATAAAATGTTTTTTTATCAAATATCAAAAGAATATTTAAAAAAAAAAATCTTTTTCAAAAAACAAATGATAGTAAAGTATTATTATTTCGAATTCAAAAGAGAGAGAGAGAGAGAGAGAGAGAGAGAGAAGGGTAGAGGGGCATTCCCCAACAAAAGGAAACAAACGACACATACAGCAAGAACTGAACCTCAGCAACTGCAACAAGGAAAACAAAATCAGAAAGGGCAGCAGCCTAAACAGCATAGGAAAAGATATATAATACAAGAAAGTTGACTATCATAATGGGATATTTTCAATCGGCTATCGATTAAATTTAAAAGACTAATTTAATGTGCGAGACTTCTAATAGCGTCTAAGAAGAATTACATGAATGTATCCTTATCTAGTCCCAATACATGAATGTAGTCTTATCTGGTCCCAAAATTTCTACCTCAAGCCTCAAGCTTCACCATACAAGATATTATTGACTTGGGTTATCAGTCCTTTTCCCAATTTCTCTGTACTGATTTCAAAGATCAATTTCAAAGCTAGCTAACTGAATTTTCGAAAAATGAAACCCACTGATTTAGCTAGGGAGTTGTTTGCAGATGTTGGGCAAGTAATCCAAATTTTAAAAAATTGTTATATTTCTATTCTGAAATTGGATTTTGTGTAAACTTGTAAGGGCAAACATGGCACTGCCACTTTTAGTGACAAAGCATTCATTTGCTTTATGAAATAGTTAAAGTTAGTTTGTGTGTATAAAAATATATGACAAACTACGTCACTGTCCTAGGAATAGAAATCTTAAAAATCTTTTGCATGGGACCAATCTCATTTCCTTTTATTTTTTTATCAGCGAATTTTTTATTAATGTCAAAGATAATACAAGAGATATTATACCAAAACATCAACAAAAAAAAAAAAAATGGGAGACGCAAAAGGCATCAGCACTGAACAGATCTCGTCCCAATTAAGTTGACACTAGACCAGATCTCGTCCCAATTAAGTTGACACTAGACCAGTAGCAATCATCTGCCAGCAACCACCCAACCAGCGAACCCAAAAAACAAAACACCAAAAAAGTCAAACCCCATCAGGACAAAGGCAAAGAGATAGACCTTAACCCAACAACAACCAACTCAAAGCAAAACAAAAGACTGGAAAAAATCAAAGCTTAGAAAATATCTTTAAGCCACTGAAAGTTGGACACAATCTTTGTGATACAGTAACCATTCCACTTGCAGTTGAATTTAATCCACCAAGCAACCCTAACTTTTATCAAATCTCTCAATGCATTCCAGTCTATTTGTTTTTTTTGAAAAATGCACTCGTTCCTCAAATTCCAAAGAGACCACACAACTGCAAAAGGAAACGCCTCCCATATCTAAACAGCTGTTTCAATGAACCTGGCAAGACCCATTCCAAGCTCCACCACCTATCACATTCGGCACAAGTTTTTCAACTCTCTTTGCACAACAAAAGAACATGATCAACGCTTTCAGTTCCCAAATCACAAAAGGGGCAAAGAGCTTCCACCGAAATCTTAATAGGAACCTCATACCTAATATCTAGGCCTCGTCATCAGACGGGACAAGGATTTTATTGGATTCAGATCAAGCTCCACTTTATCCAAATTAATTTCTAACCACAACTATCGCATGCTTGGACAATTTAATCCAAATTAATTTCTAACCACAATTATCACATGCTTGGACAATTTAATTCAGAAATGAACAAATATATCATGTATAGTCAATTTTAACACCACTGCATTGGTTCGATCGTTGAGTTAATTAGAATTAGATGGTAATATCACAATTATGTTATAAAGATATTTATCATTAATCATAATAATATATTAAATTATTAAGATATAAAAAATTGAATGAATTTATTAAAATATATCAAATTATTAAAATATTGGAATCACTATTACTACTACTGATGAGGCCGGTCCTTCTTACATCAGCTCCGCCTTCAACGACTTATAGATGTTGTAGACGGGATTTACATAGGTATTTGCATAATTGAGTTCATTGTGTCGGTACGTGGATCGACGCTTTGCTGCCTCAGATGATCAGCTCCATGACATCCATGATCAAGTTGATGTTGTGGCAAAGAGAAAAAAACAAACTGAATCGATTTTTAAACAAAAACAAAAAAAATCCAAGATTTACATAATTTGATGAGATACTTATATTTATAGACAGTAATAATCAACTCACCATGTATTAAAAATATTACAAAAATAAGACATTTACAAATATGAAAACTAAAACTCCTTCGTACCCAATGACGAAAGTTACAAAATATAAAATAAAGCAAGTCAAAAACACTTAAATAAGGTGGGTCAAAAAAATATTTTAAAAACAAATTTTCAAATCATAAACAAATTATTATAAATTCGGGTGAATTAATAAGAATCACACTGACAATTGATGAATTGCAGGAAGCAACTCCGTTTGATCTTGAGAGCATACTTTATGATCCTTATAGAGAAGCTGATACGGTTGCCGTTTGGCACATATATGATGAGGATGACTAGGTTGACGCTACTGATGAGACACAATCGTCAGATCGCTAGCATTACTTGTTTTTCATTTCTTTTGTATTAGATAATTTGTAGTTATTTCTTTATTCTCTTATGTATCTACACCCTTCACACATTTTCACACACACACGCACACATATATATCTATATGTTATTATCTTCTTTCGATGGTTTAGTTGGCATAATTGATTCATGATACATGCTTTGGTAAATCCAATATTAATTGTCAGTATAATTCATCTAATTATTTCTATTTTTTAATCTTACATTTCTTATTTTATGACAAAAGGAGAGATACTATAAACTTTTTTATTCATTCTCCTTTAGTTAAGGGGAAGTAATATTTTTTATTAATTAAAAGGAAAATTATCTCTTTATCTGTTTTTACTTCTCTTAACTATTTTTGCTATTTATTTATTATCATAACACAAATGTAACTCATGATATTTGTTTAGTTGTGTTGTGCAAATAATAGACATCTTCACTTGTTGATTTTGAATTTTGATGGATTATTTTAGTTTATTTTTGGCAAAATATATTCGGCTCCTTGTGAAAAAATTTATATATTTTTTGTCATGAAATTTTCAAAGATAAAGATTGTGAGAAAATTTGTGATACAATAATTGTTAAATTTCCTTCTTCAAATATATGTATTAAAAACCAACGTTTTAAAACTCGGACCGGACCAGCCGATTCAACCGGTTCAACCGTCGATTGGTCTACAAAACAATCCGGTTTAACCCATAAATCCGTTTTAAGTTCAAAACCGTTCTAAAAATAGAAAATCAATAAAACCGGACGGTCCGACCGTTGAACCGGGTGACCCGGTACTGGGTCACCGGTTCACACCCGTTCTTGGCTACAAATTTTATTTTTTTGGGTATATTCAAAATCTCAAGTTTCATGCAATTTTTTTGGCTGAGTTGAGTTGGTCTTTGGCTGAATTTAATTTGGATTGTATTTAAAATTTTAAACCCTTGAAGGTTGAAACTCCAGTATTACATATTTGTATTATGTGATATTTTATTTTATTTTATGCATGATTATTAGTGTTTGTATCTTTTTTTTTCATGTAGTTGAAGACTAAATTATTGGATTATGTTTGAATTGGATGTTAAAATAATTTTTGTTATAATTAAATTGTATTAAATGTGTTAGAATGATTAAAATTTAAATACAACCTATTTATTAATCATATTATATGTATTAATTAATGATAATAGTAATTTTTCATTATTTTCTTATTAATTATTATTTTTGTCCAAAATGTTAAAATTATAAGAACCAATTTGTCAAGAAAATAATCAAATTGCTAACATCTATATAATTTTTTGAGTTAACAACGACTTATGACTTTATCAAAAATCTATAACAAATTGTCAAATTGTAGGAATATTATTCTTATTAATAAAATAATTAGAATAAAAAAATTAATGTAATTTATCATTTTTTTAGCTTGACTTTTATTTCCTTCAATACAATCAAATTTAGGCTAGGAAAGAAGAGAGACGTCTAAGAATTGACTGATTGATGAAGACATTAATTATATAAGTAAAAAAAAAAATTATTTAAATATGAGTAACAATTTTAATCTATCATCTATTCAATTAGATAAAATTATGTAATTATTTAATTTTAATTAAAAAAATAAAAATAAAATAAAGTAGCACGTATATATTATATATGTGACAAATTATAATTGTAATACGTATTTGAATAAGAGTAAGTTATTCTTACTTAATTTGAAGTTAAATATTATTTTAATTTATTAAAAAAATCTAAAACTTTTATAAATAAAAAAATTATTAAAAATAATTACAAAAACAGAATTTGTGTAATACTGAAATTACAAAAATAAAAAATATTAATTTCAGTCACGAATATAAAAATTTATGATTTTATTAATTTATATTATATATATAATTATGCGTTATAATATATATACCTTAACGTTACGAAAATTTCACCTAACGTTTTTGAAAAGCGGTCCTCATTTTTAAATGAATAAATGACGTGGGATTTAATGTCGACAGAAGTAGAACTTTAACGTGGCACCGTCTCCTCCGCATATTGAAGAGGTGGGTGCCCGTCTTGCATTAAAGTCCACATTTCAGTCGTGGCCAAACTAAACATCAACATTTAATAAGACGGGCTGACTTGGGTGCATTGGTAAGCTTATTTTAATTGAAATAAATTTGTATTTATTTAATGAAAAATATTATTATTCTAGAGCAAGATTTCAATATAATATAGTAAGTTTATTATTTATATAACAATATATAATTTAATAGTAGTAAAAATCAATTTAGAAATATTTATAATGTATTATATTCATTTATGATGTTTGTATTATATCAGTTCCGGTAGCTTGCTTGGATTAGTTTCAAACCAACAATGCCATTGAATTTATATTTAAATCCGGAAATATAAAATATTTAATCTTATAAGCTGGTACAATGGTTATTACACAAAAAATGAAGGGTAAAAATGAAAACAAGAGAAAAAGGGGCCTGATACTATAATAAAAGCTCACCTACCATCTTTGACGCTTAGGATTACTTTTGATAATCTTTTTTATCAAGAGTTATATTTGACTAAAAGGCTCAACTACCCACAATAAAAGCTCACCTTTTTGTAAATTGCTTATGGCTCCACTTCCATAAAAGTCTTCTTTTATAATTCTTATCAGAAATTTAATATTAATAAAAATCTAATCTTATCGAATTATTGATTTAATGACAGGGACGGAGCAATGTGAGTGCAAGCATGTCGGCAACAGCTCTCAATGAAAAACTAAGAAAAATAGACAGTGAAAAATAAATATCATACAATACGAAACTGAACATCACATTTTTCAAAAAAATAAAATATGGATATGTCAGGCAGTGAAAAATCTAGTCCATGCATTTAAGGGTCAAAATTAAAACAAAAGTAAGTTGCTTTTAAAAACTTGAGGGTGCAACGCTTAATTGTTAAAAAAATGATTCTAATGAAAGTATGTTGGTTAATTAAATTAAGTTAGTAAAATTTTAGTAAGAGTTGTAGCTTTTAAAAATATTATAATTCTGAGTGGCCAAATAAAGAGTGAACCGTGTTATGTGGCCGCGAGGTTTTCTTTAAGAACTTGACCAACTCATCTTGCTCGGTATGTGTCAGGTCGGGACCTATCTGCAGGTAGCGTCTCTGATCTTCCGAGCCGGCCAGGACTTTAATAATTTCTCCGATAGGCTTGGCCCTGCTATCCCTTCCTCTAGGGCTCAGTGGTTCATCGATCTTGGAAGGACAGTCTTCTGCCTCGTGACAGCAAAGGTGGATTGCATCCTTGTACTCATGGGGGTGCAGTAATTACTATTTAGGGGCCTTGGCTTTTAGGGCGAGGGCATGGCATTCCCGGGAGGTCGGTTGGCATCTTCTGATGGAGTATACGTTCTGGTTATGAACGTACTTTAGGCATTGGTGAAGAGTTGACGTGATTGCCCCCATCTCATGTAGCCAGGGCCTCCCAATTATGACGTTATAGGGAGATTTAGCTTTTAGGACCATGTATTCAGCAATCGTGGTCTTTTGCCCATCCCCTTCTCTTGCTGTTGTGGCCAGGTCGACCCTTCCCAGTGGAGTGTTGATATTTTCGTCGAAGCCCGCCATGATTATACCAGTGGGCTTAATGTCATTGGGATCGAGTTTCATATGCTTGAAAGGGTTATAGAACAGTACGTTAGTCGAGCTTCCAGTATCAACGAGGACTCTTCGGATATCGAAGTACGCAATTTTGAGGGAGATGACCAGGGCGTCACTGTGAGGACAATGAACTCCTATAAGGTCATGATCCGTAAACTGGATTTCGGGCACAGGTTTTAACCTTTTCTCCAAGTTAGCGACCTGTATGATATTGGGAGCAGACCTGGCCTCCCGAGCATAACGCTTCCTCGACCTGTTAGAAGTGCCTGTTGCAGGGGTAGCTGCGTGTAGGACAAATATCACCTGGTTGTTTTGTCGCAGGGGCTCGTTCCTACCCTCCTTCTGTTCTTGCTTCTGGTCGGCCCTCCTCTGTTGGGGTCGTTCGTCACGGGGGTTCTGTCCTCCGTCCTGCTTGACGAACTCTTGTAGCCGTCCTCTCCTTATTAGCTGCTCAATCTCATGTTTGAGAGCTTTGCAGGTATTGGTTGTGTGCCCTCGGTCCTTGTGAAAATCACAATATTTGGTTTGATCTCGGTAGTTGGGGTCTCCTTTCAAAGGCTCCGGCCATCTCAGATTTTCTCGAGATCTCACTTGCTTCAGTATGTTTTACGGAGAGGTGTTCAGAGGGGTAAAGTGGTTGAATTCCCTTAACCCGGAATTGTAGGAGGTTTGGGGAGCCCCCCTTTTTTCTGGGCTTCTGACTCTTTTCCTGACCGAGCTGGTGTCCTTCCTTTGGTCGTCCTTCTTCTGACCATTTTTCTTCTGGTCGTCTTTCTGAGCTTGTTCCTTGACCTTTCTAGAGGTGTCCCTGGCCTCCTCCAAATTAATATACTTCCTTGCTCGGTCCATAAGTGCCGCCATATCCGCGGGGGAATTTTTGGTTAGGGAGTCTCTAAAGCCTCCTTGTGCGAGACCAGCGGCCAGAGCAGCCACTAGGAATCCAGAGCTACAGTCTGTCACCTCGGTTAGCTCGGCGTTGAAACGTGCTATATACTCCCTGAGTGATTCTTCCCTTGTTTGCTTTATGTTTAGCAGGAATTCTGGACCCTTTCTCAGCCTCCTACTGGTTATGAATCTGTCCAGGAATCTTCTGCCAAGCTCATAGAAGCTAGACACCGAGTTTGGCGGGAGGTGGTAGAACCACTTCAGGGCGGTGCCATTGAGGCTAGTTACGAATGTTCGGCATAAAAAAGCATCAGAAGTATCGTGTAAAGCCATGGTGTGCTGGTAGTGGGAGAGGTGGTCCCCCGGGTCCCCAGTCCCGTCATAAGGGGTGAATTTAGGGACGATAAATTTCTTAGGTCGTTCCTCAGCCATAATAGCATTAGTGAACGGGGTGGCCGACCTCCCGAGCAGTCTGGCCAG
The DNA here is from genome assembly GCA_008638375.1 of Nyssa sinensis. Taxonomy (NCBI): domain Eukaryota; kingdom Viridiplantae; phylum Streptophyta; class Magnoliopsida; order Cornales; family Nyssaceae; genus Nyssa; species Nyssa sinensis. The sequence continues at coordinate 7,255,197 of CM018036.1, forward strand.
CTTGTCTTGTTCCGGATACTGGGCACCTCTTATGACGGCAGTACGGTCCATTGATTCGGCAACTTCTTCGGCTCTTACTGACCCCCTTGGCAAGATGGGCTGGTGTGAGGCAGGTCTCGTGACTTCGGGGCCTACATGAGTAGGCTGGTCTTGGCCCATTACTGGGGGGTTGTTCTGATTCTCTTGTACTGGTGGTGCAAGTACCACTCGAGGTGGAGACCCTTGTGGAGCGTGGTTCACTTCCGAGACCCCAGGGATGGGGATTCGGGTAGTGCTTCGATAATGGACCTCCGGGATAAAGGCGGGAACTCCTCGGCCAGCTGCTGTTGACGGCTGGGGATCTCCATGAATATTGGCAGCCATAGGAGGTTGCACCTCCTGAGTGTTTGTGGCAACAGGTGGATTTCGGAGATTGGTTTCATGATTCTGGGTGAACATCGCCAGGGTCCTGGACATGGTCAAAAGTTGTTCTCGTAGCAACTGGTTCTGCCGCCTAGTCTCGACAAGCTCCTGTTGTACGGGATCAGTTACTCGCTCTATTCCTCGCCCGGCAGTCGGTTGAGGATGAGGGTTTTGAGTATTCTTCCTAGGTCGCAGGTTGGGAGCTATGATCCTTTGAAAAAAGGAATGAGCTTTGATTAAGTAGAGCACTTGGTGATTGTCGTTCTCACAGACAACGCCAAACTGATGCTGCACTTTTTGGCCCACGAGAGATTCAAGCTCGGCTCCCTGCGAAACACTTGAAACAGAAGATCAGAGGACCACCGGGTTGGCTCCGGCGGTAGCCGCTCCGATGCTTAAGTCAATAAACTGAATTGAAGGACTGTAATGAAAGCCAAATAATGAGCATGACCGTAAAACGTACCTTTAGGTTTGAATTTATAGGCAATGGCTCTCCTAAGTTGATTAGGATTTGGAACCATGAATATAGGGATTGGATCTCCGGAGATATCAGTTAACTTGTTGAATATGGCAACTTAGTGTGGCAGTTTCCTTGTTGGAAACTGTTTCCTTATTCCCTACTCGAAGCTTATTGAGGCGGTGATAAGATCTGATTATTGATGTAATATACTGCAGACTTGCACCTGTATATATTTAGCTTCGTAGGAGAGCAACCCTGCTTTGGGACTATGAGCTCGGTTCATATGGGTTATGCCTTCGATCGACCGAGAACGAGGTATATGACCGAGCATGAACCGAACATAGGTCGTATGACCGAGCATGAATGATATGGCTGAGCATGAGCTGAATAACCGAGCACAAGTCATATGGCCGAGCAGGAGCTGCACTATTAAGCATAAGCCGTTCTGCAGTTACACGTGTCATGTAGTGGTTAGTGTGTCTCATAGTGGTATATCAATTATATATGTAACAAATTATAATTGTAATACGTATTTGAATAAAAGTAAGTTATTCCTACTTAATTTGGAGTCAAATATTATTTTATTAAAAAATCTTAAATTTTTATAAACAAAAAAAATTATTAAAAATAATTACAAAAACAGAATTTGTGTAACTTTATTTTCCTGTATACACATGATCATTAATGAAATTACGAAAATAAAAAATATTAATTTCAGTCAAAAATATTAAAATTTATGATTTTATTAATTTATACATTATATATATAATTATACGTAATGTTGACATATATAATATATATACACTAACGTTACGAAAATTTCACCTAAACGTTTTTGAAAAGCAGTCCTCATTTTTAAATGAATCAGTGACGTGGGATTTAATGTCAACAGAAGTAGAACATTAACGTGGCACCGTCTCTTCCGCAGATTGAACCGGTGGGTGCCCGCGTTGCATTAAAGTCCACATTTCAGTCGTGGCCAAACTGAACATCAACATTTAAATTTGTATATATATATATATATATATATAATTATATATATGATCAACAATTATAACCATCTTCCTTTTTTTATAATTTGATGTCATTCTCTCACAAAAATTAGACTTAATATCATATTAAAAAAAAAATTGCTTATGGTTTCACTTCCATAAAAGTCTTCTTTTAAAATTCTTATTAAAAATTTAATATTAATAAAAATCTAATCTTGTTATATTATTGATTTAATGACGGGGAGGGAGCAATGTGAGTGACGGCTCTCAATGAAAAATTAAGAAAAATGGACACGGATATAAACATCATACAATACAAAACTGAACACCACAATTCTCAAAAAAATAAAATATGGATATGTCAGGCAGTGAAAAATCCAATCCATGCATTTAGGGGTCAAAATTAAAACTAAAGTAAGTTGCTTTTAAAAATTTGAGGGTGCAACACTTAATTGTTAAAAAAAAGATTTTAATGAAAGTATGTTGGTTAGTTAAAATAAGTTAATAAAATTTTAGTAGGAGTTGTGGCTTTTAAAAATATTTTAATTTTGAGTGGCCAAATAAAGAGTGAATTGTGTTACATGGTCATGAGGTTCTGCAAGAGAGATCTCTAAGAGTGAGTTTGTGCGATTTTTTAATAAAATATTGTTGTGAGGTTCTCTTATTTTTTTAGTTTGACAATTAGTATCAGAGTGTTTGGGTATATCATTATTTTCTTTTTAATAATTTTTTTTTTTTTTGGTACTGATCAAAAGAAAAAAGAACACGTAACATAAGTGGTAAGCTAGTTCCATTCAAGAATTTTTGGAATCAAGTTGGCCTTGTGTTGGAAAAAAAGAAAAAAGCATAGTTCATTTATTACAACATAACATAATTCATATATTACGACATACTAAGGTTTCTCAGCGTTACTTTTTCGCACAATTTCTCTTAAGGCACCTTATATAAAGTATGTCACATTATTTACTGTTTAATTATTTAATAGAATTTGTATGATCCTGATCTATTACGACACTAGCAAGAATACGGGGTTGCTACAAGAAGCAGAGGGAATTTTCTATGGATACTAATGCCGATATCTTCAGTCATGTCCAAGTCCTTGCCACTTTTGCCTTCTGGCAATGCCCAATCAAACTTGTGCACCAGATTTGCTAACGCGAGCTGAAGAATGCCCATGGCAAATTGGATACTTCGGCAACCCCTCCCGTCAGCACCAAATGGAATTAATTAAAAGTCATGTCCTCTGAAATCTGCTGAAATATTCAAAAACTTTTCCCCCTTCTTCTTTTGGCTGTTTTTCTTTGAGTTTTGTTAGTGTGTGACGTTGTTTCTAGTTTAGTGTTAACATAATTAGGATGAGACTAATTGCTCTGATACTCTTAGTATTTTTTTCTTATTGATGTAATTTATTTTATATTTCTTATACAAATTATTTTATTAATATTATATTTCTTTTACTGATAAAAAAAATCATAATACAACCAGAGGACAATTTTTATAGGAAGACAGGCTCATTACATGTGTGTCAATAAATTTTTTAATAATATTTTATCATTTATATTATAATTTATTAAAAAAATTGAATCATGTCACCGTGATAAAAATAATTCTCGAATTAATTTGGTATAATTAGGTATCAATATACTTTTTCAATGAAACTTTGTCATTTATAACTCATATTTTTTAATGAGACATAATACATATAATAAAATATTATTAAAATGACGCATTGTTACGTGATCTATTAAATTTGTTGAAAAATATCTTACATGATAGAAAAAATAAATTACGAATGGTCAAGTCAATAGTTTCGGTCACGTCCAAATTCTCAGCTTTTGCTCCACCAAGCAATGTAAAATCAAAGTTAAGCTCAAGATTTGCTAATGCGAGTTCATCAATCATTATGGCAAAATGTATTCCTAGGCAACCCCTCCTGTCAGCACTAAATGGAATTAATTGGAAATCATGTCCTTTAAAGTCTATAAAGTGTTCAAGAGCCTCTCTGACCTAAATTCCTCAATTTCTTTCCACAATAATAAATAAATAACAAACATTTAGTCGAGGGCATTCTTTGGATTGCATAGCTGCCCATAGGACCACATTATGGGTATGCAATTATGTGACTTCGGTATGGATGCGTATATTTAATCATCTTCAAATTTTGTAATAGCGGGAATCTTGGATATTAAACTAATCCTTTAATTCTGTCACCGGAGTAACTTTTTTTTTTCAAATGAAGCTAAGAATTTATTAAACCAACTAATTAGAGTAAGTCGAGTTGGCTACCTATGACCAGTCTCTTTAAAAGAAGAGGTCACTGAGTCAAGTCTCACTTTTTCTATTAAAAGATGTGAACTTTTTATTCAACTAGCCATAAGTTTAGTTGGGTTATTTTGTATGATTTGTCATCTTGTTAGAAGATGAGACTAGGGCAGAGGAGCATTTCTCAGCAAAACAAAACAAACAACACATTAGCAAGAACTGAACCTCAACAACAGGAAAAATTCTTCATTACATTCAAATCATTGCACCATATGGTTTGATGATATGTTACATGTGCATTTAGAATAGCTCTATGTATATATGGCATATCATCTAACTCTTATAACCATCGAATATCACCCTAAACAGCATAGGAAAAGATCCTCAAAAATTTAATATTTTCACCAACGATGAACAAACTTCCTAAAACGACTACCTATACAAACCACATATTCCATACGTTGTTGGACCCAAAATTTGTTCCCCAAGCATCAATCAATTCACAAGATATTATTGATTTAGGTTTCTTTTGTGGGGAAGTTATTATTGGATTGGGTTATTGTCTTCTTCGCAACTTCTCTAAGCTAGCTAACCGAAATTTGAAGAAGCAGGGAATTATTTTCAAGTTAAATTATTCTCTTTACCCACCCATTTAGCTAGGAAGTTCTTTCATGATGTTAGATATGTAATAAAAATTTTCAAATACAGTAAATTAGACTGATCTTCATTAAGATTTTTGTAATTACATTGATCTTCTCTGATATTTTTGAAATTATATTGATATTTTCTATTTTTTCTTACGAACTACAATTACTCCCGTACAATCAATTTTTTTTCTTTTCAAAATGACAAAACTGCTCTTTCATTTTTTCTTTTTGTATTTTTTTCAATTTTGATTGATTTTTGTGAACTTTTTTAAGGAATTCTTTTTTATTATATACAAATAAATTTAAGATAAATAACTAATTTTCATTTTATATAAAAATAAATTTAAGATTTTAATCAATATTTATTTGAAAATGAAAATAAAATAAAATAAGGTCAAAATTGAAAAAAGAAATGAAAAGCCAGTACAATTTACTCTTTCAAATATTGTTATATTTTTGTTGTCAAATTTTATTAATTTGTGTAAACTTGTAAGAGCAACCATGGCACAATTCCTTACCTTAGAATTCACACTTTGTTCCGTTACTATAGTCATATACCTCTATCTCCCCAAAACTCTCTGAGAGTTTGATATCTCTAACAAAACTCTCTGGTTCTCAGAGTTTGATATTTCTAACATCATTATCAAAGACGGAAGAAAAGAGTGGGTAGGGTGGGCTGTAGCCTCACAAAATGTAGGAAAAAATTTTACTTATAAAATTCTGGTATTTTGTAAATTAGTCTATTCTTAAATTTTAGTCCAATCTAATTTTTATCTTTCGTTTATAATTTTTTACCTCCAAGTTTCAATCAAACCTAATTTTTTTTTCTTAATTCTTTCTTTTCTCTCTCAAAATTTTAGCCCAACGCAAAAAGTTTTCACTAAATTTTTTTCTAAAATTTTTTTTAACCCCCAAAATTTTTTTTCCTGGATGATTTTGTCATTTCTGTCAAAGTGCAAGAGCAAGTAAGTACATACAGGTAAGCCTTGATCACTGAAAAGTAAGCCTACAAATTTTAAAAAATGAAGAATTAATTATGACCATTAGAATTAATATCACCAAATGTTACCCCAAAACACAAATTTAAGTATTCTGCTTCCAAATTATCCACTAACAAATCAGCCAATCAATGAAATTAAGTATCCAATTTCTGTGTCTGCTTATAATATATTTGATCGATGTTTAAAGTGTGTCCTTGAATTCGAAAAAAAAAAAAAGAAATCAATTTATGATCGAAAGAACATAACATGATTTTCAAAAACTTTGGACTGCAACGTACCCAACCCTTGGTCGAGGTTTTGAATCTCTTCAGAGTAGGAATATGTGGGATTATGTTGATTTGTCAATCATGGATGGATTTGTTGGTGGTTTGGTTAATTTTTGAACAATGTATTGAGCTTGTTTGTAAGTTATACTTGTAAATAGATACTCTATTTGTTGGCCGAAAAAAAACCCAACCCACCCCTTGTATTGGCCGTTGGTGGTGGTGGTGAGTAATTTCATGGTAGGTTTAGTGTGAGAGAATTTTGAGTTAGTATCCAGACATTACCCCTTGTATGGCTACCTTTCTTACAAATAATATACAACTTTTTCCTATTTTCCTCTCTTGACAATAATATTCCATTCATGGCAGATTCTTGTGTATGGACCTTAAACCTTATGCTGTGGTATGATCAGATAGATGGCCGCCTAATCAGCTAAGGGTAAAATCTCTGCTATTTGGCAAGAAATTCTTCAAAACAGAGCAGAGAAATTCTGCTATGTTTAGAGTATTCATATTCATGAGTAACTTTGCACTGAAGATGGGAGATGGGAGATGGCAGATGGCAGATGGGAGATGGCAAAAGACTATCCTTTTGGGGAGATACTTGGGGTACTATCAGCCCCCTAAAAGACTTGTTTCCGAGATTATTTAATGTCTCAACCAACAAAGGAAGCCAAGTTAATAAAGAAGATTGCAAGAAATTCTATTGATGGTGGTAGCATGGAGTGGAAGCTGTATTTTAAGAGACCTCTAAGGGCCTGGTGCTTATTAATTGTTCCCACACTGCTGCTCTTTAGTAAAGATGATTGGATTCACGATGCTTAACAAAATGGCAAAAGTTTATTTACTTCTACACTTTTTCATCCAATACATATATATATATATATATATATATATAGCAAGTACACTAGCAAGAATATGGAGTTGCAATAGCAAGTAGAGGAGATTTTTTGTGGATAGTTATGCCAGTAGTTTCAGTCATGTCCAAATCCTCAGCTCTTGCTCCACTCGGCAATGTAAAATCAAAGTTAAGCACAAGATTTGCTAATGCAAGTTCATCAACCATCATGGCAAACTGTATTCCTGGGCAACCCCTCCGTCCAGCTCCAAATGGAATTAATTGGAAGTCATGTCCTTTAAAATCAATAGAAGTATTCAAGAACCTCTCTGGCCGAAATTTCTCAGCTTCTTCCCACAAAAATGGATCTCTTCCAATTGTCCAGCAGTTGATAATCACTTGTGTGCCAGCTGCAATGTCATAACCCATTACATTGACATCTTGGGTTGATTCTCGGGGAACTAGTAATGGAACTGGAGGATGTAACCGCATACATTCTTTGATCACTGCTTTCAAATAGTACATTTTATCTAAATCCTCCTCGGTTATGTTCTGTTTGCCTCTAGTTATTTTTCGTACCTCATTTTGCAATTCCTTCATAATTTTCGGATGTCTTAAAAGTTCTGTCATCGTCCACTCTAAAGCTGTGAATGTAGTATCAGTTCCAGCCGCAAAAATATCCTACCCAAAAAAATAAAAGATAGATAAACACAATTTCAATGTAAACATATGCATACATACATATATATATATATATATATAGGTGCACATATTTGTGTGGATATTTACACATAAAGACATGTAAAGGCATACATACACATGCTGACATACAAATATATATATTTTTTTAAAAGCACATAGCATGTTTGTGTATGCAATTACAAAAACATTTTTTTGGCAAGAAATTGTACAACTTCACAAAAAGAATTAAAAGGATGTGAGGAAGAGCATCATTAAGGATAATAAAAAACAAAGCGCGAACAGGGTAACAAAAAAGTAAGAAATTACTGGTCCCGACCAGCCAATTAGAAATTGTCTAGTATACAAAAAAAAAAAAAAAAAACAAAAAGAAATCTCCTAACAAAGTCTAATATATTATACATGTCAACTTTTAATTAGTTTTTTTTAATTTTTTTTTTTTTTACAACTAGATGTCCTGGTAAGCTCGCACCTCAATTAATCTTGAGACCCTAAAATTAAATGACTAAGCAAACTTTAAGTGATTCTAAGAAAAATTCAAACTTGAAACTTTAAATTTTAAATTTTTATTGCTCGGCCATCCCTCAGAGTGGTCAACTTTTGACTAGTTAGAACAAATAGTAGCCGTGCACCATTCAATAATTTCTCACAAAAGATAACCAATAGACCATCCCTTCCATACCAGCAAAAAACCACAGAACAAGCTGGTTAAACACAGAAAGGATAGGCAGCCTCAAAAGCAAAACACCACCATATATTCTTATATGTATAAACACTTCTCAAAGATATATATATATATATATATATATATATGTGTGTGTGTGTGTGTGTGTGTGTGTATAAATCTTTTGTTTATAATAAGCAAAAATTGTTTTCTTTTAAAAAAAAGTATACTTTTTTTTTTTTTTGCTTTTTAAAAGTTTTTTTTTTTACACAAACAAAATTGTTCTTTTTTTCTTCTTTTGTTTAAATATATATATAAGTAAAGAATACTAAAAAAAATTACAAAATGGCACTTTGATTAAACGAGTTATTCATGGATTGATTTAGCCTTTGATAATGTTAGCCTAGTATATATTGTTGACACATTTTTAAACGATTTAAATTTTTAAAGTAATTGATGATTTAATAGGCGATTTATTCAAGTGATTCATCAATATTTTTTAATCATCCATTAATTCTTTAAAGAGAGATAAAAATCGAACTTACCAAGATGAGTGCTTTGATGTTATCCCTCTGAAGAAGAGAAACTTTCCCGTCAGTTCTTTGAATTTCAAGCAAAACATCCACAAAATCCTTTTGGCCTTTCTCTTGATCAATACTCCCACCACCATCGCTCTCTGTTTTCTGTCTACCCATATGCTCTTCCACTACACCTTCTAAGAATTCATCAAGCTCTTTAGCAACTTTTTCAACTTTAGCATCCAAACCATTGACACGATTCAGCCATGCTAGCCATGGGATATAGTCCCCCACATTGAACGCACCCAGCAACTTCGCAGCCTCCCCCAACAACTCCTTAAATTTTCTGCTACCTTCTCTTCCACTGTACTTCCTCCCCAAGGCAACCCTACACACTACATCATTTGTTAGTGAAATAAATAATTCGCTCAAGTTCACTGGTGAAGATGAAGAAGATGCAGAAGAAGAGCTAGACCCTTTGATCTTCTCAATCATAAGGGTTATTTCTTCTTCTCTCACTGAACCAAAAGATTGAACTCTTTTGTTACTCAGAAGTTGAAGCACACATATGCTTCGTATTTCCCTCCAGTACTCGCCATAAGGAGCGAATGCGACATCCTTATAGTTGTACATAAGTTTACTTGCGAAGCTAATTTTAGGCCTGTTTGAGAAGACCAGATCATGGGTTTTCATGATTTCACGAGCTGCATCAGCAGATGAGACTATAAGCACTGGTACGCTACCGAGATGAAGCAACATGAGCTTGCCATATTTTTGAGCTAATGAGTGGAGAGATCGATGAGGGAAAATGCCAAGTTGGTGGAGGTTTCCAATTATGGGGAACTTTGGTGGAGAAGGTGGTAGGTTTCTTTGGGTTTTTGTGTTGAACAACCATTTGAAAACAAAGATAGTGCAGAAGAACAAGGGAAGAAGAGTAAAATATAAGGATTGCAATAACAACATCATTTCTTGTTGCTCTATCAATTGCCGCAACCTTGACCTTAAGTATGTGTGTGTGTAGAGAGAGAGATACATACATGCATATATATATATATATATATATATATATATATATATATAGTATGGCTTCTACTTAAAAGGGAAAATTTTTAATGAGTACAGGGATATTTTTCAGAGTGAATTTTTTGACAATTACAAATACTATTTTTTTTGTTTGACTTATTATACTGTCATTTTTATCAGAGAAAATTAACCATAATCATTTGTTAAAATATTAAATTTATCATTTAAAAAAAATCATATTACTGACATCAGTTAAAATTTCTTAATTAGCATGTTACTCTGAGAAGAATATATGATAAATTGTCACATTATAAAAATGTTAGTATATTAGTAATTAAAAAATAAAAACACTATTTGCAATTATCAAAAATTACAAAAACATCAGTAGAATTTTTATTTTTTGGCGGCCAATTTATTCGAAATACACCAAAAAGCATGACTTTTTTTTAAAGGAAAAAAGAAGCATGATTTGATCATTAGAATTTTTTTTTTTAAGAACACAATTATATTATAAGATGGAGTGGGGGTCGCTGTCCCCTCTTTTTTTTTTTTTCCTTGGCTTTTATTTCCTTAGGTCTGAACATAATTTTTCTCTTATTTTTTGAGAGATAATAGCTACAAACTTTGATGAAGACATCAATGGACTAAATGATGTGAGGTTAGTGTCTGTATATGTGTGTGTGTGTGTGTTTGTGTATTTATCGATATATATATATATATATATATGATAAAAAGGAACGTCATTTCCAGAACCAAAGTTGGAACATTAACTTGGCACCCTCTCTCTTGGGCATATTGAAGCCGGCGTTGTTTACTTTGCATTAAAGTCTACATTTCAGTAGTAGACAAATTCCTCCCACTCATGATTTTAAAATTTGTAAAATTAGTGCTTCAATTAGAGGGCCAACTTTAGCAAACTGGTAAGCTTTCTTCTGTTATGACTTGAAGGGTACAAACTTGTGATAATGATTTGAAAGGTGCGAGTTTATCGTAATGATGGAAGTTTTGTATATAAAACTAGTTTTTTTTTTGACAAATTTCAAATTTGGATTGTAAAATTGTTTGAATTTTTTTAAAAAATAAGTCAAATCACATTCATTCCAATAAAATTATTTGATTTTTAGAAAAACCAATCAAATCCTATTAAGATGTTTGGTTTTTTTTCTTTAAAAAAAAAATAAAACCCTCATTTTGTTGAAATTTAAGCATATCTTGTATACAAATGCAAAAATCTCTATAAAATGTGATATACCATAAAAGGACAAGCCAATCAACACTTGACACGTATGACCACAGTCCGATTTATGTTCAACTAGCATGATTCTCGCTCAGCCAATGACATCCAGACCATAGCTTCAGATCTCGTCACCGCCTTAGCGGATTCCGAGCAGAGAATAAGGAAGCAGTCTCCAATACGGAAACTACCATTTGTGATTATCTCCGCCTTAGCGGATTCCGGGCAGAGGATAAGGAAGCAGTCTCCAATACGGAAACTACCATTTATGATTATCTCCATCTACGACTCAATGCCCACAAGGAAACTGCAATCTCCGATGATCATATCCCTATATTCATGGCGTCGAATCCTAATCAACTTAGGAAAGCTTCGGCCTATATATTAAACCCTAGAGGTACGCTTTTAAATTCATGCTCATTCTTTGACTTTCAATACAGTCTTTCAAATTCCCTTACTTACTTAAGCATCGGAGCGGCTACCGCCGGAGCCAACCCGGTGGTCCTCTGATCATCTTTCTGAGTGTTCTACAGGTCACGGAGCCCTTACGTGTTGCGAGTCAAAAAGTGCAGCATCAGTTTGGCGCCGTCTGTGGGAAACCAACTAATCTCTACGTGCTTTAAACTCATCTTTCTCCCCACCGGAAAACCATGGCACCAAATCTCCGACCCCGACAGAATACTCAGAGTTCGCAAAACGCTCAGCGTCAGCCGCCTGCTCCACGCACAAGAGGACCAGCGGCCAACCCTATGCGACAAGAGATCGAAGCAATAAAACGACACAATGACCTGGTACAGGAGCAGTTGCTAGCCATTACTAGAACGCTGGCAACGCTCACGCAAAACCAAGCGGCGGCTTCTCCTAGCCCGCCGGTTAACTTCGTTGCAAGAACGCAACCCCCAGTTGCCACGGGGAATGAAGAATTTCGTGGGCAGGCCCCTACTAACCAGCCTGAGCACCCTTCAAGCGTTGCTCACGATGGTCGAGATCCACAGCCATCGACAGTTCCTGGCTGGGGAACATCCGCTTTTGTCCCCGACGTGCATTACTGGAGCACTACTCGAGCCCCAACTCCGAGGGTTTCGGGAGCACCCCCGGCACCACAGGAACCTTATCATGCAGCGCCAGTCCCACCAGTTCGGATTCCTCCTCCATCTGAAGGGCGCACTCCACCCTATTACCCTGAAGCCGAGGCTGTCAGGCAGGGTTCACAAGATGTCAGACTCAGAGACCCGCGAAGGGTAGAGGAGATTGCCGAGTCTATGGACCGGACAATCGGCTTAAGAGGACCTCAGAACCCTCCAGAGCAAGACGAACTGGCCAGGCTGCTCGGAAGACTAGCCACACCGTTCACCTTCGCCATCATGTCCGAAGAGAGGCCTAGAAAGTTCGTGGTGCCCAAATTCACTCTCTATGACGGATCTGGAGATCCAGGTGATCACCTATCTCATTATCAGCATACGATGGCCCTTCACGGAGCCTCAGATGCTTTCATGTGCCGAACGTTCATCACCAGCTTGAAGGGAACAGCTCTGAAGTGGTTCCACAACCTCCCTCCGAACTCAGTTGCTAGCTTTTACGAGCTCGGTAGACAGTTCTTGGATAGATTTATGACCAGCAGAAGGCTCAGAAGGGGGCCAGAATTCCTGCTGAATGTTAAGCAGACCAGGGAAGAATCCCTCCGGGCCTACATTGCCCGTTTCAACACCGAGCTTACTGAGATCACGGATTGCAGCCCGAAGTTCCTTGTTGCGGCCCTTACTGCCGGGCTTGCCCAAGGTGGCTTCAGAGATTCCCTGACAAAGAGCTCCCCGGCCGATATGGCAGCATTGATGGATCGGGCCAAAAAATACATCAACCTGGAAGAAGCCCACCGCTCAGCCCAGAAGGGCAAGGATCAGACCCAGAGGGATAATCCGAAGCGGGAGGACCATAAGAAGGAGGATCACAGAAGAGACTCCAACAAAAAGAGGGTCAGGAGCCCAGAGAAGAAAACAGCTCCTAGAGCGGTGTACAACTCCGCACCAAGGGAGTTCACCAACTTCACGCCTTTGAACACTACTCCGAACCAGGTACTCCGGCAGATCCGAGATCGGGAGAACCTGAGGTGGCCAGAGCCGATCAAAGGAGATCCCAGCCTGTGGGACCAAAGTAAGTACTACAATTTCCATAAAGATCATGGGCATACTACTAACACTTGCAGGACCCTCCGACATGAGATAGAACAGCTCATAAAGAAGGGACGTCTTCGGGAGTTCGTCAAACACACACATACTTATATATTTTGGGCTCCTTGTAAAAATTTTTATATATTTTTGTCATAAAATTTTCAAAGGAAAAGATTGTGAGAAAATTTGTGATACAATAATTGTTAAATTTCCTTCTTCGAATATTTGTATTAAAAATTCATCAAAAAGTTTTTATTGAATTTATAATTGTTAAATAAACCTTGTGTCGTGACAACATTAATCAATCGCTTCATTGAAAATTGATCATGCCAGATTTGAATTATAACTTCATATTTCTAAAGATTAACATTGTTGATAATACATTATTACTTCATATTTACTACAAAGAAAAGTATAAACACACATACATATCATTGATCATTGAAGGAGATCCATTGGTGTTCTTTCTAGCAAGGTGAGTAATTGACACCACTATCTTTGTGGGTGGCCATCTATTTATATTCTTAAAAGTTGCAGCTTTCTGCACCCTCCTTGGAATTTTGTGTCCCAAAACAAGAAATAAGCATAAAGAGGAAGTGCAAAAAACATCAATAAAGGTCAACAACATCCAACTTGGTCGGCACATTAAGACCAATAGAATCATCTGCTAACACCCACCTTGAGTACATACGAATGAAAACAAGCCAAAATCTGAAACAAACCTAAAAAGAATTGACACAAGCCTGAAACCCGAAAAAAACCACAGAAAGCAAGCAGTGTTAGCCAAGCTTGATGACTAAAACACAAACCAATAGCCCGACAGATCCACTTAAAGATACAAAGCATACAAACTGTTGATGTATTAAGTCTTTTCTTTGATATGCAGCATATTTTACTTTTTGTCATGTCATGTATTAGTTAAAAGTTGTGGTGTAGCTAAATTTAAGGATCTAATCCTTCACCTAACATTGATATGTACTTGTGTTAAGTTGGCAAGAAATCTTCTCATACATCTATATAGTTTTATATTTTTGGATATGTAGATGAATGATAAAAAAACAGAGCATCACGTCTCTGGTTTGCTGCTGCTGTCATTTTTCTTCTTTCTATTTTCTATCAAATGGTATCAGAGCTTTCTGGATCTTAAAGGACCTGTAAGTGATCTTGAGAGTTTGTAAGGAGAGAAATCAAACTCAAAGAGGCAGCAACATGTCTGCAAACAACTTCTTAGGCACAGGACCTCCATTGTTCAACGGAGAAAATTATCAAGTGTGGGTGATTAAAATGAAGACATATCTAAAGGCATTAAACTTGTGGGAGGTAGTAGAGAATGATACTAATCCTTCTCCACTCGGTGATGATCCGACTATAGCACAACTCAAAAATTATGAAGAGCAGAGGGCCAAGAAACCAAGAGCTTTGACTTGCTTACATTCAGCCCTTTCAGAAACCATCTTCTTGAGTGTAATGGCTTGTGAAACTCCTAAAGAAATTTGGGAGAAACTAAGGGAGGAGTATGAAGGTAGCCAAAGAGTAAAGAATGTCAAGTTACTCACTCTCAAGAGGGAATTTGAAATGCACAAAATGAAGGAAAGGGAAACTGTCAAGGAGTATGCAGGGAAGTTGGTGGAGATTGTGAATAAAATCAAGCTGTTTGGTGAACCTTTTCCAGATAGCAAAATAGTGGAGAAAATGTTGATAAGTTTACCAGCAAGGTTTGAGCCAAAAATCTCAGCCATTGAAGAGTCTTGCGATCTTACAAAGCTAACTGTTGCAGAGCTTATTAGCAAGTTGCATGCACAGGAACAAAGAACACGCCTCAGGGATGATGAGACTGTTGAGGGTGCTTTCCAAGCAAGGCAAAAATGGAAGCATCAAGGGAAGGGGAACAAGAATGGTGGTGCTGAGAAAGGGAAGGCTGCAAACACTTCAAAGGATCATGGAAAAAAAAAAGAATTTCCTCCTTGCACCATATGTGAAAGAACAAATCACCAATCTAAAGATTGTTGGTTTAAAAACAAACCTAAAATTGAATGTAGGTTCTGCAAGAAACTTGGCCATATTGAGAATAACTGTAGGGCCAAGAAAAATCAAACAAGCAACAAGGAGGAGCAAGCTCAACATGCCAGCAACACAGATGAGCAAGAGGAGGTTCCAGCAAACTTATTTATGGCTTCTCAGACTCTACACAACAAAAGCAAGCACACCTGGTATATTGATAGTGGCTGCACTTGTCACATGGCTAACAATGAAAAAAATTTTTAACAAGCTGGACAGGTCCATTAAAACAAAAGTCAAACTTGGAAATGGTCAAGTGGTGGAGGCACATGGAAGGGGAACAGTTGTTGTGTATTCAAAGGAAGGTACCAAACGTATCCATAATGTTCTTTATATTCCTAGTTTGACACAAAATCTACTGAGTGTTGCTCAAATGATTTCAAATGGATATTCACTGTTTTTTAAAGACCAAAACTGCTGTATATATGATTCAAATGGTCTGCTAGTTGCTGATGTACCAATGGTTGATAAATGCTTTCCTTTAAAATGGAATTCTATATGTGACAATGCTTTTTATGGCAAAACTGATGACACGTTGCTATGGCATCGAAGACTTGGGCATTTGAATTTTCACAATCTCAAACTACTCCACCAAAAGCAAATGGTTGAAGGGCTGACCACTATTGATGAAAGCAATGAAGTTTGCGAAGGTTGTGCTCTTGGGAAGCATCATCGACAACCTTTTCCAAAAGGAGTTGCATGGAGAGCAAAACAAGTGTTGGAATTAATTCACACCGATGTATACGGACCTATGAGTACACCATCTCATGGTAACAATTACTATTTCATTCTCTTTATTGATGATTTTACTCGCATGATTGACATGGGTTTATTTCATGAGACAAAAATCTGAAGTTTTCACAATTTTTAAAAAATTCAAGAGTTTTGTTGAGAAACAAAGTGGTTGTTTTATTAAGTGTTTGAGAAGTGATCGTGGGAAAGAATACACTTTAAGAGAGTTTGACAAATTTTGTGAAGATGAAGGCATGGAAAGAAAACTTACGGTTGGCTATACTCCACAACAAAATGGGGTATCCGAAAGGAAGAATCAAACCGTGATGGAGATGGCAAAATCGATGATTCATGCAAAAGGGCTACCAAAATCCTTTTGGGCTGAAGCTGTATATGCTGCAGTTTATTTGATTAATAGGTGTCCTACAAAGGCCGTTTGGAATAAAACTCCATTTGAAGCATGGAGTGGGAGGAAGCCATCGGTGAGGCATCTCAAGGTGTTTGGGTGTGTTTGCTACGCTCAAATACCAATGGAGAAAAGACGTAAGCTTGATGAAGCAAGTGATAAATGTATTTTTGTTGGCTATAGTTCAAAGTCCAAAGGTTACCGGTTGTATAGTTTGAAGACCAAGAAATTTATCATTAGCCGAGATGTGTTGTTTGATGAAGATGCTAGATGGAATTGGGAGGAGAAAAAGGTAGAAAGGAAGGCTGTTTTGACTGATGTTCAGCAACAGAAATCAGCAAGTGAAGCTAGAAATAATGGTCAAGAATCAGCCCCTTCATCTCCAAGTTAAACTCAACCATCATCTCCAACAAGTTCACCAAGTAGTTCTTCAAGTTTAAGTTTTTCTTCACCAACCTCAACTCCAAGGAAAATGAGGAGTTTGACAGATATTTATGAGAGGTGCAATTTTTGTGTTGTTGAACCGGATTGCTTTGAAGAAGCTGTGAAATGCAAAGAATGGAGGCTTGCTATGAAGGAGGAGATCTCAATGATTGAAAAGAACAAGACTTGGAGCTTGGTGAAAAGACCTGAAGCAAGAAATATCATCGGAGTGAAATGGATTTTCAGAACCAAACTGAACCCAAATGGTTCCATTAACAAGCACAAAGTAAGGTTGGTTGTCAAGGGATACTCTCAGCAAGTAGGGGTGGATTTTGGTGATACCTTTGCTCCTGTGGCAAGGCATGAAACAATCAGACTTTTGTTGGCATTAGCAGCTCAACAGAAATGAAAAGTGTTCCACCTAGATGTCAAGTCAGCATTCTTGAATGGTGAAGTACAAGAGGAGTTATATGTGGAACAACCTGAAGGCTTCCAGGTTGAAGGAATGGAAGACCATGTTTACAAGCTTCATAAAGCTCTATATGGCCTTAAACAGGCTCCAAGAGCTTGGTATAGCAAAATTGATGCTTATTTAACAAATTGTGGATTTGTTAGAAGTGAAAATAAAGCTACATTGTATGTGAAGGCTGCTGAAAAGAGTAAGGTGATCATTGTGTCATTATATGTGGATGATTTGCTTGTTACTGGAAGCTGTCAAAGGCTGGTTGCTGAATTCAAAAGAAAAATGGAGGAGATGTTTGAAATGTCAGACCTTGGGCAAATGACGTACTTTCTAGGAATGGAAATTGATCAATCAAGTGCTGGTATTTTTGTTTCTCAAAAGAAATATGCCAAAGATTTGTTAAAAAAATTTAAAATGGAGAATTGCAAATCAGCTGCTACTCCATTAGTTCCAAGCCATAAACTGACAAAGGAAGATAAGGGTGAAAGTGTTGTTGCTACGCAATATAGAAGTTTGGTGGGAAGTTTGCTCTATCTCACAGTCTCAAGACCTGACCTATTGTTTGCTACAAGTGTTCTTTCAAGGTTCATGCAAGATCCTGGCCAAAAGCACCTTACAGCAGCAAAAAGGGTCCTGAGATATGTTAAAGGGACTGTAAACTATGGTATCATGTATTCAGAGGCTGAAAATGGTGTCTTGGAGGGGTATTCTGACAATGATTGGGCTGGATGCCCTGATGATTTCAAAAGCACTACTGGTTTTCTCTTTACAATTGGTTCAGGAGCATTTTCATGGATGTCTAAAAGGCAAGAAGTGGTTGCACAATCAACAGCAGAAGCAGAGTACATTGCTGCTGCTGCTGCTGCAAATCAGGCCCTCTGGTTAAGAAAAATCATGGGATACCTGCTGCAATCTCAATCAAATTCAACAAGGATCAATATAGATAATCAATCAGCTCTTGCCATGTCCAAGAATCCTGTAAACCATGGCCGAACTAAGCACATTTTGGTCAAGTTTCATTCAATCAGACAGGCTCAAAAGGAAAAGGAAATTGAACTGATTCATTGCAGTTCAGAAAATCAGGTTGCTGATATTTTGACAAAAGCTCTGTCCAAAGGAAGGTTTGAAGATTTAAGGGTCAAGCTGGGCATATCTAAGCAAATACTTAAGGAGGAGTGTTGATGTATTAAGTCTTTTCTTAGATATGCAGCAGATTTTACTTTTTGTCATGTCATGTATTAGTTAAAAGTTGTGGTGTAGCTAAATTTAAGGATCTAATCCTTCACCTAACATTGATATGTACTTGTGTTAGGTTGGCAAGAAATCTTCTCATACATCTATGTAGTTTTGTATTTTTGGATATGTAGATGAATGATAAAAAAACAGAGCATCACGTCTCTGGTTTGCTGCTGCTGTCATTTTTCTTCTTTCTATTTTCTATCACAAACAAACCTAAGAAGAATGTCAGCCACACTTGGTGATTAAATCTGCAATATTGAGATTGCCTCTGCCTGAACTGATAAGAAGGTCTATAAGGATAAACTAGTATCATCACGAAGATTGCCTCTTAAAATTTCTCAGTCATTGTGACTAGCTCCAAATAAGCCGTTGAGAAGAACTATAGAAAAAATACCCACAGCCTCAACAAAATCACCTCTTCAAATTAAATAATCTTTAGAATCCGGTAGAATGCCATAACACACCAAAGAGACCTCTGTAAATATATTTATTGAACATATTTATTGTATATTTTTTAGAAAATAGTTTTTAGAGTTTAAGATTTTTCTATATATACAGACGTGTATTGGTTCGACTCGTTTATTGAAGAGAAAAAGTTTCATGGTTTCAGAGCCCTCTATTGCTCTGCTGTTCTTCTTCGGCCCTGCTGCGCCTCTGCTTCTTTTCAGCTTTTCTGAATCTCTTTTCTTTTGTCTTCTTCTCTAATCTTTTGTCTTCTCCAGCAGCCACTTTTGACCACCTCTTTAGACTTTTCTCTTTTTTCTCTTTCTTTTCCTTTTGCTTAATTCTGATCAACGCCACTTTTTGCTTTTTGTTTCTTATTCGCCTTTTTCTTTGCTCTTCCAGTTTTCAAACCTCAGTGACCTCCAAATCGTTGGTCCGTTTGTTTTTTTTTCCTGCGTCGCCACTTTTCTTCTACTTTGCTTTGTTTATTTTTCTTCTTTTCCTCGAATCCTGCTGCGCCCTAGCCGAGTCGCTTGCGTCACGCGTTCTGTTTTATTTTTTTTTTCTTTTCTGCTTCAGCCGATTTCTTTTCTTTTTGTTCCCTGTTCAGCCCAGTGCCGTCATTCCGTTCTTTCTTCTCTTTTCTGTTCAACGTTTTCTTTTCGTTCAGAATATCCTTCTTGTCATTAAACTTTCATTACAATGATTGAAGATAAGATTCAAGCTACTAGTTGTAAATTTAATAGTACCACTTATATTTATTGAATTAGTGTTATGAAAAATTTTATACTTGGCCGTAAAAAGTGGGGTTATATATCTGGTTCCATCCTTCGTCCATCAGAATCCAAGAAAGAGGGGTATGAGGCTGCATGTAAAACTTGGGATTGTGACAATGCTCAGATTTTGACTTGGTTCCACAACTCTGTGGATGATCGGATTGGAATGATGTTTTCTAAGTATTCTACGGCAGAGGACGTACTTACTTGGTGTTTATCAGCAGTCCAACTTTGCCAAACGGTATGAGTTAGAGACAACCATTCATGGTGCTCATCAGAGAGACAAGTCTATTCAAGATTTCTATATTGAGATGACTGGTCTCTGTGATCAGCTTGCTATGATGGAGCCCTCTAGCATAAGTGTACTTGATGATTATCTGAAGTTTCGAGAGGATGGCCATTTAATACAGTTCTTAACTGCCCTCTCTCCTCAATTTGAGGCGATTCGTGGTGGCATTCTTCATCGGTCTCCTCTTCCCTTTGTGGATGCTATTGTTCGTGAACTTCTCTTTGAGGAAACCCGACTGAAGACAGGCAGTCAGTCTTTATCTCATTCTGTCTTTTTAGCTCCTGCACAACCAACTCTACTACCCACTCCTCTTGCTAATACGCTTCCGTCTACTGGAAGGCCTAAGAGGGTCTCACTACCCTCAGATGAGTGTGCCTTTTGTCATCAGAAGGGCCATTGGAAGTATAATTTTCCCAAGAGGGGATGTCTGCCCACTTCCTCTCAGCAGTCATCCACCTAGTTCTGAGCCCCTGCTTCGCATACTTCTTGGTCTCCAGCAGCTTACACAGCATCTTCTTCAGCTAGTAATTCTGACATTGCTTCATTGAGTGCTCAGATTGCTCAGCTCCAGCACCTTGTGTCCTCTGCCACCCAGCCTTCTGCTTCTGCTTCTGCTCTATCTCTTCATTCAGGTTTGCTTGGGTTTTCCTCAGGTATCTTTCCTCTAATCTGGATTTTTGATTCTGGTGCTTCATATCATATGACACCCTATCTTTCTTTATTACACAATTGTATCCCACCTCCCTCTCCTATTACTGTTAGTACTGCAAATGGGTCTCGCATGCTTGTCTTATCCGTTGGTTCTGTATTACCCTCATACAAATCTGCAGTGACACTTCCTTCTATTCTTTATGTTCTGCATGTATCAATTAGTCTCATTTCCATTAGTCAACTTGATGCCTCTGGTTTTGATGTCATTTTTTCTTCTTCTGTTTGTACTGTGCAGAATCGATTGTCCAAGAAGCAGATTGGGACCGGGCGTAGAGTTGGGGATCTGTATGTGGTGGACAGTTTACATCTTCCTGTTACTATTCCTTCATCTGCTTTTTCTTTTTTTTCAGTTAGACTCTCAGTCTAGTCAGTTTTACTTATGGAATTCGCGGTTAGGTCATTTGTCTGTTGATCGTTTACGATTTTTAGTTCAGTCTAGTTTTTTGGGTAAAGTTTCACTTAGTGAGCTTACCAAGTGTCGCGGTTGTAAACTTGCTAAAATGACAGCTCTACTATTTAATAAAAGTACTTCAATTTCTTATACACCTTTCTCTTTAGTTCACTCTGATGTCTGGGGACCTTCTTCTATTTCTACTAAAGGTGGTTCTGCTTATTATGTTTCCTTTATTGATGACTGTACTCGTTATACTTGGACTTTTCTTATGAAACATAAGTCTGATTTCTACCAAATTTATCGTGATTTTCAGTCTATGATTTCCACTCAGTTTGGGTGTGTTATCAAAGTATTCTGGTCTGACTTGGGTGGGGAGTACTTTAAAACATAACTCTGTGAGTACATGGCGTCATTAGGTACTATTCATCAATTTTCTTGTGCCGATACTCCTACACAAAATGGTAGGGCTGAGCGTAAACACCGTCATCTTCTTGACACTGCGCAATCTCTTCTTCTATCTGCTTCTGTTCCAGCACCTTTTTGGGGTGAAGCTGTTCTTACTGCTACCTTTCTTCTAAACCGAATACCTACTCCTCTTCTTTCTGGACGTTCTCCTTATGAAGCTCTGTATTCTGAAGTACCTAATTACTTTCTTCTTCGTGTCTTTGGGTGTGCTTGCTTTGTTCTCCTTCCTCAGAAAGATAGAACCAAATTGAGTGCCAGGTCTGTTCTTTGTGTCTTCTTAGGGTACAGTTCCACCTAGAAAGGTTATCGTTATTATGATCCAACTTCTCGTCGCCTTTATGTCTCTCAGCATGTGGCTTTTCTTGAACGATTGGCTTACTTTCAACTACCTATTACCATTGCTACTGTCTCCAAAGAGGATTTGATTCATATTGATCATTTTCCTTCTAATGTGCCTTCCGATGAGTATATCTCTACAGTCACTACTAAGTCCCTTCCTAAACCCACTGGTTCTGCAGTCCCCTCTGATGCCACTAGACCTCCAGTCACTACTGCATCAACTAGTCCCCCACCAAATATCTCTCTCTCTGTTCCTTCTACTTCTGAAGATACTGATCCTGCTCCCCGCCGATATCCTCTTCGTCATCGCCAGCCATCGGTAAAATTGCTTGGTTTTTGTAACACTTGTTTCTCTCTTTCTTACTGTACTTTCTTGTCTGCTATTCACTCTTTTTCAGAACCACAATCTTATAAGGAAGCTTGTCAAAGTCCTCATTGGGTACAGGCTATAGCTGAAGAGTTGGCTGCCTTTCAAAAGACATCCACTTGGGACTTAGTGTCTTTGCCTGCTGGTAAAAATCTGATTGGCTGTAAATAGGTCTTCAAAGTCAAGACCAACTCTGATGGCTCTCTTGAGCGTTACAAAGCTCGACTTGTTGGTAAGGGATTTTTTCAAGAATATGGTATTGAATATGAGGAGACATTTGCTCCTGTTGCCAAAATGACTACTGTCCGTACCTTGATTTCCGTTGTTGCCGTTCACTCCTGGCCCCTTTATCAAATGGACGTTAAGAATGCATTTCTTAATGGCCATCTAACAGAGGAAGTTTATATGCGTCCTCCACCAGGATTGCCTCATTCTTCCAGTCAGGTGTGTCGCCTTCGTCGTGCCCTTTATGGTTTGAAACAGTTTCCACGCGCCTGGTATGACCGCTTTCAGACAGCTGTTACTTAGCTTGGTTTTCTTTCCAGTGCTCATGACTCTGCCTTGTTTCTTCTTCACACCTCTTCTGGCTTTGTTTCTTTATTACTGTATGTAGATGATATGATCATCACTGGCTCGGATTCTTCTGCCATCACTCTTGTTAAGCAACATTTGTTTCACACCTTTGAAATAAAGGACTTGGGTCCTTTGCCATATTTTCTTGGTATTGAAGTGGCCTACTCTCCTAAGGGCTAGTTTCTTTCACAGGCTAAGTATGCTAATGAGGTTATTCATCGGGTTGGCTTAACTAATTCTAAGGTTTCTGACACTCCAATTGAGCTAAATGTGAAACTGAATTGTACTGATGGTGTCCCTCTAGATGATCCCACCTTGTATAGGGAACTTGTTGGCTGTTTGGTCTACCTCACTGTCACTCATCCTGATCTTGCCTATGCTGTCCATCTCATTAGTCAGTTTGACTATGCTCCTCGTTCCCCACACTGGGTTGCCTTGGTTCGAATTCTGCACTATCTTCGTGGTACTATCTATCAGGGTTTGCTTTTATCTTCTACTTCTTCTTTGAAACTCATTGCTTATGCTGATTCTGATTGGGCTGGTGATGTCACTGATCGCAAGTCCACTTCTGGTCTATGTTTGTTTCTTGGTGATTCTCTTATTTCTTGGAAAAGCAAGAAGCAAAGTGTTGTTGCCCGTTCTACTGCTGAGGCTGAGTACCGTGCTATGGCACATGCTACCGCTGAAATTGTTTGACTTCGTGGTCTTTTGTCTGATTTGGGCGTTTGTCAGTCTTCTCCCATTCCTCTCTATTGTGACAACCAAAGTGCTATACATGCAGATTGCTCACAATACAGTGTTTCATGAGTGCACTAAGCATATTGAGATTGATTGTCATTTTGTTTGTCACCATTTACAGTCTAGCTCTATCTCCCTTCCGTTCGTTTCCACTGTGCTCCAACTGGCTGATTTCTGCACGAAGACTCACACTGTTGCTCGCTTTCGGTTCCTTCTTGGCAAACTCTCGGTGTTTTCATCTAAAACCCCTTGAGTTTGAGGGAGGGTGTGAATATATTTATTGTTGAATATATTTATTGTATATTTTTTAGGAAATAGTTTTTAGAGTTTAGGGTTTTTCTATATGTACACGTGTATTGGTTCGACTCGTTTATTGAAGAGAAAAAGTTTCAACCTCAATACCGAATGAAGAGTTACACACCAAATAATCTTTAGAATCCAGCTTTTTTTTATTTTTTTTGGCTAACCCATGAGTTAATGCCCAGGCTCTTTCAGGCAGTTAGTATGGTGGCGGATAGGTCTGAAGTGCCGAAAAAATGTAATATCATTTTGGGTTGGGTTGTTTTTTGTTATTGTATGGTCCTTATGGAAAATGAGAAACAATTGCATTTTTAATGGGAAACATTTTGTGGAGGAAAAGCTAATTGATTTAATTAAATTTAGAATGGCCTTGTGGGGGAAGTATGGTATGAAAAATTACTTCTATTCAGTAGTCGATATTATTTTTAATCTGTAGCAATTCATAAGTTCTCTATGAAATATGGGTAGGGAAATTGAATCCTTGCAGTGATTGCTTTTGTTTTTGAAGTTAAAGGCAAGACAGTGAATGTTTATCCCTTATAGCATGCGGGTCTAGCATTGGAATTGATTTGGAAAGCAAGGGAGCCGGCAAAAGGAAGTTTTGGTTTTTTGGGTTGGTTTGGAAGGTGGAAGGTTATAAGTGTTGCGAATTTAATTGTTTTTTCAATTGGGATCCTATTGGGCTATTATAATTTCATGTGTATTGATGCCAGAATTATGGTGTTTTTATGTTTTGTTGGTGTTGTAGATGATTTGCAGTCTGTTAAGTATTTCTTGTACTTGATATTGTCATCAATAAAGTTCTATTTTTTTTTTGCTGATAAAAAAAAAAATGCAACACACAATGGTATAGTAAGTAGGCTATCGGTCTTTTACTTTTGCAAACTTAGCAATTGTTTGGTGATTTTTTTGGATCATGATTTTAAGGGTTAGATTGAAAATCATATTTATAACAATGAATTGTGACTTATTATCTAACCATTAAAATTATTAATTTTTCTTACAGCATGAGTTAATGTAGAATTCAAAAATCATTCTAATACCAAATGTAAAATTTAAAAAATACTCTGATACCAATTGTAGTAGCAAAATCGTATTGATACCAATAATAAAAATCAATCAAAGAAACGATAACTCAATGAATGCTTCTTTTATGTTTCTAACATCAAAACAAGGTTATTTTATTCAACAATCCAACAACCACTCTTTTTACAATCTCAAACATTTTGACGATTGCGCAGCCCCTTTGTTTTACAACTATCACCATTCCTCACTGTTACTTTTTAAATATCACCGTTCTATTAATTTTGTGGCTTCATCCAATATGACAGATAATCAGATATATATAATACTGACTTTAAGTCCTATATTGATAAAAATATTTAATCTCACAAGAAAATTAATATATCTTGTTCAACTCTAATTAGGAAACTAATCCTCATTAGAATTTTACTCTAACTATAATTAGGATTATCCAAAAAGACTCCAAATATTACTGGAACTCAACAAACTAAAGTAGGAAACTTTTTAAAATATATGGACTTAGTTTAATTGTCAACTGTTAATGCAACAATTAATCTTAGACTAACGTTCGTCTTTTTTCATCTAAAGTGAAATTTTTTTTTGGAAATTTCTATTCACACTCCACAGTCACCTTTTGCTGCTGATTATATCACTCTGTCAAAGTATACAATTCACTTGGTTTGATTGCCTAAGAGGTCAAATATGAGTGTTGTAGCAGAAAACATGACAAAACAAACCCAAGTAGTGCATGTCAAGGTGAAGCAGGAGTTGGAGAAGATTAATGCCAAATACAAGAAGGTTGCAAATAAGCATAGATGAGCTGAGGTGTTCAAGAAATGAGATTCTGTTATGATTTTGTGCAAAAAGAGGTTTTCAGTTGAGAGCTACAAAAAGCTAAAGCCAAAAAAAATATGGGACGTACAAGATTGTGAGCAAAATCAATGATAATGCCTATGTTGTTGATTTGTCAGAAGACGGGGTATTTCGAGGACTTTTAATGTTGTTGATCTTTATGAATATCGTGAAGAAAAGGCCCTCTATCCAAATTATAACTTGAGGTAGAGTTTTTTTTCAAGTGAAGGGGACTAATGTAGAATAAGTGGCTTCTGATTCTCGGATTCTTGATGACCCAATACAACCCGACCCTAGGAAATTTGTTTTTACCTTTTTTTTTTAATTTTATATTTTGGATATTTTATTAGTTTCTTATTCAGATTAATATTAGTATAGGATTTAATAGTTTTTTATTCAGATTAGTAGTTTTTTAACTCTTTAAATATGATGTAAACAAACTTCTATTATTTATCTTTATCAATAAGGTTAATTATACTTACCTTTTTTGTGATTTCTGAAAATTTCAGATACCTCCCTTATACTTTGAAAACCTACATTGTGCTCCTTCTGCTTTGATTATTAGTTACAGATTCCCCCCTGCCATCAGTTTCCATTACTGGCAGGCACTACAAGAAAACAGGTTTTTTGCGACGCACAAAATGCGTTGTTGATAGTGAATATTGACGACGCACATGGTGTGCGTCGCAAATAACCAAGAAAATCGTCTTCCCGGGCAAAAAAAAGGGGTGCGAAACCTTTTGTGATGGTTTTAGTGACGCACTGTGCGTCGCTAATATTAGCGACGCCCAGGTGTCCGTCGGTAATGGTGTGACTAAGTTAAACGACGTCATGTTGGAGGATAATTTGCGACGCGCACACATTATTAGCGACGCTCAGTGTGCGTCGCCAAGAACCAATACCATATTTTTACAACAGTGCCGCACCAAACCAGTTTCTTCTTCTTCTCTTTTCTTTCCCTCTGCACGCTTTCTCTTTCTCTCGTTCTGTGCCCGCTTTTTCCATCCTTGAAATCATGAGTCTCTCAAAATCGCAGAACCGTTATAGCGCTCGATTTAGTTGTCTTCCGTTGTTTCTCTCTGCACGCTTGAATCGTTAGAAGGTATTTCAATAGCCTTTATTTTGTTGAAATTATTTTTTTCGGCGAGACCTTGTCATAAAGTGATCGGTCGCCCCTCTCGCTGATTCTTGATCGAAGATTTTTCTCTCCCTGATTTTCTCTCTTTCTTGAAGTAGATTCAGTTGATCTCCATTCTTGATCGAAAACAAGGTTCCTTTTCTTTAAGTTTTTTGCATTTTTTTGTTTCGTCGATGTCATGATCTTTTTCTTCTTTGTAATTTTTTGTTGTTTTGAGCTTGAAATATAATCAACATTCATGTATTTTGAACTTTACATCCATATACGATCATTCTATGTTTTTATATCAATTTTTTTTAGGTTTTGTGTTTTTAGATCTGTTTGTATTATGTAATGTGTTATGGAAATAAATTTTGTGTTATATAATAAATTTAGGATTTTGTGTGTATATCAGTATGTTTTTAGATCTGTTTGTGTTAAGTTTTTCTTGTTTCGTATATATTTAGGATTTTGTGTATATCAGTATGTTATATAATGAATTAGTTGTAATTTTTGGTAGAATTTTTTACGTAGTGAATCACTAAACTTCCAATATTGATAGCTTAAGCTTAAAGTGGTAGTTAATCTTCGTCCCCCATTTGTTGAACTTACTATAATCAGTTGTCCCAATTAAAATGATTTTTTTCCCTTGGACTACTAATTGGAAATTCTATATAAAACCTAAAAAGGGGTCCATAGACTTGAGCAAACCATGAACAAACTTTATAAAGAGACTTGAGCAAACTGTAAACAAAACTTTATAAAGAACATTATGGTTTTAAAGAAAATGATATTAACAACATGGTATATATATCCTTTAAGCTGGAAAGCCCGATTGGCTATCCTTCTACAAGAATATATAAATTTTATATCCAAAACATTGCTTTATGGTATCATGTTGTTTATGCTGGATCTATATGACCTAAGATACACCATTAGGTCTATTTTTTTTAAGAAGAATGGCAGTACTGCAACTTGGTGGAAATTGTGAGCTGATAGTTTTCTTGCTTGTCCTATTTCAGATCAAATACTAGGTTAAATGACACCATTTTAGTCATTAATTATCATCCTAGGTTTCTTTGTTATCTAATATATAGTGTTGAAAAAAGTTAATTTGGCTATAATCATATTTGTATATATTTAACTCTTTATTTTTAATGAGAGTACCATTGACCATTTTGCGTTTTATTGTTAGGGAAATAAATTTTTCTGTCCTTTTTTTTTCCTCACAGAACATTATTCTGTTATTAGTTGTTACTTTAGCATCATGGTTAGTCTTGAATTTAGGTTTGTGGTACAACCCCCATTAATTGACTCTTCAAACTATAAGTTGAATGCCTTTTGTGACGCAAAGTTTCGATCTTATATATATATATATGTGACTATATACACATATATTATATGTATGTGTATGAACTTACGCTATGTTATGCTATGACTAATTTCTGCATATGCTAGTTGAGCAATAATAATTATATATTTTCCTCTTTGGATATGAGTTTTTTGGGCTTAACTCAATATTTTTTTTTTGTTTTAGCTGCCAAGTAATAAGAGTTCTTGAGTCCTATAGATTGAGAGATTAAGTAGATACACCTGACCTATTAAGTCAGTTAGTGGTTTTAGGTAGCAATTGATTTGCTTTTGTTGGTTAAGTTGTTGTTATCAGGTGCCAAGTAAATAATTCTTGATGAATGACCTTAATTAATAGATAAAAATTGAAAGCTAGGTGCTTTTACTTGTTAGCAACCAAGATCAATATGTTTTCTATTGGCATTTTCAATGCTATTGTTAATGGTTTTTTAATGCAAAACTCTGTCTGACAATCAGAGTTTGCACTTACACTAATGAATTTTTTAATTGCATTCATGTAAGCCTAGCCCCGTTCGGGAGTCATTTTCATCACATGTGAATCTTGTCGCGAAATTTATTCACGATTGGGCTCGTGTATATAAAAATCGATTCTTGAATTGTCCAGAGAGGACAGTTCGGGAATGCATAAATCTGCATTGCAATCAATAGCGCATATGCTTGAATATTTTACTATGATAAAATTTTAGTACGGTCTCTCTATTGTTCTCTGGGTATATATTTAGGCGTGCTAACGTCTATCTCGTATACTTGGAGAACCGTGGGGAGATGCTGCCGAAATTTTGTCCGAGTGTAATCAAGCATTTGATTTGCTGCTGATTGCAATGTAGATTGTGCATTCACTAATGAGATAGGACCACCTTACCCTTTAGAGAGAAGTTGGAGGTGATAGGATTCATGTTTTATATTTATAACGAGTATCATTTTTTACTTGTATTAGGTAGACGAAAATAGATAAGAGTTAGATGGACTTGAGGGGCATGCATTTGTTAGGGTATGTGAAGAGGATCAAAGATTTTATTGAGTTTGCTCGTGCATCTGCAGATGGGAGAAATAGGATAAGATGTCCATGTAGGAGGTACAATAATAGGGATTATATGCACATAAATGAGGCCAAAAAGCACCTACTCGAACACGGGATGGATAAGAGGTATACGTGTTAGGAATTTCATGAGGAACGCCGTGACGTACGAGTGGTATGTGATGATGAAGAAGAAGACGACGATGATGACTTTGGTGATAATGTTGGGGTTGGTTACGAAAGCTTGCCACAAATGTTGGCAAACTTGCAGGGGCCTACAATTGGGGCGAGTAGTCATAGGAGTGACACGGGACCATCGACCTGCGTTTGAGTCATTGTTGAGGGAAGCAAGGCAGCCGTTATACCTGGGTTGTGATAAGTTTTCGAAACTGGACTTTCTCGTGAAACACCTTCATCTTAAGACCATCAACCGTTGGAGTAACAAATCAGTTAATATGGCCATTGAATTGATTAAAGCAGCGCTTCCTACTGGGGAGACCCTTCCGAAATCATATTACGAGGCGAAAAGAATATTAAGAGATTTGGGCCTCGAGTATATTCCCATACATGCTTGTAAAAACGATTGCATGTTATTTTGGAAGGAGACTGAACAATGTAAGGAGTGTACGGTGTGCCACAAACCCAGGTACAAGCTGAATGAAGGAAAAAGCAAGACAATTCTGCACAAGGTGCTGAGATATTTTTCCTTAAAACCGAGGCTACAAAGGTTGTACATGTCTCAGAAGACGGCTAGAAGATATGCGGTGGCATAAGAAGAAGCGTGTTGCTGAGGAAAATGTATGTAGGCATCCAGCAGATTCACAAACTTGGGCTGAGTTTAATACAAATCACGAATGGTTTGCAAATGAGCCGCGTAATGTATGACTTGGGCTGGCTAGCGACGGTTTCAACCCGTTCGGTGACATGAGTAATGCCTACAGCATGTGGCCAGTGTTGCTTGTGCCGTATAACTTGCCACCGTGAAAATGTATGAAATAACCATTTATCTACATGTCGTTGCTTATTCCAGGGCTGAAGTCTCCTGGTAATGAAATTGATGTGTACTTGCGTCCTTTAGTGGACGAGTTGAAGGAATTGTGGGAGGTGGGAGTAGAGGCATACGATGTCTCTAAGAATGAGACATTTCAATTGCATGCCGCGTTACTGTGGACTATAAATAACTTTTCAGCATACGGGAACTTGTCTGGGTGGAGCACTAAGGGGTATCTGGCATGTCCGGTTTACAATAAGGATGCATGTTCCCTACATTTGTCAAATGGGAGGAAGATATGCTACATGTGCCATCGTCATTTTCTACCGCCATCACATGGCTGGCGAAATCGGCATAAGCATCTGTTTGATGGACAAATTGAGCGCAGATTGTCACCTCCATTATTGTCTGGCAAAGACGTGTTGGCGTAATTGGCAGTCATCCAACCAGTGAGGTTTGGAAAGATACTGGGTAGTAAGAAGAGTAAGTGTACTGATGTGGACTTAAATTGGACGAAGAAGAGCATATTTTTTGATTTTCCGTATTGGGAGACCCTTAAGTTGATGCACAATTTGGATGTGATGCACATTGAGAAGAACATATGTGATAATGTGCTGGGAACTGTAATGAACATTGAAGGGAAGACAAAGGATACTGTTAAAGCCCGGTTGGACTTGTAGGAGCTGGGAATAAGGAAAGAGTTGCACCTAATACCTAGCGGTGATGAATTTATCGTGCCTCCTGCACAGTATACGTTATCATCCGTAGAGAGAATGAAGATTTGCGAGTGGTTTAAATTGGTGAAATTCCCAGATGGATACGCATCGAATATATCTCGGTGTGTAAATGTTATAGATGGGAAAATATCCGGATTAAAGAGCCACGACTGCCATGTCCTTTTACAACGACTTCTTCTGGTTGCACTACGTGGGTATCTCACCGATGACATATCGACTACATTAACTGAGTTGGGTTGCTTCTTTAGAGAATTATGTGCGAAGACGTTGAATGTGTAAGTACTTGACAAGCTCGAAAGGGATGTTGTCGTGATCCTCTACAAGTTGGAATAGATTTTCCCTCCAGCTTTCTTCAATATAATGGTTCACTTAGCTGTGCATTTGCCTCATGAGGCAAAAATTGGCAGACCTGTCCAATACCGTTGGATGTATCCAATAGAAAGGTACATTTAATTTTGTGAATTGTGTTATCTATCCATCCTAACTATTTTAATCTATAACTGATTAATTATCAAAACAGATATTTACACGCATTGAAAGAATATGTGCGTAACAAAGCACGACCGGAAGGGTCAATTGTTGAGGCTTACATTGATGCTGAATCTCTCACCTTCTGCTCTATGCATCTTGAAGATATTGAGACAAGGTTTAATCGTCAAGAACGAAATTCTGATAGATGTTCAGGGCAACAACGAATTGGCCTTGCGGTGTTTAATCAGAATGTGCGGCTAATAGGTGCCCGTATATATGAATGGTGTCATCCTCAAGACTTGGAAAGAGCCCACTACACCGTGCTCAACAACTGCGAGGAGACATTGTAATACCCTAACCCAAATTATAACCAGACAAACCCGGTAAAACCGAGCCGATAGGCTTTATGTTATGATATCGAAAGGAATGGACGGTTGTGAAATTTAAATAGACTCGAAGGTACGGATAATGCCCAAGCGATGTCGAGAAAGCCATGAACGAATACCAAAATTAAAAACGAAATTTTAAATAAGGAAAATAAAATAAATGAAAAAAAATATAAAAAAAATAAAATAAAAAGAAAAATAAAATAAAAGTTAAATGAAAAAAATGAGAATTGGAAAGAAATAAAAATGAGAATGTAATATGTGAACAATATATATATATATATGAATATATAAAGGTGTGAATATGTAAATAAATAAAGAAATATGTATATGTGTGGTGTAATCAGTTATAACATGTAACTGAAGAGAAAAAAACAAAAGAGAAGAAAAACGGATGGGGGGTTACGGCGCAGCAAATGAAGAGGCGGGGATTCTAGGTAACACAGAATTATAAGGAAAGGAATGGGAAGTGAGAGGGGCGCACAAAATTTGTGAGAGATACTGGGCTGACGCAGTGGGGTTGTGCAACTGAGAAAATGAAATTTGAAATGTGATTTGGTATCCATGGATACTCTGAGCAGACTCCGTCTCTAATTTCGTTTCCAACCAATCAACAAATCCAAACCATCGCAACCACTGTCGCACCGCCTTCAGCCGTTGCCTTCACTCTCTGGAACCCTGGTGCAGAAGATCGGGAAATCCATGTCCTGTTGAGTGAAGGTGGCGACGTTTCTGAAAGGGTGGAGGTAACCGACCCAGGACGCGACCACGCCGTCAAGAACGGAAGTAACCACCCCCACCGCACCGTGCACCATCAACGAACACCAACAGTCTCTGCACCGTGTCTCTGCAACAGACCACCATCAAACTCCAACAGTCCCACACCGTAGACACCACCAACACTGTTCGGATCTAAGACGTTAAAGCCTCAACAGCGCACAACAGGGTATCAAATTTTCTTTCTTTTAAATTCGAAGCACGAATTATAGATTTGATTTTTAGATTTAATTAAGCATGGAAATTGGTTGTATTCAAATTGAATCAAGGAAAACAAAGAAAAAAAAACGAACAGAACTGAACGTGGGGAAACAGTGAAAAACAGAGGAGAAAAATAGATCGGGTGGGGTGATTTTGTTGCGATCAATTGGTTTAGATCATGTGTAATTGATTCTCTTGGGTGTAGGTAAATTTTAGAATCAAATCGGGATTGAAACCGTAGGAGAAAACGGGGAAAAACGGAAGGGAAAGGGGCTGCCGGAAAACCGCACAGCCCCTGGTGCGCTACTGTTCCGGCTATTTTGGGAGTGCTCCGGCACTCCGATTTGAAATCCGACGGTAGATTTGAGTTGTCCATGATCTGTAGGTATGAACCCCACTGAAAAACGCAAGAAACCCGTCACCGGCGACTCGCCGTTGACGAAGAAGACAACCTGTACGCCGGAAAAGGCTGCTGCGCGGCTGCTATTTCGTGATTTTATTTTGGCCAAACCGGGTCGGGTCTGACCCGACCTACCCATTCAGATGACTGCCCAACACTTGTACTTGATGGGTAAATTTTTAAATTTGAGTTTAAATAGTGTTTGGTTAGAAAGGAGAGCTATCCAATGGTTGGGTTAAACTTGAATAGGAAATAAAAAATAATAATAATAATAACGAGGAATGGAAAATTTGTATGGGCAGTGGATTGAACCTGAGACCAAAGGAGAAAGGGGGAGAAGCTTAGCCACTGTGCCACCAAGGCACATGTGGTCTGTTTGGGCTCAAATACGACATATATTAGCTATATTAATTAATTTAAATAAGTGATTTAAATTAATAAATTTTAAATTAAATTCCGAGGCTTAAATTAGTCGAATGAATAATGAAAACTTACTATTTTGGACCCTCTGAATTTAATGGTGAGGTCCGTTTTACGAGACGGAGTCCCAAAAAAATAAAATAACCGTAGAATGCCAAAATGACCAAAATGCCCCTACGTTGAAGGTAAGTCAAACGGACTCCGATTTAGTTAAGTAAATAGTGGATTTTTATTAATTCAAACCTACTGGACTCAACGGTGAAGTCCAACTTATGAAAACAGAACCCAAAAAGTAGAGACACGTAAATGACCATTTTGCCCTTGGGTAAATTAAGTTTAAAATGGAAATCGTAAAGTATAAATTAGTAAGGGAGGTATTTAAAGTAACGAGGCATAAATTCGGTAAATGATATGAAAGCTGAAACGTGTTTATTGATTTATAGGCAAGTCAAAAGGAAAGGAGAAAGTCACGGGATATTAAGACATTGATAAGGTAAGTGGATTCCTATCTCTTATATGTGGTTTTCCAAGCCACCATCTTTCTATTACTGCCAAAACTTGTACTCATTCACTGTTATTGTTCCCACCATTGATATTGTCCTATCTGGTGGATGCCTATTGATTGATATCTCATGATTTGATTCATTGCACTGTATGCTTATGTCATGTTATTTCATACCTTATATGCGATGGAAACTTAATTTATAACTGAATGTCGAGACTGTGAATGGAAAGTGGAAATGGGACCTTCGGGTCGAATGATTGGATTGACCGGACCTTCGGGTCGAATGACTGGATTGACAGGACCTTCGGGTCGTTTGACAGGATTGACAGGACCTACGGGTCGATTGACAGGACCTACGGGTCGAATGACTGGATTGACAAGACCTACGGGTCATTTGACGGGATTGACAGGACCTTCTAATTGTACTTGACTGTGACCGTTTTATTGCGGCAGTACTCATGTTGATTATGATTATTGTGCCTTAATACTTCACTCTTAATTGAAAACGTTGTCATGACTAGCTATCATGTTACCTTGAAATTCATGCTTTCCTATGTACTCTTTAACCCGTATTTGAGATAGGCTTTTACTTACTGAGTTTGTAGCTCACCCCTTACTAAATTTTTTTCAGGTAAAAATGTTACAGAACCATAGTAGGAGTTCAAGAGCATAGGAAGACAGTTGAGGAGCATGAGAATAGTGAACGAAGTCTCTCCCATGTACTCACCACCTAAGAGTGGTTTAGGATCAGTTTATTGTTAGTTTAAAGTTTAGTCTTTGAACAATAATTGTAATAAAGCTTCCGCACTTTAATGTCATGTTTATATTATTTACTGTTATCATTGGCAAAAGAATGGAAAAAGTAGGGACAACCATGGGTCGGCCCCACGATACGAGATCCGCATAGGGTGGGTTTCAGGTCGTGACAGACATTGTCATATTTTAAGTAAGTTTATCAAAATTATTGCAATATTACGTTAGTATACAAATGTAAGTTACATATAACATATCTCATCTTATGCAGTGAGCATACGCTCGAGCTTCAGAGCGAACATGTATCAAGTTCTGATCTGGAGCAAAGACAACAAAATTTGTTTCCAAAGTGGTTCGGAGAACGTGTAAGAATAGGTTTCAATTAATTGTAATTGTATTAGTTAATGCATTTGTATTCAATTAATTTTGTACTTGTACTGAATTAATAGATGAAGCTATTACGCCACCAACAATCTCCTGAGGCGTACGATCAATTATATTCCTTGGCATGTGGTCCTGATCAAAGGATATCCCGCTACACCGGTTTAATTGTTGATGGTGGTCGATTTCACACGAGGAAACGTGAGGTCAATCGGCGAACACAGAATAACGGGGTCCTTGTTGATGGATATGGTGACGGAGGACAAACTGTAGAGTACTATGGTGTTTTACAAGACATCATACAGTTACATTATTGCTACAGTCATTCTGTGTATATTTTTAAATGTGATTGGTGGGATGTAAGTAATAAGAAGACTGGAATGTAGATTGATAAGCACTTCATAAGTGTTAATACGTCACGTACGACATTTAAAGATGATCCGTATGTTTTGGCATCGGTTGCAAAACAAGTTTTCTATTTGAAGGACGCAAAAATAAGAGGTGATTGGCATGTTGTCCAAAAAATAAAAACTAGAAATGTTTATGATGTCCTAGAAGTTGGTGAGGGAGATGAAAAGTTGGAGAGGATTGAGGATGCACTACGAGAAGAGTCTCAAACTGCCCACGATGGTGTTGTCCAGCATGATCAGGGAGATGTTAGTTCGTATCAGTTGAATAGAACTGATGTATAACCAGTTCATGTCGTAGCTTCCAACGTCACCAATACCACACAATTAGATTCGAGGGATGCATCGTTCATTAATGATGATGATGACGAGGAAAGTGATTTTGATGATGATACATTAGTTAGAGTATTGTACCGAGAATGAAGAAAATTCAAGTTCAGATGATGATACAAACTCAGATGAATAATTGTAATAGGTGTTACATGTGATTAGATCAAGTGTAATGGATTTTCAATTTTATGATGTAATGGATTGTCGATTTTATGATGTAATAGATATTCAATTTTATGATGTAATGGATATTCAATTTTATAATGTAATGGATTTTAATTTTTATGATGTAATGGAATTTACTTTTAAACTTTCTTTTTAGATATGGTTGGACCAGGATCACGCAGACGAGTAGCCCTGGTGGACCCATCGACCCCTGCCCCTTCCTCTGTAGGATCGACCGATCCTGCCATTGATGGTATGGATAGTTCCATTTTGTATTAATGCTTATATAAATATAGTACTAATTGTTTCTATTTTATTGTTTCTAAAGCTTCGGCCACCACATCTAGACGAGGGCGCGATAAGTCGAAGAATCGGAGTTTGTAGACATAGATGGAGGCAGCAGGGGGCGCACGACTTCGGATTGAGCTACCTGAGGGCTTGCTGAAGCCCGTTGGTGGGTGGGCACAGTAGTTCATCACAGAGGTCGGCATCATTTGTCGACTACGCGCCCCACTCCATATTACTGACTGGAGTCTCGTCATACAGAAGGAGCTACAAGATATTCATGCGCAGATCCTGGTATGTCTTTTATTATTGTGTTGAACTAAATTTTAACATTTTTAATGCCGTAATGTTTTGACAATGACATGCTTTACAGGGGAAGTTTGACATCGATCTCCACCTACCTCACGTAGCGAGGGCAGTGGACCGTTACCTGGGAGTCCGTTTTAGGGACTATCGACACCGTCTCCACATGCACTACGAGGTGGAGGTGGCAGCCGGTAGAGAGCCCCGCGACAGACCATATAGGGGGGTGACGATGGAGGATTGGATGTTACTGTGCGACCGATTCGCAAGTGATGCGTTCAAGGTAAAAATTGTCAAAATTACTTTTGTTGTCTGGTTTAAATCAGTATTATTTATAGTAACCTTCTTTGTTTTGACCAAGTGTAGGAACTGAGCAAGAAGAATAGCAAGAGTAGAAGCAAGCAAAAGGTGACCTACTGTGGTGGATCACATTCTTTTGTACAGTATAGGCATGATATGGTAAGTTAATAAATGTATCAAGTTCTTATTGTATAATCTATTCATGAAATCAATCTTCATAGGGTACTATTTATTTGCTCCAGCGAGACCAGGACACCGGTGCACCACTCAGCCCCATTGAATTGTGGCATAGGACGCACTACAACCCCAATAAGGGTTGGGCTGGGCTTGAAGCACAGCGGCTTTATGTAAGTTTTTATGTAACTTGCTACAGTATTACTAATTTAATATTAATCTAAAGTTATAAAAGTAGTAACATATATTTATGTTTTTATAGAAGGAGATGGTCCGACTGCGTGCTCAGCCTACAGCTGAGGGTCAGGATCCACCGACTGATGACCAGATATGGGAGATTGTTCTGGGCAGGAGGCGTGGCTATGTGCGTGGCTTAGGGACTGGGATGGCGCCGACGACATCGTCCTTTGAGAGTGATGCTAGGGCACACGCAGCCACTGAGGTAGTTCAACGAGAGAATGTAGAGCTGCGGCATAAAGTAAAAAGCCTCGAGGAGCGATATTCCCAGCTAGAGGCTCTAGTGCAGGGTATGCTCAGCCAGTAGTGTGACTCTTCACAACCTTGGTAAGTTTTTAAAATTATATACTTTGGTGGATTTATTATTTATAGAAAATGTTACATAAACCCCATCACACACCTGACAATAGATAAAATAGAATTGCACGAACATACGACACTCGGTTCGGATGTCCAGTTTAAAACTTATGCAAGTTTCAGCTGCAAAAAGGCCCATTTTGGAGTTTTGACGGACCAAAATGCTGGATATTGGCCTAAATACACCAAAACCCCATCACACACCTCACAAATGATAAAATAGAGTTGCACGAACTTACGGCACTCGGTTCGGATGCCCGGTTTGAAACTTATGCAAGTTTCAGCTCCAAAAAGGCCCATTTTGGAGTTTTGACAAACCAAAATGCTGATTATCGGCCTAACTACACTGAAACCCTATCACACACCTCAAAAATGATAAAATAGAGTTGCACGAACTTACGACACTCGGTTCGGATGACCGGTTTGGAACTTATGCAAGTTTCAGCTGCAAAAAGGCCCATTTTGGAGTTTTGACAGACCAAAGTGCCGATTATCGGCCTAACTACACAGAAACCCCATCACACACCTCAAAAATGATAAAATAGAGTTGTATGAACTTACGGCACTCGGTTCGGATGCCCGGTTTGAAACTTATGCAAGTTTCAGCTCCAAAAAGGCCCATTTTGGAGTTTTGATGGACCAAAATGCTGGATATCAGCCTAAATATATCAAAACCCCATCACACACCTCAAAAATGATAAAATAGACTTGCATGAACTTACGGCACTCGGTTTAGATGCCCGGTTCGGAACTTATGCAAGTTTCAGTTTCAAAAAGACCCATTTTGGGGTTTTGAAAGACCAAAATGCCGGATATCGGCCTAAATACACCAAAACCCCATCACACACCTCCAAAATGATAAAATAGACTTGCACGAACTTACGGCACTCGGTTCGAATGCCCAGGTTTGAAATTTATGCAAGTTTCAACTTCAAAAAGGCCCATTTTGGGGTTTTGACGGACCAAAATGCCGGATATCGGCCTAACTACACTGAAACCTAGATCACACATCTCAAAAATAATAAAATAGACTTGCACGAACTTATGGCACTCGGTTCGAATGCCCGGTTTGAAACTTATGCAAGTTCTAACTTAAAAAAGGCCCATTTTGGGGTTTTGATGGACCAAAATGCCAGATATCAGCCTAACTACACTAAAACCCCATCACACACCTCAAAAATGATAAAATAGAGTTGCACGAACTTACGGCACTCGGTTCAGATGCCCGGTTTGAAACTGATGCAAGTTTCAGCTCCAAAAAGGTCTATTTTGGAGTTTTAACGGACCAAAATGCTGATTATCGACCTAAATACACAGAAACTCCATCACACACCTCACAAATGATAAAATAGAGTTGCACAAACTTACGACACTCGGTTCGGATGCTCGGTTTGAAACTGATGCAAGTTTCAGCTCCAAAAAGGCCCATTTTGGAGTTTTGACAGACCAAAATGCCAATTATCGGCCTAACTACACAGAAACCCCATCACACACCTCAAAAATGATAAAATAGAGTTGCACGAACTTACGACACTCGGTTCGGATGTCCAGTTCGAAACTGATGCAAGTTTCAACTGCAAAAAGGCCCATTTTGGGGTTTTGACAGACCAAAATGTCGAATATCGGCCTAACTATACCGAAACCCCATCACGCACCTCAAAAATGATAAAATAGACTTGCACGAACTTACGGCACTCGATTCGAATGCCCGGTTTGAAACTTATGCAAGTTTCAGCTTCAAAAAGGCCTATTTTGGGGTTTTGACGGACCAAAATGCCGGATATCGGCCTAACTACACCGAAACCCCATCACACACCTCAAAAATGATAAAATAGAGTTGTACGAACTCACAGCACTCGGTTCGGATGCCCGGTTTGAAACTGATGCAAGTTTCAGCTCCAAAAAGGCTCATTTTGGAGTTTTGACAGACCAAAATGCCGATTATCGGCCTAAATACACCAAAAAATTATCACACACCTCAAAAATGATAAAATAGAGTTGTACGAACTTACGGCACTCGGTTCGGATGCCCGATTTGGAACTTATGCAAGTTTCAACTCCAAAAAAGCCCATTTTGGAGTTTTGATGGACCAAAATGATGGATATCGGCCTAACTACACCGAAACCCCATCACACACCTCAAAAATGATAAAATAGACTTGCATGAACTTATGGCACTCGGTTTAGATGCCCGGTTTGGAACTTATGCAAATTTCAGCTTAAAAAAGGCCCATTTTAGGGTTTTGACAGACCAAAATGCCGGATACCGGCCTAACTACACCAAAATCCCATCACACACCTCAAAAATGATAAAATAAAGTTGCACAAACTTACGGCACTCGGTTCGGATGTCTGGTTTAAAACTTATGCAAGTTTCAGCTTTAAAAAGGCTCATTTTGAGGTTTTGACGGACCAAAATGCCGAATATCGGCCTAACTACACCGAAACCCCATCACACACCTCAAAAATGATAAAATAGAGTTACACGAACTTACGGCACTCGGTTCGAATGCCCGGTTTGAAACTTATGCAAGTTTTAGTTTCAAAAAGGTCCATTTTGGGGTTTTAACGGACCAAAATGCCGGATATCGGCCTAACTACACCAAAACCCCATCACTTACAATACAAATGATAAAATAGACTTATGCTACTTTATGCCGTTCTTACTATTTATGCATGCAAAAAAAAAAACCTATTCACATTCTATGTTCATATATATTTAATAATTGTTCTAATATATATCATTTGATTTGTATTTCAGATTGATCTGGATTATTGCCGCGCCGTCTTTATGTTTTGCATCGAAAGTTGTTATTATTATTATTTTTTTCCTTTCATGGACATATGTAGTTACATTTTGGAGACAATTGTAAATTTTTCTATTTATTGTTAAATTGTACTTTTATAAATGTACATAATTAGTTTAATATATCAATGTATTTTTCTTTTTTAATATATTCGTTTCAGAATGCTTGAATTTTATTGTATATCAGGATGGATGATTGATACAGGTTTAAACAGAAATAAAATAACAAATAAAAAAAAGCAAATATGCTTTTAAAAAAAAAAATAACTTTTAGCGACGCACAGTGGGCGTCGCTAAAAAGAAAAATCAATTTAAATAAAGACTATTAGCAACGCACACAGTGGGCGTCGCTTATAACGACTATTAGCGACGAACGTCTGGCGTCGCTAATAAAAAAAAACTATTAGCAACGGATACTAAGCGTCGCTAATAGTGCCTTTTGGTGATGAACACTGTGCGTCGCTAATAGTCGTTATTCGCGAGGCTTACTGTGCGTCGCTAATGGTAGTGAGTGTGCGTCGCTAATAGTCATTTTTAGTGACGCCCAGTGCATCCTTGTGTAGTATTTGCGACGCTTGTCCCCAAATATTGGCAACGCATAATAGGCGTCGCTAATAGTCACCTTTAGCGACACCAACGGGTTTGTGCGTCGCCAATACTATTAGCGACGCTACTATTTGTGACGCCTTAGCGACGCACGGTTGTGCGTCGCAAAATAGCTTTAGCGACGCTCAATGGCACTATTAGCGACGCACGCGTGTGTCGCTAATAGTACTTTTTGTTGTAGTGAGGGATGGAAATTGATGATGTCACCCTATCAAATTTTCAAAATATCAATTTTATCATTCTTAAAGTCAATGTGACTTGTATAGATCAACATTCTAAATTCAAATGATTAAAATACCCTTATTTTTCCCAAGAACATCACCATGTCTCCAATTTTTTTTTTCTTTCTAAACTGTCTCTTTGAAAATCCCCTTTTCTCTAAAAAAAACTATATGCAAGTCTCTGTAAAATTATTTACGGATGTATTACTAAAAACTCTATTCCTCTCAATATATATATATATATATATATATATATTACACTAAAAAATTAAGAAAAAAATTAAAATCTTATTGACAATAAAAAAAACTTGCATGACCAGATTTATATAAGACAGTTGGTTTAGAGAAAGAAAGGAAATGAGGGGGAGAATAAATTTGCATTGCATTTTCTAAGTAATTTAACTTGAACCAAACATTAATATGAAAATCATTTACAAGACACATGATAGAAAATAAAATTTGCACAACAAAAACCCACTCAACAAACAAATTATCTATCACAAAAATCCCCTACATCATCAAAATTCAAACCTAATAAAAGAGAAGAAATAGAAGTCAACAAAATAAATTTTCATATGCTAAAAAATGAAATAGAAATCAATCCCAATCTGCACACCAAAAACCCAGTCAACAAACACTCACATTATTAAAATTCAAACTAATAAGATTCCGCCACGTTTGAAGTTTCTGATTATCCCAAAATTGAAAGCCCAATCGA
Organism: Nyssa sinensis; assembly: GCA_008638375.1. NCBI lineage: Eukaryota > Viridiplantae > Streptophyta > Magnoliopsida > Cornales > Nyssaceae > Nyssa > Nyssa sinensis. Next base: position 7,297,397 of record CM018036.1, read on the forward strand.
CTTGTTTCTAACACCTCTCAATTAGTATGACTTGCAACAACAAAATGGGTCACTAATGGCCACATATATTCGTCTGAACTAGAGTGATAATTCTCACTCATCAAGAATGTCCAATGCCTACACACAATTTTAAAGCAAAAGGATCTAAAAAATTATACTCCTCTAATATATATATATATAGGTTCAAGAATAACTTACATTTTGATATTTGAGTAAGGACCTTGTAGATGATAATTAGCCGATTCATCAGAGGCTCCACTTTATTTTGGAGAGTCATGTTGGTTGTGGGTATTTATATATGTATATGTATATATGCAGTGAAGATGAATCCAAAAAGAATAAAAAAAACAAAGATTATAGAGAAATCCAAATGGGTTGGGTGAGTCGGCGGTGGGCATCGATGATAGGGCTCAGCGGTGGGGATCGACGGTAGGGGTCTTGCGGGACGACTTCAGTTCGTGCTCTCTCTCTCTCTCTCTGTTGACGGTGGAGATCAATGGTGGGCATCGGCATTGAGAATCGGTGGTGGGCGTTGGTGGTGGAGATCAAAGGTGGGAGTTGGCGGTGGGGATCGGTGGTGGGCATCGACGATGGGGTCAGTGGTGGGGTGCTACGGGTTAAGCTTTTGGATGACATATAGAGAGGAGATGCGTGAGAGAGGACGAGAGTTGGAGTTGGGTTTTGGGTCAATTAAGAAGATGGTGACTTTTTTATTAATAAATTATATTAAAATGTGAGGATAAATAGTAAATGAGAATATTATGTTAACGGAATTTGAGGGATAGCTCTGACAGGAGGGACAATGTAGATTTTTGAAGTATAGGGAAGGTATCTACAATTGTCCGAAACCACAAGAGAGGTTATAAGTGTAATTAACCCTTATCAATAATATTTTAGTTTTGAATTTAGAGAACTCTTTTGTGGTGCTTGCTTTATTATTTTTGTTCTTTTTGCTTGGGGTTGGTTCCTTTTTTTAAAAAAAATAAAATAAAAATATAGGGTAAATTACACTGACCTCACTTAGGTATTTTGACAATTATAAAGATTTTTCTGAGATTTTTAAAATGACATTGATCTTTCCTATTTTTACTGATAAACTACAAATACTTCCTTTCTATCCAAATTCTTTTTTTTCAAAATGACAAAATTGTCCCTTCCATTATTATTATTATTATTTTAATAAAATTTTGACCAATTTTTGTCTAACTTTTTTTTTTTTCATTTTCAAATAAATATTAATTAAGATCTTCTTTGGCTAAAAACATATAAGTTATTTATCTTAAATTTATTTTTATATAAAATGAAAAATTATTTTAAAAAAAAGTTAAAAATTTGTTGAAAATTGAAAAAAGTGCAAAAGAATTATAATAAAAGGGGTCCTTTTATCATTTTTAAACAAATTAATTTGAAATGGAGGGGAGGTGTTTGTAGTTTGTCAGTAACAATAAGAAATATTAGTGTTATTTCAAAAACTTAAAAGAAAAATCTTTGTAATTGATAAAAAACTCATGAAGGATTATTCTAATTTACCCAAAAATAAAATAACACCCCCCTTAATTTTTATTTACTTTTGAGTGGATAGTTAAATTCTTGTGATGATACATGTGACTAAAATTGGGAGGGAGCCGTTGTACAAGAGAAAAGAAAAATTAAAAAATTGTCAAGTAAGGCCACCATTAGTAATAGTTATTAGCTTGTCATTCTAAAACTTGTTTAAATTAGGGAGTGTCACTTTCTTACTTTGATTTGATTTGATTTGATTTTATATTTTTGGGCCGGTGTGGGATTGGGGAGACAGAGTGTCTTGGATTTTTTAAAAAGAAATCATAATATGATATCAAAGACATATCATATATGATTTCAAAAAACTTTGGGCCACGAAGTCTGATAAGACTTAATAAATTCTGACATTTAATATAATAATGTCATAATTATAATCTATGAAAGATATGATACACGAATAAATTTAATATGCTTCATTATTATATTTTTCATAATATCTTATGATCAAACCTTTTTTCGCGACCTACTTACTGGTGACAGATTTAGAGATTAAATTTTAGGTAGGGAGGGAGGGAGGTGAGGAGTATAGATATCACAATTTAAAGGGATTTTTATGATTATGTAAAAAAGTTTGAAGGGCCGAGTCTTATTTTTTGATAAAAAAATTCTAACAAAATATAAGAAGAAAAATACAATTTTTAAACTTTTAAGAGGGTCACGGCGGCTTTAGTCCGGCCCTTTTCCTTCCACCACTGTTACCCACCTCTTGTATCCACCATTGGTGGTGAGTAATTTGGTGGTAGGTTTATTGTGAGAAAATATTGATAAATATAAACATATTACCCCTTGTATGGCCACCTATTTTTACAAATATATCCATTTTTGCCAATGACATTTTCATAAAAATGTTGCATCCTCATTCTCCTTGAAATATTTGGCAAAATCTACATCACTACCTTGAAATTGATACCCGAATGTTTTGTCAGGTTTCACTGCATCCCAGATTCTTTTATTTTATATGAACCCTAAACCTTATGCTGTGGTCCTCATATATATGCAAGTGGAAGACTCTTTTGGATTTAAATTATGCTCTCTCCTATTTGGACAAAATTCCTAGCTATATACACCATCTTTGGACAACTAGGTTTGAAAGTGATATTCTTGATTTGGGTTGTTGTTTCTACAATATTGCTTTTTAGTAAAATGATTGGGATTACATGCTTAATAATATGGTAAAAGTTTATTTAGTACATCTTTTCATATAGAAATTACACCAGCAAGAGAGGCATTCTTTAATAGATATGGACTACCAAATGTCAGTATGCCTATGTGCTATGGCCAATATGGCATGACAGTATTAAAATAACAAACTACCACGGTTGTGTGCCAATTCTATTCAAGAATTTTCTAAGCAAGAATATGGAGTTGCAATAACGAGTAGAGGAAATTTTTTGGCGACTGTCATGCCAGTAGTTTCATTCATGTCCAAATCCTCAGCTCTTACTCCATTAGGCAAAGTAATATCAAAGTATCTACATCACTACCTTGAAATTGATACCCGAATGTTTTGTCAGGTTTCATGCATCTCAGATTCTTTTATTTTATATGAACCCTAAACCTTATGCTGTGGTCCTCATATATATGCAAGTGGAAGACTCTTTTGGATTTAAATTATGCTCTCTCCTATTTGGACAAAATTCCTAGCTATATACACCATCTTTGGACAACTAGGTTTGAAAGTGATATTCTTGATTTGGGTTGTTGTTTCTACAATATTGCTTTTTAGTAAAATGATTGGGATTACATGCTTAATAATATGGTAAAAGTTTATTTAGTACATCTTTTCATATAGAAATTACACCAGCAAGAGAGGCATTCTTTAATAGATATGGACTACCAAATGTCAGTATGCCTATGTGCTATGGCCAATATGGCATGACAGTATTAAAATAACAAACTACCACGGTTGTGTGCCAATTCTATTCAAGAATTTTCTAAGCAAGAATATGGAGTTGCAATAACGAGTAGAGGAAATTTTTTGGCGACTGTCATGCCAGTAGTTTCATTCATGTCCAAATCCTCAGCTCTTACTCCATTAGGCAAAGTAATATCAAAGTTAATCATAAGATTTGCTAACGCAAGCTCATCAACAGCCATGGCAAATAGTGCTCCTGGGCAACCCTTCCTACCAGCTCCAAATGGAATAAACCGGAAGTCTTGTCCTTCAAAATCTATAGAAGTACTAGAGGGCCAAAATTCCTCAGCTTATTCCCACAAAAATGGATCTCTTCCAATGTCCCAAGCATTGATAATCACTTGTGTGCCAGTTGCAGTGTCATAACCCATTACATTGACATCTTGGGTTGATTCTCGAGGAACCAGTAATGGGATTGACTGGAGGATGTACCCGCATACATTCTTTGATCACTACTTTCAAGTAGTGCATTTTATCTAAATCATCTTCAGTTAGGTTCAACTTACCCCTAGCTATTCCTCGCACCTCAATTTGCAGTTACTTCATGACTCTAGGGTGTCGTAATAGTTTTTTCATTGTCCACTCTAAAACTACGTATGAAGTTTCAGTTCTAGGCGAAAACATAACCTATACAAGAAGAAAAAATAGATAATAGTTGTCAACTGCAAACATACCAAAACTATTTCTTTTTATTATATATATATCCTAGTCCATAGTCATTAATTCTTTAAAGAGAGATAGAGTAGCACTTACCAAGAATATTGTTATCACAATTTAAAGGAATTTTTATGATTATGTAAAAAAATTTGAGGGGACAAGTCTTATTTTTTTATAAAAAAATCCTAACAAAATATAAGAAGAAAAATACAATTTCCAAACTTTTAAGAGGGTCACGATGACTTTAGTCCAGCCCCTTTCCGTCCACCATTGCTACCCACCTCTTGTATCCACCATTGGTGGTGAGTAATTTGGTGGTAGGTTTATTGTGAGAAAATATTGATAAATATACAGACATTACCCCTTGTATGGCCACCTATTTTTACAAATATATCCATTTTTGCCAATGATATTTTCATAAAAATGCTGCATCCCCATTCTCCTCAAAATACTTGGCAAAATCTACATCACTACCTTAAAATTGATATCTGAAGGTTTTGCCAGGTTTCAACCATCCCAGATCTTTTATTTTATATGAACCCTAAACCTTATGTTGTGGACCTCATATGTATGCAAGTGGAAGGCTCTTTTGGATTTACATTATGCTCTCTCCTATTTGGACAAAATTCTGATGGTAGCTACATACACCATCTTTTGACAACTAGGTTTGAAAGTGATATTTTTGATTTGGGTTGTTGTTTCTACAATATTGCTTCTCAGTAAAATGATTGGGATTACAATGCTTAATAATATGGTAAAAGTTTATTTAGTACATCTTTTCATATAGAAAGTACACCAGCAAGAGAAACATTCTTTAATAGGTATGGACTACCAAATGCCAGTATGCTTATGTGCTATGACCAATATGGCATGACAATAATAAAAGAACAAACTACCACGGTTGTGTGGCAATTCTATTCAAGAATTTTCTAAGCAACAATATGGAGTTGCACTAACGAGTAGAGGATATTTTTTGGTGACTATCATGCCAGTAGTTTCAGTCATGTCCAAATCCTCAGCTCTTACTCCATTAGGCAAAGTAAAATCAAAGTCAATCATAAGATTTTCTAATGCAAGCTCATCAACAGCCATGGAAAATAGTGCTCCGGGCAACCCCTCCTACCAGCACAAAATGGAATAAACTGGAAATCTTGTCCTTTAAAATCTATAGAAGTACTCAAGAACCTCTCTGACCAAAATTCCTCAGCTTGTTCCTACAACAATGGATCTCTTCCAATTGCGCAAGCATTGATACTTGTAATTAAATAGATACTCTATTTGTTGGCGGAAAAAAAAACCCAAACCCACCCTTTGTATCGGCCGTTGGTGGTGGTGAGTAATTTCATGGTAGGTTTACTGTGAGAGAATTTTGAGTTAGTATCCAGACATTACCCTTGTAAGGCTACCTTTCTTACAAAAAATATACAACTTTTTCCTATTTTCCTCTTTGACAATAATATTCCATTCATGGCAGATTCTTGTATATGGACCTGAAACCTTATGGTGTGGTATGATCAGATAGATGGCTGCCTAATCAGCTATCTAAGGGTAAAATCTCTGCTATTTGGCAAGGAATTCTTAAAAACAGAGTAGAGAAATTCTGCTATGTTTAGAGTATTCATGAGTAACTTTGCACTGAAGATGGGAGATGGGAGATGGCAAAAGACTATCCTTTTGGGGAGATACTTGGGGTACTATCAGCCCCCTAAAAGACTTGTTTCCGTGATTATTTAATATCTCAACCAACAAGGAAGCCAAGTTAATAAAGATGATTGCAAGAAATTCTATTGATGGTGGTAGCATGGAGTGGAAGCTGTATTTTAAGAGACCTCTAAGGGCCTGGTGCTTATTAATTGCTCCCACACTGCTGCTCTTTAGTAAAGATGATTGGATTCACGATGCTTAACAAAATGGCAAAAGTTTATTCACTACTACACTTTTTCATCCAATACATACATATATATATACACATATATATATATATATATATATAGCAAGAACACTAGCAAGAATATGGAGTTGCAATAGCAAGTAGAGGAGATTTTTTGCGGATAGTCATGCCAGTAGTTTCAGTCATGTCCAAATCCTCAGCTCTTGCTCCACTCGCCAATGTAAAATCAAAGTTAAGCACAAGACTTGCTAATGCAAGTTCATCAACCGTCATGGCAAACTGTATTCCTGGGCAACCCCTCCGTCCAGCTCCAAATGGAATTAATTGGAAGTCATGTCCTTTAAAATCAATAGAAGTATTCAAGAACCTCTCTGGCCGAAATTTCTCAGCTTCTTCCCACAAAAATGGATCTCTTCCAATTATCCAACTGTTGATAATCACTTGTGTGCCAGCTGCAATGTATAATCCATTACATTGACATCTTGGGTTGATTCTCGGGGAACTAGTAATGGAATCGGAGGATGTAACCGCATACACTCTTTGATCACTCTTTGCCTCTAGTTATTTTTCGTATCTCATTTTGCAATTCCTTCATAATTTTCGGATGTCTTAAAAGTTCTGTCATCAGTCCACTCTAAAGCTGTGAATGTAGTATCAGTTCTAGCTGCAAAAACATCCTACCAAAAAAATAAAAGATAGATAAACACAATTTCAATGTAAACATATGCATATATATATATATACATACATATATAGGTACACATATGTGTGTGGATATTTACACATAAAGACATGTAAAGGCATACATACACATGCTGACACAAATATATATTTTTTAAGAGCGCATAGCATATTTGTGTATACAATTACAAACACAGTTTTTTAGCAAGAAATTGTACAACTTCACAAAAAGAATTGAAAGGATGTGAGGAAGAACATCATTAAGGAGAATAAAAAACAAAGCGCGAATAGAGTAACAAAAAGGTAAGAAGTTACTGGTCCGGACCAGCCAATTAGAAATTGTCTAGAATACAAAAAAAAAAAACCAAAAAATATTCTCCTAACAAAGTCTAATATATTATACATGTCAACTTTTAATTAGTTTATTTTTTTATAACTGGATGTTCATGTAAGTTCGTACTTCAATTAATCCTAAGGTCCTGAAATTAAATGATTAGGCAAACTTTCAGTGATTCTAAGAAAAATTCGAACTTGAAACCTTGAATTTTAATCATCAAATCTTTATTACTCAGCCAGCCCTTGGAGTAGTCGACTTCCCCTTGGAGTAGTCAACTTTTGATTGGTTAGAACCAATAGGAGCCGTGCACCATTCAATAATTTCTCACAAAAGATAACCAATAGACCAGCCCTTCCATACCAGCAAAAAACCACAGAACAAGCTGGTTAAACACAGAAAGGATTGGCAGCCTCATAAGCAAAAGGACAGATACTATAAAATTTTTTATTCATTCTCCTTTAGTTAAGGGGAAGTAATATTTTTTATTAATTAAAAGGAAAATTATCTCTTTATATGTTTTTACTTCTCTTAACTATTTTTGCTATTTATTTATTATCATAACACAAATGTAACTCATGATATTTGTTTGGTTGTGTTGTGCAAATAATAGACATCTTCACTTGTTGATTTTGAATTTTGATGGATTATCTTAGTTTATTTTTGGCAAAATATATTCGGCTCCTTGTAAAATTTTTATATATTTTTTGTCATAAAATTTTCAAAGAGAAAGATTGTGAGAAAATTTGTGATACAATAATTGTTAAATTTCTGATAAGAGCATAATATTTAATATTTTTAATTCTTTTATATTTAGTTCTATGATATATTTTCTGTTTTAGTGAGCTAATTAATTTATTTATTAAATTAGGAAAGCATTGAAGATAAAAGAATAGATTTGGAGTATAATGTAGAATTTTCAGCTTTTAGACATTTCGACCTATGAAGCTTCACTTGAGATATGGATGGTGTTAGAGTTCGAGAATGAGGAAGTGGTCTTCATGAAGTTTTTAGAGGACGTCTTGGGCTTTTCAGAAATATCTGGTTTGCAAAAATCCGAATTCGTTTGGACTTCTAAACATTGTTTCAAAGACAGGCCTGGAAAGCTGTTCCGAGCAGTTGAAATCCTGTTCGACCAGTCAACTTTAACGAGTCATAACTTGATTTTTTGAAGTCCAAATCAGGTGTTTCGAAAACCCAAATTTATGTACTCTTTAAGGGCTACAACTTTCGTCAAGAGCCCAAATCAATATGCAATCTTTATCTGACAGAAAAAGAGACTTGAAAGTGTGGCTGCTGGGCTGTGCGGTTTGGGCAGAACAGTTGCATGAAGTGAAAAAGAAATGGGCTGCGACTGATCAAGACAAGATGGCACGGCTGGAAGAGAATGAGAAAAAAAAAAGAAGAAGAAAAGTCAAGCCTGGAGCAAGGCCAAGGAAAGAATAAAAAAATAAAGGAAAGAAAAGTCAAAGAAGAAAAAAAAGCTAAAGAAAGAAAGAGAAAACAAAAGGAGAAGGGGCTTGAGAAGACGGCAAGAAAGAAAGAAAAAAATAATTAAAAGCCGGCTGGGCTTTTGTGCGCTGAACAGTGGGCTGAGCTAAGAGGCTGAACAGGAGAGTTTTTGGGGGCGTGAGGGCTGCGTTAAAAGGCAAGAAAACAAAGAGAAGTAAAGGAGGAGAGCCAGTGCGGCACGGCAACAGGCAGAACAGGAAGGAAGTCAGGTTCGTGCAGCAGCAACAGAGGCTACGAACGGAGCAGAGTTTGAGAGATACAAATTAATTTAGGATTTTTTTTTATTCAAGTATGTTAGGATAGTTTTTCAATTCACTTCAAGAAGATTTCGAACCCTCATTACAGTTTGATGGTTAAATTAATTCAGTAACGTTATTTCTTTCTTTTTTTATGAATCTGTTTATGATAATCTATTTTAACTATTTATTGATATTTAATTTGATTAATTTAATTAAGGCATGTTGAATTGATCAGATTATTATAAATTGTTAGATTCAAGAAATATATTACGTAATTGATATGGTTCTTAATGCTGCACTTTTCGACTCGCAATAAGTATGGGCTCCGTGACATGTAGAACACTCAGAAAGATGATCAGAGGACTACCAGATTGGCTCCGGCGGTAGCCGCTCCGATGCTTAAGTAAGTAAATGGAATTGAAAGACCGTATTGAAAGTCAAAGAATGAGCATAAAAATAAAGCGTACCTTTAGGGTTTAATTTATAGGTCGTGACCTTCCTAAGTTGATTAGGATTCGATGCTATGAATATAGGGATTTGATCATCGGAGATTGCAGTTACCTTGTGGAGTATTGAGTCGTAGATGAAAATAATCATTCATAGTAGTTTCCGTATTGAAAACTGTTTCCTTATTCCCTGCTTGGCAGTCGTTACGGAAGCCATAAGGTCGGAACCATATGAAATGCTGACTGAATATTGCCTAGAGCATAAGGTCTGGAAGATATGTGCATGAGAACGCCTTGGAGGCTCCGCCTGCACTGTATGACCAAGTTTGTCGGCTCTGTAGGATATATATATGAGATTGCCCTGAAGGCTATGAATGCTCTGTATGACCGAGTTTATCGGCTCCGTATGATGTATATATATGAGAATGCCCTGAAGGCTTATGGCAGCTCTGTATGATCGAGAATATCAGTTCTGTATAATCGAAATTATTAACTCTGTAAGCACACGTGTCTCAAGGTGATTGGTGTGTCTGTTTGTGGTATATCAGCTCATAATCAATTGTGGCAAATAGTGATAGATGATTGTGGACAGGCTTTTGTTTATTGCTATGAATATCATGACCTAAGTTAAACAATCTGAGCTTGTGTGATTGTTGCTTAGAATAATCTAATTTCCTAGATATTAATACTGGCATTATATTAAATTTAGAGAGCTTGTTCTAAATTGTCTAATGGTTAAAATTTAATGCAGAGCTTGTTTCATTAGTGAGGAATTAAGAAAAATTTCGGGTAGCAAAGCTTGTTGTTACCTAGGATTATTAGATTCATTGAAGGGTAGAATAACGTTATAATTGTTTGATTGTTCCATTAACTGCGAGAGTAAGATTGAACCGAAGAACTGAAGTTTTAATTCATTGGTTTCTATTATTAATTTAGTTTTCAATCATAATTAGTTTGATCAAAATTTCACCCCCTCCCCCCATTTATTGTTTTGTTATTAATTGAATTTTAGTTTAGAATTGGTCAGAATAAATAAAAATAAATTGTGAACACTCTCTGTGGGTTCGACCCTTACTCGTCTAGCTACTGTGTTTATTGTGTTAAGAAGTAAGGTTAAATTATTTTTAGCAGTGTTAACGACGCGTTTCCAATTTCCTTCTTCGAATATATGTATTAAAAATTCATCAAAAAGTCTTTATTGAATTTATAATTGTTAAATAAATCTTGTGTCGTGACAACATTAATCAATCACTTCATTGAAAATTGATCATGCCGGATTTGAATTACAGCTTCATATTTTTAAAGATTAACATTGTTGACAACACATTATTGCTTCATATTTACTACAAAAAAAAGTATAGACACACATATATATCATACATTCATATTAGACACATTCATAAGAAGTGTGCGAATTTGGCCTTTCATGTGTTGAGTCTCCAAGAGACTTGAGTATAATTGAATATAAGTTTCACACACTTTAATTTTGATTATAGGCATTAAAAGTAGCTTAAAGCATGTGTTAGTATATCTCTTTAACACTTCGTAGTTTTGAAAATACGCTAAAACTTGAAACTGAATAAAATGTAAAACAAGTAGTTACTCTGTCCAAACAAAATCTAAGTCGCATCAAAACAAAGTCCCGACCAAATGGAAAAAACTTTTTCGTTTGAACGCGTGTGAATTTTTGGAGATTATGATTGTTTCTTCTATTCGAATCTAATAAGCTTTAGGTATACCTATAAATACATATTGTGCGAGTTTCTCAATATGAGTTACGAATTTTGCATTACAAAGAAGCCATTTTGCATTCTAGTTGAGAACTTAAGTGCTCTATTAATCCTTGAGTGTAATTATACTATTCTAGAGAGAGTTTAGATTTCATATAATCCCTACTTCACAAAGATGGATCTGAAGGTTATCATATCATTGGCTAAATTTGTTGTTGTGAATAATATTATTTGAAAACGCAATCAACAGACAATAACATTACGTAAAGAATTACATGCAGAATTGACTAGCAGTGTAACACTGCGAGACAACATATTAGGATAGTAACCAATGGTTTGTTGTTCCTTGTACTGATTGGTTTTTATAGTGATTCATTCTCTTATAATTGTGGGTTTTTTTTTCTTCGGGTAATTCTTTTGCATAGGATTGTTGTCTCTTATTTTTGGACGTGCTCTTTATATTTGTTTTTATTAATATTATTTTATTTAATACTTGGCCATAACATTGATAGAAATTTGGTATTTAAATATTTAGTTAATCCACTAAAGTTCATTATTTCTGTCTAATTAAGGAAGATAGTTGTGGTGGTGTTCTTTTATATGATGATAGGAAATTGAACTTGTGTATATCAAGTTCCGAATGATAGATTGTTGGATAATGTAGATTCTGATAAGTACTATACACTAACCTTTACTTCGCGGATTTAACTTGGCGATAAGTTGGTCTGAGGGTTACAGGGAGGGCGGGAGTCCCCTTGCCCAAAGGTGGGGCTATGGGGGCGTAACTCCGAACTGAATTTTTTTGAAAGTATTTTTGGTATTTCACATTATTTTCTAATTGTCTAATTCTATGTATTTATAATTGAGGAGCCGCATCTCATTGTAACTTTTTCAAATCAAAGTGAAACTGAAGTAGCCATAGACGTAACTCTATTTTAAGGTGAACCGCGTAAATCTTATATTCTTGTGTGTACGTATGATTTTAGATTCGTTTTCTTATTTATTTTTGCATCTCATTGATCCTGATCAGGTAATTATATTTCTAACTGCGGCAACATTGTTGTAGTTGTACGTAAGTTTATTGGCATTGCTCAATCTAGGCCTGTTTGAGAAGATCAGATCATAGATTTTCATGATCTCACGAGCTACATCAGCAGATGAGACGATAAGCACGGTCACACTACCAAAATGAAGCAACATAAGTGGGCCATATTTTTGAGCTAATGAGTGGAGCGATCGATGAGGGAACTGATCAAGTTGGTGGAGGTTTCCAAATATGGGGAGCTTTGGTGGGGAAGGAGCCAGGTTTCTTTAGGTTTTGTATTGAACATCCATTTGAAAACAAAGACACAGACAAATAACATGGGGAAGAAGAGATAAAAATAAGGATTGCGCTGATAACATCATTTCTTGCAGTTCTAACAATTGCCAAAAATTTGACCTTAAATATATGTACGTGTGTGTGTGTGAGAGAGAGAGTATGGCTTCTACTTAGGTATGGAATTGGCACGAAAGTCAAGATTTCAGGCGAAAGTGAGATGAGAACATGGGATGCAGGAAAGAGAGGAAACAGAAATAGTATTAATGAATTAGAGCAAACTTTGGTATCCAAATAATCTCGAAATGCTCACCTAAAATGGATATTGTTGGTTTTTTTTTTTAAAAAAATTATTAGAGAAGGGGAAAAATAATAATAATATAATATTCTTCTTGAGAAAATAATTGAGGAAAAATAAAATAAAAATATATTTTGTTATTTGAATAAAAGTGGCTAAATAGTATAGATAATAATTTACTCTTTTATCTTGCCTTCCATTTTTAATTCTTTTGAAAAAAGAAGAAGAGGAAAATCCTCTCTTCTTCTATTTTCTTCGTTTTTTTTTTTTCCTTTTCTTCTACTTCCTTAGTTTTACACTAAATTTGAAATGATATTTTATTCTTTTTATTTTTTTCTTCAAAAATTATACTATTTTTTAAAATTTTTAATAATTACAGACAGTACCTTTTTTGCTTAATTAATTAAATTATCTTAGTTGTCAAACATGCCAACCACCATTAATGATAATAATAATTTTATAAATTTTTCATTATTTTCTTATTAATTATTACGTTTGTCCAAAATGTTAAAATTATAAGAATCAATTTGTCAAAAAAATAATCAATTTGCTAACATCTATATAATTTTTTGAGTTAACGACGACTTGTGACTTTATCAAAAATTTATAACAAACTGTCAAATTATAAGAATATTATTGTTATTAATCAAATAATTAGAATAAAAAAATTAATGTAACTTATCATTTTTTTCAGCTTGACTTTTATATCCTTCAATACAATCAGATTTAGGATAAGAAAGAAGAGAGACGTCTAAGAATTGACTGATTGATGAAGACATTAATTACATAAGTAAAAAAAAAAATTTATTTAAATATGTGTAACAATATCTATTCAATTAGATAAAATTATGTGATTATTTAATTTTAATTAAAAAATAAAATAAAATAAAGTAAGCAGATATATATTATATATGTGACAAATTATAATTGTAATACGTATTTGAATAAAAGTAAGTTATTCCTACTTAATTTGGAGTCAAATATTATTTTATTAAAAAAATCTTAAATTTTTATAAACAAAAAAAATTATTAAAAATAATTACAAAAACAGAATTTGTGTAACTTTATTTTCCTGTAATACACATGATCATTAATGAAATTACGAAAATAAAAAATATTAATTTCAGTCACAAATATTAAAATTTATGATTTTATTAATTTATACATTATATATATAATTATAGGTAATATTGACATATATAATATATATACACTAACGTTACGAAAATTTCACCTAACGTTTTTGAAAAGCAGTCCTCAATTTTAAATGAATCAGTGACGTGGGATTTAACGTCAACAGAAGTAGAACATTAACGTGGCACCGTCTCTTCCGCAGATTGAACCGGTGGGTGCCCGCGTTGCATTAAAGTCCACATTTCAGTCGTGGCCAAGCTGAGCATCAACATTTAAATTTGTATATATATATATATATAATTATATATATGATCAACAATTATAACCATCTTCCTTTTTTTATAATTTGATGTCATTCTCTCACAAAAATTAGACTTAATATCATATTAAAAAAAAATTGCTTATGGTTTCACTTCCATAAAAGTCTTCTTTTAAAATTCTTATTAAAAATTTAATATTAATAAAAATCTAATCTTGTTATATTATTGATTTAATGACGGGGAGGGAGCAATTTGAGTGACGGCTCTCAATGAAAAATTAAGAAAAATGGACACGGATATAAACATCATACAATACAAAACTGAACACCACAATTCTCAAAAAAATAAAATATGGATATGTCAGGCAGTGAAAAATCCAATGCATGCATTTAGGGGTCAAAATTAAAACTAAAGTAAGTTGCTTTTAAAAATTTGAGGGTGCAACACTTAATTGTTAAAAAAAAGATTTTAATGAAAGTATGTTGGTTAGTTAAAGTAAGTTAATAAAATTTTAGTAGGAGTTGTGGCTTTTAAAAATATTTTAATTTTGAGTGGCCAAATAAAGAGTGAATTGTGTTACATGGTCATGAGGTTCTGCAAGAGAGATCTCTAAGAGTGAGTTTGTGCGATTTTTTAATAAAATATTGTTGTGAGGTTCTCTTATTTTTTTAGTTTGACAATTAGTATCAGAGTGTTTGGGTATATCATTATTTTCTTTTTAATAATTTTTTTTTTTTTTTGGTACTGATCAAAAGAAAAAAGAATACGTAACATAAGTGGTAAGCTAGTTCCATTCAAGAATTTTTGGAATCAAGTTGGCCTTGTGTTGGAAAAAAAGAAAAAAGCATAGTTCATTTATTACAACATAACATAATTCATATATTACGACATACTAAGGTTTCTCAACGTTACTTTTTCGCACAATTTCTCTTAAGGCACCTTATATAAAGTATGTCACATTATTTACTGTTTAATTATTTAATAGAATTTGTATGATCCTGATCTATTACGACACTAGCAAGAATACGGGGTCGCTACAAGAAGCGGAGGGAATTTTCTATGGATACTAATGCCGATATCTTCAGTCATGTCCAAGTCCTTGCCACTTTTGCCTTCTGGCAATACCCAATCAAACTTGTGCACCAGATTTGCTAACGCGAGCTGAAGAATGCCCATGGTAAATTGGATACTTCGGCAACCCCTCCCGTCAGCACCAAATGGAATTAATTAAAAGTCATCTCCTCTGAAATCTGCTGAAATATTCAAAAACTTTTCCCCCTTCTTCTTTTGGCTGTTTTTCTCTTGAGTTTTGTTAGTGTGTGACGTTGTTTCTAGTTTAGTGTTAACATAATTAGGATGAGACTAATTGCTCTGATACTCTTAGTATTTTTTTCTTATTGATGTAATTTATTTTATTTCTTATGCAACTTATTTTATTAATATTATATTTCTTTTACTGATAAAAAAATCATAATACAACCAGAGGACAATTTTTATAGGAAGACAGGCTCATTACATGTGTGTCAATAAATTTTTTAATAATATTTTATCATTTATATTATAATTTATTAAAAAATTATATCACATTACATGATAAGACATCTATGGTAAAAACAACTTTTTGCAAACACCACTTCTTTTTCCTTTTTTTGGGGGATTTTGATGGCTGCCAACTATTCAGTTTTTGGCAAACTGTGAGCTAATGCAACAACAAAAGGTTCAACAGGCTGTTAGTCATATATCGGTGGTTTTGGGATCATGGTATTGAAAGTCACGCTTAGGTATACTTATAATGAGATTTTTTTTTTTTTTAGTAAGTTTGTTACATTATGCGATAATGTTTTATTTTATTTTTTTACAGTGTTATGTTCTTTTAAAAAGAGATGAATCATGTCACCGTGATAAAAATAATTCTCGAATTAATTTGGTATAATTAGGTATCAATATACTTTTTCAATGAAACTTTGTCATTTATAACTCATATTTTTTAATGAGACATAATACATATAATAAAATATTATTAAAATGACGCATTGTTACGTAATGTATTAAATTTGTTGAAAAACATCTTACATGATAGAAAAAAAAAAATTACGAATGGTCAAGTCAATAGTTTCGGTCATGTCCAAATTCTCAGCTTTTGCTCCACCAAGCAATGTAAAATCAAAGTTAAGCTCAAGATTTGCTAATGCGAGTTCATCGATCATCATGGCAAACTGTATTCCTGGGCAACACCACCTGTCAGCACTAAATGGAATTAACTGGAAATCATGTCCTTTAAAGTCTATAAAGTGTTCAAGAGTCTCTCTGACCTAAATTCCTCAATTTCTTTCCACAATAATAAATAAATAACAAACATTTAGTCGAGGGCATTCTTTGGATTGCATAGCTGCCCATAGGACCACATTATGGGTATGCAATTATGTGACTTCGGTATGCATGCGTATATTTAATCATCTTCAAATTTTGTAATAGCGGGAGTCTTGTATATTAAACTAATCCTTTAATTATGTCACCGGAGTAACTTTTTTTTTTTTTCAAATGAAGATAAGAATTTATTAAACCAACTAATTAGAGTAAGTCGAGTTGGCTACCTACGACCAGTCTCTTTCAAAAGAAGAGGTCACTGAGTCAAGTCTCACTTTTTTTCTATTAAAAGATGTGAACTTTATATTCAACTAGCCATAAGTTTAGTTGGGTTATTTTGTATGATTTATCATCTTGTTAGAAGATGAGACTAGGGCAGAGGAGCATTTCCCAGCAAAACAAAACAAACAACACATTAGCAAGAACTGAACCTCAACAACAGGAAAAATTCTTCATTACATTCAAATCATTGCACCATATGGTTTGATGATATGTCACACGTGCATTTAGAATAGCTCTATGTATATATGGCATATCATCTAACTCTAATAACCATCGAATATCACCCTAAACGGCATAGGAAAAGATCATCAAAAATTGAATATTTTCACCAACTATGGACAAACTTTCTAAAACGACTACCTATACAAACCACATATTCCATACGTTGTTGGTCCCAAAATTTGTTCCCCAAGCATCAATCAATTCACAAGATATTATTGAATTAGGTTTCTTTTGTGGGGAAGTTATTATTGGATTGGGTTATTGTCTTCTTCGCAACTTCTCTAAGCTAGCTAACCGAATTTTGAAGAAGCAGGGAATTATTTTCAAGTTAAATTATTCTCCTTACCCACCCATTTAGCTAGGAAGTTCTTTCATGATGTTAGATATGTAATAAAAATTTTCAAATAGAGTAAATTAGACTGATCTTCATTAAGATTTTTGTAATTACATTGATCTTCTCTGATATTTTTGAAATTATATTGATATTTTCTATTTTTTCTTACGAACTACAATTACTCCCGTACAATCAATTTTTTTTCTTTTCAAAATGACAAAACTGCTCTTTCATTTTTTCTTTTTGTATTTTTTTCAATTTTGATTGATTTTTGTGAACTTTTTCAAGGAATTCTTTTTTATTATATACAAATAAATTTAAGATAAATAACTAATTTTCATTTTATATAAAAATAAATTTAAGATTTTAATCAATATTTATTTCAAAATGAAAATAAAATAAAATAAAATAAGGTCAAAATTGAAAAAAGAAATGAAAAGCCAGTACAATTTACTCTTTCAAATATTGTTATATTTTTGTTGTCAAATTGGATTAATTTGTGTAAACTTGTAAGAGCAACCATGGCACAATTCCTTACCTTAGAATTCACACTTTGTTCCGTTACTATAGTCATATACCTCTATCTCCCCAAAACTCTCTGAGAGTTTGATATCTCTAACAAAACTCTCTGGTTCTCAGAGTTTGATATCTCTAACATCATTATCAAAGACGGAAGAAAAGAGTGGCTAGGGTGGGCTGTAGCCTCACAAAATGTAGGAAAAAATTTTACTTATAAAATTCTGGTATTTTGTAAATTAGTCTATTCTTAAATTTTAGTCCTAATCTAATTTTTATCTTTCGTTTATAATTTTTTACCTCCAAATTTCAATCAAACCTAATTTTTTTTTCTTAATTCTTTCTTTTCTCTCTCAAAATTTTAGCCCAACGCAAAAAGTTTTTCACTAAATTTTTTTCTAAAATTTTTTTTAACCCCCCAAATTTTTTTTCCTGGAAGATTTTGTCATTTATGTCAAAGTGCAAGAGCAAGTAAGTACATACAGGTAAGCCTTGATCACTGAAAAGTAAGCCTACAAATTTTAAAAAATGAAGAATTAATTATGACCATTAGAATTAATATCACCAAATGTTACCCCAAAACACAAATTTAAGTATTCTGCTTCCAAATTATCCACTAACAAATCAGCCAATCAATGAAATTAAGTATCCAATTTCTGTGTCTGCTTATAATATATTTGATCGATGTTTAAAGTGTGTCCTTCAATTCGAAAAAAAAAAAGAAATCAATTTATGATCGAAAGAACATAACATGATTTTCAAAAACTTTGGGCTGCAACGTACCCACCCCTTGGTCGAGGTTTTGAATCTCTTCAGAGTAGGAATATGTGGGATTATGTTGATTTCTCAGTCATGGATGGACTTGTTGGTGGTTTGGTTAATTTTTGAACAATGTATTGAGCTCATTTGTAAGTTATACTTGTAAATAGATACTCTATTTGATGGCCGAAAAAAAAACCCAACCCACCCCTTGTATCGGCGGTTGGTGGTGGTGGTGAGTAATTTCATGGTAGGTTTAGTGTGAGAGAATTTTGAGTTAGTATCCCTACCTTTCTTACAAATAATATACAACTTTTTCCTATTTTCCTCTCTTGACAATAATATTGTATTCATGGCAGATTCTTGTATATGGACCTTAAACCTTATGCTGTGGTATGATCAGATAGATGGCTGCCTAATCAGCTATCTAAGGGTAAAATCTCTGCTATTTGGCAAGGAATTGTTCAAAACAGAGCAGAGAAATTCTGCTATGTTTAGAGTATTCATATTCATGAGTAACTTTGCACTGAAAATGGGAGATGGGAGATGGGAGATGGCAGATGGCAGATGGCAGATGGGAGATGGCAAAAGACTATCCTTTTGGGGAGATACTTGGGGTACTATCAGCCCCCTAAAAGACTTGTTTCCGTGATTATTTAATGTCTCAACCAACAAAGGAAGCCAAGTTAATAAAGAAGATTGCAAGAAATTCTATTGATGGTGGTAGCATGGAGTGGAAGCTGTATTTTAAGAGACCTCTAAGGGCCTGGTGCTTATTAATTGTTCCCACACTGCTGCTCTTTAGTAAAGATGATTGGATTCACGATGCTTAACAAAATGGCAAAAGTTTATTTACTTCTACACTTTTTCATCCAATACATACATATATATATATATATAGTAAGTACACTAGCAAGAATATGGAGTTGCAATAGCAAGTAGAGGAGATTTTTTGTGGATAGTTATGCCAGTAGTTTCAGTCATGTCCAAATCCTCAGCTCTTGCTCCACTCGGCAATGTAAAATCAAAGTTAAGCACAAGATTTGCTAATGCAAGTTCATCAACCATCATGGCAAACTGTATTCCTGGGCAACGCCTCCGTCCAGCTCCAAATGGAATTAATTGGAAGTCATGTCCTTTAAAATCAATAGAAGTATTCAAGAACCTCTCTGGCCGAAATTTCTCAGCTTCTTCCCACAAAAATGGATCTCTTCCAATTGTCCAACTGTTGATAATCACTTGTGTGCCAGCTGCAATGTCAAAACCCATTACATTGACATCTTGGGTTGATTCTCGGGGAACTAGTAATGGAACTGGAGGATGTAACCGCATACATTCTTTGATCACTGCTTTCAAATAGTACATTTTATCTAAATCCTCCTCGGTTATGTTCTGTTTGCCTCTAGTTATTCTTCGTACCTCATTTTGCAATTCCTTCATAATTTTCGGATGTCTTAAAAGTTCTGTCATTGTCCACTCTAAAGCTGTGAATGTAGTATCAGTTCCAGCCGCAAAAATATCCTACCCAAAAAAAATAAAAGATAGATAAACACAATTTCAATGTAAACATATGCATACACATATATATATATATAGGTACACATATTTGTGTGGATATTTACACATAAAAACATGTAAAGGCATACATACACATGCTGACATACAAATATATATATTTTTTTAAAAGCACATAGCATGTTTGTGTATACAATTACAAACACATTTTTTTGGCAAGAAATTGTACAACTTCACAAAAAGAATTAAAAGGATGTGAGGAAGAGCATCATTAAGGATAATAAAAAAACAAAGCGCGAACAGGGTAACAAAAAAGTAAGAAATTACTGGTCTGGACCAGCCAATTAGAAATTGTCTAGTATATAAAAAAAAAAAAACAAAAAAAAATCTCCTAACAAAGTCTAATATATTATACATGTCAACTTTTAATTAGTTTTTTTAAATTTTTTTTTTTTTTACAGCTAGAGGTCGTGGTAAGCTCGCACCTCAATTAATCTTGAGACCCTAAAATTAAATGACTAGGCAAACTTTAAGTGATTCTAAGAAAAATTCAAACTTGAGACTTTAAATTTTAAATCTTTATTGCTCGGCCATCCCTCAGAGTGGTCAACTTTTGACTAGTTAGAACAAATAGTAGCCGTGCACCATTCAATAATTTCTCACAAAAGATAACCAATAGACCATCCCTTCCATACCAGCAAAAAACCACAGAACAAGCTGGTTAAACACAGAAAGGATAGGCAGCCTCATAAGCAAAACACCACCATATATTCTTTTGTTCTTTTTTTTCTTCTTTTGTTTAAATATATATAAATAAAAAATACTTAAAAAACATTACAAAATGGTACTTTGATTAAACGAGTTATTCATGGATTGATTTAGCCTTTGATAATGTTAGCCTAGTATATATTGTTGACACATTTTTTAATGACTTAAATTTTTAAAGTAATTGATGATTTAATAGACGATTTATTGAAGTGATTCATCAATATTTTTGAATCATCCATTAATTCTTTAAAGAGAGATAAAAATCGAACTTACCAAGATGAGTGCTTTGATGTTATCCCTCTGAAGAAGAGAAACTTTCCCGTCAGTTCTTTGAATTTCAAGCAAAACATCCACAAAGTCCTTTTGGCCTTTCTCTTGATCAATACTCCCACCACCATTGCTCTCTGTTATCTGTCTACCCATATGCTCTTCCACTACACCTTCTAAGAATTCATCAAGCTCTTTAGCAACTTTTTCAACTTTAGCATCCAAACCATTGACACGATTCAGCCATGCTAGCCATGGGATATAGTCCCCCACATTGAATGCACCCAGCAACTTCGCAGCCTCCCCCAACAACTCCTTAAATTTTCTGCTACCTTCTCTTCCACTGTACTTCCTCCCCAAGGCAACCCTACACACTACATCATTTGTTAGTGAAATAAATAATTCGCTCAAGTTCACTGGTGAAGATGAAGAAGATGCAGAAGAAGAGCTAGACCCTTTGATCTTCTCAATCATAAGGGTTATTTCTTCTTCTCTCACTGAACCAAAAGATTGAACTCTTTTGTTACTCAGAAGTTGAAGCACACATATGCTTCGTATTTCCCTCCAGTACTCGCCATAAGGAGCGAATGCGACATCCTTATAGTTGTACATAAGTTTACTTGCGAAGCTAATTTTAGGCCTGTTTGAGAAGACCAGATCATGGGTTTTCATGATTTCACGAGCTGCATCAGCAGATGAGACTATAAGCACTGGTACGCTACCGAGATGAAGCAACATGAGCTTGCCATATTTTTGAGCTAATGAGTGGAGAGATCGATGAGGGAAAATGCCAAGTTGGTGGAGGTTTCCAATTATGGGGAACTTTGGTGGAGAAGGTGGTAGGTTTCTTTGGGTTTTTGTGTTGAACAACCATTTGAAAACAAGGATAGTGAAGAAGAACAAGGGAAGAAGAGAAAAATATAAGGATTGCAATAACAAAATCATTTCTTGTTGCTCTATCAATTGCCGCAACCTTGAACTTATGTGTGTGTGTGTGTGTGTGTGTGTGTGTAGAGAAAGAGAGAGATACATACCTACATATATATATATATATATATATTGTTGTACTACTTTGAGTCCTACATCGGTTAGGAGTCGGCCACTGACGTCTTATAAGCCCCAGGCTGCTCTCTTCCTAGTACAAGGTCTTTTCATTCTTGGAAGAATAAAGTCGTGAGCCGCAAGACCCACGGGCACGCAAAGCGGACAATATTGTGCTAGGGAGCCTTACCATGTGCGAGGGCGAAAAAGTGCAGCATCAGTTTGACGCCGTCTGTGGGAACGCTTGGGCCACGTGCCTCTGTGGGAACGCTTGGGCTACGTGCCTCGTTCTTGTGCTCTACCAGTCCCGACTGGGGGAGTAACTGTTGTGCTACTTTGAGTCCCACATCGGTTAGGAGTCTGACACTAGCGTTGCTTATAAGCCCATGCTGCTCTCTTCCTAGCACAAGGCCTTTTCTTCCCTGGAAGAACAAAGCCGTGAGCCGCAAGACCCACGGATATTAGACCCACAGGGCATAAGACCCACGGACAAACAAAGTAAAAAATATTGTGCTAAAAAACCTATCATATATCGAAGTAAAAAAGTGCAGCATCATATCATATGGGAACAGCGGATGTAGGTGCTTACTGACAAAATAAATGAAAGAAAAGAAAATTAAAAAAAATGTTTATTTGTGAATAAAAGAGGCAAAAGAGGAATTCATTTACTTAAAAACAATAAAGACAAATTAGATTATCATCAACTCCTTTGTCTTTCCTTCGACCTCTTTCTTCTTTAGAAAGGGAAAAAAATCACGTCTCTCCTTCGATTGCCTTCTTCTTTTTTTTTTCTTTTATTCTCATGTCTTTCGTTTTGAAATAATACTTTATTCATTTTTTTTTCAGATAAAAAATTATATTGACATTTTTTACACAAATACCAAAATAAAATTTTCATTTCATCCCAAAACTAATCATTCATTTACAATCGGCCAATTTATAAAAAAAATCACAAAAAATGAATTATAAAAAAAATAAAAACACCTAAAATTTAAAATTTAAAATCCAAATGTATAATAATAAAGTCCTATTCTATATATATTATCAATAATATATAACATGTGGAGTGGTTTTTTGACAATTACAAATACTATTTTTTTTGTTTGACTTATTATACTGTCATTTTTATCAGACAAAATTAACAATAATCATTTGTCAAAATATTAAATTTATCATTTAAAAAAAATCATATTAGTGACATCAGTTAAAATTTCTTAATTAGCATGTTACTCTGAGACGAATATATGATAAATTGTCACATTATAAAAATGTTAGTATATTAATAATTAAAAAAATAAAAACACTATTTGCAATTATTGAAAATTACAAAAACGTCACTAGAATTTTTATTTTTTTGTGGCCAATTTATTCCTAATACACCAAAAAGCATGACTTTTTTTTAAAGGAAATTTATTTTTTTAGAACACAGTTATATTATAAGATGGAGTGGGGGTCGCTGTCCCCTCTCATTTTTTTTTTTTCCTTTGCTTTTATTTCCTTAGGTCTAAACATTTTTTTTCTCTTATTTTCTGAGAGATAAGAACTACCAACTTTGATGAAGACATCAATGGACTTTGTTTACTTTGCATTAAAGTCTACATTTCAGTGGTAGACAAATTGAACTGGCTTTACGACCAAATTCCTCCCACTCGTGATTTTAAGATTTGTAAAATTAGTGCTTCAATTAGAGGGTCGACTTCAACGTATTGGTAAGCTTTCTGTTGTTATGACGTGAAGGATACGAATTTGTCGTAATGACTTTAAGGGTGAGAGTTTATCGTAATGACAGAAGTTTTGTTTACAAAACTAAGTCTTTTTGACAAATTTCAAATTTGAATTGTAAAATTGTTTGAATTTTTTTTTTAAAATAAGTCAGGTTACATTCATTCCGATAAAATTATTTGATTTTTAGAAAAATCAATCAAATCCTATCCTAATCCTTAAGCCACTGAAAGTTGAACACAATTTCTGTGATAGAGTAACCATTCTACTTGCAGTTGTATTTAATCCACCAAGCAACCCAAACTTTTATTAAATCTATCAAAGCATTCCAGTCTATTTGTTTCTTCAGAAAAATGCACTCGTTCCTCAAATTTCAAATAGATCACACAACTGCAGAAGGAATCGCCTCCCATATTACTTTGACCTTCCTGCTGTACTTAGCATAACTCCACCATCTAAACAGCTGTTTCAATGAACCTGGCAAGACCCATTCCAAGCTCCACCACCTAACACATTCAGCCCAAGTTCTCCAACTCTCTTTACACAACCAAAAAACATGATCAACGCTTTTAGTTTCCAAACCACAAAAGGGGCAAAGAGCATCTGCCGGAGTCTTAATCACACCAATCTCATTTCCCTTGACTATGATTAATAGGAGCCTCATACCTAATATCTAGGCCTCGTATTCAGACGGAACAAGGATTTTATTGGATCTAACCACAACTATTGCATGTTTGGACAATTTAAACCATTGCATTGGTTCAGTTATTGAGTTAATTAGAATTAGACCATAATATCATAATTATGTTATAAAGATATTTATCATTCATCTTAATAATATATTAAATTATTAAAATATAAAAAATTGAATGAATTTATTAAAATATATCAAATTATTAAAATATCGGAATCACTGTTACTACTACTGATGAGGCCGGTCCTTACATCAGCTCCGCCTTCAACGACTTAGGTGCTGTAGACTAGATTTACATAGGTATTTGCATAATTGAGCTCATTGCGTTGGTACGTGGATCGATGCTTCGCGGCCTTTGATGATCAGCTCCATGATATACATGATCAAGTTGATGTTGTGGGGAAGAGATAAAAATAAATTCAATCGATTTTAAATAAAAACAGAAAAAGATACAAGATTTATATTTATATAAATAAAATATTTATATTTATAAACAATAATAATTAACTCACTAGTGTATCGAAAAAATTATAAAAACAAGATACTTATATTTATAAATAGTGACGACTCGTTATTATTGCAAGTTACAAAATAGAAAATAAAACAGGTAAGAAAAATCCAAACAAAATAAATCAAAAAAAAATTTTAATTAATTTTTTAAATCACAAACAAATGATTAAAAATTTAAATAAATTAATAACAATCATGCAAGAATTGATGGATTGCACGAAGCAACTCCATTTGATCTAGAGAGCATACTCTATGATCCTTATAGAGAAGTTGATACGGTTGTCGTTTGGCACAGATATGATGAGGATGACAAGGTTGACGCTACTGATGAGACACAATCGTCAGATCGCTAGCATTACTTGTCTTTCATTTCTTTTGTATTAAGTAATTTGTAATTATTTCTTTATTCAATAATGCTAGATTTACTTAAAAACTCTACCAAAAATATTTACTTTCATGAGTTGGCAGTGTTGTATTGACTGGATATCATATAATGTGATATCCAGCCAATACAACACTGCCAACTCATGAAGGTAACCACTTATGGTAAAATATAAAGGAAACACTAGCATTACTCTTCTTTATTCTCTGATGTATCTACACCTTTCATGCATTTTGACACACACACACGCATATATATATATATATATATATGACAATACAGTTTTTTTTCATATAAGTTGTTTTATATATGTTATTATCTTCTTTCGATGGTTTACTTGGCATAATTGATTCATGATACATTCTTTCATATATTCAATATTAATTGTCATGGTATAATTCATCTAATTATCTCTATTTTTTAATCTTACATTTCTTATTTTATGATAAAAGGAGAGACTATAAACTTTTTTATTCATTCTCCTTTAGTTAAGAGGAAGTAATATTTTTTTATTAATTAAAAGAAAAATTATCTCTTTATCGGATTTTACTTCTCTGAAATATTTTTTCTATTTATTTACTACCACAACACAAATGTAACTCATGATATTTGTTTAGTTGTGTTGTGAAAATAATAGACATCTTCACCTGCCGATTTTGAATTTTGGTGGATTATCTTAGTTTATTTTTGGCAAAATATATTTGGCTCCTTGTAAAAATTTATATATATTTTTTGTCATAAAATTTTCAGAGGGAGAGATTGTGAGAAAATTTGGGATACAATAATTGTTAAATTTCCTTCTTCGAGTATATGTATTAAAAATTCATTAAAATGTCTTTATTGAATTTATAATTATTAAGTAAATCTTGTGCCGTGACAACATTAATCAATCGTTTCATTGAAGATTGATCATGTCAAATTTGAATTACAACTTCATATTTCTAAAGATTAACATTGTTGACAACACTTTGTTGTTTCATATCTACTATAAGAAAATATAAACACACATACATATCATACATTCATATTAGACACATTCAAAAGAGGTGTGCGAATTTGGGTAAGAAGCAGGAGGATAATGTTTTATACAGTGACAATCAAAGTGTTATTCATCTTGCAAAGAATTCAGCATTTCATTCTAGGATGAAGCACATTCAGTTGCGATATCATTTCATTCGTTCTCTTGTGGATGATAGAGTATTATCTCTTGAGAAGATTCAAGGCAATGAGAATCCTGCAGATATGTTAATCAAGGTAGTCACCATTGAGAAACTAAAGTTGTGTGCAACTTCAGTCGGTCTTCAAGCTTGAGAAAGAAAGATAAGAGATTGTTATGTAGTGTAGATTCTGATAAATACTATACACTAGTCCCTACGTTGCATATCCAACTTTGCGATAAGTTGGTTGGAGGGTTGCAGGGGGGCGGGAGCCCCTTTGACCCGAAGGTGGGGGTTCGGGGGCATGGTCTCAAGCCGAATTTTTTTAAAGGTATTTTGATATTTCACATTATTTTCCTGATGCCTTAATTATATGTATTTATAATTGAGGAGCCGCATCTCATTGTAATGTTCTCAAATCATAGTGAAACCGCAGCAGTCGTGGACGTAACCCTATTCTGAGGTGAATAACGTAAATTTTTGTATTCTTGTGCATGCATGTGATTTTGTATTCATTTTTTTATTTACTTTCGTATCTCAACGATGCTAATTATGTGATTATATTCTTATTAGCGACGACATCCTTTTTGTTGTATGTAAGTTTATTGGCAATGCTCGATCTAGGCCTGTTTGATAAGATCAAATTATAGATTTTCATGATCTCACGAGCTACATCGACAGATGAGACGATAAGCATTGTCACACTACCAAAATGAAGCAACATAAGTGGGCCATATTTTTGATGCTAATGAGTGGAGCGATCGATGAGGAAAAGCAACATAAGCATTTAAAAGAAAATAATCAAATCGCTAACATCTATATAATTTTTTGAGTTAACGACTTATGATTTTATGAAAAATCTATAACAAATCGTTAAATTATAAGAATATTATTGTTATTAATCAAATAACTAGAATAAAAAAATTAATGTTTTCAGCTTGACCTTTATTTCCTTCAATACAAACAAATTTTGGATAAAAAAAGAAGAGAGACGTCTAAGAATTGATTGATTGATGAAGACATATAATTCATGTATAATCTATATACACGCTAGCGTATATATACCTATATTGGCAAAGGGTGAGGTTTATACGGCAACTTTTAGAATCATTATTTGATAAAAGGATATCATAATCGGGATACGCATTGAAATAGGCTATCTGATCAATTTTGATGAAAAGCTGCGTTAAGGCTGCCATTTACATGAGTTTTTTCTACAAAAGTTATTCTTCTCTCTTGCTCTCATTTTGCTACTAATCTACTTTGTCATATTATGTTAATCTACATTAACAAAATATAGACTTAGACCTTATCATTACGTCAGTAGATCATTCACAATCTACCTTCAACAAGTGCAAAGTTGTAGATTAGAATTTAAAACCATCTACAATTTTACATATAATATATTATAATTTTATTAACACATATATTATATGTACACATATAATTGATGTATAATATACTTACACGCTAGCGTTAACGTTTTTGAAAAACTGTCCTCGTTTTTAAATGAATCAATGGCATGGAGTTTAAGAGTAATGCTATACTTAAAACTTTTATCAAAAGAATTTACATAGTTAATATGATAGTATTGTATTAATTTTACATCACATCATGATGTGATATACCTTGACTTTACATTGGAGCTGTAGTTGTTTGCGTTTTATTTCACACCTCTGGAAAATGTTTGTCATTTTCCCATGTTTAGTCTTTGGCCTCCTTACTGAAAGAAAAGAAGACAAGGAGAGAACAATAGCTTGTGGGAGGCCAATAGACTTGTTCTGGATTGCAAGAGTAGTCAATTATTATGGACATCATCGTTCAAATTTGTTGTGGGAAAGTGATGAAATTAAATAATAAATTAATTTTAAATTAAAAAAATAAAATAAAAAATAACCGTTCAATCTTAAGTTCATATAAAATAACAAAATTATCAATAAGTCCAAGTTCAAACTTAATTATCAACTAAGAGTCTTATAAAATAATAAAAATTATAACAATAAAAAATCAGTTTAAACATAAAAGTAGTGAAAGTGTAAATTTTATACTTGCATTACTTGTTAGAAAGAGTCTTTTAACGTAGTAAAAATTACAAAAATAAATAATCAGTTTAGACATAAAAGCAATAAAAGTGTAAAATTTTATACTTACGCTACTTGTTAAAAAGAGTCTTTTTTACAAAATATATATATATATATATATATATATATATATCAGTTTAAACATAAATTAAGCAGTGAGAATGTGAAATTATAATTGGAATAAATACACTTTGATACAAATTATAATTAGAATGAGTGACTTAAATTATAAGGAGGTTGGCAATATTGATTTCACTACTAAAGAAAAGTGAAAAAGAATCGGTGAGTGAGTGAAAAGGAGAGAACAGTGAAAAGGTAAAATTTTACATTTGTATTCTTTTATGAATAAACATACTTTAAAACAAATTATAATTGGAAGCAGGGGTTTAGATTACAAGAACGCTGACAAAACGGGCCTCACTGCTAAAAAAAAGTGAAAAAAGAATCAATGAGTAAGTGAAAGGGAGAGACTGTAAAATTTTACAGTACGTGAAACCATCGTAGAATTTCAGAAAGTAATCAAAATTACACCTCTAGTTTAAATTCAATACCTCACTGTCACCATAGAATCACCCTCCATCACTACCAAGCCATAGTTGACCATCACAGAGAACCACTACCATTGCCATCCTCGACACATCATAGAACAACCCTTTCATCATCATTACAAACTTAATTATTATTAACAAGAAATCTATTTTTCTCCCTCTCTCTCTCTCTCTCTCTCTCTCTCTCTCTATATATATATATATATATATAATAAATCACTCACCGATTTGTTGGAGATTACAATAAATTGTTCGTAGATGTAGTAGGTAGTGGCGATGATTGGGTTAGGAAAAAGTTAGAGGGATAAGGGTGTGCAGAAATATAGAGCAATGAGAGAGTGAGAGAAGAGGAATAAGTGGTTGAGTGAGAGTTTATTTATTTTGGTTGGATCAACAATGAAAGATTATGAATTTCGATGAAAAAGAGAAAGTTGCGTGAGGGTTTCATTAATTTGAAAGTTTCTTATTATAAACGAATGTGTTATTTGGGGGTTTCAAGAATTTTTGCATTCAACCTGGCCTTTTGTTGGGTAAAATAGCATAGTTCATACATTACAACATAAGGTAGTTCATATATTATGACAGCACAAACTTTCTCTTCATTATTTTTCGCACAATTTCTCACAAAGTACCTTTAATGCATATCACATTATTTACTATTTAATTATTTAACAGGATATGTATGATGCTGATCTATTACGACGCTAGTCAGAATACGGAATTGCAACAAGAAGCATAGGAAATTTTCTATGGATAACAATACCAATATTTTCAGTCATGTCCAAGTACTTCCAGCTTTTTCTATCAGGCAATGCCCAGTCAAACCTGTGCCCCAGATTTGCTAATGCAAGCTGAATAATGCCCATGGCAAATTGGGTACCCGGGCAACCCCTCCGCCAGCACCAAAAGGAATTAATTGAAAGTCATGCGTATTCAAGAAATTCTCTGGCTGAAACTCCTCTGGTTCTTCCTATGACAATAGGTCTCTTCTAATTGCCTAAGTATTGATAATCACTTCCCGTCACTTTGATATCTTGGGTTGATTCTCAAGGAACCAGTAGTGGAGCTGGAGAATGTAATCGAAGAATCTCCTTGATCACTGCTGTCAAGTAGGGTATTTTATCCAAATCATCCTTAGTTATGGCTAATTTTCATCTGCCAATTTCTCTCACCTCATTCTGCAATTCTTTTTTGATATAAAAGTTTTGAGTAATTTAAATAAATAAAACCCTAATAAATATATAAATATTCTTTTTCAATATATGTAATAATATAAAATTGTAAAGCTGCTTCATAGAAATGATGTGATTACTGTTAAAAACAAGTTTAACGTTAAAACAATAAAATTTATAGTGAGTTTTGATGGTGTCCACGTTTATCACGAGTGTTTCAACCCATTTCAACGACATTATTGTATCCCAAAGTTGCAATAAATCACCAATTAAACTTTTAACGTTACATGAATCTTGTATGTTAATCTAACAATTCAATATATAGATTTTGGAGACTTAGATTTGATTTAGTCAAACGTAGTACTATATTTTTGTAGGCTCACTGAATTGATATGATGGAAGTCTTATAACAAACATCCTTGGATAGTTTCTCAATTCACACAAGACATTTTGCTTTCCTTGCCAATTAGGAATGGCAATTTACCGCCTCATGGGAGTTCTGTTGCATCCCGTCTTTAATAAAACAAGTATGAAGTGTTTATAAATATGGTTGGAGTGAGACTTTGAAATTCAGTTGAGTTCAGAGCAGTTTCGGGCGATGATCACTCCATCCCGAACCCATCTTGTTTATATATCAATTTTTTTTATCTCTATGTACATTAATTTTATCATTAAACTACATTATATAAAATTAGTTTTAAAGTTTCTCATATCACACTCATATTATTTTTTCTTGTATTGGTTGTTTTAGTAATAAAATTTTAATTTTTTTACCAAAAACTTTTTTTTTAATTTACTTTAAAAGAATATATATCTGGCATCAAGACCGCAATGAGACAGAAAATATAAACGGGTCCGTTGGGAATGAGCCCCCTCTCTGTTGTCATTCTTATTCCCAACTGGAAAATTTGATTTGGAAAGAGGAAATTGTTTGTTGAACCAGTAAACTTTACTGTTTAATTAAATGATCTTACTACTTAGACTTTCTCATGAGTTTGGTTTATCTCAAGATTTTAGTCTGGATAAGAATCTTCTCCTGGACTTTTTTTTTTCTTCAATTATTTTAAAAATATTTTGCATGCATGTCGTATTATTTGTTATTTAATTATTAACAATTAATGCATGACGTGATATGCATTTAGACTACATTAAAAGAAATTAAAAAAACAATTTAATGGAAAAGATCATGATTCATAAAAAAAAACCATAATCGGTCTTACAAGGCCTCAACAGTTCCTTTTCTCTCAATCGCTGTGAAGATATGTGGTTAAAAAATAAAAAAATCAAAAAATTACAAGATACATTGATTTATATTATATATCACATAAGGAAATTAAAAATTGAAAATGTTATCAAACATATGAGGATAATTTAGTAAGAATACTTGGATGGCAATGGAAAATCCACTTCAAATATACTTCCTTCTATGCTAAATCTATTATTAAATAAATAAAAGTAGCAATATTGTCTCAGGTAGCTCGTCTCTTGAAAAAAGCATGCCCCATCCCCAGCCCCCAAATAAAAAGAAAAAGAAAATTACAATTTTTTACCTTTTCTACTGAGTACACTTATCCATCCAATATTTATACATAATGGTGACCACTGACTAGTTTGCCAAAAATCTAGAAGTGTTCCCATAACCTCAGTCAACCTGGCCTCTTCTGTTGGACAAAAGAGTGTAGTTGAGATATATGTAAATATACACACATACATACATATTTGTAACATTTATTGAGTATACTTATTCATCCAATATTTATACGTAATGGTGACTAGTTTGCCAATAATCTAGAGGTGTTCCCATCACCTCAGTCAACCTGGCCTCTTCTGTTGGACAAAAGTGTGTAGTTGAGATATATATATACACATATTTGTTACATTTATTGAGTACACTTATCCAATATTTATACATAATGGTGACAGTGTAGAGAAGACTTTTTCAAACACCATTTTTTTGGTTTGATTTTGATGGCTGCCAGCTTTGCTGGTATTTGGCAAACTCATGAGTTAACGCAACACCTGATGGTACAACATGCTTTCAGTCTTTTCTTGGTAGTTTTGGGATCAAGGTATTGAAAGTCACATGTATGTATGTATGTATGTATATATATGATGAGATATTATTTAGTAAATCTAATATATGAACATGTGGTACAACATGCTTTCAGTCTTTTCTTGGTGGTTTTGGGGTCAAGCTATTGAAAGTCACGTGTATGTGTGTGTGTATATATATAAATATATGATGAAATATTATTTAATGAATCTAGTAATTTACGTGAGAATTTATTGTTTTAATAATATTATGTCATATATATTATATTTTATTAAAAAACAATCATATTATGAATGATAAGATATTATTAAAAAACTACATTCTCATGCCATTATACCTAACTATTTAAAAAGTTTCCTACATATAATATATCATCTAATCCTGATATAAGTTCTCTTGTTCCATGAGTTAATGCAGCTGTTGGCCTTAGAGTTAGCCATTCCTTTTATATTCTAAAGTATTTTTTTTAGTTAATTACACTTTAATATTTAAAAAAAAAAAATTGGTTTCAAATAAGGTTCTTAATTATCAATTATCACAATTCAGTCTCTTAATTTATAATTTTATTTTAACTGATGCCAATTGCAAATGACCGTTAATAGTCATCCTAAATTGATTATATTTTAGTATCCTACAATTTCATGTAGGTTTCAAAATAGTCCCCTATAATTATATATCAATTTCAAATAAGGTCCTATAATTTTAATATATAAACGATTATTGTTAAGAAATTGAGACGACTATTTACAATTGGTTTCAATTAGAAAAAGATTATAAGTTAAAAAATTAAATTATTACAGTTAATAATGGATGAATTTTTTTAAACTTCATACTAAATTTTAAGATAGTAAAATATAACTAATTCCTTTTCTTTTTTAACCTCTGATGTCATGTGACAAAGCTCAGTTAAAAGAGCCCATTTTGACAAACAGCCAAATTGGGCTAAAAACAAAAGGCAATGATTAAGAAGTTGGTTATAAACTTTCATATGCATTTAAAATACAATTGATTATTGTGTAAAAAACCAATCCATGCATCTCAACATTTACATGGGTTTTGTATAAACATGTAAATGATTTGGTGAAAATCCATTGGACGTGGGTGCCATCTCACGTGTTGCTGGATTTCTACAACCTGAAATTGCAATTGTATTCCACGGCCCAAATCCGAGAACCTTCATCTCCGTATTCGGCAACCCCTAACCCGCGTATCATCTTCACCATTCATCGCACATCTGAAGTACACAAATCCAAGGACGTGGCCAGCTTATCTTCGGGGGGGCAATTGCCCCCTCTCACTTTTTATTTATTTAAATTTTTTAAGTA
The DNA here is from genome assembly GCA_008638375.1 of Nyssa sinensis. NCBI lineage: Eukaryota > Viridiplantae > Streptophyta > Magnoliopsida > Cornales > Nyssaceae > Nyssa > Nyssa sinensis. Next base: position 7,331,090 of record CM018036.1, read on the forward strand.
CTTTTGTTTTAAAAAATGAAATATAATCATTTAATTTAAGTTTTTATCCCTTTTTAAATTTTAAAATTTTCACACTTTACATCTATCTTAAATTTAATTTGACATCTTAATAAGATTTTTATCATTTTTGTTATAACTTGAAGTTTTTTTAGTATTTTTTCTTTAATTAGACCTCTTATCTAATTTGTAAATTCTTTTGAATCATTAAATTTAGTTACTTATCAAAAAATTTATCGAAAATGTGATTTTTTTTTTTTACATGTTATTTCCTTTTAAAAAGAGATGAATTATGTCACGTGATAAAGATAATTCTCGAATTGGTTTGGTATAATTAGGTGCCAATATTCTCTTTCAATGAAACTTTGTCATTTATGATATGACTCATATTTTTTTGTGAGACATAATACATATAGCAAAGTGTTATTAGAATGACATATTGTCACGTGATGTACTGAATTCACTAACATATTAGAAAAAAAAAAAGAATTTACGGATGGTCAAGCCAATAATTTCGGTCATGCCCAAATCCTCAGCTTTTGCCCCACCAAGCAATTTAAGCTCAAGATTTGCTAATGCGAGTTCATCAACCATCATGGCAAACTGTATTCCTGGGCAACCCCTCCTGTCAGCACTAAATGGAAATAACTGAAAATCATGTCCTTTAAAGTCTATAAAGGGTTTAAGAGTCTCTCTGACCTAAATTCCTCAACTTCTTCCTGCAAAAATAAATAAATAAAAACAATTAGTCGAGGGCGTTCTTTGGATTGCATAGCTGCCCATAGGACCCACATTATGGGTATGCAATTATGTGACTTGGGTATGGATGCGTATATTTAATCATCTTTAGATTTTGTAATAGTGGGAGTCTCATATACTAGATTGATCCTTTAATTTTGTCACCGAAGTAATTTTTTTTTCAAATGAAGTTAAAAATTTATTAAACCAACTAACTAGAGCAAGTCGAGTTGGCTACCTATGGCCAGCCTTTTTCAAGGAAGAGGTTATTGACTCAAGTCTCACTTTTTCTATTAGAAGATGTGAATGTTCAACTAGCCATAAGTTTTGTTGGGTTATTTTGTGTGATTTATTATCTTGTTAGAAGACAAGACTAGGGCAGGGGAGCATTTCCCAGCAAAACAGAACAACCAACATGTTAGCAAGAACTGAACCTCAACAACAGGAAAAAAATTTTATTATATTCGGATCATTGTATCCTATGATTGGATGATATGTCACATGTACATTTAAAATATATATATATATATATGACATATCATCTAACTCTTTGGACCATCGAATATCCTAAAAAGCATTGGAAAAGATCATAAAAAATTGAATATTTTCACCAACTATGGACAAACTTTCTAAAATGACTACCTATACAAACCACATGTTCCATACGTTGTTGGTCCGAAAATTTCTGCCTCAAGCATCAATCAATTCACAAGATATTATTGAATTGGGTTTTATTTTGGGGGTTTAAGTTATTTTTGGATTGTGTTATTGTCTTCTTCACAACTTCTCTAAGCTAGCTAACCGAATTTTGAAGATGCAGGGAATTATTTTCAATTTAAATTATTCTCCTTACCCACCCATTTAGCTAGGAAGTTCTTTCATGATGTTAGGTATGTAATAAAAATTTCAAAATAGAGTAAATTAGACTGATTTTCATTGAGATTTTTGTAATTATATTGATTTTCTCTGATATTTCTAAAATTATACTGATCTTTCTTATTTTTTCTTACTAACTACAATTACTCTGTACAATCAAATTTTTTTTTTCAAAATAACGAAACTGCTCTTTCATGTTTTTTTTTTTTTTTCAATTTTGACTAATTTTTGCAAACTTTTTTTAAAGAAATTTTTTTATTATATAAAAATAAATTTAAGATAAATAACTTATTTTCATTTTATATAAAAATAAATTTAAGGTTTTAATCAATATTTATTTGAAAATGAAAATAAAATAAAATAAGTTCAAAATTGAAAAAAAAAAAAATGGAAGGACAATTTCATCATTTTAAAGAAAAATTTTGATTGGAGAGGTAATTTTAGTGTGTCAAAAAAGTATGAGAGTTTAGTACAATTTCAAAAATTTCAGAGGAGGTCAGTGTAATTGTCAATAATCTCAAGGGAAGCCAGTACAATTTACTCTTTCAAATATTGTTATATTTTTGTTGTCAAATTGGATTAATTTGTGTAAACTTGTAAGAGCAACCATGGCACAACTCCTTACGTTAGAATTCACAATTTGTTCCCTTACTATAGTCATATCTCTCTCTATCTCCCCTAAACTCTCAACTTCTCAGAGTTTGATATCTCTAACATCATTATCCAGGGCGGAATTAAGAAGTGGCTAAGGTGGGCTGTAGCCCCCAAAATGGGAGAAAAAAATTTTACTTATAAAATTTTGACATTTTGTAAATTAGTCTATTCTTAAATTTAGTCAAGTCCAATTTTTATATTTCGTTTTAAATTTTTACCTCAAAATTTCAATCAAACCTAATTTTTTTTTTTCTTAATTCTCTCTTTCTCTCTCAAAATTTTAGCCCAACTCAAAAAAAATTTCACTAAAACTTTTTTTAGCCCCCAAATTTTTTTCCCTGGATCATTATGTCATTTCTCTCAAAGTGCAAGAGCAAGTAAGTACATACAGGTAAGCCTTGATCACTGAAAAGTAAGCCTACAAATTTTAAAAAATGACGACTTAATTATGACCATTAGAATTAATATCACCAAATGTTATCCCAAAACACAAACTCAAAGTATTCTGCTTCCAAATTATCCACTAACAAATCAGCCAATCAATGAAATTAAGTATCCAATTTCTCTGTCTGCTTATAATATATTTGATTGATGTTTAAAGTGTCTTGAATTCGAAAAAAAAAGAAATCAATTTATGATAGAAAGAACATAACATGATTTTCAAAAACTTTGGGTTGCAACCTGCCCACCCCTTCGTCGAGGTTTTGAACTTTTTTAAAGTGGGAGTATGTGGTATTATGTTGATTTCTTAGTCATGGATGAAGTTGTTGGTGGTTTGGTTAATTTTTGAACAATGTATTGAGCTCGTTTGTAAGTTATACTTATAAGTAGAAAACTTCATTTGTTGGCGGAAAAAAAACCCAACCCACCCCTTGTATCGGCCGTTGGTGGTGGTGAGTAATTTCATGGTAAGTTTAGTGTGAGAGAATTTTGAGTTAGTATCCAGACATTACCATTGTATGGCTACCTTTCTTACAAATAATATACAACTTTTTCCAATTTTCCTCTTTTGACAATAATATTCCATTCATGGCAGATTCTTGTATATGGTCCTTAAACCTTATGCTGTGGGATGATCAGATAGATGGCTGCCTAATCAGCTATCTAAGGGTAAAATCTCTGCTATTTGGCAAGGAATTCTTCAAAACAGAGCAGAGAAATTCTGCTATTTTTAGAGTATTCATGAGTAACTTTGCACAGAAGATGGGAGATGGGAGATGCATGGCAAAAGACTATCCTTTTAGGGAGATACTTGGGGTACTATCAGCCCCCTAAAAGACTTGTTTCCGAGATTATTTAATGTCTCAACCAACAAAGGAAGCCAAGTTAATAAAGATGATTGCAAGAAATTCTTTTGATGGTGGTAGTATGGAGTGGAAGCTGTATTTTAAGAGACCTCTAAGGGCCTGGCGCTTATTAATTGTTCCCACACTGCAGCTCTTTAGTAAAGATGATTGGATTCACGATGCTTAACAAAATGGCAAAAGTTTATTTACTACTACACTTTTTTCATCCAATACACACATATATATATATATAGCAAGTACACTAGCAAGAATATGGAGTTGCAATAGCAAGTAGAGGAGTTTTTTTGTGGATAGTCATGCCAGTAGTTTCAGTCATGTCCAAATCCTCAGCTCTTGCTCCACTCGGCAAAGTAAAATCAAAGTTAAGCACAAGATTTGCTAATGCAAGTTCATCAACCGTCATGGCAAACTGTATTCCTGGGCAACCCCTCCGTCTAGCTCCAAATGGAATTAATTGGAAGTCATGTCCTTTAAAATCAATAGAAGTATTCAACAACCTCTCTGGCCGAAATTTCTCAGCTTCCCACAAAAATGGATCTCTTCCAATTGTCCAAGAGTTGATAATCACTTGTGTGCCAGCTGCAATGTCATAACCCATTACATTGACATCTTGGATTGATTCTCGGGGAACTAGTAATGGAACCAGAGGATGTAACCGCATATATTCTTTGATCACTGCTTTTAAGTCGGACATTTTATCTAAATCCTCGTCGGTTATGTTCTATTTGCCTCTAGTTATTCTTCGTACCTCATTTTGCAATTCTTTCATAATTTTCGAATGTCTTAAAAGTTCTGTCATCGTCCACTCTAAAGCTGTGAATGTAGTATCAGTTCCAGCCGCAAAAACATCCTACCAAAAAAATAAAAGATAGATAAACACAATTTCAATGTAAACATATATATATATATATAGGTACACATATGTGTGTGGATATTTACACATAAAGACATGTAAAGGCATACATACAAATGCTGACATACAAATATATATTTTTTAAAAGCGCATATCATGTTTGTGTATACAATTACAAACACATTTTTTTAGCAAGAAATTGTACAACTTCACACAAAGAATTGAAAAGGATGTGAGGAAGAGCATCATTAAGGAGAATAAAAAACAAAGCTGCGAACAGGGTAACAAAAAGGTAAGAAATTACTGATCTGGACCAGCCAATTAGAAACTGTCTAGTATACAAAAAAAAAAAAAAAAATCTCCTAACAAAGTCTAATATATTATACATGTCAAATTTTAATTACTTTTTTTTTAATTTTTTTTTTTTATAATTGAGTGTCCCGGTAAACTCTCACTTCAATTCATCCTGAGACCCCTGAAATTAAATAACCAGACAAACTTTCAGTGATTCCAAAAAAAATTCAAACTTGAGATCTTAAATTTTAATCATCAAATCTTTATTGCTCGTCCAGTCCCTTGGAGTAAGTCAACTTTTGATTAGTTAGAACCAATAATAGCCAGTGCACCATTCAATAATTTCTCACAAAAGATAACCAAGAATTTGATGACAATGTAAAATGTCATATTTTTCTCTCTTAATGTTTAGTCTTTTATACTTATTTGGTGCCTAAATGTACTCATTATTCTTATATTTTGATTTAGGATACAAAATGAGGCGTTAAGTACAAAAAACGCTAATTGGACAATTTTCGGACAGTTTCAACATCGCTTCGTAATTTGGGCATAACTCTCTCATCCGAGTTCCGATTGAGATGATTCAAGATGATATGGAAAGAAAAGAAAAATTTCTACAACTTTCATGTTTTGAATTTTGCGAGATTCGGACTACATCAAGGTCGAAATTGGGCTTGAAGTTTCTGTACCTGTACTACTGGCGATTTTGTGCGCGTGAAATTCTAATATGTGGGCCCGATGCAATTTATTTTTGGAAGTTGTGCAGGAAAATTCCAGTTGAAATACCACTTTCTTAGTTATATTAGGACTTTATTTTGATTTTTAATGAGGGCTTCTAAGAGCAGCGGTGACAGACAAACATCTCTCTCTCTTTTCTTCTTCTCTATTTTCTCTTTCAAATTTTCATGGCCGTGCGTGGCTAAACTTTTATAATTGATCGAAGAAAACGGAAACCTGGGAATCAATAAAACTGTAGGATCTAATTTATTTTTATTGTTCAATTTATGCTTTGAGTATTGGATGTTCTTTTGTGCTTATTTTCATGATTGTCTAGTTTAATTACTAAGAGGCCTACTAGTTTATTATTCGTTGCAATCTACTGCTAGATTAGATATCAAATCCATAATGTTTTATCCCTCTAATTTGCGAAGCAACTAAGATTTAATGATTTGATGCGTCAGAAATTATTAGATCTTAGGAAGAACGTTCGACTAAATTAAATGCAACCACTTGTGCTTGTATTGTTTAGCTTCATCGATCTTTCTAATTCTTAAGGCTGCTACTAGATTAAATCTTTAGCGCTTGTCTTGGGTTGTTTAGTAGTTAGGGTTAATTAGATCACTTGTTTTCTAATTAACTACGACTAAGGAGAGATAGGAAAATAAATCCAACGGTGAATATTCAAAGTGTGAATTGATATATATTTGCATCAATGATCAATTATAAAATTCCGATGGTGAATGTTGACTTAGACCAATGCTTGCTCTTTTGATTGAATTTGATAATTTAATTTAAATTGTTCCTTAGTTTTTTTTTTTTAATTTGTTTTCGTTATACTCAAACCCTCCATCTTTGTTCACATAGCATAAAACTAGGCTAGATTACTCTCCGTGGGAACGATCCTTACTTCCACTACTACAAGTATTTTTAGGAGTTTAGGTTTTATTATTTTTGGTTGTTGCGACAGCACACCAAACAACCATTTGAAAACAAAGATAGTGAAGATGATGCGGAACGGAAACATGGAAAGGAGAATCGAACACGTTGATTCCTTAGTAACAAAGTAACATGGGGACTCCTCACCTAACAGGAGAAAATAACATGGGGACTCCTCACCCAACAAGAAAAAATAATTCTCCAAAATTCGTAATTGAATTAATATTGATGAAAAAAACTACCTATAAAGACCTATTACATCATATTTATAGTGCTAAAACACTACTACTTTGACTAGGAAACCAAGACTCTTATTTTTATACTAATCCTACTATAATAAAGACTAGTAAGTCAAATAGGAAATTACTAATTCCTATATTTTTATACAAATCCAAATAAAACTAGGAAACTAGTGAAATTATGAATAAATTAAAATAAAAAGCTAAACAATCCTAATACAACTCTAAAACAACTTTTCATATTTTTAAGGTTCCAAATTTGTCCTACATCAGTCTCTCCCACTTGAAAACAATTCGACCTCAAGTTGACTGAATGTATGCGACCTCGAAGTCGTCCATAATCAGGGTAATAATAATTGAATCTTTTGAAGAAAAATTAAATATCCAAAGAGTTCAGTCTACCATATCTTCTATGAAGTCGGTAATTTTAGGCCCTTTTCTGATGATAATAATGCTCTAGTAATGAAATAAAAATTATCTTCTTGATCTACCACAATTTCAATTTTACTATAATCATCTTTCACGAATTCAGGTTCAGCTTCATCATCTTTAGTGTTGACAACTTCAATGGGATTTTCTTGGTCAACTTCTTCTTTATCATCTGCACCAACTTGTTTCAACAACATCGATATAAATAAATTCAACTTTATTTTCTATCAACTCTTTGTGATATTCTTCAACGCATCGAAGACTTTGATCTTCGCTTTTTATGATAGGAGAGTCTTCTATAAGATGTTGACTTCTTTCAAGTGATTCAGTATTTGGAATCTTATTCGTTGAAGTCGCCTTCACTATTTCAGGTTTTTCTTGTGCTGCTTTCTTGGTGCTTTTCCATATTGGCCTGTATTTATCTTCTAAAATCTGCTAAATAATTTCTTGGCAGAAATTTATTCATACGCAGTTTCATCATTCTTGACCATGAACGAATACATCTTTTTCTTTGCAGTTTTCTACGCCTCCGTAAATCAAGCCACCACCTTTTCGCAAATCCAATGAGTTTAGCTTCAGTCCAAAAATATTCTTTTTCTTCTAACAGTCTTAAATCACAAAGACAATCATTTAAATCATATATCCAATCAAGAAAGCCTTCAAAATAAAAGTTATCATCAAAATATGGAAGTCTTTCGTAATTGCGAATAGCTCTGTCTTCATGTTGACCTCGGTAATTCCTCCGATTATCCCGAAATATGGATTCAGCATCTTCTTCATCCTCACTCAGTTTTCCTCATAGGCTAGCTGCCTATGTGGAATTTCTGGATGGCATTCATGAACAACTGCAGCTCTCGTAACCATATTTTTCTCACGGTCACCGCCGTCAAGGATTTTGCCCTTGTTTCGTGCGTTCGTCATCTAAACAGGATTAAGCCTGCTCTGATACCAAATGATGCAGAACGGAAACGTGAAAAGGAGAATCGAACACGTCGATTCCTTAGTAACAAAATAACATGGAGACTCTTCATCCAACAAGAGAAAATAACATGGGGACTCCTCACCCAACAAGAGAAAATAATTCTCCAAAATTTACAATTGAATTAATATTGATGAAAAAAAACTACCTATAAAGACCTATTACATCATATTTATAGTGCTAAAACACTACTACTTTGACTAAGAAACCAAGACTCTTATTTTTATACTAATTCTATTATAATAAAGACTAGTAAGTCAAATAGGAAACTACTAATTCCTATATTTTCTATACAAATCCAAATAAAACTAGGAAACTAGTAAAATTATGAATAAATTAAAATAAAAAATCAAACAATCCTAATACAACTCTAAAACAACTTTTTATATTTTTAAGATACCAAATTTGTCCTACATCAGCAGAAGAACAAGGGAAGAACTGAAAAATATAAGGATTGCAATAACAACATCAGTTCATGTTGCTCTATCAATTGCCACAACCTTGACCTTAAGTATGTGTGTGTGAGATATATATATATATATATAGAGAGAGAGAGAGAGAGAGAGAGAGAGAGAGAGAGAGAGAGAGAGAGAGAGAGTATGGCTTCTACTTAAAAGGGAAAATATTTTAATGAGTACAGGGATATAATTGATGCATTTGGCATGAAAGTTCAAATTTCATGAGGAAGTCACATGTAAACAGCGGATGTAGGAGAGAAAGGAAAATAATACTTTATTCATTTTTTTACGTGAATAAAAGAGGCAAAAGAGGAATTCATTTACTTAAAAACAATAAAGACAAATTAGATTATCATCAACTCCTTTGTCTTTCCTTCCACCTTTTTCTTCTTTAGAAAAAAAAAAAATCACGTCTCTCCTTCTATTGTCTTCTTTCTTTTTTTTTCTTTTTATTCTAATGTCTTTCGTTTTGAAATAATAACATTATTCATTTTTTTTTCATATAAAAAATTATATTGACATTTTTAACACAAATACCAAAATAAAATTTTCATTTCATCCGAAAACTAATCATTCATTTACAATCGGCCAATTTATAAAAAACAATCACAAAAAAATTAGAGAAAAATATAAACACCTAAGATTTAAAATTTAAAATCCAAATATATAATAATAAAATTCTATTCTATATTATCAATAATATATAACAAATTTATACTGTCATTTTTATCAGACACAATTAACAATAATCCTTTGTCAAAATATTAAATTTATCATTTAAAAAAAAATATATTGGTGACATCAGTTAAAATTTTTTAATTAGCATGTTACTCTGAGATGAATACATAACAAATTGTCACATTATAAAAATGTTAGTGTATTAATAATTAAAAAAATAAAAACACTATTTGCAATTATCGGAAATTACAAAAACATCACTAGAACTTATATTTTTTGGGAGCGAATTTATTCCTAATACACCAAAAGGCATGGATTTTTTTAAAAGGAAAAATGAAGAAGCATGATTTGATCATTAGAAAATTATTTTTTTAGAACACAATTATATTATAACATGGAGTAGGGGTCGCTGTCCCCTCTTCTCTTTTTTTTGTCCTTTGCTTTTATTTCCTTAGGTCGAAACATATTTTTTATCGTATTTTTTGAGAGATGAGAACTACAAACTTTGATGAAGACATCAATGGACTAATGATGTGATGTCAGTGTCTGTATATGTGTGTGTATGTGTATTTATCTATATATATATATATATATGATAAAAAGGAACGTCATTACCAGAACCAAAGTTGGAACATTAACTTGGCACCTTCTCTCTTGGGCATATGGGGGCGGTCGTTGTTTACTTTGCATTAAAGTCAACATTTCAGTAGTAGACAAATTGAACAATAACACTGACTATACAACCAAAATCCTCCCAGTCATGATTTTAAAATTTGTAAAATTAGTGCTTCAATTAGAGGGCCGACTTTAGCGAATTGGTAAGCTTTCTTATGTTATGACTTGAAGGATATAAACTTGTCCTAATGACTTAAAGGATGCGACTTTATCATATTGACAAAAGTTTTGTATACAAAACTAGTCTTTTTTGACAAATTTCAAATTTGGATTGTAAAATTGTTTGAATTTTTTTTTAAAATAAGTCAGGTTACATTCATTCCAATAAAATTATGTGATTTTTAAAAAAATCAATCAAATCCTATTAAGATATTTGGTTTTTTTCCTTTGTGTTGGATTGTCCTCAGCTACGATTCCACATCGCCTATGCATAGCCTACCTGCACAATATATAAGGACCCTTTCTACCTCTCCTTAACACCTGGGTTTTAAGGAGCTGAATTGGTTGGGCCTCAAAATTTTAATATGGTATCAGAGCCAGGTTGGGCTTCTACCTCAGCCTATCCCAACAACCAGCTCTGTTGGACGTTGCCGCAACCAGTCTTGCATGCCGCTGAGATCAAGGGGGTCAGCCTACCTGCACAATATATAAGGACCCTCTCTACCTCTCCTTAACACCTGAGTTTTAAGGAGCTGAATGGGTTGAGCCTCAAAATTTTCAATACTTTGAAAAAAAAAAATCAAACCCTCATTTTGTTGAAATTTAAGCATATCTTATATAAAAATTCAAAAATTTCTATAAAATGTTTTTTATCAAATATCAAAAGAATATTTTAAAAAAAAAGGCTTTTTCAAAAAACAAATGATTGTAAAGTATTATTATTTAGAATTCAAAAGAGAGAGAGAGAGAGGGGGGGTAGAGGGGCATTCCCCAACAAAAGGAAACAAACAACACATACAGCAAGAACTGAACCTCAACAACTGCAACAAGGAAAACAAAATCAAGAAGGGCAGCAGCCTAAACAGCATACGAAAAGATATATAATACAAGAAAGTTGATTATCATAATGGGATATTTTCAATCTGACTATCTATTCAAAGTTAAAGGACTAATTCAGTGCACTAGACTTCTATTATTATATTGTCTAAGAAGAATTACATGAATGTAGTGTTATCTGGTCCCAAAATTTCTACCTCAAGCCTCAAAAACTTCACCATACAAGATATTATTGACTAGGGTTATTGGTCCTTTTCCCAATTTCTCTGTACTGATTTCAAAGCTAGCTAACTCAATTTTGGAAAAGGAAACCCACTCATTTAGCTAGGGAGTTGTTTGCAGATGTTGGGCAAGTAATCAAAATTTTAAAAAATTGTTATATTTCTATTCTGTAATTGGATTTTGTGTAAACTTGTAAAGGCAAACAAGGCACAGCTACTTTTAGTGACAAAGCATTCATTTGCTTTATGAAATAGTTAAAGTTAGTTTATATGTATAAAAATATATGACAAACTACATCACTGTCCTCCTAGGAATAGAAATCTTAAAAATCTTTTGTATGGGACCAATCTCATTTCCTTTTCTTTTTTTTTCTCATCAGCGAAGGAGAAATTTTTTTTATTAATGTAAAAGATAGTACAAGTGATACTATACCAGAACATCAATAAAAAAATAACGGGAGGAGAAAAAGGCATCAGCGCTGCTGAACAAATTCTATCCCAACTAGATTAACATCAAATCAACAGAAATCATCTGTCAGCAACTACCCAACCAACAAACCAAAAAAACAAAACACCAAAAAATCACCACTAAAAGTCAAACCCCATCAAGACTAAGGCAAAAGAGATAGACCTTAACCCAACAACAACCAACCCAAAGCAAAACAAAAGACGGAAAAAACCAAAGCTTAGAAAATATCCTTAAGCCACCACCCAACCAACAAACCAAAAAAACAAAACACCAAAAAATCATCACTAAAAGTCAAACCCCATCAAGAGGAAGGCAAAAGAGATATACCTTAATTAAATTATCTTACTTGTCAAACATGTCAACTACCATTAATGATAATAGTAATTTTCTAAATTTTTCATTATTTTCTTATTAATTATTATTTTTGTCCAAAATGTTAAAATTATAAGAATCAATTTGTCATTTAAAAGAAATAATCAAATTGCTAACATCTATATAATTTTTTGAGTTAACAACGACTCATAACTTTATGAAAAATCTATAACAAACTGTCAAAAATCTATAACAAACTATCAAATTCTAGGAATATTATTGTTATTAATCAAATAATTAGAATAAAAAATTAATATAATTTATCATTTGACCTTTATTTCCTTCAACACAAACAAATTTAAGATAAAAAAGAAGAGGGACGTCTAAGATTTGATTGATTGATGAAGACATTAATTATATAAGTAAAAATCTCAAGAACGTGTATATTATATGTGTGATAAATCACAAATCACGTGATGCACAGCCACAACAGCCACGCACGCCTCCCTACATCGGTGCCTTCTGGATTTGGATTAACACCCCTAATTCCACCCATAGTCGCTCGACGTGTGATGCTAAACGAGAATTCGTATCCGCACTCCTCCGAGCCTATCGCAATACACTACTCACCTCCCTATCGGCGGGATGGGTCGAGTTCGATCTGCAGGTAACCTTGCCACCTCGTATTAATGACGTGGCTTCCATTGGCGTGTGTCATCATCAGCCGATACGCATTGACGTCAACGAAGACAATTCTTAGATATCTGCCCGGGCCAATGGCAGAAGCGCCCCATATCACGCCACTCTTGTTAGCTGACGCGGCCTTCTTGGCTTCTGTGACCCCGTCGGCTTATGCCGGATCTTCTCCTCGGGCTGACGAGCCGGCTGCATTTCTTCTTTCATCTATATAAGCCTCCCTCTCTCATCTGTCACAAGGCAAACATCTTTCGCAACGCACTTCTTCGGTCAGCCAACGCAATCCATCAAACTCCAGTAAAAACAGCACCAATTAGGTAATCAGCCCCGAAGGTATCCATTCGCGTTCAATTGACAAACAAGTACAGAAATATGGCTCACCGTGGCTTCCCTCATCCTGCATTCACGCCTGTCGACCTCACTGGTGTTCACTCGACGGATGAATTGCAGATGCAAATCGGCCTCGCCTTCGATGCTTATGCTGAGCATCTTGAAACGGTCCGTCGCAGGCAGAAAACCTGGGCCATGCGGGTGAAGAACTTCCTTAAAGATCCCGCGGACGCTACGCACCTCGCTCTCGCCAACCGCCGAATTGCCTCCGACGAACATTGGGTGCGTTACACTTTGCCTACCGATCCGCAGGATACGCTCCTTCCCACGGCCCAGCCCCTGTTCACCTATTCCGGCGAGGAGCGGATTATGGCTCAAGTCCAGCACGGCCTTCGTGTCAGCGGAGGAGCGGACCGGGTTTATCAGCATCAACGTGGTCATTTCCCCAAGGGGCCATACGGCACAACTATCGCCCCCTTCAGCCAAACCGTAAGCTTGAATGCAATGCGACGCGAGTTCTTCGACATCGAGTTCTCGCTCCCGAACGTTCCCCGTTCGTTTGAGCAGCAGCGCCAGGCGCTTCCAATGAATCACTTTATTGCGTTCATTCCCAGCACCGGATTTTCCCCTAAAGGACAACTGGTCTTCCGTCGACTCGACAGCGGCTTTGAAGAACGCTTCGACCACTTTGCGCTTTCAACGCCCCACTTAAACGTTGGCGACTACCTGAAGTACGACATTGTCGCCTACGGGCCAACATTGATCCCTGAGGAGATCCCCGGCACCGAGGTTGCCCGCAACAATACGGGCGAGGACCGCGTCCTTCTCAAGGTGAACCCCGCGCTTACGGGCAGGTCTGAATGAAGCTCCGCTGTTGAAGAATGATTCAAAGTCTAACTCAGTCTCTTCGGGTTGTTAGTAGTGGCCGTAATTTTTTCTGAGTTTGTTTAGTCAATTTGGTAGTTCATATTGTTGCTAATATTATGCTAGTGGTTGTAGTAGGTTTATGTTAGTGATTTAGTGGTCCGTAAAATTCTGTTTGGTTATTTTTTATTGTAAGCCTATATAAGCACATTTGCTTCAGTATTTGTAAAAAATTGAATAAGATGACCCGAGAGTTCAGACTTTCTATATTTCTTTGTTTGCCTCTGTTTCTCTGTGTTATTCATTTTTATCTCCAACATCCGCAAGGTATGCTTTCACCCAGCTTTATTGGCTTAAAGAATGCTAATCATTTGGCTTCAGGTTTTAGCGATCACGAAATCGCGGCCTGCTTAAGCAAAGTAGTGCAGGCATTTGATTTTTGGTTCAATTATCTGTTGGGAAACGCGTTGCTTTTAGCTCGATGCAACTCGAGCTGCTTGCTTGCAAAATCAATTCAACATTGGTTTTCTCTCTTTAGCTAGCTTTAGGAGGCAAGGGATTAGCCTGCGTCTCATAAATATGAATACATTGATTTCCAGTCTTACCGTTTCTATAAAGCCATCTGAACTGCTCCTACTTTCGACCGGACAGTCAGCATAAGCAGGAAGGCTCAAGCACATGATTGGGGATAGCTTGTATCTAACGGGTATCGACAGGTGGAACTGATGGTAGGTGATGTCGGCGGCGGAGCTGGACAACAAAACGTAAACTTCAGATCATTGAAGAGAGCTCTGCCTCCAGCGAGACTGTTTTCTCGGCGGCACGTAGCCGACCTTTCCCAGGAGTAAGTTATTCCTATTTAATTTAAAGTCAAATATTATTTTATTAAAAAGATCTTAAACATTTTATAAATAAAAAAAAATTGTTAAAAATAATTACAGAAGTGGAATTTGTGTAACTTTATTTTCGTGTATTGCATGTGATCATTAATAAAATTACAAAAATAAAAAATATTAGTATCGATTGTGAGTATAAAATTTATTAACATATATAAAATTTATTAACATTTATATTATATATATATATATATATATATATTGATGAGTCATAAAATGACACCTCCAGATTTGAACAGCAGAGTTGCCTTCAAAGCAGCTACCAGCAGAGCTGTCCTCCAGAGTAGCTACCAGCAGAGCTGTCCTCCATAACAGCTATTAGCAGAGTTGCCTCCAGAGTAGCTACTAGTAGAGTTGCCTCCAGAGCTGTCTTCCAGAGTAGTTACTAGCAGAGCTGTCCTCCAGAGTAGCTACCAGCAGAGCGGCCTCCAGAGCAGAAGAGGTTTCGAACTGGTCACCGTCTTCCATAAACTTCTGACCTCAGAACAAGGAATATATCTTGGAGCGCAAGTCATTTAGATAAGAAAGAAATCCTATCTCAATTGGGAGTATTATCACATTTTCCTTAAACTTGTCAAGCAAGAAAGGAATTCTATTCAACATAGGAAACTGCTAAAATAAATTACTCTCAACCCTATAAATAAAGGGGTCAGGTATGCTCAAAGACATTCAATCACATATACAATCACTCTCTTTTATACATATTCTTTATATTTATTTTTTATTCCCTCTTTACTGATTTGATCGTCGGAGGGTCCTCCTTCTCTTTTTTGTATGTCCTTCTTGCCGAATCGTCGATGCTGTTTTTTGCAACATCATATATATATATATATAATTATGCGTGATATTAAGACGTATAATATATATAAATATATATATATATATATATATTCTAATGTTACCAGAATTTCACCAAACGTTTTTGAAAATTTGTAAACATATTTTTTCTCTTATTTTCTGAGAGATAAGAACTACAAACTTTGATGAAGACATCAATGGACTTTGTTTACTTTGCATTAAAGTCTACATTTCAGTGGTAGACAAATTGAACAATAACACTGACTATATGACCAAGTTCCTCCCACTTGTGATTTTAAAATTTGTAAATTAGTGCTTCAATTAGAGGGTCGACTTTAGCGTATGTTATGACTTGAAGGATACGAACTTATCGTAATGACTTGAAGGGTGAGAGTTTATCGTAATGACGGAAGTTTTGTTTACAAAACCAAGTCTTTTTTGACAAATTTCAAATTTGAATTGTAAAATTGTTTGAATTTTTTTGAATTTTCAGTATATTACACGTGATCATTAATAAAATTACAAAAATAAAAAATATTAGTATCAATAGTGAATGTAAAATTTATTAACATTGATATTATATATATATATATATATATATAATTATGCGTGATATTGTGACGTATAATATGACGTATAATATATATTCTAACTGGTATATCACAAACCGACAGACCAATCCACCTGAGACACGTGTGCTTACAGAACTGATTATACTCGATCATCCAGAGCAGGGTAATCCTACAGAGCAGACTCATGCACCTATCCTCCAGAGCTTATGCTCAGAATGGAATTCCTCCAGAACACTCGTTATGGTTCAGATCCTCGTTACTGCCTTAAGTCTCTACCGAGCAGAGTATAAGGAAACAGTCTTCAACAAGGAAACTGCCACTCATAGATATCTCTCAGGCGCAGTATTCGACATGGTAACTGCCAGTCTCCGATGATCAAATCCTTACTTTCACGGCTCCAAATCCTAATCAACTTAGGAGACTGCAAAACATATAAATAAAACCCTAAGGTACGCAGTTATGGTCATGCTCATTATTTGACTTTCATTATATTCTTTTTCAATTCAGTTTATTGACTTAAATATCGGAGCGACTATCACTAAAATCAAACCAGTGACCCTCTGATCTTTCTTTCTGAGTGTTCTTTAGGTTGAGAAGTTTGAAGTCCTCACGGGCCAAAAAGCTGCAGCATCACTAACGTTACCAAAATTTCACCAAACGTTTTTGAAAAGCTGTCCTCATTTTTAAATGAATCAATGACGTGGGGTTTAATGTCAACGGAAGTAGAACATTAACGTGGCACCGTCTCTTCCGCATATTGAAGCGGTCGGTGCCCGTCTTGCAATAAAGTCCACATTTCAGCCGTGGCCAAACTGAGCATTAACATTAACTACGGCGGGCAGACTTCTGCGTGATGGTAAACTTGTGTTTGTTCTATTTTCAGTATAGGAATTGAGGAAGGAGAATTATTCTAAATATGTACTGATATAAAGAATATAAATTTGTAATATATATATATATAATTATATATATGATCACAAGTATAACCATCTTCCTTTTTTTAATAATTTAATGTCATTCTCTCACAAAAATTAGACTTAATATCATATTAAAAAGAAAAAAAAAAAAAAAAAAGAAAACAAGACATCCCTATAATGGTATCGCATGATTTATAGACAGCTCATTTTTAAAGTGAACAAAAAATCGATTAAGGCTCCACTTCTATAAAAGTCCTATTTTATAACTCTTTAGTATAAACCTAATTAAAAATCTAATACTAATAAAAGTCTAACTTAAAAAAAAACATTCATTTTGTATATATATTGTAACCTAATTAGAAATTTAAGGATTAATAAAAGTCTAACTATAAAATGAATGTCTTTCGCGTATTTATTATAATCCAAAAAAAAAAATTTAAGGACTTCTAAAAGTCTAATTCTACAACGCTTCAGAAAAAAAAAAATATAGCTATATTATTAGATAAAAAAATGTAAATAGTTATTGTGTATTTCTTATTTAAATTTTTATAAATTACATTACTAGAATATTTTCATAGAAAGAATACTAAAAAGTCTTTAAAATAAAATTTTAAATTCAAAATGTCAACGATTAATTTTTTCGATTTAAAAGATTCAAAAAATAAACTTTTACTACAAAAAAAATCTAACCGTAAACTTTCATCTTAACACCGTTAAAAAATATTAATTAAATTAAAATAACTTTCAAGATACATTTAAAAAATATTAAATAAATCATAAAATAAATTCGCCAATCTAAAAGTACACATAACATTTTTTTTTATTTATATAGAAGGCCTAAAAAATAAATTTTTGCTTTATAAAATGTTATGTTTTTTTTTTTAGAGTGAAAAATTTATTTTATATTTTTTTTAGTATTTTTTTATAAATATTTTTTGAATGTTATTTTAGTCTAATGAATAATATTTTTTAACGGTACTAGGATGTAAGTTAACAATTAAAATTTTTTTGTAATAAAAGTTTCTACTTGAAATTTTTAGATAGAAAAATTTAATCATAGACTTTTTGGATTAAAAACTTTATTATAAGAACTTTTTAGTATTTTTTCTATTTTCATTTATGGAAGAGTCTATTATTAGAGTTTTATTTAACATTTACATTTCTTTTTAAATCATAATTTTTATTAAAAAATTATTCCTCTTACGTATCGAAAAACAAAAAAAAAAATATTATTTAAAATTATCGTTTTAGGCTTCAAATTACTTTGAAACGGCTGTCTTGTCAATCGTCAATGAAAACTTTTCATTCCAAAGAAGACAGGGAAGAACAAGAGTGTATGATCCTGATCTATTATGACACGAGCAAGAGTACGGAGTTGCTACAAGAAGCAGAGGGAATTTTCTATGGACACTAATGCCAATATCTTCAGTCATGTCCAAGTCCTTGCCACTTTTGCCTTCTGGCAATGCCCAATCAAACTTGTGCACCAGATTTGCTAACGTGAGCTGAAGAATGCCCATGGCAAATTGGATACTTCGGCAACTCCTCCGGTCAGCACCAAATGGAATTAATTAAAAGTCATGTCCTCTGAAATCTACTGAAATATTCAAGAACCTCTTTGGCTGAAACTCCTCTAGTTCTTCTCATGATAATGGATTTCTTCCAATTGCCCAGGCATTGGTAATCACTTGTGTGCCAGCTGCAACGTCATAGCCCATTACTTCGACATCTTTAGTTGATTCTCGGGAAACAGTAATAGAGTTGGAGAATGTAATCGAAGAATCTCGTTGATCACTGCTGTCAAGTAGGGCATTTTATCCAAATCATCCTCAGTTATTGCTAATTTTCCTCTGCCAATTTCTCTCATCTCATTCTGCAATTCTTTCATGACCTTTGGGTGTCTTAAGAGTTCTATCATTGACCATTCTAGAACTGTATATGTAGTATCGGTTCCAGCAGAAAACTTAGCCTACAAAATACAAAAGATGTTTACAAGATGAAAAAAATAAATCGATAAATGAGTATTAATTCTTAAAAAACGATAAAAAAAAAAAAAAAGGAGGTCAACATTTAGGTTACTTCTCAAAAGATGTTTATAAGATGAAAGCTTGTGAAAATTTTTTAAGAACAAAAGAACCTTTCTTAGTAAGTAAACAAATAGTTTGTGAGCACAACCTTCAAGGACTACTGATCCTTTAATTTCAAACAGTAATTGTATGTTTATTAAATATTTTGATCAAATGATATTACATATAATTTGATAGGTTGTAACATAAATGTTGTCATGACCTTCAAGCACTTAATATATTACAATTTTATAGGTGATATTTTTCATATGTCTAGCTGGCTTATCTGACTAGTTAGACCAGACTGGAGATCATTATCTACTTTAAAACCATGTTCCACAAAAGTTGGGTAAGATGGAAGGATGAGCCATTTGTAAGAACAAGTGGACAATATATTCATTTTTGAGCTCTAAAAGAGCATATCTCGATCATCTCCCATACGGTTAATTTCATGGTAGATAATTATTAATTTTATTATTTAATTATTAATATTTGTTGAAAAAAAATTATAATATTATTTATTAAAAAGACAAAATTGTTATATAGTCAATCAATCCTCTTATATATATATATATATATATTTTATCAGTAAAAAGAAAAATATTATTGATAAAAAGAGAGTACAAGACATACAATTCAAAACAACAATAACAGCATAATGCAACTAGCATCGTTGCTCGAAAGAATCATCCTAAGTTGACATTAATTCACGAGCCAATCATATGCAATTAAATCACCAAGAAAGAAATAAAGTACAATTGTAATACAATCATCAATGCCCACAATAACTAATAGACATATGTGATAAAAAAAATTATTAATTATTAAATTTTTTCGTAATTTCGTTAATCCAAAAGTGCTCCTTGTTATGTATGATTTTTCATAAAAAAGAAGATTGTATATGTAGTTTTTTCTGGTCTTTTAAATAAAATACATATAATATTTAGTTTAAAGCTTAAAAAAAACTCATTATACCCTTTTGAACTGAAAAGATTGTGTTTCTCGCACTTGTTTATGTCATAATTTTTTCTACTTAAAATATTTTTGACTTCAATTATACAGAATTAATAAATATAATTCCCAAGATATGTTATAAATGGAATATATATATATATATATATATATATATTAGGATATATAACTATTTTATCTCTTTAATAATTAATATTATAAATAATTTTTTTGAAAAAAATATTAATTATTAGATAATATAATTATTAATTATCAACTATAGAACCAAGTTGGTTCCTTAAAACTTTATTAATTATTAAATATTATTAAGTCACTAAATATTAATTATAAGATGGTCAATTATATGTGCGTGTATATATATATATATATATATCTCAATTATGATATGTCCTGATAATTATATTTGTAAATTTTACTTAAATAAAGGTAAAAAATATTATGAGGAAAAGAATGAGCAGAGTAAGCGTAGGAAGCATAATAAACTTCTTTAATTCAAAAATATTTTAGAAATATTTGTACTTCTTAAATGAGCATTATATATACATATATATATATATATTATAAAATATTGAAATATTGTTAAAAAGTTACATATAAAATTTCTAATGAAAAAGAGAGTAACAAGAATGAAAGAGATGGTGGAAGAAATATCATTTCGCCTCATGAAAAAGAGAAGAAAATTATCGATGAAAAGTGCGAAGAAACAAGAAAGAGGGATCAAAATGATGAGGAAAATCTTGGAGGATTGATTTTCATGTACAATGCAAAAACCAAACCTGATTGTTTCCGCTATTATGTCATGGGCGTCCCAACAAACAAGCAAGAGCTTGTGTTGGGCATCAAACCTGGTATAAAGCTTTTCCTCTATGATTTTGACCTCAAGGTTATGTATGGAATCTACAAGGCATCTTCTACTGGTAGCATGAAACTTGAACCAGCTGCATTTGGCGGGGCCTTCCCTGTTCAGGTGCACTTCGTTGTCATATATTTATCTTCTCTTGGTTTACTTTGTTGTCATATATTTATCTTCTCTTGGTTTATTCTCTTTACAATTGGTCACTCTGAAGGTCCGCTTCAAGGTTCACAAGGACTGCCTTCCAATACCCGAGAGGTTATTTAAGAAGGCAATCAAGGAGAACTATGGTGAAA
Organism: Nyssa sinensis; assembly: GCA_008638375.1. Taxonomy (NCBI): domain Eukaryota; kingdom Viridiplantae; phylum Streptophyta; class Magnoliopsida; order Cornales; family Nyssaceae; genus Nyssa; species Nyssa sinensis. Next base: position 7,352,181 of record CM018036.1, read on the forward strand.
AAACACGCAAGTTCAAGACTGAATTAACTGTCCAGCAAGTGAAAAAGAGAGTAATAAGAGTGAAAGAGATGGTGGAAGAAATATCATTTCACCTCATGAAAAAGAGAAGAAATATCATAACAAGGCTGTCCAGCAGGTTTGATGCCGAGTTATTTTATTTCCTTCATTTAAAGGAAGGATGGTTGAGTAGGCTATGGATGACAACAAAAGACAAATGTAAGAGAAATAGCCACAATAAATCAATAGATTTTTTTTTTTTCTCACGACTAATTAAAGTTTAAATTTTATGAAAAGACAATTTAAAATAAAAATAAAAAAGAGAAAAGGAAAAAAATTGTATATTTTTATCTTATTTGATAATTTAGTAGAAAAAATAAAAGAAAATTATTGTTTCTTGTTTAAATGATCAGTAGGAAAGGAAAAAAATAAAGAAAGTATAAAAAATAATTTGACAATTATATCATTTTTTTCTTTATGTTTTGAATTTTTAACTTTTTCATTTATGGGTATTTTTGGTATTTCAAAAAATTTCATTAAAAAACTTTTTTTTTTTCTTTCCAAATCTTTTCACTTTTGGAGAGATTAGTGAAGTGGGCTAAAATCCTCAAATCTTCTCTTATATTCTTTTTTTTTTTCTCTTTATTTAAAACTTTCAATCGAAAGATTTAGTTATCTCTCCACCTTAATATTTTATTTTCTCTCCAATTCTCCCAATCCAAACAAACGGTTAAGAAAATTCTCTATCCTCCATCGCTGTACTAAAAAAATTAATAAAATTTAATGTCCTATATATCTTAGCCCACCCTTTCATAGGGTTGGGATTCATTGTAGGTCTCATGGATGAATCTCATTCTTGTAAAAAGATAAGAGTATAAGGTGGAATAATTGAAATAAAATGCCTATAATTGTCGTACACAATGGATAATTGAGGTCCATTTGTGTGGTTTGAGCTTCACTCTCTATTTAGTTAAGTGGGTTAAATATTTTTTTAATTTTTTATGTGAGGATAAGGGAATCTGACTACTAGGTAAGATTTGTGCCATTGTATTTACATTATGTGGATATTAAAATGTGAAAACTCATACCATTCAAATAGAATTCCAATTTTAGTCGAATTAGTTTTAACTTTTAACAACACACATTACTAATAATAGATAAATTGCACTTTGACTATGGCCATATTCTCCTCACTTATGGGGACTTCAATCCCATCCAAGATGGAAAAGTGATGTAGAATAAGTGGCAGACTATGTTTCAAGTCTCATTCTAAGAAAAGTACTAGTAGAGGCAGAGTTAGTCAGTCACATTTTTGAAACGGAGACCCTATCTTGACCCAAAACGCCATGATCGAAACTGACATGGGGCCAAACGGCTTTGTTTAGGCCTTCAATTTCACTTTTTTATCATTTATATTAATTTTTATTTTCACAATTACTTTGTTTAGGAAAGTCCGAATTAACTTCTACTTGTGGCTATAGTTTCCTACTACGATAAGGTTTCTAGTTTTCTATAAAGCCCCAATTTTTATTAATTTCAGATTTTTTTTCATTTTTGTAATTATTATAGTTTTTTAATTATAATAAGATTAGTATAAGGAATTAGTAGATTCTTATTCAGATTAATAGTAGTCTTAACCTATATGTATATATATATATATATATATGATATAATTCAGTCTTTATTTTTCAGATTATCAATAATATATTTTTGTTTAAAAATTTGAGATTTGTTCCTTTTAGGTGAAGAGTCTCATGTGTTACTTGTTCTATAAGAAATTTAATGTGTTTGATTCTTTTCAAGTTACGCACTAGCGTTAAAAAGTCCTATCTACTGACATAACACAAATTTAAGAATCAATACATGTGTACACATGCACACCTAGATAGAAATTTTCCCTCTCCAACATTGTACTAAAAAAAAAGTTTCTTTCTATCATAATTTAAAAAATTGTAAAATTTGTGCTTAATTTTGACAACATTCAAATTTATATTATAAAATTAGTTGAAAATTCTTTAAAATGAGTCACTACTACTAGATTTTTTTTATATATAAATATAAAATCCATGGTCTGACTTTATTGAAATTTAAACATTTCTTAAATACAAATATAAATCTTTAGAAAATGTACTTATCTAATATTAAAATAATTTAATTTAATTTTTTTAAATGATTGTAAAAGTTTTTTTTTTTTTTTATAAAATTGGGATTCGGAAAAAGAAAGTCAATGTTGTATTTTTTAAAAAATAATTAATTCAATAAAAATTTGAAAATAATTACGTTCATATGTTGTTGGTTCTGAAATTTATTCTTCAAAGATAGTGAACGGGATATTCTTGACTTGGGTTATTGATTCTATGCTACTGCTCTTTAGTAAAGATGATTGGGTTTTTAACACTTGATAATATTATAAAAGTTTATTTAGTACAATTTTTCATCCAAAACACATACATAGGAAGTATAATGGCAAGTAGGGCATCGTTTAGTATGTCTGAACTATCAAGTTTCATTGTGTTGTTCCAATAATACCATATCATATATGATATGGTATACGAAAAAAAAGAGCTCATAGCATACTTGACAAGATAATATTAAAAAGTTACAGTCCCATTCAAAAACTTTTCCTAACGAGAATATGGAATAGCTATGACGAGTAGAGGAATTTTTTTGTGGATGGTCAAGCCAATAGTTTCAGTCATGTCCAAATCCCCACCTCTAGTTCCACCAGGCAGTGTAAAATCGAAGTTAAGTACAAGATTTGCTAATACCAGCTCATCAACAGTCATGGCAAAGAGTGCTCCTGGGCAACTCCTCCTGCTAGCTCCAATTGGAATTAACTGGAAGTCTTGTCTTTTAAAATCTATAGAAGTATTTAAGAATCTTTTTGGCCGAAATTCCTCAGCTTGTTCCCACGACAATGGATCTCTTCCAATTGCCCTAGCGTTGATAATCACTTGTGTTCCAATTGCAATGTCATAACCCATTACATTGACATCTTGGGTTGATTCTCGGGGGAGCAGTAATGGAGCAGGAGGATGCAACCGCATAGATTCTTTGATCACTGCTTTCAAGTAATCCATTTTTATCTAAATCCTCCTCGGTTATGTTCAACTTGCCCCTAGCTTTTTCTCGCACATCATTTTGTAGTTTTTTCATGACTCTAGGGTGTTTTAATAACTCTGTCATTGTCCACTCTGGAACTGCGTATGAAGTTTCAGTTCCAGCTGCAAACATATACTACACAAAAGAAAAATATAGATAACAATTGCAAACATACTAAGACTATTCTTTTTAATATATATATACAAAATTATACAAAATAGAATGTTATATAGTTAAGAAATAGTATTCTAATAAAGTGAGTGTAGCTGAAATGAAAAATTCAGACGGATGTGTGTTAAGATAAGAAAATATAAAATTAAAATGAATACAATTGTGAGAGAAAACTAATTAAGGTGATATGACTAAGTAAAATGAAGACTAATAAATATACTAGTGCAAAACAGCCAAGTGATTCATATTAAATGTCATGTTAGAAGACAAATAGATTCAAATGAAAACAGATCTCCAATAATTGGATAAGGATTTACAAGTTGAGTACTATTATTAAAACAGTAATTCATGGATTGCCAATTTTCCAAGCATTCGTTAATTCTTTATAGAGATACAGAAGTCACACTTACCAAGATGACTGCTTTGATGCTATCCCTTTGAAGAGGAGAGACTTCCATGCTATTTCGTTGAATTTCAAGTAAAACATCCACAAAGTCTTTTTGGCCTTTGTATCCAACAATCCCACCACCATTGCTCTCTCTTTTTTGAATATTCATATGATGCTCTTCAACTACAGCCTCAACAAATTCATCGAGCTCTTTAGCAACTTTTTCAACTTTAATATCTAAACCATTGACACGATTCAACCAAGCTAGCCAGGGAATATAGTCCCCCACGTTGAAAGCACCGAGCAACTCAAAAAACTCCCCCAATAACTCCTTAGATTTCTCTTCCCTTCCCTGCTTCCACTGTACTTCCTCCCTAAGGCAACCCTACACACTACATCATTTGTAAGTGAAATAAAGAACTCGCTTAAGTTCACTAGTAACGACGAAGAAGATGAAGAACTAGACCCTTTGATCTTCTTGTTGGAAAAATGAGTTGGTGAGTATTAAGATTAGCCATCTTTGAGCTAAAATTAAAGTGGGTCCCACAAATTAATTTTGGTGAGGTCCCATAAATTAATTTTGGTGGGTCTACATGGGAATGTGTTTTCCTCCATCAGGAGATGAAGATTATATATTGGGTTGCTCAAAATCATTAAGAGTGAATGAGAAATTGCCTCCAAACATCACCACTTGAAAATGGTAACAAAAGCTTTAAGCTTGAGAAAAAACTTGTATCCCACATAGGATAGAAACAAGGCTTTTAAAGAGTATATATACACCTACCTTGGAGTGGGGTTTGAGCCCCAAGGAGCACCCCAGTTTTGTGGAAGGGGGAAGGACCTAGTACATGATTAGTTCACCACACACAGTGCGCGTGCGCCGCTGCCGCCGCTGCCGCCGCCGCCTGTGTATATATCTTCTTAGAGAAAATTTATTTAAAATTTTCCAAACCTGAAACGCTGTCGTTTTACGACATGTGTATGGTTACCGTTGTGAGTCCAAAACGCTGTCGTTTTGGAAGCGTTGTTTGACTGAATGGGCGTCTTCCACAGACACGACCCAAGCTTCGTGCCTGTACCAAACGGTCATGAGCGAATCTATAAATAGGACACGATCACAAGCATTCTGCATTCAATCAATTCATTTTGCATTCATTCGCATATCATCTTTGAGAGAGAGTTCTGCATAAGTTCTAGTTCGACAGACAACCATTGGAAGTGCTTGCCTTTGTGTTGGGAGATCATTTTATCCTGAGAGACAAATTGCCAAAAACTCGTAAGCACCACTACGAGGGCAATAAATTGTCTCAAGGACATTGTGTCCAACACAAGACTTGATCTGAATTTCTGTTCTGCAATTCTAGTTCATGTCCTGCAATTCAAGTACCTGTTCTCCAATTCAACTTCTGTTCTGCAACAGGTTCTACTTTTAATTGTTTTATGATTGTTACTGGTTTAATCTGGTTTCAAAATAGTTTCTATTCTTCAATTTTAATTTCTACTTCTGATTTAAATACTGATATATATATATATATACACACATACTATATTACTAACACTTCTCAATCATAAGGGTTGTTTCTTCTTCTCTCACAACACAAAAGGATTGAACTTTGTTGTTAGTCAGAAGCTGAAGCACACAAATGCTTCGTATCTGCCTCTAGTACTCGCCATAAGGAGCGAATCCCACATCATTGTAGTTGTACATAAATTTACAGACAATACTCAATTTAGGCCTGTTTGAGAAGATCAGATCATGGGTTTTCATGATCTCACAAGCTCCATCAGTTGATGAGGCATAAGCACTAGCACGCTACCAAATTGAAGCAGCATAAGCGGGCCATATTTTTTAGCTAATGAGTGGAGCGATCGGTGAGGGAACTGGCCAAGTTGGTGGAGATTTCCAATTATGGGGAGCTTTGGTGGAGAAGGTGGTAAGTTTCTCTAGGATTTTGTATTGAACAACCATTTGAAAGCAAAAACAACGAACAATAACAAGGGAAGTACATAGAAAAATAAGGAAGGTGACAACAACATTATTTCTGATTGAACTCTTTTGTTACTCAAAAGCTGAAGCACAAACCACAAGGAAAAGCCATTTTTAGCGACGCACGAACACGTCACTAATAATACTCATTTGTGTCGCTAAAGAGTATTAGCGTCGCACACTCGCCAGGTTTTCGTCACTAATAATCATGTCGCTAATACTATTAGTGGCATGTACACGAGTAGGCGTCGCTAAAAGTCACTATTAGCGACTCACATTGTGTATCACTAATAATCAAGTATAGTGTCGCTAATGTTATGCAGAGAATGCAATGGGCGTCGCTAATATATATTATTTGCGACGCTCAGAAAGAGAAGTGAGTAATGTCACTCTTACCAATGATCTTAATCATAGATCACTCAATTATTTTTGAGTAAATAAAGAAAGATAAATGATAATTGATTTTGTTAAACTAATCTACCACTCTATACACACCCACTCCAAATATTCCCTTTGCTTTAAAGTAATCAAAAGAAGACAAAAGTAAACAAAAATTGAATGATTTATAGCCCTTTAACTAATCTACAATTTTTCACACACATACAAAGGTATAATTAATATATATATGTTTATTGTAAGTTAGACAATATCAAATTTATTACAAACAAGTCTTAATTAAAAAATATATATTACATTTGTACGTGGTGCATAACTAAAGAACATGATAAATTTAAAATTATCATATACATATAGGATAAACATCTCGCATTCTAATCCTATGAATACAACTCAATCATGTGAATTTAAATTTTTTTACGATATAAAAATAGCCATGAAAAAAATTTTCTTTGCACATTAGGACTATTTAATATTATTTGTATATGATATTTTTATGATTAGGGTTTGTTTTTATATCCATATTGTTGGAATTAGTACAAAGGCCCTAACAAGAAATTAAAAAAAAAAAAAGTAGAAATAAATATAATGGTGGAAGCTTTTTTATTAGTTTTTTCTTTTTTTTCCCAAACACATTTTTTTTTTTTGAGTCTTTGTGTGTCTATTCTTACACACGTCTATAAATTTATTTGTACATAAGTCAAAGCCAAAATTTTGCTAACGGAGTCTACATAAACAAAAAATTAAAATAAAGTCACCAAAATTAAAAAAATATAATCACTTGTATTGTAAAAATTAAACTAACACCAAGGGAGTCGACAAACTTGTAGTGGAAAAAATCTTATTGAAGAAAAAAAAAAGAAAGGAAAAGACAAGCAAAAATTTCTCTCATAGTTTTTCTTACTTAAATATATATATATATATAAATAAAATTAATTAATTAACTAACTTGCAAAGTATAATAATGCAACATGATATACACAAATTTTAACATTTTTCAGAACATCAATCAAACTAAAGCTTACTGTAATTTAGTTTCCACAAACCCAATCAGTCCTAACATTCTCAAAAACATATATAATTGATAAATCCAAAAATTTCTAGTCCTAGAATTCAGAATTCTTTATTTCAAAATGAAACATATGTATGTGTGTGTGTGTCTCTATATATATGTAATTGAGAATAGAGCCTATGAGGAGAGAGAGAGAGAGAGAGAGAGAGAGAGAGAGTTACCGTGGTCGCCAAAACGTGGTCGTCGCCGAATAATCCATTTGCCGTCATCGGAACTGTGGTTGCAATTGGGGAATGAGAGTGAGAGTGACAGAGAGTGAAAAAAATTAGGGAAATAGAGAGAAGATGAAACTAGGTCATGGCTGGGGAATGGGGGTCTTTTTAGCGACGCGTAGTGTCCTTGTGCGTCGCCAAAAATACCCTAAAACTACATCGATCTACTAATCAAACTATTACTGTCGCACACATGTGCGTTGCTAATAGTAATTACTTTTAACAACGCACGTGTGTGTCGCTAATAATTCTTTTTTCATTGCCAAAAGATGCGCGCTTATTTTTTTTTTTTTGTGCGAGAAACTCGTTTTTTATTGCTTTTTAGCGATGCACATAGTGTGCATCGCTAATATTATCTTTTAGCGACACTTTACTAAACGTCGCTAAAAATATAATTTTTTTGTGGTGACACAAATGCTTCGTATCTGCCTCCAGTACTCGCCATAAGGAGCAAATCCCACATCCTTGTAGTTGTACATAAATTTACCGACAATACTCAATTTAGGCCTATTCGAGAAGATTCATGGGTTTCCATGGTTTCACGGGCTCCATCAGCTGATGAGACGATAAGCACTAACCCACTGCCAAATTGAAGCCGCATAAGCGGGCCATATTTTTTAGCTAATGAGTGGAGCGATCGGTGAGGGAACTGGCCACGTTGGTGGAGATTTCCAATTATGGGGAGCTTTGGTGCAGAAGGTGGTAAGTTTCTGTGGGATTTTCTATTGAACAACCATTTGAAAGCAAAAAGAGTGAACAATAACAAGGGAAGGACATAGAAAAATAAGGAAGGTGACAACATTATTTCTTATTGCTACGATTCCCTAAAACCTGAGTGTACGAGTAGCACATCTTATAAAGCGATCAAACTTGCATTTGGATAAGTATGTCTGTAAGGTAGTAAAATGAAATTTTTTTCAATAATGTTTTATTGTGTGTGTTATGATTTATTATAAAAATTTATATCACATGAAGTGGTAGTGGTGAGAAAATCGTTTGGATAGTGATTCAAATATAATTTTGTAAAAAATATTTTTAAAAATTTTGTAATTAATTTTTTAAAAATTATGAAAATATATTTAAATATAATAATTTAAATTTTAAAAAATTAAAAAATAATAAAAATAAATAATTTGTCAAACTAATATTTTATATTTTAAAATTAAAAATTAATTTTTAAAAACGTAAACAAAAGAAATCATAAGTTCGATTTTGATGGCTGCCAGCTTTTCTGGTATTTGGCAAACCCATGAGTTCATGCGCCACATGATAGTACAACATGCTTTCAGTCTTTTCTTGGTGGTTTTGGGATCAAGGTACTGAAAGTCACATGTTTGTGTATTTGTGTGTGTGTGTATATATATATATATATAAAACGAAGCCTTAGGTTTGATTTTGATGGCTGCCAGCTTTTCTGGTATTTGGCAAACTCATGAGTTAATGCAACACATGATGGTACAACATGCTTCCAGTCTTTTCTTGGTGGTTTTGGGATCAAGGTATTGAAAGTCACATGTATGTATGTATGTATGTATGTATATATAAATATATGATGAGATATTATTTGGTAAATCTAAGTATATCATGTGAGAACATGTAGTACAACATGCTTTCAGTCTTTTCTTGATAGTTTTGGGATCAAGGTATTGAAAGACACGTGTATGTGTATGTGTATATATAAATATATGATGAGATATTATTTAATGAATCTATTATTTCATGTGAAAATTTATTATTTTCATAATATTATGTCATATATATTATATTTTATTAAAAAATATTATATCATAAATGGAAAAATATTATTTAAAAAAAATACATTATCATATTATTGTACCTAATTATTCAAAAAGTTTCTTACATATAATATATCATCTAATTCTGATATAAGTTCTCTTTCACCATGAGTTAATGCAGCTGTTGACCATAGAGTTAGTCATTCCTTTTATATTCTAAAGTTTTTTTTTTTTATTAATTATACTCTAGTATTCAAAAAAGAAAAATTCAATTCCAAATAAATAAGATTCTCAGTTGTCAATTATCACAATTGAGTCCCTTAATTTATAATTTTATTTCAATTGATGCCAATTACAAACGATAGTTAACAGTCATCCTAAATTGATTACATTTTAATATCTTACAATTTTATATAGGTTTCAAAATAGTCTCCTATAATTGTATACAAATTTCAAATAAGGTTCTATAATTTTATACGAGTTTCAAATAAGACCTTATAATTTTAATGTGTAAACGATTGTCGTTAAAAAATTGGGACAATTATTTACAATTGGTTTCAATTAAAAAAATTATAAATTAAATTATTACAATTGATAATCGATGATTTTTTTTAAACTTCATACTAAATTATAAGATAGTAAAATATAACTAATTCCTTTTTTTTTTTTAACATCTGATGTCATGTGACAAACCTCAGTTAAAAGAGCCCATTTTGAAATACAGCCAAATTGGGCTAAAAACAAAAGGCAAGGATTAAGAACTAGGTTATAAACTTTCATATGCATTTAAAATACAATTGATTATTGTGTAAAAAACCAATCCATGCATCTCAACATTTACATGGGTTTTGTATAAACATTAAACATGTAAATGTTTTGGTGAAAATCCATTGGACGTGTGTGCCATCTCACGTGTTGCTGGATTTCTACAAGCTGAAATTGCAATGTTTTTTGACGTTTTTATCTGGTAATAGGTTATGTTATTTTTCTAAGTCAGTATTATAGATATTTTTTAAAAAATAAAATATAATCATTTAATTTAAGTTTTTGTTCCTCTTTAAATTTAAAAATTTTCACACTTTACATTTATCTTAAATTTAATTTGACATCTTAATAAGATTTTTATCAAAGTTTTTTCAGTGTTTTTCCTTTAATTAGACCTTTTATCTAATTTGTAAATTCTTTTGAATCATTAAATTTAGTTACTCGTCAAAAAATTTATCGACAATGTGATTTTTTTTTTTTTTACGTGTTATGTCCTTTTAAAAGAGATGAATTATGTCACACGTGATAAAGATAATTCTTGAATTGGTTTGGTATAATTAGGTGTCAATTTTCCTTTAGAATAGCTCTATATATATATATATATATATATATATATATATATATATATATATATATGGCATATCATCTAAATCTAACTCTTGGAACCATCAAAATTGAATATTTTCACCAACTATGGGCAAACTTTCTAAAACGACTACCTATACAAACCACATGTTCCATACGTTGTTGGTCCCAAAATTTCTGCCTCAAGCATCAATCAATTCACAAGATATTATTGAATTAGGTTTTCTTGGGGGGGTAAGTTATTATTGGATTGTGTTATTGTCTTCTTCACAACTTCTCTAAGCTAGCTAACCGAATTTTGAAGATGCAGGGAATTATTTTCAATTTAAATTATTCTCCTTACCTACCCTTTTAGCTGGGAAGTTCTTTCATGATGTTAGGTATGTAATAAAAAATTTCAAAGAGAGTAAATTAGACTGATTTTCATTGAGATTTTTGTAATTATATTAATTTTTTCTTGTATTTCTAAAATTACACTGATCTTCTCTATTTTTTCTTACAAACTACAATTACTCTGTACAATCAAAAAAAATTTCAAAATAACGAAACTGCTCTTTCATTTTTTATTTTTTATTTTTGTATTTTTTTCAATTTTAACTGATTTTTGCTAACTTTTTTTAAAGAATTTTTTTTATTATATAAAAATAAATTTAAGATAAATAACTTATTTTCATTTTTTTTATAAAAATAAATTTAAGTTTTTAATCAATATTTATTTGAAAATGAAAATAAAATAAGGTCAAAATTGAAAAAAAAAAAATGGAAGGTCAATTTCTTACTTTTAAAGGAAAATTTTGATTAGAGGGAGGTAATTTTAGTGTGTCAAAAAAGTATAAAAGGTTAGTACAATTTTAAAAATTTCAGAAGAGGTCATTGTAACTGTCAATAATCTCAAGGGAGGCCAGTGTAATTTACCCTTTCAAATATTGTTATATTTTTGTTGTCAAATTAGATTAATTTGTGTAAACTTGTAAGAGCAACCATGGCACAACTCCTTACGTTAGAATGCACACTTTGTTCTCTTTCTATAGTCATATATCTCTCTATCTCCCCTAAACTCTCAACTTCTCAGAGTTTGATATCTCTAACATTATTATCAAGGGCGTAAGAAAGAAGTGGCTAAGGTGGGCTGTAGACCCCAAAATGGGAGAAAAAAATTTTACTCATAAAATTTTGGCATTTTGTAAATTAGTCTATTCTTAAATTTTAGTCAGTCCAATTTTTATCTTTTGTTTATAAATTTTTACCTCAAAATTTCAATCAAACCCGATTTTTTTTTTCTTAATTCTCTCTTTTCTCTCTCAAAATTTTAGCCCAACTCAAAAAGTTTTTCACTAAAATTTTCTCCAAAATTTTTTTTAGCCCCCAAAATTTTCTTTCCTGGATCATTATATCATTTCTGTCAAAGTGCAAGAGCAAGTAAGTACATACAGGTAAGCCTTGATCACTGAAAAGTAAGCTTACAAATTTTAAAAAATGAAGACTTAATTATGACCATTAGAATTAATATCACCAAATGTTATCCCAAAACACAAACATAAAGTATTCTGCTTCCAAATTATCCACTAACAAATCAGCCAATCAATGAAATTAAGTATCCAATTTCTCTGTCTGCTTATAATATATTTGATTGATGTTTAAAGTGTGTCTTGAATTCGTAAAAAAAGAATCAATTTATGATAGAAAGAACATAACATGATTTTCAAAAACTTTGGGCTGCAACCTACCCACCCCTTGGTTGAGGTTTTGAATTTTTTTAAAGTGGAGTATGTGGTATTATGTTGATTTCTCAGTGATGGATGGACTTGTTGGTGGTTTGGTTAATTTTTGAACAATGTATTGAGCTCGTTTGTAAGTTATACTTGTAAATAGAAACTTCATTTGTTGGCGGATAAAAAACCCAACCCACCCCTTGTATCGGCCGTTGGTGGTGGTGAGTAATTTCATGGTAGGTTTAGTGTGAGAGAATTTTGAGTTAGTATCCAGACATTACCATTGTATGGCTACCTTTCTTACAAATAATATACAACTTTTTCCAATTTTCCTCTTTTGACAATAATATTCCATTCATGGCAGATTCTTGTATATGGACCTTAAACCTTATGCTGTGCGATGATCAGATAGATGGCTGCCTAATCAGATATCTAAGGGTAAATCTCTGCTATTTGGCAAGGAATTCTTCAAAACAGAGCAGAGAAATTCTGCTATGTTTAGAGTATTCATGAGTAACTTTGCACTGAAGATGGGAGATGGGAGATGGCAGATGGCAGATGGGAGATGCATGGCAAAAGACTATCCTTTTGGTGAGATACTTGGGGTACTATCAGCCCCCTAAAAGACTTGTTTCCGAGATTATTTAAATGTCTCAACCAACAAAGGAAGCCAAGTTAATAAAGATGATTGCAAGAAATTCTATTCATGGTGGTAGTATGGAGTGGAAGCTGGATTTTAAGAGACCTCTAAGGGCCTGGTGCTTATTAATTGTTCCCACACTGCAGCTCTTTAGTAAAGATGATTGGATTCACAATGCTTAACAAAATCGCAAAAGTTTATTTACTACTACACTTTTTCATCCAATACATATATATATATATATATATAGCAAGTACACTAGCAAGAATATGGAGTTGCAATAGCAAGTAGAGGAGATTTTTTGTGGATAGTCATGCCAGTAGTTTCAGTCATGTCCAAATCCTCAGCTCTTGCTCCACTCGGCAATGTAAAATCAAAGTTAAGCACAAGATTTGCTAAAGCAAGTTCATCAACCGTCATGGCAAACTGTATTCCTGGGCAACCCCTCCGTCCAGCTCCAAATGGAATTAATTGGAAGTCATGTCCTTTAAAATCAATAGAAGTATTCAAGAACCTCTCTGGCCGAAATTTCTCAGCTTCTTCCCACAAAAATGGATCTCTTCCAATTGTCCAAGAGTTGATAATCACTTGTGTGCCAGCTGCAATGTCATAACCCATTACATTGACATCTTGGGTTGATTCTCGGGGAACTAGTAATGGAACTGGAGGATGTAACCGCATACATTCTTTGATCACTGCTTTTAAGTAAGACATTTTATCTAAATCCTCCTCGGTTATGTTCTGTTTGCCTCTAGTTATTCTTCGTACCTCATTTTGCAATTCTTTCATAATTTTCGGATGTCTTAAAAGTTCTGTCATCGTCCACTCTAAAGCTGTGAATGTAGTATCAGTTCCAGCCGCAAAAACATCCTGCCAAAAAAAGAAAAGATAGATAAACACAATTTCAATGTAAACATATATATATATATAGGTACACATATGTGTGTGGATATTTACACATAAAGACATGTAAAGGCATACATACGGATGCTGACAAACAAATATAAATTTTTTTAAAAGCGCATAGCATGTTTGTGTATATAATTACAAACACATTTTTTTAGCAAGAAATTGTACAATTTCACAAAAAGAATTGAAAGGATGTGAGGATGAGCATCATTAAGGAGAATAAAAAACAAAGAGCGAACAAGGTAACAAAAGGGTAAGAAATTACTGTTATGGACCAGCCAATTAGAAACTGTCTAGTATACAAAAAAAAAAAAAAAAAATCTCCTAACAAAGTCTAATATATTATACATGTCAACTTTTAATTAGGTTTTTTTTAATTTTTTTTTATAATTGAGTGTCCGGGTAGGCTCGCACTTCAATTCATCTTGAAACCCTGAAATTAAATGACCAGGCAAACTTCCAGTGATCCCAAGAAAAATTCAAACTCAAAAGCTTAAATTTTAATCATCAAATCTTTATTGCTCGGCCAGTCCCTTGGAGTAGTCAACTTCTGATTAGTTAGAACCAATAATAGCCGTGCACCATTCAATAATTTCTCACAAAAGATAACCAATAGACTATCCCTTCCATACCAGCAAAAAACCACAGAACAAGCTGGTTAAACACAGAAAGGAATGGCAGCCTCATAAGCAAAACACCACCATATATTATTATATGTATAAACACATCTCAAAGATATATATATATATATATATATATGTGTGTGTGTGTCTGTGTGTGTGTGTGTAAATCTTTTGTTTATAATAAGCAAAAATTGTTTGCTTTTCAAAATAAATTATACTTTTTTTTTGCTTTTTAAAAGTATTTTTTGTACATAAACGAAATGGTTCTTTTCTTTCTTCAAAAAATACTAAAAAAACATTACAAAATGGCACTTTGATTAAACAAGTAATTCATGGATTGATTTAGCCCTTGATGATGTTAGCTTAATATATGTTATGTTGTTGACACATTTTTTAACGACTTAAATTTTTAAATTAATTGATGATTTAATAGACAATTTATTCAAGTGATTCATCAATTTTTTTGAATTATCCATTAATTCTTTAAAAAGAGATAAAAATCGAACTTACCAAGATGAGTGCTTTGATGTTATCCCTCTGAAGAAGAGAAACTTTCCCGTCAGTTGTTTGAATTTCAAGCAAAACATCCACAAAGTCCTTTTGGCCTTTCTCTTGATCAATACACCCACCACCATTGCTCTCTGTTATCTGTCTACCCAGATGCTCTTCAACTACACCTTCTAAGAATTCATCAAGCTCTTTAGCAACTTTTTCAACTTTAGCATCCAAACCATTGACACGATTCAGCCATGCTAGCCATGGGATATAGTCCCCCACATTGAACGCACCCAGCAACTCCAGAAACTCGCCCAACAACTCCTTAAATTTTCTGCTACCTTCTCTTCCACTGTACTTCCTCCCCAAGGCAACCCTACACACTACATCATTTGTTAGTGAAATAAATAATTCGCTCAAGTTCACTGGTGAAGATGAAGAAGATGCAGAAGAAGAGCTAGACCCTTTGATCTTCTCAATCATAAGGGTTATTTCTTCTTCTCTCACTGAACCAAAAGATTGAACTCTTTTGTTACTCAGAAGTTGAAGCACACATATGCTTCGTATTTCCCTCCAGTACTCGCCATAGGGAGCGAATGCGACATCCTTATAGTTGTACATAAGTTTACTTGCAAAGCTAATTTTAGCCCTGTTTGAGAAGATCAGATCATGGGTTTTCATGATTTCACGAGCTGCATCAGCAGATGAGACTATGAGCACTGGTACGCTACCGAGATGAAGCAACATGAGCTTGCCATATTTTTTAGCTAATGAGTGGAGAGATCGATGAGGGAAAATGCCAAGTTGGTGGAGGTTTCCAATTATGGGGAACTTTGGTGGAGAAGGTGGTAGGTTTCTTTGAGTTTTTGTATTGAACAACCATTTGAAAACAAAGATAGTGAAGAAGAACAAGGGAAGCAGAGAAAAATATAAGGATTGCAATAACAACATCATTTCTTGTTGCTCTATCAATTGCCACAACCTTGACCTTAAGTATGTGTGTGTGTCTGAGAGAGAGGGAGATATATATATAGTATGGCTTCTACTTGAAGGGAAAATTCTTTAATGAGTACAGGGACATTTTAGAGTGATTTCTTTTTGTTCAGCAAAGAGGAAGAAAATATAATTGATGCATGTGGCATGAAAGTCCAAATTTCATGAGGAAGTCACATGTGGATGAAGGAGAGAAAGGACAATTAATGCTTACGGACAAAAAAGAAAAGAAAAAGGCAAAAAAAGGATATTGTTACCCTTTTTTTTGGGGGGGGGGGGGGGAGGGGGATATTGGAGAAAAAAAAAGGATAAAAATGATAACGTAATCTTAAAATCCTATTTAACAAAATAAATGAAAGAAAAGAAAATTAAAAAAAAAAGGTTTATTACGTGAATAAAAGAGACAAAAGAGGAATTCACTTATTTAAAGAAATAAAGACAAATTAGATTATCATCAACTCCTTTGTCTTTCCTTCCACCTTTTCCTTCTTTAGAAAGAAAAAAAAACACCCGTCTCTCCTTCTATTGTCTTCTTTTTTTTTCTTTTATTCTAATGTCTTCGTTTTGAAATAATACTTTATTCATTTTTTTTCATATTGACATTCTTTACACAAATACCAAAATAAAATTTTTATTCATCCCAAAACTAATTATTCATTTACAATCAGCCAATTTATAAAAAAAAAATCACAAAAAAAAAAATTATAAAAAAATAAAAACACCTAAAATTTAAAATTTAAAATCCAAATATATAATAATAAAGTCCTATTTCATATTATCAATAATATATAACTTGTGGGGTGATTTTTTGACAATTACAAATATTATTCTTTTTGTTTGAATTATCATACTGTCATTTTTTATCAAACGCGGTTAACAATAGTCATTTATTAAAATATTAAATTTATCATTTAAAAAAAAATCATATTAGAGACGTCAGTTAAAATTTCTTAATTAGCATGTTAGTCTGAGACGAATATATAACAAATTGTCACATTATAAAAAGGTGAGTGTATTAATAATTAAAAAAATAAAAACACTATTTCCAATTATCAAAAATTACAAAAAAACGTCAGTAGAATTTATATATTTTGGGGGCGAATTTATTCCTAATACGCCAAAAAGCATGACTTTTTTTTAAAGGAAAAAAGAAGAAGCATGATTTGATCATTAGAAAATTATTTTTTTTGGAACACAATTATATTAGAAGATGGAGTAGCGGTCGCTGTCCCCTCTTTTCTTTTCTTTTTTTCCTTTGCTTTTATTTCCTTAGGTCTCAACATATTTTTTCTCTTATTTTCTGAGAGATAAGAACTACAAACTTTGATGAAGACATCAATGGACTTTGTTTACTTTGCATTAAAGTCTACATTTCAGCGGTAGACAAATTGAACAATAACACTGACAATACGACCAAATTCCTCCCACTCGTGATTTTAAAATTTGTAAAATTAGTGCTTTAATTAGAGGGTCGACTTTAGCGTATTGGTAAGCTTTTTGCTGTTATGACTTGAAGGATACGAATTTGTCATAATGACTTGAAGGGTGAGAGTTTATCGTAATGACGGAAGTTTTGTTTATAAAACTAAGTCTTTTTTGACAAATTTCAAATTTGAATTGTAAAATTGTTTGAATTTTTTTTTTAAAAAAAAGTCAGGTCACATTCATTCCGATAAAATTATTTAATTTTTAGAAAAATCAATCAAATCCTATCCTATCCTTAAGCCACTGAAAGTTGAACACAATTTCTGTGATAGAGTAACCATTCTACTTGCAGTTGTATTTAATCCACCAAGCAACCCAAACTTTTATTAAATCTGTCAAAGCATTCCAGTCTATTTGTTTCTTCTGAAAAATGCACTCGTTCCTCAAATTTCAAATAGATCACACAACTGCAGAAGGAATCGCCTCCCATATTACTTTGACCTTCCTGCTGTACTTAGCATAACTCCACCATCTAAACAGCTGTTTCGATGAACCTGGCAAGACCCATTCCAAGCTCCACCACCTAACACATTCAGCCCAAGTTCTCCAACTCTCTTTACACAACAAAAAAACATGATCAACGCTTTTAGTTTCCAAACCACAAAAGGGCAAAGAGCATCTGCCGGAGTCTTAATCACACCAATCTCATTTCCTTGACCATGATTAATAGATATCTAGGCCTCGTATTCAGACGGAACAAGGATTTTATTGATCTAACCACAACTATTGCATGTTTGGACAATTTAATTCAGAAATGAACAAATATACCATGTATAGTCAATTTTAGCACCACTGCATTGGTTCAATTATTGAATTAATTAGAATTAGACCATAATATCATAATTATGTTATAAAGATATTTATCATTAATCATAATAATACATTAAATTATTAAAATATAAAAAACTGAATGAATTTATTAAAATATATATATCAAATTATTAAAATATCAGAATCACTGTTACTACTACTGACGAGGCCGGTCCTTCTTACATCAATTCCGCCTTCAATGACTTAGATGCTGTAGACTGGATTTACATAGGTATTTGCATAATTGAGTTCATTGCGTCGGTACATAGATCGATGCTTCGTTGCCTTTGATGATCATGACGCAGAACGGAAGTATAAGGGCTTACCAACGTAAACCCTAAGATCACACAAACTGGAATCCACCAGGAAAATTAGTTGGGAACAAAATAAAAATTTTATTATATGTGTAAACAAATAACCAAGAGGCTTAAATAGTCTCTGCTAACCCTAACTTAAGTAAAAGACCAAATTAGACATGTACTAAACAAATAACAATTGAAATGAAAAAACCCAAAAAACAATAAAACTTCTACCACCCAACATCAGTCATGCCTGTTTCTTCGAACTAGCTCTTTTAGCCAATTTTCTATCTAACTCTTCTTCAAACTCCAGAACTAATTGTCCTACATCAGTCCTTCCCACCTGCGAAGAACTCGACCTCGAGTTATAATCGGGATGAAGCGGAACATCGTCACAAAACGCATAAAGATCAGCTACATTGAAAGTTCAAGAGATGTTCATATCAGCAGACAAGTCGATCACGTAGGCGTTATCATTGATTTTCTTGAGCACTTTGTACGACCCATACTTCCTTGGTTTCAGCTTGTTATAGGAACCCACTGGGAACCGCTCCTTACGAAGAAACACCATAACCTGATCACCCTCAGCAAACAATTTCTTACGCCCCTTAATATCTGCTGCGGCTTTATACTTCGCATTCTTCTCCTCCAACCTGGCTTTCACTTCAGCTTGAACATCGCGAACTTGCTCAGCCATGTTCTCGATAGCAACACTTGCTGCAGCAACCTTGGGAAGACGTGCCAAGTCTAATGCATGCTTAGGAGGCTGTCGATACACTAAAGCAAAAGGAGATTTACCAGTAGCAATGTGAACTGCATTATTATACGCAAACTCCGCTTGTGCCAGTGCCACGTCCCACTGTTTAAGCTTATCACCACAAATGCTCCGAATTAAATACCCCAGTGTTCGATTCAGATTCTCAGTCTGCGAGTGCGCAGTGCTACTGAACTTTAGAGTAGTATCCATCTGCCGCCATAATGTAACCCAAAAATGGCTAAGAAACTTCGAATCCCTATCAGATGTGATAGACTGAGGGACTCCATATAAACGAACCACCTCACGAAAGAATAGTTGAGCAACATGGGACGCATCAGATGTCTTCCGACAGGGGATAAAATGCCCCATCTTTGAGAACTTGTCAGCCACAACAAACACAGAATCTACTCCACGCTGAGTTCATGGAAGACCCAAAACAAAATCCATCGACAAATCCTCCCAAATAGCACTCGGTACAGGTAGAGGCGTGTAGAGACCTGTGTTCTGAGCCTGCCCCTTAAAAGTCTGACAAACATAACACTTGCGAACAAAGTTACCCACGTCGCGTTTCAACTGAGGCCAGTAATATCGCTCGGCTACCCCACTGATAGTCTTGTCACGTCCCAAGTGACCACACAAACCTCCACCATGTAACTCTCGAATCAGCTTCTCCCTTAAAGACCTCCGAGGAATACATAACTGATTGCCACGGAATAGGTAGTCATCGACCAGATGAAATTCTCCCTCAGTTTGTTTAAGAACACACTTTTCCCATACTTCGGCGAAATCTTCATCATTCAAATACAACTCTTTCAGAAACTCAAACCCAATAATCTCTTGCTGCATAGTGACTAGCAAACTCGCGCGTCGACTCAAGGCATCTGCCACCTTATTCAGAACACCCGATTTGTGTTTTAGAACAAAAGGAAACTTCTGCAAATAGGTTGACCACCGAGCATGCGTATTACTTAAACTCCTCTGACTGTTCAGATACTTCAAAGCTTGGTGATCAGTGTAAAGAATAAATTCGTGCTGAATCAGATAGTGTTCCCAATGCTTTAGAGCACGAACAATAGCATAGAATTCTTGGTCATAGGTACTCCACTTTCGGCGTGCATCACTAAGCTTTTCACTGAAAAACGCCACTGGTCTCCTTTCTTGTGACAAAACTGCTCCAATCCCAATGCCACTAACATCACACTCCACCTCGAATAATTTATCAAAACTGGGTAAAACAAGAATAGGAGTAGTGCACAATTTTTCTTTGATGACTGCAAAAGCTATGTCAGCTGCTTCACCCCATTGAAATTTACCCTTCTTTAGACACTCTGTAATGGGTGCCACAATACTACTGAAATCTCTAATAAATTGACGATAAAACGTCGCCAACCCATGGAAACTCCTCACCTCGCCTACCGTCTTGGGTGTAGGCCAATCACGAATGACTCTCACCTTTTCTTCATCAACCAATATACCCTCCGAACTGACCACATACCCAAGAAACAACAATCGTTTTGTCAGCCAAATGCACTTCTTAAAATTAATAAAAAGCTTATTTTCGAACAACACTTCTAGCACCGCCCGAAGATGCTCCATATGTTCTTTCTCACTTCGACTATAAATCAGTATGTCATCAAAATAAACAACAACATATTTGCCAATGAAAGGCCGTAATACTTGGTTCATCAGTCGCATAAAAGTACTAGGCGCATTGGACAACCCAAAAGGCATAACCAACCACTCGTAGAGCACATCCTTCTTTTTGAAAGCTGTCTTCCATTCATCACCAAGTTTAATCCGAATCTGATGGTATCCACTTCGCAAATCTATTTTGGAGAACAACTTCGAACCCTTCATCATATCTAGCATGTCATCCAATCTAGGAATTGGAAAACTGTATCTGACAGTTATCTTGTTAATCGCGCGACTATCAACGCACATCCTCCAACTGCCATCTTTCTTTGGGACCAGTAATGCGGGAACAGCGCATGGACTCATGCTCTCTCGAATAAATCTCTTCTACATTAAATCCTCTACTTTCTCTTGTAAAATCTGATTCTCCTTGGGACTCATCCGATAGTGTGGTAGATTGGGTAAGCTTGCTCCCGGAACTAAATCAATATGGTGCTGAATATCTCTCAGCGGTGGAAGGTCATTTGGCAAATCATTAGACATCAACTCACTGAACTCAGCTAAGAGGGACTGCACCTTCTCGGGTAACTCAACCCGTTGCTCTTCATTCCCTTCTATCACTAGAGCTGGCACGACCACAACATGTACCTCCTGTGCCTCCTTAATTTCAGATTCCAAATCAGTTACTGACGTGACTAGAGAGAGTAAAGACTGCTCTTCTGCTGCCGCCTTAATTGAACCATCGCCTGAACTCCAGTTTGGAACCATTGCAATCTTCCTGCCACCCCATTTGAAAACACAAACATTGTCGCGCCCCTTATAGGTGACATCCACATCAAACTGCCACGGGCGTCCAAATAACACGTGACTAGCATCCATGTCGACTACATCGCAGACCACATCATCTCGATAGTGCTGCCCGATTGAAATAGGAACTTTGCACACCTTAGTTACGTTTGCCTTAGGTCCTTTCTGAATCCACCTAATCGCATAGGGCTTCGGATGCTTTTCTGCTCGCAGCTTCAGATGTTCCACCAGTTTTTTGGACACAAAATTTTCACAACTCCCACTGTCAACAATTAAATCACAGACCTTCCCCTGGACACTACAGCAAGCCTTAAAAATATTGTTTCTTTGTGAGAAATCCTCCAGCTTCGTTGAACACATGACTCGCCGAATCACACAATTTACATGCTCTCCCTGTTCCTCCGTAATCTTTGTACCATCCAAGAGTTCATCCATGCCTACTTCTTCTTCAACATCCTGATCGTACTCGTTATTTTCTCCAACATCCACGAAATTCACTAGTTTTCTGGCTGGACACTCATTTGAACGATGGCCTGGTTGACCGCACCTGTAGCACTTCAAAATGCCTAGTTTAGTATACGGGTTTGGCGCCACCCGTGGGGCTTCCTTCGTAGCAGCTGCTGTCGGACGCATCCCAGCAGGGTTATTACTAGGGACCGAACCCCTTTGGGTCCGATCTGCAGCAGTTTTAGGTTGACTCTGTCCATCGCCCGGTGGAAATCTACTCCTATTCATAGCTGCATTGGACATCTCAGCCACATTCTTCTTGTAGTGGGAAAATCAATTGAATGTTTTCTCCATTAACTCTGCCTTCAAGGCCATGTTATGCGCCTCATCCACAGTCCAAACGACTTGTAGCCCAATTTTGTCTCGAATGGTAGACTTCAATCCCGCCAAATATCTGGAAACCTGCTGTCCTTCAGTCTCATTCAGGTTGTTACGAACTGACAGCCTAGACCACTCCTCAGTATAATCTGCAACAGTCCTATTACCCTGCACACAATTCTGATAACTCTGGAAAATAAATTGTTCATAATCTGGGGGTAGAAACCTGCCCATCATAAGTTGTTTCATTCGCCTCCAAGATCGTACAAGAGCCTTGCCTTGTCGTCGCCTATCCATCTACAACTTCTCCCACCAAACAGCAGCCCCGCTTCTCAATTTATACGCTACCAGCTTGACGTGTCGATCCTCCGTAACTTCAGTCATCTCGAAAAACCTCTCAACCTCAGAAATTCAGTCCAAGAACTCTTCAATCTGCAGTTTGCCATGGAACAGCGGTATGTCTGCGAGTATTCTATAGTCAGGTTGATTTTGGTTTCGATTTTGTTGACGATTTCCTTGGTAACCAGCAAAGTCCTTATCAGAGTCGTCATCACTCAAATCTTCGAACTGCTCGTGTCTTGCCTGCTCTAGGCGGACGTCCACCTCCAGGGCGGCCAAGGGCAACTCCTTCGATGCCATTTCTGTTGGCAAGGGCAGAGGCGTTGGGATTAGGCTGCTGCTTCAACAGTTGCTGTAACATGGCCTCCAACCTCACCATCGACTGTCGCTGCTCGTCAATCGCTGCCCATAAATCGTCATCCCCACGACCAGCATCGTCAGGGTTGACTCTTCCGGCTTCGCTGTTGGCCATCGAACAAGGCAAATCCCTCTGCTCTGATACCACTTGACGCAGAACGGAAGTATAAGGGCTTACCAACGTAAACCCTAAGATCACACAAACTGGAATCCACCAGGAAAATTAGTTGGGAACAAAATAAAAATTTTATTATATGTGTAAACAAATAACCAAGAGGCTTAAATAGTCTCTGCTAACCCTAACTTAAGTTGCTAACCCTAGCTTAAGTAAAAGACCAAATTAGACATGTACTAAACAAATAACAACTGAAACGAAAAAACCCAAAAAACAATAAAACTTCTACCACCCGACATCAGTCATGCCTATTTCTTCGAACTAGCTCTTTTAGCCAATTTTCTATCCAACTCTTCTTCAAACTCCAGAACTAATTGTCCTACATCAGATCAGCTCCATGACATACATGATCAAGTTGATGTTGTGGGAAAGAGATAAAAATAAATTGAATCAATTTTAAATAAAAACAGAAAAGATACAAGATTTACATTTACATAGATTAAATATTTATATTTAAAAGTAATAATAATCAACTCACTATGTATCAAAAAAAATTATAAAAATAAAATGTTTATATTTATAAATAGTGACAACTCGTTACTATTGCAAGTTACACAATCGAATAAAACAGGTAAGAAAAATCCAAACAACATAAATCAAAAAGAAAAATTAAATAATTTTTTAAATCACAAACAAATGATTAAAAATTTAAGTAAATTAATAACAATCACACAAGAATTGATGGATTGCACGAAGCAACTCCGTTTGATCTAGAGAGCATACTCTATGATCCTTATAGAGAAGCTGATATGGTTGCCCTTTGGCACAGATATGATGAGGATGACAAGGTTGACGCTGAGACACAATCGTCATATCGCTAGTATTACTTGTCTTTCATTTCTTTTGTATTAGGTAATTTGTAGTTATTTCTTTATTCTCTGATGTATCTACACCCTTCATACATTTTGACACACACACACACACACACACACATATATATGACAATACAGTTTTATTTCATATAAGTTGTTTTATATATGTTATTATCTTCTTTCGATGGTTTACTTGGCATAATTGATTCATGATACATGCTTTCATCTATTCAATATTAATTGTCATGGTATAATTCATCTAATTATCTCAATTTTTAATCTTACATTTCTTATTTTACGACAAAAGGAGACATACTATAAACTTTTTTTATTCATTCTCCTTTAGTTAAGAGGAAGTAATATTTTTTTATTAATTGAAAGGAAAATTATCTCTTTATCGGTTTTTACTTCTCTGAAATGTTTTTTCTATTTATTTACTACCATAACACAAATGTAACTCATGATATTTGTTTAGTTGTGTTGTGCAAATAATAGACATCTTCACTTGTTGATTTTGAATTTTGGTGGATTATCTTGGTTTATTTTTGGCAAAATATATTGGGCTCCTTGTAAAAATTTATATATATTTTTTGTCATAAAATTTTCAAAGGGAGAGATTGTGAGAAAATTTGTGATACAATAATTGTTAAATTTCCTTCTTCGAGTATATGTATTTGATGCTGCACTTTTTGGCCCACGTGAGATCCAAGCTCGGCTCCCTGCGAAACACTCGAAACAGAAGATCAGAGGACCACCGGGTTGGCTCCGGCGGTAGCCGCTCCGATGCTTAAGTCAATAAATTGAGTTGAAAGACTCGTAATGAAAGCCAAAATAATGAGCATAAAAATAAAGCGTACCTTTAGGGCTTGATTTATAGGCAGTGGCATTCCTAAGTTGATTAGGATTTGGAGCCATGAAAGTAGGGATTTGATCTCTGGAGATATCAGTTACCTTGTTGAATATGGTAACTTAATGTGGCAGTTTCCTTGTTGGAGATAGCTTCCTTATTTCCTACTTGGTGCTTACTGAAGCGATGATTAGGTCTGATCATTGATGTGTTGTATTGCTAACTTGCATCTATACAAGTTAGTCTTTATGGGAGAACTGTCTTGCTTTGATACTATGAGCTCGGCCTATGTAGGTTATGCCCTTGACTGACTGAGGATGAAATGTATGACCGAGCATGTACTAAATGGCCGAACACAGATTATAAGGCCGAACATGACTAAGCGACCGAGCACAAGTTATGTGGCCGAGCCCGAGCTGGGCGACCGAACACAAGTTATATGGCCGAGCCTGAGCTCTATTATGGGTCGTGAACCGATCTTGCGGTTGCACGTGTCATGCAGTGGTTGGTGTGTCACATAGTGGTATATCAGTATTAAAAATTCATTAAAACGTCTTTATTGAATTTATAATTATTAAGTAAATCTTGTGTCGTGACAACATTAATCAATCGCTTCATTGAAGATTGATCATGTCAAATTTGAATTACAACTTCATATTTCTAAAGATTAACATTGTTGACAACACTTTATTATTTCATATCTACTACAAGAAAAGTATAGACACACATACATATCATACATTCGTATTAGACACATTCATAAGAGGTGTGCGAATTTGGGAAAGAAGGAGGAGGATAGTGTTTTATATAGTGACAGTCAAAGTGTTATTCATCTTGCAAAGAATCCAACATTTCATTCTAGGACGAAGCACATTCAGTTGTGATATCATTTTATTCGTTCTCTTGTGGATGGAGTATTATCTCTTGAGAAACTTCATGGCAATGAGAACCCAGCACATGTTAACCAAGATAGTGACCATTGAGAAATTAAAGTTGTGTGCAACTTCAGTTGGTCTTCAAGCTTGAGAAAGGAAGACAGTTGTAGTGGTGTTCTTCTATATATGTGATGTAATACCCCCAAAATCTGACATAATTCAGACTGTATTCCGACTCAAGGAAAATACGTTATCTGACGTTAATAAATTAAAATAGCTCAAAATATAGTGAGCCATTAATGAATTAATTATTAGAAAATACAAAATTAATCCAGACCGTTGGAAATAATAAATGCTCGGGAATCAATTAACCCGGTCGATCGAGTACTGGGGTAAATAAATGAGGCCAATACGCATAATTGATTAAAAAATTATGTGAAAATAAATAAGGCATTTACAGAGACCCAGTGTTGGCAAAATAAATTCCCGGCTTTATCGGCATGTTATAATTTAATATTTTATAGAATAAAATATTAAACAGGTACAGTGAAAATAATTATGACGCCGAGCCTTCGTAAGTTAATATTTTATGAAATGAAATATTAATATGGGAGGTATAAAATAAAAATATTGATAATATATAAAATAATGGAAGGAGAGTGACACATATATATGTACATATAATTGGAAGCTTCAAAAAGAAGCTGCTGGAAGCACGTGAGTGGCAACTGATGTACCCATATGTAAATATATAATAAAAAGCAAAGAAGAAGCTTGAAGCTTCTAGAGTCAAAAGAGAGAAAAAGGAGCCGTAGTCACTAGAAAAGAGAGAGATAGAGAGAAGTGCAGAAGGAAATTTGGAAGCTTCTAGCGCAGGAGTGGATGTATATATATGTGCGTATGTCGCGTTTCAGGGAGGATTCTGCCGTGAGGATGGGTTTAAGCAGCGTGTTGGTGTTGGGATTGTGGTTTAGATTGAAGAAGATGGAGGAAAAGAAACAAAGTCGGTGCAGGGGATTTTGTTGGTTCTTCTCTGTACCGAAAACTGATTCACGAAACAGGGACAGTGGCGATGTTGCAGTAGGAATTTGTGTATATATGTGTGTGTGTGTTTGTGTAGCGATGGAGCTGTGGCGGAAGTATGGATTTCAGGTTGGATTTGCTACTCAAGTCGTGTCCGTGATTGGAGTGTATAGCTTGATTTGGTTGTTCAAATTGGTGCGGTTGACGATATAGAGAGGCTTGGATCAGGGATCGAATTTGGTTATTGGGCGAGTATGGTTTGAGCAATGGAGTTTGGATGAGAAGGTGCAGCAGGTTATTATTGTTGTGTGTATGTATGTATGTAGCGGTGCAACAGGGGGTAAATATATATGTATATGTGTGACGTGCAGGAGCAATATGTGTGTGCGTGGTGGCCAGGTGTTGCGGCTAATCAAGAACAGAGATGATGCTTTTGATTGAGTAGCTCAGTTTGTTTGTGGGTCAAATTTAGAGAGAAATCTGATACGTGATTAGGTTTGGGAGTGAGACAGCAGTAACGGTGCAGGGGAAGATTGATTCAAGCCGGTTAGAGGAGCTGCCGTTGGATGCTGCAGAATCGAAATTATTGGAGCAATGGCATGCAGCAACAGCGTGCGGTAGCAGGAGCATGTGTATATATTTATGTATTTGTATGTTGTGTAATTCTGAGTTGGGTTTGTGGTGATTTTGGCACAGCAGGGGAATTATACTGGCTGTAGCGGTGCAGAGAAGGGGACGGCAGTGATCGAATTGGAAGCAGTCGCTGCAGGGTTGAGTCACATTGGGCAACATGCAGGATTATGTTGGATTGATCGTTAGATGAACGATTGAGGGGTCGATTTGATTCGGAGGGTCGCCAAGGAAAGGTGAGAACAGGGGCTGTTTTAGTACTGCGCCTCTTGTTCCATGCTTACTACTTCAAGGGATGGCCAGTGACAGAATTGGCTTCGAAGGCCAAGCGGCAGCAACAGCGATCTAAAGATGGATAGATTGAAGAAGATTGCCCAGGCAAACCTTGAGGTGTTACGCAGCGGTTTATTTATGGAATCTAAATGAGGTCTGGCCATTCTTGTTGGGATATTGTGCAAATGATTCAACATATGCAAAGAAAGAAAATCCAGTAATATATGAAGCTGATTGTCCGAGTTTGAAACAGGCTAATAGAAGCAACAGAGCTGTTGTACAGTGATGGAGGTTGGGGAAACCTGTAACTATCGGATGTTGTGATTTTTGTGATGAATTGGAGGAAGGAAAAGTTCTTCAATATCTGATGGATGGGATGATAAAAGGACGAGAATCTGTCAAGATCATCATCTACTCGAGGGAAAAAGACTGAAGAAGCTAATGAAACTAGATTTAAAATGGTTGGTACGATAAGGAATGTATGTAGTAATTCGAATCTGATAGTACCAACATCAGGTAATTACTTCTTTTCCATCTCTGCACCTGTATTAATATTTGTCAGTTAAATGTTAGATTGTAGTTTGCCAGTTTGCCATGATCTTTAACAAATGTGATATCTTTTATGGTTTTGGGGTTACTAGTCAATAATGATAAGTTAGTTTTGTGCCTAGTTATAATGCCTCGCATAAAGATTAAATAAGTGTGATAGATAACGATAAAGTCTCGATGACTTATATTATAACCCTGATAACTATTAAGCTTAATTAAGGAATATAATAATCTTAGTTGAAACCTAGTGAGAGGATAGCAGGTCATTAGACTATCTTAGGCAATCCGATAGACGCCTAAGGTGATGAATAATATATGAATGGTTAAATTCTGATCTATCTGTAATTAATGATGATTATTCAGGACGATGATTATTGAGGACATGCATGGAGGTACCTAACGCATCTGGGGGATATCTGTAAATGGAGATAAGCATAAGTTTATGAGTAACTCGGACTCCTGACTTGGTGTATATTTTCTGTACTACCTAAACTTGTATACTATACTGCTTTATATGCTGAACTGTTTTATACACTGCATTGTTTTAAGGCACTTGCTTTCATGTATATTCCTTGTATTGTACTATATCTGGCATGATTCTATCTTGTTTCTTGATATCTCCTGTTCTGAATTTTTTGGAGTCTATTGTTCTAACTTGTCTACGCTATTGGAGTCTGATTCGTGTTTATCTTGTCATGTTGAGTCTTGGGCCCCTCGGGATTGAGTATATCAATAGATGGATAGCTGGCTCTGTGGGACGCCCAGAGCTCAGCATCCGCTCAATCCTATCTGATCTGTTCCGCTCTGATACCGACCCCAGCCGGAGGTGTGCTATATGAGGCCCTCCATTTGCCGCCAGGACACGGGCCCTCCATGTGTGGGGGAGGGGGTGGATGGGAAGTAATGCCATCCCACATCGCCTAGAGAAGGTTCAGGCACTTTGAGCTGTATCCGTTCCATTTGAGCTGTATCCGTTCTATTTGAGCTGTATCCGTTCTATTTGAGCTGTATCTGTTCTACTTGAGCTGCATTATTCTATTTGAGCTACATTTGAGCATACATGTATATATGAACTGGATTTGAAACCCATGGCAGGAACCTATGTTACTCACTGAGCTTGTTTAAGCTCATTCCATTTATTTAACATTTTTCAAGATATATCTCCATTGCATTAGAAGCACAGGGACATGTCACTAGTGGACTGAGAGGTATTTCCAAGTGAGGATCTGATGGCAATAATATGTGGAGACTCAGGTTCTAATAGATTGATTCTGGCTATTCAGGTGAGTGTGATGATATAGTTGAATTTATTCATATGTAATAGATATGTAGGGACATGGCTCATGGTAATGGTACTCTGGAAGAATTTGATATGCTCTATGTTATAGATCTGTTATAGATGTGCTCTGTGGTTAGAGTTATTAGCTGTCTGATTATAAATTTGCTCTGTGGTACATACTTATGAGGTATATAGTTGAGTTGCATTCCCGAGATAAAAAGGTTTTAATTTCCGCTGTTCTGACCCTACATTTGGAATGCAATTCATCGTAAGGTTCAGACGATTGCCTTTGGTTGGTCGCATTTTCGATCGGAGACTAGCAAGGCGGCTAACTGGCATCACATCTTTAGCATCCGCGTAGGGTAGGGGTGCGGGATATGACATGTGATGATAAGAAATTGAACTTGTGTATATCAGGTTCCGGATAAGAGATTGTTAGGTAGTGTGGATTCTGATAAGTACTATACACTAGTCCCGACTTCGCGGATCCAACTTTGCGATAAGTTGGTCGGAGGGTTGCAGGGGGGCGGGAGCCCCTTTGCCCTGAAGGTGGGGGTTCGAGGGCATGGTCTCGAGCCGAATTTTTTTAATGGTATTTTTAGTATTTCACATTATTTCTCTGATGCCTTAATTCTATGTATTTATAATTGAGCAGCCACATCTCATTGTAATGTTTTCAAATCATAGTGAAACTGCAACAACCGTGGACGTAGCCCTATTCTGAGGTGAATCACGTAAATTTTTGTGTTCTTGTGTGTGCATGTAATTTTATATTAATTTTCTTATTTACTTTTGTATATCATCGATCCTAATTATGTGAGTATATTCTTATCAGCGACTGACATCCTTGTAGTTGTACATAAGTTTATTGGCAATGCTCGATTTAGGCCTGTTTGAGAATATCAGATTATAGATTTTCATGATCTCACGAGCTACATCGGCAAATGAAACGATAAGCATTGTCACACTACCAAAATAAAGCAACATAAGTGGGTCATATTTTTGAGCTAATGAGTGGAGCGATCGATGAGGAAAAGCAACATAAGCATTGTCATTTAAAAAAAAATAATCAAATTGTTAACATCTAAATAATTTTTTGAGTTAATAACGGCTTATGACTTTATGAAAAATCTATAACAAATTGTCAAATTATAAGAATATTATTGTTATTAATCAAATAACTAGAATAAAAAAATTAATGTTTTCAGCTTGACCTTTTTTTCCTTCCATACAAACAAACTTTGGATAAAAAAAAGAAGAGAGACGTCTAAGAATTGAATTGATTGATGAAGACACATAATTCATGTATAATATATATACACGCTAGCGTATAGTATACCTATATTGGCAAAGGGTGAGGTTTATACGGCAACTTTTAGAATTATTATTTGACAAAATGATGTCATAATCGGGATTTACGCATTGAAATAGGCTATCTGGTCAATTTTGATGAAAAGCTGCATTAAGGCTGCGATTTACATAACTTTTTTCTACAAAAGTTAAATTCTTCTCTCTTGCTCTCATTTTGCTACTAACCTACTTTGTCAAATTATGTTAATCTACGTTAACAAAATATAGACTTAGACCTCATCATTACATCAGTAGATCATTCACAATCTACCTTCAACAAGTTCAAAGTTCTTGATAGAATTTAAAACTATCTACAACTTTGCATATAATATATTATAATTTTATTAACACATATATTATATGTACACATATAATTCATGTATAATATTTATACACGCTAGAGTTAACGTTTTTGAAAAGCTGTCCTCATTTTTAAATGAATCAATGGCGTGGGGTTTAATGTCACGGAAGTAGAACATTAACGCGGCACCGTCTCTTCCGCGTACTATTGCATTGAAGTCCACATTTCAGCCGTGGCCAAACTGAACATTAACATTTAATATGCTTGTATTTTGTTTTTGGTTTTTTTTTTGAGATACAAAAGGAATAAAACTTTTAATTAAAAATAATAAATAAACAGTTTATAATATAAGAGTTTTGAGTATTTTAAACTTAAATAAAATCTTAATAAATATATAAAAAATATATATATATATAATAATGTAAAATAGTAAAATTGTTTCAAGAGAAGGGATGTAAATGTTAAATAAAAATTTAACAATAGAGTTCTTGCATAAATCAAACATTCTAGTAATGAATTTAAAAAAAATATAAAAACTATATAATACAAAATAATTAATAGCTTTTAAATATAGATATAACAATAGAATTGAATTTTTTTCTAAAGCATTTATGAATCATAAAATTAGACTTTTATTATTTTTCAATTTCTAGTTTGAATTATATTATAAAGACAAAATTTGGAGTCCGTTTTTTTTTAAGAGAGATTAAAAGCTGATTGTTTTATTCGTTTAATAATACAGTCGTTTTGTATTATAATTGTACAAAGCACATACAAAACATAATTTTAAAAAATATATTATTACGTGTCACTTAGCAATTTACTCGAGAAAACTAATTATTGTGAATGTGGTGAACAATCAATCACATGCAAAGTAAGAGAGACGTGCAAATGAAGAATTGGCTACATTCGGAGAAGCTTTTTTTTATGTTTTTTCCAGTGGGAAATTTTGAAGATCATTGAAGAAAACAGCCAGTTCTAGAAAGAAAGTGGAACGGGGACTTTACATTGAAGCTGCGGTTGTTTGCGTTCTATTTCACACCTCTGGAAAATGCTTGTCATTTTCCCATGTTTAGTCTTTGGCCTCCTTTCTGAAAGAAAAGAAGATAAGGAAGAGAACAATAGCTTGTAGGAGGCCAAAAGACTTGTTCTGGATTGCAAGAGTAGTCAATTATTATGGGAATCATCGTTCAAATTTGTTGTGGGGAATTGATGAAATTAAATAATAAATTAATCTTAAATTTAAAAAAATAAAATAAAAAATAACCGTTTAACCTTAGGTCCATAAAAAATAACAAAATTATTAACTGGTCAAACTTCAAACTTAATTACCAACGAAGAGTCTTATAAAATAGTAAAAATTATAACAACAAAAAATCAGTTTAGACATAAAAGTAATGAGAATGTAAAATTTTATACTTGTACTGCTTGTCAAAAAGAGTCTTTTAAAGTAATAAAAATTAAAAAAATAAATAATCAATGTAGACATAAAAACAGTGAGAGTGTGAAATTTTACATTTGTGCTGCTTGTCAAAAAGAGTCTCTTTTAAAAAAAAATCAATTTAGACATAAATTAAGCAGTGAAAGTGTGAAATTATAATTGAAATAAGCATGCTTTAATACAAATTATAATTAGAATGAGTGACTTAGATTACAAGGAGGATGGCATGGGTCTCACTACAAAAAAAAAAAAAGTAAAAACTAATCGTGAGAGAGTGAAAGGGAGAGAGTGAAAGAATCAGTGAGAGAGTCTCTTTTACAAAAAAAAAAAAATCAGTTTAGACATAAATTAAGCAGTGAGAGTGTGAAATTATAATTGGAATAAACACACTTTAACACAAATTATAATTAGAATGAGTGACTTAGATTACAAAGAGATTGGAAAGATGGGTTTCACTACTTAAAAAAAGTGAAAAAGAATCAATGAGAGAGTGAAAGGGAGAGAGCAGTGAAAAGGTAAAATTTTACATATGCGTTCTTTTATAAATAAACACACTTTAACACAAATTATAATTGGAAGGAGGGGCTTAGATTACAAGGAAGCTGACAAAACGGGCCTCACCGCTAAAAATAAGTGAAAAAGGAATCAAGGAGTGAGTGAAAGGGAGAGACTGTGAAATTTTACAGTATGGGAGACCATCACAGAATTTCACAAAGTAATCAAAATTGTGCCTCTAATTTAAATTCAATACTTCACTGTCACCATAGAATCACCCTCCATCACCTCCATCACCACCAAGCCATACTCGACCATCACAGGGAACCACCACCGTTGCCATCTTCGACACATCATAGAACAACCCTTCCATCATCATTGCAAATTTAATTATCATCAACAAGAATTCTGTTTTTCTCCCTCTCTCTCTCTCTCTCTCTCTCTCTCTCTCTTTGTATATATAAAATAAATCATTCACCGATTTGTTAGAGATTATAATAAATTGTTCAGTAGATGTAGTAGGTGGCGGCAATGATTAGATTAGAAAAAAGTTAGAGGGATAAGTGGTGTGCAGAGATATGGAAGAATGAGAGAGTGAGAGAAAAGAGATAAGTGGTTGAGTGAGAGTTTTATTCATCTTTACTGGATTAACAATGGAAGATTATAAATTTTGACAAAAAAGAGAGTGCGTGAGGATTTCATCAATTTGGGAGTTTCATATTTTATACAGATGTGTTATTTGGGAGTTTCAAGAGTTTTTGCATTCAACTTGGCCTTTCGTTGGGTAAAATAACATAATTCATACATTACAACATAACATAGTTCATATATTATGACATCACACAGTTTCTCTCCATTATTTTTCACACAATTTCTCACAAAGTATCTTTAATGCATATCACATTATTTACTATTTAATTATTTAATATGATATGTATGGTGCTGATCTATTACGACGCCAGTAAGAATACGGAATTGCAACAAGAAGCATAGGAAATTTTCTATGGATAACAATACCATATTTTCAGTCATGTCGAAGTACTTCCAACTTCTTCTACCAGGCAATGCCTAATCAAACCTGTGCACCAGATTTGATTGTGCAAGCTGAATAATGCCCATGGCAAACTGGGTACCCGGGCAACCCCTCCGCCAGCACCAAAAGGAATTAGTTGAAAGTCATGCACTCTGAAATCTATTGAAGTATTCAAGAAATTCTTTGGCTGAAACTCCTCTGGTTCATCCCATGACAATGGGTCTCTTCTAATTGCCCAAACATTGATAATCACTTGTGTGCCAGATGCAATGTCATAACCCGTTACTTTGATATCTTGGGTTGATTCTCAAGGAACCAGTTGTGGAGCTCAAGGATGTAATCAAAGAATCTCCTTGATCACTGCTGTCAAGTAGGGCATTTTATCCAAATCATCCTTAGTTATGGCTAATTTTCCTCTGCCAATTTCTCTCAACTCAATCCGCAATTCTTTTTTGATATAAGAGTTTTGAGTAATTTAAATAAATAAAACCCTAATAAATATATAAATATTCTTTTTCAATATATGTAATAATATAAAATTGTAAAGCTGTTTCATAGAAATGATGTGATTATTGTTAAATAAAAGTTTAACGTTAAAATAATAAAATTTATAGTGAGTTTTGATGGTGTCCACGTTTATCACGAGTGTTTCAACCCATTTCAATGACATTATTGTATCCCAAAGTTGCAATAAATCACCAATTAAACTTTTAACGTTGTACATGAATCTTGTATGTTAATCTAACAATTCAATATATAGATTTTGGAGACTTAGATTTGATTTAGTCAAACGTAGTACTATATTTTTGTAGGCTCACTAAATTGATATGATGGAAGTCTTATAACAAACATCCGAGGACTGTTTCTCAATTCACACAAGACATTTTGCTTTCCTTGCCAATTAGGAATGGCAATTTACTGTCTCATGGGAGTTCTGTTGGATCCCGTCTTTAATAAAATAGGTATGAAGTGTTTATAAATAGGGTTGGAATGAGACTTTGAAATTCAGTTGAGTACAGAGCAGTTTCGGGAAATAATCACTCCATCCCGAACCCATCCTGTTTATATGTCAATTTTTTTTTTTATCTCTATGTACATTAGTTTTATCAATAAACTACACTATATAAAATTATTTTTAAAGTTTCTCGTATCACACTCATACTATTTTTTCTTGTATTGGTTGTTTTAGTAATAAAATTTTGATTTTTTTACCAAAAACTTTTTTTTAATTTACTTTAAAAGAATATATATCTGGCTTCAAGACAGCAATGAGACAAAAAATATAAACGAGTCAGTTGGGAATGAGCCCCTCTCCGTTGTCATTCTTATTCCCAACTGGAAAACTTGATTTGGAAAGAGGGAATTGTTTGTTGAACCAGTAAACTTTACTGTTTAAATGAATTTGGTTTAGGTTACTATTAGACTTTCTCATGAGTTTGGTTTATCTCAAGATTTTAGTCTGAAACACGAAACTTCTCCTGGACTTTTTATTTTCTTCAATTATTTTTAAAATATTTTGCATGCATGTCATATTATTTGTAATTTAATTATTAATAATTGATGAATGATGTGATATGCATTTAGACTACATTAAAAGAAATTAAAGAAACCAATTTAATGGAGAAGATGATGATTCATAAATAAAACCATAATTGGTCTTATAAGGCCTCAACATTTTCTTTTCTCTCAATCGCTTTGAAGATATGTGGTTAAAAAATCAAAAAAATTACAAGATATATTGATTTATATTATGTATCACATAAGGAAATTAAAAATTGAAAATGTTAATAAACATATGAGGATAATTTAGTAAGAATACTTGGATGGCAATGGAAAATCCACTTCAAATATACTTCTTTCTATGCTAAATCTATTATTAAATAAATAAATAAATAAAAATGGCAATATTGTCTCAGGTAGCTCTTCTCTTGAAAATATACACACAAACACATGCATACATATTTGTAACATTTATTGAGTATACTTATTCATCCAATATTTATACGTAATGGTGACTAGTTTGCCAATAATCTAGAGGTGTTCCCATCACCTCAGTCAACCTGGCCTCTTCCGTTGGACAAAAGTATGTAGTTGAGATATATATACACACACACACACACACACACACACATATTTGTAACATTTATTGAGTACACTTATCCAATATTTATACATAATGGTGACTAGTTTGCCAATAGTTTAGAGGTGTTCCCATCACCTCAGTCAACCTACAGGCCTCTTCTGGACAAGGAAACTAGCAAGAATATGGAGTTGCAACAAGAAAGAGGGGGTTTTTTCTATGGATAGTAATGCCAGTTCCTTCAGTCATGTCCAAATCCTCCCCTCTTGCCCCGTCCGGCAATGCCCAATCAAAATTGTGCACTAGTTTTGCTAATGCAAGCTGAAGAACACTTGTGGCAAATTGGGTACCTGGACAACCCCTCCTACCAGCACCAAATGGAATTAACTTGAAGTCGTGCCTTCTAACATCTATTGAAGTAAACAAGAACCTCTCTGGTTGAAACTCATCTGGTTCTTCCCATGACAATGGGTCTCTTCCAATTGCCCAAGCATTGATAAACACTTGAGTGCCAGCTGCAATGTCATAGCCCATCAAGTTCACGTCTTGAGTTGATTCTCGGGGAACCAGTAATGGAACTGGAGGATGTAACCGAAGAGTCTCTTTGATCACTGCTTTCAAGTAAGGCATTCTCTCTGAATCATCCTCTGTTATGTCCAATTTGCCTCTACCAATTTCTCTCACCTCATTCTGCAATTTCTTCATGATTGTTGGGTGTCTTAGCAGTTCTGTCATTGACCACTCTAGAACTATGTAAGTAGTATCAGTTCCAGCAGCAAACATATCCTACAAGAAACAGAAGTTGATAGCAGACCGAAAATCAAAAGCTCATGTTATTACAAAAGCTACGAGTATTCTTTCTAAAAAAAAAAAAGGGAAAAATATTAAAAAAATCTTTAAAATAATTTTTTGCAATCCAAAAAATTCATGATATATTTTTTTTTATCTAAAATACTTAAAAAAGAAACTTTTATTACAAAAAGTCCAATTGTTAACTTTCATCTTAACACCTTTAAAATATATTATTGATTAGACTAAAATAATCTTCAAAAATATTTTAAAAAATATTAAATAATAGATACAACAAATTTTTCAACCAAAAAAAAAAAAACATAACATTTTTTATTTATCTAGAATACTTAAAAAATAAATTTTTACTTTAAAAAATGTTATGATTTTTTGGGATTGAAAATTTTATTTTATATATTTTTTACTGTTTTTTTCTAAAATAAATCTTAAAGGTTATTTTAGTATAATCAGTAATATTTTTTAACTATATTAAGATGGAAGTTAACAATTAGACATTTTGTATTAAAAGTTTCTTTATTAGACTTTTTAAATTGAAAAAATGTATTATGAATTTTTTTAATTGAAAACTTTATTTTAGAGATTTTTTAGTATTTTTTTCAAAAAAAAAAATTTCAATTTGATTTTTCTATTGAGCAATGTTTTAATGTTGATATCTTTATGCTCATTTGATAATCATCATGTCCCAATAGGTGGAACCCATCATCATGAGCCTACCAAGGATCCATACCTATAAAGAAAATGGGCACTAGATGAATATAGAAATATGAACATTAAAACATTACTTTTTTACCTAAGTTATTATTGTTTATCCAACTGTATAGCTGTACAGATGGTACTGTATCTCCCATTTTTAAATGCCATGTTATAGAATATATTGAGTTTTAATTTACCAAAATATATATATATATATATATATATATATATTGAGTTTTTGGTTGGACCAGTGTAGTTTTTTAACAAATTTTTCACTCATCCACTTGTTACCTATTTCCCAAGCCAATGTTATTTAGGAAAGAGTTTTCTTTAAAAAAGCCTATTATCTTTTAAAAAAAATGTCTTTTCAAGGGATTTTTTTTTTTTTTTATGAAACGCTTGTGGAAAAAGATTTAATTTAAAAAGATGTCTTTAACAAATAATGAGCTTTTAAAATAAATATAAAAGCACGTGAAATTTAAAAACACTTGCTTTCAGTAAAAAAACATAATATATATTATTAAATATCATACAATCAATCATCTTATAATTAATAAATATATAATATTAAAAGAATTATTAATTAATAAATTTTCTCATACTTTCATTAATCAGAAAATATTTCTTATATATAAATAATTTTTAATATGAAAATAAGACTTTATATGTAACTTTTCAACGATATATTATTTTTTTAATAAAAAATATGTAAAATACTCAACTCAAAGTATAAAAAACTTTTAATGTTCTTTTCAAATAAAGAAATTATGTTTTTTAATGTCATAATTTGTCTCACTTATCATATTTTTTACTTCAATGATATTGAATTAATAAATATAATTATCTAGATATGTCATAAATGGGATATATAACTATTTTATATCTCTAATAATTAATATTATAAAAAAAATTAAAAACTATATTAATTATTAGGTAATAGAATTATTAATTATAAAACTAAGTTAGTTTTTTAATAATTTATTAATTATTAAATATTATTAACTTATTAAATATTAATTATACACAAATATATATACACACGTGAACCTACAAGTAAGTTAAGGAGGGCTATGGCCCCAAAGTTTTGAAATTTATATTTTTTACCCCTATTTTTCATACAATTGTTTTAAAAGTCTAGAAGTTGTCTCCCTCAAAAATTTTCATATTTCTACGGAAAGCTCCTTTTATGTTTTGCCCCCTAACCCTGTGAGCTAGGTACGCCATATATATATACTACACACACACACACACACACACACGTATAGGTAAGTGGTTGGTTGGTTGATTTAGGGGGATATCATTCTTACCAAGATGAGAGCTTTGACAGTATCTCCATGTACAGGAAAGCCAACAGTGTTATTTCTCTGAACTTCAAGCAAAACATCCAGAAAGTTCTGTTGGCTCCAACCACAGTCACTGCTCTCTTCTCGTCTGATCCATGTGCTCTTTAACTAAGCCCTCCAAAAATTCATCAAACCATTTTGCAACTCCTTCCACTTTAGCATCCAAACCATTGATACGATTTACCCAAGCAAGCCATGGAATATAGTCTCCCACATTGAAAACACCCAGCAGCTCTGTAAACTCGCCCAACATCTCCTTCAATTTCCTGCTACTTTCCCTTGATCCACTCCATTTCCTCCCCAAAGCTACCCTACACACTGTATCATTTGTAAGCGAAACAAACACTTCTTTCAAATTTATCAATGAAGACGAAGAAGATGACTCTCTGATCTTCTCGATCATAAGAGCTGTTTCTTCTTTTCTCACGTCCCGGAAAGACTCAACCCTTCTGTTACTCAGCAAGTGAAGCACACAAAAGCTTTTTACTTGTCTCCAATATTCACCATAAGGAGTGAACGCAACGTCCTTATCCTGATAGAAAAGTTTATTGGGGATGCTTAATTTAGGTCTGCTTGAGAAGATAAGATCATGGGTTTTCATGATCTCGCAAGCTGCATCGGCAGAGGAGACGACGAGCACCGGCACTTTGCCTAGTTGAAGCAGCATGAGAGGGCCATATTTTTTCAGCGAAGGAACAGAGGGAGCGATGAGGGTGCAAGCCAAGTTGGTGGAGGTTTCCAATGATGGGGAGCTTTGGGGGAGAAGGTGGTAGCTTTTTGCTGGGTGGTGATACTGGTGAAGTGTTGGACAACCATTTGAAAAGGAAGACCTGTGAAGAAAAACAAGGGAAGAAGAGAGAAGAAGAAGAACATTGCTAGATTCCAGTTGCGAAAAAAACTTGACATATCCAATTCTTGTCAGTGGAAGAGTATGCTCTCTAATCCTGGAGATTAGTGGAGAATATTATAAGTATCTTTGTAAACTTGCTCTGTTTGTAAGTGTATTGATTGGAAGATTATCTCACCATCACCCTGATCTAAACAACCATTAAAATAATACTATTAAATTATATATTATTCACTTTCCCTAAACAATTTTCTTTACGGCATTATGAGAATTTCTTTACCATTTGCACACGTTAGAAAATTGAGGATATGAAAAGAAAGGGATAAAGATTCTAATAATTATATTAATTTTTAATGTTTTATTTGATAATATATAAATATTTTTGTTACTTATTATTTTTTTTTAAATGATAAAACTATTTCCTTCAAAAAAAATTTTCAATTTTTAAAATTTTGATCATTTTTTTATTTTTTAAATAAATATTGATAAAATTTTTAAATTTATTTTTATATAAAATAAAAATAAGTTATTTACCTTAAATTTATTTTTAAATAAAATAATAATAAAAACTTTAAAAAAGTTAGAAAAAAGTTGTAAAAAATTGAGAAAATGTAAAAATAAATAAATAAAAGAGACAATTTTGTCATTTTGAAAAAAAAAAAATTAACTAGAAGGGATATCTGTATATTGTCAGGTAAAGAAAGGTCAATATAATTTTTGAAACCTCAAGAAAGGTCAGTGTAATTGTTAAAAATCTCATGAGAAATTAGTATAATTTACCCAAAGAAAATATAATACCTAGAAAAATAGACTTAGAGTTTGTTTGAAAATTTTAGAGAGAAGAAAAGAAAAGAAAATTTTAAAAAAAAAAGGAAAAAAAAAAGAAAAAAAATATTTATCATCATTTTCATATTGTTTGAATGTTAGGAAAGAAATGAGAAGAAAAAAATCATTATTTTTTATTTGAATGATGGTGAGAAAAGAAAAGAAAATAATAAATTTTTATTTAATACTTATCTAATTTTGAAATCATTAATTCAAGAATGTTTTTTATATTTAAAAATAATAATAAATTAAACTTCTTTTTCAAATCTTTCCATTTCTAGAGAGATCAAAAAAGCCACCTTAAATCAATTAAAATTTCTCTTATAATTTTCTCTTTTTCTCTCCATCATAAACATGCAAAAGAGAAAGGGAGTAACCATGGTCTCCTTCTCCCTTGTTTCACATTTTTAATAGAATTTACCTAAATAAATGCATTATATAACAATTCAAATCCCAACTAAATTCTAACAAAACATAATTGCAACATTATAATTTATCTTTAATTTTCTAACAGTTGTATTAAATTTAATCTTTTTTCAAAGTTTTTTTATACAACAATAAGAGAAGACAAATTGAATCGATGTCAACTAGGTAGAGAGTATGTATTCATATCATTCAGATAAAACTTTCATCTGAGTTACTTTTATATAGTGCTTTATAATCAATCTAGAATGACAAACTGAATATTAATAAAACAATTAAATATAAGTAATTATCACATAATTTATTACAAATTTATAAATAATTTTAAATGTGTTTAGCTGACATATCACTTTAACTTGTATTAGACACACTACAAGAAATGAGCTTATTTCCGACGCATTTTATTCGATCGTCGAAAATAATTAATTATTACCGACCAAAACTACTATGAGTCGGAAATAATTAATTATTTACCGACCAAAACTACTATGCGTCAGAAATAATTAATTATTACCGACCACAACTACTATGCGTCGGAAATAATTAACTATAATCGACCATTTTATAAGTCGGCAATAACTAAATTTAATAAAGGTTATTTCCGACGCTATTAATCGTCGGAAAATATTACTATTACCGACCAAAATACGCTGTGTTGAAAATAATCAAATATAATCGACCATTTTACAAGTTGAAAATAACTAAATTTACTAAAATATATTTTCCGACGCTAGTCGTCGTCGGAAAAAAGTACTATTACCGACCAAACTAGTCTGTGTCGGAAATAAGTAACTACAACCGACCTTCTTTTTGGTCGGAAATAACCTGTTTTGCTCAAAACTTCGCGCCTCTATCTGTCTAGCCACTGTCAACCTCGCACCTTTCTCTGATCTCTCACCTCTCTGTCTCTGTCTCTCGTCGATCTCTCTGATCTCTCGCCGATCTCTGATCTCTCACCTCTCTCGCCGATCTCTCTGATCTCTCGCCTCTCTCGCCGATCTCTCCCCTCTAGATCCACAAAAAAATAACAGTGTTCTGCCTCCATCTTCTTCGTCGCAGAGAGACTTAGGGCACGAAGTGAAGGAGATTTTCTTAGTCGTCGTCG
The DNA here is from genome assembly GCA_008638375.1 of Nyssa sinensis. NCBI lineage: Eukaryota > Viridiplantae > Streptophyta > Magnoliopsida > Cornales > Nyssaceae > Nyssa > Nyssa sinensis. The sequence goes on from CM018036.1 coordinate 7,394,484, forward strand.
AAACAAGCCCCTCTCGCATCGTCGTCGCTTGATCGATTTAAAGTCCTCTGTATCGTCAACAGCTCTTTCTCTCCCCAAAGCCAGGTATGCCTCCTTCTCCTCTTATTCTTCTTCTTCTTTTATTTAATTTTTTTTTTGTGCAATTATTCTTTATCTCCGAATCTGATCGACATCGGCTCTAGAGCATGTAACGTTTAAAAAATTGACTCGCACAACCCCCCTAAAATTTGGGCGTGTGTTTGAGATCCCTGTAAAGTAGAAATGTGTGTGTGTGTTTGTGTGTGTGTTCTACTGTTTCAAAAACAAATTAACAGGCCAACTAAAAATGAACAAACAAAAAATATCTATCCAGTTTAATCCATCCATATTTTCCATCTGCTAAACTGCTACAGGTATCCTCAATATTGATTATTATGAATAGGCACATTAGAAAACCAAATTATCCCTAATAATACATTGATATTCCATCTGCTTGAATAATTTGTTTTACAATTCTTTGCTGTGTTTGTTTTGAGATGGCTCCAATTGAATTAGCTAAATTTCTAGAGTTCAAATACTATGGAAAATATGAAATTTTAAATCTTTGTCACTAGTTCTAGAGTTCAAACATAAGAAAGTCGATACTAGCTATATACAAATCACTATATACATACCACTATCATGGGGTTTTTTTATTTTAATTGAAAAATTAAAGCAGTTACCATTTTGTAGTGTTCAAAAGTTGTAGTGAAAAAATTATTTTAATTGAAAAGACCTACTCAATGCTAGTGGTCCTCCAACAGCAAAATTGTTTTAAGTTACATTGTTTTCTGTTTTTATTTCTCTCTTTCCTTCCAACTTGACTAACATGATAATTGATAAGAACATGTTTGTAAAATAATACTTGAGCCCAAATTAAGTAGAACTGTTTCTTCTATCTAGTGATGTATCAAACCTCAAACTAATGATTCATTCCTTATAGAACAAAAGAGATCAGAAGAAAACTATACAAAACTTCTTTATCTCATCATATGTATCTCTTCTTGTAACCATTTAGTTAGTTTTCACAACTTCTTACAATTATTTTTGGCCAGTAAAACCACTTTTTTTAGTAGGTAAATATAATTTAATTAATAGATCGAGAAGACCAAAACTATACAATTGAGATACAATGGAATCAAAAAATACTTCCTTTTTTTTTTTGTAATCTGGATCAACTCCATCAACACTAACCTTCAGTTGTATGAACAGATCGTAAATCGGTGCTCATTTTATAACTATTTCACACAAGCTTATACTTGAAAGAAAGTGGCGCCAAGGAGAGTTGTACTCGATGGGGTTTGTACTCGATGTGAATATTTATTTTTATCTAGTTATGAATTAGATTTTAAATCCTTTGCTCATATTTGGGAGGCTTTTGCCTTTGTTAGATTGTGTAGTAATTTTCTGTTATTTTGTGATGTTGTGATTATACTATTCAATTGATTATAATAGATGAATTGTAACACTTCCACACTAATCGAAGCTAAATCCCAACCTCAAGTTTGGGCCTAAAATTTTAGCCACCTTATGCATGCATAAACAAGGCACCACTCAACCAATTTAGATTTGACAGTGTGGGCTGAATTTGTGTGTATTCTTGAGCTTATTTTCAGATGTTCTCTTAGCTCCAATTGGGATATTCTCTATACTGCAGATCCTTTATCAAATAGTTTAACATTCGAGTGTTTTGCCATATTTATCGATTAGCAGGAATTAGTTGATTGGATCGTGCTATATGTTTGCTTGCTATCTAGCCTGCTCAATATTAGTTTATTTGCTACCTCCTGTACTTTGGATCATTTTGTACTTGCTAGCATATATTTATGTTTGTGTATGATTCATGTTAAAATGATTTCTAACAATCAATATAAGTTACTGAAATACTTTGTGAATCTTTTAATTTATGAGAAATTACTAACTATAATCGGCATCACGCAAAGTTGTTTAGTTCCAATGATATTTAGTATCCTTATTGTGCACGAAACATGCATAGTTATTTTGAGTAAAGATTATTATTTGTGTGTTTCTATATTCTTGAAGTTGAGGACACAAATTGTGCACTACTCTTTAAGACAATCATAAAACTACAACAGCATGAGAAAGTATTGTGACCTTCATTATGTGGTGCATATTGTGCCATTTTTATATTGAAAGGGATGTCCTTGTTGTCAACAGGCTAGGGGAGAGGAATTTCTGTGAATTTTTCCCCCCCTCTAGTTGTTTTCAAAATTTACTTGCCTCCTATGCTAATGCATTCTCTTTGGCAGCATTGGCAATGTTTCTTCGTTGAAATCAAAATCTGTATGTTCTTTTGTTGTCCAACTTTCACTTTTGCTTCATTATAAGTGTACTGCAGCAGGTAGACTTCATGGTTATGGGCAACAAATTGGCAGAATTCTAATTTTCCAGGAGAAGAAACAATTTGGCGAGAAAGCTTTCTTTCTTTTCTTTTGGCAATTTAGAAGGGAAATGTTTAGTTGTTGTAGTTCGGTGGGGATTAAGAGGGTTGGTAAAAATTAAATATTTCTGACGCTTTTTGTAGTCGGAAATAATATATTATTCAGACGCTGACATGCGTCAGTAATAGTTGAATATTTTCAACGTTGAATACGGTCGGTATTAATTATTTCCGACACTTTTAGTGGTCGGAAATAATCTTTTATACCGACGCTGAATATGGTCGGTATTAGTTGAATATTTCTGACGCAAATGTTGTAGCGTCGGAAATAATATTTTCTGACGAGTTTATTGCTGACCGTGTTATTCGACGTTTTCTATTGGTCGGGAATGTTTATTTCCGACACTGATGTTGTTATTTCCAACGCCATGGGGTGTCAGAAAAAACCTCATTTCTTATAATGACACAAAAAAAGAAAAAAATTGTTCTATTTCTTTAGATAAATATGCATGCGTGAGACTCAATTATTTACACTAAGAAATTAATATCATTTGATTACTTAGTCAAAAAGGAAATGAATAAATAAGGTGATTGCATTGTCAGCATTGATCAACGATTTTGAAATAATCACATATTTGAAAGAGGGTGAGAACCAAGACTTGCACTAATTGGACTATTGTTGAAGATAATTTTTATAATAATTAATGGATAATGATGTAGAATAAGAAAAAGTACTAGAGAGTTGGTCAAGTTTTTGAAAAATGGAAACCTTATCTTGATTTAAAATAATATCTTTTATAATTAAAATTGTCACGGAACTTTTTATTCCTCTAATTTGACTTTTTTATATTTATAGTAATTTTTAATTTTATAATTATTTTATTTAGAAAAGTCCGAATTAACTTCTGTTTGCAGCTATAATTTTTTAATTTGATATAGTTTTTAGTTTTCTAAAAAGTCTCAATTTTTATTAATTTAGAATTTTTTCTCTTTTTTAAAATTATTATAATTTCTTAATTATAATAGAACTAGTATAAGGAATTAATAAATTTTTATTCAAATTAGTAATAATTTTAGTCTATATATATATAAAATGAAAAATAGTCTTTATTATGGAGATTATTAATAATATATTTTTGTTTAAAAAATTAAGATTTGTTCTTTTTAGGTGAAAAATTTATTTTGTTTTTTGTTACTAAAGAATTCAATCTGTTTGATTCTTATTTACATTCTGCATTGCATTAAATAATGTTTTGTTGCTTGAATGAGAGAGTGACATGTTGACCGTTTCTCTCAGAAGTGGTTAAGAAAACGGGTTTCCAGCTCCTCTTCATCTTAGGAGCTTTGAAATGTTCCACTCCACGTTTGAAATCATTTTGAACTGCCTCCATGATAATCTGAGAACGTGGGACACGTGTTGCCAAAGCTTAATGGAAGCTTTGGCAATAAATACCACCATTTGGTCCCCAAACTCACTTATCTCAATTCCTTCAGTCTTACACCATCTAAAGTGAGTTTAGTAGAGTCTGGAAGCGCCAAAACGAAGAAGAAAACAATGAGAAACAGAGGATAGCATCAATAGCCGGACGTATGCTTTAATTATATATTTCGGTTTTACGATTCATTTCAATTGTTCATTCCGCATTATGAATCGTTCTAGAGCTTACATTTGGTATCAGAGCATGGTTTACATCTCTGCCTTGATGTTTTATCACATGCTCTGTTTGTCTCTGTTTTTTTTTTTTTTTTTTTTTTTTTTTTTTTTTTTTCTGGCCGAAAGTTTTAAAATCAAGTTTTTGATTTCTTGACTTTTTGGCCGGAGATCTAGCACTTCGATCGAAAAACTGAGGGTAGATTTGAGTTGCCCATAACCTATAGATTCGGACCCAGTGGAAACCGCAAGAAAATCCGTCGCCGGAGAGTCGCCGTTGACGGAGAAGATGACCGGCCATGCGCTGGGAAGGGTGCTGCGACTGGGATTTTTGTTCCTTGATTTGAGCCAAACCGAGTCGGGTCCGACCCGACCCACCCATTCAGATGGCTGCCCAACACTGTTATTTTATGTGTAAAATTTTAAATTTGAGTTTGGGGAGTATTTGGTTATAAAGGAGAAGCTATCCAATGGTTGGCTTAACATGTACGGGAAATTAAAAAAAAAAAGGGTTGCACATATCCTTTGGTTGGAACCAGTGACCAAAGGGAAGGAGTTAAATAATAAGGATTTGGGCCCATACCCTTGTGCAAATTTAATAATTATGCTCATATTTAGTTTGCATGAATTGATTATTTCTGCTATATTAATATATAGAGTTTTTGGATGTGAATATATATATATATATATATATATATAGTTAAAGGCATGAAATTAAATGTTATGCATAATATTATAGTTTTTATTATGTAATGTTTATGCTTGAATTGTGAGAATATTCTATGCAGAATAATAACATGTTAATTTTAGTTAAAATTATGTAATTTATAATTATTTTCATATTTAATTAATCCTTATATTTAAAAGGTATAATGTCTAGTGATCAATATGATTTTTGGTTAATTAGAGAATAGTCACAACATCTTTAATTAAATAAAAATCATATATTATGATTGATTAGGATCACATTAATCATACTTAGTAAAATAAATTTTATCCCACAAGAATTTTTATTATATGATTAATTAGGATAAAATATCAAATTATTCATAACTTACCCACAGGAATTATGAATTAATTTTATAATTTGATAGTTTTATCATAAAATTTAATATTAAAAAGAATATATATCAAATTATAATCATTAATGGACTATTTACTGTGGGAGTATGAATGTGTACATCTAAGGAGGTTCTGTCTAGGAGACTAAATTTTAAGAAGGACCATTGTGACCCCTCCAATCTTTCCTGGGAATCTTGAAGTTCTGTCTAGGAAAGAAAAATCTTTCCTAGGAACTTACTTAGTAGTACTATTTCTTTTTGCGGTAAAATAGGCCTTATACATGATTATTGAGGAAATAATTTGATAAATTCTATCACAAAGAATAATTGAATCTACTTGAATTAAAAATTTATCTCACAAGCAATTTTTATGCCATTAGATTCAATTTTTAAACATGATTCACATTGGTAGGTCATGAACTTCATTATGCCTCATTTTAATGTAAGCATGTATGTTTAATTTATGTAGCTAGCCAACCTATTAAATTTTCTGATGTCGGTTGTGAAAATCTCAAACTTAAGGGTGATAACTTTAAAATGTGGAAAGAGAGGGTCTTACTTTATTTAGGGTGAATGGACATTGATTATGCTATAAGAAAAGACAAACCACCTACAGTTACCAATACCAACACTGAAGCTGAGATTGCTCTTTATAAACATTGGGAGCGATCCAATCGACTCAGTGTCATGTTCATAAAGACCAAAATCTCTGCTGGTATTCGTGGTTCAGTCGATCAGCATACTAAAGTCCATGATTTACTCAAGGCCATTGATGAACAATTCGTCACTTCAGATAAGGCGCTTGCTAGCACCCTAATTATGAAGTTTTGTTCTACAAGGCTCAACACTGTGAGAGGTGTGCGTGAGCACATCATGAAGATGAGGGACACTACGGCTCAACTTAAGAAACTGGAGGTTGATATTTCAGATTCTTTTCTCGTGCACTATATTTTGAATACTCTCCCACCTCAATACAGTCTTTTCAAAATCTCCTACAACACACATAAGGATAAATGGTCTATTAATGAATTTATGACCATGTTTGTTCAAGAGGAAGTGAGATTAATTATTAAGATGGGAGAGAGTGCAATGCTGGCTACGCAGGGAAAGAATAAAGCTCAAGCCAATAAGAAAGGGAAAGACAAGTTGGCTCCACAAGCTGACATAAAGAAAGATCCTATATGTTTCTTCTGTAAAAAGAAGGGACATGTTAAGAAAGATTGTCCCAAATTTCAGAAATGGCTTGAGAAGAAAGGTAATCAACTCTCTTTAGTTTGTTATGAATCCAATATGGTTGATGTTGGTTACAACACTTGGTGGATTGATTCTGGTTCTACAATCCATATTTCGAATTTCTTGTAGGGTATACAAAACCTAAGGAAGCCGGTGGGAAGTGAACAATGCATCTATTCGAGAAACAAGATGCGTTCACATGTGAATGCTGTTGGAACATGCAATTTGATTTTAAGTAGTGGCTTTGTATTAACTCTAGAAAAAACCTTTTATATTCCTAGTTTTTCTAGGAATTTAATTTCAGTTTCTAAACTTGTATCATTGGGATACTCTTTTAAGTTTTCAGATACATCTTTCAGTTTAATGTATGAATTTGAAATGGTTGGAGTTGGTACATTGTGTGATGGTATTTTCTGTATTAATTTGCAAAATGATGCCACTTATAATGCTATGCATGTTCACACCGGTATAAAGAGATATGTTGTAAATGAGGATTCCTCTATATTATGGCACTAGAGATTAGGTCATATCTCCATTGAGCGTATTAAAAGATTAGTAAATGATGGGATACTTAGTACTCTTGACTTTACTGATTTTGAAACTTGTGTGGACTGCATAAAGGAAAAGCAGACCAACAAGTCTACGAAAGGTGCCACAAGGAGTTCTCACATATTGCAAATCATACATACAGACATTTGTAGTCCAGACATGGACGCACATGGTCAGAGATACTTCATCTTATTCATTGATGACTATTCACGATACATGTATCTCTACTTGTTTCATAATAAGAACAAAGCATTAGATGCCTTTAAAGTTTTCAAGGCTGAAGTAAAGAAACAATGCGATAAGCAAATTAAGATCGTGAGGTCAGACAGAGGTGGAGAATACTATGGTAGATATACAGAAGATGGACAATCATATGGTCCCTTTATGAGGTTTCTTTAGGAAAATAGGATTGTTGCCCAATACACTATGCCTGGTTCACCAGACCAAAATGATGTAGTTGAAAGAAGAAACTGAACATTATTGGACATGGTGCGGAGCATGTAGAGTAGCTCCAATCTTCCTAAAGTACTTGTGGACTGAGGCACTAAAGACGGCTGTGTACATCTTAAACCAGGTCCCAACCAAAGTTGTTCCTAAAACACCATTTGAGTTATTTAAAGGTTGGAAACCGAGTTTAAGGCATGTACGTGTTTGGGGATGCCCGTCTGAGGATTTATAATCCAAAAGAGAAGAAACTGGATCCGAGGACCATTAGTGGCTATTTCATTGGATATGCTGAAAGGTCCAAAGGTTACAAATTTTATTGTCCATCTCATACCACTAGGATTGTGGAATCAAGGAATGCCAAATTTCTTGAGATGACTTGATCAATGGGACGGATCATTCAAGGAACACAATTTCTGAAAATGATCATTCAGGTAATCAACCTTCCACTTCAAGTAATAGATTGATTGTTATTCATAACACCCCTTCAATACAAATTGGTGTTGAACAACCAATCATTGAAGTTCCACAAGCGGCTGACATCATTCAAGTAGGTCAGGGAGTTCAAGAATTACCAATTCTTAAACAACCAGTTGAACCACATCCTCCCCAAGAAGATGTTGGTGCAGCACTAAGAAGATCTACTAAAACAAGGAAGTCAACTATTAAGGAAGTCAGCTATTCCTAATGACTATATAGTGTATCTACAAGAAACTGACTATGATATAAAAACTGAAGATTGTCTCGAATCTTTTTCATAAGCCATTAATTGCAAAGAGTCAGAATATTGGTACAATGTCATGATAGAGGAAATGAATTCCATGAGGGACAACAATGTCTGGAGCCTTGTAGACTTGCCTAATAGAGCCAAAGCCATTGGCAATAAATGGGTCTTTAAGACCAAAAGAGACTCATTGGGCAACATTGAGATATACAAAGCTAGACTTGTTGCTAAGAGATTCACTCAAAAGGAAGGAATCAATTACAAGGAGACATTCTCTCCTATATTTAAGAAAGATTCCCTAAGGATTGTCTTGGCATTGGTAGCACATTTTGACATAGAGTTGCATCAAATGAATGTGAAAATGACTTTTCTCAATGGTGATTTAGAAGAGGAGGTTTACATGAAACAACCTGAAGGATTCCCCTCTAGTGATAGTGAGCACTTGGTTTGCAAACTCAATAAATCCATATATGATTTAAAACAAGCATCCCGCCAATGGTATTACAAGTTTCATGGTGTTATTTCTTCATTTGGATTTGTTAAAAACATTATGGATCAGTGTATATACTAGAAGGTCAGTAGGAGTAAGATATGTTTTCTTGTTTTATATGTGGATGATATTCTACTTACAACTAATGATAAGGGGTTGTTGCATGGGGTAAAACAATTCCTCTCTAAGAATTTTGACATGAAGGATATGGGTGAGGCATCTTATGTCATTGGTATTAAGATCCATAGAGACAGATGCAAAGGCATCTTAGGTCTGTCTCAGGAAACCTATATCAATAAAGTCTTAGAGAGATATTGGATGAAGGATTGTTCACCAAATGTAGCTCCCATTGTGAAGGGTGATAGGTTCAATTTGAACCAATGTCCAAAGAATGACTTGGAAAGGGAACAAATGCAGAACATCCCATATGCCTCAACTGTTGGAAGCCTAATGTATGCTCAGGTTTGCACCAGACCTGACATAGCTTATGCTGTGGGTATGTTAGGACGATATCAGAGCAATCCAGGTTTAGACCACTAGAGAGCTGCAAAGAAAGTGATGCGGTACCTTCAAGGCATCAAGGACTGCATGTTTACCTACAGACGGATTGACAGTTTGGAAGTAGTTGGTTACTCCGATTCAGACTTTGCTGGTTGTATGGATTCACGTAAATCATCATTAGGTTACATCTTTATGATGACTAGTGGAGCTATTTCATGGAGGAGTGAGAAACAATCCTTGACTGCTACTTCCACTATGGAAGCTGAGTTCGTGGTTTGTTTTGAGGCTACATCGAATGGTGTATGGCTTAGGAGTTTCATTTCGGGGTTTAGAATCATGGATTCTATCCATAGACCATTGAGGATATTTTGTGACAATTCAGCTGCTGTTTTTATGGCTAAGAATAACAAAAGTGGCAGTTGAAGTAAACATATCGATATTAAGTACTTAACCATAAGGGAACGTGTTAAGGAAGGAAAAGTAGTCATTGAACACGTCAGCACTGAATTGATGATTGCTGATCCTTTGACTAAGGGCATGCCACCATATAAATTCAAGGATCATGTAATGTCAATGGGACTAAATTCCATTATGTAGTTCATTCATTGTACGAATTATGTTTCCTCATTAAAACTCTTACTTATTGTAATTTTTCTCATATTCATGTGCACCTTCAGTTATTTGAGGAAACAAAAATTTATTCATTAGGACCAAGAATAAACATAGGGTTTATTCATTCAGAAATTGTTGCCACATAAATTTTAAGAAATAAATACATGATAATACGTGAAAAATAATACTCGTCATAAAAGGACTTATCACCATGATTCATATACTTATTACTTAATACAGATTATTGATGGTTTTACGATTCATTTCAATTGTTCATTCCACATTATGAATCATTCTAGAGCTTACATGACATCGATTAATGAGATGATTTTTTTAATGAAAAAGAGCTCGATGAAATTATTTGTTTAAAAAAATTACCGATATAATAATAATTAATGATTCTCTTTTACTTTATGTACATATTTAACCGTATCAATTTGTACATAAAACACTACTCTTAACACATTCAAAAGTAAATTTACAAAAGCAAGTCACCAAAACCCATAACATCAGAGGATTTTTATTATTATTTGGCAGATGAGATTGAATTACTTATCAAAGGAAGGAGAAAAAACAAAACACGTGGAATAGTCCAAATGGAGAGATTACAAACTTATATACCTCAAAATGGTCTGAGGTAAGGTACTGTTAAAAGACAGTGTGAAGTTCATTGAAAAATACTTATTTTTCATGGCTTCCTTTTCTAACTTGACCGACCAAACCAACTAGTAGCCCTACCCTTGATCCACGGTTCTCCCATCAATTTGAAGCATGTGTGAAGATGTTTGTTTGGTTTGGTCTATTGCTTTACAAAAAATATGAAATTTATTAATTATTGTATTTTTCATATTTTTCTTAAATAAAAATATTTCTCATCCGTAAATGATTTTTAGCACATAAAGAAAATATTATATGTAACTTTCAACGACATTTTGATTTAAAAAAAAACACATATAATATTTAATTTATAATATAATTTTTTTTAATATCTTTTTATATTAAATAAATTGTGTTTCATATGCTTGTTTGTCTTGTAATTTTCTCTATATAAATTAATAAATATAATTGTCATTAATGGTATAAATAATAGTACATTTATATGTATATTGATATACCACTATGTGACACACCAACCACTGCATGACACGTGCAACCGCAAGATCGGTTCACAACTCACAATAGAGCTCAGGCTCGGCCACATAACTTGTGCTCGGTCGCTTAGTCAAATTCGGCCTTATAATCTGTGTTCGGCCATTCAGCTCATTCTCGGCCATACAGTTCATGATCGGCCATTCAGCTCGTGCTCGGCCTTTCAGCTAGTGCTCGGCCATTCAGCTCGTGCTCAGCCTTTTAGCTTGTGCTCGGCCTTTCAGAGCAGACCTACAGAGGCCGAGCACGTATCTCTAGAGAAGATCTACTTATCTGCAAAGCTTACAGGTCCGAACACAGACCTTCGGTGTAACACTGCTATTCAAAGCTCATCACCGCCTTACTATATGCCGAGCAGAGAATAAGGAAACAGTCTTTTACAAGGAAACCACCACTCATGGTTATCTCTATTTGATGCAATATTCTACAAGGTAACTACTATCTCCGATGCTCAAATCCCTAATTTCATGGCTCCAAATCCTAATCAACTTAGGAGATCCATTGCCTATAAATTCAACCCTAGAGGTACGCTTTATTTTCATGCTCATTATTTGGCTTTGATTACAAGTCTTTCAATTCAATTTATTGACTTAAGCATCGGAGCGGCTACCGCCGGAGCCAACCCGGTGGTCCTCTGATCTTCTGTTTCGAGTGTTTCGCAGGGAGCCGAGCTTGGATCTCACGTGGGCCAAAAAGTGCAGCATCAGTTTGGCGCCGTCTGTGGGAAACGACAATCACCAAGTGCTCTACTCAATCTAAGCTCATCTTTCGTCTATCAGAGGGATTATGGCCCCCAACTTGCGACCCAGGAATAACACTCAAAACCCTCATCCACAACCAACTGCTGGACGAGGAAGAGGGCGAGTGAATAACCCTGCACAGGAAGAGCTAATCGAAACTAGGCGGCAGAACCAGTTGCTACGGGAACAGCTTTTGACCATGACCAGGACCCTGGCAATGTTCACCCAGAATCATGAAACCAATCCTCAAAATCCACCCGTTGTCACTCAACAGCAGCAGCCTCCTGCGGCCGCCGGTGTTCATATAGACCCCCAGCCGTCGTCGGCAGCCGGTCGAGGGATTCCCGCCTTTGTCCCAGAGGTCCATTATCGAAGTACTACCCGACCCCCCGTCCCGGGGGCCTCGGGAGTAAACTACGTTCCACAAGGATCACCTCCTCGAGTAGTTCCTGTACCACCAGTACCAGAGAATCAGAATAACCCCCCGGTAGCAGGCCAAGATCAGCCTACCCATATAGGCCCTGAGGCCGTGAGACCTGCCTCGCAGCAACCCGTTCTACCAAGAGGGTCAGTAAGGGCCGAGGAAGTTGCTGAATCAATAGACCGTACTGCTATCATAAGGGGTGCCCAGTATCCAGAACAGGACGAGCTGGCCAGATTGCTCGGGAGGTCGGCCACCCCGTTCACCAATGCTGTCATGGCCGAGGAAAGACCCAAGAAATTTATCGTCCCCAAATTCACCCCTTATGATGGGACCGGGGACCCGGGGGACCACCTCTCCCACTACCAGCACACCATGGCTTTGCACGGCGCTTCTGATGCCTTCTTATGCAGAACGTTCGTAACCAGCCTCAATGGTACCGCCCTAAAGTGGTTCCACCACCTCCCGCCGAACTCAGTATCTGGCTTTTATGAGCTCGGCAGAAGGTTCTTGGACAGATTCATGACTAGCAGGAGGCTAAGAAAGGGTCCGGAATTCCTTCTGAACATAAAGCAAACGAGGGAAGAATCGCTGAGGGGGTATATAGCACGTTTTAACGCCGAGCTCACTGAGGTAACAGATTGCAGCCCCGGTTTCCTAGTGGCTGCTCTAGCCGCTGGACTTGCTCAAGGAGGGTTTAGAGACTCCCTGACCAAAAGTCCCCCAGCGGACATGGCAGCACTCATGGACCGTGCAAGGAAGTACATTAACCTGGAGGAGGCCAGAGACACCTCTAGAAAGGTCAAAGAACAAGCTCAGAAAGACGATCACAAGAAAGATAGTCAAAAGAAAGACACCAGCTCGGCCAGGAAGAGAGTCAGGAGCCCAGAAAAAAGGGGGGCCCCCAGAACATCCTTCAATTCTGGACTAAGGGAATTCAACCACTTCACTCCTCTAAACGCCTCTCCGTACAACATATTGAAGCAAGTAAGATCTCGAGAAAATATGAGATGGCCGGAGCCTTTGAAAGGAGACCCCAGCTACCGAGATCAGACCAAATATTGTGACTTTCACAAAGACCGAGGGCACACTACCAATACCTGCAAAGCTCTCAAGCATGAGATTGAGCAGCTAATAAGGAGAGGAAGGCTGCAGGAGTTCGTCAAGCAGGACGGAGGACAGAACCCCCGTGACGAACGACCCCAGCAGAGAAAAACCGACCAGAGGCAGGAGCAGAAAGGAGGCAGGAACGAACCCCCACAGAACAATCAGGTGATCTATGTCTTACACGCAGATTCCCCTGCAACAGGCACCTCTAACAGGTCAAGAAAACGATATGCTCGGGAGGCCAGGTCTGCTCCCAACATCATGCAGGTCGCTAACTTAGAAAAAAGGTTAAAGCCCTTGCCGGAAATCCAATTTACGGATCACGACCTTAGGGGAGTTCATTGTCCTCATAGCGACGCCCTGGTTATCTCCCTTAAGATCGCCAACTTCGATATCCGGAGAGTTCTCGTCGACACTGGCTGTTCGACCAATGTACTGTTCTACGACCCTTTCAAGCATATGAAGCTCGACCCCAATACCATTAAGCCCACGAGCATAATCATGACAGGCTTTGATGGAAACACTAACACTCCACTAGGAAGGGTCGATCTGGCCACCACTGCGGGTGAAGGGGACGGACAGAAGACCACGATAGCCGAGTACATGGTCATAAAAGCCAAATCTCCCTACAACGTCATAGTTGGAAGGCCCTGGCTACATGAGATGGGAGCGGTCACCTCAACCCTCCACCAATGCTTAAAATACATTCACAATCAGACAGTCTACTCCATCAGAGGATGCCAACCGACCTCCCGAGAGTGCCACGCCCTCGCACTCAAAGCTAAGGCCCCCAAATAGCAATTACTGCACGCCCGTGTATGCAAGGATGCAATCTACCCTTGCTGTCACGAGGCAGAAGACTGTCCCTCCAAAATTGAAGAACCATTGAGCCCCAGAGGAAGGGATAGCAGAGCCAAGCCTATAGGGGAGCCTATTAAAGTCTTGGTCAGCTCAGAGGATCAGGGACGTTACCTACAGATAGGTCCCGACCTGACACATACCGAGCAGGATGAGCTGGTCAAGTTTTTGAAGAAAAACCTCTCCGTATTTGCCTGGGAGACAAGCGACATGGAAGGGATAGATCCCGACCTGATCACGCACAGACTAATGGTGGATCCAGACCATCCACCGGTGAGACAAAAGAGAAGGCCTCTCGCTCCAGAACGGCATCAGGTCATCAACGACGAGGTTCAAAGGTTGCTCAACGCCAACATGATACGAGAGGTATCTTATCCTGATTGGTTGGCCAACACTGTTCTGGTCAAGAAGAAGAATGGTAAATGGAGAGTCTGTGTCGACTACACAGATCTCAACAAAGCATGCCCAAAGGATAGCTTCCCTCTTCCACGAATAGATCAGTTAGTCGATGCAACTGCAGGGCACGAGCTCATGAGCTTCATGGATGCTTATTCTGGGTACAATCAAATACAGATGCATCCTCCCGATCAAGAGAAGACTTCATTCATCACCGAACGAGGTCTCTATTGCTACAAAGTGATGCCGTTCGGACTAAAGAATGCTGGAGCTACCTACCAACGTCTTGTTAATAAGATGTTCGGCTCCTTGATCGGCGGCACTATGGAAGTTTATATCGACGATATGCTGGTCAAGAGCCTAAGGAAGAGCAGTCATCTCCAACACCTAGCACAAACCTTCGACATCCTCAGACAATATAAAATGAAGCTCAATCCCTCAAAGTGCACCTTTGGTGTAACAAAAGGGAAGTTCCTTGGGTACATAGTCTCTCAAAGAGGTATAGAAGCAGACCCGACTCAGATCGGGGCTCTGATCGGACTGAAATCCCCAAAGGCCCGAAAGGACATTCAAGCTCTGAACGGCCGGATAGCAGCTCTCAGCAGATTCATCTCCAAATCCACGGATCGGTGTCTACCCTTCTTCAAGGCTCTGAAAGGTAACAAATCTTTGCAATGGACTGACGAGTGTGAAAAATCCTTTCAGGAACTCAAAAGATACTTGGCTTCGCCCGAGCTCTTATCAAAACCGATCCAAGGAGAAAGGCTGCTTCTCTATCTCGCAGTCTCTGAGAACGCTGTCAGTTCGGTACTAGTTAGGCAAGACAGGAGCGTGCAGAGGCCCATCTTCTATGTCAGCAAGGCATTACTAGACACAGAAAAGAGGTACCCCGAAATTGAGAAGCTAGCCCTTGCTCTCATAGTTTCTGCACGGAAGCTGAGACCATACTTCCAAGCACATCCCATAGAAATTCCGACTGCCTACCCACTGAAAGCAGTCCTAAGAAAACCGGAAGTATCAGGACGGTTGGTCAAGTGGTCAGTGGAACTGGGGGAGTTCGATTTGTCCTACATTCCACGAGTCTCAATTAAAGGGCAAGCTTTGGCAGACTTCGTCGCAGAATTCACTCCCGCGCTGCTAGGCAAAGCTCAAGTCTCAGACGAGGTGGGGACTTGGAAGTTGTATGCTGATGGATCATCCACTGACCGAGGTGCCGGAGCAGGGCTAGTACTACACTCTCCTGATGGACTTACAACCGAAAGGGCAATTAGCTTGGGGTTCAGAGCCTCCAACAACGAAGCAGAATATGAGGCCCTTATCTTAGGAATGAAGCTAGCTCGGGAGTGCGAGGTACAGAGCCTCGAGGTATTTTCCGACTCCCAACTGGTGGTTAGCCAGGTTCAAGGAGAATATGCCATCAAGGATGAAAGAATGCTCCGATATTCGGAACTAGTCAACTTGCTAAAACATTCCTTCCGAGCATTCTCAATCCAAAAAATAGAAAGAGGACAGAACAGCCGAGCCGATGCCTTAGCAAACATGGCATCTCACATGAAAACGGGGGTGGAGTCAACGATAAAGTTCTCTCACCAGCCAAGGCCTAGCACCGAGGAGATCCAGGTCGCCCAAGTCACGGAGCAGCCTCAGAACTGGATGACTCCTATACTCCAATACCTGGAGGAGGGACTCCTCCCAGAGGACAGAAATAAGGCAAAAAGAATCCGCATCAGAGCAGCTCGGTATCTTGTCCTTAACGGAAAACTCTACCGAAGGTCTTACACTCAGCCATTGTTAAAATGCCTAGCACCTGAAGAGTCTCAATATGTCTTGGCAGAAATCCATGAAGGAATCTGTGGAAATCACAATGGGGGGAGAACCATAGCCCACCGAGCTCTAACCCAAGGCTACTACTGGCCTGGGATGCTGAAGGAAGCAAAGGAATATACTCGAAAGTGTGACAAATGCCAGAGGTTCGCCCCTTATCAGCATCAGCCGCAACATGAGCTCATCCCCATTACTAGCCCATGGCCCTTTGCACAGTGGGGGATGGACATCATAGGACCATTACCTAAAGCCAAGCCGAACAGGAGATACCTATTGGTGGCTGTTGACTACTTTTCAAAATGGGCCGAAGCAGAACCACTGACTCGCATCACTGAAAAAGAGATAAAGAGTTTTACTTGGAGAAATATAGTCTGCAGGTTCGGCATACCTCATGTGATCGTCTCAGATAATGGCACGCAGTTCACTGGGAAAATATTCAAGAAATTCTGCCAGGACCTAAACATCAAACAGCACTTCTCCTCCCCTGGTCACCCTCAGGCCAACGGGCAGGCCGAGGTCACCAACCGAACTATCCTCGACGCTCTCAAGAAAAGATTAGAGGAAGCTAAAGGGAGATGGGTCGAGGAACTCCCTGGGGCACTCTGGGCCTACCGGACAACCAGGAGAACTCCAACATCGGAAACTCCCTTCTCCCTAGCCTACGGAACTGAGGCAGTAATCCCTGTTGAGGTCGGCATGCCGACCTTAAGGGCTGAGGCTTTCAACAAAGAGACCAATGACCAACAACTAGCAGAAAATTTGGATTTGCTCGAAGAAAGAAGAGAGCAGGCCGTAATCAGAATGGAAGCATATCAGCGCAGGATGGTTAACCGCTCAAAAATTGGCCTCAAACCTACCAATTTCCAAGTCGGGGACCTCGTCCTAAGAAGGGTTTTCCAGAACACCAAGGACCCCACCATGGGGAAGCTATCACCGAACTGGGAGGGTCCCTACAGAATTATCAAAACGGTTAGACCGACCACTTATTGGTTGGAAAGCATGGATGGGAAACCTGTTCCCAGGCCTTGGAACATGGAACATTTGCGAAAATATTATCAATAAAGTACTTTCTTTTTATTCAACATCTTATATGGAACATCTCAATGTACAGACCTCTCAGGTCTGGTCCATCTCAAATGCACGGACTATAAGTCTGGTCCATCTTAAATGCACAGGCTCAAGTCTGGTCCATCTTAATGCACAGGCTCAGGTCTGGTCCATCTCAATGTACAGACCTCTCAGGTCTGGTCCATCTCAAATGCACAGACTATAAGTCTGGTCCATCTTAAATGCACAGGCTCAAGTCTGGTCCATCTTAATGCACAGGCTCAGGTCTGGTCCATCTCAATGTACAGACCTCTCAGGTCTGGTCCATCTCAAATGCACAGACTATAAGTTTGGTCCATCTTAAATGCACAGGCTCAAGTCTGGTCCATCTTAATGCACAGGCTCAAGTCTGGTCCATCTCAAATGCACAGACTATAAGTCTGGTCCATCTTAATGCACAGGCTCAGGTCTGGTCCATCTCAATGTACAGACCTCTCAGGTCTGGTCCATCTCAAATGCACAGACTATAAGTCTGGTCCATCTCAATGTACATACATCTCAGTTCTGGTCCATCTTAAAAAACAAAATCCCTAAGTCTGATCTATCTTGACTTATGAGGATGATGTTCTATTGCAAGAACACGAAACTAGGTGCCGGCAGTTATAAACAGGCGAGGATAAAGGGATCAGTCACACTGACCATCAAAAAAAAAAAAAAAAAAAAATCCTTACAAATACAAGTCGCTCAGTTCGGCAATCAAGCTCAGGTTCCTGCTCTAAAAAAAATCTGAGTAATTATCCTGTACCGGTTTCTACGACTGACAATCAGAGATCAGATTGATTAGCTATTATTCAAGTCATCTTGCTTAAAATCCATGATTCAAAAACCCCTCCAATGTCAAGAGTTCGGCACAAGTTGGTTATTACTACACATTACTTCAGGATTGCCATAAGTAAGTTCTGGAGACAACCCATGGTCGGTAAAAACGATACTCTAGGTTCAGAGCAGGTTTACTTGTGTCATAATACAAGCCTCAAAGGCCGAAGTCCGTTCATACAAAACAAAACATTGATACATATTTAGAACAGAACTCAAGGATCACCAACAATCAGAGAAAGATAGAGACAAAAATTGAAGAGAAGATGTTTTCATTAATATTTGAGCTCGGTTACAAAAAGATGAAACAGGACTACAAAAGTTTTCCCTAAACTAAGGGGCTTGCAGATCCATCGTCCTGATCACCATCCTCGTCCTCGTCATCATCGTCAATCCCAGACAGGTCAATATCCGGGTACTTGGCAAGAAGCTTGGACTTGAGGTTGTCGTAACCGAGCTGCGCAATAGTATCACCCATCTTCTGAAGCTCGGTCTTCAACCTGGCCTCGGTCTCAACCTTGGCCTCATCAACCTTCTGAACAAGTGAAGACTGAAGAGCACTGTTCTCCTCCTTCAGTTTGGACAGGTCCTGAAGAAGGGAGTCTCGTTCAGATCGCAAAGAATCCCTCTCAAGTTTGATAGAATCCCTTTCGGATTCCATAATTGAGAAGCAATTCCTCGCCTCCTTCAGCTCGTCCTCGGCTGTGGTGGCTTGAGATTGAGCCGTACCGAGCTGAAGCCTGGCTTCATCCAGCTCCTCCTCCAACCTCTCCACAGCCTGGAGATCCACCGTGGCCTCCATTAAAGCAGCCAAGCTATGGAGGGTCTGCAAAAATAAGAAGACGTATCAGTAAAAAGGAAAAGGAAGAAGAGCACAAAAGCAGAAAGGTCGGTCGTTACCTTCAGATGAGCCCTCATGGCACCGGCCACAGTCTTCTCAGTACCCTTCCTGGTGCTGCAGGAAGGGATGTCAGTACAAGGGGCCTCAGCCCAGAAATCTTCAATGGCCTGATGGACGGCCTTATATCCATCAGGCATTTCGGTACCGACCTTCGCCTTACCCCTCTGTTGAGATTTTTGGGCCGAAGAGGGGACAGGCCGAAGAGCCGCCGTACCCCTCTGAGGGGCAGAAGAGGGTTCCCCGATCACCACCCCCTTTTGAGGGGCAGAGGAGGGCTCCCTGATCACAACTCCCCTCAGAGGAGGTCGGGAAGAGGGAGAAGCAGAGGAGACCGCCCCCTTCTTGGGAGGCACAGACGGGGAAGGGTCGGTCGTCCTCGTCTTCTTCGAAGAAGACGCAGTAGGAGGGGGCTGGCTAGCCACCCTCTTCTTCTTTGATGACCCCCATTTGCCAGCGAGGGATTTGAGGACCTCGTCAACAACACCCTTATCCTTGGGAGGCATTGTAGGGCCTGAATGAAGGATGGCTCGGTAATCCCGGTTTGAAGTCTGGAGGAGTCTCTTGTACTGATCCTTCAAAACAGGGGTAAATTGCGGCCTCTTCTTGACGCTCTTGGCTACATGAAAGAGTTTTGAACAAAGGTCAGTCAGATACACAAAGGACAAGGCACAAAGCGAAATTACAGAAGAAAAGGGTGTCTCACCCATAAACCCCGTGCTCCGGGGGAACGTGGAGAACTGGTCCTCAGGGTCGGTCACCTCCCATTTTCCACCAACAAAAAAGAACCGATCCTTCCAAAATTTATTGGAGGACGGCACGAAAGTCAAAGGCCGGAAGCCCTTGTCAAAAGACATGTAGTAGAGGCCCTCCGCCTTCCTATATTTAAGATCCATTTTACTACGGATCAAGTCTAAAGAGACCTCAACACCATTCAGGCGACCTAGGGCCATAAACCCTAACAGGTGCCTCCAACTGTTCAAAAGCAGATCGGCCGGGCAGAGATTGAACCAACAGAAAAAATCCCTAAGCAGTCTAGGGAAAGGAAGGCGTAACCCCATCTCAAACCAAGCGGTATAGACACAAATTTCCCCATCCTGAACTTCCCAAGGGTAGTCGAAGTCATCAGGGGCCCTAAGGGTGATATTTGGAGGAATCTCATACTTCTCCCTAATAACCTCCAACCAAGAGGACGTTACAGCACTCTCTACCTGGGAAGACCGACCTGAGACCTCACCCTCTCTATCCCTAGACTCCGAGAAGGCATCGACTATTCTAACTGAGGGACTAGAGTGAGTCTCCTCCGATTCAGTCCCCGAGGAAGTGCTACCCCTAATTAGGGTTTGTGACAAAGAAGGAGCTTCCGGAAAGCTCCCCGACCCATTACCAACATCAGAAGATGCCGAAGAAGTCGACATTTCAAAATAACCAAAAGGAGAAGAAGAGAAAATGAAAAGATGAACGAAAACACTAAAACCGAACCTGAATCAAAGTAAGGGACTTCGGATGGATGGGATTCTTCACAAGGTAGCTTGCTGGTTCGACAATGACGGATGTATATCTCGCTTTGCAAAATCGAAGATGGTAAAAAGAGTCGTACAAGGCTCTTTCCCCCTTTTATATACATTCAGAGAGTAATGGCTACCCAGGCGAACCGCCACGACAGTATCGCAGCAATAATGATTCGAGAAACCCAAAAACCGGCTGCGCAATAAATGATGTACCAACGGACGTCTAGGAAAACGAGACGACAGAACGCGTGACTTTTCGGGCACTCTTAATCAACTTAGTTATCCCCCGAGCTCCAACTAAGGCTTGGGGGGGGAGTAACTGATATACCACTATGTGACACACCAACCACTGCATGACACGTGCAACCGCAAGATCGGTTCACAACTCACAATAGAGCTCAGGCTCGGCCACATAACTTGTGCTCGGTCGCTTAGTCAAATTCGGCCTTATAATCTGTGTTCGGCCATTCAGCTCATTCTCGGCCATACAGTTCATGATCGGCCATTCAGCTCGTGCTCGGCCTTTCAGCTAGTGCTCGGCCATTCAGCTCGTGCTCAGCCTTTTAGCTTGTGCTCGGCCTTTCAGAGCAGACCTACAGAGGCCGAGCACGTATCTCTAGAGAAGATCTACTTATCTGCAAAGCTTACAGGTCCGAACACAGACCTTCGGTGTAACACTGCTATTCAAAGCTCATCACCGCCTTACTATATGCCGAGCAGAGAATAAGGAAACAGTCTTTTACAAGGAAACCACCACTCATGGTTATCTCTATTTGATGCAATATTCTACAAGGTAACTACTATCTCCGATGCTCAAATCCCTAATTTCATGGCTCCAAATCCTAATCAACTTAGGAGATCCATTGCCTATAAATTCAACCCTAGAGGTACGCTTTATTTTCATGCTCATTATTTGGCTTTGATTACAAGTCTTTCAATTCAATTTATTGACTTAAGCATCGGAGCGGCTACCGCCGGAGCCAACCCGGTGGTCCTCTGATCTTCTGTTTCGAGTGTTTCGCAGGGAGCCGAGCTTGGATCTCACGTGGGCCAAAAAGTGCAGCATCATATATATATAACTATTTTCTTTTTCTAATAATTTTTACTATAAAAGATTTTTTTGGATAAAATGTTGTAATTAAAATTTTATTAATTATTAAAAACTATTAAATATTTTTTATAATTACATAAAAAATGAATATTTGTAGAATTTGGATAGAAATTGGAGTGATAAAATTATTAAATATTAATTGGAAGCTTTCCCGTGGGGGCGTGAGAAAAATGTGTACGGGACGGTAGCTTTTTCCCCTTTTTTAACCGTTACGAAAGCTAACTCAACCAGGGTTAAATCAGACCGCTAGTCTTAACTATAGTTAAGGCGACCAAACGACAAAGCGATCAAAGCTGAGGTTCGGTCCAAGCAAGGGCTATGAACGAAGCACGTGGACGGTCAGGATTTCTTCGTAACCGACTCACGCTTTGCCGGCTACATATTAGGTTGGGATTAGGGTTAGGGTTTCGCATCTTATTCGTTCATTCTTCGATTGATTTCGCCGCTTTCGATCCCCTTGCAATCTTCCTCTCTCTCCCCGTAAATCTCTAAATCTGTGATTCTGTCTCTGTACCTGTGTTCGATCATGGAGATGGAGCGTGTTACCGAGTTCCCGCACACGCACATGGACCGGAGACCCAGAAAAAGGCCTCGTTTGGGCTGGGATGTTGTTCCTCAGGCCCCTAAGGTATCAGATCTGTTCTCAATATCTCTTTTTCATTTTGATGTTTGTGTTTCTTTGTTTTTGTTTTGCTAGATCTGGTCATTAGATACATGTTAGATCAGGTAAGTTTAAACTTTTACTGTTCAATAGTGAAATATCTGACGATTCGAGGGGTCTTCTTTGCTTTGATCAGATCTGTAATTCTCATATAGTTTTTGTGCGATATCTGAACTGAATTTTTTTTTCTGAATTATATACTACGGATATTATCTTGATCTACTATGGGGTTGTGGAATTGACTGTCTTTTGACGCTGGTTTTGAATTGTCATGGTTTTTGAGATGTGTGGTGCCTTCAAAATATTAAGTTTTAGATTTGGTTTGAATCATTTCTAAACCTTTTTTTGACGGGAGCTGGGTGTTATCGTAGATCTGTTTAGAAGCCAGTAAAGTTATCAAGGAAAATATTTCTTGTATGATCGCTTAATTGGTGTTATCGTAGATCTGTTTTTTCTGATGGAAAATAGAAGCCAGTAATGTTATCCAGGAAATATTTCTTGTATCTATGAGCGGTATTAACTTTTTCTAGGTAGAGTTTCTGTTGGTTTTTTATGGAAAATATTTTTATTGAATTTCTGGTATACTTTCGAGGTGGAGATTTTTTCCAATGTTCAACATTTATGGGCGGGTTATGTTTCATTCTTGGAAAATCTTTAAAAAGTTTTTTGGTGACAATAGCATAAAATAGGATGCATGGTATATGTTTATTCTCGCTAGCCTTTTGTGTTAAATTGGTTTGGGGCTCTTTTCACCTTAGATATTTTGAAAACACGGTATTGTATATGTTCCATTTTGGGATCGTTTTGAAGGTTTCATTTTCCAAATTACCTTTTTGTGTTAAATAGGGTGAAGGCCCTTTTTCAGCTTTGCAAAAGGGGAAATTGGTCAATTTTCCTTTATGTTAGGGTTAGCCGTGTTTTTTTTTTTTTTAATTTTTATATTTCATTAGCTTGTTATATCTTGGAGCTGTACTAATGGTTGTTGCATGAATATCTTTATTCTGTTGCATGTGGTGAATTTCTTTTTTTAATATCTTGTCACTTTGTGGTTATTTTTTTGCTTGATAATCACTGAAGCTTGCTTTGAAGGGGGATAAGGAATCTGGGAGGTAAAAAAATTTATTTATTTTTTGAGTGCAACATGAATGCCTGTGTGTAGGCTCAGCTAGGAATGTTTTGTGGACAAGAGGTTGGGAATGTGACAAGCTTTGCATCTTCAAGGGCAACCTCAGACCATACTAGTTCTCTGTTTGTTAAGGGAGTGGCTCAAAATGGTTCTCCCCCTTGGCGAGGAGACGACAAAGACGGGCACTACATGTTTGCGCTTGGAGATAATTTAACTTCTCGCTGTAACTACACTTCACCACCATCAAAGAAATTTACATTTATTGCTTTCCATGATGACCATATAAACTTTTTTATTGTGAATTGTAATTAAACCTTTTGCATATGGTTTATCTTATTAATTTTTTTCTATAAAACATGCCACATTCTCGTTTACACACTGCTTTTCCTTGGATGTGGTGGTGTGCCCCGAAAAACTTCCATAGTATTTATGGAGTTTTTTCTATTATGTTTTTCTCTTCCAAACTCTGCTTATCCTCCAATGTAGTGGTGTCTCCCCCCCAAAAAACTTCCATTTATATTTATATAGTTTTTCAGCAAACCACAATTTTCCTTACTGATGCATCCTGTTGTTGAACTGTATATGATAGTGAGTAGGTTCACATAGGAAA
This sequence comes from Nyssa sinensis, assembly GCA_008638375.1. Classification (NCBI taxonomy): domain Eukaryota; kingdom Viridiplantae; phylum Streptophyta; class Magnoliopsida; order Cornales; family Nyssaceae; genus Nyssa; species Nyssa sinensis. Next base: position 7,418,503 of record CM018036.1, read on the forward strand.
ATATAGATAGGATGTTGTCTTTTTTCTAAATTAAAACAAATTTATTGGAGGCAATATTTGTGCCTTGGAATGTGTAATGTCAACGGGTTTCATGATATTACTTCTTTGAATTTTAAACAATTTTTAGATTACTACCTTGTTTGTTTCTGATTTTTCTTTTGTTTCTTTATTTGTCTTGGTGCAGATGAGATCCATAGCAAAATGGGTGAAGGTATCTCTTAAAGGATATTGACTTGCTTTTGGTTTAATGTTCTTGGTCCGACAGTCATCTAATGGAGTGCATGCTTGTTCTGATCCATCTTTTATCCAGGCACCTTCGGTCAGGTCTTGGAATGTTGGGACAAGGAAAGGAAAGAAATGGTTGCAATTAAAATAATTCGTGGTATTAAGAAGTATCGTGAAGCAGCTATGATAGAAGTTGATGTGTTGCAACAGCTTGGAAAACATGATAAAGGTCGCAATCGGTGAGTAAATTTTATTGGTTTAAACTTGTAACTGGGCTTTCATAAACTTGTCAGTGGTTGAATGGATTTATTCCTTGCAGTTGTGTGCAATTACGGAACTGGTTTGACTATCGTAACCATATCTGTATTGTAAGTATTTGATTGATTTGGTGGATTAATTTCCCCAATTTTGCCAATGTTTTGGGGTTAAAACTTCTGGATGAATTCAAATGGTTTTCAACAGGTGTTTGAGAAGCTTGGACCAAGCTTATACGATTTTCTACGGAAAAACAATTATCGCTCATTTCCCATTGATTTTGTCCGTGAGATTGGCAGACAACTGTTGGAATGTATATCATGTGTGTAGTAATTACTTATGCTAGTTTCTTTCATTTCATTGTTTATTATGCCAATCTGTTTTCTTACAAGTTCTTTAGATAGGGATATTAGTCCCGTAATTTTTTAGGGACATCTATGTTTTATTTTTTTAATTTTTTCTCTCCTCCACTTCTATTCCTTCAAAACTCTCACGGAGGCAGTATCTGCCTTCAACTGTTGTTTGTCTCTTGTTGCTTTAATCTACCGAAGAGTTTTGGATTTAGTCAGATTTTTTGTTGCCTGAGTAATAATGTTGATTTTATTTTGAAAATTTGCAGTCATGCATGATTTGCGCCTTATTCATACTGATTTGAAGCCTGAGAATATACTTCTAGTGTCGCCAGAATATGTTAAAGTTCCCGATTACAAGGTAAATGATCATGGTATATCTATTGTCTAGCTCACTGTTAAATGTTATTTTAGATTAACAGGAAAAATAACAGTAGTGATACATGTTTTTTGTTGAGATTGAGTCCAGATATGCAGCTGATTTGTCAATCTTGCATCCTATGCTGCTATTCTTGTTTGTGTCTGTAACTTTATATGCTATAAATTGCTTTTTAGAACTTACTGTGCTATTTGTATATTTTAAGGTTTCATCTCGATCACCAAAGGATGGTTCCTACTTTAAAAGGGTGCCAAAATCAAGTGCCATCAAAGTAATTGATTTTGGTAGCACGACTTATGACCGTCAGGACCAAAGCTACATTGTATCAACACGGCACTATCGTGCACCAGAGGTTATTCTTGGTATGCTATTTATTTATGCCATTGTTCCAAGTGTCTTGTTTTGTTATTCTCTTGGAGGTGGGGTAGATGTAATTTCTTGTCATTTATGGTTGAATAGGGCTTGGATGGAGTTACCCTTGTGATATATGGAGTGTTGGTTGCATCTTGGTGGAGTTATGCTCGGTATGTATATTGATGATGGTATCTGTAGTGTTTGCTATCTATTTAAGATTTAGTTTTTTTTATTATGTAATATTCTGTTCCTTGGACAGGGAGAAGCATTGTTTCAAACACACGAGAATTTGGAGCACCTTGCTATGATGGAGAGGGTCCTTGGTCCACTGCCCCAGCACATGTTGAAGAGAGTAGAGTGAGTAATCAGAACTTCAGTTCCTTTTTCATTATTAGTACAAATTGTACTTTGTCAGCTACAGTCAATAAATTTGCCATGTATCTTCAGCCGACATGCAGAGAAGTATGTCAGGAGGGGTAGATTGGATTGGCCAGAAGGTGCGACCTCCAGGGAAAGCATCAAAGCCGTATTGAAGCTACCTCGCCTTCAGGTATTTATAATACCTTTTAATCTTATTGTGTCAAAAGTATTGTTAGTTTGGCCCCTCATAAAATTTGCTTATGGGTTCTGTCTGAAATAGTATTGTGTGACAGTATATTTCATATTTTCTGGCAGAATCTTGTTATGCAGCATGTAGACCATTCAGCCGGGGATCTCATACATCTCTTGCAAGGACTTCTTAGATACGAACCCTCTGAAAGGTTGACAGCAACAGAAGCTCTCAGGCATCCTTTCTTCACTAGGGACCATCTCAGGAGATCTTGAACCATGTCATAACGATGAGATTTGCCATGTCAATTCATTGGTTGCATTGCTGGGTGTGGTGTAACATCTGATGCAATGAATCTCAGATCCATTTTGGTTGCAGTGTGAAAGCTTGATGGAATTAGCCACTGTTGGCCCAAGGGAGGCCTCTTCGGCTGTACATAACACACTGTATTTTATCAAGAGATCATCTCGTGTACAAAAAGAACAAGTTCAATGACAATTGGAATTGGAATTGCTTTTTTCAACTGCTCTTTTGTAGCCATCTATATATTTTATTTGATTTTGTTTTTTTTTTTATGTCATGGTGTTGGATGGAATTTTTACCCACTCAAATAGTGGGTGTCTCTGTTACGCTGATTTTCAAGTTACAGAAATGGTTGGAAATTGGCGGGATGAGCAGGATGAAGGTGGCCTGAAAACATTACCCCCTTGTAAGGGAAATCCTACTTTACAAACGGCGTTAGCCATGGAACATAAATCATAGAACAATGAAGTTTCACATGCACAAGTTGAGATTGGATGTTTTAGTAATATGCACACGGGGACACTATTATGCTCTCATAAAAGATGGGAAGGTTAGTTTTCCTACATGTAGATTTGCATTCATGTATGTATATATTTTGTTTAAGCATTGGACTTGGATTTTGAGGTGAATGAGAGATGGAATGGTAGGAATAATATAAGTTGTGTATTGATAATGATGGAGATGCCTTCTGATGCCATTCGTTCCCAACTTTAGTGCCCATGTCAGCTCTGATGTCGTTGTCATTACAGTATTTTATTGGTAAGAGATTATTGAAAAGAGAGGAATGTTAGGTCAGACGTGCCACTTAGATTGCAAGAGATTATTTAAAAGAGGGGAATGTTAGGGTCAGAAGTGCCAATTAGATTCCTAGTGATAGTTACTCCCCCTTCGTTTCTCTTGAAAAGATCATGCGGACCTAAATTCTGCAGATCGGTAAGACAAACAAATTGGTGTGCCTTAAGTACGTAGAGAGAGAAGAGAATAGGATTTTTCAAACCCAAGTAATGTTAGTCTTACTTTCATATTTTATTAAAAGTGTTTATTTTTATGAGTTAGCAATATTGTGTTAGTTGGATATCACATTATGTCACATCATGATGTGATATTCAGCTAATACAATATTACCAATTCATGAAGGTAAATATTTTTGGTAAAATTTTTAAGTAAACCTAGCATTATTGTTCAAGCCCTGATAGATGGAAGACATGTAAGCAACAATATACTATAAATATATATGTGACATCAACTGACTGAAAAATATTTTATTGTGATTTGAATATCATTATGAGTCATTATGCGTCTCTCATAAATTTCACAAAAATAACAAATCACAATGAAGATAGCACTATTCTACCATTCTCTCATAGATTTTACAAAAATAATAAATTATAATGAGGATAGTACCATTCTACTAGACTATTTTCTCAACCGACCATTGAGACTATTGACAGGAGTGTTGAAAATACTTTGGGTGTTGTGCAATATGGGAGTGTTGAATGTGAGTAATTCTTTAATGGTATCTCGATCAATGGTCTCCATCATTTTAGATGATGGTCATATATGCAGAAAATATATTGACATGCATTTGTGGCTTTGGTCTGAATACTTTCTAGTTGAATATGGAGAAAAATTCTTGAATATTGGGATTGGCATACCACTGTAACGGTGTATCCTCTTAATACTTTTATGTTATGTTGGTATGATTCATCTTATCTTTTTTAATGGATCTCATAATGCACCTTAAAACGTGGTGGTAACACACTGAAAAATGCACGGGGAAAAATTGTTGTAATTTTGTCTTAATTTAGTCACCGCATTAAATACTATCACATGGAATAAAAATAAAAAAGTGATTGGTGCTTATGAATGAATATAAGTTATTTAGATATTATTCATGTAAAAATTAGAAAATAGAAAGAAAAAAAAATAGAATTAACGAATCTTCATTGGGGTTTATTTTTTCTAAGAAACTTAGTTATAAAATCTCACATGATCATGTTTTAATGATTGTCTTTTTACATAATTATTAGGATTGTGAAAGGGATTTTTATTTGATTTATTTTTAAGTTTGAATGGAGATAAGTGACATTCCGTCTTCCTAATTATTTAAATAAATTATGAATCTTTGAATTATTTACTTTATGACAAATGATAAAAAAAAAAAAAAAAGTGATTGATTTTTGTGATGGTTCAAAACTATTTTAGTCACTATACAACTTTATGCGCGCAATATGAATATTGAGAATTATTGGAGCAAACAATTTGTTAGTAAATAGTTATTTTGGACTTAAGGGTCTAAATGTAGACCTAATGTGATCATATATATATATATATATGTATGTGTGTGTGTGTGTGTATTTGAAAGATGATTCTCAATTTGACTATGATTTGAACTTCGCTAATTAAGTGCCGTATTTTAAACACTGTCACAAAAATAAGTGTACGCGTAATCTTGTTGATTGTTGAATTATTGTCTAATATGTTTTATACTAAATTACAAAATCTTTGGAATCACACAAGAATTATTTTGAAATTTGGCATTGCAAAATATACTATTTTTCCTTGTTCGGAGGTTATTTTGAAATTTGGCATTGCAAAATATACTACAAATTCTAATTTTAGAAATACAATTTTTAAAAAAGAATTATCAATATAAAAATACAAATATTCTTTACTGACAACTCCCACTTCAATTCTTAACAAAACATAAGAATTACAATCATTTTATCCCGTTACATTTTGTCAAATCAAAAATAAATAAATAAATAAATAAATAAATTAACACCAATAAAAATATCTACATACTACAACTCAAGAAAAAAAAATTAAAACCACGTATAGTCAGGGTGTTAAATATTGATCGTTATGTTATGTAATGGCCGTGACATAACGGATTTTCAAGGTATCGAGACCGATACACACCGATAAATTAGATTGAAAAAAATTCACGACCGTAATGTGCGTTACAGACAGCAACAAAAAAGAATCACTCAATAGTGAAAGAAAAAGGCAGATTATTCAGGCAGAATTCAGAGAATAGAGACAGAGATATCGACTAAAGCAACTGAAAATCTTAATTTGAAGTGAAAAAGAGCAAAGAAAAGTCTGAAACTGAAGTAAAGTTTGAGCTGACCTGAAAGAATCAGTCGCGTCTCTCTTCCAGCTTGAAGAACTTTTCCTTTATTCTCTCATTCAACTTTTCGATAAGCTTTTGAAAACACCTATCGTTGAAAAAAAGTGTTTGCTTCCGGTAAAGCTTCCAATTTGGACTTGTGCAACTTTCGATCAGGCCAAAGGTATGTAAAATCTTTTCCAATCTTCTATTCTGTTTTTTTTTTTTTTTTTCTCTGGTGTTTATCGAAAGTCCTCGGCAGCCGTCGATTGTCATCTTCATCGGTGGTCGGTAGTCAGCAGTCGGCTTGGTTCTCAAGTGGATCGTCCGTCATCGCAAACTCTCACGGCCTCACCCTCCCCTTTTTTTTCTGACTTTTTTCTCTTTTGTTTTGCGCAGGGACCTTATAGAGGTCGTTTCGTTTGTGTATTTTTTTATTTTTTTTCTTGCGCAGCTTCGACTCTTCGACTTTTGTTAAGTTTGTTTCGTTTCGTTTTGCACAAGAACCTTCTAGGTCGTTTCCTGGCTGTATTTTTTTTTAAATTTTTTTTTCTTGCGCAACTTCGACTTTGTTAAGTTTGTTTTGCATAGGAACCTTCTAGGTCGTTTCCGGCCTGTATTATTTTTTATTTTTTTTTTCTTGCACAACTTCTAGAAAAACTTGTAGTATTTTTTCTTTCTTTCTTTGGGATTTGTTTCCGTTACCCGTGGTTGGTTGGGAAGTGGGAATAAAGAGACTGAGTTTGAATTTTTTTATTTTAAATCATGTTTTATAATTTTTTCTTAAAAATTTACTTGTTTATTGTCACTTTATTTGTCATCTTTTTTAATTTATTAGCAACAAACTTAATTTTTTTTAAAATATTACCTATCAAAAAAATAAAAAAAATTATATTGACAAATAATTAGTAACATAATCATTGACTAGCAGAAAAATACAACATATCAACAACCAAAAAAATTAACAATTTGTAATGTTTAATTTATTTATTAACAATAAAATTATTAAATTCATGGGTTTATTTTTTTAAATTATTTTTTATGATTTTTTCCTAAAAATATACCTATTTATTGTTAGTTTTGTTTCCTCTTTTTTAATTTATTAGCAACAAACTTAATTTTTTTTAAAAAAACTACCTATCAAAAAAATTAAAAAAAAAATTATATTGACCAGCAGAAAAATACAACATATCAATGACTAAAAAAATTAACAATTTATAATGTTTAATTTATTTATTAACAATAAAATTATTAAATTCATGGATTTTTATATTTTAGTTGTTTTTAAGATTTTGTTTCAGTTTTTTAATTTATATGTTGTTTTTGTTATTAAATGTGTTATTTTTTAAATTAGCTTTTATTTTTTAATATTCTTATATGTTATATTAATTGATTGCATAAATCATAATTATTTTTCTTTAAAATTCTGAATTGTTATTGATTAAAATGACTTGTGGCGGTGGTGGTGAGCCTTCTGGTACTAAATGTGATAAGAGAAAGGGAATTTAAGGTGGAGGTGGAAGTGGAGGTGATGCTACAACTCCTAGTACTGACATTAGATGGCAATTTGCCATTCCATTTCTAGATAATGGCACAAGGTGACATGCAAATTATGTAGAAGAATTGTCACTGGGAGAATAACTAGACTGAAGCAACACCTGATACATGCAAGAGGATAAGTTGCACCATGTCCTAGTGTCTCTTGAGAAAGAATTGAAGAAATGATGAAGCATCTCAAGGGTTACAAAGAGAAACAGAGTGAGAAAAGAAAACCAAGAGATGAAGTTGAAGAACATATAAGACAATTTGAAAGAGATGATTATGAGTTTGAGGGAATAGTTCTCTCTTCTAGTGATGATTCTGATCCAGAAATGATAGTTGCATGACAAGCGAGTTTAAGCGAACACCATATGTGAGAGGTGTGACAAAGATTTAGATCACATGCTAAGGGTCATTTTGATGTTGGGGGTAATAGTGGTGGTGGCGGCGGTGGCAAGCCTAAGGTTATGGGTTGATCTGCTACTGTTCGTGAGTCTAGAGGCAGTGGTCGCCAATAGATTAATCCAAACTGTCTAGAGGCTCGATTAGTTACATTGGATCGTGCACTTCATCGAAGTAAAAGTGCCAAACAACCTAAAATTTCTACTATAATGAAAACTTTGAAAAAGAAACTTGGGACTGCAGTGAACCAATTTGTTTTATTCTTTTGATCTTTTGCTCGGATTTTTGCTAATCATTAGTTCAAACCAATGTTAGATGTTGCAATTGAGATGGAAAAATGGGTGTCTCCTCCAACTCCATATGAGGTCACTAAAGTTTATTTGAAAAGAAAATTAGAGCAATTGAGAAGTTGTATAGAGTCACATAAGCCTATTTGAGAGGAAAGGTGTATCCATTATGTGTGCTGGATGGACAGGACTTAATAGGAAACACATCATCAATTTTCGAGTATACAGTAATCGAGGCACAATCTTTCACAAATCAATTGATGCTACCAACTTGAACTCAAGAAATTCAGATTACTATTTTGCCCTCGTGGACAAGGTGATTGGCGAGATTGGTGAGAAACATATTTTTCAGATTGTGATTGACAATGAAGCTGCATTGAAGCTTGCTAGTAAGAAGTTGATGCAAAAAAGGCGAAATATGTATTGGACAGCATGTGCAGCACATTGCATTGATCTTATATTGCAAGACATTGAAAATAAGAAAAGTGTTGAAAAAGTGTTGTCTAAGGCCAAGGAAATCACAAGTTTCATTTATAATTCTATCTGGGTGGTTGATTTCATAAAGCGGTTCACTAATGACTGAGAATTGCTATGCCCTGCTGTCACACGGGTTGCCACCAATTTCAGTGCATTAGAGAGCATTGTCAAACATAATAGTGGTTTGAGAAATATGTTTAATTCTGATGGTGAAAAAGATAATACTTAGAAATGATTTTTGGAGCAAAGTGAATGAAATCATGAAAGTACAAGAGCCGCTTGTAAAGGTCCTTTGACTCGTAGATGGGGATGAGAATCCCACCATGGGCTTTATTTATGAAGCCATAAATAGAGCAAAACTAGTCATTCAAAGAAATTGTCACTACTACTTGGACTATTAAAAGATTATTGACAAACGATGAAATTTTCAACTACATCACGACATGCATACGACTGGTAAATAACTAAGTACTAAATATAAACTACAATTCTAATTTGTTACATCAATTATTATATATTCATTAAGTTGCTTAATATCTAACTCTTTATATACTTTATTTATGTTAGGTTATTTTCTTAATCCATAATTCTAGTATGGTAGAAACAAGTCAAATCATAGAGAAGTGATGGAAGGAGTTAAGCGGGTGATTCAAAAGTTGGAGCCAAACATTGATAAGCAAATAATAGCCATCAACTAAGTAAGTTTTTGAATTAGAAGTTTGTTTTCTTAATTTATAATTAATCAATAATACAAATAAGATTCAAAAGTTGGGCACTTATCTATTCAAATGTTTACAGATTTTAATATTTCGTGATAAAGAACATTAATTTGGAACGATATTAGCTCAACGAGTAGTATCACTAACCAACCCTGGTAAGTGATTAAGTGCCAAGTAGTAAATAAAGATTTGATTTTTATATCAAATTATAATTGAATTTTATCATTTGATAATGCAGCTGAATGGTGGATTCACTATGGGGGTCAACTCCTGAACTTCAAACCATAGCAATCAGAGTGTTGAGCCAAAAAACAACATCATCCAACTATGAGCGTAATTGGAATACCTTTAGCCTTATATATACAAAGACAAAGAATCGACTACGATACGCCAAATTGAACAAACTTGTCTATGTATATTATAATATGAGGCTAAAGATTAGACATGCTACAAGAAAATCCCAAAGGAAGATTGAAGAACAATTCAATCCTATCAACTTAGATTATATTTTTGAAGAAGATGATCATTTAGCTCCATGGCTCTAAGAAAGGGAAGAACTAATTTTGGATGGTCAGGAAAATAAATTGGTTGGACCTAACTAATAATGATGAGGATGATGTCGCTCATCAAAAGACTCAAAATGTCAATTTTTTCAATAATGGATCGAGTAGTGGTGCTAGTTTGACTCTTCCTAGTGGCAACAGTGGTAGTAGAAACGATGATAGTTCAAGTGCTTCAAGTGATAGAGGCCTTAGACTTGGAGGACAAGTCCAAATTGTTGAAACCAGAACTTCTGAAGGTGGTGTTCATCATGATTCATCTTATCGTGAAGAAGTTGGATATAATGGTTTTCACCTTGGTGAAGAAATTAGAGAGTTTTTAGATCCACCCCCCAAAACATTACTCACATCGCCCTCACCGTGATGTAAGTGGATCAAGTAGGCGTGAACATTATTTACCACCAGTTGATGACCATGATGATGATTCTGGAATTGCTCAATATTTTGGAGATCTTGGAGTTGAACATCAAGTGGGCATTCAATCTAGATACCCATTATACTATCCCCCAAGTGCAGGAAAACCCCTACTACCACCACTACAACCACCAGTCTACTACCCACCACCTCAGTAGGGAAACCCCCAACCATAACCTCATTACTATCCCTTCCCACCACTACAATATGCAGCTTCACATCCACTTCCTTTAGATGCAGAGGCTCTTACAAATAACCTTTTTGGGCCTGCAATGCCTTATGAGGATGGAACTAGGTATTACATGCACTAATAATCAGAAGATTCCAGTGGCAGTAGTACATCAATAGGAGTGAGATGTTTTAATTATTTCAATGGGCAAGTGCTGGAGAGACTGTATAATGATGATGACAATGAAAGCGACTCTCAAGTACCTGCACGCCATTCATTTTGGTGGTAGTTCCGAGAGGTACCAATTAGCTACCAACTAATTAGATATTTATATTTGCCTTCTTTTATAAATTGTTATTGATTATGAACTTTTAATTACTTTTGAAGTAATTATTTACATTATTGGTTGCAATGTTATTCTTAAAAATCATAAAAATCCTACTTTTCGATATTTTAACTTTAAACAAATAATATAAAATTATAAAACATCTTTTTAAATGTCATAAAAATGATAAAAATTACTTTAAAACCCTTAAAAGTAATAAACTGAAGTAAAAACATGTGTATCAGTAAATCTTAAGGAGTTTGCTAATGTTTGACAAAAATTCACAATCACGTTTTCCAATTATCGTTACGGGTGGGCTGATACTTTCGATATCGTTACATCGCGACCGCGTCATATATTCCGCAACTGTGATTTAACACCATGCGTGTAGTAAATAAGAAAAAAAATATAATAAACTAAATATCCATAGTAACTCATGAAATTAGAACTCTTTGTAAATAATCACATAAAAAAATATAATTTTCCCTTCTTTATTAAAAATTTATCAATTATGGGTACAAAGAATTAAAATATTGGTCATTCACACTTCCCAACATACAATATAATTATACAAAAAGATAATCAACAAATCAATCATCTCACCTATTATTTGTTGAATTGACAGGGATAATATAATAAAAGACAAATCAATCATAATCATAAATGTTTAATTTTATGGCAATAGCATTTTTTATTTCATTTTTAATAACTTCCCTTCATTTATTTTGGGTAGAAATTGAACTAATGGCAGTGTTTTAAATTGAAGAGATGCTAAGCTATTGGTTTCATGTTAGAACAAAGGAGAGAATGGATCTGATACCTCTGTTGCAGCAATGGTGGCAAGAGATGTATGGAACAACTCTCTTCAATCCCTTCATCTTCCTCCTCCTCCTCCTCTTCTCTCTCCTCTTTTTGCTCAAGCTCACTCGAGCAGGTGACAGCAAACTCAACTTACCTCCATCTCCACCAAAGCTACCCATAATCGGACACCTCCGCCAGCTTGGATCACTTCCCCACCGCTCTCTCCAAGCTCTGTCCCTAAAGTATGGCCCTCTGGTGCTGCTACAGTTGGGCAGCGTTCCTACTCTAGTGGTCACATCTCCGGAGATTGCCAAAGAAATCATGAAGAACCAAGATGCCATATTCGCCAACAGAGCTCGAACATGGGCTGCCGATATTTTCTTCTATGGAAGCACTGATGTCGGGTTTTCTCCATACGGCGAGTACTGGAAACAGGCAAGGAAGATCTGTGTTCTTGAGTTTTGGAGCCCCAAAAGGGTGCAATCATTTCAATTCGTTAGGGAAGAAGAAGTAACCGCATTGATTGAGAAGATACGTAGTGTTTCTCTCGATGGAGGTTCTATCAATCTTGCAGAGATGATGGTTGATATAACAAGCAACATAATTTCGAGATGTGTTCTGGGTAGGAAGTATGGAGGAGGAGGAGGAGAAGATGGGAAGAAAAGCTTTGGAGAGTTGTCGAAGACGGCAATGGAGCTCTTTGGGGCTTTTTGCTTCAGAGACACCTTCCCCTTTCTAGGATGGATGGATGTTCTTACTGGCCTGGCTAGAAGATTGAAAGAGGCTTCAGAAGGATTAGATGCTTTCCTTGACAGCGTGATTGATGAACATCAAAATCTAAAGATGAATGATGATGATCATCCTGATAAGGAATGCTTTATTGGAAGTCTGCTCCGTCATCAGAAGGAAGGCAAGCTGGAGATAAATCTCACTCGAGACAACATCAAAGCTCTCCTACAGGTGATCTCTCTCTCATGACTGTATACTAATTTTCAAGGTTTTTAGCAAAGACTAGAATGAAGAAAAAAAGTTTTGTAGGAAGATTCCACGGTGAGACTGTTGTTCAGATTTAAGTTTTCATATAAAATGAAGAATTTTTTTACACAAGAATGATTGAGATTCGAGAAGGATCTCACTAATTCAAAGTGAGTCTTTCGTATTGAGTTTACACTATTTAAAGGTGAATACATAGTATACGTTACAAAAATTTAGGGATTCTTCGATTTGAATTAGTTTTTAACAGATTGATTTGTTGTATCATTCCTTTCTATATAAAACCCATATGGGTCCGACAAAATGCCCAAATTCTCAACTTTTTTTTTTTTTTTTTTATGAGTGAAGTCTCTGATGTGACCTTAAATTAAACATACCTTCCCATGAGAACAGATAGCATCTTTCTAGTAACTGAAGCTATTGTTGTCAATTACAGGACATGTTTATTGGAGGAACTGATACTATTGCAACAGTGATAGAATGGACGATGGCGGAACTGGTGAAACATCCTAGTATGATGAAGAAAGCCCAGGAAGAGGTAAGAAGAGTTGTGGGAAAGAAAGGAAAGATTGATGAAGATGATATCAATCAAATGGAATACTTAAAATGTGTCATTAAAGAAACTCTAAGATTACACGCTCCTGTACCTTTCTTAAATCCTAGAGAATCATCTGCTAGTACCAATTTGGAAGGCTATGACATTCCTCCAAAAACAAGAGTGTTTATCAATGTATGGGCAATTCAAAGGGACCCCAAATTATGGGACAGGCCAGAAGAGTTTGTTCCAGAGAGATTTGAGAGGAAGGCTGTTGATTTTAAAGGGCAAGACTTCCAATTCATTCCATTTGGTGCAGGGCGGAGAGTCTGTCCTGGCGTACTGTTTGGCATGACAGAAGCTGGGTGTGTGCTTGCCAATCTCTTGCACTGGTTCAACTGGGAGTTGCCTGGTGGTTCTTGTGGGGAGGACTTGGACATGAGTGAGGTTTATGGGCTTGTTGTTCACAAGAAAATTCATCTTCAACTTGTTCCAGTATTGTACTCTCCTTGATCATTCTGTCAAGTGTGCCATTGTTGTTGTTAGTGCTTGATATATATGCATTGTGAGCCCATTCTCTAATAACTTAAGTTTTTAGAATAATTGATGATCTAACGTGGTATCATAGCTCTGCTTACAAGAAGTCTTAGGTTCAAGTCTCCGTCTGATCGATACAAGTCTGCAATGTTAGAGCTTGATATACATTGTCACTCTATTTTCTAACATCTTTAAGTTTTTAGAGCAATTGGTATTCTAATAATTGTAATCTTTAGTGCAGTGTGTTTGATCTTATTTTCTTAATAAATTAATTTTGTTTTCAAAATCCTTGTTTTGAAGAAATAAAAAGTCAACTCTATTATTGTAGCTGGATGAAGGTGAACCCCACACACACACACACACACACACATATATTAATTTTGTGTTGTTTATTATTCTTGATTTTCCTTGCTTCTATTATTAGCTTTGAATGAGCTGCATTATTTCCTGACAGCTCCATACATCTGTCAGAGCTACCTAATAACGAGATCCGAATCCTCATTGTTCCCCGGCCCCAATTTCATTGGACTATGTCATGATGGATTGTGATCTATGCTCTTTATTTTCAACTGTTGGATGTATTTCACATAATCGCCTGTGAAATGTTAATTGTCTAAATTGAACAAGCACATCCGTCAGTGATTATCCAAAGCGTCGCTCTAATATTCACCATCCTTGGCAGCTTGAGTGTTGTTTGATGATCCAATTAACTACTTAAATTTTTAAAATTTTTCTGTAAGAAATTACTAAACTTAATTACATTTCTCACTACTAGATACAATGAATTGGGATCCACTATCACTCCAAGACACAATGGAGTGAGAGGTTACATGGACACAATTTGAACAGGTGACTTAGGAAAGTAATTTTTTCTTGAAAAAAATAAGGACCTACAAGCAAAGAAAGATATCCAAAAAGGAAAATTTTGATGAACTTTAAATTAAATATGTTTTGTGAGTTATATCAAATAAATTCATTAAAGAATATGATTAGAAGTAGAGTAGAGTAATGATGGGTTGGAAATAGGCCATACTTTCTTCTTCTTTTTTTGACTATCTTTTTTTCTTTTTTAGTAGAAGGAAAATTATTTTCTTTCTCCTTCTAACTTGAATCAAGTTAGAACATGACCTGAAATATGAGCTGGGCCTGAGTTACCCAATCCAAATCTAGAAGTGTGGTATGGGAGGAAGGGGATACTGTCATGTGGTGCTCTAAACCGGCTAAAAAACATCTCCATGGTTACCAATATTTAACACTCACACACACACTCTCTCTGAAAGAAATAGCAACAGTTCCTACATTGAGAGGGCTAAGTATGTTGATTGTGTTCCATACCCCAACTCTGAGAGATCTTTTTCTGTCTTCTCCAATACCTGCGGTTACCAAACGTGGAAATGTTTCATAATTATGTGATAACTATCTTTGGACTTGTCCTTCCACATGTTGGTTAGGTACCTGACTTTACATGCTTGAGATTATGTTTGCTCTTTAAGATTTCTTTTGACACAGATGAGACCAGACCATCCAAAAACAGGGCAAGCTCAGTGATTTTTCAGTCATTGTCTCATGCATGAGCAATCAATTGATGCTGGATATAGTGGTTTTTGCCTTGGTGAAGAAATTGGAGAGTTTTCAAATCCACCCTCAAGACATTACTCACGTCGCCCTCACCGTGATGTAAGTGAATTAAGTAGGCATGGATATTATTTACCACCAGTTGATGACAATGATGATAATTCTGGAATTGCTCAACATTTTGGAGATCTTGAAGTTGAACATCAAGTGGGCATTCAATCTAGATACCCATTATACTATCCCCCAAGTGCAAGAGGACCCCTACCATCACCACTACAACCACCAGTTTACTACCTACCACCTTAGTAGGGAAACTCCTAACCACAACCTCATTACTATCCCTTCCCACCACTACAATATGCAGCTTCACATCTACTTCCTTCAGATGCAGAGGCTCTTACAAATAACTTTTTTGGGCCTGTAATGCCTTATGAGGTTGGAACTAAGTATTACATGCACTAACAATCAGAAGATTCCAGTAGCAGTAGTACATCAATAGGAGTGAGAGGTTTCAATTATTTCAATGGGCAAGTGCTGGAGAGATTGTATAATAATGATGACAATGAAAGAGACTCTCAAGTATCTGTACGCCATTCATTTTGGTGGTAGTTCCAAGAGGTACCAATTAGTTACCAACCAATTAGATATTTATATTTGCCTTCTTTTATAAATTGTTATCGATTATGAACTTTTAATTACCTTTGAAGTAATTATTTACATTATTGGTTGTAATGTTATTCTTAAAAATCATAAAAATGCTGCTTTTTGATATTTTAACTTTAAAAAGTAATATAAAATTATAAAACATCTTTTTAAGTATCATAAAAATGATAAAAATTACTTTAAAACCCTTAAAAATAATAAACTAAAGTAAAAATATGTGTATCAGTAAATCTTAAGAGGTTTGCTAATGTTTAAAAAAAATTCACAATCGCGGTTTCCAATTCCCATTACAGGTAGGCTGATACTTCCGATACTATTACATTGCGATCGCGTCATATATCCCGCAATTGCAATTTAACACCATGCGTGTAGTAAATAATAAAAAATATAATAGACTAAATATCCATAGTAGCTCTTGAAATTAGAACCCCCTATAAATAATCACATAAAAAAAAAAAAAATTCCCTTCTTTATTAAAAATTTATCAATTATGGGTATAAAGAATTAAAATATTAGTCACTCACACTTCCCAACATACAATATAATTATACAAAAAGATAATCAATAAACCAATCATCTCTCCTATTGTTTGTTGAATTGACAGGGATAATATAATAAAAGACAAATCAATCACAATCATAAATGTTTAATTTCATGGCAATAGCATTTTTTATTTCATTTTTAATGACTTCCCTTAATTTATTTTGGGTAGAAATTGAACTAATGGCAGTGTTATAAATTGAAGAGATGCTAAGCTATTGGTTTCATGTTAGAACAAAGGAGAGAATGGCTCTAATACCTCTGTTGCAGCAATGGTGGCAAGAGATGTATGGAACAGCACTCTTCAATCCCTTCATCTTCCTCCTTCTCCTCCTCTTCTCTCTCCTCTTTTTGCTCAAGCTCACTAGAGCAGGTGACAGCAAACTCAACTTACCTCCATCTCCACCAAAGCTACCCATAATCGGACACCTCCGCCAGCTTGGATCACTTCCCCACCGCTCTCTCCAAGCTCTGTCCCTAAAGTATGGCCCTCTGGTGCTGCTACAGTTGGGCAGAGTTCCTACTCTAGTGGTCACATCTCCGGAGATTGCCAAAGAAATCATGAAGAACCAAGATGCCATATTCGCCAACAGAGCTCGAACATGGGCTGCCGATATATTCTTCTATGGAAGCACTGATGTAGGGTTTTCTCCATACGGCGAGTACTGGAAACAGGCAAGGAAGATCTGTGCTCTTGAGTTTTGGAGCCCCAAAAGGGTGCAATCATTTCAATTCGTTAGGGAAGAAGAAGTAACCGCATTGATTGAGAAGATACGTAGTGTTTCTCTCGATGGAGGTTCTATCAATCTTGCAGAGATGATGGTTGATATAACAAGCAACATAATTTCGAGATGTGTTCTGGGTAGGAAGTATGGAGGAGGAGGAGGAGAAGAAGATGGGAAGAAAAGTTTTGGAGAGTTGTCGAATACGGCAATGGAGCTCCTTGGGGCTTTTTGCTTCAGAGACACCTTCCCCTTTCTAGGATGGATGGATGTTCTTACTGGCTTGGCTAGAAGATTGAAAGAGGCTTCAGAAGGATTAGATGCTTTCCTTGACAGGGTGATTGATGAACATCGAAATCTAAAGATGAATGATGATGATCATCCTGATAAGGAATGCTTTATTGGAAGTCTGCTTCGTCATCAGGAGGAAGGCAAGCTGGAGATAAATCTCACTCGAGACAACATCAAAGCTCTCCTACAGGTGATCTCTTTCTCATGACTGTATACTAATTTTCAAGGTTTTTAGCAAAGACTAGAATCAAGAAAAAAAAGTTTAGTAGGAAGATTTCATGGTGAGACTGTTGTTCAGATTTAAGTTTTCATATAAAATGAAGAATTTTTTTACACAAGAATGATTGAGATTCGAGAAGGATCTCGCTAATTCAAAGTGAGTCTCTCGTATTGAGTTTACACTATTTAAAGGTGAATACATAGTATACGTTACAAAATTTAAGGGATTCTTCGATTTGAATTAGTTTTATAACAGAATGATTTGTAGTATCATTCCTTTCTATATAAAACCCATATGGGTCCGGCAAAATGCTCAAATTCTGATCTTTTCTTTTTTATGAGTGAAGTCTTTGATATGACCTTAAATTAAACATACCTTCCCATGAGAACAGATAGCATCTTTCTAGTAACTGAAGCTATTGTTGTCCATTACAGGACATGTTTATTGGAGGAACTGATACTATTGCAACAGTGATAGAATGGACGATGGCGGAACTGGTGAAACATTCTAGTATGATGAAGAAAGCCCAGGAAGAGGTAAGAAGAGTTGTGGGAAAGAAAGGAAAGATTGATGAAGATGATATCAATCAAATGGAGTACTTAAAATGTGTCATTAAAGAAACTCTAAGATTACATGCTCCTCTACCTTTCTTAAATCCTAGAGAATCATCTGCAAGTACCAATTTGGAAGGCTATGACATTCCTCCAAAAACAAGAGTGTTTATCAATGTATGGGCAATTCAAAGGGACCCCAAATTATGGGACAGGCCAGAAGAGTTTGTTCCAGAGAGATTTGAGAGGAAGGCTGTTGATTTTAAAGGGCAAGACTTCCAATTCATTCCATTTGGTGCAGGGCGGAGAGTCTGTCCTGGCGTACTGTTTGGCATGACAGAAGCTGGGTGTGTGCTTGCCAATCTCTTGCACTGGTTCAACTGGGAGTTGCCTCGTGGTTCTTGTGGGGAGGATTTGGACATGAGTGAGGTTTATGGGCTCGTTGTTCACAAGAAAATTCATCTTCAACTTGTTCCAGTATTGTACTCTCCTTGATCATTCTGTCAAGTGTGCCATTGTTGTTGTTAGTGCTTGATATATATGCATTGTGAGCCCATTCTCTAATAACTTAAGTTTTTAGAATAATTGATGATCTAACGTGGTATCATAGCTCTGCTTACAAGAAGTCTTAGGTTCAAGTCTCCGTCTAATCGATACAAGTCTGCAATGTTAGAGCTTGATATACATTGTCGCTTTATTTTCTAACATCTTTAAGTTTTTAGAGCAATTGGTATTCTAATAATTGTAATCTTTAGTGCAGTGTGTTTGATCTTATTTTCTTAATAAATTGATTTTGTTTTCAAAATCCTTGTTTTGAAGAAATAAAAAGTCAACTCTATTATTGTAGCTGGATGAAGGTGAACCCCACACACACACACACACACATATATTAATTTTGTGTTGTTTATTATTCTTGATTTTCCTTGCTTCTATTATTAGCTTTGAATGAGCTGCATTATTTCCTGACAGCTCCATACATCTGTCAGAGCTACCTAATAACGAGATCCGAATCCTCATTGTCCCCCGGCCCCAATTTCATTGGACTATGTCATGATGGATTGTGATCTATGCTCTTTATTTTCAACTGTTGGATGTATTTCACATAATCGCCTGTGAAATGTTAATTGTCTAAATTGAACAATCACATCCGTCAGTGATTATCCAAAGCGTTGCTCTAATGTTCACCATCCTTGGCAGCTTGAGTGTTGTTTGGTGATCCAATTAACTACTTAAATTTTTAAAATTTTTCTGTAAGAAATTACTAAACTTAATTACATTTCTCACTACTAGATACAATGAATTGGGATCCACTATCACTCCAAGACACAATGGAGTGAGAGGTTACATGGACACAATTTGAACAGGTGACTTAGGAAAGTAATTTTTTCTTGAAAAAAATAAGGACCTACAAGCAAAGAAAGATATCCAAAAAGGAAAATTTTGATGAACTTTAAATTAAATATGTTTTGTGGGTTATATCAAATAAATTCATTAAAGAATATGATTAGAAGTAGAGTAGAGTAATGATGGGTTGGAAATAGGCCATACTTTCTTCTTCTTTTTTTGACTATCTTTTTTTCTTTTTTAGTAGAAGGAAAATTTTTTTCTTCTCCTTCTAACTTGAATCAAGTTAGAACATGACCTGCAATATGAGCTGGGCCTGAGTTACCCAATCCAAATCTAGAAGTGTGGTATGGGAGGAAGGGGATACTGTCATGTGGTGCTCTAAACCGGCTAAAAAACATCTCCATGGTTACCAATATTTAACACACACACACACACTCTCTCTGAAAGAAATAGCAACAGTTCCTACATTGAGAGGGCTAAGTATGTTGATTGTGTTCCATACCCCAACTCTGAGAGATCTTTTTCTGTCTTCTCCAATACCTGCGGTTACCAAACGTGGAAATGTTTCATAATTATGTGATAACTATCTTTGGACTTGTCCTTCCACATGTTGGTTAGGTACCTGACTTTACATGCTTGAGATTATGTTTGCTCTTTAAGATTTCTTTTGACACAGATGAGACCAGACCATCCAAAAACAGGGCAAGCTCAGTGATTTTTCAGTCATTTTCTCATCCATGAGCAATCAATTGATGCTGGATATAGTGGTTTTTGCCTTGGTGAAGAAATTGGAGAGTTTTCAAATCCACCCCCAAGACATTACTCACGTCGCCCTCACCGTGATGTAAGTGAATTAAGTAGGCATGTATATTATTTACCACCAGTTGATGACAATGATGATAATTCTGGAATTGCTCAACATTTTGGAGATCTTGAAGTTGAACATCAAGTGGGCATTCAATCTAGATACTCATTATACTATCCCCCAAGTGCAAGAGGACCCCTACCATCACCACTACAACCACCAGTTTACTACCTACCACCTTAGTAGGGAAACTCCTAACCACAACCTCATTACTATCCCTTCCCACCACTACAATATGCAGCTTCACATCTACTTCCTTCAGATGCAGAGGCTCTTACAAATAACTTTTTTGGGCCTGCAATGCCTTATGAGGTTGGAACTAGGTATTACATGCACTAACAATCAGAAGATTCCAGTAGCAGTAGTACATCAATAGGAGTGAGAGGTTTCAATTATTTCAATGGGCAAGTGCTGGAGAGATTGTATAATGATGATGACAATGAAAGAGACTCTCAAGTATCTGTACGCCATTCATTTTGGTGGTAGTTCCAAGAGGTACCAATTAGTTACCAACCAATTAGATATTTATATTTGCCTTCTTTTATAAATTGTTATCGATTATGAACTTTTAATTACCTTTGAAGTAATTATTTACATTATTGGTTGTAATGTTATTCTTAAAAATCATAAAAATGCTGCTTTTTGATATTTTAACTTTAAAAAAGTAATATAAAATTATAAAACATCTTTTTAAGTATCATAAAAATGATAAAAATTACTTTAAAACCCTTAAAAATAATAAACTAAAGTAAAAATATGTGTATCAGTAAATCTTAAGAGGTTTGCTAATGTTTAAAAAAAATTCACAATCGCGGTTTCCAATTCCCATTACAGGTAGGCTGATACTTCCAATACTATTACATTGCGATCGCGTCATATATCCCGCAATTGCAATATAACACCATGCGTGTAGTAAATAATAAAAAATATAATAAACTAAATATCCATAGTAGCTCTTGAAATTAGAACCCCCTATAAATAATCACATAAAAAAAAAAAAATTCCCTTCTTTATTAAAAATTTATCAATTATGGGTACAAAGAATTAAAATATTAGTCACTCACACTTCCCAACATACAATATAATTATACAAAAAGATAATCAATAAACCAATCATCTCTCCTATTGTTTGTTGAATTGACAGGGATAATATAATAAAAGACAAATCAATCACAATCATAAATGTTTAATTTCATGGCAATAGCATTTTTTATTTCATTTTTAATGACTTCCCTTAATTTATTTTGGGTAGAAATTGAACTAATGGCAGTGTTATAAATTGAAGAGATGCTAAGCTATTGGTTTCATGTTAGAACAAAGGAGAGAATGGCTCTAATACCTCTGTTGCAGCAATGGTGGCAAGAGATGTATGGAACAGCACTCTTCAATCCCTTCATCTTCCTCCTTCTCCTCCTCTTCTCTCTCCTCTTTTTGCTCAAGCTCACTAGAGCAGGTGACAGCAAACTCAACTTACCTCCATCTCCACCAAAGCTACCCATAATCGGACACCTCCGCCAGCTTGGATCACTTCCCCACCGCTCTCTCCAAGCTCTGTCCCTAAAGTATGGCCCTCTGGTGCTGCTACAGTTGGGCAGAGTTCCTACTCTAGTGGTCACATCTCCGGAGATTGCCAAAGAAATCATGAAGAACCAAGATGCCATATTCGCCAACAGAGCTCGAACATGGGCTGCCGATATTTTCTTCTATGGAAGCACTGATGTCGGGTTTTCTCCATACGGCGAGTACTGGAAACAGGCAAGGAAGATCTGTGTTCTTGAGTTTTGGAGCCCCAAAAGGGTGCAATCATTTCAATTCGTTAGGGAAGAAGAAGTAACCGCATTGATTGAGAAGATACGTAGTGTTTCTCTCGATGGAGGTTCTATCAATCTTGCAGAGATGATGGTTGATATAACAAGCAACATAATTTCGAGATGTGTTCTGGGTAGGAAGTATGGAGGAGGAGGAGGAGAAGAAGATGGGAAGAAAAGTTTTGGAGAGTTGTCGAATACGGCAATGGAGCTCCTTGGGGCTTTTTGCTTCAGAGACACCTTCCCCTTTCTAGGATGGATGGATGTTCTTACTGGCTTGGCTAGAAGATTGAAAGAGGCTTCAGAAGGATTAGATGCTTTCCTTGACAGGGTGATTGATGAACATCGAAATCTAAAGATGAATGATGATGATCATCCTGATAAGGAATGCTTTATTGGAAGTCTGCTCCGTCATCAGGAGGAAGGCAAGCTGGAGATAAATCTCACTCGAGACAACATCAAAGCTCTCCTACAGGTGATCTCTTTCTCATGACTGTATACTAATTTTCAAGGT
The DNA here is from genome assembly GCA_008638375.1 of Nyssa sinensis. Lineage (NCBI taxonomy): Eukaryota > Viridiplantae > Streptophyta > Magnoliopsida > Cornales > Nyssaceae > Nyssa > Nyssa sinensis. The sequence continues at coordinate 7,440,885 of CM018036.1, forward strand.
TTTTAGCAAAGACTAGAATGAAGAAAAAAAAGTTTAGTAGGAAGATTTCATGGTGAGACTGTTGTTCAGATTTAAGTTTTCATATAAAATGAAGAATTTTTTTACACAAGAATGATTGAGATTCGAGAAGGATCTCGCTAATTCAAAGTGAGTCTCTCGTATTGAGTTTACACTATTTAAAGGTGAATACATAGTATACGTTACAAAATTTAAGGGATTCTTCGATTTGAATTAGTTTTATAACAGAATGATTTGTAGTATCATTCCTTTCTATATAAAACCCATATGGGTCCGGCAAAATGCTCAAATTCTGATCTTTTCTTTTTTATGAGTGAAGTCTTTGATATGACCTTAAATTAAACATACCTTCCCATGAGAACAGATAGCATCTTTCTAGTAACTGAAGCTATTGTTGTCCATTACAGGACATGTTTATTGGAGGAACTGATACTATTGCAACAGTGATAGAATGGACGATGGCGGAACTGGTGAAACATTCTAGTATGATGAAGAAAGCCCAGGAAGAGGTAAGAAGAGTTGTGGGAAAGAAAGGAAAGATTGATGAAGATGATATCAATCAAATGGAATACTTAAAATGTGTCATTAAAGAAACTCTAAGATTACATGCTCCTCTACCTTTCTTAAATCCTAGAGAATCATCTGCAAGTACCAATTTGGAAGGCTATGACATTCCTCCAAAAACAAGAGTGTTTATCAATGTATGGGCAATTCAAAGGGACCCCAAATTATGGGACAGGCCAGAAGAGTTTGTTCCAGAGAGATTTGAGAGGAAGGCTGTTGATTTTAAAGGGCAAGACTTCCAATTCATTCCATTTGGTGCAGGGCGGAGAGTCTGTCCTGGCGTACTGTTTGGCATGACAGAAGCTGGGGGTGTGCTTGCCAATCTCTTGCACTGGTTCAACTGGGAGTTGCCTGGTGGTTCTTGTGGGGAGGACTTGGACATGAGTGAGGTTTATGGGCTTGTTGTTCACAAGAAAATTCATCTTCAACTTGTTCCAGTATTGTACTCTCCTTGATCATTCTGTCAAGTGTGCCATTGTTGTTGTTGAGAGGAAGGCTGTTGATTTTAAAGGGCAAGACTTCCAATTCATTCCATTTGGTGCAGGGCGGAGAGTCTGTCCTGGCGTACTGTTTGGCATGACAGAAGCTGGGGGTGTGCTTGCCAATCTCTTGCACTGGTTCAACTGGGAGTTGCCTGGTGGTTCTTGTGGGGAGGACTTGGACATGAGTGAGGTTTATGGGCTTGTTGTTCACAAGAAAATTCATCTTCAACTTGTTCCAGTATTGTACTCTCCTTGATCATTCTGTCAAGTGTGCCATTGTTGTTGTTAGTGCTTGATATATATGCATTGTGAGTCCATTCTCTAATAACTTAAGTTTTTAGAATAATTGATGATCTAACATGGTATCATAGCTCTGCTTACAAGAAGTCTTAGGTTCAAGTCTCCGTCTGATCGATACAAGTCTGCAATGTTAGAGCTTGATATACATTGTCGCTCTATTTTCTAACATCTTTAAGTTTTTAGAGCAGTTGGTATTCTAATAATTGTAATCTTTAGTGCAGTGTGTTTGATCTTATTTTCTTAATAAATTAATTTTGTTTTCAAAATCCTTGTTTTGAAGAAATAAAAAGTCAACTCTATTATTGTAGCTGGATGAAGGTGAACCCCACACACACACACACACACACACACACATATATTAATTTTGTGTTGTTTATTATTCTTGATTTTCCTTGCTTCTATTATTAGCTTTGAATGAGCTGCATTATTTCCTGACAGCTCCATACATCTGTCAGAGCTACCTAATAACGAGATCCGAATCCTCATTGTCCCCCGGCCCCAATTTAATTGGACTATGTCATGATGGATTGTGATCTATGCTCTTTATTTTCAACTGTTGGATGTATTTCACATAATCGCCTGTGAAATGTTAATTGTCTAAATTGAACAATCACATCCGTCAGTGATTATCCAAAGCGTTGCTCTAATATTCACCATCCTTGGCAGCTTGAGTGTTGTTTGATGATCCAATTAACTACTTAAATTTTTAAAATTTTTCTGTAAGAAATTACTAAACTTAATTACATTTCTCACTACTAGATACAATGAATTGGGATCCACTATCACTCCAAGACACAATGGAGTGAGAGGTTACATGGACACAATTTGAACAGGTGACTTAGGAAAGTAATTTTTTCTTGAAAAAAATAAGGACCTACAAGCAAAGAAAGATATCCAAAAAGGAAAATTTTGATGAACTTTAAATTAAATATGTTTTGTGGGTTATATCAAATAAATTCATTAAAGAATATGATTAGAAGTAGAGTAGAGTAATGATGGGTTGGAAATAGGCCATACTTTCTTCTTCTTTTTTTGACTATCTTTTTTTCTTTTTTAGTAGAAGGAAAATTATTTTCTTCTCCTTCTAACTTGAATCAAGTTAGAACATGACCTGCAATATGAGCTGGGCCTGAGTTACCCAATCCAAATCTAGAAGTGTGGTATGGGAGGAAGGGGATACTGTCATGTGGTGCTCTAAACCGGCTAAACAACATCTCCATGGTTACCAATATTTAACACACACACACTCTCTGAAATAAATGGCAACAGTTCCTACATTGAGAGGGCTAAGTATGTTGATTGTGTTCCATACCCCAACTCTGAGAGATCTTTTTCTGTCTTCTCCAATACCTGCGGTTACCAAACGTGGAAATGTTTCATAATTATGTGATAACTATCTTTGGACTTGTCCTTCCACATGTTGGTTAGGTACCTGACTTTACATGCTTGAGATTGTGTTTGCTCTTTAAGATTTCTTTTGACACAGATGAGACCAGACCATCCAAAAACAGGGCAAGCTCAGTGATTTTTCAGTCATTGTCTCATCCATGAGCAATCAATTGATGCTGACAGTCCAAAAGACACCCCCCCCCCCCCCCCCCCCCCCCAGTTTCAGGCCAAAATATCCACTTGGCTAAAGTTGGCCTTGGATGAAGACACTGGGAAGCAAAAACTGACCTTGTTCAAGATCAGCTACTCTAACCACTGCGTCTAGCATGGTATGATTTACAACCTTGTAAGTCCCAAATGGAAATTGAACTGTTGTTGTGAATATGATAAACTCCATTATATTGAATCTCTCTGTTTTTAATCGTTATGCTTGTTTGTCCTACGTACAAGTAAAACTATAGAGATTACATGTTAGCTATTCTTATGAGAGGAAAAAGGGCTCAAGGTGATCTCTCTCTTTTTTTTTCTTTGATACATCTACGACAGAGGGAAGACCTAACAACTACTGGTATGTGTGCTGGTATGAAGATTCGAACCTAGGCCAATCAGGTGTAGAGTAGACACTTGCAATACTCGGGTAGGACCTCGGTCCTAGCTCAAGGTGATCTTTGAATACAATAGAAATCTAACAACTACTGGTGGTATGTGTGCTGCCATGAAGATTTGAACCTAGGCCAAATAGGTGGAGAATGGACACTTGCAATACTTGGATAAGACCTTGGTCCTAACTCAAGGTGATCTTTGAGCATTATAGAAATAATATGTGAATTACACAAGGTACATAACACCACCTTTTATAATACAATTTGCCAACAATACAACTGATTTTGCTGTTACACAGGTAAAAAAAAGGGATAGTTAAAAAATTCTTGAAAGAGTCTTCAAAACATCATTTATGGTTGGCCTATGCAGGGGTTCCTCCTCCACACAACCCCTGGCTAGGAGTGCCAAACACATAGCCTCACCCAATGGATAATCCCCTTCTAAAACAGGATCCATGAATTTCTTCAACTTTTCCAAGCACCCTGAAGAATCTTCAAGCCCTCCATCGGCCAAAAAACTAACAGAATCCTTCAATAATTTCCCATCTGTAGTAGAATCTTCAGCTGATAATAGCTCAAGCAGAACAATCCCAAATGCATATATATCAACCTTGCTGGAAGCCTGTCCATAAGAGAGATATTCAGGTGACAAATACCCCTTTCTACCCACTATCACAGATTCATTCCAATTAGTCTCTCCCTTTTCTTCACTGCAAATCAGAGGTTTTGCCAATCTGAACCCAGAAATCTTGGCTCTCCAATCCACTGTTATCAGCACATTTCGGCTGTTGATGTTCCGATGGACATAAGTTGGATTTGTGCAGTAATGTATGTAATGAATACCCACTGCAAGATCAAAGGCAATCTGCATCCTCTTTGCCCATGTCAGCTGCTTAGCCTTCTTGGAATTCGATAGACAATCTCTTAAGCTACCATTCTCAGCATACTCAAGCACGAGATAAGGTCTGGTTCCATAACAGAAACCCTCAAGCTTCACCACATTTATATGATTGATCCTTGTCAATATGTCAATGACATGGTGAGCTGCTTCCTCTGAATTCATCTGCTCGATTGCCACATAACAACCGCCTATCCTACCCTGATATACTGCCTTACCAATCAAAGAAGCGTCACCAAAATCCACTGTTGCAATCCTTAGCTCCTCCAAGCTGAAACTTACCAATGAGTGCTTTAACTTGGACATTCCATCAAGAAAATCGCGCGAGAAATTTGACAGCTGTGAACTTCTAGCAGACAAGGGTTGAAAATGCTGATGAAAATGATTTTTTCGAATGAATATAAAAACCCCACAAGCTAGAACCATTACAACAATTGTTGCCAAAACACCCACTCCTAGAAGAATATAAAAATTCATGTCATTTGATATTTCACCAGGAACAATTTCTCTCAAGGGTATTAAGCTTCTAGGACTCAGAGGTGGATCTTCAGGGGAAGAGGCAACATCCAAATTCAAGACTGGTGCAACCTTTGTCGGAATGAGTAGTGTAGTCTGAGGGAAGACAGTTGGAAATGGTTCTAGTTGATTAGCACCCCGGATCATTTCTTCAGGCACTCCGAATTTACGGGCAATCAAATATGTATTATCATTCTCTATGACTGGGTATGTCACAAGGTACTTTATGCCATTGCTTTTATCAGAAATGTCAGGACAAGCGCATCGAATAGGCACTCGAATAGAACTGTTTGTGTAATTGCCTCCGAGCCCTGGATTTGCCTCTATGAGACTTTGCCCTTTCACCAATCCTTCAAACACATCACAAGCCACTGTAGTCAAGGAATCTGAGTGAGAAGAATTGTAAACAATGACAGCTCGAGAGAAGCCGTCAGGGCAAGAGCAGGTAACCGGGATGATGATCTCTCGGCCAGGCTGCAGGAGATTGTTGAGATTTGCTTCAGACATCATGTTGGTAGAAAGGAGCTGGGATATGTTTGCATTGAATAGAGAGGATATGGAAGAGAGTGTCTGATAACCCTCTTGAGCTCTGTAGACTATGAAGGTTTTGCATGGAAGAAATTTCTTGGAGTGGCATAAGTAGTTGAAACCAGGGACTTGTGATTTTGAAGTGCAGTCAGATCTGTCATAGAATTGATGAGAAAAAATGTGTTTGATTAGAAAAATAAGAGTGAAAATAGAGATGCATTTAGAGAGAGAAACCATAGTGTGTGGATTGGTTTGTGAAGCAGGCTGAAGAAAGAGGAAGAGAGCAATTACTGGCCAGGAGAATACAGAACCAATATCCATGGAGGGAAACTAATATGAAATAAAGCAATAAAAATGGCCGCCTGGCCGGCCTTCGAAATGTTCTATTGAGTATTGACCAGTGGCATCACCAAAATAGCTGTAGGATCTAGCTTGGCCACCATGCATTATTTATTTTCTTTCTTGAAAGGTTGCAAAGGGAGAAAGATTGCTAGAGACTTTTGCCAGAAGGCTAGTTGGCTCATCCATTACTTGCGTGATAAGCCAACTCCAATTCCATGAGTTGTGACGGCTTTTATAATTTTAGCAATAGAGTGAATTAAATGTGAATATCACAAAATACTGAAATCAAAGAAGAAGTCGTTATAGGCTAATAGAATAATTTCTCAAAGAGAGGGAGAGCTTGATGAAATAAATATGGAAGTATTAGTAGATAATAGTAATAGTGCCATGGAAGAATCTCTTTGCTATGATTCAGAATGATGAGTGTTCAAACTTGCATATTTGAGAAGCATTTTAATCATTTTGAAGTGGAGGCATTGACTTGTTATTTAGATGTTCATGGACTTTCTTTAAGTTTGGTTTGAGGGGTCATCATTATAAGGTGCAGGCTGATTCCATCCCTTCATAACTGGTTCATTGAAGTTGATTTTTTTTTTCTCTTCCCACCCCCAACCCAAAAGAAAAAAAAAATTAAAAATGATCATGATGTAGAACAAGTGCCGGGTTAATAAAGCAATGAGAGAGAGAAAAAGTCTAATTTCAAGTAAAATTGTTTTGTGAAAGTGGTTGTAAATACTTTTGAAAAACGTTTTGGGTTTAGTCACTTCAATATAAACATATCCAAAACTTTCATATTTTGATCATAGATAGCACACCACATTAAACACAATGTTTCGCTGTAATTAAAGGTGCATTTTGGTCAAACTCACGCATTTCAACCTACAATTGCACAATTTTATTATTTTTGAAAACTAGTAATTATTCAATTATTTTACGTAAGAAACTCTATTTGAGTTTCTGTTTGTGGCAAACTTCTTTCTTTTATCTATTTTTCAATTTTGGACACAATTATTTCGATTTTATCCGAAGTTCTCTCTACTCTCCTATTTTATTAAGATTATCTTAACAGTTATGCTTTTCTAGTCAAATTGATAATTTATTATCTCTATAAATATGATGTAAGAGACCTTTTTATTCAGTTTTCATAAGTAATATTAAGATTTTAAATTTTAGAAAATATGTTCTCTTATATATGTAATTGTTTCTATACTAAAATCTCAACGTGCTCAATTTCTATCATATTTCATTAAGCGTCAAAAAAAGATTTTCTTTCCAGTGTAGGATGCTATGCTTTAAAGATTTGGAAAGCCAGAAATGAAGCTGTTTTCCAGAAAGTTTTTGAGTGCAAAAGCTACTTTTGACTTGGGAAGAATTCAACTCCACAAGAGAAGGTTATGAAGCTGTTGATGACTTGGCCTTCATAAGCTAGTTCGAAACTCAGAAGTCCAAGGAATTTTGACATAAATCAGGTTCATTGACCCAACTGAATCAGGTTCATTACTTTTTTTGTCAATTTTTTTTTTCTGGAGTCCCCCAGCTGAATCCATTTGCCCTTCCAGTAGTCACTAAAAAGATGAGAGTGACGACAAGCATGTACAAATGTCCGAAGTCCAAAGGCCTGGCCATTAGTGCAAGCCATTTGTCATTCTTTAATCTCAAATTATGTGTCTTCAACCAAAAGATGAAGAAGCCAAATCCATCTCAACTTTCTTTGTCATCATCTCTTGAAACTTTATCTTTATTCAATATGGCCAAAAAATCAGGGCCACCCATAAAAGAGAGAGGCCATAAATATTTTGTTCCTTCAAAGTTTGGAGGGCATAACAATTTTTCAGATGGTTCTAGGGACTTGGCGATTCTTCTGCCAAGAGAAAAGATGGAAACATATTTCTTCCAACTGATGGAAACAGGGAAATTTGTTCATCCCATAAGCACCCCCATATGAGATGCTATAGTACAGATATTACAGCAAATTGGGGAAGGCTCAAAGTGTCAGGAGCTAAGGTAATGCAACACTAAAAAAGGATAATCGAACATGAATTTCTTGGTAACTAAATAAAAAAGTAGACTTTTCACCCAACAAGAGAAAAACTCTCTAATTTTAAAATTAAAATATTATTGATAAGCTAAATAATAAGAGTTCTAATTCATAGAGTTAAAACTATTAATCCTAATAGATTATTAGTTTCTTCTATTAGTATAATTAGGAAACTACTAATTTCTTCTACCTGCAGAATAAAAAGCTACTAATACTAATCCGAATATAATTAAGTAATCGAAAAATACAAGGAAACGGGTTAAAATTGGGGGGTCAAAATGGGGAAAAATTTTTTTGCCCATTTTCAGGGTTGTATTCGGGTCATCATCGATCCACGCTCGACTTTGCTTTGACTGGGCCTTGGATTGCTTCCATTGATCCATAAAATCAAATTTCATTTATTTTACATCATAAGGTGTTTAACCTCACTAAGGCCTTAATTCGAAACCTACTTGATGCATATTCTCTTGGAGGGCTATCGGCCTTAAATTTACCCGATTTGTGTAAAGAGCCGATTTTATATGTGTTCAAGAGGTAGAATGAAAGAACTCCAAAGCACCTCAAATTAGATTCAGACAAGTATCATAAATAATGTAATATTGATACTCTAATTTTAAATTTAGTCCACATGTCATGAACTTATTTGAATGATTATAGAATTTTTCTATGCTACTTACTATTGTACTTTTTTTTTTTGTCTGAGATTATTTATCCTGACGTGATCTTTTAACCACTCGAGATAGACTATTACCTGATTATATAAAAAGTGATCAGAGATTCTTCCCTGTTACCCAAAAAAAAAAAAAAAAGTATTATTACATTTAAAAAAAAAACACTCCTCAAAGAGACAACAATCAACACACCGATTAGCTTCCTTGTAAATGCCTAATTTGAACATCCCAAAGGCCAAGTTGTTTACCCATGATCAAGGTTTGCCCATCGCTATCAATTGAGATTTTAGAGGATCCATTTGTTTGAATCAACATTGTTGCTAGATCCACTAATAGGTAGTGAGTGTTCATATTGCCGGGCGGCCAACCGCCAATGAACTCCATTCATTGTAAAATATTTCTTGAGAATTTTTTTTTATATACGAGCATGATGGAAAAAAAAATTGAAGTCACGTTAACTACTCACTAGTAAGCACTTGCACAACTTTAAAACACCTCGATCCTACTTAATTATTACTTCCTCGATTTAGAAAAAAAAAAAAAGTCTAATGATAAGATAACATAAAAAAAAAAAAATTAGTACTAATGCAAATTAAATTCTTGACATTAATCTTATAACATATTTAAAATTGATTTGTATGACTCCTGAGTTTCTGCATGCTATCTTACTATTAAACTTTTTCTGAATTGGAGATAGAAATTCTTAATTTCATATTCACTTTCGAATTTAGAATTCAAGTTTTTTTCCCAAAAGAAAAAACATGAATTGAAAAAAATTAATGGTTGAATAATATTTTCTATTAATTCAATTGAATCATTCAAAAATTTTCTAAAGCCCTTTTAAGATTTTGAGTTGGGGTGTCTCCATTTCATGATAAATGAAGAATCAAATATGTGCGAACCACTTTCACCATGAAAGGGCTATTACAGTTTTAATACGTGGAATCCACAGACTTATGTTGAAATGGGCTTGAATTTCTTAGATTCATAAATTCAGCTAAATTTAATAGAAATTTATTATGGGTAAATAATATTGACCTCTATTGTGATAGAGAACTCACTTATATGTTAAAAAATTTATAATTTCATTTGTATCTTTGTTATGATATGACACTTGTCTAATGTTTTTAGGCCCACATGATACGATTTTAAAAATATATTATATAATGATACATTATATTAAAAATATAAATCGGAATAAAATTGGGAATACATAACATTATTCTTTTAAAATATGTCAAGAATTTTTAATTTGTATTCTTATTTTTATTTCTAATGTAATGTAACATCTTGTAATATTTTTAACTCTACATGATAAAAAGTCTAGATAATACCATCAAAATTTGACATGTGAAATTAGTGTTATCTTTTTTTTTTTTATTATTCTTTTTTGCCTATGTTAAGAGTTTCTAGGACTCTTTGGGCCGAAGCAAAACCCAGCTCAATAAACAGATATTTAACTGTCCTATTAATCCATACTTTTATGCTCACACGATAAATGAGACTTAAATCTTTGCTCACACCATCGTGTTAGTACTATCTTAATACTAGATTTTTCTCTCACATAATGTGATTTCATAATCCGTATGTTGTGGTCCAGTCATATCAAGAAGTAGTTTGTCTCGAGGCTTAAAAAATGGGATCGGTCCCATCATTTTTAGTCCACTCCCACAATTCCATGAGAAGAATAGCATATCCAATTTTACATCCCTCACGCGGAACCAAACATACTCTTTTAAGTTACAAAGAAATATAAAAGTTTGAGATATATTACCCTTTATATCCATGAACATATATAAGGTAGACACTATATAGAAACATGTCTAGACCCACATAATGCAGGTACTATATAGAAATAAAGACATGAGTCATGCATGTAAATTTTTTCTTACGTAAAATTATTATTTTATAAAATTATATTATGTTTGGAATACTAATCCAAATTAGTTAGGGGTGTCCAATTTTTAATACGACACGACAACATGACTTGTACACGATACGAAGTTAGTAGGTTTGGGTTTAGCATAAATAGATTTGAATCATAAACGGGTTGACACGTATAACACGATTAATAAACAGGTTGGGTTTGAATATTATTAGTGTCAACCCGTTTAACACGACTTAACACGTTAAATTATAAAATATATTATGAGTTAAGATAATTCATCTCACATCAAATATTTATCAAGGTTTTGAGATTTTTTATTTATAAAAGAGGTTTCTACTTTGATTTGTCCCATATTCAAAGTTACTAAACTTAAAATTATCTATACATATTAAAATATAGGTAAATTTTTTTATTTTAAAAATAAAAAAAATTAAAATAAACGAGTTAAGTGTGTCGATACGTGTAACTTATTTAATAAATGGGTTAGGTTTGTGTTTTAAAACTTGACACAATTAGTTAATAGTATCGAGTTTGAATTTATATATATTTTTAAATATGTATATTTTAATACGATATGAAGACGACACGATAACACGAATTAATACCTAGAATTAGTGGGTGTTCCAAAGAAACAGACAGTGAAAGGGAAACGAAAGTAAATTCCTTTGGAGGCTCCCGTGAGCCATGCACGTGATAGCGTGGGTTTTCTTAGCATTTTCGACCTCGTGTTAATTGAAGGCTCTGCGTGCTGTGTCTCCTGCTGCCGCGTAATCCATCCGTTAACACCACAAAGCCCGCCAAGCTCTCGTTACCGCCAACGCCAAGGTACGCACTTCAAGGACTTCTCTGATCGGAACAAAATCTCTTCTCCCTCTTTCTAGATTCTCTTTCTTCTTTCTTTCTCTCCCTTCGGCGGCAGCTAGTTTTTTGCTGCACCTTCTTCCGTGATGGACTCTACAACAATAGCCATTTCTTCTTCCTCTTACTTCTCCAAATCAACTAACCCTAAACCTAACCCTAGACTATCTCGTTTGAATTTTACGTTCTTCAAAACTCTCAAATTTATACAAACCCCAAATTATGATTTCAATTATCCATCTTCGTCTCCGTCTCCTCTGAAACCGAAATCTCGAAACGCTGGTTCTTCGTTTCCTTGCTGGGCGGTGACGTCTTCCCCGACACCGACCACTGATGAAGCGGCGTGTAAGCTGCAACGCCTCATTTCCGAGTTTCAATCTCTCTCCGAACCAGTAGATCGCGTGAAACGCTTATTGCATTACGCGAGTCTTATTCCTCCGTTCGACGAATCGTTGCGAGTAACACATAATAGAGTTATGGGGTGTACGGCTCAGGTTTGGTTGGACGCGAGGATGGGCAGTGATGGAAAGATGAGGTTTGCTGCGGATAGCGATTCCGAAATTACTAAGGGGTTTTGTTCCTGCTTGGTTTGGGTACTCGATGGAGCAGCGCCGGAGGAGGTGTTGAGTTTAAAAGCAGATGATTTTGCAGCCTTGAATGCTGGGTTACATGGCCGTAGTAATTCTAGGGTGAATACTTGGCATAATGTTTTGATCAGTATGCAAAAGAGGACTAAAGCTTTGGTAGCAGAGCGAGAGGGGAAGCCACCAGGGGAGTTATTCCCGTCTCTTGTTATAACAACAGATGGTATACACGCGAAGGGAAGCTATGCTGAAGCTCAGGTAAGCAGCGGTTCTATCCTATGTAACTTTATTGGTTTTGTTTTAAAAAATTTATTATATTCTTTTTTTCAATATTGGAGCTTGATTTATGCCAATTTCATTCGAATTCTTTTGATTATAATATGAAGATGTTATTAAGACAATGTCATGGTCGTGTGTTTGCATATATCGCGCAAAGACTAGTATCAGACAGCAGGCAAGATTAATTGTGAGAGTATTAATTGTGACTGAAATGAAGTGAGCATCTTGAGAACTCCATTGCCCCATGCCCTATAAAGTAGACCGTGCTAGATCTTTCCTTTCTGTACAGGAGCCCGACTAGGCATAAGCTCCAATTTGACTCCAGGACTTTTTGGGTTGCTTCAGTTTGTACAATTGGTAGTCTTAGATCTTCAGTCACGTGGATCCATATACAATGGGGAACTTACAGTAAATGTCATGATTCTTGTTCTTGATAACTTTTCAAGTAATTTAGAAAAATAATAATATTCAAAAAAATGAACTCTGTGTCCTTGCTCCTATTAGTTTACATTTCACAAAAGAGCAATTGGGAAAGCGACCAATTTATATTGATTTTCTGAGTCTATTAGGATCATCATATGTTTTGCTCAATTGTCATATTATTCTATCACGTGCTTTATCTGGCTGTTAGATTCTTCTTTATGTCTTAGCGATAAGGATCAAAATATCGTTTCGATGTATAGTTTCGGTCTGTCCGGAAACGGAAACGTTTCGGAAACGTTTCGGAAACATAATGGAAACGGAGAAAAAATTGGAAACATGTGGAAACATAACTTAAAATTTATTTATTTATACAAATAAGCCTATTTATTGAATATTTGTGCATGTTTAAGGCATATACATCATATTCATGATAAATGACATAATAGATATATATTGTGTAATATCCACGAATTAGATAATTTGACACAAGTCACATATAAAATAAAAAGTAAAACAAATAGCGATTTAAACCTATTATAATTAGTAACTTAGTATTAAAATAGTTGTTTCTCTACACTTTATTTCCCCTATTACTTTTCTATTATTTTAGAAAAAATAATAAAAATATATCTTCTTGTAATTTTGAGTCTTAATCTTTGAAAAATAAATGGATATAATTTTTTACTAACTTCAAGAATTATTGTTGATATAAAAGATGTTTCCTCTGATTCGGTATGTTTCTACTAGTTTCGGTATGTTTTCACAGAAACAATTTTGTTTCCACGGAAACATGTGAATTTCGATATTCTACTAGTGTTTCGTTTCGGTTCCCTGAGAAACGGAAACGTTTCGGCCGTTTCGATGGAAAAGAAACGAAACTTTGATACTTGCTTAGTGAAATCTTTTTGCTTACCTTTCCTGAATAAGAAAGTACTTTACATATTAGGTTATAATTTTGGCAGGATGGACTGTTAAGATCTTTTTCAGTTTTAGTAGGTTGTGTTAACCTCAAAGGCTCGCTCCCTCCCTTCCTCCCTTTAGATAATCAAGTGGGAAAGACTTTTAATTCCTTTGCACTCTACATTGTTTAAGCTATTGACCTTCTCTAGCCAACTGCAACACAATGGTTACCTTAGTCACTTTGTTTGTTTAGAATGGCTAATTGTGTTTGCTTGGCTAGTTATGAGAGACCGACTTCCCGCTAATGATATCAGATTTAGGAGGATGACTACTGAACCAAAGCGAAAGATGTGGAGCTTTGCAGGACACTGTTCTTCAAGTCCTGGGATATTGCAGATTTGCCCCTGATGTGTGGAACTGATTCACCCAGGTCCATATTGATTACATTCTACTCCCTCCAGTTGATTAAATGTTTGGACTCTGACCTCACCAAAGGAAGTGAAAATGAACAGAGGAGTGTTTTCCTTTCAGTTATTTGGCATCTTTGGCTATGGAGATACATTGCTGTTTTTGACTTTCAGTTTACTCTTCCCAGCAATCAGATTATTAAAATATGGCTGCAAGCTAGGGAGATGAATATGGCTTTCACCCATTCTTCAGCAAACTGCATTTCTGGAACTATGGGAGTTGATTGATTGGTGTTCCCCTCTCCTCTTGGGTTAAGATTAACACTGATGGCTGTGCGAAAGTAAACCAGGAGAAGTGGGGGTTATGTGTGAAGTTGATGATATGAAGGGTTAGTGGATTTCTCCCTTAAATTGGGCATCTGTACTATGTAATGGTTGAGCTAGAAGTGATACGAAAGTTTAACTAATTCAGTTCTTGGGATGAAAGATATAGAAGGGTTATGTGTGAAGTTGATGATATTGTTGCTATTAATTCTCATTTAAAATTTTAAATCCCAATGGCACCCTTATAGAAGAATGCAAATCCTTGCTGGGAAAACAGTGGCAGTGCCAACTTCAGCATGGCTACAGAGAGGGAAATGCGTGTGCGGACGAGTTATCTAATATGGGTCTTTCACAGAACCAGAATATGGTCGTGTTTCTCTCGGAAGTTCATCATTTCTTTATAGCTGACTTGGCTGGGTTGCTTAACCAAGAGGTTTTGGAAGATGTTAACTCCTGGAATTCCTTCTATGGGTTTATTCAGTTTTTTCTCTTTTGCCTTTTTTTTTTCTTATGTATCAAGAAAAAAAAAAAAGGAAGAAAAATGCATTTCTTTGTAGTCCTTATTTTCTTGCTTTGGTTATTCCATATGCTGTTTGACATTAGTCATCCTGGGGATTTGAAAACATTGTCTGCTCCAAGTTGATTGTTCTGAGACGTCAAGAAAGAGAGCAGAAGAAGAGAGCCAAAAAAACCCAAACCATCTAGGGCCGGCTTTTATTTAATTATAACATTTATTTTTAGCAAATTACATAAATATCCTTATGAAATACCCTAGTAATAACCAGCTATTTACACTCCCCCCAGGCCGAGGCATATATAATTATATATCAATCATGCTCAGCTTGTTACACAGCAGACATACCATATTCCAGAAGTGAAAATTGCATATTTGAACAATTTCTGACAGATACAGTGGCCAAATACATAATAAATAGCAGCAAACATCCAAACCAACAAAACAGCCTCCCTAGAGTATAAATCCCTTGTTGAAAGTTGAAACTTGTAGAGAAGCAGGAAATTATTCACAACCAGCACAATCTACCATATATATTGGACTGATTTCAGCACTGATCACTGAGGACTGCCAACATCAGCAATGGTGAGGTTCTCCAAGTTGGAGAACTTAAGGGTCTGCCAAATCTTATTAGTTGGTGCTGCTGTTCCCTTTTGATTTTTCTTTTTTTCTCAGATCGACAAAACAGAAATTAAGGAGGGGGAATAAGAAGAGAATAAGAACAAGTGGAAAAAGAACAAGGAAGAAACCAAGGAAAAAAGAAGACAATAAATCCCAGTCGGATTTGCTCTGATACCATTTTCTGAGATGCAGAGAAAGAGAGGAGAAGAAATGTAAGAAGAGGGAGCCAAAAAAACCATCTAGGGCTGACTCCACATATTTTATTATAACATATATTTGTAGCGAATTACATAAATACCTTAATGAGATACACTAGTAATAACTAGATGCTAAGATTCATGTACTTTTTGAAATTGTAACATGTTGTTTGCCTCTATAAGTTGCATAAGTGAATAACCTTGAATGGAATTAGGTTAGAAAAAATTGAGTACAAAAGGTTTGAAATTTTAATATCCCATGCTTATTTGGACATTTATTCTCAATTCTTTGGAATTCTCGCTTTGAAGTAAAAATTCTCAGGGAGTTTCAGTTCTCAGTAATTGGAACTTCTAAACAAAGTGGCTTTGGTGACAATGGCATGTCTGTGTTGTGTTTAGGTTTTTTTTTCCCCTCTTCTGTGCATGTGAGAGAGAGTGCTGTCCTAATACATGGCATGCATTGGTCGAACCCCTAGCACCTGGTCTACCAGTAGGGTTGTTGCCTTACACCACTTTCTGTAACTATACGTGTGCTTGCTACAAGCATGATTACTATGATGAATATAATTTCTATTAAGGTTTCGTCTCTTCTGATTTTATATGTCATAATAGTTGTGTAGAAACTTTCATACTGATTCTATTGTTAGGGCCTTGGAATATCATTTACTCGAAATTCTTTTTTATTCCTTACCCAAAAATAACATGAACATTTTATGGCAAAAAAAATAGTTGAGAATGTTGGAAGTGATTTTTGTAACTAATTCTATAATATATGTGCTGAGGAAATGGAACCCATATTTTGACTCTGCTTTCCTAGGAAGCAAGAATAGAATATTATTTTAATGTATAATTTAATCGTTAATTGGTGTTACTTCCCATATTAAATTTCCTGATGAAAGTGTTAAAATCCTAATTTCTATTGTAGTGTAATTACAGGCCAGATTTTTGTCCCCGGATGAATTAAAGGTTCAAGAACTTGCAAATGTGCTGAGGAAGAAAAAAATTGGTGTGGTTGCACATTTTTACATGGACCCTGAGGTCCAGGGTGTTTTAACTGCTGCACAGAAGCAGTGGCCTCACATCTATATATCTGATTCCTTGGTTATGGCAGATTCTGCTGTCAAGATGGCAAAAGCTGGATGCCAGTTTATCACCGTTCTTGGAGTAGATTTTATGTCAGAAAATGTGCGTGCAATCCTTGATCAGGCTGGCTTTGCAGAGGTATTTCCCCCCTTCTCATGTCTTCTTATTCTAGCATTTTGTTATTTATAGATAATGTTTCATCCAGATAGAGTTGATACTTGATAGTAATCACAATATATGCAGGTTATTAGATTCATAATTTTGTTTTTCTCTGTATCTTGACGGTGACCTGTTATCTGTAGGTTGGGGTGTACAGGATGTCCAATGAACGCATTGGTTGCTCTTTGGCTGATGCTGCAGCCAATCCTGCATATATGGATTATCTTGGGGCAGCTTCTATGTCTTCTCCCTCTCTACATGTTGTCTACATAAATACTTCACTGGAGACAAAAGCACATGCACATGAACTTGTGCCAACAATAACCTGTACTTCTTCTAATGTTGTGCAAACCATTCTGCAGGTTGGTTATATCACAATTTCTCTTTTATTCATCTCTTGCATCATTTAATGCTTGTGCCATTTGTTACTTTATTTTATTAAATGGCACCTATTTCCCATCCAGGTGGCAGTGCTTTTTCCTTCTATTAATTCAAGCCACATGGTATCTTTTTCTAGGCATTTTCTCAAGTACCTAACTTAAATGTATGGTATGGGCCTGATTCCTACATGGGTGCAAATATCGTGGAATTGTTTCAACAGATGACTGTGATGACTGATAAGAAATTGCTGAGATTCATCCGAAACACAACAGGAACTCAATTAGATCTTTGCTACCTCGCTTGCACTATTATCAGGTGATTTCTATTTGCTAATGCTTTGAAAATCAAGATTATATATTTGCATGATATTAAATATTCTATGTGCTTTGATCTTTAACTTGCATTTGTTGAGTCTGTTACTGTATTTGTAATTCTTAGAAATACAAGGATTTTTATAATTAGTAATGTACCAGTCAAGAAAAGCGACATGGTTCTTATCGAGGGTCGTGCTAGGGGGTGGAGGCGATCAAAATTAACTTTGATAGAGATAGTAAAAACAAAATGATAATGTGTGGTTTAATTACTGGTATGATATTAAATGGAGTGGAATGGCAAGACAAGATTCATGTAGTCTGGCCCCAATTAGTTGGGATAAGCGTTGTTGAGTTGATTTGTTCAATGCATTCAAAGAGGGTTGCAGTAACAACCTGGCCTCTCTTTCTCTCTCCAATGCACCATTTACTTGATTGGATAATGTGGTCTATTTTTCTATACTTCCCAGCCAAAAAAAAAAATGAAACTTTACAATTGAACAAATGGAACTTCTGTCAAGCAATTGCAGCTTCAACAACCACACAGATTTGCTTGACTGACAAGTTTGGAGAAAAGATCGAAAGGTGGGTTGCAAGGTGTTGGATGTAAAGTGTGAGTTGTTTATGACAAAACATACAAGTAAAATATGTTAAAATGGCTTATCAAAAGACACACACACACACACACACACACACACACACATATATATATTAAAATGATTGGGTCCACTCTCTGTTTTTCCTTTTTTATTTTCTCCCTAGTTGAAGGAGCTGCCAAGTGCCTCCTGCCTTTGTATGTTTGTGTAGGTATTTTGAATTCTCTTAGAGGTTAGGTTTTGATCTTTCGTAACCTTAATTTTTTTCTGAGATATTATTTCACATAGCCAACTACCATTTTTTTTTAGGTTTTTTTTCCCCCCTAAAGATCTTGTTTTGTTATGCACAATCATATTAGATCACTCAGTATTCTTACGAGGCATAGTTTTGTGTGTTAGGATGGAACATGCATTGTACATCACCTATTTGGACATGAAGTTGTGGAGAAGATAAATGAAATGTATTGTGATGCGTTCCTAACTGCTCATTTTGAGGTGCCTGGAGAAATGTTCTCTCTTACAATGGAAGCAAAGAGGAGAGGAATGGGGGTAGTGGGTTCCACCCAAAACATATTAGATTTTATTACACAGAGGGTGCAAGAGGCTTTGGATAGAAATGTCAATGACCATCTTCAGTTTGTGTTAGGAACGGAATCGGGAATGGTGACTTCAATTGTTGCAGCAGTTCGCAAATTGTTAGGTTCTGTGAAGTCCTGTACTGGGAGAGCAGAAATTAATGTTGAGATTGTCTTTCCTGTCTCATCAGATTCAGTGAGAAGAACCTCGAGGAGTTCATCCCTGGGCCTAAGTTTGGGCCAAGCAGGAGAGTTCATGAATGTCCCTGTTATACCTGGAGTTGCAAGTGGGGAAGGATGCTCTATTCATGGAGGCTGTGCATCCTGTCCATACATGAAGGTCAGCAAATTTTTCTCTCTTGTGTTACCATCTAACCTGCATATGTTTCTTTTCCTTTTATCACAATGACAATCAATATGTTGAGGAAGTCACCAGCTGTTTATATTTGTAGAATCAATTAAAGTTGCATGGTGCCATAGTATTCCAAAAAATACTATTTGTCCCTGTCCAAGCTTGCACAATTAATTGTATTACATACCAGAAATGTATTTCCACAGGGATTTGCATTCCCTGAGAAACATTTGGAAAGTAGGTTTGCAAGTAGAGAGGAAAAAAAAAATGTTAGAAACACCGAAGGATTGCCCTGACATCAATGGTAAGTTGTCTTTCGAAGTGCCCAATCTGTGAATCTGCAGACGAAGTCTTTTATTTTTTGTAATGATTTGTTAGATTGCCTAGATGTGGGAAAGAAGTGTTAAAGCTTGGAATATGTTGGATTAAAAGGTTGGGTTGGTCTGGCTACTGTAAGCTTCCAAGTTTTCTTCACCTCTTAATTCTTTGCAATCAAACTTAGTGAATGGGTCATAATTCTAATCTTCCAATTACAGTAACTACATCATGATGAAAGTTGCGCATTCTTTTCAAGTTTCATATCTGAAAGTTGGGCTTATCATTTTGTACCCATTTTGATCTGTCAGATGAATTCTCTTAGCTCACTCCTCAAAGTGTGCCACCACCTGCCCGATGACAAACATAGTCTTTCCGCCTATGAAGCTGGACGGTTCAGTTTGCAGACACCAAACGGGAGACTTATTGCAGATGTTGGTTGCGAGCCAATTTTGCACATGAGACACTTTCAGGTTGGTTTCCTCAAAATCGTCAATCTCTGTAATCAATATGGGTCATTTCATCAGGATAGTTGATCTGGGTTTCTTGGATTACTTTTGCAGGCAACAAAGAAACTTCCAGAAAAGCTTGTTGATCAGATCCTTCATCCTTGGGACAATGGAAGACCGATGTCATTTCGCTAGCAGAGTGGCTCTTCTTGTAAGTTAAAAACAAGTGCTGCTACTGCATTGGAAGAAATGCAAGTTTCATATGTAGGCGAGAAAACCTATGTCGTCAAGAAAAGTTACATGGGAACAGTTTTTGCTCACAGGAAGCTTGCAGTATACATACATAGTTTTTATGTTGGTACACAGTGGCTCCATTTGTTTTATTTGATTGCTATCCAAATAGTTCAGTGTCGGAAGTTATAGAAAGTGAAGTTGCAATGTCATTTTTATTGAATTGTACAGATTACCAAACTATCCTTTTGGGAGAAAAATTATCTGGAAATATAATTTTAAATGTTCATCTGCCAATGGTTAGAAAATGGTTTTATTTGAAACATATTGGGCACATGGGATCCTATTTTTGGTTGGAAATTGCTACCGGAATCCATGGCAGTGTCATAGCAAAGCAGAAGAGAAGGAAATAGTGGGTCTCAGAGGCTGGGGAAGGGGGCTGTTGTTTTCAAATTTTCATCTTATGCTGGTTTCTTTGTGAAATATCTGAGAAAAACAAGGGGAAGAATATAAAGATATGGAACCCTGCTTGCCAAATTAACAAAGGAAGTTCCAATAATAACATGGTTATTGGCGAGGTGAAGATGGAAATCAGAGGCAGGGGCTATTTCCTCGACTCCAGTTTGCTAATTGGACAATAAAGATAATAAAATTAATATTCAATAAATTAATAATTTATAATAATTAATAAATTTTTAAAAAACTAATTTAATTTAATGGTAGATAATTAATAATTTTATTATTTAATAATTAATTTTTAAAAAAAATATATTTATAATATTAATTGTTAGAAAGATGCATTATAAATGAAATTTGAATTTTGAACTGAAGAATTAGGATGTCAAATTTGTTCACATGATCCTCGTGCTTCATCTTTTATTATTTCCTCCACCTACCAAAATTATATATATATATATATATGAGTGTAGGTCAGCATCATAATCAAACTGTAAACTTTTTTAATTTGACATGTAATATCATATCGAATTGCTTGTTGGGTCCATTTACACCGGTGTTGCCATGTTTGGTTTGAGATCTGATTTGACGACAAGTGGTTTTTTTAGTTAAAATAAGGTTACCAAACTAAGACCAGTGGGTTCCAGGACTTTCTAAACAGTTCCTAAACTTATTTAGGGTCACACGAAGAAGAAAAAACAAAATGGCAGCTTTGTGGTTTCTCACAAAGAAGAGGACTGTTTTAGTCATTGTAACTACCCGTAAATCACCTGACAGCTGCAATCTTGAATTTTACTTAGCTACGAAATCCCAATTCCTTTTCGAACACTTCCATTGCTACGTCGCCGTGTCAATTATTTGACTCTTCTTATTACGTTTCTGATTCATAAGCCTTCACAGGGACATTCTCTCTCTCTCTCTCTCTCTCTCTCTCTCTCTCTCTCTATACCAATCGGAGAAAAAGCGTCTGGTTCATCAAGTTAATCAACGAATCGGTACGTAGATCTCTCTCCTCGTCCTTCTGTTTTCTTATTTTTCTAAGCTGATTCCTCGTTCGATTTTTATGAACAACGCTATTGTCTTATCATAATTATATACGTGTATATGCTTGTATATTACTAATTTATATTCATAAGATACATTGCTATCCTCTAATTGTCTGCAAAGAATGCTGCTTTGTTATAATGGTGAGTCACCGTTTAAAATTCGAAGCTTATAATTAATACTTAATCATAAGCTTTAATGATTTAATCTCTGTATTATTGGCATTCAGGCTCCTTTTGTTTAGCAATGTGTCGTAAAACTATGTTAAATACTGAGAGAAGGGGGACGGTGAAGACCGATGTTGAACATAATTATTCTTCCCACAACTCTTCTATATTTTTAGTCTTTTTATTTTAGGTTTTTTTTTTTTTTTTTTTTTGGGGGGGGGGGGGGGGGGGGGGGGGTGGTGGTTAGGTAATTTTATTGGGTTATTAAGTAAAACATACAGTTATGAAAGTTTTTATTTTCCTGAATTTCCCTCTTTTGAAAGCTATTAAAAGCTTATTCGATGTTTTATGACAATGAAGTCAAATTTTAAATTTATCTTTCGATTTTCAAATTTCCTATTCAAATGGGCATAATCATTCATTACGCTTTATTGATTTTCATGGAAAACTGGTCTGGTTTCACCAAAAAAAAAAAAAAGGAAGAAAAATGAAGGAAAGAAAATGAAAATTCTTCCAGCCTCATTTGTGGTGATGGATTTTTTTTTTTTATCTTATCTATTGGGGAATTTGTACGTCTCTTCAATTAGCCATGAAAATGTGTGTGCCTCATTCTAGGTATTAGATTTGTAACTTTGCATTTTTATTAAAAGGAAAAATAAAGTCATTTTATTTCCATTGAGAAACCAAATCTGCCTTCATATGTTATCCCATAACATGAGTTGAAAATTCCTTCAGTTATCTATATATTAGTTATTTTATTTATTCGTCTTTTTGGGGGTGTCAACCTATTAATGGAATAATATGCAAATTTCTATCCTACTCATTTTATTTAAAACCAAATGCAACATAGAAACTTTTTCAGGATTTATATTTGAAATGGTTTTTGGAAAAAAAAAAAATCCAACCTTGTGCTTTCTTGGTGCTAAAGCTTAACCCTCCTTCCTCCAAGCTTGCTATTAATTGCATAAAAAAAATAAAGGTGTCAAACATTACATGAAACCATGGCATGTATCGTGCACACCAACAATTTAGTTTGAATTGTTGTGACCAGAACAATATGAAACGCTATGTTAAAAATATAGGAAAACTCTTTAAAATCAAAAGAACTATGATACATATACCAAATGTAGTATAGTAAAATTTGTCGGGGGATAATGGGAGCGATGGAAATTGATAGTTAAATGGCACTGAAGTCCCAACTATTTCCAATATACTTGGTTCAGTGATTCGTAAGGAGCGTGAGATTTAGTGTCCTATATAAGAATGGAGTGGAGAGGTTGTGAAGTGTCTTGTGGTTGAGTTAGACCTATCAAATTGCTGGAAAAATTCTGCAAGACAAAGTATATGCACTCATAAGGATTTAGATGTAGCACCAATCAGGTTAATGTGAGGAAGTCAGTTGAGATGGTTTTGTCATGTGGAATGATGACCAATTGCTGAATGTGTTGGTATGGATGATATTTCAAGGGCAAAGCGACTTTGGTTTTCCAATTTTATTTGAAAAGCATATTATCTATTAAAACAATGATGAGTATTTTTCCATTGAAGTTAAGGTAACCTTAAGATGATAGTGATGTAGGATGGTTGTTGAAAGGGATGAGGGCTGTGTACCATCGAGTGAAGGTGGATTGAGACTTGGAAGTAGAGATAAGAGTGGAAAGTGTTCAAATAAGTAGAAATTTGAGGGAAAATGAAAACCTCTCACAAGCAAGGGCTCCATCTCCTCCTTTTTTCTATTCTCTTTCAACCCCATTTACAGAATTTATTCATTTTCAGTATGTTAGAAAGAATGAAAGCCCCATTCGGAAACTCTGTTCATTGAAAATCCTTTTTTATTTGAGAAGCAAAGGTTATATTCCCACAAAGGAAGCCAAGGGAGATAAGTTGAAACTTTGGAGAAAAGCTATTTCAGATATTCATACAAATTAAACCTTTGGAATTTTGGGGGTTTAGGCTATTCATACTATTGTCGTGCCCATCTTGACTTACTGGTTTACATGGTTAGGCTCATGCAGTGCCAGCATCACGGGGGAATGCAGGGCCCTTGCTTGTTGTAATGGTAAAATCTGAGACTTCAAAGTGTGAGAATGAAGGTTTGAGTCAGAGCAATCCCTTTCCACAAAACAATAAAAATGCTAGATTTGTCTCCAGTCCCTCCCAGCACCCTGCGTAAGTGGGAGTAACACTTGGCAGTGGCAATTTTTTCCCCTTTTTAAAGCTTATTGAGCAATGAAGAAGCTAAAACAAATTGCATTGGTTCTGAGAAAATATGAGAGAGTTTGTTGTTAAGAGTTTGAAAGAAATCAAAGCAACAGTGGAATTAGTATTACTGATAAAGCAGAGGCAAACCTAACAAGAGAAACAATGCAGAAGACAGCCAAGAAGGTGATGAAAAGAATTTCTAACATGAGAGCTGATTCCAAGTCAAATTTTTTTTTTTTATTGAAATATGAGATTTGCCTTTCTTTTCTTATTTATTAAGCTATTCTATGCTGTTTTTAGGTATCCTAGAGCAGCATGAAAGTCAAAAGGTATCGACTGTTTCAAAGGAAGAAAAAGTGACCAATATCATTCATAATCTTGCTAAAAGAATAGATAAAATCAGAATGACCATCTTAGTGGAAAACTCATTTTCAGAAATTGATATCTAAATAAGTGGAACTCGACATTTATTAGAATAATATCTGGAATTCTGGATTAATTTGGAGATTGCTTTGTCATGATAGCTGGAATTGGATAACTGTCTACAGAAGATTCATATTACATCCTGTAGTGATAAGTACTAAGTAGGACTCTTAATGGATTGATTGTCATAACCAAACACAGTTTCAATTGAGAAACTTATAAAATTTCAAAAAATAAAATATAAAAATAATATAAGGGTTACCCAAATGTCTGAAAAATCACTGGGTCCCAGGAGAACAGTGGTCTCTCTCTACTTCGACACTTGAGGCATATTTAAAATGGTCCAAGTGGATAGCCAAAATTGTCATATTAAGTTTTGGCATGACATCTAAAAGAGGGGTGAGCTTAAAAGTTGTTTTGGTATGACTGATAAAAAAAATGGTCTGAGGGGGATTAATCTCATGTTGTAGTTATTGATAGCACTAATGATAATGTATTAATAATGACTATACAGTTGAGAATTTGTTTATGAATTGCTGATGTGGTTAAACACTGGCATAGATTTTCGCTAGACTTAAATCAGGTGACTAATGATTGAAGTTGTATGGCAATGGATTGTGGTTACTTTTATTCATAAGATCATTTACTTTTGTCCTTTCTAGTTTACCCCGGATAACTTTGAAATCTTTGTTTGGGGTTCTGTCATGTTTGCAATGAAATTTCGAATGCATTGATTGACTTGGGAGGAGCATAAGATCTTTGAGCTCTATGCATGTATTCTGAATATTCACAGAATAATCTTGCAAAGCTGGTTCTCTATTTTCCACCACTAAACAGAGAAGGCACTTCTCTGGGAAATAAAGAACTTTATGCGTAACTTGTAATCCATAACCTATATGATGGCTTCATGGCTTTGTAAGTTATACATACCCAATTAGTTGCTTCAGTGGTTTTGGAAGCAATTACAATTGTGTTCTCTCTCAAAATTCATATGCTCACTCTCCACATGCTGAAAAAGATGCTTATTGTATAATGGTTTATTTAAGGAAATTTCTACCTCAAATGTGGTTCTTGGTAGTGATGTCATGTTAGGAATCATTGAACTTTCAATTATTAGTATTCTTCAATTGGTTGCTTTTGCTTTTGTCTTTTGGGATTCAAGTAAGCAACTGGTGTTGTGTTAGGTTTTTTTTCTTCTATTTTTTCTTTATATAGTATGTGGCCAGTGATAGAGATCCACTGAGATACTAGATACCCCCCCCCCCCCCCAAAAAAAAAAAGAAAAAAACAAAACAAACAAACAAACACTCTAGATAATATTGATTTTGGGCATTTCATTTATAGATATGATCGCAGTTGGTTGGTTATGGATTGTGATTGCATGATTGACTAGCTTTTTCATTTGTTTTTCTTTTCTTTTCTTTATAGAGTATGTGGCCAGCGATAGAGATCCACTGAGATACTAGAACCCCCAACCCCAAGCGAAAAAAAGGAAAAAGTAACAGAGAGAGAATATTGATTTTGGGCATTTCATTAATAGAAAAGATCGCAGTTGGTTGGTTATGGATTGTGATTGCATGATTGACTAACTTTGTCATTTGTGATGTTTTGATAGCATGTACAATGCATATGCATGATAATGAGTTATTAACAATCTATTGTCATAATTGGATAGAATTCTTGTGCTAGATAACAATGGGCTCTGTAAACAGTTTAGTGAGTCCACAAGGAAAGCAACCTCTTCTTTCTTTTGGGATTCTCTCAGATGTCCAGTATGCTGATATTCCTGATGGCCACTCATTCCTTGGTGTTCCTCGGTATTATCGACACAGCATTCTTGTGTTGCAAAGGGCAGTCAGAAAATGGAATAACCACCAGAAACTTAAATTTGTTCTCCAGTTTGGGGACATTGTTGATGGGTTTTGCCCCAAAGACCAATCTCTGAGTGCTGTTAAGAAAGTTGTTGATGAATTCGAGACGTTCAATGGCCCTGTCCATCATATGATTGGGAATCACTGCCTCTACAACCTTCCACGTGACAAGTTACTCCCATTGTTGAAGATCCCTGGTTGTGATGGACGTGCCTACTATGATTTTTCTCCAATCCCAGAGTACAGATTTGTAGTCCTTGATGGCTATGATATCAGTGCCATTGGTTGGCCTCAAAATCATCCAAACACTCTGCAGGCCATGGAATTTCTTAGGGAGAAGAACCCAAATTCGGACAAGAACAGTCCAATGGGATTGGTGGGCCTTGAGAGGAGGTTTCTCATGTTCAATGGAGCAGTTGGGAAAGAACAATTAGAATGGTTGGATGGTGTCCTTCAGGATGCAACACAATTAAATCAGAAAGTGGTTATCTGCTGCCATCTCCCTTTAGATTCTGGTGCATCATCCAAAGAAGCACTTTTGTGGAATTACGATGAAGTAATGGATGTAATACACCGGTACAATTGCGTGAAGGTCTGCCTAGCTGGACATGATCACGAAGGCGGGCACTCGATTGACTCCCATGGAGTACACCATCGCGTGCTTGAAGCTGCCCTGGAGTGCCCTCCTGGAACGGACGCATTCGGATACATAGATGTTTTTGACGATAGATTATCTCTTATTGGTACAGATAGAATGCAGAGCACTGATATGATTTTCACTCCCTAAGTATTTCGGAGAATATCAGCCTGTAGCATCTCCCAGTCAATTCTTTTTTAAAATGATGTGGAATGTACATTGGTGTAACAGAACCATAATTATTTAAAGAGAAGTGTACAAGGCTTGGAAAGTCTCGGTATTGAACTGGATTTCCTTGCAAGTAGTTGAAATTAGCAGCTGGCAAGTTTCTGAACGTTTTGGCCTGGTGGAAGGAGGTAAGAATGCAACTGTCATTGTCCATCTGTAATTTCATTTTGTTAGCTCTCATATGATTCTGCAATTCTTTTGCACTATTCATGATTACCTCTATCAAAGCTTATGATGGACCAATTGTTTGGACATGTTTTGGATTGTTGTTTAAATAGATTTTTGCTCCCAGGTCGTGTAATATAACTTATTTGTTTCAAAATTTTATGTTCCCTGTTCAAGCAGTTATTAACTTCCCATGTTTCAATTGAGGTCCCAGGTTTAGATAGTGATATTGGATTTGGGCTCCTTTCAAAGTTAGCTTAAAAATGTTTAACTTTGCATGGGAAGACTGGAACATGCAGCTTTAATTAGTATATGAACCACAAAATGTAGAACTGTTTTTGGTAGCATGGAATTGGGGCCTTAAAATTGGAATTATACCCCAATTCCAATTTCATCATTTGATTCCTCAAACTTGCTTTGGAATTGGAATCAAATTTTAATTCCATATGTCTCAATCCACAAACACAATTCCGTTAGTAGAAGTTGTTATTTCGTTTTGGATTGGGCATTGATAAAATGAGGGCCACTTTGAACAGTCGGGATTATCGTATTTTGGCTCTCATGCATGTGAAATGCACATGTGATGGCAACATTGATGTTCTTCTCATTGGTGATTGTTGATTTTAGTGGATTACTTAGTAACATGTCATTTTGAGAGAAATTGCTCAGCAAACAGAGGCTGTTTGTAATGTGAACTTGATTAAAAGTTTTGGAGTCGGTGAAGACAAGTTGGTGTAGGGAGAAATTGAAGGAGGACTTGATGTGTATTTCACATTCATTTGAAATAACAAGGATTCTCAGTTCATTTACCGAGACTTGTTTCAAACTTTCAGTGATGTTGGTTTTGAATTTCAATTTTTAGTAACCAAACGCACCAGATGGGTTTGGAATGGATGTGTTTAGGGTTTTAGTTTATTCCTTTACTTTGCTTAGATATATACTTATTGGATGCATTGGAATTCATGATATACATTGGAAGATATTCATAGTATCCTCAATTTCATTCTATTTTAACTTTCGTATGCTTTGTTTAAGTACTGTTTCGTCCTCTAATGCATTGGAAAGAACAAACAAAGAAGAATATAAAGGCAACTCAAGAGAAGACAGAAGCTATGGGATCAAGGAAAAGCCAAGAAAATGCAATAGAAGGGCAATGTCAATTTCTCCCCTTTTTTTTTCACTTACAAGTCGCTGAGAAATTACTCTTTGACCCGGTCACATAATATAACAGTTTTTATGATTTTAATATTTTGTGTGGTCCACATGAGATCTATTATATGACAAAAATTATAGGGGGCGTTCTACGTATGTGACGGACTCGTGTAATAACTACTCCAACTTGTAATATTATAAAAAATTATTTTCTAAAAAAAAATTATATATTTGAACTCAAAAAATCGAGATTTGTCAAACATGATCTATTGTATATGAAATTTTTAAAAATTCAAATTTTGTACAGTGCAATCGCCCCCACAAAATTGAAAATCTTCTTTATCCATAGAATAGAGAAATTTCTCTGTCCAGTTTAAACAAAGAAAATTCTTATTTAATGAAGTACTATTGTAATAACAAAAGCTAAAAAATTTGTACATAAAGCCATGTCCAATATCAAAAGAGGAAATAATGTTACAATATGAGGAAATACAAAATTTAAAAAAAAATTCATAAAAAGTAGCAACAGAGAAATTTCATTATTAGTAAAAAATAATTCAAATTACATATATATATCACATCAATACCACCACACTAACCTGTAATATTATTATAATTTCCACAAAAATTTAGCTTCTCCCCAACATTCATAAGAATTAATTTGAAATTTAAATGAATTAGAAATATCAACATTAAACTTCTCTCCAATTTTTTTGTTTTTTTTGTCTTTGGTACTTCTAGAACATTGTGTTCAATATCTACACAAGAAGGTGCTGAACATATTCCTTTCTCAGTCAAAATATTAATAGAAATATTCTGAATGCAACAAAAACTTTGTCTTACAAACCCTAACCCACCTAGAGTAAATTGTTTAATCACCTTCACCACTCCAGTTGAAATGATCCAAATGACCACTTGGCTTGAAACCCTCCCGATAAAGAGTCGCACCATATATCTTGTAAGTATTTATTTTAAAAGATCTTTCAATAATTAACTCTTTTCTTATTTTGTCAACACCAAAACACAAGTCAAAGAATGCTTTAGAAATCTACATCGTGTGGATGTGACATGCCCACACTTTTTTTTTTGTGGGTGACTATGACATACCTACTATGGAGGAACCTAATCTAAATAAATTCCAACAATTTTATCATATCCCCAATTTATCTCGAATTCCCTTAAGTCATATCTCGAAACTTGATAATCGCATTACCTTATGTTTTGAACTCTTAACTTCTCAATTTTTATCACATACCATTATACTAATAGATTTTTGGTGATTAACTTGAGAATTTAGGAATTGGAATTGTCAATTTTTGATGATTTGTATAAATTAAAAGAAATTTGAAGCCCTTCTCTCTATGTAGAGCAAAGGTATATATGAACAATGAAGCAATGTACAAAAACAGGCAGTGAATTTGGGTTACTCCTCATGCATGCAAGTATGCAACCTTTGAAGTTCAGATTAATTTCAAAAATTATCAGAAGGCTATTAGCTAGAAGAGGCCAAATATTGCCAGTAACTTCATTTGTGGAACTCATTAGTTAATCCTAATTAAGCTGATCATGTAAATGTAATATTGGATTACAAAATGTTCCCTTAACTAAAAGAGCCTATACAAATATGAAATTGTTGAACTTGTAGAATCAATAGCATGGGTTTCTTTTATATCTGTAACTTGTGAGTAATTATTTAAGTAAATTATACTGATATTTTTTAAAATTTTTAAAATTAAATTATCTTTTTTCTATTTTCACTGACAAACTGCACATACTTCCTCAATCCTTCATTTTCACAATGAAAATTGCCCCTTTTATTTTTTATTTTTGTATTTTTTCAATTTGGACTAAAATTTTCCAACTTTTCTTTATAAAAAAATTTCATTCTATATAAAAACAAATTTAAAGTAAATAAATTTTTTTATTAGGAAATTTTTTTTGGTGATAATAATTGTGCGCGATAGTATAATGTCATGCGTGTTATGACCTATTTTTTTCAATAAATTATAATATATTAAAATATTATTAGAATGAGGTACCGCCGCGCAATGCACCTGATCTTAAATAATGTTTCCTTAAGAAGATATTTTTCTATGATATGATATACTACGTAAAAATATGTCTTTTTAATCACATTCTACTATATATACTTAAAAAAAAATGCTAAAAATCTCATTCATTTTTATCCCATTTTAATCTCACCCTCTTACATGAATTGAATTCACCATTTATTAAATAAACAATAAATAAGATCAAACTAGAATAAAAAGATGTGATCCTACATTTGTTTATACTTTAAAAAAAAAGTATATATATATATATATATATATATATGAATCATATCTCACCTAACAAAATAATATTAGAAACATACATTCTCACGCCAAGTAAAAAAATTTCTTGTGATGACGCGAGAGACCTTATCGGAGATATCAACGACAAATTGCAGTACTGATTTTCTATTCGACCCATGCATAAAGTACACGGAAGAAGACAAGAGTCCGAACGCCGGCCAAATTCCACATACATCAATCAATCAATCCTCTTTGTGTTCTCAGCCAAGAGCTGCTTGAAAACATCTCTTTCTGCATGACTTTGAGCAAAGCTTGGCTTGTGGACAGTGGGAGAAACTACTGACCAGGAACCCATGGAGAGCAGATTCAACAGAAACCTATCAAGCGAAAGCAAAGGATCCATAACCCTGCAAAAGAAACTGGCAGAGAGTCGGCGACCTGTTCGAGCTGAACCTGTCCCAGACCTTACTGATTTCATGAACGATATGTTCTTTGGAACTGTAAAACCCGACAAGAAATCATATAACCTGATGGGTAATGGAGGTTTGGATATGGATGACGAAGAAAGTTTTGATGACAGTAGAAGGAGCAATAGCAGTAGGTTGAACTCAGGAATGGCTAGATGAAGCCAAGCGCATGGTGGCTTCATCTCCTTCCCGGTGTGACTCGCCCTCTCGACTTGTTGGGTCGCCCAGATTTGCAGCGTCTCAAGCCCCCAGATTATCAGTATCATCGCTTGATCGGAGAGACCCCCTCTCTAGGTCTGCTAGAAGGTAAATCTTCCATGCACCCAAGCTTTTATATATGTGTGTGTGTGTGTGTGTGTGTGTGTATTCATTTTGGTTTGCTGCTTTCATGCTTGTACCTTTTATGATCCAGCTCAATAGTTTCCTCTGCAATCATGAAGGAATTTCCATTCCTTCCACAACCCCACCTAAATCTAGTCCTGTTTGTATACCATTTATACAATAATTAATAATTTTAGAATATATGTACAAATCAAATTTATTTATTAATAGAATAAAGAATTTTCATCACAAGTTTATGATTTTCAATATAGAAAATATCTATCAACTATATCTAATCTACGATATATGTGAAAAAGCTTATAATCTTATTTTTTATTATATAATTAAGTAATAATTATTTATTATATTATATATGTGTGTTTGGACACGTGTCTAGTCTACTTATTAATACCATAAAAAATTCTTTTAAAAATTTTATGAATTAAGTAATATAATTATTAATTATTCACCCAAAATCAAAAGTATTAACTAAAAGGAATTATTAGATTAATAAAATATTAAATGTTCAAGGGTCAACTTTATATGTGTTTTTATGTGGAATTCCATCTCAAACTACAAGAATGATAAGCATAGGTTTATAATTTTAAGTACCATTTTAATTTTTAGGTATTCTCTTTGGATTAAGAACATCTTCATTCCATAAATGAAATGGGAGAGGTTTATGAAATACAGAGTGTTCATTTTTCTCATGGGATTCACCTACAGTATTTAATAGGTTAATAATCTCTAATAATTAATAAATTGTTAAGGAATTAACTTAGTTTTATGACAGATTATTAATAACTAGATTAATTATACTTATCTTTTACGTAATTTTTGACAATTACAGATATTTTTTTTTATACTTTAAAACTTGTATTGTCTCCCTTCTACTTTGATTATTTTTTTTATACTTTAAAAACTTATATTGTCCCCCTTCTACTTTGATTATTAATTAAATTCTATTCCTCTCCATATAAATATAAAGTCTCTAAAATTATATGTATACAATTATACATACATATACATATATATATATATATTACACTAAAAAATTAGAATCTTGTTGACAGTAAAAAAAAAAACTTGCATGGCCAGATTTATATAAAATGATTGGTTTAGAGAGAGAAAGGAAATGAGGGAGAAAACAAATTTGCATTGCATTTTCAAAGTAATTTAACTTGAACCAAACATTAATCTAAAAATCCTTTGCAAGACACATGACAGAAAACAAAATATGCACAACAAAAATCTCACTTAACAAATAAATTATCATATCGCAAAAAATCTTGCATCATCAAAATTCAAACCTAATAAAAAGAGAAGAAATAGAAGTCAACAAAATAAATTTTCATATACTCAATAATGAAATGGAAATCAATCCCAATCTGCACACCACCCCAATCAACAAACACTCATAGTATCAAAATTCAAACTAATAAGATTCCACCATGTTTGAAGTTTCAAATTATCATAAAATTGAAACTTCAATCCACTTGTTTCAAGCAT
This sequence comes from Nyssa sinensis, assembly GCA_008638375.1. NCBI lineage: Eukaryota > Viridiplantae > Streptophyta > Magnoliopsida > Cornales > Nyssaceae > Nyssa > Nyssa sinensis. The sequence continues at coordinate 7,473,616 of CM018036.1, forward strand.
CTCTCAACCAGCATGACTTGCAACAACAAAATAGGTCACTAATAGCCACATATAATTAATTATCTGAACTAGAGTGATAATTATCACTCATCAGGAATGTCCAACGCCCATAAACAATTTCAAAACAAAAGGATCTAAAAAATTATACTCCTCTAATATATATATATATATATATATATATATATATATATAAAGATTCAAGAATAGCTTATATTCAAATATTTGAGTAAGGACCTTATAGATATGTATATGTATATGTAGAGTCATGTTGGTTCATGGTTGTGGGTATTTATATATGTATATGTAGATATGTGGTGAAGATGAATCCAAAGAGAATTAAAAAAAAAAAAAAAACAAAACAAAGATTATAGAGAAATCTAAATGCGTTGGGTGAGTCAGTGGTAAGGGTCGGTGGTGGGGATCGACGATAGGGGTCTTGTGTGACGACTTCGATTCATGCTCTCTCTCTGTCGGTGGTGGAGATCAATGATGGGTGTTGGTGTCGGTGTCGATGTCGATGGTGAAGATCACAGGTGGGCGTCAACGATGGGAATCGGTGGTGGGCATCGATGCACTGATGGGGATCGGTGGTGACGTGCTACGGGTTGAGCTTTTGGATGACATACATAGAGGAGATGCGCGAAAAAGGATGAGAGTTGGAGTTGGGTTTTTGGTCATTTAAGAAGATGTTGACTTTTTTATTAATAAATTATATTAAATTATGAGAGTAAAATAGTAAATGAGAAACGTTTAAGGGATAACTTTGACAAGAAGAACAATGTAAGTTTCTAAAGTATAAGAAAGGTATCTGCAATTTTCAAAAATTATAGGAGAGATAAGTATAATTAACCCTTAATAATTCTATTACCTAATAATTAATACTTCTTTTCTTATAAAAACTCTTTGTAATATAAATTATTAGAGAGAAAACATAGTTATATATGTACTTATATAAAGGTCGTTGAAAAATTACAAATAAGGTCTTATTTTATATCAAAACTTATTGATTAACGAAAGTATGAAAAAACTAAATAATTAGTAATTCTAATAATTAATAAATTTTTAATATCTTATATTTATTATAATTATAAGAGGATTGACAGATAAAATTTACTTAAGATTTGTTATTTTTGTAAGATTCATGCGAGTCCTGTAATGATATTAAAGTAACATCACGTTATTGTTTAAAAAGCCTATTTTTCCTAATTTCTATTAAAGAGTTTTTGAAAGGGATTAGATAAAGAGGCAAATAGTTTCACATCATCATCTAAGAGGCTTTAGGAAGGGAGCCATCTCCTCCAACTCTGAATATGACTCTTATTCATATACTGTTTATTTTTTTAAAAGAGTAAAGTCATTCTAACACTTACTTTAAATCTAGATTTGAAAGTTAATTAAAATAAATAAATAAATAAATTGGTGGAAAGAAAGTGTAAAATAAAATCAAATGACTCCACGTCACCCTATGACGTGGTACACGAATATCGGGTAAGTTCTCATAACAGGGGTGTAATTGTAATTTTGGCAATACAATAAGGATTGGCTTATTTTAACGCTCCTCCTCTGCAACTGAAAACAGACAGAGACAGGGGGAGGGCTTCAGTGGAGAAATTCTATCCAAATCAGCGAAGCACACCCGCAACAACTCTGAAACCTTTGATCCAGCTTCCCCAACATCTCCTGCCGCCGACATATCCCCTGCTTCGGCGGTCCACAGATGGTTCTCCAACATCCTCAAGCCCTCCAATCCCACACCACCATTCCCCTTCCTCAGACTCAGACGCCACCAAACCCCACGACCATCCCGTCGCCGGCCAAAATCCAACACTTCTGCTTCGACAGTCAACCCACCGAAGGTCCCGGTTCCAGAACGACCCCAATGCAGCTCAACCACAGGGAATCCCAGTCCCCCAGTGCAAACGAACCTTCAAAACCACCACCACCACTCCGGCACCACCACTTCCTGACCCACAGTTGCTCTCTCCGCCGAAGACTCTTATCGAATCCGCTCAACGGCAGATCGATTTCGTCCTCGACATGCTCATTACCCAGAGAAGCGACTCCTTTCGCCGCCGAGGAATCTAGTCGAGTCTGCCAATAGGAGGTCGATATCGTCGTCGACGTGTTCCACTGACAAAATTTTATGGAAGCAGCCCAATGCAAACGGAGACTCGATGGAGGCCGACGTAGGTGACGGGGGTCGTGAACTTAATGGGTTTCTGAAAGAGCAGAGGATCCAGATTGAGAAAATTCTGAAAGGAGAGACCAATGTAAAAGCCAAGATCGTGCTATCTGGAACTTCAAACAGTTGAGGGTTTTTGTAGTTTTGAATTTATTTGATTTTTGTTTTTGTACTACTGTTGTGCTCAGTGGTGTTGATTGAGTGTATTTAATGTTGTGGTTGCAGGTACAAGTTCAATGGTGGCAGCAATTTGCTATGCGTGGCTATTGGAGAATAGGATGAAAATGGATAAAGACAGAGTTGAGGAAGATGGGAGTGCAGTGGTGGTGGTGCCTGTGATGAATGTGAGAAGAAGGAGAATGTGGAAGCAGCGGCAGGCGGCTTGGCTTTTTCACCATACGGGTGTTGATGCTACCACATTGCTCTTCTGTGATGAGGTACTTGACTCTGTTTTTTTCTGCCAATGGTTTGATTGCATATCCTTGATAGTTTGTTACATTAGTGTAACAATTGCCATTGAATAAACAGATGATTAAATATGACTGAATTTAGGAATAGCAGTTAGGAGATGCAACACGAAGATTGCTCCATTATGACCTGGAGGTTAACGTTCAAACTGTGGAAATAGTTTCTCCCCTAGTGAGTAAGGCTATGTACATCTAGAGAAATTACCCAATGGGACGTCACTCCACTTCATTATCTGACGTCATGTGACTATATCTTACAAACTTTCCATGATTTTAGAAAAAAGTGATAGTTTGTAATAATGACAGGTGTGACCTTCACACTGAATAACTTCTTGTACATCTAACCCTCCTTGAATCCCATAGTGACAGGACTCAGGAGTCTTTTGCACAGGAACTGCCGCCCCCTAGTTAGGATGTATCTAAGTAGTCAATGATCAGCAATATGAGAATTGTTAATGTTCTAGTGTTCTATGCTCAAACTTCTTTCAGTAGTTTAACGAGTTGTCAATTGTGTTTGCTAATGCTGTTACCGCAATTTGGCATCAGGTGGATTTGGAAACACTAATGATGGCAAAAAAGTTAAGTGTCCTCGTGGTGGGGCAAGATATCCTTAGAACAAATGGAGAGGTTGGTATATGTTAATGGGTAATGCTACTGTAAACTCGAGTGCATATGAGACAGGATGTTTTAATCATTGGATTATCTAGGGATTGAGTTTTTATTTATCCCAACCACTTTATCTTTAGTTCTTAGGCGATCCAATAATTAAACTACCATATCTCATATGCACTCGAGTTTACAATAGCATTACCCTATGCTAACAATAGACAGTTTGATATTGCTAAATACTGATGTTGATTCTATATGTACTCAGTATGCATCTTTTGTTGTCTTTAGGTTGGATCTCACTGCACAATTCTTACAGACAACTATTGTGAAGATGCCTATGACCTACTTCAAACCCCTCTACTGAAAAAACTTCTGGTAATGGACCTTAAACTTGCTCCCTTACATTTTGCTTTCAAACATTTCTTGAACATATTAGCTGGGTCCTCACTAGTATACTTTTTTCAGCTTGCAGGTATTCTATTAGACACACAAAATTTGAACAAATCTACGAAGTTGTCCATGACTAGAGATGCAGAGGCAGTTCAGTTGCTGTCGGTTGGCTCTGCCCCAAATTACAAAAATGCACTATATGACCAATGTATGTTTTTTGTTAAAAGAAAAAAAAATCTGTTGACCATTGAGAAAATTCCCAATTTATTCTGGTATCATGAATTGAAGCATGTAATGTTTTCCTTTCAGTGATGCAAGATCAAAGAGATGGTTCTTTCTTTGAAGCTTTGCGGCGCAACTATGGGAAGCCTCCTAATGATAGTAAGCCATCTAGATGAATTGAAGCATCCAATGTTCTCTGCAACTTTCAGAAGTAGTACCTTACCTAAAACATAGTTTTATTATTGCATTGACATTAGTCCACATTCTTCTAGGACTTGAACACCCATGTGCTTCTATAGAGCCTTCTCTATTTAAATAAACATATTTCATTTTCACTCTTTTTTTTTTTTTTTTTTATGATTATAGGTGGCCTTGACAACAGAACACTAGTGGAGCACATGATTTCAGAGAAGCCCTCCCATGATGCCATTGTACAAAAATCCGATAAGAATACTAATGATGTGAAAAGGGCAAGGACTCCCTCACTGTCACCAAAATCAGGTAAATTATAAATTTGTTACCATCTATAATTTAACTTTCGGTTTATCCACTTATTAATTAAGAATGTACTTGTCCAAAAAAGAAGAAGAAGAAGAATTTGCCTTGAAAACTAATATTATGCAAGCAATTTATTTTTTCTCTGTTAAGTGCTGCCATGAGGTTAGCATTTGTTTCCGCAGAAGCTCAGTGTCAGTTGCTTCCTGCTGGGTCTCATTAATTGATTTGTCAGGCATGAGAACCAGTGGGGTTTCATGATTTGCACTTTCCAATACTTGGATTTGTTTTTGTGATTAGCATTGGGAGATGTTAAAATGCAGATTCCTATATGCTGGTGTCTTCAGATTGACGCCTTGTAAAGTGCTCTTTCTTCTTCTCCCACCCCCACCCCCCGCGGCCACAAAAAATAAATAAATAAAAAATTGATTGATTCAGTGCCTTAGTTCGTGGCTATTTTAGACTCTGTTTGGTGGCTTCCTAAAGTACTTGTTGATAAATCAAACTAGTGAGTAATCTATTTGATTTCTTGTTTTAGCTGGTTAATGCTTAGAAGCATATCTTGGATTAATGATTTATGTGAAAGCAGGGCTGTCGGTGACAGAGTTGGAAGTGGAACTGATAGTGGTGGGTGCATTGATGATGTTGTAACTTGAGTTAAAGAAAAAATTTTGCTTCCAAACGCCATAAACCTCTGCTTTGACTTCAAAATGGGTGTTAGGATGAGCTTACAAATAGATTATCTCATATGCCACATACATGACACACATGCTTGTTGGGGAGGGGGAGCTTGGGGTTGGGTTGCTTAAGATAGGATTAATGACTTGGTGAATCCCATTGAGCATATCTGTAAAATTTGACCACCCATTAAATGGGTGCTGTGGCCCTAAACTGCATTTTATGGAATTGGCAACTGGAAAGAAGGGAGGACATAAACTCATCTTAATTCTCTAGGGAAAGACATGTTACTCAGTTATACATAAAACTCAAGCATTTCAATATCACACTACGTATATATGGTTAACTTATAATGGTAGAATAACTGACACATACTGTTATCTCAAAGAACCTTAGAGTGCATGTTTGGAGGCAACCTGAAGGCGAATGGCATCTAATCATCCAGTGGGTGATTCGTAACAACCTGCTTCAGGTTTCTTTTCTATGAAAAAGAATGTGCGGGCGTAACATGACGTGACTTCAACAAAATAATTCTTGTTAGCCTCCGAATGGTTCTCTTTAGACTTGGAGCTTGACTAGGAATGTTTGAATTATTACATAATGTTTTAAACAAAAGTTGGAGTAGAAATCATTCTTCATTTGAAGTTGAATATAAACTCTCGACAGTTTCCACAAGCAATATGTCGTATGTGATCTTCTTTCTTTCTTTGGAGTATCTGTAAGACATCATTTATTTGGACAAAGATTTAGCTGATTCTAACAAGAAATAATATTTCCTCCTTGCAGTTAAAACTACACCAGAGCAAGCTCCTGAAGCTAAACCTAAACCAGCTGAAGCTCCTGCAGCTAAACCAGCACCAGCACCAGCACCTGCAAAAGCAACTGATGCCTCTCGTGGAAAAAACAAGTTCTTCTTGTCCAAGTGGTTTGGCTTCGGTTCGAAATAATGACTGAATGTGCATTTAAACTCTGTGAATGTTGAAATTCTTATGAGTTTAAACTATATGAAGATGGACGTCATCTCCTGGATTGTGGGTGGGGTTCTACAAATAGGTAAAATGGGTTTTAATTACCCTCCATTGTCCATGTCATTAGATATGTCTGGATGTTTTAAAAGAGAGATAGTGATATCGACAATCCTATTCCGTTATTATTTTTATCTCAAAGAATAATGCTATGAGCTGAGTTAGCCAATAATAATATCAACTATAGCCAATATGTAGCTTCTGTATTATGCCATTGTTTTTCCTTTTCTTGTGTTGTAAAAAACTTTTTGCCCCTCTCCAACTGAAGAATATCATAATTGTTGTTGTTTGTTGCTGTTGAAAAGGTCCAATAATATTGTCACCAATACCATATTGTTTATATCGATATTACTATTCCCAAACAGTAGCACACACAACGTAGTGTCTTTCAGTGAGAAAATTTCTCTAGAAATGACATGATTAATTTGAGTGTATTGTCCTTCGTGAGAAGTTGAGGTTGATTGTGATTCTTATTTGTAGAACTCCATTTAAAAAGTTGGATATATCCATTCATGTGCTATGAATAGCAGAGGAATCATGGTACAGCCAAACACTGCAGGGTAGTAGCTGAAAACTTGTGCAGCAGAAAAAATCATAGGCCTTCAAATCCTTTTTATATTCTGGAAAATACCCATTACTGTCAACTTCATCATGTTTCCTTTGTAAGATTTTTAGTTGAATGGGCTAGTATATCTCATGATATTTTGTGTTTGTGAAAATCGGATTACTTGAAATGTTTGATTGAAAGAGAGTAGACCGGATGAGCTCAAATACCCAATTTATTGACAGTGATCATGGTAGGTAGTAAATTGGGTTTGGTGCACCTTATCTACGTGTGATTACAGTAAGGCATTAGTATGGATTTTACAATTAGTGTAGACTTTTATATTAGCAGTCTCGTTCAACAAGTTGCAGTCTCTCCGTTAAACCTAACAACGTAAGACAACAAAGAGAGTAGGTCTTTCCCATCTCTTTGCAGACGATGGAGTATCACACTTATTATTGGAAACTAAGGTATGTCGACTAATTAATATTCATGAATACTTCGTTATCGCATGCTTATGATTTTTACATGATCTATAGAAATTCTTACATTCCTCTCTCTCTCTCTCTCTCTCTCTCTCTCTCTCTCTCTCTCTCTCTCTCTCTCTCTCTCTCTCTCTCTCTCCTTTTTGCTATATTTTTTTCATACATGTAATTTATTCAAGGACCTAAACTCCTTAATCACCCAAAAGAATGATTATAGTCATTTTAATAATAATATTATAAGAAGATTATGGTAGGTCTATGTCAAATCTCAATCCAGACATCACTAAAGGGTAATTATGCTTCAACCTACTGTAGTGTCACTAGAGACTCCACATAAAAGAAGAGTGAGAGCAACTTTTTAATTTGTAAAGTAAGTTGCACATAAAAATTCTGTTAGAGACTTTAATGCTGACTTGGAGTAACAAATTAGAGAGAGAAAAAGTATTTTGCTAATTCTATTGGAAATATCCTTGAGACTTTTGTATTGTTTTAGGTATCCCCTATCCAAAAATATTTTAACTTGATGGATCACAATGGTTAGACCTGCCATTGCTCATGTTTCAGCTGTCCAATACACTATTAGATGAGTCGTGCTGATTATCTTTTCTCAAATGAAAGCTATAGTATAATTGTTTTGTGTTCAATGATGTAACTTTGAAGGATAGAAAATCATGTGATGTGTTTGGTTTTGTCTAACACAAACATTTGAGAGTCTAAATCTCTTGTGTTTCTAGAGCTTAAAGTGAAATTATTATATGATCGTTAAACAATTTTTTCATCTTGAAATCAGGGGTTTGATGAGTTATGAACTAAGGTGCACATGAAACATTTACATTAGAGCTTCAAAACCCTTTCTGTTTAGTAGCAAAGCTAGAGAGGAAGTAAAAGGGTAAAAATAATGGTTACAATAGTCACAAGCTATTGGAGTCGGTTATTCCATTAGAGCAGTCTCTAACAAGGGGGAGGCATTTGGCGATACAAAATTTTCATTTTTCTCTTAGAGCAATTCCAATAGTGGATGTAGCTTGAGGAGCCATTCACTCTAACTACCAATTTGATTTCAAATGTTGTACTATCCACCCTCTAAAAGAGGACTCGTCCTTGTATTTATTTTAGATTCAGTCATGAATAATAACTAAGTGGATGTGGATATGGATTCCATGAGAGAAGAGATCTAAAAGTTAGTTGAAAGAGAGAAAAACAAATAGATTAGTCGGAAGAGAGAGAAAAGAAAGACAAAATATATTAAATATTAAATAAATACTCATTTTAGATACTGTTATTGAAGTGATGTATAATGATAGGAGTCATTACTATATGCATAAATGTTGTAGCAACACTCAAATGAATTTTTTTGATCCAAAAATGAATCCTCCTTTTGGAGTTGCTCTTATTACAGTATTAGACCAGTGGCTCCTACCAACATATATGCATTTTAATAATTGTAATTAAAATGAGTATTTATTTTATATTTTAATAAATTTCGTCTCTTTTCTCTCTCTCTTTCCAACACTCTTTCTTTCAGTTACTTTTTTCTCTAGATTTTGCTCTAACTGATGAATTGTTAATGATGGGAGGCAAACATGTCTCTTGTATGAAGAGAGAGAAAGAAGGGAGTCGGAAGAGAGAGAAAAGAAAGACAAAAATATATTAAATATTAAATAAATACTCATTTTAGATACTGTTATTGAAATGATGTATAATGATAAGGAGTTATAACTGTATGCATAAACACTGTAGCAACACTCAAATGAATTTTTTTGGTCCAAAAATGAATCTTCCTTTTGGAGTTGCTCTTATTACAGTATTAGACCAATGGCTCCTACCAACATATATGCATTTTAATAATTGTAATTAGAATGAGTATTTATTTTATATTTTAATGTATTTCTTCTCTTTTTTCTCTCTCTTTCCAATACTCTTTCTTTCAGTTACTTTTTTTTCTAGATTTTGCCTCCCTTCTTTCTCTCTCTTCATACAAGAGACATGTTTGTCTCCCATCATTAACTATTCATCAGTTAGAGGCAAAATACCTCCTGTTATGCTCTCTTATTAAAATACATAATTTAAATAAATGAGAGACATATTACTAATTAGAGTTTATGGCTCCTTTGATTCATCCTCTATTGGAGATGATCTTATCATCAAGCCCCCAATTTTCAGATCCCAAAAATTAGAATTGTTTTGCTAGATACAGACATTCAATGAAATATGAAAATGTTGTCTACTTTTTCTGTATATAAAATTGAGAAAACATGCATATGATAGATACCTACTCACTTATCAAGATCAGATCAAGAGAGAGGATAGAGAATTATTGAAAAGATGGAGATGTGATGGGAATTATTGGTCATGAATGTGATCCAATCTGTCCTGTCCGAAGTCCAATAATCCCCACTTGTTCAATCCCAGCTGTAACTAAACTCCCTTCCAATCTCTTTCCTGGCCCCACCTCCTACCATGTGATTGCTCTCTCTTTCTCACATCCCAATCTCCATCCTCACCACACCCCATATTGGCCCATGACACGAGTGTTGTTTCCTTGTCAAATTACAATCCTCTCATCCAACCTTCCAAGCATAGAAAAACAGGCAAAACTCAGATGACCCAGTTGCATTGAATCCCTCTATTGAACCAGAACTCCCTGTCTGAGATGACAATGGTGTTGATGTCAATGATGATGATGTTGATATGGATGACAAAGTTGGCTTAAAGATAAACAACGCATGCCTTAAACCAGGACTAAAGAGCCAGTCATGAACATCCCAATACACTTCTACTCTCACTTTGTTGACATGAATGGACTCATTACCTCTAAATTTCCATTGCAGATGCTTGACATGAATCACCAAATGCCCATCTATCCTTATCTCCATTTCTGGATCAACCCCACCATTAGAATTCTTGCACTCAATTGAGATCTCATGAAATCTACCTTTCTCATGAAACTTCATTTTTGTGAAAAATTTATTCTTACCAAATATGTGTTCCTTCTTTGAAACCAAAATGGGATCAATAAGAGCTGGCCTACACCCTGTCTTCATGTATGCATCTATCTTTAGATCGCCGAGTAGTAGCACAATCTCTTCATCACAAACAACTGCAACATAGTACTCTGAACTTGGCTCTGTTTCACCATTGAATTTTGCAGCCTTGAGGTCCCAGAAGATATCAATAGGTTTACCTTCCGCTACAAAGCGCTTCGAACCATGTTTCCTCCAGAAGTACCATGGCTTCAGCTCGACCTTGCAAGTATACTGGCTTTCTCCATCTGGTCCTTCTACTGACACAGATAGGCCGTGGAGTAACAAATTCTTGCACCATGCGACGGTGATCAAACGACACTGATCAGCAATTTTAGTGCGGTATACAGACATGAAAACTGTTTGGCCAGACCTCGTTACAGTGGCAGCGTCATCCGTCAGCTTCTCACCGGATGAGAAGCAAGCAGGAATTCCAATTGGGTCTTGCATCATATAGCAAAATTACCCAATTCGGAGGAAGAAGAAGTAGCCAACAAGATGAGGATGATGATGAATGAATTGGATTGAGTATATTAGCACAGAGAGAGTGAGGGATCTTATTCATAAAATGTTGTATGAGTCACAGATGCTGCCACAGAGGTGTTTTTGGCAGCATTTATGGAAACATAAAAGAAAAAAAAATGTTTCCAAACTGGCACATAGATGGCAGATGAGTGAAGAACAACCTTTTATATTCAGTTATCTGCAGCACTGTTTAATTTCTCATACCTGGCTCTCTTTATTTTATTAAGTTATTTCTTTGCTTTTCCTTGTTTTACTTCTATTTTGTTATTCTTTTCAGCCAGACAACTTTTCTGATTCCAAGGTAAGTTTGATTCTGTTATAGTTAAAATACTTATTTCCATGCATGGTGAAAAGCAGAGAAGCCCCTTCTTCGAGAAGTATTTTCTTACATCATGTGTCAATGCGCCGTTCTAATAATACTATCTCACATATATCATATCTCACTTAAAAAAATGAATCATATTACACAAGACATAATATTATTAAAACGACACATTATCACGTCACTATACTGGACTCATTTAAAAATTTTCTCCCTTCTTCACCAGATTTGGAGTATAGGTTTCTACATCTACAGAACAGAGAGGGTCCTTGGAAGCATGACAGTCCATGACCAGTCAAAAAAAGAACTTAAAACGTTTTTAAAGATGAAGAGTTGGTTTTCCAATGTTGGTCTTCATGATTTTTTAATTATTTATTTTATAATTATTATATAGTTTGTATGTGAAGATTTAACTTCTAAACTTTTCTCCATAGATGTTGAAAAAAGGGGAGTAGGAGAGGAATCTAGGGGGTTGTACATAGTTGCAGAAAAGTGTGAGGAATCTGATGTTGCAGCTGCAGATCTGGTCCAACTCTCAATCTTCTTCTGCACTATGGTTCACAACACAGAAATCACTTAGAATTTAATGAGCTGCAACTTTAAGATGTGTGATTTAATGGAGAATAGAACCAAGTTAAAAAGAATCCCAAATTGGTATGAATTCTAAGATCTCATAAGATGATGATTACGAGTATTATTTTAATTACAGTGAATGTAAAATCGTTGGACCAGGAGTATCTCAAGTGGTAGTGGATTAAGCGATACATGTTTAACAGACACAAAGTTTCTAGTTCAAATTTCACTATGTTCATATCTCTTTGGAGAGTCGCCGGTCTTAAATTTACCTAATTCGCATGGAGAGTCGGCTTTGCGTTGGTTTAGTTGGGCTTACTTTACCTAATTGGCATGGAGAGTCGGCTTTGCTTTGGTTTAGTTAGGTTTACTTTGACGTAAATTCTCTAACCGTTGAAAGTAAACTGTTATTTAATTGGATAGAGATGATTAGAGGTTTCCACCAATTACTTAAAAAGAAGAGTCTAATGTTTGATGATTTACATATGAAATCAATGATTGTGAAATTCTCCAAATAACTTATCGTGTCTGGGCTGAACTGTACGGAGAAAGTCTTCAATGACTCTAGAGTGTCACGTAGCAATATTTTTTCAGTAAATCTGAGTCATAGTATATATGACATAATATTGTTAAAATAATAATATATTAGACCCATTAAATAATTTTCTCAGTGACCATTAAAATGAAGATGATAAGAATATTTTTTTAACATGGGATTCATTTCAAAGCTAAGTATGTGAAGTCTAAATTCAATGCAAGTAATGGATAGGTTACTTTTGATTATAAAATTGTGATCTCTTTCTCAATGATGTGAATTTGAACTGAGAGTCAATGTGATCAATATTGAAGGGGGGGAAAAGAACAAAGTGAATTAAAGAAGGGTGGTCCCTGAAATATACACAGTCAGTACTCAGAAGTAGTTGAATGATCTCAGCAGTAAAAATTTAGTAAAAGAGCAAAAAGAGAAAGGGCAATGAATTAAAATGGTGGCTTCTGTTAAATTCATCGGTGCTTCAAGGTTTCATGAGAATTCACATTTCCAGGAAGGAAATATATATTTATATATATATATATATATAGAGAGAGAGAGAGAGAGAGAGAGAGAGAATGGTTGAACCATATGATTTGCATGCTTTCTTAGTTGTTCGATGGCATGCTTTTCTCCCTCTAAAGAAAACGAAAGAACAGCTGAAACTCAATTCATTCTTTATAGAGGTGTAAAAATGGGCCGGACCAGGCCGTCTCAGGCCCGACAGAGGTCCGGCACACTTGAGGGATATACAGCACCCCACAAGTAGGTGAGTGCGTTGGGCCTGCCCCTCCAAATGCATAGGCACTGCACGAGCCCGCTTAAAGCCCAAGCAAGGCATGCCCATTAATTGTGTACCTGTCTGTCCGTCTCTCTCTCTCTCTCTCCTCTCTCTCTATATATATATATATATGTGTGTGTGTGTGTAAATATTAATTGTATATGTTAATTAGTATACATTAATCATTTAGTTGTATAGATTAATAAGTATACTTTAATTGCATACATAATAATTAATATATAATTAAATTATAGCATATATATATTAAGTGTACTTCTCCAAGTAGTTCTCTTGCATATTAACAATTTGGCTGGTTGTTTTGAAGCTTGATCCATATAGTTTCACCCTCTTCCTTCTTTTTACTTTTCTATTAGGACAATCTCACCAATTTTGATGGATTAGATGGTCTCTTTTTAACAATTGTTAGGTGCAATGGTAAAATCTCGCTGCCAAATACAAGTTTGAATATAGGAATATTCCCTTTGAAATTTTGAATACACTATTGTCAAAGTTTAGGTTTGTGTTCAATCTATTCTTCCAAATGTCTTGCATAAGCGAGACCAACTATCAATACTAGGCAACGGCAGATGGACATGCACTTTTTCTTTAGACAAGGTTTACAATTTAAATTTGATGTTTGGTTGTCTGGAAAACAATCATCATGGTAAATAGTCACAAATCATCTATTACCACATGAGGAAGACTATTCCCGAACGCAGGTGTTTTCCCGAGTTTTACAATTGGCTTCCATATATATAAAAGATCTTGTAGGTGGGAAGCAGGCAGGAGTTCTCGAACGCAGCTATTTTCCCGAGTTTCACAGTTGACTTCCATATATATAAAAGATCTTGCAGGTGGGAAACAAGTGGGAAACAATTGTATATTATATTTGTATTTATGTATATAACTTTGATATAATATAATAAGACACGAATGGAATAGCATCATTTCAAAATGAACATTCATTCGTTTCTATCTTATGGATTTTTTTTGAAAAAAGCTATGAGAACAAGCAATACAACTCATGCAAACTAAACAAATGAACAACATGCAGCAACCACATGAGGAAGACTATTCCTGAACGCAGGCAGGAGTTCCCGAACGCAGCTGTTTTCTCGAGTTTTACAGTTAGCTTCCATATATATAAAAGATCTTTCAGGTGGGAAACATCAGATTCAAATATTACAGTTGAAAAGGACTAAAATGCATATTTTAAAATTTAGAGAAACTTATATATATATATATATATATATATAATTGGAGGCCCAAATCGTGATTTTTAAAATAATTCTACTAAAATAAAAAGAAGAAAAGTACAATTTCTAAACTTTTGAGAGGGGCATCGCCCCTTAGTCCCCCCTCCCGCCTGTGTCTGCCACATACCCCCCCTCCCTCCCGCCGCCTGTGTCTGCCACATACCTTAAGTTCTAAAATGTCCAAATTGGTATCGGAGAATATATGTGTGTGTGTGTGTTATTCCGATGTAACTATATAGTTTGTATTAGTACTTCTATAGTTGTGATTATCACCTGTTCTTATTATTTGTTTTCAACTGGATAATGCTCCACATGTTGGCTAAATGAGTGGGTAATGACAGGTACTAGACTAAATAAAGGAGACGGAATTCATTGATTCTGGATTAACGGGTGTTTCACATATCAATCCGTAGTCTATCTGCTAAGTTAATATGTTAAATACAGGTGCAATATATCGGGACTAATAAATAATTTTTTAATCTTATAGAGTTGAAGTGTTGGACAAGAAGATAGAAATATTCAATGATACCTATACCAGTAATTCTAATGATTCAGATAAAAGTCATATATACATGTTAATATATTTTCTGCATAAATAATCTTCATTTGAACTGTTAAGATTATTGATTCAGGAATCATGAAATAATTATTCACAAGAAGAGAGGAGGGCCAAGCCTTAGTATCTCAAAGGATAAAATGATTGTGTTTAAAAAAGCAATAACAACCAATGTAGCTAGTGGGAGACCCAAATTTGTGTCCATTGGAAGAAATGGAGGGGTTGGATCATATTGGTGGGGAACTGGTGAATTATCTGTGTTTCTCTTGTTCTTTTTTCTTTTGTTTTGTTTATTGAATCAAGTTTGATTTATCCAAGCTTTTGAAAATTTGTTCTTGATATTTAATGATAAATTTTAATATTAAAAAAATAAAATAATAATATTAATTGATAAATAATTAAATTTATTGATATGAAAAATTTTGCAAACTAGGTAAAAAATATGACCAAAAAAGAGATGCTCAAAAAACTATGTAAAAATGCTCTAAAATATAAATGAAAGTTTCATCGAGAAATTAAATTGAAATTATAATAAGAGTAAAGTATGAAAAATTTAAATTTAGGGAAGGTCAATAACAAAAATTAGAAGGACATGTTAGAAAATTTTTTTAAAAAGATAAAAAAAAAAATTTGAATAAAAAAAATTGAGCGGCCAGAGATGCGTTTGAATGGGATCCTCTTCTATCCCGTCTCTTTAAAAATAATTTTTCTAGTTCCGTCCTTTTTTGCTAATTATGTTCTTTCTTCTACTCTCATTTAAATTTTTTTTTTAAAAAAAATTAAAATTAATCAATTAATATTATTATAAATAGAAAGTTATATATATGTTAGAGTTGTAAATAAGTCAAGTCGAGTCAAGGTTGTTCAAACTCAATTTGCTAAAATAAACATGTTTTAAATTATATTTAAATTTAATTTATTAATTTTTTAAATTAATTTTAAACGAGTTTCTAATCAAACTGATTGTATCTCTATCTCATTTTATCGAGCTGGTCATATCTCTTCTCGTTTTACGTATATGCAAACAATATATACACATATAGATCCATACATGTGAGATTATTTAAAAATAATAGTTGTAGTATCTTTTTCTATCCCACTCCACCTCATTTATTTTTTCCAATTCATTAATCTGACAGTTCCCAATTCAGGTGGTAAAGGCATGGAGAGAGAGGATTTGCTTCAAACTGCATTAATGGGAGATTGATATCCTTCACTCATTTGATTTATTTCTTTATATGATAGCGATAGATGATGGGGTGCATTGCGTGCAAATTAAAAGCTACTTTTAAGAAAGCTCACCATTACCTTTTTTTCTTTTTCATTCTCTGTTAAGAATTATTTAAATGTGATGGATTCAAAAATTTTAATTATAAATATTAAAATTTAAAAAATTCATATAAATATATAAATAAATAAAAATTGGGAGGGCAAATTCTATTTTGTTAAAAAAAAAAATCTAATAAAAGTAGTGGTAAAAATATAATATTCAAATTTTTTAAAGTATCAAATTTAAAGTATTAAAACTTAAAAAGATTTATATGAATATAAAAAAAAAAAATTAAAGGCGATTAAGTCTTATTTTGCTAAAACAATATTCTACCAAAATTAGAGATAAAAAATATAATATCTAAATTTTTAAAAAATCATGATGCACTCTGTCGCGTATATCCGCCATTGTATGTCACATTAATGCAATTATGACCCTTTTTGTTGCTAGCAAAACCACTAAGAGGGCTAGGAAAAAAAAAGTTACATGTAATTTTCACTTTAAATTTTTTGGAAAAAAAATTTCTTCCAAATTTTACATGTAAATCTGGCCCCTCGGAAAAATTTTACATGAAAAAAAATTTCTAGCCCCTGCTCAAAAAAAATCCCCGACTCCACCCTTGATTATATAAATTTTATCCCATCATTCTGTTCTATTTCTTGTCATTTTCTCAATTAGATCATACACTATTATATTTTTTTACTATCTCTATTTAATTTAGTTTTGGTCTTCCTTGTACCTCGATATGACTTGCAATGTAAATCGTGTTAGTTCTTTTTTATTAATGCAGGTCACAATCTTGGTTATATATAGACAAATCACCTCAACCAATTTTTTACATTTTATTTCTTATATGTATTATTTTTATAATCTCATGACCACTCATTTATCTCAATGTTCTCATTTCGAACGTATTTATTGAATTTATATATTTTTTCTTAACTACCTAACATTTTAAATGTAACATCATTGTTTCAACTTTATAAGTGATTTTCTACATATCTATAATTGACTTATCATTTATTTAATTGTAAAAGACTAAAAATCATTTTACTTGGTCAATATATCTTAAAACATATCTTGCAAGTAATAACTTATATATATACCAAAATGGCTGCCTTGTTTACTTGTTGCCCAATCAGATATCTTTTGTGTAAGGCATTCAAAATGATAGTGAAATTTTATCCAAATTTAAAAGAAAATGTTCAAATGAGTTTGGATTGCCCCAAAAATGATTACACTACAATATAATAATTATATATTTAACTCTGTAATCTGTATAACTGAGGATTTGATGGATAATTTTAATCATTTGTTTGGTCAACTATATTTTATAATGTTTTGCATCTCTATTGTTAGGTGGAGGAGCTGTAAGGCTTGGAGAAACTCAAACTATCATCATTGCATAGGGAAAATATGGAGGGATTAAACTTTTTCATTTCTAATGGCTTTTCAAATTACATGATTTGAACTAATTTTAAATTTTTTGATAAATAATTTTAGATGAATTAAATTGACATTTTTTTTTTAGATTTTTACAATTACATTGATTTTTTTTAAAAAATTTTAAAATTATTGACGTTATTTAAAGAAAGAAGACTTTACTGAAAAAAAAAAAAAAAAAAAAGAAGACTTTTTTCAGTATTCAATTAGAAGACTTTACTCTTTGAAGAAATAAAGATTTTCCTCTTTTAAATAGAAATCTTGCTTCCATAAGGAAGAGAAAACTTTTCTTCTTGAGGAAGAGAAGATTTTCCTCATTCAAATGAAGGAGAAGACTTTTCTTGTTCAAAATTTTCTTTTCTTCTTTACAAGGAGAAGATTTTCTTTTCTTAAATTTGATGAATTGATTACATCTTCTCTTATATGACTTAATTCTTCTTCTTGTATATATCTCTTCTCATTATAAAGCTTGTATATATATGAGAGAAATAAAATTAAAAAAAAAAAAAGATACTATTGTGGAGGTTTAGTCTCTGTAAAAGCCGAATCATGTAAAAATTGTGTTTATTTTTTCTTTTATTTTCTCTTTATTTTATTTTACAAAAATTATACTCACCTCTCTAACTTTATATGTTAATATACAGATATACTTTTCTAGTCAATTTTTTTTTTTAAAATAACAAAATTGTCCTTTTATTTATTTATTTTTACATTTTTTCAATTTTAATCAATTTTTTCTAACTTTTTTTTAAAGATTTTTTATTATTTTATTTAAAAATAAATTTAAGGTTCTTATCCATATTTATTTAAAAAATAGAAAAATATTGGTCAAAATTTTAAAATTTAAAAAAAGAACATAAAAGAGATAATTTTGTTATTTTGAAGTGAAAAATGAACTGAATAAAGAATATATATATATATATATATATATATATATATAAAATAAGAGAGATAAATGTAATTTCAGAAACCTATGAGGAAGTCAATATAATTGTTAAAAATCTCAAAAAATTTAGTATAATTCATTCAATAATTTTTTAATAATACAATAATTTATATTTATTTTTAAAAAATACTTAAAAAAATACTTAAAATTTAAACAAAATTGACTAATTAAAAAAAAGTTATCCACTTGGCCACTGCCATCCTCCTTGATTAATGCATCCTTTCTTTCAAGATATTATACCTAATGGCTTTCGCTGAGTTTTATTAATAAATTCTCTTATCTTTGGAAAAAAAATAAAGAAAAATTAATTTTTAAATATTTAATTTAAAATAAATAAATAAATAAATAGTATCTAACATTTTAATTGGGTTTGGTAACTTTTGGTGCAGTCTTGCTATTAACTAAAGCTAACAAGGGAACTTAAAAGGTATATTTTATAATTTTCTAAAAGAGATTAGCCTGGAAGGAAAGGGAAGGATATATATATATATATATATATATATAGTGTTTTTATTGTATGGCATAAAAAAAAAAGAATAAGGCAATAAAAATCTATTCTCAAATAAAAATTACTCCTTTCGTCCTATATTAAGAGTTCATTTTTAAAAAACTAATTTTTTAAGAAGACATGTATTTAATACTTTTACACTTAAATAGGTAATATAATTTGACAAAACTAACCCTCTCACTCTGCTATTACAGCACAACAAATTGGTAAAAAAGGTAACTTAGAAACTTCACTATAGTTTTATGCATTGACTTTTCAAACAGAACTTTTATTTTGGGACATAAAAAATAGAATAAGGGACTCTTAAATTGGGACAGAGGGAGTAGATTTTTAGTTGTTGGATGAAGATAAAGTTGGAATATTATAGTAGTTATGGATTAAAATTCAACCTCATTTTTATCGATCACAAAAAATAAAAATAAAAATAATAGATTATACTGACTTCTTCTAAGATTTTTGATAATTATAAGGACCTCCTATGAAATTTTTGAAATGACTTTGATCTCTCTTCTAGCCTTAATTTTTCAAAATGATAAAAATACCTCTTTCAGTTATTCATTTATTTATTTTTACATTTTTTTAATTTTAACTAATTTTTTTAACTAATTTTTTTAACTTTTTTTTTTGCGTGTGCAAATAAATATTAATTAAAATCTTCTTTGACTAAAAAAAATATAAGTTATTTATCTTTATTTTATTTTATTTTATAGAAAATGAAAAAAAAAACTTTAAAAAAAGTTATAAAAGGTCAAAATCTAAAAAAATTAAAAAATAAATAAATGAAAGGAGCATTTTTATCATTTTGAAAAGGAAAAAAAAGTTAGAGGGAAGATTTTGTAGTTTGTCAATAAAAATATGAGAGATTAGTGTTATTTCAGAAAGTTCAAAAAGTTTAAAAAAAATTTATATAATTATTAAAAATATTAACAGAAGTCAGTATAATTTATCTAAATAAATGTTATTCTCTTGTGAAAACTGTTTTTATAACTTTGCCAAAGGAGTGGAAATCCTTTCCCAACGAGGAGGGAATTGGATGAACCATTTTTCTCTTCCTTTTATGTTCTTTTTCCTCTTCAACAATATCTTTCTTTTATAAAATCGAGTCACACAAATTTTTTTCCTCAATCAATTAAAAGGGAAAAAAATGTAGCTTCCTTTCCTGATGATTTTCTCAAATCCGTCTTATCTTTCTTCCTTCTAAATCTGATGTCCTACGACAAACAAAGCCTTCTTCTTCCTTCTATTTCTCATGCCCTGTACCAGACAAAGCCAAAATGCAGTGCCATGACACTGTTCCGTAAGCCATGAAAATAATATCTAAATAGGTTACTCAGTGATGCTACACTTTTTGGCCGAAATAGATTCCGAGCTTGCTCCCTGAAGAACACTCAAAGAAGAAGATCAGAGGACTACCGGATTGGCTCCTGGCGGTAACTGCTCTGATGCTTAAGTTAATAAACTGAATTGAAAAGACTGTAATGTAAGCCAAATAATGAGCATGATCGTAAAAGCGTACCTTAAGGGTTTTATTTATAGGCTTAGTGATTCTAAGTTGATTAGGAGTTGAGCTATGAAAGTAGAGATTTGATCATTGGAGATGGCAGTTTTCATATCGGAATACTATGCTTGAGAGATATCCGTGAGTGATAGTTTTCTTGTTGAAGACTGTTTATTGATTATTTGCTCGGTAGGGCGTTAAGGTGATGATGAGCTCCAGTCGTCCTCTTCCCTTGCATCAAGGCCTTTTTCGCCTACGAAGAACAAAGCCATGAGAGTTCTTAAGCCCAAAGCGGACAATATGATACACGCAAGGCTTACTATAGTGCCAGGACAAAAAAGTGCAGCATCAAGTTTGGCGTCGTCTGTGGAAAAAGCTTGGGCCACGTGCCTCGTTCCCATGCTCCACCAATCTCGACTGAGGGAAGAGTAGCTGTTGTGCCACTTTGAGTCTCACATCGAATAGGAGTCAGGCACTGGCATCGCTTATAAGCCCTAGTCGTCCTCTCCCTTGCATCAGGCCTTTTCCGCCCACGAAGAACAAAGCCGTGAAGGCTCTTAAGCCCAAAGCAGACAATATGTTACACGCAAGGACCTACTATGTGCCAGGACGAAAAAGTGCAGCATCACTCAGCAATAGGCCCCTGAATAGATAGAATCAAGGCTGATTCGAATTTAATTTGTTAAGAAAATTATTAAAAATAATATTAACATATATTATGTATATAAAATATGTGTTATAATATATAAAATTTAAAATATATAAACTCAACTCAATTTAACTTAAAAAAATCTTATATAGTTTAATAGTTGATATATTTAAAATTTTAAAATATATATTATATTTAATTGAATCGAATTTATTTAATTAAAAGAATTATGGGATTCTGTTGGATCCAAAATACTGTATCAATTGTTGGTTGTACTATAGTGACCATGTGGGCTGTCAAGTCTCTCCCCGATTGTGGGTGGAAATATGACTTCGATCCCAAACCATGTGACTTGCAGGATTGCATGATAAATACAATTGGGTGGAGCGTGTCGGCCTGGGGGTGGGGGTGGGGTTATTCTCCAAGATCTGGTTCCTCTTCAGTGACTTGCCTTCACCACTCAGTGTGTGTTTAGCCTAGCAGCCAACCTCCAGTGAGAAACTCTTTTATGGAGCTTTTTGTCTTGAACGCTCTCCCAATCGCAATTTCAAACAGAGCTTTACTGAGTCCCTATAATCAAGCCATATTGATAGATATCAAAGGATGAATTAAGCGAGTCTCATCCATTTTCGCGTGGTGCTTTTGAGCCTTTGTAATTTTAAATAGACTCATGAGATGATTGTACTCTGTAATCTCATGGACAATAGTAAGATGTAAGTAAGGGCTGATTTCACAAGTTACAAAAGTATCGTCGTGATATATAAGAGCTATTCCAATATTTAGTCATTAAAACTGTTATAATTATATTTTAATGAATTAATTAAAAAGTAGAGTGCTCCAAAGCCTTGTCATTTGTGCCCTCAAAATTTGACAGAGATAAATTTTCTCTCAAATATGACTAAACTTTTAACAACCTGTCATCTATTTTAAGAATTTAGATTCTTCTAATTGAACGGTCTAAATTTTATCCAACTTTTTTTTTGTTTTGCTAAAAAAGTTGAAAAGAAAATAATAATTTTGTCAAAAAAAAAAAAACATTTTATCAGTGGAATAGAAATATATATAAATTTCTTTTAGTACTGTAGCGCTATTAAAATTTAACTTTAACATGATTAAAATGACTTTTTCAGTATTTAGTAAATTTTTTTTTTGTATTTTTTCACTCAGTCTCTCAAGTAAATTTTCATTCCAAAGGGTAACTATATTCTATTTTTTAGTATTTAGTAAACTTTTGTTTGAAAACAAAAAAAAAAAAGAAAAAAGAAATAAACACAAAAGAAAATCACGTTCAACAAATAAAATTGTAATACAAGTCGAGTTATTCAAGTTCGGCTTGTAATCGATTTGATTAGAGACTCGTTTGAAACCGGTTCGCATACTAAACAAGTCAAACATGAATATATTTTGAAACTCGTTTATTTATTGAGTTCGATTTATTAAGACTAAAGTAGTCGAATACTATATAAAAAATCAAGCCACTCGAACTCGGTTCACGATCAGCTCGTTCGAAATTGATTAAAAAATTTAATAAGTTGAATTTGAATACAATTTGAAACTCGATTATTTTAATAAGTCGAACTTGAACCACTCATTCATTGAATCAACGTCGACTCATTTAGGCCTTATTAACAAATTATGTTTGAATATTATTTTTTGAAAAACTATTATAAAATAATTCACCTTTTCTAGTACAACGTTGAAGAATGAAATTTTTTTATCTAAATATATTTGTGCATATGCATTCAATTTTGAACTTGAGGTTATTTTATGATTTTGTCATCTCATACGAACCATGATCCCAAAATAATTTCACTTTTGGAAACCTAGTTATAGAAATTTTTTTTGTTGTAAAAAACTTAAGTTATAGCTAAAAATAAAAATGCCTACTTTAAAATTTTGTAATTTCTTTTTAAAATTGACAATAAAACGTAATGTTTTTAAATATTTCAATAAAAATTCCACATATAAGTTCATAAGCATCATAATTTTTAAAACTACCCCCAAAAAAAAAAAAAAGAGAGAGAGAAGAGAAGAGAGAAAAGAGAAACACGCACTTTGGCATGCACGTATTAGTGGTTTACCTCATTCACACTTCAAATGCTCCCAAATTAAAAAATAAAATAAAACAAAAGAAAATCACGTTCAACAAATAGAATTGTAAAACAAGTCGAGTTATTTAATTTCAACTAGTAATCGATTTGATTAGAAACTCGTTTGAAACCGACTCGCATACTAAACAAGTCAAACATAAACACATTTTGAAACTCGTTAATTTATTGAGTTCGATTTGTTAAGTAAAA